>CM066568.1:0-1470000 GCA_033816785.1 Picus viridis
GATCATGAAGCTATCATTCCCATGAAGTAGAAAACTCCAGCCTGCCTTAAACTCCTCCAGCAGCCCAAGATTAAACAGGCTAAGAGGCATGAGATTTGCTACTACATCAGCTGTGACATTAGGTAAAGCAGTCCCAGATGTCTTGAAGAGAAACCCAGGCTGCACTACCACCACCATGCACTCAGGGCATCCCTGTGACAAAAGGAGTTCTCCAAGCATGAAACTCTGGAGCCTATCAGCATACATACTGCCCTTGGACAGAACTCTGTTTCAGCAAGATGGAAGTGTTTTGGCAATCTTGAGTACCTGAAGCCCAAATCTGTGAAAATCAGTCACTAACAACTTGTGTCTGAAACCTTTCAGTCCCAGCTGCAAGTGCTGGTCAGGCTGTTCCAACCCTTTAGCACTACCATCTAGCACGTGCCATCTCCTTCAGAGCTGATTTCAAAGCTCCACCGTGACAGAACTGCCTACTCCTTGCTCTTTCTTGTCAGTTTATAGGCGAAATCAATTTGCAAAACAAAACCCAACCAGCTCACAAAGCAGCAGAAGCATAGAGCATAGGCTAGGATGAATGACAGTGTAAGACCACCTCATTTCAGCAGCAGTGAGTTGTCAGATCTGAAGCTGGTTTCTGCCCTCAGACACCGAAGTCACATAAGTAGCATTTCCTTGATGTCAATCAGCAAAAATCAGTAAGAGTCTTACTAGGCAGTTCTCATTATACAGTCTCACAGTATCACGAAGGTTGGAAGAGACCTCGAAGATCATAGAGTCCAACCTGTCACCACAGACCCCATGACTAGACCATGGCACCAAGTGCCATGTCCAATCTCCTCTTGAACACCTCCAGGGACGGCAACTCCACCACCTCCCCGGGCAGCCCATTCCAATGGCGAACGACTCTCTTGGTGAAGAACTTTCTCCTCACCTCCAGCCTAAACTTCCCCTGTCGCAGCTTGAGACTGTGTCCCCTTGTTCTGGTGCTGGTTGCTAGGGAGAAGAGGCCAACCCCCACCTGGCTACAACCACCCTTCAGGTAGTTGTAGAGAGCAATGAGGTCTCCCCTGAGCCTCCTCTTCTCCAGGCTAAACAGCCCCAGCTCCCTCAAGCCTCTCCTCATAGGGCTTGTGCTCAAGGCCTCTCCCCAGCATTGTTGCCCTTATCTGGACACATTTCAGTGTCTCGATGTCCTTCTTAAACTGAGGGGCCCAGAACTGGACACAGGACTCAAGCTGTGGCCTAACCAAAGCAGAGTACAGGGGCACAATGACCTCCCTGCTCCTGCTGGCCACACTATTCCTAATGCAGGCCAGGATGCCGTTGGCCTTCTTGGCCACCTGGGCACACTGCTGGCTCATGTTCAGGCAGCTGTCAATCAGCACCCCCAGGTCCCTCTCTGTTTGGCAGCTCTCCAGCCACTCCAACCCCAGCCTGTAGCTCTGCATGGGGTTGCTGTGGCCAAAGTGCAGCACCTGGCACTTGGATTTGTTGAATGTCATCCTATTGGACTCTGACCATCTGTCCAGTTGGTCGAGGTCCCTCTGCAGGGCCCTCCTACCCTCTAACTGACCAACATCTGCTCCCAACTTGGTGTCATCTGCAAATTTGCTGATGACTGTCTCAATCCCCTCATCCAGATCGTCAATGAAGACATTGAAGAGGATGGGGCCCAGCACAGATCCCTGGGGGACACCACTGGTGACTGGCCTCCAGCTGGAGGTGGCACCATTGACCACCACGCTCTGGGCCCGGCCCTCCAGCCAGTTCCCAACCCAGCGCAGAGTGTTGCCGTCCAAGCCACAAGCTGACAGCCTAGCCAGCAGTTTGCTGTGGGGGACGGTGTCAAAGGCCTTGCTGAAGTCCAGGTAGACCACATCCACAGGCCTCCCCACATCCACCAGGTGGGTCACCTGATCATAGAAGGAGATCAGGTTGGAGAGGCAGGACTTGCCCCTCCTAAATCCATGCTGGCTGGGCCTGAGCCCTTGGCCATCCTGCAGGTGTGCAGTGATTGCCCCCAGGATGATCTGCTCCATCATTTTCCCTGGCACTGAGGTCAGGCTGACAGGCCTATAGTTTCCGGGTTCCTCCATCCGACCCTTCCTGTGGATGGGGACCACACTGGCCAGTTTCCAGTCATCTGGGACCTCACCGGTGAGCCAGGACTGGAGGAAAACGATGGAGTCCACACCAGGTCTCAACGTGTAGGTTGAGTATCAGTAACACACAAAAGTAAAATCCCTGGGGGCACTGCACTCCCTGCTCCACCAGCTGGTGAGACTAGCATTAGGCCTTCCCAGTCACCACATTTTGCCTGCAAGCCCACTTCCAGAGCTCTGGCTGTGGTTAGAAATGGGACAAACAAGCTAATAGGTGGAACCTCTGCATCTTCCTTCAACAGACCAGTTAACTCCCCTCCATTTCTTACCCTGAACATGACAAGGCTCAGTGATCACCACACCATGTCCAAGAGATACTAACATTTCAACAGGGAGGCAATTCTACAAGCAGGTCTCCAACAAGACCCAGTGTTGATGTACTCAGCACCAGGCTTCAGGGTTAAATGGTCAGGACAAAAGGAAACCAAGAACCCATTTTCTCCATCAGTTTTGGAAAATTAGTCCATTAGACTTGGTCTCCAGTTAGTACTTCAACAGAAACAGGACAAGCTGGTCACAACTATTACACTAACATTACCTCCACAATGGGACATACTGAAAGGGCCTCATCTGAAGGATCAGTTATCAGATGAAAAAGAAAAGCACTCCTCCCTCAAGGAATCTAGAAATATCACCTGCAAACAGACCCTGTGCATCAAGGATGCTTCTTTAGCAGAGTTCAGCAACTGCTGCTTTAACAATCAAAGCATTTCAGCATCCGAAATAAAACCTATATAACAAGTCTGATATGGTCAAACACTCTCCTCATTAGCATGTTGCTGCCATTGCTTTTGTAATGCATCAGACCTGGTATAGAAAGAAAAAAATATGGCCTCTTTGAAGAGATGGGTCACAAGCCATGGTCTATATACTAATAGGAGTCACAAGAGAAGAGTTGCTAAGTCATGACAAGACACTTCCACCAGCAAGTACAATGCTGCTGCCTGAACAAAGTGTTACTTCTAGAGACTTTCCAAACCTAGCAATATTATAACTGGAAGACCAGCAAGACAGTTTTCAATTCTGCCAATGATTCCTACCATCATCAAATACATGATGTGAAGATGATGCAAAGAACAAGTGATCTGAAAGCACAGAACAAGCTCAGTTAAAGATGTTGCACCTGTGACAGGATTGCCCAAAACACCCACACCTGTCCTTGGTGGCATTTATTGAAGTCCTAGAGGTTACCTAGAAGGCCCAGCACCCCCACTGGGCACCAACAGCCACACTTCAGCAGCACCCTCAAGGAGAAATCTTTTTCAGGCCACCAGAGCACCAAGCATCTAGTTTGTGTTAAATACTGTTTTCACTAAGTTCCCATATGCAACCCGAGACAGATCCTACAGACATTTCAATATACAGTAATGAGGTCCCACTCACTGAGAAAACAACAAAATCCAAACCTGCACTCAAAGCCCTGTTAATGTGACATCCTGGTGCTCCAATGTGTGCAAGTGGAAAGCAGAGACATTTCAAGCCCTTCACCAGCCACTTCTGACAAGGAACCATTCAGAACTACAAGCCTGCTTCAAAAAAAGGAAACAGCTTCAGAAAAGAGATCACATTTCACAGTGAAACAATTGCAATTGTTTCGTCAGCTCACACTGAAAACATTGATTACCATTTAAAGTTTGAGCTCCATCTTCCAAGATCAAGTTATCCCTATGCCCAAGACATCCAAGCAGTCATATGGGATTTTTGCTTAAGGCATTTGGAGCCATTTTATAAATACCAAAACACACAGCTCCAGCTAAGACAGAGGAGCCCAGAAGCTTCCAGTGAAGTGCAAGGCACACTAAGCTTGCCAAAAGAAGTTCCTTTTCCAAACAAAGGCCAATTCACAGTGGGTGCTATAAATACTGACAAACTGTTGAATCAGGTCCAACTCCAGCAAAGCTCCAGAGCAGGTCAAAACACGTAACTTTTCAGGAGAGAAAGGGAGACAGCAATGCAAACAAGGCACTTCTTAGACCCAGACAGATCTAGTCTGGAGCTCTAAAAAAAAAATTCCAACAGGTTGCAATAACAGGGGTCTTAAATCTGTGCTGCTGCCATGCTTCAGGACAGATAGGCAGCAATCCAAATCACTGCTGCAAAAAGGGCAGCACGTATGCAGCAACTGCTCCTGTGTGGGAGCTAAGGGAGCTGATGGAAGGTCTTTGGTCAACAGAACAGATTCTCTGCCAAGGATTCCTCACATTTCCCTATGTAAGCACATGCTGGGAGGGACAAGATAAAGTGCAGTACAGACAAGAGTGTGAACACCCCTTTTAAAGATACCCCCAACAGGCTGTCTCAAAGAAAAGCTTAACACCTGCTCTAACTTACACTGCTCTCTCAATGCAGCAAAGAATCCAGCCACACCAGCTTTAAAGTAACCTTTATCAGTCACTAATGCTGTCAGCTTTAGCCTTGGTGCATGACTGCACAGGAAGTGGCCTAGGATTTCTGCTGAAACTGTGGTCTGCAGCCCACAAAGGGCTTGGCCAGTATGATTCCATGCAAGTGGTTCACTTCTTGGGAAGCAAGGGGTAGGGAGGGGGCATGGCAGTGGAAACACCATGGCTGCAGATCCCCCAACTTCTTTCTCCTTTAATTTTTCATCATTTTCCATAGTCTGGGCAACCACTCTGACATCACACCAGTGGAACTGGCCTTCCTCCTTCATCCAAGCAGTGATCTGTACCCCAGAACTCAGCCTCTCTACTTCCAGAAACCACTTGTACATGCTTATTCCCTGACCTTGACTCCTGCTAAAATATCAGCTGTCCTGACTGTTCCAGCACATCTGGTGTCCTCCAGCAGAGCTGAGGAGACACCAGACATGATATAAACCCACCTAAAAAAAAAATAATCCAAAAATGAAGCTTGAAGGGGTTTTTTTGTCTACCTTAGACCAACCACAAAGTTTGAATACAGAAGTTTCAAATAGTGAGAAACAAGGTAAAAGCATTTCACTCTTAACTACATCAACCTAACAAATTCTCTCTCTTCCACATCTCCTAGCTTGATTTCTGTTACAATAGGCCAACTTTTTTACTCTCTCTGAGAGACTACAGACTAAGTGTTACATAGCCCAGATAAGCAATACACCTCAGAACAAGATGTAAAGCTCTAAACAGTGCAGTAAGGAAAAGAGGGGAAGACTAAGAGGAAGATCCTTACCTTCCACATGCTTCAGCAATGCCCTGCTGCTGTTACCATGAGCAGAGATAAGGATCATTTTGCCACTTCTCAGTTCTGGCACAATCTTTTCATTCCAGTATGGAAGGAGTCTATCAAGCACATCTTTGAGACTTTCAGCCTTTGGGAGATTATCCTGAGCAACATCACTGCATTTATACCGGCGATCACTGTAGATCTCTTCATAGTAAGGATGAGATTCGGTTATGGGAGGTGGGGTAACATCATAGCTTCTCCTCCATATTTTCACTTGGTCCTCCCCATGGTTAAGAGCCATTTCTGCTCTGTTGAGCCCAATCAGTGCACCATAGTGACGTTCATTCAGTCGCCAGGAACTCTGAATGGGGACCCACTCTTGGCCCATCTCTTGCAGGATAAGCCATGCAGTCTGGATAGAGCGGCTGAGCACAGAAGTAAAGACAAGGTCAAACTCAAAGCCCAGTGCTTTTAGGTGTTTGCCACAGTTCTGAGCTTCCTTTATCCCATCGCTGCTCAGCTTCTGGTCCACCCAGCTGCAGAAGCGATTCTCCTTGGTCCAGGCTCCTTCTCCATGTCTTAAGAGAACAAGTCTGTACTTGGCCATTTTGGCTGCAGCTCAGCACAGAGGACAACTGGTCTGGAACCTAATAACAATGCATCTGGACAGAGACATGAGACACAAACATCCCATGGGTAACATAATATGGCAGTAAAGCATAGAGAACTATCAGAATCAAAACATGTTTTTACCTCTGAGGTCTTCTGACTTTGAATTCCTTCCCACTCTCATGTGGGAGGAAAACCACCATCCTCCACCTAGTTTGCTGTAGTTAGCCCACTTACCAAGTAAGTGGCAGATCTGTACAAGCTGCTCCTGCCTACAGATTTCCCTCAAGAGGTGAAACAGAGCCTCACTCCACATTAGAGGCTCCCAACCACTCTCACTGGTGAACTTACATTAGAAGTGAAGCATGAAGCCCAAACTCCTAAAAGCTGCCTGGAGCCACACTGGCTCCAAGCAAATGCAGGAGGAGACAGTAGTGATCTTCATCCACAGCAACTGGAGAGAACCACCACAGAATAGAAACTGGCAACATACAGAACCTTATTACCTTACTCAAGGCAGATGTCTCCATTACCAGACTCTCTGCATAACTTGTTTCCTCACATCCCCATCCTGTACTGCTAATTAGCCTACTCTCTGCTTATTTGTTTGTTGGTTTTTTTTTCCCCCAGGTCTCTTCCTCCATATTCAAGCACACAGCTACACTGGGATGTAATGCACAACTAATAAATCCTCATTTCACTGAGTCCATAAGTGATTTCACAGATAATTCCATCTCCTTCCTGACTTCCAAGGCATATTTTTGCCTCCAGTGTCTATGAAATATAATGCCAGATTCTCAGGCACCTGGACTAATGTTTTCACTTTGCAGTATCATCACATGGTGTGTTTTAGCATCAGACAATATTGAACTACACCCCTTAGGATACCAGGTTTATGGCAAAAAGGGGTATTCACACAGATCATTTTGGTTTTAGATGGAAATGCTTTCTACAAGATGCCATGAATGAGATGAAACTCAATTGTGTTCATAGCATGAACTCCAACACAAAACACAGCCCCATAAAACATTCTCTCTGCAGGTATCTCAGTGTTCAGACTAACTGAATATATTATCCACAGGAATTAATTGCATGATTTACAAAACCAAATTAAGACCTAATATACACAAAAAACCCCCAACAAAACCACACAACAATAAAGGAGATGCACCTTTTCTCATAAGCCCTTAGCTGGGTACTTCAGGACAAAACCAATTAGAGATTCACTGAATATAACAAAACCACCCAAAAAAAATAAATCCACAAACATGAAAAACTTACACAAAGACCTGTGATCATCTGGGGACCATAACCCCAGTTCAGCTTTATAAAAGACTAAGCAGAATCAGCATTCTCAAGCAAATTTAGAAAGGCCTAGCACTCACAAGACTGTTCAAACATCAGTCTACTTATGGAAGCTTTTAAGGTAGAAAGCCTTAGAGCAACACATGGAAATAATCCTACTCACCTTTCCTATGGCAAAGGAACAACCTATACAAATCCCAGCACAGACTCCACAGCTGTTTGAAACAGAAGACACCACTCACCCTTGGCTAATTACCTGCAGGAAGAGAATAAACATTGAACACTCACATAGAAAGAAAACACAAAAAAGCAAATGCTCGTGGCAACCATCATCTGCTCTCAGAGTTGTAACAAAACAAAACAAGAACGGGGGTGGGGTGGTAGGGAGCACACACTCCTTGGATGGGCTGGGAAAGCTACCAACTTCCTCATCCCTAAAAGATGCACATGCACAGCTCCCGCATTCCCAACAAGGGAAAGCTTCTCATCTCCCAGATGCCCCAGGATATCATTTGCTCCCCCAGATTTGTTTAGACTGCGATTACCATAAGTCTGGCATACAGAAATCTACCAAAACCTCTGGGACACCATGGAGGATAGAGACAGCAGACCTATATCCAGCACAGAGCAGAAATACAGAACCCTGGCTCGGTATAACTGAAGAGCAAGGTGCTCAGCAAAACATCTTACATCCACAGAGCTTTTAGCCAAGCACAGTTTTAAAGCCTAGCTGCCAGAGGCGATCATTTGCAGGACTCCTCATAACAATTACCACGAGTTCAGCTGCTCAGCCTTTTTACCAAACGTCCCTGTGTGGTGTACCTATGCCTCAGGCTCCCTTAAGAGAGGGAAGGCTTCCCCAGAGCCAGGGCAGACGTGACACACACAGAAGTAGGGCAGCGACTCCCAGGCACGCACAAACACACGAGGCTGCCCAGACGGGCAGGACAGCAGCTGGCACACAAGCTGAGAATGTCACAGCTACTGTCCCCTCAGGAAGACACCACCTGCCTCAGGCCCCAACACCACCACCCCCAGCCTCAAGGGGCCCACGCACGTATGCGGTCACCTCCAAGTCCCGAGGCTCCTGCACCCCGGCACTCCCAGCCCCAGGGAAACTCCCACGGGCCCGGAGAGCCCCTCTGCGTAGGGCCTGCCCGGAGGGCCAGCACTACCCCTCCGCGAAGCAGCCCCCGGCCGCTCTGTCGGTGTCGGCGGGGAGCCCCTTCCAAGCCTAGGGTCCCTCCACCTCCTTCCGCACGACCGTTAACCGCCCTCCACCCAAGCTCGTCCTTCGGCCTGAGAGCATGAACAGACAAAATCCGCGCTGCCTTACAGGGACCGCTGCAGCCCGCCCCCAAGGCCAGAGAAGCCGCCGCCACCGAACACACGACCGGCCGCTGCCGCCACTGCGCTGGGAAGGAGGAGGCGGCCCCCGCCTCGTAATGAGGCCTCCGCGGCCCCGCGCCCTCGAAGCGGGGGGGGATGATTGGCTGATACAGAGGATGAGCACAGCCCTCAGCCAATGAAGCCGAGTTTGTGGGCGGTGACGCGAGAGAGCGGCGTGGTGCCTGCGGGCGAGCTGGGAGCCGAGCTGAGCCGCGGGGGCCGTGCCGGGCCCTCTTGGGCCACCGCGGTCCGCATCGCTGCGTGGGATTCAGTGTCCGGCGAATCCTTTCGACCATGCTGATGTCGTCTCCTTCCGTGAAAATCCCGCCCTCCAAGAGCAGGCTATTACCACAGAGTCGGTGCCCCCCGTGGTTACGGGCACGCAAACGCAGGCGGCACCGGCGTGACAGATGCTCTGCTTTGTCGGTGCCACCGCACTGGGAGAAAATGGGGTCACATGTGCAGAACACGACCAGAGGCAGCCAAGCCTTTGGCTTCTCCCGAAGCCACTCTGGTCCGGTGACTCCTCCAGAGTCACCTCGGTCCTCTGTCCACCACCAAGGCACTTCCACTTCACCCAGCGCCCAGGCCAGGCAGGGCGGCAGGAGGTGGGAAGGGAAGACGCGGTCTCGCTTCGTTTGCCGCATCAGGGAAGAGGCGAGGGAACGAGCTGGACTGCTTGCAGCCTCTGGACCCATTCTGCCCTCCCGCCCAGAGCCGCCTCCGTACGAAGGAGTGTAGCACCCATGTCCTGGGCTGCCTCCCAGCACCCCCTCGCTCATTCCCAAGTGGTGATGAAACGGGCCGTGGCGTCAGTCAGAAGGATTTTTCCCAGGCAGGGCTAATTTTTCCCGACTTTAGGACCTTTTGGTTTAAGTGAGAAGCAAGTGTCCAAAATCTCATTACTCATAATGAAATCACTGGGGAGAAGGAGAAGGGGAAAGGGAAGGGGAAGGGGAAGGGGAAGGGAAAGGGAGAAGGATAGACATGAATCTTCCTAGCAACCATGCAGTCATGCTTGCAACCCTTGTAATTCCAATCCAAAGTAATCAAACCCAATTGGATGGAGCACCTCTGGCTAGAAATGGAGAGAAGTGGTGTGGAAAGGTGCCCTTTTGTGCTTCTGTTGTCATCAGTCTGCTGCTGTTTTGAAAAAGCAGCAGAGCACATCTTCTATACATGATCAGATTCACATTTCCTTCTCTATATGCTTACTCTTGGACAGCCACAATGGGACACTCAAAGGGCCACAAACTGAATGTATACCAAATGCACCCCTGTTACCTTCTCACTACCAGGGAGAGAGAGAAGTGAGATCCTATTTTTAACAGGTTAAAATGGTAGTGCATGAAAACAAAAAGATGGGGAATTTAGATTCATGTACCCAAAAAAAAAAAAGGCAACACAAAGAAATTTTAGAAAATTAGAGACAAAAGTGTTAAAATAACCTTTAATGTGCTGCGAGGAGGGAGGGTGTTTTACTTTGCACTTATAGGGACTAGATCCTAACTTGCCAGTGGGAAAAAAAAGGACCAGACAGATGAAATACTGTTTCACGAGGCTCATGGCATAGCACTAAGTGGGCTCAGTGGTAAAAGTGGCCAGGCTGTCAGTGAGTAGCATCCTGTGTCTCTGTGGTAGTTACTGCACTTGATTTTGTTCTTCTTTTCTTTAGGAAGCTCTGGAAAGCATTCTGCATCTCAGGGAGAACATTTTCAGTGCTTTTCCTGATAAAAAGAGCTCTATCTGTCCTCCGTACAGAGCCACAATAAAGTCTGCTGCTTCTACAAAATATTTCCACTGTATGTGAATTGCACCTGCACATATAATCCTTTTCAGCTCACCCACTAACTTTAATGTTAACAATTACATTTCCTCTCTATCAGCTTTGTCTAAACTAGAACCTACAATATAAAACCAGTCCAGCCAACATAAAGTATTGCTCTTCAGTTCACTGCACCAGAAGAGTTTCATTTGCCACCCATCAGCTTGGATTGCTGAAGAGAAACACTCCCACATCACATTGTGATCACACACCTGCAGTCAGCTTGCCTCCAGTCAGATCAAACCTGGGGTGGGGGGGAAGGGAAGAAAGATTGATTTTATGCTAATATACAGTCATAACTGCAAGTGAGTAGACAGAAATCTATGCCACAAGGCAGGAGCTCCATGGTAATCAATCACAGATTGCTTATCTCCATTAGTCTTTGAAGAAGCCCATTTCACTAGCATGGCAAAAACAGCCTAATAACTAATTCACATCTCAAACTATACCAAGACAGCAGAATCAAAGCCATATCCCTGTGTATGACTTCTTGAAGACAGCTCCACTCATTTGGCAGCTATTATCTCTCAGAGCAGCTGTGCTGTGTTTTTCAGGGTCTCTGCTCTGGAGCCCTTCCAGGCTGTAGCATTTAGCAGGAATGTTTATGGCAGAAGCAGTTCAGGAAACTCCTCAGCACAAAAACTTCCGCTGGGGGACCAGTGAAACAGCATCAAAGGCTGGGACTGAGCAAGGCAGAGACAGATGAAAATAGAACTGGGAATAAGAAAGGCCATTTAATAATTGATGAAAACAGTGGCAAACAGGCACATCCTTTCACTGATTATGCCCTTGGTACTTTTTCATAGAATAGTTACTTTGTTCAAAGCTAGACCAAGTACTTCTTGTAGACAACAGCAGACATGCACATTGCAATTTGCAGAAAACCCTGAGCTTTTTGTTTACAACTATTTGGTATGTGAGCTGTCTTCATTAATAATTTATTTGACATCTCTATAATACAATCCTTACACTCTATTAACTCTGAAACCTTCTCTCTAAAACTTCCCTCCTGGTTGTTTTTCTGCTACATGAATTTGTGCCCTCCCTCCTAGACATTCCCTACTCCTTTCCAGCTTCAGTTGTTGCCAGGAGCATGCCTGTACCCTCTGCTGCCCAGATGTGTGCCCAAGAAAACCTCATCTCTTTCTTGGATGCAGGCCCATTCAGGTCATCTTCTACACCTGATAGTTTTTCCTCTACACATGTCCTAGATCCTGTCTTTGCTATCCATGCTGTTGTTGCTTCACATTCCTCTATAACTTTTCACAGAATGCACCCAGTTAGAAGAGACCTCCAAACTCATCTAGTCCAACCCTTGACCCAGAACTGAAGGGGCAACACTAAACCATGTCCCTACGTGCCAGGTCCACACACTACTTAAACACCTCCTGAGACAGTGACTCCACCACTGTCCTGGGCAGAAAATCCCATGTTTGAGAACCCTCTCTCTGAAGGAATATTTCCTGATATCCATCCTGAACCTCCCCTGGTACAGCTCAGAATCATTCCCTCTGGTCCTGTCCTTTGCCACCAAGGAGCAGAGGCTGTCCCCTCCTCGCTCCAACCTCCCTTCAGATAGTTGCAGAGAGCAACGAGGTTTCCCCTCAGCCTCCTCTTCTCCAGCCTGAACACCCCCAGCTCCCTCAGATGCTCCTCATAGCCCATGTGCTCCAGACCCTTCTCCAGCCTCGTTGCCCTTCTCTGGACAAGCTCCAGCCCTTCAATGTCCTTCCTGTAGTGAGGGGCCCAGAGCTGAACACAACACTCGAGGTGTGGCCTCACCAGCACTGAGCACAGGGGGATGATCACCTCCCTGTCCCTGCTGGCCACAGTGTTTCTAATCCAAGCCAGGATGCCATTGTTTAGCTGAATCCCAAGCAAACTTGCATGTATTCATGGACTGAAAGCTGTTTCCTTGTTCCTGTGACCAGAGCCACAGCTCTCATGAAGCGCTGCACAGTGCTGCTGACTCAAAATCCTTCCTTCAGCTCTCCACACCAGATCTTGGACTATAATACATGGAAAATGAAGCTTTCTCCACCAGAGCTCAGAGAGCATACAACAGACAAAGGCATGCCAGCCCTTTGTCTGTCTTTGTGTTAGAGCCACTCGCTGCATCTTGCGTTAACCACACAAGTGGTTCTCAACATTTTCTTGGTTCAAGCACAACTATGCATTGGTAATTTTTCAGCACACACCTACCCATATTTGCCAATATATCACACCACCACATCTTAAACCAAGCTTATTATTACCTCAAGCTTTTGGGTGCACCTGACCCAGCCATGAGACTCACCTTGCACAGCATTTAGTCACTTCATTACAATTTATAGCTCTTCAGCTAAGGGCCTTTTTCACCTTTTTGTTTTACTCGCACCACATACAATGCTGCTTTCGTATGTAACTACAGCTAGGCTTTCATCCTGTTTGGGTATGGAGGCAACACATAATTTAATGAATCTGAATGGAGGGAGTTGGGGTTGTTCAGTCTGGAGAAGAGAAGGCTCCAAGGAGACCTTATTGTTGCCTTCCAGTATCTGAAGGGGGCCTAGAAGAAAGCTGGGGAGAGACTTTCTAGGGTGTCAGGGAGAGATAGGACTAGGGGGAATAGAACAAAACTAGAAATGGGTAGATTCAGAATGGATGTTAGGAAGAAGTTCTTCCCCATGAGGGTGGTGAGACACTGGAACAGGTTGCCCAGGGAGGTGGTGGAAGCCTCATCCCTGGAGGTATATAAGGCCAGGCTGGATGTGGCTGTGAGCAACCTGACGTAGTGTGAAGTGTCCCTGGCCATGGCAGGAGGGTTGGAACTGGATGATCCTTGAGGTCCCTTCCAACCCTGACAATTCTATGATTCTATGTGGAGGACAAATTAAGTTGTCTTTTTGTTTGTTTTGGTTTGGGTTGGTTTTGTTTGGGTTTTTTTGCTCTAATGCCATGGCTTAGGGAAAAAAATACGTTTAAAAAAATTAGGTAAACACTTACTCTGAGCCTGCATTTGTCACCAGAATCCTAGATTTAGTCTTTCAGGAAACATAGGGGTTTTGTGAGTCATTAATTACTGAATAAATGACTGTGAAAGAGGAAGAAAACACATGAAAGCCTTCATTATATGCAAAACAGATGGAGAGAAGCTGCTATGTGAGGCATCATATTCCAAACCCAAAGTGGGAACTGAAGTTCTTCTGTAATCCCTCCGGCTAGGTGCTGGTAATGTTATTCTGAAGCAAAACATGTGACTTGTCTCTGTTAATCTGAAATCTTATATAAGAAAAATTAATTCATTTTGGCACATCCCAAGCTGAAAACATACACTCTGGGAAAACCTTACACTCTGTATGCCCTCAAAAGCATTTCATGGACGCTTTCAATTCAAGATAGGAGTCAGAAATTGTGGAACAAAATGGATACTGCTCTAAGCCCCAAATACAGCTCTACAGGAGATTGTACAGGGTGCCAAAGGCTGGGAAGACAAAATTCTTTCTCACAACCACAAGTTTTGACAGAATCACAGAAACATTCAGGTTAGAAGAGACCCTCAGGATCACCAAGTCCAACCCAGACTCTACAAAGTCCACCCCTAAACCATATCCCCAGGCACCACATCCAAACGACCTTTAAACACATCCAGGTTTGGGGACTCCACCACCTCCCTGGGCAGCACATTCCAGTGCCTGAAGCTGACATTTCCCATTTCTTGAAAAAGAAACAAGAATCTGAAGATCTATGAAGTTCACTTCTAAATGTTATGACTTCGGAGTGGCTTACATAGCAGGTTTGGGGTTGGAACATTTCACCATTTTCCAGTCAATATTGTACAAATGAACTTAGAATCATAGAATCAGTCAGGGTTGGAAGGGACCACAAGGATCATCTAGTTCCAACCCCCCTGCCAGGGGCAGGGACACCCCACACTACATCAGCCTGGCCAGAGCCTCATCCAGCCTGGGCTTAAACACCTCCAGGCACAGGGCCTCAACCACCTCCCTGGGCAACCCATTCCAGGGCTTCACCACTCTCACGGTGACGAACTTCCTCCTCATGTCCAGCCTGAATCTCCCCACCTCCAGTTTCATTCCATTCCCCCTAGTCCTATCACTACCTGATGTCCTGAGAACTCCCTCCCCAGCCTTCTTGTAGCCCCCTGCAGATCCTGGAAGGCCACAATGAGGTCACCTCGGAGCCTTCTCTTCTCCAGACTGAACAGCCCCAACTCCTTCAGTCTGTCCTCATAGGAGAGGTGCTCCAGCCCTCTGCTCATCCACGTGGCCCTTCACTGGACACCTTCCAGCATGTCCATATCCCTCCTGTAATAGGGGCTCCAGAGCCCCTTACTGGAGCAATATCAAAAGCAAAGAAAATCCTGTAATGAATCTGCTTGTTTCGGTTTTTCCCCCCTCCATGATAAACAAAGTGCTGTAGACATCAGACGTCAACAACAAACTGTCTGGGAAAAGATAATTTAAAAGGGCCTCTGATAAAAATAGAAAGCAGCAAGGTGGTGTCTAGTCAAGGCAAGATAAGTTGGTTAGAAAACAGACTGGATAGTGTTGATACTATAACATGGCAACAGCGTGTAAGAATCTGAGCAAAAATAACCAAAAGGGTAAAATGGGAACCCCCAACCTCACTGCTGACATCAGGGAAAGCAACAAACATGCACAGACATCACAGAATTAACCAGGTTGGAAAAGACCTTCAAGATCATCAGGTCCAACCTATCACCTAACACCATCTAATCAACTAAACCATGGCACCAAGTGCCTCATCTGGTTGTTTTTTAAACACCTCCAGGGACAGTGACTCCACCACCTCCCTGGGCAGCACATTCCAATGGCCAATCTCTCTTTCTGAGAAGAACATCTTCCTAACATTCAGCCTAAACCTCCCCCAGTGCAGCTTGAGACTGTGTCCTCTTGTTCTGTCACTGCAGAGGACACAGTCTCAAGCTGCACCAGGGGAAGTTTAGGCTGGAGGTGAGGGGAAAGTTCTTCACAGAGAGAGTTGTTAGCCATTGGAATGTGCTGCCCAGGGAGGTGGTAGAGTCACCATCCCTGGAGGTGTTCAAGAGGGGATTGGATATGGCACTTGGTGCCACGGTTTAGTCATGAGGTCTGTGGTGATGGGTTGGACTTGGTGATCTTTGAGGTCTCTTCCAACTTTGGTGATTTGGTGATTCTGTGCTTGCCTGGGAGAAGAGACCAGCACCCACCTGGCTACAGCCTCCCTTCAGGCAGTTGTAGACAGCAATAAGGTCTCCCCTGAGCCTCCTCATGTTCAAGTTTTCTTGCACTAATGTCTTTCTACGAAAAATGACTGGCTCACCTGTGGTGGGTTAACACCCTTTTCTGAAAACAAAAGAACAAAGCAGGGTGGAGGGCTTGCAGGTACTTTTCACTCCCTGCAGAACATTTTTCGCCTGGGAAGCTGAGTCTGTTCCACTCCCCCTCCCTGCCCAGCTAGGGTATAAAAAGCAGGACATCCTAGCTGTTGGCACGGCTTTTTAGCTCCTGCCTCTGCTGGATGAGAGCTACTGCAGCTACCCTCCTGCTCCTCTGCCACGTGGTCGGCCCTGATCCTTCTCTCTGCTGCCTCCACGCTTCCCCAGGAAGGCTGGTCTTGTATTACTCTCTTGTTTTTTTGTCCCCCTCCCATCCATCATTGTTCCTTGCCCTTGTGAACATTTCTTCTGTTATTGTTATATATATATTTATATATATATATATATATATATATATATATATATATGTATATTGCTTAAAGACAACTCTTTACCTCTCTACTTCCCAGCCAAGTCCAAATTATTGTTTGGTAAATTTGCTCCTTCCTTTTCTCCCCTCTCTGTTAGGAGGAAGGAGAGGGGGAGGGGAAGTGGGGGAAGACATTCTCAGCCTTGCCCCATCTGAGCTCTTAACTTCCAGTTAAGGCTCAAACCACCACATCACCTCAAAACCCTGATCTCAGGTTTTTTCACTTCCATGTTGCATTGAGCCCTGTGTAAACTAAGAGCTCATTGATGTGTTTGTGTAGGTCCATCTCTGTATTTGTGTAGTGGGTTGAGGCAGCCCCCTCCCCACCACAGGCAAAATAACGACTCTGACAAAGGGATTGCAGAAGTGATGGAAAAGTTTAAATAGAAAAAGATGAAGGTGCACAAAAGAACCAGAAACAGTGAAAGAAGAAACCCCAAAACCGACCCGGATACACCCCATCCCCACCTGAGGGTGGGCCCAAGACCCCCAGGGCTCGTTCTTCCCCCCACTGCTAGGCTAGTCTCAGCTGGCCAGGCCTGAGACCACCCATCCCCCTGGCCTTGGGCCTAGCCAGGCCCAAGGCCGGGAGACATCTCCCCCAGTTACCGGGTGCTGACGAGGGAAGAAAGAGAAAGAGGCGGACCCCACGCAAGATCTTATAGCAGTGCGGGGGGGGTGTGGTAGGAGATACACAGTTTTCCTGTGTCCACCCACTGGGCTAGACTTCTGGACACAGGAAGTGCACCATGCAGCAGGGCCACCCAGCCCAAACCACCACAATTTGCTATGTTTGCTTTCTCTCAAACATTCTGTACAAACCACAAAGCTGTCTCCTGTGCTTCTTACCTTTCTTTGCTTAGTCTGTAGCTCTCTTGCAGCATGCCAGTTTACCGAACAAGCCTGGATGACAGAATAGGATAGGATAGGATAGGATAGGATAGGATAGGATAGAATAGAATAGAATAGAATAGAATAGAATAGAATAGAATAGAATAGAATAGAATAGAATAGAATAGAATAGAATAGACCAGGTTGGAAGAGACCTTCAAGATCATTGCATCCAACCTATCATCCAACACCACCTAATCAACTAAACCATGGCACCAAGCACCCCATCAAGTCTCCTCCTGAACATCTGCAATGGTGGTGACTCCACCACCTCCCCAGGCAGCCCATTCCAATGGGCAATTGCTCTCTCTGTGTAGAATTTCCTCCTAACATCTAGTCTGAACCTTCCCTGCTGCAGCCTGAGACTGTGTCCTCTTGTTCTGGTGCTAGTTGGCTGGGAGAAGAGACCAACCTCTGCCTGTCTACAACCTCCCTTCAGGTAGTTGTAGAAAGCAATAAGGTCTCCCCTGAGCCTCCTCCTCTCCAGGCTAAGCAACCCCAGCTCCCTCAGCCTCTCCTCACAGGGCTTGTGCTCCAAATCCCTCACCAACTTTGTTGCCCTTCTCTGATGTTTAGTTTGGTTTTGAATGGAGAACAAAAATGAGTTTCCTGTACAAAAAAAAAAAATCTGTTCTGTGTCATGATTAGGTAATATAAACAGGAGGACTGAGTCACAATGTTCTGCTACTTGACAGTAACTTCTCAGAATTCAGTGGGTTTGCTCCTGACTTTAAAAAAGCAATGAAATCAGACCCCTCCTTTTTTTTTTTTTTCCCCCAGGAAAATTTAGGAGTTACGTTTCTGAATAAATAGCTGTGTATCACAAGTTAATTCATGCGTCTCCCCTTTCCTTCTCCACCCTTTCTTTAATGAAAAAAAGCTTGAGTGGAAAGGCAGACAGGACTAATAAAGCATGCATGTGTGGGGAGCTAGGATATCCAACTTCCCAGAATGTTCCAGTCCTAATTTTCATCTCACACCTGCTTTACTTCCACAAAAATCACTCATCTGAATAATTTTGTGCCTGACTTCTGCTGGGTTTTGATTCCATTTCTCTGTTTTGCCATCTGGCTGTCCACTGGAAAGCCTGGGGGAAAAAAATTGCCTCTAATTCAACACACCCTTTTCATAATGATGATTTGAAAAAAAAAGCACACTCTGCTTCTCACAGACACAAAGCACTACTCAACATTAAGCATTCTGAACAGGTCAGGTACTTGTTTAAACATTCAGTACTGCTGTTGTTAGTCTTCCCTGTGGAAGACTGCATCTGTAATACACCAGATAAGTAACTCACAGGCTCACAGGATGTGAGGGGTTGGAAGGGACCTCTGGAGAGCTTGGAGTCCAACCCCCCTGCCCGAGCAGGGCCATAGAATCCAGCACAGGTCACATAGGAACACATCCAGACAGGGCTAGAAAATCTCCAGAGAAGGAGACTCCACAACCTCTCTGGGCAGCCTGTGCCAGTGCTCTGTCACCCTTACAGTAAAGAGGTTCTTCCTCATGTTGAATGCTGTAGTTTCCATCCATTGCCCCTTGTCCTATGAGCCCTGTGAGGAGAGGCTGAGGGAGCTGGGGTTGCTTAGCCTGGAGAAGAGGAGGCTCAGGGGAGACCTTATTGCTCTCTACAACTACCTGAAGGGAGGTTGTAGCCAGGAGGGGGTTGGTCTCTTCTCCCAGGCAACCAGCAACAGAACAAGAGGACACAGTCTCAAGCTGCGCCAGGGGAGGTTTAGGCTGGATGTTAGGAAGAAGTTCTTCCCAGAAAGAGAGATTGGCCATTGGAATGTGCTGCCCAGGGAGGTGGTGGAGTCACCATCCCTGGAGGTGTTTAGGAAGAGACTGGATGGGGTGCTTGGTGCCATGGTTTAGTTGATGGTGTTGGGTGATAGGTTGGACTCGATGATCTCAAAGGTCTCTTCCAACCTGGTCTGGTCTATTCTATTCTACTCTCTACTATTCTATTCTATTCTATTCTATTCTATTCTATTCTATTCTACTCTACTCCAGGTGAGGTCTCACTAGTTGTTACTATCTCAATTATGGAAACTAGGGAAACCAAATCACATCCAGGTGGGGCCTCACTAGGGCAGAATAGAGCAGGGGGAAAACCTCCCTTGATCTGATGATCAATTCAATGAGGAAGAAAATAAAAACAAAACAGGGAAGTATGGTCCTGCCTTTCTTAAGAAGGCAGTTGCAGAAGTAGCGTATATCTGGTAACCAACTTCTTTTGGGGTTTTGGAATTATTTTTTTTGTGGGGAGGTTAAAATACCTCTCAAAAGATACTATAAAATTAGGCCTGTGCCGTCTGACCTAGATGTCTTTCCCTTTGAAACATCCAGGGGCTCTCAAACTAGGTTACAGCTAGTTTATGAGGGCATCTGGGAGCACAAACAGGTCAGATTGATCTTTCTGGCTTCTGCAGCAACCCACTCCTTGCCACCATCTTTTCCTAGCCCCTCGGGTTGGAGACATGGTTACAGGACAAGTGAGAGTGCCCAGACAAGACAACAGCTGGAAGCATCCCGCGAGAATAATGTGCAGCTCATGGCCTCCTCCCCACATGCACTGAATTACTTCTGGAAATGACAGATGCTGAGAGTGTGGAAGCACATCTGAGCGATCCTGCAGCAAACTGGGACAATAAGCCAAATCTTGTGGGAAGGGAATTACTGGACCTTCCTCATCCCCACTAAATGGTGAGGGACTCTTCAGGATGTCAGGCCATGATAGGACTAGCAGGGATAGAGCAAAACTAGAAATGGGTAGATTGAGATTGGATGTTAGGAAGAAGTTCTTCCCCATGAGGGTGGTGAGAGACTGGCACAGGTTGCCCAGGGAGGTAGTGGAAGCCTCATCCCTGGAGGTTTTCAAGGCCAGGCTGAATGTGGCTGTGAGCAACCTGCTGTAGTGTGAGGTGTCCCTGGCCATGGCAGGGGGTTGGAACTGGATGATCCTTGAGGTCCCTTCCAATCCAAACAATTCTATGATTCCTTATTCATATTACCCACAGGCCCTGCCAAGTGACAGGAGAAAGACCACATGAGGTTTTGCTCTCATAGTCACAAAACCTGAGTAGCTCAGCTAAAACCATCTGTGGGAGTTCAGGTTATAAAGCAATTTCTGTTCAGCTCTAATTGCAAGGATTCCACTGTGATATTTTTAATGGTATTCCTAACCAAGATTAACTCTCTGGTTCTACTGCGTGCTTCATTTTGGTTTGTTTTTCAAACATGAGGAAAAAGTTTTTCAACACTTTTCTGTTTCACAGATGGAAAACATATCCCTTGCTCCACTCTTCAGGCATTGCAAGCATCCCTTTGCTTGTCAAAACTAGACATGGCTGATTGCTGAAACTTGAAATAGAGCATGAAACTAGTTTTCCACCATGACAAGAGCCTCCATTTGGCAAGAAAAAAAGCCCCAGCAGACTGTTCTTCAAAGTGATGTACTTTGGAAAACCTACAGTCTGCATTTACAAGAGGGGGAAATCTTGTTCCTGTGACAGCCATGCCTACCAACAGAACTGGACACGAACAGAGGTCTTGCATAGGTACATTTTGTGTCTATTTGGTAATGGGTTGGGTTGGAGCTAACTTAACTTTTAAAATCCCATTCTTCCACAGAAATAAAACCCAGTGTGGAGGGTTCTAATTCCAACCCCCCCAACATAACATTGCCTGACTAGCTCAGATGGGTAGGAGAAATTTGATGAAGTTCAACAAGGGCAAGTGTAGAGTCTTGCACCTGGGAAGGAACAACTCCATGCACCAGGATAGGTTGGGGATGGAGCTGCTGGAGAGCAGTGAAGGTGAAAGGAACCTGGGGGTCCTGGTGGATGGAAGGATGACTATGAATCAGCAATGTGCTCTTGTGGCCGAGAAGGCCAATGCCATTCTGGGGTGGATTAGAAGTGGTGTGACCAGTAGGTCAAGAGAGGTTCTCCTCCCCCTCTACTCTGCACTGGTGAGGCTGCATCTGGAATATTATGTTCAGTTCTGGGCCCCTCAGTTGAAGAAAGACAGGGAGCTGCTTGAAAGAGTCCATCGCAGAGCCACAAAGATGATGAAGGCAGTGGAACATCTTCCTTATGAGGAGAGCCTGAGGGAGCTGAGGGCTCTGTAGCTTAGAGTAGAGGAGACTGAGAGGTGACCTCATCAATGTTTATAATGATGTGCAGGGTGAATGCCAAGAGGATGAAGCCAGGCTCTGCTGGGTGATGCTAAATGACAGCACAAGGGGCAATGGTGGAAGCTGAGGCATAGGAGGTTTCACATAAATATAAGGAAATTTTTTTCCCTGTGAGGGTGACAGAGCACTGGAACAGGCTGCCCACAGCGGTTGTGGAGTCTCCCTCTATGGAGATACTCAAATCTCACCTGGATGCATTCCTGTGTAATCTGGTGTAGGTGATCCTGCTCTGGCAGGGGGGTTGGACTGGATAATCTTACAAGGTCCCTTCTAGCCCCTGAAATTCTGTGATTCTGTGATTATTTTCCCTTTTACATCCAATGGTAATGTATTTACATTCTACTACTTTTCTATTCAATCTGTGGAAAATTTCCCTAGGCACAGCCTAAAACTACCATCAGAAGGTTTCATTTTACAAGTGCAAAAAAAAAAAAAAAAAAAAAAAAAGACACAGACCACACTGATGTGCTTCTCCTTCCACAGCAACCAGTCCTGACCTGTGCAAGGAAGCTGCAGTTTAATTAAACCAGTTCAAAACCTGATGCTGTTAAATGAATGCTAAGTCTGTGGGAGGACAGGTGTTCTTTTGCTAAAGAGTTCTCTTGTAACTGAAGTGGTAAGGAACAGATTTAAGCTAAATCAATATACAGCCTACTTCAGCTAAAACGTGTCCAAAAGAGGCATTTGCATGAACATAATGAAACAGAGCAAGATTTTCATGTAGACAAGACTCAAGAAGAAAAATGTAACCATATTATACTTTGGGAGTACTGCAAACATGCCTTGTTTTGCCCTTTGTCTGCTGTCAACACCTCCTCCACCGCCTTCAGGGGTCTGCTCCCCACTGCCTGACAGTTTTATTAACCATCTCTTTCTGTCCTATTTACCCTCAGGTACCCACTTTTTGGCAAGTTACACTTTATCACCAAACCACCCCATTTGATGTAGCTCTCAAAACTCTATCTTCCTGCAGTTCTGCTAACTTAAAAGGTTCCTCTTCAGGGTAGTTTCAAGCTGATGTGCGACGGAGTTTCCCCTATTTTCTCTATTAGTAATAGCTACTGCAGCTTCAGAGGCACACTGGCTGAGGTTTCCTCAGAAACCAAAATTATGGCTTCAGGTTGCTTCTTGCATGTCCAATGCTATGCAAATGTTAGAATGTGACTACTGGAACAGGTTTCCCATGGAGGTGGTGGAAACCTCATCCCTGGAGGTTTCTAAGGCCAGGCTGGATGTGGCTCTGAACAACCTGATGTAGTGTGAGGTGTCACTGCCAATGGCAGGAGGGTTGGAACAGGATGATCCTTGAGGTCCCTTCCAACCCTAACAATTCTGTGATTCTATGATTCTAACATGTTTTAAGTAAGTGCCCAGTTAATAGGAGAGAGAAAAGAGGCTTGATTGCCCCACCACATAGAGCACTATTTAATAGTGCAAGTTTTCATAGAATCAATAAGGTTGGAAAAGACCTCAAAGATCAAGTCCAACCTGTCACCACAGACCTCATGACTAAACCATGGCACCAAGTGCCACATCCTATCCCCTCTTGAACACCTCCAGGGATGGTGACTCCACCACCTCCCTGGGGAGCACATTCCAATGGCTAACAACTCTCTCTGCAAAGAACTTTCTCCTCACCTCCAGCCTAAACTACCCCTGACGCAGCTTGACACTGTGTCCTCCTGTTCTGGTGCTGGTTGCTTGAGAGAAGAGACCAACCCCCTCCTGTCTACAACCACCTTTCAGGTAGTGTTCAAGGTTTTGGCACATTGCTGAGAGACAATGGTCAGCTGAGGCATGAAAAGCAGTCCCAGACATTTCAGTGCAAAAGGCAGCAAGAAAAGGGAAAGCTTTTTCTACCCCTTTAATTTAAGGATCAGACAATTCAGAAAGTCAGTATGTTAGTGATAACTGCTAACTGCCTCTTCAAAACTCACCTTGTATTATTTGAGTCCACACCAGGAAATTTTAATGCCTATTTATTTGTTGCACACAGAAACCACCTTTATCCTTTTTAGGAAGAGAAATTTCCACTTTCTCGTGATTACAAACTCTAAGGAATGCAAGATGCAATTCACTCTGCAGAGAGATCATTGGAGGAATTCTCCAGCAGCTGTCACACAGAAGTTTAACTCTGCCCTCATGTGTGCAAACATTAAAACACAGCCTCCTGTTCATTACCTGGGTTCTTTGTGCAACAGGATGCATTAGTTTATGACATGAATTGCAAAGGACACCCACGGTCACCACATAACTGGAGGACACCTTTTGTCTTCTACCCTCACACACCTTTCCCTGCATTATGAAACTCTCCTCTGTGTATGCACAGGCCACTAAAGAACAAGCCATAGAGATAAGCCTGCTGCCAGTACTAGCAAAACAAGGAGGGAAAACAATGAAAAAGCAGCCAAGCCTGGAATCTTACCAGAGGGATGTCCCTGCTAAGATCTGGGGGGAAAATGTGGACTTAATTTTACTTCTCACTTTCGCCACGCATGGCCTGTGTGAACTTTCTCTTCTCTGTGCCTCATTTCCCAGACTGTGAAGCATGCACACCATCACCTGCATGTGGGGGGGGGACAAAGAACTGCTTCTTCCTCTGTAAAATCACACCAAAGTTTCTCTGGCCATCTCACTTCATCAGCACACAACATTCTAGGACTGCCATCACTCTGCTCCACCCAAAGGGGCTCAGACTAGCAGGGAGGGAACAGCTCCATGCACTAAGAGTGAGGGACCTCTGTCCTACCAGGCAACTCCTGTTTATTGACTCCTTTTGGGACACACCTCTGGCTTTACCCAGGACAAAGTGCCACTGAAAGAAACAGGCTCTCCATTCAGTAACCTATGAACTGCAACTGGGTGTTGCAACACCCCAGTGTTGTGCCACAAGCAAGATACCCATTGGGCTGGGGCACCACAGGAGCTGAACTCTGCATGAACACAACCTATACCAGGGCACCGCTGCCCTCCACCCTTATCATTTGATAAGGAACTTCACCAGGAGGGAAGGTCTGCATGGCACACCACTGTATGCCCCAGGGGTGTGATTTCCTCCCCAGTTTTTGATTGATTTCAACTTTGTGTGAGTTGGGAAAAAGCCACAGCCTTGTTTTTCAGATATGGGAGGACCCAGAACACTGGCACCCCTTCATCATCTTCCCCTTCCCTGGCAAGTTACTGTTAAACCAGCTGGGCAAGAGGCAGCTGCAGTGAGGCTTCCCAGATAGCGTGCAGGATCATGGCAACCTACGTGCAGCTGAACACCAAAGCCAAGATGCCCCTTGTGGGGCTGGGCACCTGGAAGGTAAGACCTTCAGGGAATAGAAAAGCACCGGTACTGCAGAGCACCCTGCCACAAAACCCTGGTCCCACTGATCAGCTTCAGAACTCTCCTGCTGTCTGGGGCTCTGCTCTACCTGGCTGCTAGGCTAAACCTGCATTGGAGTGGGGCTAGGTATAAATGGCTGGAGGCTGTCTTTGGCAAACAGCCCAGGGCAGAGGGGGATTGCTTTCAACAAGGTGAATTGAATCTGTTTCTTTTGCTAGGATACAGGTATTTAACTGTTCAGGTGTTTATACTGATTTGAGATTCTTAAGATTTATGCAATATTTCAGTCTTCACCAGGGCAAGTGAGAGCTGCAGTGCTGGCTGCCATCGATGCTGGGTACCGCCACTTTGACTGTGCCTACGCATACCAGAATGAGAGTGAAACTGGGGATGTAATCCAGCAGAAAATCAAGGAAGGTGCTGTGAAACGAGAAGACCTCTTCATTGTCAGTAAGGTAAGGATCTGATGATTTTCCACCCCAGAGCAGAGGTGAGGGAATGCTCTGGGGACAAACTGTACACTGTGAGATAAAGCAATTCGTAATAACATACAAGTCACTCCTGACACAAGCTTGCTGCTGCACCCTATTCTGTACGGAGACTTAGGGAGGGTATGTTGTGGCAGTACCCTACTGAGGTCTAGCACTCTGCTGAGGATACCCAGAAGAGTTGGGGGATGGATGATAGGCCATCTGGAGACCAGCTGCTGCAAAAAGAGAAGCAGGAAAAGGTAGAGTGGGCAAGGTAGAAACCTGTGATGCAGAGGTCCATGACCACTCTGTGTAAAGGACTGAAACAGAGGCAGGAACAGTTTGGAAACAGTGACTTACTGACTCATAAAGAACAACAGAGGAGACAAGCCTAGCAGAGCCTGGTGCTTGTTCTAGCAGCCTGGCTTGCAGTCCTGCCAAAGAGCTGCCTCTGCTGTATGAGGAAGACGAGAATCTGGCTACCCTGGGACAGTATAATCTGCTCAGCACATCCCAGGGAAGATGTGGTTGGTGGCTTCTCTTTCCCTTACTAAGGAAAGCAGGCTGTTTGTCTGGATAATGAAGTTTCTTCTTACCTTGGTGTAGAATGGTGCCAACCACTCTTTTGTGGCTTGTCTCATATTTTCTTGGCTTTGCCTGCTAAATTTTTTTGCAGGATGTGTACAAATGGTCAAATCTGACAGAAGGGTTTTCTTGAGCTAAGCCATTCTGCTCTGCACAAATCAGACAGTGCAATCAGAGTTTTTACTACTGATCTGTCTGATCAGGTGTACTGCCACTGCACATACTGAGTTCAGTATCACAGCCCTGTCCCATCACAGAACAAGCCCCATCTGAAGAACACTAAGATGGCTTCATTCCTGTGCAGGAGAGCACTCAAGAGCTCTAACCCAGGAGGTCACAGTGTGCTTTGGCTTTTTATCTCTAGCTCTGGAGCACATTTCATGAAAAGCCTCTGGTGGAGAAATGCTGTCGGAAGACTCTTGCTGACCTGAAGCTGGATTACCTGGATCTCTACCTTGTGCACTGGCCTATTGGGTTCAAGGTACAGTAACAGCAATGCCCTTGGCTTTCCCTTCTGGAAGAGCTCCTCAGAACTGCCAATAACAACTGCAGCAGTAGTGCTGCTCCAGCCCATTGTGTGTACCACACTGCTCCAGAGATCTCATTCAGCTTGACTCTGGCCACGTGAGAAACTCTTGATCTCTGCCCTTGAGGTCACTGCCTGTACAGTGTCCTCTGCCCTTGTGATAGATGCAGACCTAGCACTAAGATCAGGTCTCCCAGCTGCAAGCCTAAGATATGCCACTTTCCTTTACAAATCCCAAGCATGCTCACCTGAAAATTACCCTCGTGGGCAGCAGGGCTGTACTTTGCTGCCTGACAGAAACTCTCTCTTGTGCATGTTACAGCATTGCAGAGGGAAAGAAAATGCTCCTGATTTCCATTTCTGTCTTTAACCACCAAGTGCTTAATACAGTCCAGATTGAGCTGACCTTGCCTGTGGGAGCTTTAGTTTTGTTTCACTGATCTTGGATATCAAAAGATATATTTCAATACCAAACTTTCACAGACAAGATGTTCTTCAGTTTGTGTGTGTACATATGGATATACATGTATACATCTGCATCTATATGTATGCACACACAGACCTCCTTAGCCTTTCCTTTCTGCTACACATAGCTCAACATCTTTCTTCTATCTAATATTTTTGAGCTCAGCCTCATTTCATCCGCTCAGTATTGTTTTAGTTAGCTTTATGTGGACAAAGCTGTGAAGTGAAATACAGAACAGCGTAATATTGTGGTATCTAGAACATCCCAATCATCCAAAACACTTTGGCCATGCTGTCTAGTTAGAGGCTGCTCTGATTTCCCTAATAAAGCAACTTAAACAGTGAGCCTGCCAGGGGGAATCATAGAATCATACAATTGTTAGGGTTGGTCAGGGACCTCAAGGATCATCTAGTTACAGCCTGGCCTTGAAAACCTCCAGGCATGAGGCTTCCACCACCTCCCTGGGCAAACTGTGCCAGTGTCTCACCACCGTCATGGGGAAAAAACTTCTTCCTAACATCCAATCTCAATCTACCCATTTCTAGTTTTTTTCCATTCCCCCAGTCCTATCACCCCCTGACACCCTAAAAAGTCCTTCTCCAGCTTTCTTGTAGCCCCCTTCAGATACTGGAAGGCCACAATTAGGTCTCCTCACAGTCTTCTCTTCTCCAGACTGAACAGCCCCAACTCCTTCAGTCTGTTCTCACAGGAGAGGTGCTCCAGCCCTCTGTCAGCAGCACCTTCTTCAGGAGATGTACTCCAGTATAAATGTGGAGATTCACAGGCCAGAGTTAGTCCTCTTTAAAAACAACTAAAGAAGCTGTTACTCCTAAATGTGCCTAATGGAATAACACATTGTATGAACTCATGTTAAGACTCCTGGACCTTGTTTTATGACTAAATTGTTTCCCTGTGTGTGTTTTGTGGACCATCAGCAGAAACACCTGCCTTTATTGGGAGAGCAGGTGGCACAATTGCCATGACCCCTGTGTCAGCTAAGAATTAAAAATGGCTGAAAAATTAGTTAAGTTATTATGAGAATTACCTGAGGTTTTTTCATGCTCTTTCAGCTTTAGCTCCTCACATTCCTGCTTGGTTCTTTAGCATCCCAACAGAAATTACTGCAAGCATATTCTTTGTCACTGACAGGCAGGAGAGGAACTGTTTCCCAAAGATGACAAAGGCATGTTCATACCCAGCAACACAGATCTTCTACAGACATGGGAGGTAAGTTCAGTCACAGCAGAGGGTACATGTACTGGGTCCTCATCTGTCTCTCCTGTGCTTTCATGACACTCAGTAGTGACAAAACTGTTGTCATATAAATGCAAAATCAGCTGGGGGGAACATAATGCAGTCCAAAGCAGCTTTTCATAATGTGCATGCCTAGACATTACCTAGTTATTAGGCATTACCTAGTTATTAGGCATTACCTAGTTATTAGGCATCACAGGAATCACAGGATGTTAGGGGTTGGAGGAAGGGATCTCCAAAGATCATCAAGTCCAACTCCCCTGCCAGAGCAGGACCATATAATCCAGCACAGGTTGCACAGGAACACATCCAGACAGGGCTGGAAAGGCTCCAGAGAAAGAGACTCCACAACCCCTCTGGTCAGCCTGTTCCAGTGCTCTGTGACCCTCACAATGAAGTTCTTCCTCATGTTCATATCCATTGCCCCTTGTCCTATCACAGGGTGCAACTGAGCAGAGCCTGTCCCCTCCCTCTTGACCCCCAGCCCTCAGATATTTGTAGACATTGATCAGATCTCCTCTCAGTCTTCTCCTCTCCAGACTAACCAGCCCCAGGTCTTTCAGCCTCTCTTCACAAAGCAGTGCAGTAGAGGGGAGGAGAACCTCCCTTGATCACCAGTTATCCTCTTCCCTGAGAGACTCACTTGACTTGCCTGACCCACAGTGAGGACCATCAGTTTCAGTGGAGCTGCAAACCAGACTGTGTTTAGAAAACATTTGTTGCTTAACCACATCATCACTACAGCTGTCTTCACCACAGTTACTGTGCCCTTCCTGAATTGGTCAAATAAACTGTACAGAAATAAAGGCATTTTTAGGCAGAGAGCTTGCCTAGAATGAGTGCCATAGCCCTCCAGTGCTTCCACAAGAGTGGATTACTATAGTTATTCTTTTCCTCATGCAGCTTAGTGTGAATTTCCACAAAGTCAAGGAATAAGGTCTTGAGTGAGACAGCACTAACATACCAGTACCTGCTTTTCCCTCAGAGAATTTTGCAATTCAAAATAGTTACTTTCTGCTGCCTGGGACATGAAGGAAGAACATCTTCAGGCCCTGTCTTCTACCCTAGAAGCTGACTTTGCTCCACTTTCTGTTAGGCCATGGAAGAGCTGGTGGATGCTGGCCTGGTAAAAGCCATCGGTGTCTCCAACTTTAACCATGAGCAGATTGAAAGAATCCTGAACAAGCCAGGACTGAAGTACAAGCCTGCAAATAACCAGGTAAGCTGCTAGGTGACTGCAGGTGAATAGCTACAGGGATTATAGAGATCTGATTACAGTTGAATAAGGAGATGGAGAAAGGGAGAACAAAGTGGACACAGCATGCACTCTAAATCTCTGTGGGTTTTTCTGAGTACCCAAGGCACTCAAATATTTCATCTTTTGTCTCATCTTGCTGAACCATACTGTGAGAATGTTTGACTACAAATGTTTGACTGGAAACATTTTCCAGAATAATGAAGAACCCAGAGATGGTCTCTGAAACCCCTACAGCAAAAATTTTCTAAGCACTTTGTATATAAATAGGTCTCTTCAATCCTAGGGATGCATATTACCATGCAGGCCCCTGGCAGAGGAGGGAAAAAGGCAGGCTCTCACTGGATTAGGAGATATTCCATGGAACACAACAATATCACCACAGTTTTGATACTATTAACCTCTGCCTTTGTGCTGGCAGATTGAATGTCATCCATACCTCAACCAGGAGAAGCTGATCAAGTACTGTCAGTCCAAAGGGATTGCTGTGACAGCGTACTGCCCGCTGGGCTCTCCTGACCGGCCGTGGTAAGATGGCTTTGGGCTTTGCACAGGAGCTGGCATGGATTGTTTGTAACATTGAGACCACAAGTGCACCAACAATCATTCATAGAATCATAGAATCAATAAGATTGGAAAAGACCTCAGAGATCATCAAGTCCAACCTAATACCTAATGCCTCCTGACAACTGAACCATGGCTCCAAGTGCCACATCCAATCCTTTTTGAACGCCTCCAGGGACGGGGACTCCACTACCTCCCTTGGAAGCACATCCCAAGGGCCAATCTCTCTCTCTGTGAAAAACTTTCTCCTCAACTCCAGCCTAAACTTCCCCTGGCACAGCTTGAGTCTGTGTCCTCTTGTTCTGGTGCTGGTTGCCTGGGAGAAGAGACCAACCCCCACCTGGCTACAACCTCCTTTCAGGTAGTTGTAGAGAGCAATGAGGTCTCCCCTGAGCCTCCTCTTCTCCAGGCTAAGCAACCCCAGCTCCCTCAGCCTCTCCTCACAGGGCTGTGCTCCAGACCCTCCCCAGCCTTGTTGCCCGTCTCTGGACATGTTCAAGAGTCTTAATGTCCTTCTTAAACTGAGGGGCCCAGAACTGGACACAGGACTCAAGCTGTGGCCTAACCAGTGCTGAGTACAGGGCACAATGACTTCCCTGCTCCTGCTGGCCACACTATTTCTGATGCAGGCCAGGATGCCATTGGTCTTCTTGGCCACCTGGGGCACACTGCTGGCTCATGTTCAGCTGCTGTCACCCAGTACCCCCTAGGTCCCTTTCTGCCTGGCTACTCACCAACCACTCTGTCCCCAGCCTGTAGCACTGCATCTAGATACAGCTCTGTCTTGCTAGGCTGGGTCTTTCTCTGTAGGTTTCCTGCCACTGATTTCTTTTCTCTGTGTAGGGCTAAGCCAGAGGATCCTTCCCTTTTGGACGACCCCAGGATCAAAGAGATTGCAGCTAGGCACAAGAAAACCCCAGCACAGGTGGGTAGGTGCAGTACAGTGGGTGCTTCTTCGTGTAACACAGCCCTTGAGGAAAATAGAGCAGAAGAGTGCCTAAAGCTTCCACCCATTCCCCATGAACTGTGGGACTCCTTTGATTTTCCTCTAACAACGCAGAAGAGTGGCCTCAGCCACACAGGGAAATTAAGCTGGTGAAGGGTCTGGAGAACAGCTCTTATGAGGAGTAGCTGAGGGAACTGGTTTTCATCTGGAGAAATGGAGCCTGAGGGGAGACTTTATTGCTCTCTACAACTACCTGAAAGGAGGTTGTGGCAAGATGTCTTCTCCCTAGTAAGAAGTGACAGGGAGAAGAAATGGCCTCAACTTGAGGCACCAGGGGAGGTTTAGATTAGCTATTAAAAGAAAGTTCTTCACTGAAAGGGTTCTCAAACGCTGGAATAGGCTCCCCAGGGAGGAAGCTGAATCACCATCTCTGGAGGTGTTTAAAAGACACATTGATGTGGTGCTAAGGGACATGGTTTAGCACCAGACTTGGTAGAGTTGGGAAAGGGCTGGACTTAATAATCTTAAAGGTCTTTTCTAATCAAAACAATTCTGTGATTCTATTAATTCTATTATATGGCTTGCAAGACATGCTACTACTATCTCTTTGGCACTCACTGAGAAAAAAAGCTTCATGATCCATCTTCAGAGGTCACTTCCCCTCTCAAGTCCTCTTGCAGAGAATGAAAGACCACTTGCAAAGGCTTCCCCCTATCCAAGTGGGAAGAAAAGGAACTGGGTATCCCAAAACTGGATGGAAAAGTAGGCCATGCATGTTGGCATCCATCACTTCTCTCTTTGCCCTTCAGGAAGTGCCACCTGGGCCACAGCAATTGGAATTATTTTGATTGTAGCTCCACAGAAAGCATTTGGTTCTGCAGAAATACACACCTGATGGCACAACAGCTGTTGGAACAGGCTCTGCTTTCTCCAGAGCAGCAGCTGTCCTCTCTCTGGCTCAGTTGTCTGTTCCTGCAGGTTCTCCTTCGCTCCAGATCCAGAGAAATGTGATTGTGATTCCCAAGTCTGTCACACCACAGCGCATTGTGGAGAACTTCCAGGTGAGTCATTAGGAGTGACCTGGGTGCTGCCCTTCAGGGACGCTGTGCCTTTTCCCTGCAGAGCAGGCAGTGATCCTTTCTCACCCTTCCCAAGTCCTCCTCATGCAAGAGGGCTGGGAATTTTTTTCTTTATGCTTACCTACACGCTACTCAGGGTCAAGCCAGGCCTGCTTTTGAGCAGGACAATGAGCAGGTCTTACACAACATTTCCTGGTCTGTGGCTTGTGGATGAATCAGTAGGCACAGCTTGCCTGGAGCCCGCACACAGAAACATACCAGAAAAGTCCTACAAAGAATAAGCAATGTTCATAAAATAGTTCTTGTGTCCATAAAAGAAGTTGTTCCTCTGTCTGCTCATTCAGCAGAGGAGCTGCTCTCTAATCTTCTTCACACTGTTTTGACTTTTTTTTTCAAAGAGGTGATTTCCAGCTGTTTCTCTTGTTAGGTGTTTGACTTTGAACTGACTAATGAGGAGATGGCAGCTATTCTCAGCTTCAACAGAAACTGGAGGATGTGTGAAATGAGCATGTAAGTGACACTGCTTTTTTCCTTCCAACCCTCAAATTTTGGATAACTTTTATGGCTGTAGTGACCATGAGATGGTGGAGTACAGTGTCAGATAAGGAAAAAGCAGGGCAATAAGTAGAATTTCAACCCTGGGCTTCAGGACAAGTGTAAAGTCCTACATCAGGGCAAGAATAACCCCTTCACTAGTACAAATTAGAGGGTCACCAGCTGGAAAGCAGCTCCACAGAGAGGCATCCTGGACTCCTGGTGGACTGTAAGTTGACCATGAAAGACTGTGATGGGTTAACGTTCATCCTGGAAGCAGGGCAGGGAGGGCTTGCAAGTGCTTTGCCCTCCCTGCAGGGTGTTTTGCCCCTGGGAAACTGAGTCTGAGGACACTGCAGCCATTAGCTCTCTTTTTGGCTCCTGCCTTTCCTGGACAAGAGCTACTGCAGCTGCCTTCCTGCTTCTCTGCCACATGATCAGGCCTGATCCTTCTCCCCGCTACATCCACAAGGACTCCAAAGGACTGGTTTTGTATTTCATACTTTTTTTTTTCCCCCATCCATTCTTATCCCTTACCCTTGTGAACCCTACCTGTTATAGTCACATATATGTGTGTGTATATATACGTTTGTTTCTTAAAGAAAACTCTTTACCTCTCTACTTCCAAGCTGACTCCAAATTATTTCTTGGTGGATTTGCTCCTTCCTTTTCTTTTTCCTCTCTATTGGGAAGGAGGAGGGGAGAGAGGGGGAGGGATTCTCAGCCTTGCCCCCATCGGAGCTCTTAAGTCCCAGTTAAGGCTCAAACCACCACAAAGAGCAATGTGCCGTGTGGCCAAGAAAGCAAATGGTAGCCTGGGGTGCGTTAAGAGTGTGGACAGCAGGCTGAGGGAGGTTCTTCTCCTCCTGTACTCTGCCACAGTGAGGCCTCATCTGGAGTACTGTGCCCAATTCTGGGCTCCCCAGTTCCAGAGAGACAGGGAACCACTAGAGAGTCCAGTGGAGGGCTGCATAGATGATTAAGGGAAGAGAACCTCTCTCTTATGAGGAAAGGCTGTTTAGCTTGGAGAAGAGAAGGTTATGCGGGGATCTGATCAAGGTTTACAAATACCTTAAGAGTTGGTGTTGAGATGATGGGGCCAGTCTCTTTTCACTGGTACCCAGTCATAGGACAAGGGGCAACAGATACAATGAGAAGAGAGGAAGGTCCACCTCTTCTTTCCTGTGAGGGTGACAGAGCACTGGAGCAGACTGCCCAGAGAGGTTGTGGAGTCTTCTTCTCTGGAGACTTTCAAAACTTGGCTGGATGTGTTCCTGTGTGGCCTGCCTTAGGTCAACCTGCTTTGGCAGTGGGCGTGGACTAGATGATCTCCAGAGGTCCCTTCCAACCCATACCATTCTGTGATTCTGTGAATTTTGTGTTACATCTACTGAGAAGCATAAAATTCAGTTTACTTAGAAATCATGCCAACTCAAATTCCACCTGGTTTGTCCCCAGATCTTTTCAGGAGAGGGTGTCATATTTTCATTTTAAAAACCAAACAAACATGAAAACAAACTACATTCTAATTTGGAATTCACTTTCCAGGAATCTCTCTGTAACTTGAATTTAGAAAAAAAATGGGTTCTGGATGCTCATTTCAGATTTGTCTGTGTTAAGAGAAATGAGGACACATTATCTCCACATACTCTTCCTGTAATTCCATGATGCTCTTCCATGCACCCAATGCACCTCTGTACAACATTCAGGTCACCCATGACAAAATACCCTGAAGGGAGGTTGTAGCCAGGTGGGGGTTGGTCTCTTCTCCCAGGCAAGCAGCACCAGAACAAGGAGACACAGTCTCAAGCTGTGTCAGGAGAAGTTTAGGCTGAAGGTGAGGAGAAAGTTCTTCCCAGAAAGAGTAATTGGCCCTTGGGATGTGCTTCCCAGGGAGGTGGTGGAGTCACCGTCCCTGGAGGCGTTCAAAAAAGGATTGGATGTGGCACTTGGAGGCATGGTTCAGTTGTCAGGAGGTGTTAGGTATTAGGTAATAGGTTGGACTTGATGATCTCTGAGGTCTTTTCCAACCTGGTTGACTCTGTGATCTAACCATTCCCTCTTTGATGTCTTTCAGGTGCAAAAATCACAAGGAGTACCCTTTCCATGCGCAATACTGAAGATGCTTGTGATGTGCACTTCTGGCATCTCATGTGCTTCTGCTCTAACTTTGAGCTACTTCCCTGTTTTTCTTCTTGCATTTGCCCTGCTGCTGCTGCAGTGAATGCTTGGGGTGTTTATGCCACTAAATCTGTTTGAGTTCTTTTTTTTTCTTTCCTTTTTCTTTTTTTAAAGAATATTTTCTACAGAACAAAAAGCAGGATGTAATCATTTTCTGCTCATTAGAAGAGAGGATTACTACTGAAGAGCCTAAGCAGAGGTGCTAGGCAAATAAATAGGCAGAGTTTGTATCACCATTCAGTGATTGCCTTCAGGCTTGCTTCAGCAGAAACAAGATGTTGACAGACCCACACACACACACTAAAAAATTGCATCTCATATTTTAAATAAAATTAAAACTCAAAACTGGAATTGGCTGAAACTCTTCCTTCTAGTGTAGTAAAACTCCAGAAACCTACTCAGAGGCAGGTTACAGACACCTGCACTCCAGGGACAACAAAGCCTCTTGGCAGGTTCCCCTGCAAGCACCAGAGGGCAGCCAGCCCTCAGAGGAAATCTAAGTTTCCCCCTCAGCACCAGCCACCAGCCCCAGACCTCTGGCCACGGCTCATAGCCATGCTGAGGGGCATTTCAGATGCCACACAACCTTGGTGTCAGCTTCCCAGTCAGGGGAGGCTCAGCTTTGAGGAGCTGAGCACGAGCCACCAGCACCTTAGGATCTTCTCCCTAACCTTTCTACTTTCAATTCACAAGGATAAAATGCAGGACCATGTGTTCTCAGCTGCCCAAAAGCAGCAGTCCATAAAGCGTTCATCAAGCCCCAGGCAGAGGTAAGACATCTGTCTTGCAAAAATAAATACAGCAAGTTACTGAACGCAAGGAGGGTATGATATTTAATATGGTATGAGACCCAAACACATAGGGAAGTTCTGCAACCACAGAACCATAGAACGGGTTGAGTCATAAGGGACCTTAAAGATCATCTAGTTCCAACCCCCCTGGCCATGGGCAGGGACATCTTCCACTAGCCCAGGTGGCTCAAGGGCTCATCCAACCTGGCCTTAAACACCTCCTGGGAGATGGCTGTAAGCCAGTATGGGGATGGGATGGTGCTGGAGCTGGATGGGCAGCACCTTTGGACTGTGGCATGCCTTACTCTCACAGGCCAGCCACAGCGAGGTTTCTCCAGCCATCTCATCCCACCAGCGCACAACTCTGCACGGCCCATGCCACCATGGCTCCTGTAAGGACGCTGCTCAATTCAAAGGGGCTCAGCCCTTCCTCAGCCCAGGGCTCACAGCCCACGGACGCGCAGCAAGCAGGTAGGGAACAGTCCATGCACCGAGAGTCAGGGAGCTCTGTCCTACCAGGCGACTCCTGTTCATTGACTTCTCTCGGGACACACCTCTGGCTTTACCCATGACAAATCACGGCCAAAGAGCCATGGAATGAAACAGACTCTCCTCTCCGTCCAGTACCCAACGGCTGAACTGCAGCTGGGTGTTGCAGCTCCCCAGCGCCGCGCCACAGGCGGGATACCCACGAACCACTGGCGGCACTGGGCTGGGGCACCGCAGGAGCCGAGTTCTGCGCGAACACAACCTGCACCAGGGCACAGCTGCCGTCCGCCCTTGTCTTCTGGTGGGGAAGCTCACCAGGAGGAAAGCTCCGCAAGGTGCCCGTGGGCAGGGCGATCAGCTCTGCAGTTTTTAACTGGTTTCAGCTCTCGGCAGTGGAGTCTTAGCAGACTCCTTCCGAACCGGAGCAAGCCCGTCCTGAAGGGGCCGGTGTGGATCGCTAAGCCCCAGCACAGACAGACTCTAAGGTGGACCCCTGCCGACAATTCCTCTGGCCGCGGCACCTCTGCCTGGCGCTGGGCCTAAGCAGCCGGGCTCGCCGTCCTGGGGCGTCGGCTCCGGTAGGAACCGGGACTGCCGAAGGGATACCAGTCAGCCTGAGGAGGTCAGGCAGAAGGGGGCGCTGCAGAGCCCCCGGACATCCCCCTCTCCACGCTCAGGTTGTTCCCCCTGTACCTTACCAGAGGAAGCGGCCGGGACTCCATTGGTTGCCCTGCTTTGCTGCTGATTGGGTGGCGCTGACATCAGGGCAGGACTTGAGCGGCGATTGGCTGCTGAGGAGGGGAGGGCCGAGAGCTACCAACGGCCGGCAGGGGTTGTGTGGCACCACCCCGGAAGGAGCTGTACTGGCAGCCCGGGGCGGGCCTGGCCGCTGTTAAAGCGTTGGGCGGGGGAGGCGTTCTGAGTTGGCATGGCGGCGTACGCGCGGCTGGGCGCTGCGGGCAAGGTGCCCCTCCTGGGGCTGGGCACGTGGAAGGTAACCGTGGCGAGACCTGGGGCTGCCGACATGCTGCAGCATCTCGCTGTCGGAGTGGGAACAGCGCTACGGGCGCTAGCGACGTGTCAGCCGGGCCGCCGCCGAGGTCCCCGGCTCGGTACGGCGGTACCGGTGCGGCGATTGACACAGAGGGTCCCTCCCTTCCCATTAGCCCCTTGCAGCAGTTCAAGCTCCTGCGCCGATGTAGGACTCCGCCCAGGGGCGTAGGTCGCCGAGCCCTTTCGGCTGGGTTGAGCCCCTCCTGAATCGGCAGAGGGCTGCTTCTCTCAGAAGTGGTGCGGGGAAGTGAGAGGACCTTGGAAAACGGTCCTGTCTGAGAGCGAGCTGAAAGAGGAACGGTTGGAAGCTAGCGTTAAGCTCAGGCAGCACTGGCTGTGTACAGACCCAAGAAAGACTTCCAAAGCTCCCTTTAAAGCCCACTTGTGTCCTTAGCTACCCTCTAGCTACATAAGGAGCATCGTAAGAATCCCAAATCAAGACATTTCATGCCCTTTTTTCCTTCAGTCCCCTCCAGGTAAGGTGACAGCTGCGGTGATGGCTGCCATCGACGCTGGGTACCGCCACTTTGATTGTGCCTATGTGTACCAGAATGAGAAGGAAGTTGGGGAGGGGATCCAGCAAAAAATCAAGGAAGGTGCTGTGAAACGAGAGGACCTCTTCGTTGTCAGTAAGGTAAAAATCAGTGGGCCTTTGATCAGGGTTAGGAAACCAAAGTAGTTTTATGCTGTAGTATTAGAGAAGCTTGTTAATGTAAAACTCCTTATGCTACTATCTTTTTTTCACTTTATCATCACAGTGATGAAGTTTGATTCTTCTCTGTCAACTGATAGAAATCTTTTTGTTGTAGCCACTGGACAGGAAGAATCCCTTGAGCTTTGAGCAGGAAGAATAATCACCCTTTATCTTAACTGTCTGGTGGCAGCTTTCTTCCCCAGTCAATCCAGTAACACTGAAGGAAGTCAAGACTGATTTTCCCTCCCCCAAAAGAAGGCTTCACCACTGTGGTCTTGCTGTGGTGTGGCACTCAGCTATGGAAACCCATGGGGGATGGATGAGAAGGAACCTGGCCCTGCAGACCAAGTGATGCAGAAGGCAAGCAGGAAAAGGTAGAGTGGGCCAGGTAACACCGTGCAAGGCAGAAACCTTTGATGCAGAGGTCAAAGGCCACTCTATGTAAAGGACTGATACAGAGGCAGAAACAGTTTGGATATAGCACCTTGCTGACAGCTACAGAACAACGGAGGAGACAAGCCTGGCAGATCCTGGTGCTTGTTCTAGGAGCCTGGTTTGCCATTCTGACAAGGGGAAAGATGAGCTCTGACCACTTTGCACAATGTAATCTGCCCAGCACATGTCCCAGGAAAGATGTGGTTGGTGGTTTCTCTTTCTCTTGCTTATTAAGGAAAGCAGGCTGTTTATCTGGATTCTGAAGTTGCTTCTTACCTTGGTATAGAATGGTGCTAACCATTCTTTTGTGGCTTGTCTTCTACTTTCTGAGCTTTGCCAGCTACATTCAATGCAGGAGTTTTGTGTAGTCAGGAGTGACAGATACATGTCTTCATTTAAAAGCCTTTGCATTGCAAAGGCAGCTGCTGTGTAAAAGGAGGCAGCACAAATTGTCTTAACTACTGGAACCACCAAGTTTTATCTGTTACAATCCTGCTCTAATATCTCTGCTGCTGTTGCACATACTGCTTTCAGTGTCATGGGTCATTGCCATCACAGAACAAGCCCCATCTGAAGAGCACTAGGATGGCCTCATTCAATGTCACTTTCCTAACAAGCTGCAGCACTGCTGTACTCTGCAGAGAGCTTTAACCCAGGAGGTTAATGTGCCTGTTTGGTTTTTCTCCTGCAGCTGTGGTGTACATTTCATGACAAATCTCTGGTGAAGGGAGCCTGCCAGAAGACCCTTGCTGACCTGAAACTGAATTACCTGGATCTCTACCTTGTGCACTGGCCTTTTGGGTTCAAGGTATAGTAGTGGCAATGCCTTTGATTTTGTTTCTTGTGACTTAACAGCTTTTGGAGAGCTATATGGCTTTATAGCTCATCAGTCGCTCTGGCTGAGAGAGACAATCTGTTGTGTGTACCTGCACTGCTGTGGTGATCAGCTTGACTCTAAGCTAGGTTCATGAGGCTATTGCTTGCATACTCCTTTGATCCTGGGAATGATGGTCTACAAACTAGAGGCAGGAGTTGACTGCAAGCATGGGATGGGCTGCTCTCCATTTTGTTTGCAAATCAGTGTCTGCTTGTCTCAGAATTGCCCCGTGTGGGACGGAAGGCTGCACTCTGCCCATAAGGAATCTTGCCTTGTGTGTTACAGAATGACAGAGCAAAAGAAAATGCTCCTTTCCATTTAATTCTTCAATTGGCAAGTCCTTAATATAGTGCAGATTGAGCTGACCTTGCCTGTGGATGCCTTACTGGTGTTCCCTTGAGGCAGGAATTCAAAAGATGACGCTCCTTGGATGCCTAAACTTTCCCACAGATTAGTGGAGGAGTGGATGTGTCCCTTGGATTGTTTCTAGTCTTAGTCTTTCCATTCTGCCATAGTCTAATCAGTCTCCATCCTACCTGGCACTGTTATTTCATTCTCTGTTTTAGCCTTATGAGAACAAAACTGTCTCATGGTGACAGCAGCAAACAGCTGTTCCAAAGAGTTCAACTTTTGATGTCTTTTCATAACTCTTACACAAAGGCTGTTCTAGTATTAGCAGCTTTCCTCTGAGTTTTGTCATGGAAGAAGTGTCACTACACAATAGCTCTTTTCAGCACATTTGGTATTTTGTAGACCAAAGCTACATGTTCCCAGTACCCAGCTAGGTTCCCTGATGCCCTTCCAGATAAAGAACAATACATCAAGTGAACATGCATGAGACTGGAGCCTAGTTCAGAGCACTTTTTCTGTAGGTATCTGGGTGAGTCAACACTCTGAGGAGTCCAGCAGAAAACCTTGTCCTTCCAAGGAATGGTCACTGACAAGAGTGTCTTAAATTCTTCCTGCTCCTCAGCAAGGAGTGACTGAATGTAGACAAGAATCAGTGTTCTTGCCTGCACTAGAAGTTTAAGCTGTCATGGTTGTGAGCTCTCATGGCATAAAGTGAACTTCTCACCAGATTTTCAAGCATTTCCTTTGTCACTGACAGGCAGGAGAGGAGCTGTTTCCCATGGATGACAAGGGCATGTCTGTACCCAGCAACACAGATCTTCTACAGACATGGGAGGTAAGATCAGCCACAGGGGAAGAGTCAAATCTTCTGTCCTCAGCAGTGGCATTAGCTCCAGCAGTCACAGGATGATGGCTTATGTGTGCATGCAGAAGTAGTTGGAAAGAATTAACCCAAGTATGGGATAGCTTTCTTAGAAGTGCATTATTCCTAGCCCCTGTGCATTAGCATCTCAAGTCACTGAGCTACATGGTAGCTTTCATAGAATCACAGAATTGGTAGGGTTGGAAGGGACCTCAAGGATCAGCCAGTTCCAATCCCCCTGCTATGGCCAGGGACACCTCACACTACAGCAGGTTGCTCACAGCCACATCCAGCCTGGCCTTAAACACCTCCAGGGATGAGGCTTCCACCACCTCCCTGGGCAACCTGTGCCAATGTCTCCCCACCCTCATGGGGAAGAATTTCTTCCTAACATCCAATCTCAATCTACCCATTTCTAGTTTGTTTTTTTTTCCAATCCCCCCAGTCCTATCACTCCCTGACACCCTAAAATGTCCTTCCCCAGATTTCCTGTAGCCCCCTTCAGATGCTGGAAGGCCACAATAAGGTCTCCATGATGCAAGGTGTTTGGGAAGAGACTGGGTGGGGTGCTTGGTGCCATGGTTTAGTTGATTAGATGGTGTTGGATGATAGGTTGGACTCGATCTCAAAGGTCTTTTCCAACCAGGTTGATTCTATCTATTCTATTCCTTGGAGCCTTCTCATCGCCAGACTGAATAGCCCAAACTCCCTCAATCTGTCCTCATAGCAGAGCAGCTCCAGCCCTCTGCTCATCCTCATGGCCCTTCTCTGGACACGTTCCAGCACCTCCAGATCCTTCCTGTAACAGAGGCTCCAAAACTGGACACAGTACTCCGGGTGTGGTCTCACCAGAGCAGAGTAGAGGGGAGAATCACTTCCCTCGACTTTCTGACTATGCTTCTCTTGATGCAGCCCAGGATGTCATTGGCTTTCTGGGCTGCAAGTGCACACTGGTGGCTCATGTTGAGCCTCTCATCCACCAGCACCCCCAAGTCCTTTTCTTCAGGGCTTTCAGTGGAGCTGCAGGCCAGACTTACTAAAAGTTAGTTATATGACCGTAATTGTATTATTTTTTTCTTCAGCACAGTTCTCTTGCAGTTCTTTGAATTGCTCAAACAGATTTTGTAGAAATACCAACTTAAGTTGTGCTCTTGCCATCCTCCTAGGGTATAATCCTCCAGAGAGTGACAGTAGTAGAGTTAGAGATGTCCTTTCCTTTTTCAGGCTTTGCACTGATTTATGGGCTTTGATATGGTAGAAGACATGACATAGATACTACCAGTAACCACTTCTGTCCTTGAGAATTAAAAAGCCCAAGAAGTTTTGTGCTTCCCATGAAAGGAAACAAGCCATGTGAGGAAGAACATACCAAGATGTGTCTTGTACACTGGGTGTTGACTTCTCCTTTTGTGTTAGGCCATGGAAGAGCTGGTGGATGCTGGCCTGGTGAAAGCCATTGGGATCTCTAACTTCAACCGTGAGCAGACTGAAAGGATCTTGAACAAGCCAGGGCTGAAGCACAAGCCTGTGAATAACCAGGTAAGCTGCTAGGTGACTGCAAGTGAATAGTTTGCAGGGACACACAGACCACATGCCACAAGAAGGACCTGGGAGTCCTCGTTGATAACAAGTTCTCCAGGGGATAGCAATGTGCCCTTTTGGCCAAGAAGGCAAATGGGATCCTGGGGTGCATTAAGAAGTGTCCAGCAGGTCAAGGGAGGTTCTCCTCCCCTCTACTCTGCCCTGGTGAGGCCTCACCTGCAGTATTGCATCCAGTTTGGGGCTACCTAGTTCAGGAGGGACAAGGATCTGCTGGAAAGAGTCCAAGGGAGGGCTACAAGGATGATGAAGGGCCTGGAGCACTGCCTTGTGAGGAGAGGCTGAGAGCCCTGGGGCTGTTTAGTCTGGAGAGGAGAAGACTGAGAGGAGATCTGATCAATGTCTGTAAATATCTGAGGGCTGGATGTCAAGAGAGGGGACAGGCTCTGCTCACTTGCACCCTGTGATAGGACAAGGGGCAGTGGGTATAGACTACAGCACAGGAGGTTCCACTTCAACATGAGGAGGAACTTCTTCTGTGAGGGTCACAGAGTACTGGAACAGGCTGCCCAGGGAGGTTGTGGAGTCTCCTTCTCTGGAGACTTTCCAGCCCTGTCTGGATGTGTTCCTGTGCTAGATTCCTGTGCAGAAGCCCTCTCGGATCCGTGCCAGGACCAGCAACCGCTCGGGGGCATCTGTGGCTCTCCTTTTCAGGCTACGGGAACGGCTTGGCATTCCTGCACACGCTGCGAGGCTCGGAGCGGCCCTCTCTTCACATGCCCACGCCTCGTGATCCCAGCGTCATCGGCGTCAGATTTTAAAGGGGTCAGCGGCGGCTGGCAGGGCTCTGTTCGGTGGGCAGCTCTCCCGTCCTCTCTCGTGCTCTCACACGCTGCCGCACTTGGTCTACATTTTGGGTCCAGTAGGTGCTGTGGCCAGGGGCAGCATGGTTGTGACTCGCAGCAAAAACTCCTTAAAAAAATCAGTGTCAATCCAGACTGAGGTAGAACACAAGCAGGTAGCTGTCCAGGTATATGGCTGTAGTGAGTGCTGGAGCCTGGCTCTTGAGATGCAGGGTAGTGGAAGCAACTCTTGCATTAGGTGTGAGCAGATCGGCTATCTGCTCAACCTGGTGGCCAGACTGAAGGACAAGGTTGCTAGTCTTAGAGATGTATGGGAATGTAGAAAAGAGATGAGCTAGAGTAAGCAGGCTCAGCAGGCTCCCCCAGCAGAGACTGGTTATCCAGAAAGCAGAGGGGAATGGACGCAGGTTCCTCTCAAAAGACACAAATTAAAACCTCCTTGCCTCCCCTCACCTTCCCCACTGCCCTTGGAAAACAGGTATGGGGCACTGGAGATGGAGGGTGAGGTGATACTGATGCCGGAGGACACACCATCTGGGGTTTTCCCTGAGGTTAAACAGCCTAAGGTTAAACAGCCTTCCCCTGGCATCAGGACTTGCTCCCTCAAAAAAAAGAGGAGGGTAATTGTTATTGGTGATTCCCTCCTGAGGGGACCAGAGGGCCCCATATGTCTGCCAGACCCATCTCATAGGAAGTTTGTAGCCTTGCAGGAGCCCAAGTTAGAGATGTTACCAGAAGGCTGGCCAGTCTGGTACAGCCCTCTGACTACTATCCCTTATTAGTTATGCAGTTAGGGAATGATGATGTTGCAACCAGAACTCCCAGGGGTATCAAAAATTACTTCAGGGCCCTGGGAGATCAGATTGAGGGGTCAGGTGCACAAATAATTTTTACATCGATACTGTTAGTTGCAGGAGGGAATACCATAAGGAACAGGTCAGCAGCTGTAGTCAAAAAGTGGCTTAGAGGCTGGTGCAGTCAAAAGAATTTTGGGTTTTTTGATCTTGGAGAACTTTCTACTGCACCAGGTCAACTGGCAACAGATGGAGTACATCTGTCCCAGAGGATGGGAAAGGTCACAGTGTATGAGAATAGCCCCTTGGGCTATCCCCCAAAGGTAAAAAGATTCTGGGAAGGGAATTGGCAGGTCTCATTGGTAGGGCTTTAAACTAGCTTCGAAGGGGGAAGGGGCTGAAACCAGTCCCCCAGACAGGAGTCTGGGGGTGATAAGCTAGAGCTAGAGGTGAAACCAGCAGCCCAGCTGCAGTGCATGTACACTAATGCACGAAGCATGGGTAACACACAAGAGGAGCTGGAAGCCTTGTTACAGCAAGAAAGTTATGATGTAGTTGCCATCACAGAGACGTGGTGGGACGACTCACATGACTGGAGCGCTGCAATTGACGGCTACAGGCTCTTCAGGAGAGACAGGCAAGGAAGAAGGGGTGGAGGGGTGGCCCTGTACATCATGGAGGCACTAGATGCCATTGAGATGGAGATCAGGGACGATTGGGTTGAGTGCTTGTGGGTGAGAATTAGAGGGAAGATCGGCAGGGCAGACATCCTGGTTGGAGTCTGTTATAGACCACCCAACCAGGAGGATGATGCTGATGAAGCATTCTATAGGCAGCTTAAGGCTGTCTCAAGATCACCTGACCTTGTTCTCATGGGTGACTTCAACCTGCCTGATATCTGCTGGGATCTCAACACAGCAGAGAGGAGGCAGTCTAGGAGGTTCTTAGAGTGTATGGAGGACAGCTCCTTATCCCAGGTGCTGCGTGAGCCTACCAGGGGTAAGGCTCTGCTTGACCTTCTCTTCACCACTAGGGAAGGGCTGGTGGGTGATGTGGTGGTCGGAGGGTGTTTAGGGGCCAGTGACCACGAGATAATTGAGTTTTCAGTACTCAGTCAAGCTAAGAGGGGCAGCAAGAAGACCTCCACTCTGGACTGCCGGAGTGCAGACTTTAGGTTACTCAAGGAACTAACACAGAAGGTTCCTTGGGAAACAGCCCTTAAAAACAAAGGGGTCCAGGAGAGCTGGACCTACTTCAAGGAAGAACTCTTGAAGGCACAGGAACAGGCTGTGCCAGTGTGCCAGAAGATGAGCCTCCGGGGCAGACGGCCAGCCTGGATGGGTAATGAACTTTTAATAGAACTAAGAAAAAAAAAAGAGGGTGTACCATCTTTGGAAGAAAGGGGAGGCAACCCATGGAATGTTTAAGGATGTTGCTAGGACATGTAAGAAGAAAATTAGGGAGGCAAAAGCCCATTTAGAGCTTAGACTGGCCTCTGCTGTGAAGGACAACAAAAAGTCCTTCTATAAATACATCAATAGCAAGAGGAAGGGCAAGGACAAGCTCCACTCCTTGGTGGGCACGGCAGGGAACTTTGTAATAAAGGATGAGGAAAAGGCAGAGGGACTTAACACCTTCTTTGCCTCAATTTTTACTAGCAGGGCAGAACGTCTTCCTGGCCTGCAGAGCTGGCAGAAGGAGCCAGGGAGCTGCAGAGTTTCCCACTGTTCCAGGATGGGATCGTTAGAGACCTTCTCAGCCGCTTGGACCCCCACAGATCCATGGCACCAGATGGGATCCATCCTAGGGTGCTGAGGGAGCTGGCAGATGAGCTGGCCAAGCCACTCTCCATCATTTTTCAGCAGTCCTGGCTCACTGGAGAGGTCCCAGAAGACTGGAAGCTGCCAACGTGGTGCCCATCCACAAGAAGGGCCGGTTGGAGGAGCCAGGGAATTATAGGCCTGTCAGCCTGACCTCAGTGTCAGGCAAGATTATGGACCAGGTCATCTTGAGTGCGATCACACAGCACTTGCAGGATGGCCAAGGGATCAGGCCCAGCCAGCATGGATTTAGGAAGGATAGGTCCTGCTTCACCAACCTGATCTCCTTCTATGATCAGGTGACTGCCTGGTGGATGTGGGGAGGCTGTGGATGTGGTCTACCTGGACCTCAGCAAGGCTTTTGACACCATCCCCCACAGCAAACTCCTTTCTAAGCTGTCAGCCCCTGGCTTGGACAGGAGCACACTGTGTTGGGTTAGGAACTGGCTGGAGGGCCGCGCCCAGAGAGTGGTGGTGAATGGTGCCACATCCAGCTGGCAGCCAGGCACTAGTGGTGTGCCCCAAGGATCAGTGCTGGGCCCCATGCTCTTCAGTATCTTTATTGATGATCTGGATGAGGGCATTGAGTCCATCATCAGTAAATTCGTGGACGACACCAAGCTGGGGGCAGGAGTTGATCTGCTGGAGGGCAGAGAGGCTTTGCAGAGGGACCTCGACAGGCTGGACAGATGGGCAGAGTCCAAGGGCATGAGACTGAACACATCCAAGTGCCGGGTTCTGCACATTGGCCACAACAACCCCAGGCAGTGCTTCAGGCTGGGGTCAGAGTGGCTGGAGAGCAGCCAGGCAGAGAGGGACCTGGGGGTACTGGTTGATGGTAGGCTGAACATGAGCCTGCAGTGTGCCCAGGCAGCCAAGAGGGCCAATGGCATCCTGGCCTGCATCAGGAACAGTGTGGCCAGCAGGAGCAGGGAGGTCATTCTGCCCCTGTACCCTGCACTGGTTAGGCCACACCTCGAGTCCTGTGTCCAGTTCTGGGCCCCTCAGGTTAGGAAGGATGTTGACTTGCTGGAGCGTGTCCAGAGAAAGGCAACGAAGTTGGTGAGAGGTTTGGAACACAAGCCCTATGAGGAGAGCCTGAGGGAGCTGGGGTTGGTTAGCCTGGAGAAGAGGAGACTGAGGGGTGACCTTATTGCTCTCTACAACTACCTGAAGGGAGGTTGTAGACAGGCAGAGGTTGGCCTCTTCTCCCAGGCAGCCAGCACCAGAACAAGAGGACAGTCTCAGGCTGCGCCAGGGCAGGTTTAGGCTGGATGTTAGGAAGAAGTTCTACACAGAGAGAGTGATTGCCCATTGGAATGCGCTGCCCGTGGAGGTGGCGGAGTCACCTTCATTGGAGGCGTTCAGGAGGGGACTTGATGGGGTGCTTGGTGCCATGGTTTAGTTGTTTAGGTGGGTTGGATTGGTTGATGGGTTGGATGTGGTGATCTTGAAGGTCTCTTTCAACCTGGTGTATTGTATTGTATTCTGTGGCCCTGCTCTGACAGGGGGTTGGACTCAGTCTCTGCAGGTCCCTTCCAACCCCTAACATCCTGTGAGCCCATGAATACTGCAGTAGTTTTACAGCTGTCAGTCTCTACTCTTGTGTTGGCAGATTGAGTCTCATCCATACCTTTCCCAAGAGAAGCTTATCAGCTATTGCCAGTCTAAAGGAATCACTGTGACAGCATACTGTCCCCTTGGACGCCCTGACAGGTAATTTCCACGTGGGTTACTGTGGTTTCACTTTAAAACATTGGAACTAATTGAATGAGTAATGGTGCAGGTGTTTGTTTTTAACTTACTCATGCTAGGTAGAATCTTTCTGGAATGGTTCTTTGCTGTTTTTTTTTCCTCTTTTTTTCCCCTTTTTGTAGGGACAAGCCAGAGGCACCTTCCCTTCTGGATGATCCCAAAGTCAAAGAGATTGCAGCCAAGCACAACAAAACCCCAGCACAGGTGGGTTGGTGCAGTACAGTGGGTATTGCATCCTATAATACAACCATTAAGAAAAGCAGAGAGGGTACAGCCTCTATCAGTGTTCCCTGTGAGCTGTGATGCTCTCTTGTGGCCATATAGATTACCCACTTTGTGGTCCACAATATATGCTACTACTGTCTTTGGCTCTCAGCTAGAAGACGATTCTCAACTCATCTTCAAATGTAACTTCCCCTCTCAAATACTCTTGCAGAGAATTAAGCCTTGCATTGATCTAGGCTGCTAAAAGCCAAGGTATGAAGAAAAGGAATTTACTATCTCAAAACTGAGTGGGAAAGGGGGCCTCCTATGTGGGCCTTCACTGCTGCTCTTTGCTATTCAGGAAGACAATACCTAGGCCATAGGGACAGGAACGATTTGACATGTAGCTCTGCAGAAGTGGGTATAGCTCAGGGAAAGCAGCTGTTCCAACAGGCTCTGCTTCCTCCAGAACAGGAGAAATGACTCAGTTGTCTGTTCCTGCAGGTTCTCCTTCGCTTCCAGATCCAGAGAAATGTGATTGTGATTCCCAAGTCTGTCACACCACAGCGCATTGTGGAGAACTTCCAGGTGAGTCCTCAGGAGTGATCTCGGTGCTGTGCTTCAGGGATGCTGTGCCTATTCTCTGCAGGGCAAGCAGGGATCCTTTCTCACCCTTCCAAGTTTTTCTCATGAGTGGGCTTTTTGCCTGTCTGGAATCTAGGGCTCCAAAGAAAACCACAGCTGAAGAAACAGTAGGCAGAGCTCTTGGAACAGTGTGCTAAGTTCAGATACCTTACATAGTGTCTCCTCTGTTTTGTGGATGAAGTGGCAGGCTGGGCTTACTTGGAGCCTAAACACAGTAATGTTCCTCAAAATAACTTTAGCAATGCTAATGGAAAAGTCCTACTTTCAGACTGCTCCTCTGGCTTAAGTCAGGGCTTTTTTTTCTGCTGTTTGACATCAGGATTTCAGAAGTAATATAACTGGGTTTATTGAAAGACTTTCCTATTTCATATGTTCTTTGGAATGGGAATAAATGTATCTTCCACAAACAGAGGCATTCCACAACACTAAGGTGCTCACCAAACATCTTGGAACAGCTGCCACACAGAAAGCCTTTCTGGTTTTCTTCCCCCTGCCAGTAGAGTCTCAAAAACCTCAAGATACTACTTTTCCTTTCCCAGTCACTTCTAGCCAGCACCCTTTCTAATGTGAACTTGTTCTTCAATCTTATGAATTTTCCTTCTGATTAATTTGTTCAAAGAGGTGTTTTCCAGCTGTTTTCCTTCTCAGGTGTTTGACTTTGAATTGACTAAGGAGGAAATGGCAACCCTCCTCAGCTTAAACAGGAACTGGAGGATCTGTGAAATGATCATGTGAGTGACAGCTTGTTTCCTCCAGACTCCTACATTTTCAATAATCTTTATTCTGATCTTGCAGCTTACACCAGTTGGTGTAGATAGGGTAGATTTTGAGGTCTGAAGTCATTTGAGGGATGAAGGATCTGCTACATGTAACATCTTAGTGGAGTTATTGCCACTTTACTGACTAAAGGATTGAGTATAGGTTGTATCATATACTGACACTGAATCCCTTCTCCAAGAAACTGTGTGCTGGGAATTCCAAAAGGAGAGTTGTATGTGACAACTTTGGCTCTGACTATATTGTAGAAATGAGCATTAAGCTCTTAAAGTTGATTTTGTTATTATTTTTTTTTCCATGACTTGTTATAAACTGAAGTCAGCTGTCATGCAGGTGGTTGGGACAGGGAATGACCATCTGCAGTACGGCATGAACACTGACTGCTTGCAGATGTGCACCTTGGAAGCCTATAGTAAAACAAGTCTTGGCTGAAAGGCCACAGAAACTGCTGTTATCTCTGGAAGCAGCATGAATTTTAGCTGTCTAGAAAGTAACTTGTTCCCATCATTGTTTGGTGCCTGAGTAATAGGAAAGGACTTGACCTTGTGTCTTGGTCCAGAGAGGGAAAGAGACGCAGTTGTTTTGAATATTCCTGTGTTATGAGATTAGAGGCACAAACAAGGCCAAAATATCAACAGTGAGGCTATTTTTTAACAGAATAAAGTGGATGGAACAGAAGAAGGGGGAGAGAGGGGAAAAAATAGAGAGAAGAGGGAGAGGGAAGAGGAAAGGAATTGTATTACCACACCCACCAAGATGGTTTGGGTCTGTGGAGGAAGGCTGCTGCCACTTTGGTGTGGAAGAGATGTCATCCTTGTTGGCTGTGCTGTCCTCTGCTAGAGGAGGGGAGGGAGAGATCCTAAAGTCCAAGTCCTTCTCTGAGCAGCCTCTTTAGCTCCATGAGTTGCAGCAGGTGGAATTTAGGACACGGAGAGAGGGTTCCTCCTGGTCTGCTGCATCCAGGCTACATGGTGATGTCTTTTCTCCTGTGTCTGTCCTTTTCTCTCCTTGTATGTTCTTCTGTTATTCTTCTCTTGAGCAGGCATTGCTCAGGTCTTTTATACAGTGTTTTAGTCACAGGGGTTTTTTTAGATAAGTGGACAATGGATTCACCACCTGGACTTTTTTTCCATCCTCCCTTTCTGGGGTAGCTGATGGGTAGAGATGATCTTGTCTGTGCACATTCCAGAGAGTCGTTATCCAGTGGTGTCTGCTCACCATCCCCTCCCTTGGCAGTTATTGTCTGGGTGAGGAGCAAAGGTGATTTTTACCTTTGATTCACATCAAGAGAGACAAGATTTAGTCACTACCTTGTTGGTAGTGTATTCCATTTCTATAGTAATAGGTTTCAAATGCATTCTGCAGTTAAACAATTCAGAGTCTTTAAGGCTCCTCTGTACATGCAGCGTAGTTCTATTATGGCATTTATTTCAGCCTTGAGCATTGTCTTATCTCTTTGATTTCTTCCAGGTGCAAAAATCAGGAGGAGTACCCTTTCAATGCAGAATACTGAAGACACTTTTATCCTGCCGCCTCTTCCCTCTGCAGATCTCTGGAGTCTAATGAGCTTCTGCAGTTGTGTAGAGTTGTGCACTACATAGTTTCCACACTGTGTCTTTCCTGCCAGCAAAGGCTTAGTAAATGTCTTCACTGACTGGGTTTTTTTCTTTGGTGGAAGGAAATAGTAAAACAGTTCTCAAGAACAAAATACAGGAAATAAGGCAATAGTAATTCTCCACTCATTAGCTAAGTGTCTCTGTGTGGCTGAAATAGAAAAGCAGAGAAGACAAAGAATGAACTAGCAACTGATTTTTATTTTTATCTTCTTAGATCAACAGGGTGAGGGTATGTGAGCACAGGAGAAAGATCCATCCTGAAAGAATGACTGCATTAGCAACAATAAAATTTACTTCTAGAGCATAGCCCAAAGTTTTCTGGCAAAAGAAGAATAAATGGAAGGAATGTCTAGACCGACAGATGCATGCCAGCTCCAACTGGGCCCTATTTCAATCACATTCTTTTGCAGGCTGAAATTGGACAGATGTTAGTGTTCAGTTTTATTCAATGTTTAGATTACCCCAAGTTTGGAAAACTAAGCCACTTGCATCATCAACATCCCTGGAAACCATCATCCACTTTGTATTTTAAATGATGTCATAGGAGTATCAAGGCCTTGTCTTCATCAGAAGTTGAATAACAAGCTTTGGTTGACAACAGTGCTGATATGTGAAGCCTTAGTCTGGACTGTGAATCAACAAGCAGCCTGAGCCAAAAGTGCTGCAAAGTTGTATGGTGGTATCAACTGCAGACTCATTTGGGTGGTGGCTTGTGCTGACACCTGGATATTAAAAACCCAGAGTAATAGAGACTGGGGAGAGGGGAGAATGCATTAAGCAAGTCATCTGCTACTGCATAGAAGCAGAGGGTAACATGAAACAGTTCATGCTGAGCTGCTACCTGGAGCATCAAGCTGTGCTGACTGGGACAGGTTTCCACTGGTCTGTACAGTTAAATTTTCCCCTAACAAAACCCATTCCTCATGGTAGAGGATGCAGGTGAGCCTAGGTAGTGCTAGGGTAGCCAGAAGGTAGTCCAACAGCATGGCTCCTCAGGAGTCCATAAGTGTGCCTTGGTCTAGTAGATACAGGACACCAACAACAGAACTACTGCAGCCTGATCTAGAACATCCACACAAGATCCAGCTGTAGCGTCTAACAAAAGCAGGAGTTGTATCCTGAGTTACCGAGTTGTCTGAAAACTTCCTCAACAACAACAACATGGTTAACAAAAAAAGAGCTTCTGTAAAGGTTAATAGTGAATAGTGTTAGTACCTGATGTGACTAATTTACTGCTTGTGCCATACTGACTTGTATTAAAATTTAGTGTCGAACAAGTGAATATGCTTACAAATGTGAACTACTCCTGTTGTAGATCATCACTTCTCTAAGTCAGTGTATGTATGAAAGATGTTTGACAGAGGACAAAGTCAGAGAGGTTGAACATCAGAAGAGCATCAAAATCTTGCCTTTAATGGGTGTACAGTAAGTGGATACAAAGAACCATGGCCAGCCACCTGTGATACATGAGGGCTATGACTGAAGTGAAAGGAGAACAATACCTTGAACTATTCACAAGGTGTATTCCCTTTCACATCCATAGCTCATATGTACCAAGACTCCTCTACATATCACAGAATCACCAAGATTGGAAGAGACCTCAAAGATCATCAAGTCCAATCTGTCACCACAGACCCCATGACTAAACCATGGCACCAAGTGCCACATCCAGTCCCCTCTTGAACACCTCCAGGGATGGTGACTCCACCACCTCCCTGGGCAGCCCATTCCAATGGCAAACGACTCAGTGAAGAACTTCCTCCTCACCTCAAGCTTAAACTGCCCCTGATGCAGCTTGAGACTATGTCCTCTTGTTCTGGTGCTGGTTGCCTGGGAGAAGAGACCAACCCCCACCTGTCTACAACCTCCCTTCAGGGAGTTGTAGAGAGCAAGATGGTCTCCCCTGAGCCTCCTCTTCTCCAGGCTAAGCAACCCCAGCTCCCTCAGCCTCTCCTCACAGGGCTTGTGCTCAAGGCCTCTCCCCAGCCTCGTTGCCCTTCTCTGGATATGTTCAAGTGTCTCAATGTCCTTAAACTGAGGGGCCCCAAACTGGACACAGGACTCAAGGTGTGGCCTAACCAGTGCTGAGCACAGCGCACAATGACTTCCCTGCACCTGCTGGCCACACTATTCCTAATGCAGGCCAGGATGTCATTGGCCTTCTTGGCCACCTAGGCACACTGCTGGCTCATGTTTAGGCAGCTGTCAACCAGGACCCCCAGGTCCCTTTCTGTTTGGCAGCTCTCCAGCCACTCCAACCTCAGCCTGTAGCTCTGCATGGGGTTGTTGTGGCCAAAGTGCAGCACCTGGCACTTGGATTTGTTGAATGCCATCCCATTGGACTCCGCCCATCTGTCCAGTCGGTCGAGGTCCCGCTGCAGAGCCCTTCCACCCTCTAACTGACCAACTCCTGCTCCCAACTTGGTGTCATCTGCAAATTTGCTGATGACTGACTCAATGCCCTCATCCAGATCATCAATGAAGATATTAAAGAGGATGGGGCTCAGCACTGATCCCTGGGAGATGCCACTAGTGACTGTATGTAACACTGTCCTAACAGGCTCTTCTTCCATTGGTCTGCTTGGTTAATTCAGCTTAGCACCATCATAAGGGAGCCTACTGCTCCCTTACCACGTGACAAATGCAAAAAAAAATAGCATTTTTATATGGTTTTAACAAAGAAGATTTTGGTTTTAAACACGGTGTGAACAAAACTTGCACTTGACATGAGTGTTATCATCATGAGAGAGGCCCATGGACCGCAGCTCCATTACAGCATTACCTGGTTTTAGTACTTATGCAATCCAACAGGGAAACAGCACTACATACAAATATCTCAGTGTACTGAGACTACAAAATGTATTCTAATGTATAGATTAGACCATACCGGGGGGGTGGAACTAGATGATCTTTAAGGTGCTTTCCAACTCAAGCCATTCCATTTTTATATATATATATATATATATATATATATATATATATATGAATCCCTAGAATATTTCTAGTATGCTTTTCATAGAATCAATAAGGTTGGAAAAGACCTCAAAGATCATCAAGTCCAACCTGTCACCCAAGACCTCATACCTACTAAACCATGGCTTCAAGTGCCAAATCCAATCCCTTCTTGAACACCTCCAGGGATGGTGACTCCACCACCTCCCTGGGCAGACCATTCCAACAGCTAACAATTCTCTCTGTGAACTTTCTCCTCACCTCAAGCCTAAACTTCTCCTGGCACAGCTTGAGACTGTGTCCTCTTGTTCTGGTGCTGGTTGCCTGGGAGAAGAGACCAACCCCCACCTGGCTACAACCTCCCTTCAGGGAATTGTAGAGAGCAAGAAGGTCTCCTTGAGCCTCCTCCAGGCTAAGCAACCCCAGCTCCCTCAGCCTCTCCTCACAGTGCTGTGCTCCAACCCCCTCACCAGCTTTGTTGCCCTTCTCTGGACATGTTTTCAGAGGGAGCTCATCCAAATACTTCCTCAAGATGAGGACAAAAAAAAAAGAACAAACAGGTATTGGAACACAAATATCAATGAGAAATATTCCTTGTCCTAGGCAAAGAAAAGAGAATTTACTATGGTGCTTGCAGCGCTTTCCCTTTTGGACTTTTTGTTGTATTTGTGTGGGTTTTTCTAAACACGTTTCCATACTTGTCTTTCACTCCTGGGTTACATGCAGCAGTTTTTCTGGGAGAAATTCTTCTTGCCTAACTTCAGGTTTTGACAGTGTAAGTGCAAGCAGGCACCTTCAGGGCTGACCTCCAAGTGCCAGTTCCAGACAAGTGATGTTTGGGCAAAGCAAGGCAGGTGGTGCTTTCAGTGTGATTCATTAGGGCTGGGGCTGCATTTGACTCTGTCCCATCTTGCTCTTTAGGTTCATCCATGCCTAAAGTACACTCCCTCTCTTGTGAAAGAAGGTGAAATCAGCTGCAGTCACCTGCACTTGATGGGCATGAACCCTTCCTGGGACAATTCCCACCCTTAAAACTATATGGAGCTTTTCCCTACAGGCATCAGGGCAGCCAGCCCTCAGAGGTTTGGATTTCTATCATTGCAGGCCAGGAGCAAACCAGGCAGCCTTCCTAGTGGTAAAAATTGATTCCACTGGGAGTTACCCACTTGGATCATTTAGAGTCTTACTCTTTTCAAATGCCTAATATAGCTCATATCTTGAAGCTATGGGCTTTGGTAAATCAGAATTACTACATGCAAATATCAACACTGCAAATAGCAAATACCACTAACCTGAAAGGCACTACAATAAGCATGCAGCTTTAGTGCAAACCTTTGCACACAGATCAGCTCACACCCTCACACAAATCCTTATCTCATGCAAAGGAACCCTGGGGCAATTAATCAAGCACATGGTTTGCAATGTTTCTCTGGTTATTATCCATTGACACTTGTGATACTTCTTTCACTAAGGGCCTACCAACATGTGACAACCCCATCTGTGCCTTTGGGACAGAGAAACAACTCACAGCTCCTATGTCAGAATCATAGAATCATAGAACCAATAAGGCTGGAAAAGACCTCAGAGATCATCAAGTCCAACCTATCACCCAACACCTCATGACTACACCAAGACTTATATAAGCTGGAGTTAAAGCACAACACTGCTGATATTAATGAACTGTCAGCACAACAGCACTAGCTCAAGCAGACAGGAAATAGGAGAGTAAAGGGAAAGTGGTACTTTGGTCTTGTTTGAACAAACAAATCACAGCACAGCTCAACATACTATTTGGAGGGAAAAAAGGAAAAAAATCCATGTGTGAAGTGCATATTGCAAAAAAAATGTAGAGATGTTCAGCAAAAGGGAGCCAACTCCCAACACCTGCACTGTAGGCAGGTGATCACACTGATGTTTCAAAATACATCACCGTGATTTCTCTAGAGGGAAACAATCATTTTCAGGACATGTCTCCACATGACTTCTGCTAATAAGGCCAAGACAGAGGATAGGCATGGGAAACTGTTCTCTTTGGGCCTACCTAACACCATATAGTCCATCTCCCCTAGAGTACTCAATCTGTATATCAGCCTCTGAACTTCTGGTTAACCTTAGCTCTGGTCCCTCTTCCACCATTAGCACTGCTCAGCAGGAATGCCCACTAGACACAATGCCATGGCTAGCACAGGAAACTTTCCTACAGCTGTGCACATGGCTGCTGTCTGCTTCCCTGAACTGAGACAGAAAGTGTGGAAACCCTTCCAATAGGATGGCAGCAGGCAGCATGTGCAAGCAGCTTCTAACAGTCAGGCAAACACTGCATTGTATACCTGTTTCATGATGTAACTGAAACATCACATCCTGCTGAGGATGGTGCGGACAAAACGTAGGAAGAAGATTAGAAACAATCAATTGCCTTGTCTGTCCCAGTTAAGTGGAGCCAGAAGCACAAAGAACAGGAAAAGAAAAGAAAAGAAAAGAAAAGAAAAGAAAAGAAAAGAAAAGAAAAGAAAAGAAAAGAAAAGAAAAGAAAAGAAAAGAAAAGAAAAGAAAAGAAAAGAAAAGAAAAGAAAAGAAAAGAAAAGAAAAGAAAAGAAAAGAAAAGAAAAGAAAAGAAAAGAAAAGAAAAGAAAAGAAAAGAAAAGAAAAGAAAAGAAAAGAAAAGAAAAGAAAAGAAAAGAAAAGAAAAGAAAAGACAAGACCTTCGAGATCCATCGAGTCCAACCTATCACCCAACACTATCTAATCAACTAAACCATGGCACCAAGTGCCTCATCCAATCTCTTCTGGGAAGAACTTCTTCCTAACATCAGCCTAAACCTCCCCTGGCACAGCTTAAGACTGTGTCCTCTTGTTCTGGTGCTGGTTGCCTGGGAGAAGAGACCAACCCCCACCTGTCTACAACCTCCTTCAGGGAGTTGTAGAGAGCAAGATGGTCTCCCCTGAGCCTCCTCTTCTCCAGGCTAAGCAACCCCAGCTCCCTCAGCCTCTCCTCACAGGGCTGTGCTCCAACCCCCTCTCCAGCTTTATTGCCCTTCTCTGGACATGTTCAAGTGTCTCAATGTCCTTCTTAAATTGAGGATCCCAGAACTGGACACAGGACTCAAGGTGGACACAAATCAGCTCGGCATTTGGTGTTGGAAAGGCACACAGAGAAAAATGAACTATTACACTTCCAGTTAATGCATGCACTTGATTCATGCAAAAGCAAGCAGTGAAGTTTCTCAGGTGGCTTTAACAGAACATCCTGGACCACCTATTGTATCTTGCAGGTGGTACCATGGTGCTGTGGCAGCTTCAGACCACCTACCATGTATTTCTACGCTTCTGTATTTTATTCTGAAATATGGCCTGTACCTCCCTGAAGATGGACAATGTGATCATCATAGAATTGTCAGGGTTGGAAGAGACCTCAAGGATCATCCAGCTCCAACCCCCCCTGCCATGGGCAGGGACACCTCACACTACAGCAGACTGCTCACAGCCACATCCAACCTGACCTTCAACACCTCCAGGGAGGAGGCTTCCACCACCTCCCTAGGCAACCTGTGCCAGTGTCTCACTACCCTCATGGGGAAGAACTTCCTAACATCCAACCTGAATCTACCCAGTTCTAGTTTTGTTCCATTCCCCCCAGTCCTATCACTCCCTGACACCCCAGAAGTCCCTCCCCAGCTTTCTTGTAGCCCACTTCAGATACTGGAAGGCCACAAGAAGGTCTCCTCGGAGCCTTCTCTTCTCCAGACTGAACAGCCCCAACTCTGTCTCCATAGGAGAGGAGCCCCAGCATGATGTTAATAACTCACTGTTCTTCTGCAACTTTCAGAAAACACTGAAGAAAACTTATAAAATAACATTCTTTAAAATCACCGTTTTCTACATTACTCCCAGCAAACAGTTCCCTTTCTCTCTATTATCACAAGCTCATGCTACATCCTGTCCCACCCTTAGAGGGGCACTGAAGGCTGAAAGCTCCCAAATTCACATCGGCCACTCGCACCACAGGACCTCCGCAAGAGCCTGGCCGTAGAGACACCCTGCTTGAGCCCAAGGGCTCATAAGACCTAGCCGCAGAGAAAGCAAACCCGCAGAGACCCGGCACCAAGCCAGCTCAGCGTAACCGAGGCCAGCCGCGGGAAGGCGGTGGCTGTCCCCGGGCGGGTTCCGGGGCGGGGACGACCGCACCGCTATTAAAGGGGCTCTGCGGAGAGTGCCGCTCAGCGTCATTTTCGTACCGAGACATGGCGACCTACGTGCAGCTGAATACCGGGGCCAAAATGCCTCTCGTGGGGCTGGGCACGTGGAAGGTAATGGGCACGCTGGTGTCGTCCCCGGTCCATCGTTCCCGGCAGGAGCTGGATCCGCACCCGGTCCCAGTTCCACCTGGGGGCTTCCAGAGCGGTGTGGGTGGGGTCAGCCCCACCTGGCTCGGGAGCGCGGGCCCGAGCGCAGTGCTGCCGGTGCCACCGACATCCCGGTCGCGCCTCGCCGGATTGTCCTCTCGGTCCGGCAGTGCCCGCGGGCGGAGTCCCGCGCTGCTTTTGAGCTGTTTAACTCCCCAGCTTGCTGTCCGTCTTGCGGCCGCCTTCCCCACCGTCCCTCCACCGTCCCTCGAGAGTCCCAGGGCCGTGAGAAGTGGCTCCTTTCCTCCCCTCCCGGCAGCTCCCCTGCCGGGCTCCAGGGAGCTCCCGGCGCCCTCCCTCCCTGCTCGCCTGCAGCTATAGAGGGGCTCTTGGCTCTCTTGCTGTTCTGGGATGAGTAACTTAAACCCGTGGTGAAGTTACCTGGAATCCGTTGGTAACAAGATGCGGCTTTAAAAGACCATTCATGCGTTTCAAGCAAGTTCTGACAAAGAGTTTTGCACCACCCTTACGATGGCTGCAAGAGCACCACCTGTACTTCTTCTGAAAGCAAACATTACTGGACTTGTGTGAACAAGATATGCCAGCATCTCTTTGTGCACAGCTTAGGTGTCCTTTAGGGTTTAGAAACACCTAGAAACACACACCTCTTCCATCTCTGAAGGCAGCAGCTGATGTCACCTTTGAATTTACAGGTGCAATGTGCCGAGGAGAGGAGCTGGGCATGGGATGGGATGTGGATGGTCAAGTGCAGACTATGCCCTCTCCATGAAACTAATATTCTTCCAGATGAGTGGTTGCTGCTTCCCTCTGTCCCAGCACTGGGAAGTGAGGAGTGCTGAGCAGGAGGGACTGCAGAGCTCCCTGGCACAAAATGTGATTGCCCCTTGTGCAGCCCTGGAGTGCTGTCCTGGTGTTGGGTACTCTGCTCCACCTGGCTGTTGGGCTGAACTTTTGTGGGAGTAGGGTTCTGGGGCTGTTTGTAAGATTAACGTAGCTTCAAGAGCACTCGATGGGATAACTCTTCTTAAAATCCTTTTGAATGTGACTCTTTAGGAAATGAGCTGTATGCTTTGATATGGGATCTTAAGACACACTTTTTTTCCAGTCCTCAGCCGGGCAAGTGAGAGCTGCAGTGATGGCTGCCATTGACACTGGGTACCGCCACTTTGACTGTGCCTACGTGTACCAGAATGAGGGTGAAGTTGGAGAAGGGATCCAGCAGAAAATTAAGGAAGGTGTTGTGAAACGAGAAGACCTCTTCGTTGTCAGTAAGGTAAACACCTGGTGACCTAGGGTAAAGGGGACAGGCTGCCTTGAACATGTTCATAGGAGGGCATTAAGAGCAGTAGCAAAAAGCTGTGTGCTATAGCATGGAGTAATTTAGAGCATAGTACAGGTCAATGGTGATGGAAGCTTCTTTATGTGACCTTGTAGAGCGTTATCTAACACCTACTCTGCATCTTCTGGAGCTGATGGAGAGGGTACAGAAGAGGGCCACAAAAATGATCGGGGGTTGGAGCACTTCTGCTATGAGGACAGGCTGAGGGAGCTGGGGTGTTCAGCCTGGAGAGAAGGCTCCAGGGAGACCTAATAACAGCCTTCCAGTACCTGAAAGAGGCTACAAGAAGGATGGAGAGAGACTGTTTACAGAGGTCTGTAGTGATAGAATGAGGGGCAATGGCTTCAAGCTAGAGAAGAGCAGATTTAGATTGGATGTTAGGAACAAGTTCTGCACCATGAGGACAGTGGAACACTGGAACAGGTTGCCCAGGGAGGTGGTTGGGGGCCCTTCCCTGGAGATGTTCAAGGTGAGGCTGGACAGGGTTCTGGGCAACCTGATCTAGTTGAGGATGTCCCTGCTGAGTGCAGAGGGGATTGGGCTGGATGAGCTTCGGAGGTCCCTTGCAATTCAGACCATTCTGTGATTTTTCTGGAACTGTTCAAAGAATATATTAAGCTCAAATGGTTCCAGAAAGGGTGCTGTTCTTTTACTGTGCTTAGGCAGGAAACCTTGTATTTAGCTCACCACTGAAATTATCAACTTAAAAGAGGTCTTTAGCCCTTATCTGGCTGTAATAAGGGCTTTTATATCTTGACTAATGGAACAGAATCAGTTTCCTGTTTGATCACATATGCCACCACGGCACATAATGCCCTCGGTATTAGTAGCCATCAGCCAGTCCTGCTCACAGTGCAAGCCCTATCTGAAGAGCACTAGAACAGACTAACACTCCCAGGCACTCCCCTATCAACAACAGGACAGAAGGGTTCCCAGGAGGTCACAGTGTGCTTTGGGTTTTTGTCTCTAGCTCTGGTGCACATTTCATGAAAAGCCCCTGGTGAAGGAAGGCTGTCAGAAGACTCTTGCTAACCTGAAGCTGGATTACCTGGATCTCTACCTCATGCACTGGCCTATTGGGTTCAAGGTACAGTAACAGCAATGCCCATGGCTTTCCCTGCCAATAACAACTGCAGCAGTAGTGCTGCTCCAGTCCAGAAAGACCACGTGTCCATCGTGTGTACCACACTGCTCCAGAGCTGCTCATTCAGCTTGACTCTGGCCACGTGAGACAGACTCTGAGATCACTGCCTGTACAGTGTCCTCTGCCCTTGTGATAGGGAGAGATACAGACCTGGCACTAAGATCAGCCCTCCTGGTTGCAAGCTTGAGTTGTGCTGCTTTACTTTTGGCTATGCATTGTCTGCCAATGACTTAGCCTCTTATTTTGCGGGCAGGAGGGTTGTACTTTGCTGCCTAATAGCAATTCTTTCCTCTGCATGTTACAGAATAGCAAAGCAAAAGAAAATGCTCCTGGCTTCCATTTCTGTCTTTATCTAGTCCTTAATATACTACCAATTGAGCTGACCTTGGTTGCAGGAGCCTTAGTATTGTTCCACACACCTTGGATTTCAAGACATGAGACTTTCTGACATCCAAATTTAAAGTTTCATGTACTTCAAAAGAGCTGATGTCTCAGTCTCATCCTTTCCTTTCTACTATAGACAGGTTAGGACCTCCATCCTATCTGTTACTTTCAAGCTTGTCAGCTGTTTCTTGTGCTTCCAAAGGTGTCCTGGTTAGTTTTATGTGAACAAAGCCCTTGAGTAAAATTGCCATCTCAGGATACCCTGTCATCTGCACAACACACTGTGCATAGAGCAACACAGGAATCTAGCTCTGGTCTTGTATGTCTGAGGGGTTCTGTTTTAACTAGTGCTGCCAATTTAAACTGAGGCTCTACTCACAGAAGACCTCTGTGTGTGTGCATAGTACCTTGTCAGCAGATACAGCTTGCCCTGTGTGTAACTTCAACATTCTTGGGGCCTGCACAAGGTCCTTACACCTTTCCAGAAAACCAAATCTTATAAAAAACAGGTTTTTGCCTTAATAGGCATGAGAGAGAAGTACAGCAAGCCTGTTTGTTCCCTAAGTGGCATGAGTTTATCTCTCTGTTTTGGTGAGTCACCACTTTGCTGGGTCCAAGAAATACACTCATGGCTCCTCCTGGAGGTGGCTTATGGCTCCTGTTTGGAGGTGTTTAGGAGTAGACTTGATGGGGTGCTTGGTGTCATGGCTTAGTTGATTAGATGGTGTTGGATGATGGGTTGGATGCAATGATCTTGAAGGTCCCTTCCAACCTGGTTTATTCTATTCTATTCTACTGGTTGCTAGCAAAATGCCATAAACCTGCATGAACAATGTAGGCAAACAATGGAACTCCAGCCAATGTCAGCTTCAATGAGGACCCAGCTTAAATGCCTCTATACCCATGCATACAGCATGGGAAACAAACAGGAGGAGCTAGACATGTGCACACACCTGCAGGGCTATGACATCATCAGCATCTCTGAGGGTGGAATGGATCCTCTCAAAGGAGCATGGGAATGGATGAAGACAAGCTCTTTAGCAAAGACAGGCAGGGGAGAAGGGGAGGGGGTGTTGCCCTCTACATCAATAACTAGAGGACATCCATGGAACTCCATCTGGGGAAGCATGAACTGTCTCAGAGCTGCTGGGTCAGGGTTAAAGGAAAGGCAGGAGCAGGTGATATCAATAGTGGGGAGTCTACTACAGACCACCTGATCAGGAAGACCAAGTGGATGAGGTCCTCTATAGACAGATAGGTAAAGCTTCATGTTCACAAGCCCTGGCCCTCGTGAGGGACTTCTGTTGGAAGAACAACTCAACAAGGCACCAGAGTCCAGAAGGTTCCTGGAATGCATTGATAATCACAGAATCACCAAGGTTGGAAGAGACCTCAAAGATCATCAAGTCCAACCTGTCACCACAGACCTCATGACTACTAAACCATGGCACCAAGTGCCACATCCAATCCTCTCGAACACCTCCAGGGATGGTGACTCCACCACCTCCCTGGGCAGCCCATTCCAACGGTGAATGACTCTCTCGGTGAAGAACTTTCTCCTCACCTCCAGCCTAAACTTCCCCTGGTGCAGCTTGAGACTGTGTCCCCTTGTTCTGGTGCTGGTTGCTAGGGAGAAGAGGCCAACCCCCACCTGGCTACAACCACCTTTCAGGTAGTTGTAGAGAGCAATGAGGTCGCCCCTGAGCCTCCTCTTCTCCAGGCTAAACAACCCCAGCTCCCTCAGCCTCTCCTCATAGGGTGTGCTCAAGGCCTCTCCCCAGCCTTGTTGCCCTTCTCTGGACACGTTCCAGTGTCTCGATGTCCTTCTTAAACTGAGGGGCCCAGAACTGGACACAGGACTCAAGGTGTGGCCTAACCAAAGCAGAGTACAGGGGCACAATGATCTCCCTGCTCCTGCTGGCCACACCATTCCTAATGCTGGCCAGGATGCCGTTGGCCTTCCTGGCCACCTGGGCACACTGCTGGCTCATGTTCAGGCAGCTGTCGATCAGCACCCCCAGGTCCCTCTCTGCCTGGCCACTCTCCAGCCACTCCAACCCCAGCCTGTAGCTCTGCATGGGGTTGCTGTGGCCAAAGTGCAGCACCACAACAACCCCATGCAGAGCTACAGGCTGGGGTCTCTCTGCAAAGAACTTGCTCCTCACCTCGAGCCTAAACTGCCCCTGATGCAGCTTGAGACTGTGTCCTCTTTTTCGGGTGCTGGTTGCTTGAGAGAAGAGGCCAACCCCCACCTGGCTACAACCACCTTTCAGGTAGTTGTAGAGAGCAAGAAGGTCTCCCCTGAGCCTCCTCTTCTCCAGGCTAAACGATCCCAGCTCCCTCAGCCTCTCCTCACAGGGCTGTGCTCCAGACCCCTCCCCAGCCTCACTGCCCTTCTCTGGACACATTCAAGTCTCTCCATGTCCTTCTTAAACTGAGGGGCCCAGAACTGGACACAGGACTCAAGGTGTGGCCTAACCAGTGCAGAGTACAGGGGCACAATGACTTCCCTGCTCCTGCTGGCCACACTATTCTTGATGCAGGCCAGGATGCCATTGGCCAATCATTTCCTCCTCCAAGCCAACAAGGAAAGGTACTGTGCTGGACCTTGTTCTCTCCAGTGAGGAGGGACTAAGAGGCAAGGTAATACTCAAGGGCAACCTTAGCTGTAGTGACCATGAAATGGTTGAATTCACAACCCTTAGAGCAACAAGGAGGGTGAATAGCAAGCCCATTAGCCTGGACTTCAGGAGAGCAGACTTTAAACTCCTCAAGGACCTGCTTAGTAGGGTACTGTGGGATAAATCCCTGGAAGGGAAAAAGGTTCAAGAAAGCTGGTTAGTGTTAAAGGATCACCTCCCCTGAGCCCAGAAGCAATGCATCCTGACAAAAAGGCAAGTGGGGAAGAACACCAGGAGACCTGCATGGATGAACAGGTTGTTCCTGGACACTGTTAGTTGCATAAAGTCTGCAGAGGGTGGAAACAGGGACCGGTAACCTGGGAGGAATACAAAGAAGTTGTCCAAGCAGCCAAGGATCAGGTTAGGAAAGCTAAGGCTTAGATAGAATTAAAGCTGGCTAGGCACATCAAGAGTAACCAGAAAACTTTTTATAAGTCAGTGATAAAAGGGAGAACAGAAAATAAAAGTGGGCCCTCTCCTGAAGGAAAGAGGAGACCTGCTCATGCAGAATATGGAGAAGGTTGAGGTACTTGGTGACTTCTTTGCCTTTGTCTGCAATAGTGAGGGCTGTAACCACACCATGTAAGGTGCAGAAGGCAAGGAGAGAGACTGGGAGAATGAAGATCCACCCACTGTCAAAAGCCAGGTTTGAGACCATCTAATGAACCTTAAGGTGCACAATTCCATGGGACCTCACAACATCCATCTGTGGGTCCTGAGGAAGCTAATGGATGAAGTTGGAAAGCCATTTTCCATCATACCTGAAAAGTCATGGCAGCTGGGTGAAGCTCCCAGTGACTGGGAAAAGGGAAACATAATACCCATTTTCAAAAAAGGGGATAAGGAAGAGCCAGGGAACTACAGGCCAGTCAGTCTCACCTCAGTGCCCAGCAAGGTAATGGAGCAGATTCTCCTGAAGATGCTGCTAAGACATATGGAAAATGAGGAGGTGCTTGGTGGCAAGCAATATGGCTTCACCAAGTGCAAATCCTGCCTGACAAGCACTGGTGGATGAGGTGGACAGGCAACTGGCATCATCTTCCTGGACTTGTGCAAAGCATTCAGCGCTGTCCCACATGACATCCTGGTCTCTAAACTGGAAGGACATGGATTTGATAGGTGATGCACTCAGTGGATAAGGAACTGGCTAGGTGGCTGCTCTCTGAGCATTGCAATCAGTGGCTCAAGGATCAGTACTGGGACTGGTGCTGTTTAATATCTTTGTTGGTGACATGGGTAGTAGCACTGAGTGCACCCTCAGCAAATTTGCCAAAGACACCAAGATGTGTGTGCAGTCAACATGCTGGAGGGAAGGGATCCATCTAGAGGGACTTTGCCAGGCTGGAGAGGTGAGCCCATGCCAACCTCATGAAGTTAGACAAGGCAGAGTGCAAAGTCCTGCACCTGAGCTGGGGCAACCTCAAGCAGAAATACAGGTTGGTTGATGAGTAAATTGAGAGCAGCCCTGCAGAGAAGGACTTGGGGGGTGGTGATGAAGTGTTTGACATAAGCTGCCAATGTGCACCAGCAGCCAAAAAAGCCAACCACATCTTGGGCAGTACCAAAAGATGAGTGGCCAGCAGGTCAAAGGAAGTGATTCTGCACCTCCACTCTGCTCTTGTGAGACCCCACATGGAGTACTGTGTCCAGCTCCGGAGCCCCCAACATAAGGAGCACGTGGCTCTGTTGGAGAGGGCCACAAAGATGACCAGAGAGCTGTGAAGGCAGGCTGAGGAAATTGAGTCTCTTCAGCCTGGAGAAGACAAGGCTTCAGTGAGACCTTATAGTGGCCTTTCAGTGCCTGAAGGTTGCCTACAGGAAAGCTGCCGAGGGAGGTGCCCCTGCTGATGGCAGGGCAGGTGGAACTAGATGATCTTCCAGCTCAAGCCATTCTATGAATTATTAGTTCTTTCTGTACTAGAACTTAAGGCTATCATGGCCCTCAGTTGCCACAGTATTAACTTCCCACCAAAGAGTGTTTCAAAAGTGTTTTCTGTCACTGGCAGGCAGGAGAGGAGCTGTTTCCCATGGATGATAAAGGAATGTCAATAACCAGCAACACAGATCTTCTACAGACATGGGAGGTATGTTCAGCCACGGTGGGGGGAGGAGAGTAGTCTGTCCTTGGCAGCCTTTTTCATGCTTTTACCACCTTCAGCAGTCCCAATTCTTGCAGATTGGTGGCATGGTAAATGATGTAGCTCTTCAAAACATAAATGCTTCATCAAGCAGTGGAGCTGCAGACCAGGCTGACTGTAGCAACCACAGAACTGTCTTCACTATACTTTCTGAACTGTTCTAATACACTTTGGAAGAATGAAGGTATTTTAGGCTGTGTTCTTGCCTACAGCCTGGAGTACAGCCCTCCAGTGTTGGCTCAACAGAAGGTTATTGACTATTTTCCAGGTGCAAATAACTGTGTGAATTTCTGCTATCTGAAGATGGAACACACCCCACAAATACACCAGTGTGCACTTTTCCCCCAAGAGACAAACTTCAACACACCAAACAGCTCTTTCCCTTTCTGTGAAGAAAAGCGTAACAGGAAGAATGTATTGAGGCCATATCTTCTGCACTGTGTGATGACTTTGCTCCACTTTCTGTTAGGCCATGGAAGAGCTGGTGGATGCTGGCCTGGTAAAAGCCATCGGTGTCTCCAACTTTAACCATGAGCAGATTGAAAGAATCCTGAACAAGCCAGGACTGAAGTACAAGCCTGCAAATAACCAGGTAAGCTGCTAGGTGACTGCAGGTGAATAGCTACAGGGATTATAGAGATCTGATTACAGCTGAGTAAGGAGATGAAGAAAGGGAGAACAAAGTAGGTAACAGCATGTTAACACCCTATGATGATTTCTGTCTACACATGAGGACAGAAGCATAGAGTCACAGAAACATTCAGGTTGGAAAAGACCCTCAGGATCACTAAGTCCAACCCAGAACCCTACTCTACAAGGGTCACCCTTAAACCGTAGCCCCAAGCACCACATACAAAATACCTTGAAACACATCCAAGGTTGGTGATTCCACCACCTCCCTGGGCAGCACATTCCAATCCCTGACCACTCTTGATGGGGAAAAAAACATTTCTTGATGTCCAGTCTAACCCTGCCCTGGTGCAGCTCGAGGCCATTCCCTCTTGTTCTATCACTAATTACCTGGGAGAAGAGACCAGCACCAACCTCTCCACAATCTCCTTTCAGGTAGTTGTAGAGAGCCATGAGGTCTCCTCTCAGCCTTCTGTTTTTCACACTAACCATCCCCAGCTCCTTCAGTCACTCTCCATCAGATTTATTCTCCAGGCCCTTCACAGCTTCCTTGCCCTCCTCTGCCCTGGCTCCAGCACCTCCACATCTCTCTTGTATTGAGGTGCCCCAAACTGCACACAACAGTCAAGGTGTGGCCTCACCAGAGCTGAGTACAAGGAGACAATCCCTCCCTGCTCCTGCTGGACACAGCATTTCTAACCCCAGCCAGGATGCCACTGGCTTTCTTGGCCACCTGGGCACACTGCTGGCTCCTATTCAGTTGCTTGTCCCCTTCTGCCAGCAGCTCTCCAGCCACACTGCCCCACAATTTTACTGGAGTTTATTGCCTACTTCATCGTGAGCCAGCAGTTCAGCAGCCTGCTGGACATGAGCCATCAGTGTGCCCAAGTGGCCAAGAAGGCCAATGGCATTGTGGCCTGCATCAGAAACAGAACTGCTGGCTCATGATGAAGCAGGCAATAACCCCAGTAAAATTGTGCAATATGCAGTGTAACACTAAATGTCATGATAGTGTTTCATGTCCTAGCATTTGATTTACAGCACCGAGAACACCTTCTAGCCTATACTACTGCAAACAAACTTTTCCAGATACAAGTGCCTGACTTTGTAGATAAGCTGAGGGTTGCTCCTGTTCTTCTGTCAGGTGTGACTCCAGTCAGGTCATAATAAAACAGAGCATTTGCAACTGCCATTGCAGCAAATGAGGCACAGTTTCAGTAAATAAATCTATTCACTGCATTCCATTGTAGAGTGTAGTTCTTGCTTGTAAATACAGCTTCATTTGCTTCTAACTGAGTTGGTCTGGCAAAGTTAGTGCTGGGGGCAAACTTCAACCCACCACAAAAATGTATACATGCATACAACAAAACCCCACCAAAACCACCTAGTTGTTGTCTGCATGTAGCAGCAACTGCCCTCTGGTAGACAGCAGCTACATAAACTGCTGTGAATGCTTATTTCTCCAAGTCTTGTACAGATTCAGCCATCCCTTAGAGTTCTGAATTCAGTCATTCTTGCAGGCTCACCAAGAGCACTAATCACCAAAGCTTATCAGTCCTAACAACATTTTAATACTTTCTCTACATGTAATTACCAAAGAGCACGCTAAAAGAAAAAAGAAGGCATCTCTGGCTAAAACTACAGACATCTATCAAGCCCTTGCATGCAAATTCACAAGAGAGGAGCTTCTGTGACAAGAACAGAGAGGAAGGGAGAACAGAGCAGATGCAACAAAGCTGGGGAGGGGTTTGGAGCGCAGCCCTGTGAGGAGAGGCTGAGGGAGTTGGGGTTGCTTAGCCTGGAGAGGAGGAGGCTCAGGGAGACCTTCTTGCTCTCTACAACTACCTGAAGGGAAGTTGTAGCCAGGTGGGGTTGGTCTCTTCTCCCAGGCTACCAGCACCAGAGCAAGAGGACACAGTCTCAAGCTGTGCCAGGGGAGGTTTAGGCTGGATGTTAGGAGGAAATTCATCACAGAAAGAGAGATTGGCCATTGGAATGTGCTTCCCAGGGAGGTGGTGGAGTCGCCATCCCTGGAAGTGTTTAAAAAGAGACTGGATGAAGCATTGGTGCCAAGGTTTAGTTGATTAGATGGTGTTGGGTGATAGGTTGGACTTGATGATCTCTGAGGTCTTTTCCAACCTGGTTTATTCTGTAATACTACTAGTGCCACTCCACATTAGGACTGAATATAAACACCACTGGACTTCTCAGTATTTGCCAAACTACTGTGTCGGGCGGCAAGGGAATACATGCAGCAATCAGTATGATTGATAAGCAAGCTTCAACTTTATTGTTCAGATACACAGCTTATAAAGCATCTCAGCTAAATATGCACAAATGTCATTATTCTATTGGTCTCTGGCTGAAGGCTACATTATAATATCCAGCCTACTTGCGGTTAGGTCTACGTGCTATTTCAGAAAACTCCTTCTAACTAGTTCTTTGCTTCTCATCCCGTTATCTTGCAACACAGCTGCAAGCACAGCCACAAGGCCACAGTGACCTTGCTGCATCAGCATTTTAGCTAACTGTGAGCAGTAAACAAGATGAGTGCGGCCTACACATTCTGTTCAAACAGTTGTTCCACAGAACCATGTCCCTTAGATTCAAGCCATTCCTCAACACTACTGCTTAAAAACCTCCAAGAATCACCTCAGAACATGCCTTCTCAGAGCCAAAGAACCCAAAGAGGAGCCTTCTGAAATGCTGTCTTCTCACAGCAAAGAGCCAGAGAAGCCTTACTGTAAAAGGACACATAAGGACAAGACATTACCTTTAAGTCCATTAGAGAGCATCCCTGGAGTGAGTTACAGCAGTTAAATCACCACCAATCTCTGTACTCTTGTGTTGGCAGATTGAATGTAATCCATACCTTACCCAGGAGAAGCTGGTCAAGTACTGTCAGTCCAAAGGGATTGCTGTGACAGCCTACAGTCCACTTGGCTCTCCTGACAGGCCATGGTAAAGCAGCCCTGCAGTTTGTGAGAACTGATACAATAAGTGCACCATTAATCAGTCACCTAAATGCTGATGTCTGTTGCTATCTTTCCTCTGTAGGGCTACGCCAGAGGATCCCTCCATTCTGGATGACCCCAGGATCAAAGAGATTGCAACCAAGCACAACAAAACCACAGCACAGGTAGGTAGGTGCCAGACAGTGAGTCAGACAGACTCTTTCCTATAACACAGGACAGCTAATGACAACATAGAGGCCGGGATGGCTCTTCATCCTCTGTCACCTAAGGCACTCTTCTTTGGTGTTAAGAAGCAATGCAGGTTTGTTTACTGTGTGAACCTGCAACAAATGCTTGCAATGGCTCTGTCCATCTATCAGAAACAATTTCTTGGCTAATCTTCAAATGCTGTCACGTTTCAGTCCTATTGCAGAGGATGAAACCTTGATAAAAGTCCAGGTGGGAAGGAAAAGACTTGGTTATCCCATATTGGGAGCGGCGAGGGAAGACGGCAGCAATCAATATGATTGATAAGCACGCTTCAACTTTATTGCCCGGATACACAGCTTATATAGCATCTCAGCTAAATATGCATAAGTGTCATTATTCTATTGGTCTCTGACTGAAGGCAACATTATAATATCCAGCCCACCTGCAATTAGGTCTGTGTACAATATCAAAAGCTCTGTGTACAATCTCAGAAAACTCCCTTCTCACTAGCTCTTCCTTTCCCATCCTGTTATCTTACAAACACACAGCTACGAGAACAGCTACAAGGCCACAGTGACCTCACTGCCTCAGCATGCCAGCTAACTATGGGCAGTAAACAGCAAGATGGAGTACGGCCTACACATTCTGCTCAAGTAGCTGTTCCACAGAGTCATGTCCCTTAGATTTAAGCCGTTCTCCAACAATCCCAAGTCTTTTGGAAGTGCTGCTTGGGCTGGAGGGGCAGAAAATATTTGACATGTAGCTCTGCAGAAGTGGGTATAGCTCAGGGAAAGCAGCTGTTCCAGCAGGCTCTGCTTCCTCCAGACCAGGAGAAATGACTCAGATGTCTGTTCCTGCAGGTTCTCCTTCGCTTCCAGATCCAGAGAAATGTGATTGTGATTCCCAAGTCTGTCACACCACAGCGCATTGTGGAGAACTTCCAGGTGAGTCGAGTGACCTGGGTGCTGCCCTTCAGGGATGCTGTGCCTTTTCCCTGCAGAGCAGGCAGTGATCCTTTCTCACCCTTCCCAAGTCCTCCTCATGCAAGAGGGCTGGGCTTTTTCTCTGTGTTTAGAATCATAGAATCAATAAGGTTGGAAAAGACCTCAGAGATCATCAAGTCCAATCTGTCACCCAACACCTCCTGACTAACTAAACCATGGCTTCAACTGCCATGTCCAATCCCCTTTTGAACACCTCCAGGGACAGTGACTCCACCACCTCCCTGGGCAGCACATTCCAATGGCCAACAACTGTTTCTGGGAAGAACTTTCTCCTCACCTCCAGCCTAAACTTCCCCTGGCACAGCTTCAGACTGTATCCTCTTGTTCTGGTACTGGTTGCCTGGGAGAAGAGACCAACCCTCTCCTGGCTACAACCTCCCTTCAGGAAGTTGTAGTCAGCAATAAGGTCTCCCCTGAGCCTCCTCTTCTCCAGGTTAAATAAAATCATAGGATCAATAAGGTTGGAAAAGACCTCAGAGATCAAGTCCAACCTGTTTACCTGTGCTCTACTAAGGGTTTAACATAAGGTTCCTGCTAGAGAGCAGGAGTGAGCAAAGCTTTTGGAAATGGCATGCTGTTCATCTCAACAGTTGCTTTACATGGTGCCTCCTATTCTGCAGGTTACAGATGAATTGGCATATGGCACTTGGCTGGCAGTCAAGTGTGGTGGCACACCACAACAGACTTGTGTAGAGCAAGCTCTGTTCAGAAAATAGTCCTGGTGTCCATAAGTCACGTTGCTCAATTGGTAGTTCAGGGACCCTTGACTAAAACTGGTCACTGGGATTTCAAAAGACATAACTGGGTTAAGTGAAATGTGAAAAATCTTGTAGATGCTCCTTTGGAACAGGACAGAAAGATGCATCCTTCATAAGTGGCAAGTGCAACATTAATGTCTTGACAAGCATCTTCTGAGAGCTAGCAGCTTTGGATATTATCTTCCTGAATTCTTGACAATACAGCCAGATGCCTTTCCCTCCTTCACGATGCACTCATTCTTTCCAACCATCTCCCCTCTCTTGTAGCCTTGTTCTTTCCTTTTGTGGATTTTGCTTATAACCTCTGCTTTGTTCAGAGGTAATTTCCAGCTCTTTCTGTTGTCAGCTGTTTGACTTCAAACTGAATGAAGAGGAGATGGCAACTATTCTCAGCTTTAACAGAAACTGGAGAGCTTTTACCATGAAAACGTAAGTGCTAGCATTCAGTATTTTCACAGAATTGTCAGGGTTGGAAGGGACCTCAAGGATCATCCAGCTCCAACCTCCTGCCACGGGCAGGGACACCTCACACTACATCAGGCTGCTCACAGCCACATCCAGCCTGGCCTTATATACCTCCAGGGAGGAGGCTTCCACCACCTCCCTGGGCAACCTGTGCCAGTCTCTCACCACCCTCATGAGGAAGAACTTCTTCCTAACATCCAATCTGAATCTACCCATTTCTAGTTTTGTTCCAAAACTAGAAATGGGGTTTGGGTTTTTTTCTTTTCCAAACCCTCAAGATATGAATGCTGGATACATGGAGGTTTTGCATTTTAACACTGCCTAGAATGCTGAGAGCCTGAAGGATAAATTGACTTGGCTGTTGCCAGTGTATTAACAGCACACACCATCCAAGAAAACAAATAGGGAACAAATCCATTCTACAATTATATGCTTCTGATCCTGGCTTGGCAGCTACTCTAAGCACCCACTAGATCTTGATATATTTTAAAGATGATGTCTGAACTCAAGTCTTTTATTCCCGTCAGGTGCAAAACTCATAAGGAGTACCCTTTCAATGCAGAATACTGAAGACGGTCATACCATGCCCTCATCATCTACTGCTTGGTCTGATATTCTTCTTATCAATTTGTCTAGCTCTCTTGTATATCTCCTTCTGCAGCCAGTGAAGTCACAAGATATGTATTCGGTAATATATTTTTTTCTTGTTGTTTCTTATCTGAAAGAAGGTTACAGTGAAATTATTCTAACAAATAAAATGTGAACTGTATGCTGATTTAAGTGAAGTAGCTCACAGAACATTAGAGGTTGGAAGGGACCTCCAGAGATAGAAGGAACCAGGATGACCCAGGGTAGTCCACACAGAAATGCATCCAGGTGGGTTTTGAAAGTCTCCAGAGAAGGACACTCCACAATCTCTCTGGGCATCCTGCTCCAGGCCTCCATCACCCTCACTGTAAAGAAGTTTCTTCTCATGTTGAGGTAGAACCTTCCATAACTGTAATAATTCTCTGCCAAAATACAGAATTAAGGAAAGACTTTGAGCTACATATTCACATTCCTACTATCTTGCATCAACACAGCAGGTTAAGGAGGATAGGCAGCAGCTGTGAGGAGTGGGGGGAGGGGGGAAACCAAACTGAGAAATGTCAACTAAAGATTAACTTCCTTAGGTGTGAGATAACCAGGAGTTTCCCCTCTCCATAACTGAGAGAGGGTTTTTTACTGCTCAACCCCTCCTTAAAATAAAAAGTCCCTGTGTAGAAAGCACACAGGTGCATGCTTGGCAGGATTGCCACACAGCCTCTCTCCTTTCTCTCAGAATACAACAGCAGGGTGGTGGGGTTGGGATACAGTGCAGTTTCACCACACACTTCAGATTATTGCTCACTGCAACATTTTACTCTTATGCGGAGTAAAGAAAAAAACAATGCTACCTGCTACCTTACACCTGCAACTTCATTCATATTTGAGAAAAGAAGTCTTTAAACTGCAACAATGAAGCATGGGTTTATGGAAGGCAGGTCCTGTCTGATTAACTTGATCTCCTTCTACAATAAGGTGACCCACCTCATGGAGGAGGGAAGGTCTGTGGACCTTGTCTACCTGGACTCTACTAAAGCCTTTTACATGGTCTCCCATGGATTCTATTTCATGAACTCATGGCACAAGGTTTGGATAAAAACCTGGTTGGATGGCTGGGCCCAAAGAGTGGATGGAATTAAATCTGCCTGGCGTCCAGTCACTAGTGGTGCCGCCCAGAGGCAGGACTGGGGACTGCCCTCTTTAATATCTTTAGTAATGATCTGGATGCAGGTAATGAGTGCACCCTCACTAAGTTTGCAGATGATATCATCTGGGTGGCTGAGTTGATCTGGTAGAGGGAAGGAAGGCTTTGCAGCAGGACCCAGACAGGCGAGACCCAGGGGCCAAGGCTAACTGTATGACATTTAAAAAGCCCAAGTGCCAGCTTCTGCACCTGGGTCACAACAACCCCATGGCAAGCTACAGATCTGGGAATGTGGGGTTAGAAAGCTGCAACTTGAGGAGGGGGGTAATGGTTGATAGTTGACTAAATATGAGTCAGCAGTGCCCAGGTGGCCAAGAAAGCAAATGGCATCCTGGCCTGGATAAGAAACACTGTGGCCAGCAAGGACAGGCGGTGATCATCCCCCTGTGCTCAGCACTGCTGAGGCCACACCTCAAATGCTGTGTTCAGTTCAGGGCCCCTCACTGTAGGAAGGACATCAAGGTTCTGGAGCATATTCAGAGAAGGCCAATGAGACTGGAGAAGGGCCTGGAGCACCTGGGCTACAAGGAGCATCTGAGGGAGCTGGGGGTGTTCAGTATGGAAAAGAGAAGGCTGAGGGGAGACCTATTCTAAGTATCTTTAGTGCTTCAGTACAGAAACAGGAGATGTTAGGCTACTGCAGCCAAACAAAAGGACAATTTACTTGCTCTTTTGCGTTAAAGATGTGCTTTGTATTTCAGACACTCTGCACAGCTGTCCTTGGCTTTTGCTTCTAAGTTACAGGCAGCTGCTAAAGCCTTTCTGCTAGGGAATTACCTTCCCTGTGGGAGTGCTGATCTGCACAAGGGTCGGGAGGCTCTCCAGAGGGACTTGTATAGATTGGATCCATAGCCAAAGTTAACAAGATGAGCTTCAACAAGGCCAAGTGCCAGGGCCTGCACTTGGGTAACAACAAGCCCAAGCAACACTACAGGCCTGGGGCAGTGTGGCTGGAAAGCTGCTGGCAGAAAGGGACCTGGGAGTTCTAATTGACAAGCAACTGAATAGGAGCCAGCAGTGTGCCCAGGTGGCCAAGAAAGCCAGTGGCATCCTGGCTGGGGTTAGAAATGCTGTGTCCAGCAGGAGCAGGGAGGGGATTGTCTCCTTGTACTCAGCTCTGGTGAGGCCACACCTTGACTGTTGTGTGCAGTTTGGGGCACCTCAATACAAGAGAGATGTGGAGGTGCTGGAGCCAGGGCAGAGGAGGGCAAGGAAGCTGTGAAGGGCCTGGAGAATAAATCTGATGGAGAGTGACTGAAGGAGCTGGGGATGGTTAGTGTGAAAAACAGAAGGCTGAGAGGAGACCTCATGGCTCTCTACAACTACCTGAAAGGAGATTGTGGAGAGGTTGGTGCTGGTCTCTTCTCCCAGGTAATTAGTGATAGAACAAGAGGGAATGGCCTCAAGCTGCACCAGGGCAGGGTTAGACTGGACATCAAGAAATGTTTTTTTCCCCATCAAGAGTGGTCAGGGATTGGAATGTGCTGCCCAGGGAGGTGGTGGAATCACCAACCTTGGATGTGTTTCAAGGTATTTTGTATGTGGTGCTTGGGGCTACGGTTTAGGGGTGACCCTTGTAGAGTAGGGTTCTGGGTTGGACTTAGTGATCCTGAGGGTCTTTTCCAACCTGAATGTTTCCCTAATTCTGTGAGTCTGTACTCAGTCATAGCCAGCTCCTAAGCTCCAGTCACAGCCAAAAGAGATTTGACCTAACAAGACAGCAGCCTTCAGCACAATCCATGGGTCCACGTGGGAGCTGCCCTTGGTTCAGCTCTAACTCGCTCTGTTTAGGCTCCCTAGAGCTCCTGTACCCCCTCTTCCATGAGCAAAGGTGCAGCCTGCAGTCAGCTGCCCCTGGGGGACACGGATGCTCCCTGGGGGACACGGATGCTCCCTGGGGGACACGGATGCTCCCTGGGGGACACGGATGCTCCCTGGGACAACAGAGCTGCTCGGCACTTTCCTCGGCAGCCACCAGGGGGCAGCCAGCCCTCACAGCCCTTTGCGCCCTCCCTGCTGGCCGCCAGCCCACAAACGCCAGCCCGCAGCTGCTCTAGGGGCATTTCAGACCCCACACAACCCAACCGCCTGCAAGGGAAGCTCAGCCCCTCAGTGCCGAGCCCAAACCGCTGGCCTAGGGGGTCAGTTTGCCTGGGAACACAGGACCGACCATCTCTACTGACAGATCCACAATCCCACCAGTGCCCTGGACCCACTGCCCCAGGGCTGCAGCTGGGAGCCCCAAGCCCTCCCACAGCTTGCTCACCCCAACCACAGAGTGGAAAGGCCTAAGCCCACCGATCCCTCTAGCCTCTCTGCCTCTGGCAGATCCCAGTCTCAAAGGGCACGGTGCAGACACAAGTTCCAGCAGCCCAGTGACAGCAGAGCTGGGCAACTGCAATCCCCACACCCCTGCTACACCAACACACACCCACTCTGGAGCACAGCTGGCACAGGGGACATGTGCAGAGTAGGGCTCAAAGAACAGATCTCCAAACCTCCTTTTCACACAACACTCAAGCTTAAGATGATATCAAAAACAGGTTCCTTTAATACCAGCAGGCTAGATGAGGAGGCATTTGCTTCTGTGGCTGTGTCACCTTTGTTTTCTCCTACTGGGCAGGTGACCAAACACAATCAAAGTTCTGCATTGGGTTTCATGGGAAAATAGTCAAACCTTTGTTCATTAAATGAGGCACCCTAGGACTTCCTTTCCATAACTTTCACTTCCATTCACAACCTTGTAATCCAAGACCATTTGTTTCACAGCTTTCTGAAAGAAGCAGTCTATAAACCCCTCAGCAACGAGGCGAGACAGCTCTGCTGAGACCAGATGCACTGGACAGCAAAGGTACAAGAGTTTGCTACAGTGCAGGGAAAGGCAAAGGTTTAAACCACCCTTTTCAGTGGTATACCTTGTCCATCATGGGTCACCCAATGGCACTGGGGGCTTAAAGTGTGGCAAGAGACAGGGTGTTAACAGCAGTATCAGAGGTAACTGACTGACACCAAGCAGTTCATGGTCTCCAGGGAAGTCAGCATTGCTGCCCTGCAATTTGTGTCCTCTACATTCCACCCTTCACCTCACTGAAAGATACATTAAGAAATTTTTGACCCTTAGATAAATTCCGCCTTTAATATCATCACAATGCTAATGAAAACTCCTTCCCTTGTCTCTGGCAGACTGGACTAGTTTAATTAACATTTCACCAGTATGAACATAACACACATCACAAAGCTCCCCCTTCCCCAGCAGACAAAGTTATCAAGGATCAGCACCACAACAATCTTCACACTCTTTTCACCTTTCAAAAACTTTTTCCAAAGTCAACCATACTGCTTGGTGCCCAACATTATCCTTGGCCATGCTGCTAATCTCTCCATCTTCCGGTATTCTTACTCCAGAACAATACATACAAGTCACTCCTTGACATCCCAACAGCTTATCAGACAATACCAGAAGGGTGGCAATAACTGCATTCAGACCTTGGAGCTCTCGGGCCACAGCACAGTGATCACTCTTTTTCAGGGTCCTTTCCCCTTTGCCTGTAAACACAATGCTGCAGTCCAAGTAACTGCAGTTGATTACCTCCTTCCCAGTCCCTCTGTGGGGTGTCTCCTCTGTGAGATCAGCAGAATTGGGGCATTGCTCCACACAACCCGTCACTAGCAGATCTTAAAAGTCTTCCTCCGTTGTGCAGGGCAGTGCTTGCAAATAGCAGAGAGCCCAAACTGCCCAGAACTCTGCTCTTCAAAACAAAAAGCCATATCCCATTTGCTGCAGCTTCCCAGCACTGTCACAGCCACTGCAGGGACACTACCTGCTGCTGCTGCAAGTGCTAAGCATTTCTGTAATTTTGTTCTGATCAAAGGACTGTCATGAGAGTGCCCACACTTTGAGGAGCAGCACTCTCATCACAGGTCTGCTTAACCTTGCAGCTCAGGCTGCCTGGAGGGCTTTGTTTTCACATTGTCATCAGTCCTGTTTTCCCTCAGAGATGTCAGGGTCTCCCTCTGAAGCAATCACTTTGAGACCACTTGCTGCTCCTGCAGCTGCAGCCTGGCCCTCCCTGACGCACAGCTCTCCAGCCAGACAATTCAGCACTACTGCTCACTTCCGACCAAGAGCCTCCCCTCCATCCTGAGCACTTGCTAACACATATTACTCCAACAAATACCAGCCTGACTCCCCTGCTCTGCTAAGTGGTCCTAGTCTCTCTGCAGCCCCATTTGCAGCACATGGCAAGCCCCAGCACACAGCTGCATCACAGTAGCACACCTCTCCCCATGTTTCACAGACAACTCCTCTGAGGCTTCCCAGACACTGCTTTTGGATCCTACATGCAGAGACAGCACTACATCAGGACACTGGCACACAGGCTTGGAGGAAGCCCCTGTCTACCTCTTCCCAAGCACCTTCCCACACAGCAATGGTCTCCCCAGGTCCCTCCTTTCTCCAACTATTCTGTCTATACTCACCCTTGGACGTGCACTAGCTGTGTCACTTCCACCACCATGTATTGTCAGGACCAGGTTCATGGCTCTTGCCACAGTCCTGCCTATTACTCAGTTCGAGGCCATGACAGGGCTGGGTATCACAAATACTCTCTAACAGCTTTCCAGACAAAGCAGTCTCATCACAGGGCAACAAACTGATTTATCAGCAGTTAACACAAACTTCACTTCACCAATTCAGGTACTGAGGGAGCAGGAAAGAACATAGAAGAACAGAACAGTAAATGTCTTCCCCACCCCCCAGCTCCCCCAGCCTCTGGCTACACCAAACACCAATCCCCTCCCTGTCCTCAGTTCTGCTTCCTCCATTTTCACCACAGATTACTCCATCCCAGTCCCTCCCCTGAGCATGGAGCTTGGTGCCTGATCCTTCCCTTCACCATTCAGTCCCAGTTATTAGTGCTCCCAGGTGGGTGAGCTGCTGTCCCCAGGGCTGGGAGTGGCCCATGCCCCTCAGCAGCCAGCCCCTTCCAGGCTGCCTTCCCTCTTCCCTGGCTGGGGGACTGGGAGGACCATGCAGGCTCTTCCCACCTGCTGGAGCTCCAGTGCCCCAGGTGGCACACTGGTTTCACAGCCATCTGGAACTGGTTCCAGCCAGCCAGGAGCAGTTTGTTGTTTCTGCCTGCTCACGTCTCCCCTGCCAGCATAAAATCTGCCCTTCCCACCCAGCAGTGGGAGCACCTCCTCGGCACTTGGCCATGCCCAGGGATGTTTTTTTAAGCAGATGGAATTAATGGACAAGCACCAGTGAGAAGATAAAACCCCTCATCAACTCTGGTAAGGTGGGAGAACCACCAAGACAGGCTCCTGGCCTGTTTTGAGCTCAGAGTGAAAAGAGGCCAAGGTCTTTTACAGTCAGGTTCAGTCAAGACCCTCAGCTCTGTCTCCTGGCACCCAGAGGTTGAACTGGAGCATCCCACTGAGCAAAATAAACCTCCCTTTTCAAAGGTTCCAAGCAGGGCAGGAATTCACACTGCCCTTCCCAGGGTAGCCCTAAAACTGCAGGCTCCAGCAGCTCAACCCCTTACAAGCAGAGAGGATCACACCTCACACCTCTGTCACCTCCATACTTTATACTTTTTTTTGGCAGGCCACGGGGTCTTTGCTAGTAAAGACATGCCTCCACAAAGGTCCACTTCCATTATTTTAGCCCTAGTTCTTCTCAGCTACCAAACACTGCTGCTCTCCAAAGTCACAACTTGTGATGAAATTAGTTACTAAATGTCAGCAAAACCAACCTCATGATACTACACATCCTGTTTCAGTGCAAAACCTTGCACATGGATCAAGTTAAACAAACAAACAAACAAAAAAAAAAAAAAAACCACCACCAAAAACCCCTCCTCCCACACACAGTTCCTCATCACCAACAGTCACTGCAAATAAGCAGCTGGTCACGTTTATCAAGGACACAGCACACAAGATTATACCAGGCTGGCTGTTGTAATCAGCACCACCCTGTGACACAGACAGTGCTGCTTCTTCCTCCAATGCCCTGCCACCATCTGATGGCCCCCACAGGACCTTCAGGAGAGGTACCACCAGGGAGATGTTAGAAGCCTCATCCCTGGAGGTTTTTAAGGCCAAATTGGATGTGGCTCTGAGCAACCTGTTGTAGTGTGAGGTGTCCCTGCCCATGGCAGGGGGTGGAACTGGCTGATCCTTCAGGTCCCTTCCAACCCCAACAAGTCTATGATTCTAAACAGCAGAAAGCCAGATTGCCTTATGGCTGTGAGGGGAAAGTCTCCCACTCACACGAGCAAACAGCAAAAACAAAATACAGAACTTCTGCTTGAAGCCTCTTGCAATGAGATGGAGACATCTTTCTGACAAGCGACTGCCTGGGAAACTGAAACGGAAGCACAGAGTTACATAACAGTCTCACGAGCCACGTGAAGCACATTGCATCCTGCTGGGGATGGCTGATGGCACTGACACAAGACAGGAGGCACATTAAAGAAGAAAACCAATTACCTTGGCCTCTCTTAGTTAAATGGAGAGACAAAAAAACACCCAGCTGCAGAGAGCAGGGGCCTCTTCCACGGGAGGCACCCAGAGCAAACACTCACACCTGAGGAAACTTCGCCACATGTGAGTAAGCAGCAAAGCCTCCCGGGCAAGCCTGGGTTTTTTCCACTGCACTGCAACCTTCCCAGAAGAACAGCACACGCTTGTCTGCAGAAAATTTCAAAGCCAGTCTCTGATGGGAGGTTACTGGCCACTAAAAAAAAAAAAAAAAAAATACAATTACAATCATGCATTTCATTCCAAAAGGTCCTCAGCACCTCCCTGAAGACAGAGGGACACTTATATCATTATGGGACTCATTAAAAGGTCACTGTTCCTCCTCTGCAACTCCCAAAACACTTAAATAAAAAAACCCTCCCAGCATCCAAATATTAAAAAAAAAAAAAAAAACAACACCCACCACCAAAACCTCACTTTATCCTCAATTACTCCTACACCACAGCTCAATTTCCTGTGAAAGGGAAGCTGCATTACTCCTATCTCGAGCAGGGAATGGGTTCTCCCCACTCGCAAGCCAGCCAGACCAAAGTTTCTCGAAGCACCTCAGAAGGTCCTACAAGGGGAGCTTTCCAGGACGCCACCCCTGCCCTGGGGTGACGCTGCTCCAGCCCTTCCTTGGCCTGAAGCACACAGGCTGCAAACATCTCTTAGGGTGCCGGGCGGCACCTCTGTCATCCTCATCCCAGATACGACTGAAGTCAAGGAACCGAGTTGCTGTGGGGGCGGCTTGCAGCCAGATAGGGAGGCACAGCCTAGCAGCGCACACTAAAGGTCCCTCATAAGGCTGGCCCAACCTTGATTTAAGCACGATCCGACACAAACCAGGGCTCTGCACGAGCCCCGCTTTACGACCGTGAGCTGTACGGAGCACGGCCACGCAGCTCCCCACGTCCCTGCGGCGCCGCCCCCATCCGCTCGCGCCGGGGCGGGGCAGGCCTGGCCCCTATTAAAGGCGCTGCGCCAGCGAGCGCCACGCTCGGTTGTGTTCCCGTGTGGCGTTCGAAGCTATGGCGACTTACGTGCAGCTGAGCACCGGCGCTAAGATGCCTCTCTTGGGGCTAGGCACATGGAAGGTAACGGAGCTGGTGGCAGGAGAGTGGCTGCAGCCGACTGTGCCCGGCCCTGGCCCTGGTCCTGTCCTTGTCCGTGCGAGACGAGTGCCCTTTCTCTGCCTGGCATCGGGGCGAGAGGCAGGCAGTGCGGCTGGGGGCTGCTGGGGCCTTAGAGGCGGAGCTGTGCCCGCGGGTGTGGGAACACAGCCCAGTTTGGGGCCCGTCCTTCTCGACACCCGGGGCCCCGGCGCAGCGCTGCCGGCACCACTGATACGCTGTCCGCGGTTACCTTCTCTTAATGGGGCTGCTGTCTGCGGCCTCTGGCACCCAGGGTCGTCCCTGCCCCCTCGCAGGTCCCCCTCGGAGCTCAGCTCGGGGACGCGCGTAGCTCGGGCCCTGTAGCTGGCCTGAACTCCCTGTGCTGAAAGCTGCTGAGGATTTCCGCTCTTAGAAGCCATGCGAGGAAAGGAGGAGGCTTTAGGCTGGCTCCGGAGCTCTGCCCTGTTGCTGGAGTCACGGTTCTGCAAAGCTGTTGGGCTGAGCGCAGCCAGGGATTGGGGTGACAGAGGGATGTCTGGAGGCTGGCTTTGAGGCCAGGAGCGTGCGTTCAAGATGTATAGAGTCAAGAAGGCTGCGAGGAAGACTGGGTGTCTTTTTCCTACTATTAATGTGGGGGTGTTTTGCTGTATTTTAACTGGGGGGTGGCTCTCTCACAAGAAAAGCGTACATTGAATTATAGTTTCTTGAACGTTATTTTTTCAGTCTCCACCAGGGAAAGTGACAGCTGCAGTGATGGCTGCCATCGATGCTGGGTACCGCCACTTCGACTGTGCCTACGTTTATCAGAATGAAAATGAAGTTGGGGAAGGGATCCAGCAGAAAATCAAGGAAGGCGTCGTGAAACGAGAGGACCTCTTCGTTGTCAGTAAGGTACAGAGCTGGTGGATAGGATGCCAGGATATACACTCATAGAATCAGTAAGGTTGGAAAAGACCTCAAAGATCATCAAGTCCAACCTGTCCTCCAAGACCTCATGACTACTAAACCAGGGCACCAAGTGTCACATCCAATCCCCTCTTGAGCATCTCCGGGGATGGTGACTCCACCACCTCCCTGGGCAGCACACTCCAATGGCTAACAACTCTCTCTGTGAAGTACTTCATCCTCACCTCAAGCCTAAACTTCCCCTGGTGCAGTTTGAGACTGTGTCCTCTTGTTCAGTATGTTGGGTTTTTTCTAGTACCCCCACATTCCTTATTTTCCTACTCTGTGGTGCAGCACGGAACAACATAGATCTTGTCACTCCTGAGACAAGCTTCTGACTCTCACTTGTATGGAGAATTATGCAAAGTATGTATCAGGTGATGTTTTAAACCTTTCCTGGTGTTAAGTTATGCTGTCCTGTCTCATGCAGTAGCTGACCTTCTACAAGGTGGTTTTTGAATTAAGGCTTAGCAAAACCAAACTACTTGTGCTGTCTGCCTTGCTGCTGCCACTTGCGCTGCCTCTGCACATAGTGCCCTCAGCATCATAGGCTGGTTGTGCTCACAGAGCAAGCCCTGATTGAACATCAGTAGAATGACCTAGTTCCCCATCGCCTTCCAAAGGGAACAGGTGTTCTCCTGAACAGGACAAAAGGGGCTTAACCTAGGAAGTCATGGTGTGCCTTGGCTTTTTTGTCTCTAGCTGTGGTGTACATTTCACGAAAAGCATCTGGTGAAAGGAGCCTGCCAGAAAACTCTCGCTGACCTGAAACTGGATTACTTGGATGTCTACCTCATCCATTGGCCTTTCGGTTTTAAGGTACGGTAATAGCAATCCCTTTGGCTTTGTATTTTGTGACTGGCAGTTTAGAAGAGCTCTATGGTTTTACAGCCCAGTAATTGCTCCAACTGATAGAGGTCATCATGAGTCTTTTGTGTGCTACTATTGCTCTGATGCTGAGCCTCATTCTGGCCATGTGAGCTAGTCTGTAAATTCTTGCTTGTACAGCATCCTCTGCCTCTTTGACCGTGGAAAAGGAAGGCTTTGAACTGCAGGCAGGTTCACATGCTGCAGACCTAAGTTGTAGTGCTCTCCTTTTAATGACTGCCCCTGTGCTGTCTTCTACAAAGTACGCTCAACTGACAGTGATAGGGTTCCCTCTGTGGGAAGCAGGGCTATGCTTTGTTGCCCAACAGAAATTCTTTCCTCTGCATGTTACTGAGTCACAGAACAAGAGAATGTTTTTGACTTCCATTTCTGTCTTTAATCATTGAGTCCTTTAATACAGAACAGATTGAGTTGACCCTTGCTGGAGGAGCCTTAGTGTTCCTCAGACCCTGGATTTTAGAAGGTGACACTTTGTAGTTCCTAAGTCCTCAACTGATTTGCATGGAAAAGAACTGAGTATTTCTAAGCTTAGGGCTTCTGTTGGAGCCTGATCAAAATCTCCTTTCTGCTTGTTCCTTCTGAGATAACTGGTTTATAGCACCTTAGTTTTATGTGGACAGACCTATCAAAGTGAAAATGTATTGTGTAATAACATATCAGTAGAAAACAGCTGTTCTGAGTGAGGTTGATACCTGGCATGTAGTCTGACTGGGAGGGACATGGGCTCTTTGAACACTCCCTAGGCCAGCAGCTTAAACAATGAATCTCCTCATGAAAGACCTGTCAGCAGATCTGGTCCAATATAGACCAAATGTGTTCCAGGTCCTAAGTGGCTACTTCTTACAGGGACATAATGAAGTGTAATAACTGTGTGTTTTAGTGATCCAGAAAGTAAACTTGCAAACTGGGTGTAATTCTGTAAGTGGAGAGTTATGTTTTTCCCTATTTGGTTTCATGAGCCAGAGGACATTATATCCAGCAGGAGTATCTGTCCTTATGGGGATGGCTGTGGGCAGAAGTCTCAATCTCATGTGAAAACAAAAGAAAAGACTGAAGAGTATTGGCATGCCCTGCAGTAGGAGCTTGCAGTGTCATGGTCTTCAGCTGGTGTTAACCTAACTTCCCACCAAAGAGTGTTTCAAGCATTTTCTTTGTCACTGGCAGGCAGGAGAGGAGCTGTTTCCCACAGATGACAAGGGCATCATTATACCCAGCAACACAGATCTTCTACAGACATGGGAGGTAAGCAGCAGGAGAATTGGGAGGTTTGGTTTTGGCAGCCTCTTGTTTTCATTACCTCCAGAAGTCTAAATTGTCTTGTGTGTGTAAAGCTACTTGGAAGGACTAACTGGTAAAACAGTAGATTATTTAGTATCATTACTGTCCACTTATAACTTGCTGTGAATTTCCACAGTCTCAAAGAGTGAGTCTTGGAGCTTTGGAGTGAGAGACATGGCACAAATACACAAATGCTCTCTATGTTTTTCCCCTCTGACTTGAACTCTGAAAATCTAAATACAATTTTTTGTGGGGTTTCATGTAGGAAATAAACCATGTCAGGGAAGAACATTTTCTTCAGGCTCTGGCATGTACACTCTATGCTGATTTTGTGCTCCCTTTTTTTTAGGCCATGGAAGAGCTGGTGGATGCTGGCCTGGTAAAAGCCATTGGAATCTCTAACTTTAACCATGAGCAGATTGAAAGAATCCTGAACAAGCCAGGACTGAAGTACAAGCCTGTAACTAACCAGGTAAACTGCTAAGTGACTGCAGGAGAATGTTTGGGTGGTGCTGGATTTGCCTTTCTGTTTTTTTTTAAGACTTATAACCTTGTTTAACAGTAAGATTTTAATAAAAAGAGAGAGTGAGTAGACACAGCATGTTCTGTCTCATCCTTTAACTACTTCTGGATGTGCAAGGTGGTGATTTTTTTGCAGACTTGCTGTACTACTGCTGGGAAATCTGGCAAGGAGTAGCTCCAGAATTCCCTATTTTTGGAGGGGGAGCTGTGGTGGGCAGGGGATGCTTGGATCAGCTTAAAGAGCTTTCTGAAATGAGACTAAAACTCACTGTGTGTATACAAGGACCTAATAGAATTGGATGACCTTTTTACAGCTCTTCTGTGGGTGAGGCCTGTTGCTTATGACTGAAAGAAGTGAACAGGAGCATGCTTTATGAACTGCCATACAGGCTTAATGAGGGTTAGGAGGAAAGAAGAAATGGAGTTGCTAGGTAGGCTGTAGAGTAGGAGTGTCCAGGTATATGGAGAGCACTAGATTAAAATATTAAGGTTTTAGCCCAAGCTAGTCATGGCCCAGAGCAGCTTCAGCTGTTGCCCACAGCTTTACACAGCTTGAGTACCTGCAGGGATGAGGACTGTGCAGCTGTATTCTTTAGACAGTCTGCTCCTCTGCCTGACCCCTTGCCTTGGGTATGTGAGGGAGGGAATTTTCCTATATTCTGTCTCACTTTATGCCTGTTGTCTCTGGACCTCCCACCATGTGCCACTGAAGAGGGTGGCTTATGTTTGGATGACCTCCTTTCAGGTATTGGAAAGCTACCACCTGAAGTCTTCCCTTTTCCAGACTGGATAAGCCCAGCTCCCTCAGCCTTTCCCTATACAGCAGGTTCTCCAGCCCCCACCCATCCTGGTGGCCCTGTACTACATTCATGACATACTAAAAGGAAAAACTAGACACAGTATTATAAAGGTGGTCTGACATGTGGTGAGTAGAGGCAGGTGATCACTTCCCACTGTTTACTGGCTGTGTCTGTGCTGCCAGGGCTCACTACTGGGTCAAGTTCAGCTCATCCTACTGTGGTCCATGAATTGTTTCTAGCATAGTTCCTTTGTAGGTAGTCACGCTGCAGCCTGTGTTCCTGCCAGGGGCTTTTCCATCCCAGGTGCAGGGCTTTGTGTGCAGCCTTACTGACTTTGATAAGGTTTGTTGGTTTGTTCTTCCTGCTTCAATGGATCACTCTGAAGTGGCAGCCCTGCCTCAAGTACATTGGCTGGTTCTCTCTCAGCTTGGCATCACCTGCAAACCTGGCATGGTTATAACCTGGTGCAAATTGCTGAAGAAATCAGGTCCCCAGATGGCACCTTGTGGGTTTATCTAGCCTTGTCCTTCGTTGCCCTGGCATTTGAAGGACTGCAGTCATAGCAACTGATACCTTATTAGAAGATTGGTTAGTTTATTGTGGTAGCTGGAGCATATCTACTGAGAGAATTTGAACACTTCTCCTTTTTTCTTCTGACAAAGCCAGTAGGATTGTTCTCTGGAAGTCTGTTCAACATAACACTGAAACATTCTGAGAAGTGCAGAATTCCTCATTCTCTGTATTTCCATTTTCTGTCCCAGTGGGCTTCTCGGATACTTGGTAGTCTTATGGTACCTTTCAGCATCTGCCACACCTCACTGCAGTTGATAATTACCCTTGTCTCTTGCACAGAAGTCACTGACCTCTCTCTCAGTTGCAAAATGTTCTCTGATTGCTATAATCAAGTTAAGCTTAGAGCATTGGAGTCTTTGGTTCCTGTGTATCAAAGCCTGTTTGCAAGAGTGAAAGCTTGTCTGTTGCTAACACTTAGCAGCTGGCCTAATAGTGGTAGTGTTTACTGCAAACTCTCTGTGCCCATCACAATGTGGACTGCAGTAGCTTGAGATGCAACAGGCTTTTCATCTTGGCCCAAATATGATATGGGAAGGACATGGACCTGATGGAGAGGATACAGCGCAGGACCATGAAAATGATCAGGGGTTGGAGCACCTCTGCTATGAGGACAGGCTGAGGGAGCTGGGGGTGTTCAGCCTGGAGAAGGCTCCAGGGAGACCTAACAGCAGCCTGCCAGTACCTGAAGGGAGCTACAAGAAAGATGGAGAGAGACTGTTTGCAAGGGCTTGTGGTGACAGGACAAGGGGTAATGGCCTCAAACTAGAGAAGGGCAGATTTAGATTGGATATCAGGAAGAAGCTCTTCCCTCTGAGGGTGGTGGAACACTGGAACAGGTTGCCCAGGGAGGTGGTTGAAGCTCCTTCCCTGCAGATATTCAAGGTGAGGTTTGACAGGGCCCTGGGCAATCTGATCTAGTTGGGGATGTCCCTGCTGACTGGGGTTGGGGGTTGGACTGGATGACCTTTGGAGGTCCCTTCTGCCCCGGACCATTCTTTAAGAAAGGCTAGATCATGCAGCTCAGAAGTTGTTTTGTTTTCTTTTCCAATTTGAGTGCCAGTGAGCAGACAAGAATGACTTTGTTTCACCTACTTTGCATAAATTCTACCTATTGAATAGCTGAGCAAATAACCAGATGCTCTGTTACCTTGAGTATCTGTGTTTATGGAGCAAAATAAATGTGTATAATGTGTCCCAAAACCCTGAGTGTGACACTTCCTGCTGTCTGATGTTCCAGTGTGCCCCAGAAGGGTAACAAATATGCAGGCTTCTGATAACATCAAGCAGCTAGAACCACAAATAAAGTACTGGAGGCTGCAAACCAATCCTATGTTTTGCACTCTCTTGCTCCACCTGCCAGTGTCCAGGGCCTTCCCTCTGAATGCAGTGGCAGACTGCAGAAGGCTCAAATGACAGTGCAATCCAAAGGGTTCTTGATGTTGCCTGCTGAAAGAAAAGTGCTTCCTGGTAGGGAAGTAGCCTGAAAGATGCCGCTATGCAAAGTATCAAGTTCTTGTATTCATTCACTGCTTCCTAACACACAAAGTCCTGTCCCTGACTGCAGGTCTTGGCAGAATACAGAGCCACTGTTCAGGAGCCTTTTTTCCTGTTGGGTAGATAATCTTCTGGTTTATCAAGTCTATAACCTGTAGCAGTTACCCATTCTTAATGTTTGCAGACAGGAGGTATTCAGGATGAATATTGACACCAAGCAAACAGAAAGGACTGAAACAATACCTCCGGTATTTGTATTAGGAAACAAAACCAAACCCTTGCATTATAGAATCATAGAATCAATAAGGTTGGAAAAGACGTCAGAGATCATAAAGTCCAACCTGTCACCCAGGACCTCATGGCTACTAAACCATGGCACCAAGTGCCACATCCAGTCCCTTCTTGAACACCTCCAGGGGTGGTGACTCCACCACCTCCCTGGGTAGCACATTCCAACAGCTAACAACTCTCTGTGAAGAACTTTCTCCTCACCTCGAGTCTAAACTTCCCCTGGTGCATCTTGAGACTGTGTCCTATTGCTGTGGTGCTGGGTGCCTGGGAGAAGAGACCAACTCCCTCCTGGCTACAACTTCCCTTCCGGTACCCTTATGGTATATTTAAATAGGACTGACAGAACTTTGTACTTACTGGTCTGCTGTGCTGTCATTAGGATTTTACTGTCCTCTTGTGTGCATTTTACTGAACTGTCTCATTCAAGCAGTTTTGTAGCTGGTCATATGCTGAAGATTATATGGCTCAACAGAGTTCTAAGGAGTGGTGGTGCAGTCCTTGGTCCCCTCACTGAAAGGAGAGAACTACTGTAACTAACAGAATGGGGGTAAGGGTTGTACAGAAAACAGGCTGCACAGTATCCCACAGAGCCTCAAAGGTAGAAATGCTGTGTCCAGCACGAGCAGGGAGGGGATTGTCTCCTTGTACTCAGCTCTGGTGAGGCCACACCTCGAGGGTGGTGTCCAGTTTTTGGCACCTCAATGCAAGAGAGATGTGGAGGTGCTGGAGCCGGTACAGAGGAGGGCAAGGAAGCTGGGAAGGGCCTGGAGAATATATCTGATGGAGAGTGACTGAAGGAGATGGGGATGGTGAGTGTGAAACAGAGGAGGCCGAGAGAAGATCTTTTCACTCTTTACATCTACCTAAAAGGAGGTTGTGGAGAGGTTGGTGCTGGTCTCTACTCACAGGTAATTAGTGACAGAACAAGAGGGAACAGCCTCAAGCTGCAACTGGGTAGGTTTAGACTGGACATTAGGAAGAAATTTTTCCCAGCAAGAGTGGTCAGGGATTGGAATGTGCTGCCCAGGGAGGTGGTGGAGTCCCCAAGCCTGTCTGTGTTTCAAGGTGGTTTGGATGTTGTGCTTGCGGCTATGGTTTAGTGGTGTCCCTTGTTAGAGATTCTGGGTTGGACTTGGTGCTCCTGAGAGTCTTTTCCAACCTGAATGTTTCTGTGATTCTATGAAAAATCAGCATTTGATTAAGAAGCAATCTCTGAAAAGTATTGAAGTAGATAGATCACTGACAATCTCTATTCTTATGTTGGCAGTTTGAGTGTCATCCATACCTTACCCAGGAGAAGCTGGTCAAGTACTGTCAGTCCCAAGGGATTGCTGTGACAGCCTACAGTCCACTTGGCTCTCCTGACAGGCCATGGTAAGGTGGCTTTGTGCTTTGCAGGGGAGCTGCCATGCTTGAAACTGGGACTACAGGTGTGCCAGTAATTATTTATCCAAATGCAGATCTTTTCTAGTTGTATCTATGGGAAGTTTCTTGTCATTGATCTTTTGTCTGTGTAGGGCTAAGCCAGAGGATCCTTCCCTTCTGGATGACCCCAAGATCAAAGAGATTGCAACCAAGCACAACAAAACCACAGCACAGGTGGGTAGGTGCAGTACAGCAGGTACTAGTGACAGTGTCAAGGACAAGCTAGCTCTTCATTCCCTGTCATCTGTGGTGCTCTTCTACATTAAGTAGGAACGCTTCCCTCCCTTCCTCCCTGCCCCATGGCCCCTAATGCGTGCTTGCAAGGTCTTTGTGACTATCAACAGCAAACCCTGCCTTGATGCATCTTTGGATGCTGTGATGTTTCAGTCTTCCCATCTCAAGGCCTGTTGCAGAGAAGTAAACCCTTGTGTAGCCTACTAAAAGTCTAGATGGGGAAGGACCTGAGTGTCAGTAAACTGGATAGGAAGGGAGACAGGAAGCTGCCTATGTAGGTCTCCCCTTCTCTGCACTCCAGAAGCAGCTGCTTAGATTTCAGGTGTGATTTGAAATGTAGCTCTGCAGAAGTGGGTTAATTCTGCTGAATTGTACAGCTTACAGCAGACAAGCATTGGAAGCAATCAAAGCCATCTTCTCTGTGATGCTTTGGCCCACCAGCAGTAACAAAAACTCAGCTCAACTCAGGCAGGGGATGTGACAGTTTTAGGCTGTGCCTTTAAGGAAAAGACACTGCCTTTAAGCAACTGGAAGGTATATTTACAAGCAAAACTACACTCCACAATGGAATGCAGTGAATATGCACAAATACACAGTATTTACAATATTATACAGGTATTTACAGGGAGAAATCAGCATGGAAACCCCTCTAAACAGGGGAAAACTGCCCCACCTCCTCCCCCCTTCCCTCCCCCTTTCCTCTGTTTAATTAGGAGAAAAGGGATGTTAGCTAGTCTTATCTGCAAGGTCAGCTGGTAGCAATAAATCCTCCCAGCTGAAAGAGAAGCAGAAAGCAGCATGCCAGTGAAGGAAGAAAGGGGTGAAAGTGGGAAATGAGACTGCTATGGGTCTCCTTTTGCACATCTGGCCAGTGAAATTCATTTGGAATAATCTTTTGTTTTCCTTTTTACACCTAACTGTGGATTTGTTTATTTCTCTACTCTTCTGCTTGAAAATCTGCAGCTAACTTTTAAAGGCATAGCCTGATACTATCACATTCTCTCACTCGGTGATATGCTGCTTGCAGGTTCTCCTTCGCTTCCAGATCCAGAGAAATGTGATTGTGATTCCCAAGTCTGTCACACCACAGCGCATTGTGGAGAACTTCCAGGTGAGTCCTCGGGAGCAACCTTGGCTCGATGCCATGCTCAGGGATGGCAGGGCTTTCCCCTGAAGAGCAAGCAGACATCCTGCCTCACCCTTCTGAAGTCCTCAGGCAAGAGGTCTGAGCTTTTACCCTCTGTATGTTTACCTGCACTTAAAGCTTTGTTGACTCCATCACCTTAGGAAACACTATGCTGATAGTTGGGTTCTATCAAGTGGTTGAGTCACCTAACAGCATGCTTGGGGCCTAGGTGCAGCAGCACACCACAGAAGACCAACATAGAGCCAGCATTGTTAAGAGTCTTGGTGTCCAGAAACTGTGTTGCTGTTCTTGATTCAGTGGTTCTGATTAAAATCAGTATTAGGATATTTGGAAGATGCTTATTTGTGGGTGGAATATGAAAGCTTTGTAGGAGTTGCTTAGGAGGACAGAGATATGCATCTCTCACAAATGGAGGCTGGAGGCATTCTGCTCTAAGTGTTTTCCAAACTTCTTTAAACAGCTGGCACACATGACTGCAGCTCAATGTGGTTTAACTTTCCTCTTTCTACCGCTTCCTTTCCCCCTGCCTTCAGCTGGTGGGATCTCAGAAATCCACAGCTGTCTTCTGATTACTTTTTTTCCTCTCCTTCATAAAGCAGCCATCTATCCCGACAAGCACACCTGCCCTGTGGACTTGCTCTTTAATTTTGTGATTTGGTGTTTGTTTGGGGTTATTTTTTGGCTGGTGTGTTTGTGGGGGGATTTTTGTCTTTGTTTTGGTTGGTTGGTTCTGTGGGGTGTTGGTTGGTTGGCTGTTGCAGGTTGGTTCTTTTGTTGTTGTGATTATTTACAATCTGACTGGTTCAAAAGGTTGATTTCCAGCTTTCTCTTGTTAGATATTTGACTTTGAATTGACTAAAGAGGAGATGGCAACTATTTTCAGCTTTAACAGAAACTGGAGAGCCTGTGACTTGTCCTCGTAAGTAGCAGTGGTATTTTTTTCCAAGCTAGTAAGTTATCAGTATGTCATAGTTCAGTATAAAATAACAGATGTTAGGCTTGATTGCAATTCCAGGATATGCAGAGTCAACTTCCATAGGGTCATACTCAAAATACCTTTCCAGAGTAAGAATTTATGAACCAAATCATAATGAGCATAAAGCAAACATCACGTTCAGGTCAGCCTCCAAGAAACTTGCTGTACCTGGAATTGCAACAGGAGGCTGCTTACTCAGTCTTCTCTGGGTTGGAGAAGTCAAGAATTGGAGTTTGTGTCAATGCTCAGCTTGGCTTGTGGGGTTTTCTTTGTGCTGTGACCCTTTAAGCATTATAAAAACTGACTGTGTTCTTCAGGAGCAGTTGGGAAAGTGGCCAAAAAGTAGCAGGAGGATTGGCAACTTGGAAGTGTAAAGCAGGATATGAAATCTTTGTTGGAAGGCTGCAAATCAGGCTTTCCTGGCAGTGAACCAGGAAACCTTGAATAGGTCACCTACAAAGCACCTAGGTCATATTGTCTGGAGTGGTCAGAGCCCAACCAACAGAAGGCACTGGAGAATTTCTTCATGTCACCAAGGAAAACAGACTCTGCTATCACACAGTTCAGCTCCTCCCTTGGTGGCTTTCTTCATACATTGTCCTTCAGGCACAAGATAATCTTTCCTCTTTGGTTTCCTTCAGGTGGAAAACTCTCAAGGAATACCCTTTCAATGCAGAGTACTGAAGATTGTTGCCTGCCTTTCTCCAGCCTTCTCAGATATGCTGTTGCCTAGGAGTTGTCTGCATAGCTTTCTCATTGTATCAGGCACACCCCATGCCCATCCTGCCCCTTTTTTCCTTAAATGAGATGCAGTATATGTACTCCATTACTTTGTGTTTTCTTTTTCTTATGTTTTTGGAAGAAGAAATGCAAAAATGGTTCTGAAGAGCATGCTGTGAGGACTAGTAGATTGTCTTTGCCAAACAGCATGCCTGGAATTGGTAAGCAGAAAGCAGTGAGGAAGTTTGAACAAGCAGTCACTTTTACTTTGGAATACTATGAGTTGGAGCTAGTGACTGTTGCCTGGAAGGCCCAGGGTATTGGCAGATTTCACCTGGTTCATGAGGTCTGCTTTTTTCTGGTTACTGTTTGGTTTGGTTTGGCTTCTTTTTGTAACACTCCACGCTTGCCTTTTTTTTTTTTTTCCCCCTTCCCTCTAATTGGAAGTGCAAGTTGATTTCTAAGTACAGCAGTTTCTACATGGGTAGCTCTTTGAAAAAGTGTATAGGTCCTGGTTTCTTGGCCACATGAAAACTGGGTTTGCTTACAATAAAATAGTTTCATTATTGTGTGTAATGAGATGGTTATTTCAGCAGTGCTCTAATGGTAGTAAAGCTGGAGTAGTAGCTGCATGATGTTGGCTGTCTCTACAGGTTACACAAAAGCAAGGAAAGGTACTGCCCCCCAAGAAATCATCTGCTGTGGATGGTAGCTTCTTGTGTGTGGCCTGCTAGCATTTGCTGTTCTCATGATAGTGCACACCTGAGTGTGCTGGCCTGTGGCCATGGATGTGCACTGCAGCATCCCTGTGCCCATGGAGCTTGAGTCTCTCTTTAAACAGAGGAGTTTGATGTCTTGACAGCTAACATACTGATGTTTAAACCAGTCTCTCTTGCCATTAATAGTATACTTTGGTTAGTAGAAAGCTCAGTCCCCTGAAGACATGAGGCCTACAGAACATCCTATGAGATTGGTGCTCACTAAAACAGAAAACTTGCCCTTTCTGGAGAGGCAGCACATGATGCAGGAAGGAAATCTCTTCTCGGACAAATAAACATCAGAAAAAAGGGTTTCCAAGAAAAACCCTGTCATGAGAAGATCATAAACTTGCTACTTAGCCTGGGAGGACATAAAAATGAGCTTACACCTAAATTCTGACATGTGGGATATATTTATCCCTTTGGCAGGGGGTTATGGTTTTCACAGCACTTGCCAATAATGGCTTTAAGGCTGTTGGTTGGATGACTTTCCTTGTCTTGTAATTATTTTTTCCCCAAGGTCTGAGTAGATCTAGAGTGGGAAATGTCCTTTGAAGGAGGCTGTGTAAGCCTGGGAAAAAGGGGGCTCTTTCTGAACAAATGAAAGTAGGGAGACAGCAGAACTGTAAGGTAGAATTTTGAGCCCACAACTGCATAGCAAAGCATACCTTAAAGGGAACTGATCCAGGCTGAAATGAACCATGAGTGCAGCTGTTTTTGTACTAATTGCAAAGCAGGTGGTTGGTTTCCTGGTACTGATAAAAAGGTACTGAAAAACAAAGATGAATTTTTTTTATTGCCTCCTTTCTGATAAATGCTAAGCATTATATTGAGGAAACAGATTGTTATCTTCAAATGCTTCTCTTAAATCTCTTTTTTTTTGTCAGAGTAACTTAAAATAGGCTGACCAGACAAGATTGAGTTAACCTAAAACATGAGGAGGGAGGAGAGAACCAATGTCTGACTTTTAGAAGTATTCTTTAATGCTTATTCTCCTAACAGATTGATTATAATATAAGCCCTATGAGGAGCTGGGGTTGCTTAGCCTGGAGAAGGGGAGGCTCAGGGGAGACCTCCTTGCTCTCTACAACTATTTGAAGGAAGGTTGTAGCCAGATGGAGGTTGGTTTCTTTACCCAGGCAACCAGAACAAGAGGACACAGTCTCAAGCTGCAGCAGGGGAGGTCTAGGCTGGATGTTAGGAAGAAGTTCTTCATAGAAGGAGAGATTGGCCATTGGAATGTGCTGCCTAGGGAGGTGGTGGAGTCACCATCCCTGAAGGTGTTTAGGAAGAGACTTGATGAGGCACTTGGTGCCATGGTTTAGTTGATTAGATAGTGTTGGGTGATAGGTTGGACTCCATCTCAAAGGTCTTTTCCAACCTGGTTAATTCTATTCTCTTCTAAACTTTCAGTTCTGGTCTTAAAAGCAAATACACAAAGCTTCAGCTCTGCAAGTCTGTGGGGTTTGGTGTTTTGTTGTTTTTTGTTTGTTTTTTTTTTTTTTTAATGTGATAAATAGAAGCCCAGAGGCATTTAAAAGAGCAGGCAAGTTAATTTTCTTAGATTAGGCTGAGTTGTGACACAAAACTGTTTGGGGCAAATTTTACTTCCTTGGAAATGAGATCTGTGACAACTCTGTTCTGGCAAAAAGTTACATTAGAGGGTAAGTGTTTCCAAAATAGTACAGCAGGTTCTGTTCATCTCTTTCCATTTTGCTAGAAATTCATGAAAAGTCTGTGCCTAAAATTTTCCACTCTGAGTAGGAATTTTACTGGAGAAGGCTTTCAGACTGCTGCACAGCAGAAGGTATGGAAGAGGAGCTAGTACTTGGGGTGGAGTGGTATTGTAACAGGCGCTCTCTGTGTTTTGTGGAATGACTTAGTGGGAAAGAATTTGGAAAGGGTCAGCCCAGGACACAGTGCTGCAGTCAACTCTGGCAGAGAGCTTGGATGCTTGGAGAAATACAAGAGTGGGAACAGAGGGGAAAAACAGAAGCGTCTGAGTGAAGGCACAATGATCCATAGGCTTGAACAGAAAGACAGTTGCCTGGAAGGATGAGAAGTGGGAAGGCAGGGATGGAAAACCGTCAGCCATAGCTTGGATTGCTGCTTTAAGGCCAGGTAGAATTGAATAAGGTGAAGACAGAGGAAGAACCAATCTTCTAGGCTGCAGCCAGGTCTGTTTAATCCAGGTTGATCTGGAGATTGTTATAGTAAAATAAATGGCTGTTGTACCCCCATACTTGTGCTGCTCTCTGCCTGCAAGGGTAGAGATTTCCTTTCATCTCCTACAAGGTAAAGTGGAAAGATCAAAGAATTAGATATCCGGAGCCTAGCATTCCTGCTAAGTGAGCTCTTCCTGCTGTAACTGTTCACAGCATTTGTTTTTGTTTTGTGATTTGACAGATCTCTGGGTTTCTGATCAAAGAAATTTTTAAGGACAAATACACTCTTGTGGCTCTTCCAAGGAGAAGTTGTTTTTTGGTTTGTTTTTAGTATAGGAACTTGTAGTTCAGCTCCACCTTGGCCTCTCTTACTGGGCTTTCTCAGGGTTCTCTCTGGAGAGGAGAATACAAGCAGCAGCTTGAAATTGTCATCTTGCTTAGAGGTAGGACACTAGAGATAATCTTACAGGCATAGTGTTTCAGGTTGCAGTTGATGTTCCTTTGAGAGAAAATGGATTTGCTTCTAATATTGGACCATAAATATACAAGCCTGCCTGGCTGGACTCACTGTTTTTATGTGATGCTCTACCTTGATGCTTGTCTCTCTCTGGGGAAGGGGAGGTGGAATCTCTCACTCAGACTGACACAAGTGCATGCTGCAACACTTGTGCAGAGTTGTGAAACCTGGGGCACAGGAAACTACATTATTCTAAACAGGAAAAGAAAGTCCTGTGTTTGGATTTTTTGTTTTCAATGACTATTCACTGTGGTGAAGACAGGACTAGAAGTCTGGAGCCTTTGCTTGGTTGGGAGCAGAAAACAGCTGACTCAGAGCAAAGGGTTTTAGCATCTCAATGCTTTATACTCCCCTAGTTTTTAATCTATAAGATCTTTAAGTACTGTTTGTCATCCTTTACCTTGTCCTTGTCACTTAAATCCAGAGCCATCCCTTTATTCTGGTAGGACCTTGCTCATTTAAGATGAGAGGCAACTCATAAAAGCTTTTCATAGGCCATGTTGCTCTTGCATTTTAACTTAAAGTGCATGGTACAGGTCCACTAGTACAAGCATCTGCAAAACTACACCTTTCTTCTAAACTAAGGAGGGGGAAGAAAGACGATAGTTGAGTATGCAACTTAGCTTTTTCTGAACTGAAAGGCTCACAAGCTAAATGATAGCTGCTCATAAGAACAGCTGAACCAAATCAGGCTAAAGCTATTTACTGCAGCATCCTGCTCCAGCTGTGACCAAAACACCTTAGCTGCAGTGGTAGTCTTTAAATATTCTGACAGCAGTTTAAGATCGTTAGTGTTTCAGAGCTGTCAGTTAACCTTCTGGTTCAGTTATGCAGTCAGTCTGTTGTGTTCCAAGGGGATGGCTTTTCACCCCCAGACATCTGTGAAGAATTGCTGTCTCTTGTTTGTTGTGGGCTTGGCTTCTGCTGGATTCATTCGATGCAGCTGGTTTTTATACACTGGAGGAGAGAGCAGTCAGCCTGTTTCCACTCACACTTTACAAGCTGCCCCAGATAGGGTAAAAGTCTGGCATAGGTCCCTGCATTGGTATCAGGTCAAGGAAGGTCTTAGAATCATAGAATTGTTAGGGTTGGAAGGGACCTCAAGGACCATCCAGTTCTGACCCCCTGCCATGGGCAGGGATACCTCACACTACAGCAGGTTGCTCACAGCCACATTCAGCCTGGCCTTAAAAACCTCCAGGGAGGGCAACCTGTGCCAGTGTCTCCCCACCCTCATGACTTAGTTGTCATCTGTACAAATGACTGCTTGGCCATTGATTATCCCAGTCAGCCTGCTAGATGTCTTTTTGTAAGGTGTAGAAGAAGGCAAGGTCCAGAACTTTTTTTGCAGCTTTGAATGCAAAAACTTAATGGAATGGGTCTCTCTTCTTGCTTCTTTTTCTTCCTCATTATGTCTGCTTTTGAATTATACAGAGCTTGGAGTTGTAGTAGATTGAAAACTTGAGCAGCAGTGATCAGCAAAGAGTTGAATTTTACCTGTTGCTCACTACTTGCATTATCCTCTTTTCCCCTCTAAAACATAAATGTTTTCTCTCTCTTTTTTTTTTTTTTTTTTTTTTTAAATCACCCAGCCCCTTTGGAACTTTTAATGAAGGCTTGGCTGTACCAGACTGGCTGAACTTCAGAATAAAAGCTCAAGTCATGGGACAGCATGTTGTGATACAAAGGCAAAATGCTAAGCTAAGGTGTTTGCTGGGTTCAGTCCAGTGGCATGGATAATCTCGCTGCTGACTAGGAAGGATGTAGCTGCAGGTTTGGTCTAAGAGCACTGTTAGGTAGCTGTTGGAAACTGAAAATTATCTGAGGATAATAAGAACCTCTTGCTGTTGTTCCAACAGAAAGCTGCTGATTATGCTCCTGAGGAAGCAGGCACATGGAAAGAGAAGCTGCTAGTCCTTCAAGAACCTTACTCCCCTCCCTAGAGTCATAGTGACTCAAGCTCGCCATGCTGTATCTGTGTCATGGTTTAACTCCATGAAGCAGTTTTAGTCCTTCCCCTTTGTAGTGGGATGGGGAGGGGAAGTTAAATTGCTCTTATCTAATAGAGAGGTTTTAATAACTAAAATACAATGGTACAGTATTACAGTAATAGTAATTAAAAGGAATATAATGAAAAAAGAAATCAAACCCAAGAGAGAAGTGATGCACAGCTGCATGCCACCCAGTGCCCCAGCAGTGATCCCCCCAGTTTATATACTGAGCATAATGCCCTTGGGAAGGGACTATCTCTTTGGCTAGTTCAGGTCAGCTCTCCTGGCTTCTTGTGCAACTGCACGCTGGCAGAGCATGGGAAACTGAAGAATCCTTAAGTGCTACTTAGCAACAGTTAAAACATCAGCATGTTACCAACGTTATTCTCACAAAGTCAAAAACATGGCACTGTACCAGCTCCCAGGAAAATTAACTCTCTCCCAGCTGGAAGCAGGGCAATCTGACACTGGGAGAACCCTCAGTGTTCTCCTGAAGCATTTTTTGCTAGCATGACCTTTTCTCTCCTGGCTTTTAAGTATCACAGGCCCTAGAAATGGCAAAGTCATTCTGTCAGCATTTCCTACAACAGCTAGGTATTTTCAGATCTATGGGGACTGACCTGTTGGAGAGCAATGAAGGGGAAAAGGACCTGGGGGTCCTAGTGGATGGGAGGTTGACCATGAGCCAGCAATGTGCTCTGGTGGCCAAGAAGGCCAATGGCATCCTGGGGTGGATTAGAAGGGCTGTGGTTAGTAGGTCGAGAGAGGTTCTCCTCCCTCTCTACTCTGCCCTGGTGAGGCCACATCTGGAATATTGTGTCCAGTTCTGGGCCCCTCAGTTCAGGAAGGACCTCAAGGAAGTGCTTGAAAGAGTCCAGTCCAGAGCCATAAAGATGATGGAGTGGAACATCTTCCTTACAAGGAGAGCCTGAGGGAGCTGAGGGCTCTGTAGCTTGGAGAGGAGAAGCCTGAGGGTGACCATTCATGTTTGTAAATATGTAAAGGGTGACTGCCCAGAGGCTGGAGCCAGGCTCTGCTGGGTGATGCCCAATGACAGCACAAGAGGCAATGGTGGAAGCTGAGGCATAGGAAGCTCCATGGAAACAGGAGGGAAAAATTTTTCACTATGAGGGTGACAACCCTGGAACAGGCTGCCCAGGGGGGTTTGTGGAGTCTCCTTCTCTGGTGATACTCAAAACCCACTGGGCTGTCTTACTGTGATCTGCTCTAGATGATCCTGCTCTGGCAGGGGGTTTGGACTGGATGATCTTTTGAGGTCCTCTCCATCCCCTAACATTCTGAGGGCTAAACCTGTGGCGTCTTACAGAACTGCTCCTCTGGTTAAAAGCTGATCCAGCTTGGGGCTTGATAACTAAGAAATGCTGCATTGGCCACTGAAAAGTATGCAGGGAGAGACTGTCACTGTAGGTTCCTTGAGGCTGCCTAGATAGCAGCATGCAGCTCAATCTTAAGATGGAGACTAGGAGGCTTCTGGCACTTGTCAGTGTGTGGCAATATTTCTATTGTAGGTCTCTGCACTAACAGGACAAATAAAATGGTTTAGAAGACAGCTGTAGCTTGTCCCTTCCAATCTCCTCCTGCAGTGATCTGACCAAAAAGAAATACTCAAATGCATTTACAATATCAGCCAGACAAGCCCTTACCACCACCTTAGAAAATCATGGCGATTCTAATTTTCTTCAGTTCTGTGTAAAGCCAAACCTCAACTCACAATGAGAGGCTGGAAGATTTTTGGGGTCGTGCTTTATAGTTTCATCTCTACAGATAGTAAATGCAATTAGAGCAGTGCCCCTGTGGCAGAGTGGGGAAGATAAGAAGCATGCTGCAGGCTCACTGCCATCATACACTGCTGTGAGGCAGCTACGGTCTGCTGGAGTCTTTAAGTCCTACATCTGCAGACCAGCTGCAAGGTGGAAGGTGTTTTATACCCCAGTAGCTGACATCACTCAAGATTTTTCTCTTTCCCTTTGCTGAACTCTTTGCAGCTGGAAAAGATCTATTGTCTCTAAAACAAATGCACAATCTCTGGCTTGTGAGTTGTTTTGAATTTTTTACTCTTATATGGCCACTGTGCTCATCCAGTCTGACTTCCTGCCTAACACAATCTATAAACATCCTGTAAATAACTTCAAGTCTGATAGCTGTGATTCAGTTGGAATGTTGTTGCAAAATTCCTACCCAGTAGAGAATATGTCAAGATAGGCTGTAAGCCACAGACCTCAGTGGGTCTTGCTCCTGCTGCTGGGGGATGACACAGCCTGACCACAGTCTGAGTGCCTGGAAGCAGAGCACCTCCCTTGCATCTCATTTTGTAACAGTGGCTATAGTGATAGCCTGTAACTGACCTTTTCAGTTCAGCATGTTCAGGGGTGAGGAAAGAGAGTACCTACTGCAGACACCTTCCTGTCCATACAGCTGCACTGTCACTTGCTGTGCTCTTCAGACCTCTTTCTTTAGAAGAGTTGCTGTAGCTACCCCAGTTGGACAAATTGCTTTGCTGTTTTCTGGGCACCTGCTGTTCAAACCTCTCACCAAAGCCTGAAGTAGCTCAAAGATATGTCATGACTTCCTTTATGGACTTAAAAACCTGAACTACAAAGAAAATCAGTTGGGAAAGGATGTCCATGAAGTGTGTATCCTAGCCCTGAACCTCAATTACACAACCATCCTTCCTCTCTGCAGGCACTGCTGCTCCACATTGTTCTCCTACTGCACTGGAAGAGCCTAAAGCAATTGCAGGAGTGCTGAGTTCAAGAGCAAGAATCTCAATTAACAGACACCTCATTAAATCTCCAGCAGGTGCATGGCTTTAGGGTGGGTTTTTTTGTACATCATACAGTGACATCCTTTGAGTCAAAACACAAACACTACCTGGGGAGCAGTACAAGAGCAAAAATCTACTGTTGGCATCTTATGAAGTTGCCCAACTTCTCTTGTTTGTTAAAATAAGGCAGCTGCCAAACAAAATAATTCCTTTGTGTCTCCTTTTGTCAGACTTTGGGTTTGCTGGGAGAGAGTCACAGTCTTCACTGCAGCCCTTCTCCTGATCAAAGCTGTCCTTATACACTCCTCCAGGTGTGATAAACCAAACATACAAGTCTCCTACCAGTTTATTAGTTTTTAACAGTTCATAAATAGGAAACATCATTAAGAAAACAGCTCCTGAAACATCATTCAGCAGTGTCCTCTGACAAGCTTTCAGTCTGTTTTGCTGGAGCGACTGAGCTGAGGCTCTCAAGCAGCGTATTGCCTAATCTCATAAGGATCTGGTGATGTGGAAGGGATTGGCTTGCATTAACAACTAAAAGATCATGTCTCTTGTGATCTCTTGTGCAAAAATGCTACCACTGGGAGAATCTAGGTCTCTCTAAAATGTGTCAGGATTTATGTTTATGGCAGAGGCTGCTTTTCACAAACCTCAAAGATTCAGCTTAATTAAACTTTATCATTAGTAAATGATGCTACAACAAGAGCAAAGCAAAGAGATAAAAGGATTGATACCTGTGGCTGATATTAAGGGAAGCAAACACATGTGAGCTCAAAGATGACTCTGCAGGATGCCTGTACACTGCCTTCTCTTATGCTATAATAGATATTCCACATGAATTATGTTGTAATAGATGTATTCTAGTTTGTACCCATTACCCCTTGTCCTATTGCTGGCCACCATTGAGAGGAGCCCAGCCCCATCCTCATGAACTCCACCCTTTGGATATTTCATAGAATCATAGAATCAACCAGGTTGGAAAAGACCTGAGAGATCATCAAGTCCAACCTATTATCTAATGCCTAACACCTCCTGACAACTAAGCTATGGCTCCAAGTGCCACATCCAAGCCTTTTTTTAACACCTCCAGGGACAGGGACTCCACCACCTCCCTGGGCAGCACATTCCAATGGTAAATAACTCTTTCTGTGTAGAACTTTCTCCTCACCTCCAGCCTAAACCTCCCCTGGCACAGCTTGAGACTGTGTCCTCTTGTTCTGGCGCTGGTTGCCTGGGAGAAGAAAGAGGCCAACCCCCTCCTGTCTACAACCTCCCTTCAGGTAGTTGTAGAGAGCAAGGTCTCCCCTGAGCCTCCTCTTCTCCAGGCTAAACAACCCAACTCCTTCAGCCTCTCCTTATAAGGCTTGTGCTTGAGACCTCTCCCCAGCCTTGCTGCCCTTCTCTGGACATTTATATCCCTTTATAAATTCCTCTCTCAGTCTTCTCTTTTCCAGGCTAAAGAGTCCTGGGTCTCTCAGGCTCTCCTTGAAAAGAGATTCTCTAGTCCCATAATCATCTTTGGCCCTCCATTAGTTCTCTGTCCCTCGAACTGGGGAGCCCAGAACTGGACACAATACTCCAGGTGTGGCCTCACTAGGGCAGAGTAGAGGGGGAGGAGAACATCCCTCAACCTGCTGGCCACACCCTTTGTAATGCACCCCAGAATGCCATTGGCCTTCTCAGCCACAAAGGCACATTGTTGGCTCATGGTGAGCTTGCCCACCAGCACTCCAAGGTCCTTCTCCTCAGAGCTGCTTTCCAGCAGGTCAGCTGCTAACCTGTGCTGGTGCCTTGGGTTATACCTCCCCAGGTGCAGGACTCTACACTTGCCTTTGTTGAACTGCATGAGGTTTCCGCTCTGGCCAACTCCCCAGGCTGTGCAGGTCTCACTGAATTGCAGCACAGCCTGAGGGGGTGTCAGCCTCTCCTCCCAGCGTTGTGTCACCAGCAGAGGTGCTGAGAGCACTCTCTGTGCCTTCCCCCAGCTCACTGATGGTGTTGAACAAGACTGGACCCAGTACTGACCCCTGGGGGGCACCAGTAGTCACAGGCCTCCAACTAGACCCTGCACCACTGATCACAGCCCTCTGAGCTCTCTCATTCAGCAAGTTCTCAGTCCACCTCACTGCCCACTCATCCAACCCACACTCTAAGCTTCCCTAGGAGGATGTTATGGGAGATGGTGGCAAAAGCTTTGCTGAAGCAGAGGTAGACAGCACACACTGCTCTCCCTTCATCTGCCCAGCTGGTCACACCAGCATAGAAGGCTATTGGATTGGTCACCCAAGCTTTCCCCTTGGTGAATCCATGCTGACCATTCCTGATAATCTTTTCTTCTGAAGAACTGAAGATGATGCTCACAGCCTTGTGATTTTGCCCCTGACAAAAGCTTCACACAACTAAAACTGAGCTGCAGTACAAGCACCAACATCTGCTCAGTTTACCCAGAGCAGTGAAGGCTCTCTAACCTTCACACGTAGCAGTGCTTGTCCACAAGAAGAGAAACCTGAAATCTCCAGACTTCCCTGCAATGCTAAATTGCTCTCTTGCCAGCTCCCAAGTCTGCAGGATGCTGTTAGCTGAGTAGATAACCTGGGAAAACAGAGAAAATTGCAGATCTCATTAAGTCTGCATCTAACAGTTCATTATCTAGGTGCTGTCTGGGCATAAATACATAGACACAGCTTTTCACTTCAAACCCCTTTACAACTCTCATTCTTAAAATGGAGTTTGTTTACACTGAGTGGCTCTCAGATAAAGGAGCCAAAGAAAACAGAAGAGAAAATAGGGGGAGGGGAGAAAAAAAAAAAGAAAAGCTGCCTCTTAATTTTGAAGTTTTCAGCTGGTTTGGGTTTTCAGACAGCAGTTTGGTGTGCATCCAGAAGAAGATATCACACAGCATTTCTGCAAATATCCCAGTGCTTCCAACCTGTACCAGGTGGGCAGTGCTCTAACAAACCCTAAGTGCTGGAATCCAGCACAGAGAGATGTCCCCAGGTGTTGGTTAATGTTCTCTCTCCTTTTATTTTGAAGTGGGGCCATCAAATACAAGGATCTCCAATGATAATCCAATCTTGATAAACCACAGAGGAGGAGGTGCTTGCACAGGGCACAGATGTGAAACCACTTGAATGCAAGGAAGGTTTCCAACTCCTCTTTAGCCAAGTCAAAGTCAAATGGCTAAATAAAGCTCCTCAAGAGCTGGGTTCCTTTAGGTTGCAAGAGGACAAGTGTAAGCTCCTGTGCAGAAAGAATGTCAAAACCAGCAGCAGAAAAGCATTGTCTCTATTGAAGCACCAGCAAGTGTGCAACTGAGGCACATTTGCGGTGAAGGATGAATAAATGTCATAATGTTACAGTGCCAGTAGGTCCTAACTGCATCCTATTTATGTCACAAGGTGCATTAATCTCTCTCACTTGATGTGTTCTAATGAAGGGGACTTGGCTCCTTACTTTTACAGTAACCATAAAGAAATAACCTCAATGATACCTGAAAGGCAAAAGGGTTTGCCAGTTCTCAGTGTGAAGGGGCTACTTTATTCCCCTGTGTAAGGTTAGTAGTTTTGTAAGATACCCTCTTGCCTTAAAATTTTCCTCAGTACGGAGTGGAGTGACAGACAGGGGAATTACACTCACTTTGAGTCTGGAGCTGGATAAACACCTGCAGGAGCAGATAAAGAACTACAGTTGAGAAGCTCTCTGCCTGTCTTCTGAAAGCCAGAAACTGCATGTGCCTATATGGTTCCACAGAACAGCTCTGCTGAGAATCACAGAATCAACCAGGCTGGAAAAGACCTTTGAGATCACCAAGTCAAACCTATTACCCAACACCATCTAATCAACTAAACCATGGCACTAAGTGCTTCATCCAGTCTCTTCTTAAACACTTCCAGTGATGGAGACTCCACCACCTCCCTGGGCAGCACACTCCAATGGCTAACAACTCTCTCTGTGAAGAATTTCTACCTACTGTCCATCCTAAACCTCCTCTGGTGCAACTTGAGACTGTGTCCTCTTGTTCTGGTGCTGGTTGCCTGGGAGAAGAGACCAACCCCCACCTGGCTACAACCTCCCTTCAGGGAGTTGTGGAGAGCAATATGGTCTCCCCTGAGCCTCCTCCAGGCCAAACAACCCAATCAGAGGGAGCTCACATAGGTAAAGCACTGTAGTAAACTTTCCTAGTTCTTACATGAGCTCATGTAATCATTGTTTATCTCTGAGGTTCTGATTACAGCATGGGAGTGCATTGAACAAGAGTTCAGGACTGGCCAAGGGATGCTGTGTGTTGAAGCAGCTGGTGTGCCAATTCAAGTCCAAGGTCATTCTGTCATGAAAACTTCTGTCAGAGATAGTATTTGCTGAAGCTTTGTGTATGAGACACAGCTGGAACTCAGTTTTCCATGATACCTCTGTAAATAGCTACTTTATCACAAGAAAAATACACCTCACCAGGGAAAATACTACAACCAGGATTCACCTAAGCTGGGGGCTTGTTGAACTTGAGTGCAATTTCCTTTATTTGAGGATCCTCAGAAAGAGAATTATCCTCAGGCTTGGCCCTGTGAAAATGAAAAGCAAACTTTTGCAGCTGTATGGCTCACTCTCTGCTCCCTCCAGCACTGCAGTGTAAGAATATTATTTAAAGCATAAAAAAATCAGCATCTTTCACACTTCACCATCTTGTGGCTCCAGTCCCTGCCCATCTCAAGCTGGCACATGAGAAGCGAGCCTGTAGTTTCCAGTACAACTGTAACACATTTCAGGCCAGCCTGGGATCAGGCCAGGAATTTCTCTGCTCCAGATCCCAAAAATTTCATCTCCAGAAGGGGCACCTGTCATGTCCTTCACAAGCAGAGCTGCTCTGTAAAGGCCTTGTCCCAGGTCAGAGAAAGCCATGACTACTGCAGTAGAAGCCAAATCTCTTCATCTGTTAAAAAACCTCCTCTGTTTGTCTCAGCAGGGCTGCAAAGCTGCTGTTTTCATAAGCATGGGGTGCTTTGGTATGTGGTTGGGGTTTGGTTTTAGTTCAGAAGATCTCATAAAGGTTTAGTAACCTCAACTAAGCTCATTTAAGAACTATCCTCACTACTTTCACCAACCAGTTGATCCTTTTTTCCCTAAATATGGCAATCCAGGAACAGCACAGGTATGCATCAGTGGACTAAATACCACAATAAATGTGAGAGAGATTTTCCTGTCTGTGTCATTTTTAACCAATTAGTAAACACTTTTCTAATTACATCAGTTTTACTTTGTGAAGTTTACACACATCCTATGACAGGTTTGCTCCACTGGCCCCAGTTTATGTCTAAGAAAGAAGTCTCACAAAGCATTCTTACCATGGCAAGCTGGGCACTCCAAAGGGACAAAATGCAGGGATCCCTTTGGATGGGCCAAACTTAATCATCTCTTCCTGAGAGGGTAGAGGTGGCTCTCAATCTAACAAAATCCCTCAGGTTCCTTCAGAAGCAGAAGGTACTTTGAGGATTAGCATTGCTGCGTTGACTTAAGCCCTCCATCAGCTTTGAATTAGTCATTCTTTTTGCAGCTATGGAGTTTCTAAGACTCAGCTACTGTTTAAAATCATTTCCCTTTCTTCCCAGATGTGTCTCCAACATGGCCCAAGCTTCATATAGGCTGGGCAGGGACTGGCTTGAGAGCAGCCCTGAAGAAAAGTACTTGGGGGTGCTGGTAGATGAAAAGCTCAACATGAGCCAGCAGTGAGGACTTGCAGCCCAGAATACCAACCAGAGCCTGGGCTGCAGCAAGACAAGCAGAGCCAGCAGGGCCAGGGAGGGGATTCTCCTCTACATCACCAGCAGGTCGAGGGAGGTGATTCTCCCTCTCTACATCACTCTGGTGAGACCCCACCTGGAGCACTGTGTCCAGTTCTGGAACCTCTATTACAGGAAGGATCTGGAGGTGCTGGAAGGTGCCCAGAGAAGGGCCACGAGGATGAGCAGAGGGCTGGAGCTGCTCTCCTATAAAGACAGACTGAGATTGGGGCTGTTCAGTCTGGAAAAGAAAAGGCTCTGAGGGGACCTTCTTGTGGCTTTCCAGTATCTGAAGGGGGCTACAAGAATAGAATAGAATAGAATAGAATAGAATAGAATAGAATAGAATAGAATAGAATAGAATAGAATAGAATAGAATAGAATAGAATAGAATAACCAAGGTTGGAAGAGACCTTGAAGATCATCAAGTCCAACCTGTAACCACAACCTCACAACTAGACCATGGCACCAAGTGCCACATCCAGTCCCCTCCTGAACGCCTCCAGGGATGGAGACTCAACCACCTCCCCGGGCAGCCCATTCCAATGACGAATCACTCTCTCGGTGAAGAACTTTCTCCTCACCTCGAGCCTAAACTTCCCCTGGTGCAGCTTGAGACTGTGTCCCCTTGTTCTGGTGCTGGTTGCTAGGGAGAAGAGGCCAACCCCCTCCTGGCTACAACCACCCTTCAGGTAGTTGTAGAGAGCAATGAGGTCACCCCTGAGCCTCCTCTTCTCCAGGCTAAACAGCCCCAGCTCCCTCAGCCTCTCCTCATAGGTCTTGTGCTCAAGGCCTCTCACCAGCCTTGTTGCCCTTCTCTGGACACGTTCAAGTGTCTCAATGTCCTTCTTAAACTGAGGGGCCCAGAACTGGACACAGTACTCAAGGTGCGGCCTAACCAAAGCAGAGTACAGGGGCACAATGACCTCCCTGCTCCTGCTGGCCATACTATTCCTAATGCAGGCCAGGATGCGGTTGGCCCTCTTGGCTGCCTGGGCACACTGCTGGCTCATGTTCAGCTTCCCATCAACCAGCACCCCCAGGTCCCTCTCAGCCTGGCCGCTCTCCAGCCACTCTGACCCCAGCCTGTAGCGCTGCCTGGGGTTTTTGTGGCCAATGTGCAGAACCCGGCACTTGGATGTGTTAAATCTCATGCCATTGGACTCTGCCCATCTGTCCAGCCTGTCGAGGTCTCTCTGCAAAGCCTCTCTGCCCTCCAGCAGATCAACTCCTGCCCCCAGCTTGGTGTCATCTGCAAATTTACTGATGATGGACTCAATGCCCTCATCCAGATCATCAGTAAAGATGTTGAAAAGCATGGGGCCCAGCACTGATCCCTGGGGCACACCACTAGTGACAGGCCGCCAGCTGGATGTGGCACCATTCACCACCACTCTCTGGGCTCGGCCCTCCAGCCAGTTCCTAACCCAACGCAGTGTGCTCCTGTCCAAGCCATGGGCTGCCAGCTTGGCCAGGAGTTTGCTGTGGGGGACGGTGTCAAAGGCCTTGCTGAGGTCCAGGTAGACCACATCCACAGGTCTCCCCGCATCCACCAGGCGGGTCACCTGATCATAGAAGGAGATCAGGTTGGTCAGGCAGGACCTGCCCCTCCTAAATCCATGCTGGCTAGGCCTGAGCCCCTGGCCATCCTGTAAGTGCTGTGTGATCGCACTCGAGATGACCCATTCCATAATCTTGCCTGGCACTGAGGTCAGGCTGACAGGCCTATAATTCCCTGGCTCTACCAACTGGCCCTTCTTATGGATGGGCACCACGCTGGCCAGCTTCCAGTCTTCTGGGACCTCTCCAGTGAGCCAGGACTGCTGAAAAATGATGGAGAGCGGCCTGGACAGCTCATCCGCCAGCTCCCTCAGCACCCTAGGATGGATCCCATCCGGTCCCATGGACTTGTGGGAGTCCAAGCGGCTGAGAAGATCTCTAACTATCCCATCCTGGAACAGGGGAAAACTATGCTGCTCCCTGGCTCCTTCTGCCAGCTCTGCAGGCCAGCTGTCTGGAAGCCGTTCTGTCCTGCTAGTAAAAATTGAGGTAAAGAAGGTGTTAAGCACCTCTGCCTTTTCCTCATCCTTTGTTACAATATTCCCCTCCATGCCCACCAAGGAGTGGAGCTTCTCCTTGCCCTTCCTCTTGCTATTAATATATTTATAGAAGGACTTTTTGTTGTCCTTCACAGCAGAGGCCAGTCTGAGCTCCAAATGGGCTTTTGCCTCCCTAATTTTCTTCCTACAAGACCTAGCAACATCCCTAAACATTCCATGGGTTGCCTCCCCTTTTTTCCAAAGATAATACACCCTCTTTTTTTCCCTTAGTTCCTTTAGAAGTTCATTACCCAACCAGGCTGGCCGTCTGCCCCGGCGGCTCATCTTCCGGCACACCGGCACAGCCTGTTCCTGCGCCTTCAAGAGTTCTTTCTTGAAGTAGGTCCAGCTCTCCTGAACCCCTTTGTTTTTAAGGGCTGTTTCCCAAGGAACCTTCTGAGTTAGTTCCTTGAGTAGCCTGAAGTCCGCCCTCCGGAAGTCCAGAGTGGAGGTCTTCTTGCTCCCCCTCTTGGCTTGGCTGAATACTGAAAACTCAATTATCTCATGGTCACTGGTGCCTAAACACCCTCCGACCACCACATCACCCACCAGCCCTTCCCTGTTGGTGAAGAGGAGGTCAAGCATAGCCTTACCCCTGGTAGGCTCACGCAGCACCTGGGATAAGAAGCTGTCCTCCATGCACTCTAAGAACCTCCTAGACTGCCTCCTCTCTGCTATGTTGTGATCCCAGCAGATATCAGGCAGGTTGAAGTCTCCCACGAGAACAAGGTTAGGCGATCTTGAGACAGCCTTAAGCTGCCTATAGAATGCTTCATCAAGATCATCCTCCTGGTTGGGTGGTCTATAACAGACTCCAACCAGCATGTCTGCCCTGCTGGTCTTCCCTCTAATTCTTACCCACACGCACTCAACCCGATCCATCCCTGATCTCTAGCTCAATGGCATCAAGAGCCTCCCTGATGTACAGGGCCACCCCTCCACCCCTTCTTCCCTGCCTGTCTCTCCTGAAGAGCCTGTAGCCATCAATTGCAGCACTCCAGTCATGAGAGTCATCCCACCACGTCTCCATGATGGCAACTACATCATATCTTTCGTGCTGCAACAAGGCTTCCAGCTCCTCATGTTTGTTGCCCATACTTCGTGCATTAGTGTACATGCACTTCAGCTGAGCTGCTGGTTTTGCCCCTGACTCCAGCTTACCACCCTCAGACTCCTGTCTGGGGGACTGGTTTCAGCCCCTTCCCCCTTCGAAGCTAGTTTAAAGCCCTGTCAATGAGACTTGCTAATTCCCTTCCCAGAATCTTTTTACCTTTGGGGGACAGGCCATTCTCATGTACTGTGACCTTTCCCCTCCTCTGGGACAGATGTACTCCATCTGTTACCAGCTGACCTGGTGTAGTAGAAAGTTTTTCAAGATCAAAAAACCCAAAATTCTTCTGACTGCACCAACCTCTAAGCCACTTGTTGACTACAGCTGCTGACCTGTTCCTTCTCATATCCCCTCCTGCAACTAAGGGTATAGACAAAAAAATTATTTGTGCACCTGAGTCCTCCACTAGATCCCCCAGGACCTTGAGGTCATTCTTGATAGCCCTGGGAGTTCTAGTTGCAACATCGTCATTCCCTAACTGCATAATTATTAATGGAAAGTAGTCAGAGGGCTGCACCAGACTAGGCATCCTTCTGGTAACATCAGCAATTTGAGCTCCTGGGAGACAACAAAGTTCCCTGTGAGCAGGGTCTGGCCGACATATGGGGCCCTCTGTTCCCCTCAGTAGGGAATCACCAATAACAATCACCCTCCTCTTTTTTTTTAGGGAGCAAGTCTTGATGCCAGGGGAAGGCTGTTTAACCCCAGGCTGACTCACCCCAAGCTGACTAACCCCAGGCTGACTCACCCCAAGCTGACTCACCCCAGGCTTACCCACCCTGGGATGACTCACCCCAGGCTGACCCACCCCAGGCCGACCCTCCCTAGGCCGACCCACCCTAGGCTGACTCACCCCAGGCTGACTCACCCCGGGCCGACCCACCCCAGGCTGACTCACCCCGGGCCGACCCACCCCAGGCCGACTCACCCCGGGCCGACCCACCCCGGGCCGACTCACCCCGGGCCGACTCACCCCGGGCCGACCCACCCCGGGCCGACCCACCCCGGGCCGACCCACCCCGGGGACCCACCCCGGGCCGACCCACCCCGGGCCGACCCCACCCCGGGCTGTTTTACCTCTTGGAAAACCCCAGATGGTGTGTCCTCCAGCATCAGAATCACCTCCCCCTCGACCTCCAGTGCCCCATACCTGTTGTCCAAGGGCAGTGGGGAGGTGAAGGGAGACAGGGAGGTTTTAATTTGTGTCTTTTGAGAGGAATCTTCGTCCATTCCCCTCGGCTTTTGGATAATCAGCCTCTGCTGGGGAGCCTGCAGAGCCTGGTTACTCAAGTTGGTCTCTCTTCTACAATCCCTGACACCTCTAAGTCTAGTCACCTCATCTTTCAATCTGGCCACCAGGTTAAGCAGATAGTCAATCTGCTCGCATCTGATGCAGGAATTGTCCCCACTACCCTGCATCTCAACTGACAGGCTGCAGCACTCTCTGCAGCCATAAGCCTGGACACCCACCTCTTGCTTGAGACACTTGCCTACCTGCTTGTATTCCCCCTCAGTCTGAGTCGAGACTGATGTTCTGAAGGAGCGGTTGCGGCGCGTCACCACCATGGTGCCCTGCCCGCGGGACCCGCTGGACAAAATTTAGAAAAAGTGCGGCGGCGCGTGCCGAGCGAGAGATCCCCACTGGAACAGGGGCTGCGCGAGCTGCCGCTGGCTTTTAAACCAGCCGCCGGCAGTGACGCGGGGAGCCCGAGCGATCCCGAGCAGCAAGCACGTGGAGAAACGGTCGTGCCGAGTCTAGGCAAGTGCCGAGAGCCCTGGGTGCCCTGCCGATCCCCGTAGGTTGAAAGGGAAGCAGCTAGTGTTCCCGAGGGTGCCGGTCGCGGTGAGCTCCCGAGCAAGATCCCCGCTGGAACAGGGGCTGCGCGAGCTGCCGCAGGCTTTAAACCAGCCGCCGGCAGTGACGCGGGGAGCCCGAGCGATCCCGAGCAGCAAGCACATGGAGAAACGGTCGTGCCGAGTCTAGCCGAGTGCCGAGAGCCCTGGGTGCCCTGCCGATCCCCGTAGGTTGAAAGGGAAGCAGCTAGTGTTCCCGAGGGTGCCGGTCGCGGTGAGCTCCCGAGCAAGATCCCCGCTGGAACAGGGGCTGCGCGAGCTGCCGCAGGCTTTTAAACCAGCCGCCGGCAGTGACGCGGGGAGCCCGAGCGATCCCGAGCAGCAAGCACGTGGAGAAACGGTCGTGCCGAGTCTAGCCGAGTGCCGAGAGCCCTGGGTGCCCTGCCGATCCCCGTAGGTTGAAAGGGAAGCAGCTAGTGTTCCCGAGGGTGCCGGTCGCGGTGAGCTCCCGAGCAAGATCCCCGCTGGAACAGGGGCTGCGCGAGCTGCCGCAGGCTTTTAAACCAGCCGCCGGCAGTGACGCGGGGAGCCCGAGCGATCCCGAGCAGCAAGCACGTGGAGAAACGGTCGTGCCGAGTCTAGCCGAGTGCCGAGAGCCCTGGGTGCCCTGCCGATCCCCGTAGGTTGAAAGGGAAGCAGCTAGTGTTCCCGAGGGTGCCGGTCGCGGTGAGCTCCGAGCAAGATCCCGCTGGAACAGAAAAGAAAGCTGGGGAGGGACTTTTCAGGGTGTCAGGCAGTGATAGGACTGGGGGGAATGGGAAAAAAAACTAGAAATGGGTAGATTGAGATTGGATGTTAGGAAGAAGTTCTTCCCGTGAGGGTGGTGAGAGACTGGCACAGGTTGCCCAGGGAGGTGGTGGAAGCCTCATCCCTGGAGGTTTTAAGGCCAGGCTGGATGTGGTTCTGAGCAGCCTGATGTAGTGTGAGGTGTCCCTGCCCATGGCAGGGGGGTTGGAACTGGATGATCTTTGAGGTCCTTTCCAACTCTAACAATTCTATGATTCTTTGATTCTATAATTACCTGAAGATTTGTGTCTTAAGCCTGGTTTGCTCAGGATCTATCTTGTTTTGTGGTGGAAGTTAGAGACTCCAATGGCCTTCACCATTCCCATGTCCACCAGCTCTTCCATAGCCTAGAAACACTATAGAATCAGACTTCCTATTGAACTAAGATCTTCTTTTCTTTTCTACTTTTTTCTTCATATGAAAAAAAGAAATGCCTGTGAAAAGATGACAGTGGTAAAAATCACCATGGCTGGGAACCTCTTCTGATGAGTACAGCCCATTGAATGATGGGACCCTGGTCAAGGACTCAGACTCTCACATCATGTATCATCACATAAATCAGTGACAGCATCATTCAAGATTAACTAATACTACATTATAGAATACAACTGGTTTGTTGTATTAGTGTTTTGCTGTATTGGTATTTTCATAGAATCATAGAATCAATAAGGTTGGAAAAGACCTCACCAAGTCCAACCTGTCACCCAACACCTCATGACTAACTAAACCATGGCTTCAAGCACCATATCCAATCCTTTCTTGAACACCTCCAGGGATGGCGACTCCACCACCTCCCTGGGCAGCACATTCCAATGGCCAATCTCTCTTGCTGGGAAGAACTTTCTCCTCACCTCCAGCCTAAACTTCCCCTGGCACAGCTTGAGACTGTGTCCTCTTGTTCTGGTGCTGGTTGCCTGGGAGAAGAGACCAACCCCCACCTGGCTGCAACCTCCCTTCAGGGAGTTGTAGAGAGCAAGAAGGTCTCCCCTGAGCCTCCTCTTCTCCAGGCTAAGCAACCCCAGCTCCCTCAGCCTCTCCTCACAGGGCTGTGCTCCAGACCCCTCCCTAGCCTTGTTGCCCTTCTCTGGACACGTTCAAGTGTCTCAATGTCCTTCTTAAACTGAGGAGCCCAAAACTGGACACAGGACTCAAGGTGTGGCGTAACCAGTGCTGAGTACAGGGCACAAGGACTTCCCTGCTCCTGCTGGCCACACTATTCCTGATGCAGGCCAGGATGCCATTGGCCTTTTTGGCCACCTGGGCACACTGCTGGCTCATGTTCAGCTGCTGTCAACCAGTACCCTCAGGTCCCTTTCTGCCTGGCCGCTCTCCAGCCACTCTGTCCCCAGCCTGTAGCTCTGTATGGGGTTGTTGTGGACAAAGTGCAGCACCCGGCACTTGGACTTGTTGAATGCCATCCTGTTGGACTCCACCCATCTGTCCAGCCTGTCAAGGTCCCTCTGGAGAGCCCTTCTACTCTCTAACAGATCAACACCTGATCCCAACTTACTAATGGAGGACTAATGGATGTAGTAGTATTTTGCTGCACTAGTATTTCAGTAGAATAAATATTATCCCCAGGTAGTCCTTCTGCTCACAAATGGGAGAGGATCTTTTAGGATAATTACTCAACTAACCCAATTATTTTCCAGTATTGGAAAGCCTGTCATTCGGAACAGAGCAGCTTGACAAAGGTCTGCTCTGGGAGAGCCTAGAGCAGGATACTTGGTCATCAATGCTGATTGTTTTCCCAAGGCAGATGTACCATTTAGCAGAGGCAGTGCTGTCTTCCTACCACCACCACCTATTTTCTTTCACACTAGCAAACAATAAATCAGCTAGAGTGCCTTAGGGCTAGATTGGCACCTCCAGCAGAAAAGAAACATGATAAAACAATCTGCTAGCAGCCTTTAGAGCAAAAGAGCTTTGATTTGAAGTTGCTGTCATAAGCAGCTGCCTGAAATGTCCTTTCCTGACCTTTTCTCCTTCAAATGAGTAACAAAAATGGACTTTATTCTCCATCTAACAGAAGGAGGAAAAGCCTCAATGAATACTTCTGAATCTGGTGAGCCTCTTGTCTTCTTTTGACCCAGTCATGCTTTGCACAGGGGTGTGGTGGAAGGGAAAGGAACCCCAAGCCATCACCCAGGGAGAAATGCCCAAGTCCTGTCTCACAGGCAGCCAGTGCTCACCTTTATGTTGCACGCACAGCTTTAGCAAAGGACTTGGGGCAACCTCCAGTGCTTTCAGAGGGACACATTTGAATGTTCTAGGAACACTGGCACAAGCACATTGGCTTTCCTGAGGTCTAGACAGCTCACATGCAACTAAGGCTGATCATGGCTTACAGCTAATGCTGATCATGGCCTACAGCTAAAGCCACTGGTAAGTGCCCAAAGAGTGTTGTGGGGCCTGAAGCAACAGCATATGGCAGCTGCAGGGTACACACAGAGTCAGATTTCCTTTTGCCATGCCCACTCAGCCAGCAGACAAAAATACCTCCGTTTTGGAAAAGTAACACAAGAAGGGCAGAAAGAAATCAGAAGTCAGGAATACTTCATATTGGACACTCTGAATGAATCCTAAAGTGGAAACCTCACAGTTTTCAGGCTGTTATTTCAAACCAGTCAAAAATTGTTTTGGCCTGTCAATGAACAGTGGAGAAAAATCCTATGAAAAGTGACTGAAGGAGATGAGGATGGTTAGTGTGAAACAGAGGAGGCTGAGGGGAGACCTCATCACTGTCTACAACTACCTGAAAAGACGTTGTGGAGAGGCTAGTGATGGTCTCTTCTCACAGGTTATTAGTGACAGAACAAGAGGGAATGGCCTCAAGCTACAACTGGGTAGGTTTAGACTGGACAGTAGGAAAAAAAATTTCCCATCAAGAGTGGTCAGGGATTGGAATGTGCCACCCAGGGAGGTGGTGGAGTCCCCAAGCCTGGATGTGTTTCAAGGTGGTTTGGATGTGGTGCTTGGGGCTGTGGTTTAGGGGTGACCCTTGTAGAGCAGGGTTCTGGGTTGGACTTGGTGATCCTGAGGATCTATTCCAACCTGAATGTTTCTGTGACTCTGTCAACATACCTCCCATGTATTCAGAGAATCTGCATCACTGGGAATGATCATGCCATTTCCATCTGCAGGACATGGTTCCCTTCCTGCCTATCACCACAAAAAAGAGAAGCAAATTTAAGATAGGTTGAGTCACAAGTAGCAGAGACTGAGATTCTCTAGAACTCCAACACTTCACACAACAATTAATGAAAGAAGAAAAAGCCAAACTTGTGAAAATCGACCTGCCAGCTTCCAGCAGATAGAAGTTACTTTATTTTTCCTACCATTGTTGCTGAGGGAAAAAACAAAACAAAACACAACACAGAGGAGTTAACAGGCTCAGGCCGGCAGCTCAGCAGGAGTGACCCGAATACAATAGCTCTGCTTCCTGTCCCAGAGGCAACTGAGAGCACGGCCTCAGTTCCTGTCTCCATGGCTGACAATGGATATGGACTATAAAAAAATCCCTCTTAAATCAAGACCTTTTTTTTTTTTCACTTTTTCCCCCTTCTTTTTTCTTCCCCCCTGCTTTTTTTTATCTAAGAGTTGATCTCTTCCTTCCCTCCATCTGAGAAACACTTTGGCCTGACAGAGAGGAGTTAATTCCTAGACCAGCTTCATCCGCTGGCACTTTGTAGGTTGGGACCTTGTGAGTGTTCTTCACGAGACAAGTCATCCAAGGACACTCCTTACTGACAAGAAAAAGTCCTTTTGCCTCACAACCCTCTCCTTGATTATTCACAGAATCACAGAAAGGGCAACAAAGCTGGGGAGGGGTCTGGAGCACAGCCCTGTGAGGAGAGGCTGAGGGAGCTGGGGTTGCTTAGCCTGGAGAAGAGGAGGCTCAGGGGAGACCTTCTTGCTCTCTACAACTCCCTGAAGGGAGGTTGTAGCCAGGTGGGGGTTGGTCTCTTCTCCCAGGCAACCAGCACCAGAACAAGAGGACACAGTCTCAAGCTGTGCCAGGGCAAGTTTAGGCTGGAGGTGAGGAGAAAGTTCTTCCCAGCAAGAGAGACTGGCCATTGGAATGTGCTGCCCAGGGAGGTGGTGGAGTCACCATCACCAGAAGTGTTTAAAATAAGACTGTATGAGGCACTTGGTGCCCTGGTTTAGTTGATCAGATGGTGTTGGGTAATAGGTTGGACTTGGTGATCTCAAAGGTCTTTTCCAACCTGGTTAGTTCTGGTTGGTTTGGGGTTTTGGTTTTTTTTTTTTTTTTTTTTTTTTTGTTTGTTTGTTTGTTTGTTTGTTTTGTTTTGTTTTGTTTTTGACAGAAACATTCAGGTTGGAAAAGAGCCTCAGGATCACCAAGTCCAACCCAGAGCCCTACTCTACAAGAATCATAGAATCAATATGGTTGGAAAAGACCTCAAGGATCATCAAGAAGGTCTCCCTGAGCCTCCTCTTCTCCAGGCTAAGCAACCCCAGCTCCCTCAGCCTCTCCTCACAAGGCTGTGCTCCAGACCACTCCCCAGCTTTGTTGCCCTTCTCTGGACATATTCAAGTGTCTCAATGTCCTTCTTAAATTGATGAGGTTCACCCCTAAACCATATCCCCAAGTACCACATCCAAACCACCTTTAAACTTGCAGTGCCTCCCCAATCTCACTGCCTTGTTGGCAGAGGTGGACACAATCACAATGCTGGTATCCAGCTCTTGTGGCAAACTTCACTGCCCTGCTTGCTGTTCCTTGGAGAGGCTGCAGCTAGAAGAAAAGTCTATATCTGGGTAAACAGCAGAAAAAGAAGTTTGCTGTTCTCCAGACCTGGAGACTTTAAGTCCCCAGGTGATGAGGGTTTTCCAGTTTGCATCTTGATTTCATTAGTTCTGTGGAATAAAATGACCACGGGAGTCACTAATGAGTTTCCCGAGAGGATCTGCCTGTTTCTAAGGACTAAATGTTCACATTCGGCCAGCAGGCTATCTCACAATGAGTTCTAATTTGCCCAGAAATTGAAATCAATGTTGGCATGAGACAGCTGTTCCATGCGGGGCTGAACGGCCACTGGCAAGCTGTGCTGGCCCTGCGCACAAGCGAGGCAGCTCTCGGCCCGGGACACGGGAGGCGAGACCGCCGCAAATCGCTGCAGACAGCGACACCTGCTGGCTAAAACACAACCTGCTGCCTAACAGCAGAGGAAAGCACAACCAGAGAACGGTTTGGCTTGGAACGGCCCCACCCGCCACGGCCAGGGACACCTCCCACCAGATCAGATTCTTCCCTTGGAGATACTGAAGAGGTGTTTGATGACTGGATACCGATTCTGGAAACAGCCACTTGGAAGAGAAGCATGATTCAAGCACAGGACCAAAGTTCTCCATTGGACAGCAATGTGCCCTTGTGGCCAAGAAGGCAAATGGGATCCTGGGGTGCATTCATCAGTGTGTCCAGCAGATCCAGGGAGGTTCTCCTACCCCTCTACTCTGCCCTGGTGAGGCCCCACCTGGAATACTGCATCCAGCTCTGGGGTACCCAGTTCAAGAGGGACAGGGATCTGCCGGAGAGAGTCCAACAGAGAGTCCACAGATCTCCAGTTCCTCCTGGTTATTGCCCACACTGCATGCATTGGTGTATGAGCATTTCAGGAAGTGAGTTGTGTGCAGTTTCCACCTTTGAGGAGTGGCACACCTCCTGGTTCTCAAAAAACACCAGCACACTGCCCCACAAGTACCAAGCTGCTACACCCAGGCACCTCTCTGGCAAACCCAGTTACATCCTGTTTAAAGTGCTCTCAATGAGACCTGCTAACTCTTGTCCTAGAGCCCTCTTGCCCCTGGAGAGAAGATTTTCCCATCCATTACCAGCAGGCCTGGTGTCTTGTAAATCAGTCCATGGCCAGAGAATCCAAATTCTTTCTGGTAACACCAGGCTTGAAGCCAGGCATGAACTTGCTGGTTCTTCCTGTTTAACATCCCAGCATTCGAGTGAGGTGATTCTGCCACTTTGCTCTGCTCTGGCGAGACCTCACCTGGAGTACTGCATCCAGCTCTGAAGCCCTCAATACAGGAAGGACATGGATCTGATGGAGCAGGTCCAGAGGAGGGCCATGAAAATGATCAGGGGGTTGGAGCACCTCTGCTATAAGGACAGGCTGAGGGAGCTGGGGTGTTCAGCCTGGAGAAGAGGAGGTTCTGGGGAGACCTAATAGCAACCCTCCAGTACCTGAAGGGGGCTACAGGAAGGATGGGGAGAGACTGCTTGCAAAGGCCTGCAGTCATAGGACAAGGGCCAAAGGCTTCAAACTAGAGAAGGGCAGATTTAGATTGGCAGATTTAGGTCGGATATCAAGAAGAAGCTCTTCACTATGAGTGTGGTGGAACACTGGAACAGGTTGTCTGGGGAGGTAGTTTAGGCCTCTTCCCTGGAGATATTCAAGGTGAGGCTGGACAGCGCTCTGGGCAACCTGATCTAGTTGAGGATGATGACTGCAGAGAGGGTTGGACTAATGATCTTTGGAGGTCCCTTCCAATCCAGACCATTCCATGATTCCATGATTCTATGATTCCCTGCAACTGGAGGGATAGAGGAGAAAACAACTTGTGCTCCTAATGCCTTCATCAGTTGTCCCAAGGCCCTGAAATCTTTCTTCATTGCCCTCAGACTTCTTCTCACCTCTCCAGCACTGCCTGAGAGATCAAAAGGGGTAATAATAAGGGCAAACCAGAAATCTTTTAACCCATTAGCTTCTTGATTTCTGGGAGTTCACTGTCTTTCAGCTGCTTCATGTGGGGGACTGTGATATATCTGTGAACCCCCGGAAGAGCTCTGGTGAGAAAACATCACTGTGCTCCCATGAGAATCTGGAAACTCCCTGGACAGACTGAGTGGGAATGAGAAACCACAAGATAAGGTGGGAGGGCACCTGGACTAACTTAACAAGTAACTATAGCAATGCTATCACTAAGCCATAAGAATCTTGAGACAAGTTCAATAGCCAATTGCAGGCAGCCACACTAACAACACACACAAAATATGTGAGTTGTGTGGTGGAATAAACTGAGCCTTTTGGGCTGCTATATGCTCTGCTTGCCTTTGATTCTTGTGGCACAGACGGGCACCTTATCCCAGCCCTATCCCTACACAGTGACAGCTTCACGTACAGGAAGTGCTGGAGAGCGCAGACACGAACTCGGGTTTCTCACTGCCCTGTTGCAAGGTGCTTTAGAAAGAGCACAGCACATTCCCGAAGGCAAACAGGCTGAACAGTCCTCATCCAGGAGACAAATGAGGCACTGGGAGCTGTTGTTAACATGCAATGAAAAATACTGTCACAAGAGAGGTGAAGAGTGGATCCTGCAGTACAGTGAAACAAATACCAGCTGCTTCACACCGATGTGTTCTCACAGCTATGCTCCGCAGCTGGCAGCCAGTCACTAATGGTGTCCCCCAGGGATCAGTGCTGGGCCCCATGCTCTTTAACATCTTTACTGATGATCTGGAGGAGGGCATTGAGTCCATCATCAGTAAATTTGCAGATGACACCAAGCTGGGGGCAGGAGTTGATCTGCTGGAGGGCAGAGAGGCTTTGCAGAGGGACCTCGACAGGCTGGACAGATGGGCAGAGTCCAAGGGTATGAGACTGAACACATCCAAGTGCCGGGTTCTGCACATTGGCCACAGCAACCCCAGGCAGTGCTACAGGCTGGGGTCAGAGTGGCTGGAGAGCGGCCAGGCAGAGAGGGACCTGGGGGTACTGGTTGATGGTAGGCTGAACATGAGCCTGCAGTGTGCCCAGGCAGCCAGGAGGGCCAATGGCATCCTGGACTGCATCAGGAAGAGTGTGGCCAGCAGGAGCAGGGAGGTCATTCTGCCCCTGTACCCTGCACTGGTTAGGCCACACCTTGAGTCCTGTGTCCAGTTCTGAGCCCCTCAGTTTAGGAAGCATGTTGACTTGCTGGAAGGTGTCCAGAGAAAGGCAACAAAGTTGGTGAGGGGTTTGGAACACAAGCCCTATGGGGAGAGGCTGAGGGAGCTGGGGTTGCTTAGCCTGGAGAGGAGGAGACTGAGGGGTGACATTATTGCTCTCTACAACTACCTGAAGGGAGGTTGTAGACAGGCAGAGGTTGGTCTCTTCTCCCAGGCAGCCAGCACCAGAACAAGAGGACACAGTCTCAGGATGCGCCAGGGGAGGTTTAGGCTGGAGGTTAGGAGGAAGTTTTACACCGAGAGAGTGATTGCCCATTGGAATGGGCTGCCCAGGGAGATGGTGGAGTCACCATCATTTGGAGGTGTTCAGGAGGAGACTTGATGGGGTGCTTGGTGCCATGGTTTAGTTCATTAGGTGGTGTTGGTTGATAGGTTGGACATGATGATCTTGAAGGTCTCTTTCAACCTGGTTTATTCTATTCCATTCCATTCCATTCCATTCCATTCCATTCCATTCCATTCCATTCCATTCCATTCCATTCTATTCCATTCTATTCTATTCTATTCTATTCTATTCTATTCTATTCTATTCTATTCTATTCTATTCTATTCTATTCTCCAAGACTTCTCAGTTCACTTTCCAGGCACCAAAAGAAAATGGAAATTATTCAGGAACCACCTCACCATTATCAAAGTAAAATTGGGCTATGTATAGCTGCTATTAGAACTAAATTAGCCATTTTAAACTACTCTGAGTTCCAGCAAAGTAGCACCCTGGTAAAGATAGGGTCAAAGGATACATCAGGCTAGAAAGTACTCTTAGATGACATCACAGGATGGGCTGTATCAGGATTTACTGCCATGAGTGCTTTAAAAGCATCACAACCAAAGTTTCTAACTTTCCTCACAGCTGAGTCTTGTGGTGAGTCTCCTAACTGTCACATGTTACCACTCTTCCCTTTGTAGCCCTCTCTAGTCTTTGCCTTCAGTTGTGCAGTCTTGCCACAGGAGCACAAGCTGAACCAACAGCACACAGTGACAACACTCAACAGGAGAACTAAAAATCACTCACTCTCTATATGGAATTGTTCTCTGCCCTGCTTGAGGAACATTTCCACTTCATGGGCAGAGAAGGACGGGAGAGAACAAGTACAACTGAAGAGTACTAAAGGATAAATCCCAAAAGTTCAAGCACATAAAGGCACCTCACTTCTCCTCTCCAGTGTCTGGATTCTATTGTGCAAAGTCACTAGCTAGCTTCAGAATCTGTTGCTTTAAGTGTTTTCCTCCACACAGGAAAGAAAGTGCATATAAATGCCTCATAAGCACACCAAAACAATAGCCATCTGCATAAACATACACAAACTCATCTTGCAAATCAGAACTGCTACACTAGCTCCTGATTTCAAAGCACCTCTTCAAACTGGCACCACCTTCCAATCACATCTCAACCCCTGCAGAGGGAAGGTTTCAAGGAGGGAGCACCATTGCTGCATGTGTCATGAGGGTACTTGTTCCAGCCGTTTCTCAAGGCTTCTGGGGTCCCCTGCCTAGCTTGCCAGCATCTACCATGATGACTTGGACTAACATTGGACTTGATGATCTCTGAGGTCTTTTCCAACCTGGTTGAGTCTATGATTCTAAAAGGACAGAGGAAGTCTCAAGTCTTATGGTCTTACTGGCTAGGTGTGGCTATCACACCTCCCCAGCCATACCATGTGCCTCCCTGAAACACAACACAGGCTTTCAGGCCAAACTTCCTCTGGACCAGAACCTAAGTGTCAGCATTACAGAAACCTAAGTCAGCAGAGACAAGGACTAACTTCATCACCTTTTAAGAGTAAATTGATATGTAGAGTCAAAAATACACAGAAGAAAAAGTCTCAAGGTGCAACAGTTCTTAGCTTCTTTCTCTAGCTAAGGTTCTTCAGTTTTTCATAAATAAGTGTGAAGGCAGAGGCCACTGACTGAGTGCAGAACGTCCTTCTTGTGGAACATTTGCACACATCCACCCTAGAGCAGAGGTGCTGAGCTCCATGGACAACACACAGCTTCCCTTGACATTCTGATAGTCCTGGATGAGGCTACTGAGGAGGTTTTTTCATGTAAATCAAGAGGTAGGCTGTTTCTGCCCTGTGGAAGCAAAGAGAAAGCAAAACAAGACGTATGACTGAAGATCTAGGTTGCAAATAACATCCCAGGATTGCTCCTGATCAGCTTTTGGAGGTTTAGATCAACCAAACTGGCCCTCCCCAGTGTTCCTGAGGCAGCACATAAAGCTGACTCCCTGGCAGAGCTAAAGGAGCGATTGCCTCTCTCCATGGCTCACTTTATGATACATCAAAATAAAAAGCAGGGATGAATCCTGACTGACACATCTAACTTCAGTCAGGATTTAGGGTCCAAGTGGCAATCATAACCTCCTTGCCTCCCCCCACCTCCCTCACTGCCCTTGGAAAACAGGTATGGGGCGCTGGAGATCGAGGGTGAGGTGATACTGATGCCGGAGGACACACCATCTGGGGTCTTCCCTGAGGCTAAACAGCCTAAGGTTAAACAGCCTAAGGTTAAACAGCCTAAGGTAAAGCAGCCTAAGGCAACGCAGCCTAAGGTTAAACAGCCTTCCCCTGGCATCAGGACTTGCTCCCTAAAAAAGAAAAGGAGGGTAATTGTAATTGGTGATTCCCTCCTGAGGGGAACAGAAGGTCCCATATGTAGGCCGGACCCATCTCATAGGGAAGTTATTAGCCTAGCAGGAGTCCAAGTTGGAGATGTTACCAGAAGGCTGCCCAGTCTGGTACAGCCCTCAGATTATTATCCCTTATTGGTCATGCAGTTAGGGAATGATGATGTTGGTACCAGGCCTCCCAGGGCTATCAAAAATGACCTCAGGGCCCTGGGAGATCTGGTTGAGGGGGCAGGTGCACAAATAATTTTTACATCGATACCGTTAGTTGCAGGAGGGAACACAATAAGGAACAGGTCAGCCGCTGTAGTCAACAAGTGGCTTAGGGGCTGGTGCAGACGAATGAATTTTGGGTTTTTCGATCTTGGGGAACTTTCTACTGCACCAGGTCAGCTGGTAACAGATGGAGTACATCTGTCCCAGAGGAGGGGAAAGGTCATAATACATGAGAATGGCCTGTCCCCCAAAGGTAAAAAGATTCTGGGAAGGGAATTAGCAAGTCTCATTGACAGGGCTTTAAACTAGCTTCGAAGGGGGAGGGTCGGAAACCAGTGCCCTTAGGCAGGAGTCTGGAGGTGATAAGCTAGAGCTAGAGGTGAAACCAGCAGCCCAGCTGCAGTGCATGTACACTAATGCACGAAGCATGGGTAACAAACAAGAGGAGCTGGAAGCCTTGTTGCAGCAAGAAAGTTATGATGTAGTTGCCATCACAGAGACGTGGTGGGACGACTCGCATGACTGGAGCGCTGCAATTGATGGCTACAGGCTCTTCAGGAGAGACAGGCAAGGAAGAAGGGGTGGAGGGGTGGCCCTGTACGTCAGGGGGAGGCACTGGATGCTGTTGAGATGGAGATCAGGGATGATAGGGTTGAGTGCTTGTGGGTGAGAATTAGAGGGAAGACCAACAGGGCAGACATCCAGGTTGGCGTCTGTTATAGACCACCCAACCAGGAGGAGGATGTCGATGAGGCATTCTATAGGCAGCTTAAGGCTGTCTCAAGATCACCTGACCTCGTTCTCATGGGTGACTTCAACCTGCCTGATATCTGTTGGGATCTCAACACAGCAGAGAGGAGGCAGTCTAGGAGGTTCTTAGAGTGCATGGAGGACAGCTTCTTATCCCAGGTGCTGCGTGAGCCTACCAGGGGTAAGGCTATGCTTGACCTCCTCTTCACCAACAGGGAAGGGCTGGTGGGTGATGTGGTGGTCGGAGGGTGTTTAGGCACCAGTGACCATGACATAATAGATTTTTCAGTATGCAGCCAAGCCAAGAGGGGCAGCAAGAAGACCTCCACTCTGGACTTCCGGAGGGCAGACTTCAGGCTACTCAAGGAACTAATTCAGAAGGTTCCTTGGGAATCAGTCCTTAAAAATAAAGGGGTCCAGGAGAACTGGACCTACTTCAAGGAAGAACTATTGAAGGTGCAAGAACAGGCTGTGCCGGTGTGCCGGAAGATGAGCCGCCGGGGCAGACGGCCAGCCTGGATGGGCAATGAACTTTTAATAGAACTTAGGGAAAAAAGAGGGTGTATCATCTTTGGAAGAAAGGGGAGGCAACCTACAGAATGTTTAGGGATGTTGCTAGGTTGTGCAGGAAGAAAATTAGGGAGGCAAAAGCCCATTTAGAACTTAGACTGGCCTCTGCTGTGAAGGACAACAAAAAGTCCTTCTTGGCACCTGAGTGTCTCCATGCATGAACTGCACTCGCCTTCTTGCTGTGTTGAATCTGACGAATATCGAGCGGGTTAGTCACCCATGAAGCGAGGTCAGGCTGATCTTGGCTGCAAATGCCATGGTAGCTCATATCCCTGTTGAGTGGTCATCAACGGAAAGGCATTATGGATCAATGCCTCCGCCAATTCACGCAGCGCCTCATTATATGCAGTCAACGGCGTCATTCCGTGCAGAACCGCCCCTCCTTGCCTGTCTTTCTCCTGAAGAGCCTGTAATATCAATTAGCGCTCGATCATCGCGGTCGTCCACCGCGTCTCTGTGATGGCAACAGCATAACTCTTGCTGCAACAATATATGACTGTGCCGATAACGTGCGTCTGATCTTGTCTGCGAAAACTGAACTTGCTATTTCACCTCTGGCTTTCTGGCTTTATCATCAAATCCTGCTCGGCACTGGTTTATAAAACCTCACGCTAAACTGATTTAAAACACCATAATATCGAGACCTTATTACTTTGCGAAAATCTTTTGCGCTGAAGTGCAGGCCGTATTAATCATCGTATGAGCTTTTCTCTCTACAGGACAGATGTACTCCATCTGTTACCGTGACGGTGCGTAAACTACAGATCGAAAATGACCGTCTGCACCAGCCCTAAGCCTTGTTACGACACGATCTTCTTTTCAAATGTTGCGCATCTGACTCAGCTTTATCAACCACGATCTCCCCGCGGGGGCCTGAAGTCTTTGCCGGATAACATAAGGGCCTGAAGTGCCAGCATCAAATGCGTTACCAATACGGGCAGCCGAGGAATAATGAAATGTCTGAGGTACTGACTGGGCAGCCTTCTGGTAGCGTCTCACGACGAGCATATGCCAGATATCTTTTCTGGATGGTCGTGCCTACGCTCGTTCTGTTCCCCTCGGGAGGAATCGCAGTACAGTACCTCATTTTTCTTTTTTGGGAGCAGGTCTGATGCCAGAGCCTTTTACTGCTGGGCTGTTTGGCCTTGAGCTGTTTATCGGGGAAGGCTGATTGATGTCATAAATTAAATTATGCACTCAACGCCAGTCTCGAAAAAGTATACCAAGGGCGATGAAGGCAGGAAGGTATGATTGCCGCCAACCTAAATCTGACGAGTTGGAATGTGTCGATCAGAACCTTCATCACTAACCTTTTGATATCATAAAGTGAGCCGAAGGAAGAACAGTCGTCTTGGCATGCCGAAATTCGAAATGTGCACTCAGACATGGGGAAGGAACCGGTTTCGTTGATCTCGACCTCTGAAGCTGATCAAGAGGCTGAAATCCTGGATGTTTGCGGCCTGAATCTTCGGTCATCGTCTTCGACATGTCTACAACTCACGGTAAAGCAACCTGTGCTGATTTATGAAAGCACCTCCTCCAGTGGCATCCCGAAATCAGAATGTCAGGAAAGCTGTGGAGCTCAGCGCACTCTGCTCCCAAGTGAGTGTGTCAAATGTTCCACCAGAAGGGCGTTCTGCACTCAGTCAGTGATCTGCAGCTGCCTTGATTTATGAAGGCTGAAGAACAGCCTTAGCTAGAAGAAGCTAGAACTGTTGCCTTGAGGCTTTTCTTCTGTGTATTTTGACTACCTCAATTTACTCTTAAAGATGATGAAGGTCATTCTTTGTCTCGACTTAGGTTTCTGTAATGCTGACATAGGTTCTGGTCAGAAGGAGACCTGTGTTGGCTTTCGAGGCACATGGTATAACGAGGAGAATGATAGTACACCTGGCCAGTAAGACCATGGAACTGGACTTCCTCTGTCTAGAATCTGAACTCAACCGGAAGTTGAAAAGACCTCAGAAGATCATCAGAATCAATGTTAGTCAAGTCATCATGTAGATGCTGGCAAGCTAAACGAGGACACCCCAGAAACTGCTGGCTTGGCTGTTTCTCATGACACATGCAGCAATGTCCCTCTGGAAACCTTCCCTGCAGGGACGAGATCGTTTGACATTCTGCAGTTTGAAAGGTGCTGAAATCAGACTAATGTAACGATTCTGATTTGCAGAATGGTGTGTGACTGTATTTTGGTGTGCTTATGAGCATTTATATGCGCTGTGTGGAAGGAAAACACTAAGCAACTATGGCAAGTGGTACTGGAGAGAAGAGTGAAGTGCGCTGCATGCTGAGCATCACTTTAATTACTCTTCGGATGCCTTCAGTATCTCCGTCCTCTACATGAAGATGGAAATGTTCCTCAAGCAGGAAAGAACAATTTAGCATGAGTGATGTTTTAGTTCTCTGACAGTGTTTTGGCTGTGCCCAGTTCCTTCCTGTGGCAAGACTGCAACTGAGGCAAGAGACTAGAGAGGCACAAGGAAGAATGTGCTTATCATGTGACAGAGTAGCACAAGAACTCAAGCTGAGAAAGTTAAAGCTGGTTATGACTCTTTTAAGCACTCATGGCAATGCAGCCCATCCTGATGTCATCTAAAGTAAACGCCTGATATATCCTTTTGACCTATCTTTACCGGTGCTCTTTGCTGAGACTCAGAGTAACTAAAATGGCTAATTTAGTTCTATTAGCAACTATATAGCCCAATTTTCTTTGTGAAGTAGAGTGGTGCAGTCAATTTCCATTTTTCTTTTGAATTTTTGCCTGGAAAGTGAAGACTGAAGTCTTGAATAAGAATAGAATAGAATAAATTAGAATAGAATAGAAATAGAATAGAATAGAAGTAAGAATGGAATGAAATAGATGAATGGGATAGATAGTGGAATGGAATGGAATGGAATGAATGGAAGATGGAAGCAGGTTGAAGAGACATTTCAAGATCATCATGTCAAGCACCGCTAATGGCTCTGAACACCTCCCAAGTGACGGTGACTCCGCCATCTCCCTGGGCAACCCCGTCCTCTGCCGTGCAAACGCCTCGGCCTCCGGCCTAAACCTCCTGGCGCATCCTGGACTGTATGTGTTCTGGTGCTGGCTGCCTGGAGGACACTTCTGCATATACGGCACTCGCTGGGTGGACTGTGAGCATGTCGCCTCGATGCTCTTTAAGCAACCACTCAGCCTCTCCCCATGGGAGCTTGACTGTTCAAGGCCCTCGCAACTGTTGCCTTTCTCTGGACACCTTCAACAGGCCTTTCTAACTGAGGGCTGAGAACTGGACACGGGATCCCAGGTGTACAGCGGTGCGGGAATGCAGGTGAAATTGATGCTCACCTTCACTGCGGCATCTTCCTGATGCGAGTCAGGTGCGGTGTCACAACGCCTGAGGCACTGCATGTTCAGCCTGCAGGTCCTCTGCGCGGCGCTCTCAACTTGCCTGGGTGCTGGCTGTGCAGAACCCTTTGGATGTTCGATCTCTGCGCTGATTCTGTACAATGCTGTACTCAGAAGTCCTCAAGCTCACTCGGCAGTCAAAACTCACTGCACAGCGGTGTAAATCTGCAAACTACTGATGATGGATATAATGCTCTCATCGAATATCGTGAATGTTGAAGGCATGGGCCAGCTTTGCACTTGTCCTGGGGTACCATTAGTGACTGGCTGCCAGCTTCTTGAGCAGCTGTGAGCTACATCGGTGTGAAGCAGCTGTATTTGTTTCATATTACTGCAGGATCCCACTCTGCCTCTGCTATTGACAGTATTTTCATTGGCATGTTAACAACGGCTCCACAATCACGCCATTTGTCTCTGAATCGAGACTATTCAGTCTCATTTTTTTGCCGAAGTCTTGCGCTCTTTTCAAAGCACTTTACCATGAACGTGAAACAGTTGTGTAAATATATATGCGTATCATAATGAGGATGAACAGGATAAGGTGCCCGTCTGGCTATGCAGAATCAAGCGAGAGCAAAATAGTTCTTCACCACGCTCACTATTTGTGTGTTGGTAGTGTGTACCTTACTGCAATTAACTATTGAGAACTGTCTCAGATTCTTATGGCCCAGTGACACTGTTAAGTTAGTCAGGTGAGCCCACCCTACACCCATCTTGTGGTTTCTCATTCACTCGGTCTGTCAGAATTTGAGATTCTCAATGGGAACACAGTGACAGAGCAACATCGAGGGAGTTCACAGATATATCACTGATCCCCCATGAAACAGCTGAAAGATGAACTCCCGAAATCAGAAGTAATAGTAGTTTAGCAATTACCCTTTGATCTCTCAGGCAATGCTGAGAGAGCAATGAAGATTTCAGACACTGAACAACTGATAATTAGGGAAGCACAAGTATTTTCTCCTCTATCACATCAGAAGAGAATAAATAAGTCATGGAATAAATGAATGTCTGGATTGGAAGAGAACCTCCCAATAATTAGTCAACCTCTGCGTCATCATCTCAACTGATGGTGAAAAACAATAAATTTAGTTTCAGGAAGAAGACACAAACTACCTCCCCGAACAACCTGTTCAGTGTTCACATCAGCAATTGAAGGCTTCTTCTGATATCGACCTAAATCTGCCCTTCTCTAGTTTGAAGCCTTTGGCCCTTGTCCTGACTGTTTGCAACGATCTCACATGTATATTTCAGGCTGCTGAATTGTGATGCCGACATCGCCTTTCCGAGCTGGTACCCCGGCTCCCTCGGTACTTGTCCTTGTTGCTCCGGCCTGATCTTCAATGGCCTCACTCCCATCAGATCCATCATTCTTCACTGTATTGAGCTGAGAGCTGGACTGCGATGTCAGGGTGAGGTCTGGCGAGCGACGATGGCGGGATCACATCGCTGATGCTGGATCTGGGCGGAAGACGGCGGTTATGCTGACCCTGGCTGATGTTCGAAGAGATTTTGGTTATCATGGCATGGACTGATTTACAAGGCATGAAGACGCGTGATGATTGGAAAGATCTCTCCGGGTGAAGGCTCTGAACAGGGTTGGCAGGTCGTGAGCGCCGTGGTGTGACTGGGTTTGCAGGAGGTGCGCAGGTGTAACGGCTTTGTTGCGCTGATGGACGTCGTGCTGATCGTTTTTGATTAGGAAGTGTGCTCATCAAAGGTGAAGTACGCACACGACAATACCAAATTAACCTCATGCTGGCTCGCGTGGCAGTGTGAACGTAACCGGGAGGGGCTGGTCGGTTATCTGGTGGACTCTCCAATAGGCGCGGATCTGTGCATCGCTGGTGCCGACTCAGATCGTGTTGGTGAATTTCACAAAGGTAAATGAAGGGTAAAGGCCTCACGGGATCTGCTGGTTTTGCTGATACTTACAAGATCCCCATTTGTGCTGACGCAAGGCGCTGGTACTTTCTCGTGGAGAACTGATCCTGTCGCTGATCGTCTTTATGCTCAGTGTGTTTCATCGTTATAAATCATCAAACTTACCTCTTCAATATCTCAAGGAAGATGAGATCTGGCGTAGTGGTGGGCTACAGCCAGGCGTTCTCTGGTGTAACACCTCGCTGATTGGCAGCGCAGGATTGATCATCTGCACCAACGATTGCGGCAGTCTCTGCTCGTGTCACAGGCAAACCATTTATAACGTGCGCAGAATTTGCTACATTTGCGAAGTGTTGTTAGCCCTGCTCGATAATATCTCATGCCAGCGTCGTTCATTCTGGATGGCGAACTGTTGTGGGTAGCCTCACTGGCAGATATCGACACCATTTGAATCGCCGAAACAGAGCGGTCATCTCAGAGGCTTTCATTGTGACTCGTGATCTTTATTCAGGAATAATGAATGAGGTGCAGGCTGGAAAATATGCTGGGGACTTAAAGTCTCCCAGGTCTGGAGAACAACAAACTTCTTTCTGCTTGTTTACTAGATGTTTCTTCTGGCTGCATTCTCAGAACAATAACGGCTGATAAATTTGCGGCTGGTTCTGGCGTGTGATTGTGTCCTCTGCCAACAGGCAGTGGTGAGAGGCCTGTGGGTGCCAGAATGGGCGGATGTGTGCCGGAGATATGGTGGGGTGAACCTCATCGGCAAAGAGGACATTGGGAACTACCGAATATAATAGAAGGAAAAGAGACAGTAGCTCAGAGGTGATCTCAGGCCTTTGTTACTATGAAGAGAGAGAGAACGAGGCTTCAGGGTTTTGCTTCAGCGCGGAGGAGGGGAAACAGGGAGTTTGCTGATGATCGTGGGGTCTTTCCGAGCAATGATCATGTTCTGGCATCATCGCGCGCATGATTCCACGGCAGCAGGCAGAATCTGGATTGAACGATGAATCTGACTCTTTTAACCTGAATGTTTCTATTAAAAAGCAAAACAAAAATAAAAACAAACGACAATAAACAAAAAAAAAAAAAGGCAAACACGACAAGCGGAGGCAGAAACTACGGTTGGAAGAACGCTGAGATCTGGTCGGCCTGTTGCCGGCGCCGATTCAACAAGCAGGGGCACCAGTTGCATGTGCTGAGTATTGGCTGACCGCTTCTGGTGATGGTGACCAACTTTTTCACTGGGTGGCGTTGTGTGATATGCGCGGGAAGGAACTTATATAAATGGAAACGAAGCGCAAACGCTGGACATGTCATGCTGTTCTGGTGCTGGTTGCCTGGGAGAAGATAGCTTACCTGGCTACAATGTCCTTCGGGGAGTTGTGGGCTGAAGTCTCCACTGACTCATCTTATCCGATTTTAGTAACATCCTCGTCTCACTGAACTATTCTTTCAGAACCTCCACGGCTGTTTTGCACTGATTATGAATAAATCAGAGGAAAGGTGTCTTGCACATTTTAACGTCAAGTGGGAAGTGCTGAACTGACATCTCGTGAAGAATTGCTCACGTCCACAACCTACAAGGGAGTCTTGTGATTAATGATGCAGAATTAATATCTATCGACGAAAGTATTTTCTCAGATGAGGAAAGAAAGAGATCATCTTGATAAAGAAGCAGGGGGAAGAGAAGAAGGGAAGAGTGAAAAAGATCTTGATTTGGGAGATTTTTATAGTCCATATCCATTGTCGGCCATGGAACTGGAACTGAGCCGTGTACTTCTCAGTGCCTCTGGGACGACGAAACTAACATGTCCGAGATCACTCACCGATCACCGGCCCTCGACCTGTTAACTCTCATGGTGTGTGTTTTGTTTTGTTTTCTCATTAATAATGGTAGGAAAATAAAGTATTTCTCATCTGCTGGAAGCTGGCAGTCAGGTACCACAAGTTTGGCTTTTCTTCTTTCATTATTTGTTGTGTGAAGTGTTGGAGTTCTAGAGGTGTACTTCGTTCAGTTGCAGTATTGCTTTCTTTCCAGGCACAGAGGTGAGACTGACTGGCCTGTAGTTCCCCGGTTCCTCCTTCTTGCCCTTTTTCAAAATGGGAGTAATGTTTCCCCTTTTCCAGTCTGTGGGGACTTCCCCAGTCTGCCATGACTTCTGGAATATAATAGAGAGGGGCTTGGCAACCTCATCTGCCAGTTCTCTCAGCACCCGTGGGTGTATCCCGTCGGGTCCCATGGACTTGAACTCTTTCAGGTTCTTCAGGTGATCACCAACCTGAGCTTCACTTATGATGGGCAGTTCTTCACTCCCCGTCTGGCATCGTCTGCCATGACACCAGGAGTGTGGCTGGAGGCCCTTGCAGTGAAGACTTCAGGGTAAAGAAGTGATTGAAGTACCTCAGCCTTTTGCACATCCCTTGTGACTAATTCACCACTTTCCTTTCTGAGAGGGCCCACACCTTCCCTAGTCTTCTTCTTGCCATTAACAGGCCACCAGGTTTGTCAGGCAGGATTTGCCCTTGGCGTCTCCTGGAAGCCAGAAGAACAAACCCATACCCACCCCCCATCAGTCCTTCAGTTTGGAATTGAAGTGAGAGCTTCCTTCCAGATCTGAATGAATCTGCGGGGCTATGGAAAGTACAGTCCTTGAAGAGATGTCTTCTGTGATGCAAAACTCGAGAGGTCTTCTATATTGTAACAAGACAAGTCCTTCTGACAATACATCAGACAATCTTCAGCATTAGAACTTAAATAAAACAACCTCAAAACATAGAAAACTGGTATTTCCAGGTTCCCCACACACCCCCTGTTGGAGAATGGCTTAAATCTAAGGGACATGACTCTGTGGAACAGCTACTTGAGCAGAATGTGTAGGCCGTACTCCATCTTGTTGTTTACTGCCCATAGTTAGCTGGCATGCTGAGGCAGTGAGGTCACTATGGCCTTGCAGCTGTTCTCGTAGCTGTGTGTTTGCAAGATAACTGGATGGGAAAGGAAGAGCTAGTGAGAAGGGAGTTTTCTAAGAATGTACACAGAGCCTTTGATGTTGTACACAGACCTAATTGCAAGTGGGCTGGATATTATAATGTTGCCTTCAGTCAGAGACCAATAGAATAGTGACGCTTGTGCATATTTAACTGAGATGCTATATAAGCTGTGTATCCGGGCAATAAAGTTGAAGCGTGCTTATCAATCACATTGATTGCTGCCATCTTCCCTCGCCGCTCCCCAATATCTGGCGCCCGCGAACAGGGACGGACGGTCCAGTGAGGAAAGGGAAAGAACCCCCGACGAGGAATAGGAGGCTTTCGGAGACCTTCTTGCTGTCGGAGTGGTGGCGAGCCCGGACAAGCATCGATTAGCAGCGAATCGAGGGGCAAAAGTGCGACTCAACGCTGGCGTAGGGAGTTCGTACCGTGCCTGGGCTGGAATTTGTCTCGCCGTCCGGGTAAGAGCTGCTGTCGGCTTTCTAGGTTTAAAGGCTGCACAAGGAATGGAAAGCGAAGTAGTTCTTAATTTACTTAAAAGTTTCCTTGAGAAACGCAGTGTAGAGGATGTGGATTTAAAGAAGCATCCTGAATATTTATTGCAGTTTGGTAAAGAGAATGGTCTTTTCAAGTCGTCAGAGGATGTGTTTAATGTTGATGTATTGGAGAGAATATGGAAACAAATTGTGGGACTGGGTCGTATATGGTGACAAAACTGCTATAAAGCTGCAAAAGTGGCTGGGGAGAGGCACGGCAAAGCACTCCGTGAAACAGAAGAGGCTGTGCTAAACGTTCTCCAAACTGTCCTCTCCGTGAGAGGTACTACTGACAATTCTGGCATTTTGGAAGAGCTAACTATTCTCTCCGTGAGAGGTATTACTGACGATTCTGGGATTTTGAAAGGGCTATTAGCTTGGGCCCGGAGTCATGATTTTATCCCCAGAGCAACCGAAGCTTTCACTTCCGAAGCATGGGACAAAACTGCAGCCCAGCTGTGGGATGAGGTGCTAAATACCTGCCAGCACCCCAGCAGGGAGAAAGCGATAAAAAGGCAGCGAAACTTGTGTTTCAGCGTGTTTGATCCCGTTCATCAAGATCTTCCTCTAATATCGCCAACGACAGCTTGTATTCGGAAGAAGACAACACCGACGCTGAGAAATTCAAACAGTGCCAACCTTGTTTCACAGCACCTCTTAGAAAAAATGGAGCGCTTGGAGGCTCGCGGTTACGGCATTCTTGCGACCGCACCCCTCCCGCGAGCCCCGACGGCCCCCGCGGGCACCGACGGCTCCGACCGAGGCGGCACCGACCGACGCACCACCGACACCGGCAGCACGGACTGTAGCGGCCCCCCAGCGGCCCCCTCAGCGGCCTCCACGGCAGCAGCCACAGCAGTGGCACGGCGGCGGCCCGGCAGCGGCCAGCACCAGCGGCTTCAGCTGCGCTCCCCCCCCGCCTCCTACGTCCCAGACATTGTCAGCAGAAAACATCACTGCGATGGAGGCTACAATCGAATTCCGATGGGACAATAGTGTAAGGGATCGGGAGGTGGGAGGGACGGGGAACTGTCCCGCTGCGCCGGTGGAAAGGTATTGTGAGAAATGCAGTGATAGATGGAGAATCTGTAGGTTTTCCTGTACATGCATCTCCTGTGGTATTATTCTGGCATTTGACAATGCTAACGAAAAAGCTAAACAGGTTCTCAGCATTTTACCAACAGGTCATTCTCGAGTCCGCAAAATGTTGTCGAGTCCCATCAGCACGGTCCTCTGGGTCACAAACCCTGTGCTCTGTTAATTGGCAGATCGTCTGCCTTTAGACAGGGCATCCTCATAATTCCTGGTTCAATAGATTCTGATTGTGGATGCTGGAGCTGATGTCACTATTGTATCTCGTCATGGGTTTAAAAGGTATCCAAACAACCTGGGTTAGCAAAGAGCCAGTGCAGTTAGCTTTTAGGACGGCAAATCAATGTAAGACCGTACGTGTTAAGCCTTTCAGTTGCTCTATTGGGCTGAGATGCCTTAGGTTAGCTAGGAGCAAGACTCGTTACTGTTCCTTTTCTGTAGCGGCTTCTGGTCAGCAACCAACCCTCAAATTAACATGGAAAACAGCTAATCCAGTATGGGTGGAACAGTGGTCTCTCAGACATGATAGGCTGCAAGTTGCTAAGACCCTACCGCAGCAACAATTACAACTACTGCACACCTTGCTAGTTACACCCACACCCCCCCCCCTTCTCTTTTCTGGTACGACTCTAGTCTACCAAAGCTCTGCTCTGATTTAAAGCAACAGTGTTAATTTCATTATTTTTGATTGTAATGTCTTTTAGAATTGTGTTATTTAGAGTTTTGTTAAGTTTTGCTAGTAAGCATAATGAATAATAAGCATTTGGTATTTACAGGTACTTAGTAGTACAGTAATTGTAGTAAGGTATAAGCACTTAGTAATGAGTTTATATTGTAAGATTTGTTTTGGTTCAAACCTTCTTAGTTGTGTGCCGGCATTTTAAAGGAGCTCCATGTAATATAGTTAAGGTTTGTAGCAAATAAGTATTCATTTTTAAAAGTATTCTTTAGCTAATGTGCAGAAGAATCAAGGCTATGAGGAAACAGCATTTCCCATGAAGTTGAACATCGATCGCAGTAACTGCTATGATAATCTGGGAACAAAAGCATCGATCAGAAGAAAGCACCACAGCACCATGTGAATTAGGACTGAATATTATGGTTGGTTGATTGTTGTGTGATTAGAGAAAATGTTTATACGAGCTTATATGTTGTCTCACCAGTTTGCTGTATTTTTACACACTTAGAGGGAAACTCAAAATTTATTTTCATTTTAGGTTGGAGACAACAACACACACATGAATGCCAAAAAGGAAAAAAAAAAAAAAGGAAAAAAAAAAAAAAAGGAAAAAAAAAAAAAAAAAAAAATTTAAAAAAAAAAAAAAAAAAAAAAAAAAAAAAAAGGGGGGAAAAGAGAGAATACCCCATAGGAAAAAAAAAAAAAAAAAAAAAAAAAAAAAAAAAAAAAAAGAGTTTTTTAATGGTACTAACAAGAGATAGTTCATGTGAACACTTAGAAACATCAACTTTGCAAAGTGTTGCAACCCTCTCACCACAAGACACACGAACACGACACAACTGTCATGAAAATGTCAGTCAGCAAACCTGCTTTAGCACTGACCTCAGCGACTGTCACGATAATCTAAGATGTCAACAACAGAAAGCATTTAACTTATAACTGAGTGTCATGACTGCTATTGTATTCTATTCTATTGTTTAACTGTTGTGTATACATTAGGAGATCAGTATTACTAGGATGAGCAAAAACACATTTTTATGTGTAATTTTCTATTGGGCAAAGCAATGAAGCCTTTTTGCTCTTGCTGGTTTGCCTGCAAGTTTTCTGTCTGTGAAGCTAGAGCCTGGCCAGATCTACCTTTACAGATGAAAGAAATCTTGCTACCATTAAACAATTTATGATTTTTGACCATCCTAGAGAAAAATAACGATGCAACATACCACTAAAGGAGATTGTAAAAGACAGTGCTAAGGATTGCATTTGTGTCTTAATCTCTGTGTGCATTGTGTTCAGGCATAACCAAGTCTTCTCTGTCAATAAGAAGAGTGAAATGTCAAGATCGGAACTATTAAGATCTGAGTTCTTCTTTACAATGTCTGTTATTTTTGACCACGTATTATGCCAACTCTGTTAGAGCATTCTAACTAGCTCAACTTAAGCATTGTGCCTTGTATGGGTTATATATGTTTGTTAGACATGCTGTGTTATAGAACTTTTGCTTTTGCTATATAGCTTAGCTTTAACTCGCTTGCTTCTGTGTTTGTAAGTAGCATCTTGTATGGGATGAGAACAACTCCCATGACCAGATTGCTCACAAAAACAAAAAGGGGGAATTGTGGCAATGCTAGCACGAGCAGTGTGAGCAATCTGGCAGTGTAGGCTTAGAGCCTGACATGGTGGTAGGCCATGCTCAGCATAAGTGCAAGAGTTGCTAGCAGTGTAGCAAAACAGTGCTGTGCCTGCAGCATGTAACTAAAGCAGGACACTGGTAGCTATAAACACAGAAAGTTATCTGGGAATAACAGGACACGCACCTGCATCAACAACCTCGCCTGTTAGTAGTAGCTTGACCAATAATCTATAATAGTGCGATGTGTGGTCACTTGTGGGGAATCTTTTTGATCCTAGCTTGGGATCTCCCAGGAGTTAGGACTGCTGGCCGGATGAAAGTAGTCATCTTCAGCACCCTAGGATCTGCGGCCTGTAATTCAAGCGGCTCCAAAGTAGATCTCTAACTTCCTCTTGGAGCAGTGGGAAACTATACATCTCTCTGTCTTTCTGCCAGCTCTGCAGGCCAGCTGTCTGGAAGACATTCTGCCCTGCTAGTGAAGACTGAGGCAAAGAAGGTGTTAAGTACCTCTGCCTTTTCCTCATTCTTTGTTAACGTTCCCCTCCGTGTCAACCAAGAGGTGGAGGTTGTCCTTGCTCTTCTTCTTGCTATTGATGTATTTATAGAAGGACTTTTTGTTGTCCTTCACAGCAGAGGCCAGTCTAAGTTCTAAATGGGCTTTTGCCTCCTCATTCTTCCTGCACAACCTAGCAACATCCCTAAACATTCTGTAGGTTGCCTCCTTTCTTCCAAAGATGATACACCCTCTTTTTTCCCTAAGTTCTATTAAAGGTCCAGGAGAACTGGACCTACTTCAAGGAAGAACTATTGAAGGTGCAAGAACAGGCTGTGCCGGTGTGCCGGAAGATGAGCCGCCGGGGCAGACGGCCAGCCTGGATGGGCAATGAACTTTTAATAGAACTTAGGGAAAAAAAGAGGGTGTATCATCTTTGGAAGAAAGGGGAGGCAACCTACAGAATGTTTAGGGATGTTGCTAGGTTGTGCAGGAAGAAAATTAGGGAGGCAAAAGCCCATTTAGAACTTAGACTGGCCTCTGCTGTGAAGGACAACAAAAAGTCCTTCTATAAATACATCAATAGCAAGAAGAAGGGCAAGGACAACCTCCACTCCTTGGTTGACACGGAGGGGAACGTTGTAACAAAGAATGAGGAAAAGGCAGAGGGACTTAACACCTTCTTTGCCTCAGTCTTCACTAGCAGGGCAGAACGTCTTCCAGACAGCTGGCCTGCAGAGCTGGCAGAAGGAGCCAGAGAGCTGCATAGTTTACCACTGCTCCAAGAGGAAGTTAGAGATCTACTGAGCCGCTTGGACCCCCACAAGGCCATGGGACCGGATGGGATCCATCCTAGGGTGCTGAGATTGCTGACAGATGAGCTGTCCAAGCCACTTTCCATCATTTTTCAGCAGTCCTGGCTCACTGGAGAGGTCCCAGAAGACTGGAAGCTGGCTAACGTGGTGCCCATCCACAAGAAGGGCCGGTTGGATGAGCCAGGGAATTATAGGCCTGTCAGCCTGACCTCAGTGCCAGGCAAGATTATGGAACGGCTCATCTCGAGTGCGATCACACAGCACTTACAGGATGACCAGGGGCTCAGGCCTAGCCAGCATGGATTTAGGAGGGGCAGGTCCTGCCTGACCAACCTGATCTCCTTCTATGATCAGGTGACCTGCCTGGTGGATGTGGGGAGGCCTGTGGATGTGGTCTACCTGGACCTCAGCAAGGCCTTTGACACCGTTCCCCACAGCAAACTCCTGGCCAAGCTGGCAGCCCGTGGCTTGGACAGGAGCACACTGCGTTGGGTTAGGAACTGGCTGGAGGGCCGAGCCCAGAGAGTAATGGTGAATGGCACCACATCCAGCTGGCGGCCTGTCACTAGTGGTGTGCCCCAGGGATCAGTACTGGGCCCCATGCTCTTCAACATCTTTATTGATGATCTGGATGAGGGCATTGAGTCCATCATCAGTAAATTTGCAGATGACACCAAGCTGGGGGCAGCAGTTGATTTGCTGGAGGGCAGAGAGGCTTTGCAGAGGGACCTCGACAGGCTGGACAGATGGGCAGAGTCCAATGGCATGAGATTTAACACATCCAAGTGCCGGATTCTGCACTGAGGGGTGACATTATTGCTCTCTACAACTACCTGAAGGGAGGTTGTAGACAGGCAGAGGTTGGCCTCTTCTCCCAGGCATCCAGCACCAGAACAAGAGGACACAGTCTCAGGCTGCGCCAGGGCAGGTTTAGGCTGGATGTTAGGAAGAAGTTCTACACGGAGAGAGTGATTGCCCATTGGAATCGGCTACCCGTGGAGGTGGTGGAGTCACCTTCACAGGAGGTGTTCAGGAGAAGACTTGATGGGGTGCTTGGCTGTATGGTCTAGTTGTTGGGTGGGTTGGATTGTTTGATGGGTTGGACGCGATGATCTTGAAGGTCTCTTCCAACCTGGTGTATTGTATTGTATTGTATAAGTAACAAGACCACTCCTGCAGCCCCATTTGTGATGACTCAGTGACCCTGCAGGCTCCTGGTACGGTCATATACATTCACATCAGAGAAACCAGAACACAGGGACACTCTGCTACTCTCCTGCATCCCCAGTGCATCCCCGGCAATATGCAGTTCAAACTGTTTGCCTTCCCTCTCTTTACAACCCTCATTCCAAACCCCAGAGCAGTAAACACAGAGATGTGTTTGCTTACCAGTGGAGTTCAGAATGCCCATAGGTGCATTTAACATCATCCCATGATACCTAGGGAAGAGAAGCACATAAAAGGAGGATGGTAAAAACTCTTCAGAGATGGACATAGCAGTTCTGCTGAGGACTAAGTGGTAATTCCAGGAACTCAACACCTTTTAATAAATTGGTTTACTGCTTTTTTCACCCTGCAAAGAGAAGCAGTTCCTCAGCATCTTCTGAACACATAAACAGATCTAGAGTACCTAAAGCAGGATGCACAGCAAATGGCTGCTTCTACGAATGGCAAGCCAGAACCTGAGGCCTTGTCTGGGACAGAAGCTAGAGCTGCTTTGCCCTTAGCTCAGCGTGTGCTGTCGCAGAGGAATGAGGAAAGCTCTGCTGCATCAGTTTTCATTCCTGGTTCTCTTCACTCAGCAGTCAGACTGAGTAAGATCTGGAGTGCCCAGGGAGCTACAGAAGAGTTTGTCTGCTCACCTGGCAAACGTGAGAATCGTTGAAGCAGTACCATTTACATTCTGTGAGGCTTCGGATGTAGGCACAGTAGTGTCCACAACTGGTTGATCCTGAGTGAGCAACCACAGCAAAAATCTCATACTTCCAGGCAGCCTGGGAAGAGCCACAAAGAGCAACCTTCAGTGCAGCAGTTCTGATTTGCCACTGGCAGCAGCCAGGACAGCAAGAGGATTCATAAGTAAAAAGGAGAAAGCTTAGATCGGCCTTGAGGATTCTCTTTTTCACTCTTACCCTCAGAGTTTTGTCTGCCACCTGTGGGCTGGCAGCCTGCCTGGAGGTCACAGGAATGTGAAAAGAGCAGTAGGACAGCAAAGGGGCAGCAAAGGAGTTAGCTGTAGCCAACACTGCACCAGTTGAGGCTTCATCATTGCCACTCTTGTTATTCAGGGGATCCCTTATTCATAAGGGGAACAGACCCACAGTGTGGCAGATCACCCTCAGCTTTTTGGCAAAGCCATTGTCTCACTGCTGACCTCAACTCTGTGGGAAACAACCCTGCATGGGAAACATGCCAGGAATAGAGTTCCCTTGTCTTGGACTGGTGACCTCTGCAAAGCAGAGGGTCTGCTGCTCCCTGACACCATCTTGCCCTGAAGGCTGAACCAAAGGGCAGAAGATGCTTCTAAGACACTGTTTACAATGTCCTGGATTTGGTCATCCAAAGGAGCTGTGTTTTCATATTTTCTCTAGTATATTTAGAAATGGAAGAAAAAGGTTATGCTAAACAGTCTAAGGAAAAATAAATAGAGGACTGGGGTAAGGTGTTTCGTACAGCCTGGGGTTCATCGTTATGGCAGAAAACTCCAGTTATGCTGCCTTTGGTGATGTAATCTGAGCAGAGGAGGCTGAATAATGCCTAAACCAGTTAAAAACCATGGGAAATGAGACAGGCACAGATAAAGCCCAAGATGTACATTTTTAGGGCAGGTGCTTTGACCTGAGGCAAGTATTGGTGCGGTCACAACTTTTTATAAGACTTGCACAGAGGTAAGAGGAAAATCTGCTCCTTTTAAAACAGGTCGTCAGGAGCATCTCACCTTTTCCTTGTCATCTGCTTGGCACTGGTTTTCTGTCAAGACTGCACTGAAATCAAGGTCTTCTGGGAATGGCAGGTAGTGTCTAAGCTTGTGGATGTAGGCTGATTTTCTGAAGCAGAAGCGCTTTAGGTGTATGGTCAGAGTCTGAGGCAGATGCACTAGCTTTGTGCTCTGTAAAGCAACAAATCACACAGCTGAAAACTAAGGAGCAAACCCTGGCGAGGTGTGATGGAAACAGCCTTCAAATGTAGCATGGAGAACACTCAGTGCTACAGGGAACAACTGCCAATTCCATCAGACAGCAGATGCCAAACCTCTGTAGTTCATCAACATACATGGAACACACATGTAATGCAGCTGTGGTAACTAGGTTTCCTAAGTGAAACCTAATTAGCAGCCAGCTGGAGGTGTTTCAAGGGCTGCATTGTTTCTCATCTGCTTTCTTAAGCCTAGATTGGTAGCACTAGGTAGCTGAGGAGAGGCAAGTCAACTTCCTTGTGACATGTGGCCACTAGAGCTCAGTGGAGAATGCCAAGCTGGCAGCTTACTCCTTCCAGCACTGCCTTTGCTGGTAATGCTGCTGCTGAAGGCATATGGATGTGCTGCGGTCTTGGACAATGCCTAAAGGTGTAAACATTGCAGAAAGTTTTCTCCAGGCCTAAAGCTGAGGCAGTTTCCTCGCCTCTCTCTTCAATGCACTTACCTCCTCATGAAGCAGCTAATTCATTGGCTGGCAGAGACCAATACTATAAAAAATGGGGAGCCCAGTGGAGAGCAGGGAAGAAAGGAAATCACTCTATAGTATCCTGCTTTTATGTGTATGCACAGCTCCCTGAACACAATCTTGTTTACGCCTGGACTTATGCAGTAGTGTAAAGCCTCCCAGTGAATACAATACAATACAATACAATACAATACAATACACCAGGTTGAAAGAGACCTTCAAGATCATCGCGTCCAACCCATCAACCAATCCAACCCACCCAAACAACTAAACCACGGCACCAAGCACCCCATCAAGTCTCCTCCTGAACACCTCCAGTGATGGTGACTCCACCACCTCCACGGGCAGCCGATTCCAATGGGCAATCACTCTTGTGAGAGACTAAAGCTTGTCTCTCCTGGTGTGACTCAACAAAGATAAAATCACTTGCTGCTTGCCCAGACAATAGCTGATGTGCATTGGGCAGAGCCACTGGAAGGACTCTTGGAAGGTGCAAAGATAATATTGCTCACTGGAATGCAGCTGGCCTACAACAATGGCCCAAGGGCCCAGCATTCACACCTTCAGGACAAGATCATTTCCAGCCATCAGATACCCCAGGAAAGGACAATGGCCTGATGTGTAAAGAGTGTGTGGGTAGGTAGATGGCGAAGGAGGAGGCAGAGGCCTTCCCCCTCCATCCAAACTCATGCCCAAACTCACCTGAGTACACAGAAAGATTTCCTGGGGAACGATACCTGGACCTAAGGATGATTTCCCAGAACGATATCCTGGGGAACAACACCTGGACACTTGCCTAAGGGCTAAAAAACTGTATAAAAGACTGGAGCAACTACTGGCTTTGTGAGGAGAAAATTGGAGAAGCAAAATGCAGAAGAAAGAAGACAGCACCACACGCTGGAAACATCACGGGGCCAACACAATGGATCCTGGACTCTGAAAACCCTCTCCGTGCTCTAAGTTCCGCCTGCTGCAACTCATGGAGCTGAAGAAGCTGCCCAGAGGACCTCCTCCCTTCTACAGCCAAAGCCTCAGCACCCTTCCTCTACAGACCCAACATCTCCTGCAGCACCGTTCTCAACAGACCCAACAGCTCCTGCAGCACCTATCCTCCACAGACTCAAACTGTCTTGGGGGTGAGGGGTGTGGTAATATAATTCTTTCCCTCTTCTCCCTTTCTTCTCTCTCTTCCTATTCTCTCTCTCTCCCCTTCTGATCCCTCCACTTTATTTATGTCCATCCACTGTAGTTCTGTAATAAATAGTCTAGCTGTTGATATTTTGGCCTCGTTTGTGCCTCTAATTTCACAACACGGGAATATTCAGTAAAAACCTGAATCTCTTTCCCTCTCCAGATCAGACAACTCTCTCTATAGAACTTCTTCCTAACATCCAGCCTAAACCTCCCCTGGCGCAGCCTGAGACTGTTTCCTCTTGTTCTGGTACTGGCTGCAATACAGACCAACAGAAGCCTTTTTTTTGTTGCTAGAGCTACATCTGCACTAGGGAACTTTCTAAGAGGAAAGATGCATGGATTTATACCTACCTGAGGCTACTGTGCTGACAAATCTTTGAGTTGCTGATCTCCTCTTAAACTGGTGTGGTTGAGTCCTTTCCCCACCCTTCCCAGTCCTAAAGGGAGTTCAGAGTATAATAGAAATATGGGGAAAAAACTCTCTGATTACCTGCAGAAAAGGTGTTTTCTTTCCACAGTGTTCACAGAAACACATATTGTGATCAGTCAGCTCTTCTGGATGGAAAAAGTATTGCAGACAGTCCTCCTAAGAAAACAGAGGAGATGTCTTTCAACTGAAGCTCAATATGAACTACCAGTATACACTTGCAGCCCAGAAAGCCAACCAGATCCTGGGCTGCACCAAGAGAAGTGTGGCCCACATGTTGAGAGAGGTGATTCTCCCCTCTACACCACTCTGGTGAGACTGAGAATTGGAGCACTGTGTCCAGTTCTGGAGCCCCTATTACAAGAAAGGTCTGGATGTGAGCAGGGCCACAAGGATGAGCAGAGGGCTGGAGCTCCTCTCCTATGAGGACAGGCTCAGAGAGTTGGGGTTGTTCAGTCTGGAGAAGAGAAGGCTCTGAGGAGACTTTATTGTAGCATTCAGTATCTGAAGGAAGCCTACAGGAAAGCTGGGGAGGGACTTTTTAGGATGTCAAGTAGTGATAGGACTGCGGGGAATAGATCCAAGCTAGAGGAGGGGAGATTTAAACTAGATGTTAGGAAGAAGTTCTTCCCCATGAGGGTGGTGAAACACTGGCACAGGTTGCCCAGGGAGGTGGTGGAAGCCTCATCCCTGGAGGTTTTTAAGGCCAGGCTGGATGTGGCTGTGAGCAACATGATGTAGTGTGAGGTGTCCCTGCCCGTGGCAGGGAGCTGGAACTGGATGATCCTTGAGGTCCCTTCCAACCCTGACAGTTATATGACTCTATGAATTCCTTCAAGGTAGATTTCTATTTCTACTTTGCTTCACAGAGTACAAGCAAACAGCAAAGCTGCAGAAGGCATATTTATTCAAAGGACAAGATTGCCTAGCAGCCTGAAAAAAGTACCCTCTTTTTCCTTGCTGCTGCAGTGATTCCATTAGTTGAAAAAAATAGTCTCACATTTTCCACCAAAAAAATAAATTGTTGATTCATAAATGTCTTTTATATTGCCTTCAAAAGCTTCAAAGAGGTCTTGGAAGAGGTTCCTTTAGGCTGAAACAGTATGAAGTGGCCAGAGAAAAATAAGGTCCAATGGTCCACTGTCACCTGAAAAATCCACTGTTTGTGACAGCACCTACACAGCCACCATCAAACAGCAGCACTGATGTGACAGTAAAAGAACAGTGCACTGGGCAAACAGAACTTGTGATCCCTGCCCAGACACACTGCTAGGGCACTGTGGTATCTAAGGTCCAGCAGGTACACATAACTGTGTAGTATGAGTCTTTGTGTCTTACAGAGTATGCAGTTAACACTCTTTTCAGAATGGTGATCCAAGGGCTTTAATTTCCATCCCCACAATGAAACAATGGTGGTGGGGCTTTTTTGGAGAAATTTAGCACCCCTCAAAACAAAGAACTATGAATGAGAGAGGAGTCTCTCAAAATCCCAGACATCCTGCAAAGATTCTTGCAGAGATTCTAGATGTGTCCCAGGTGACTAAAGTGGTACAAGGAAAAGGCTCCTACAGTGAACAGAGGGGAATCTTCTTCCTGATGAAACAGTGATGCCACTGAGCTTACCAGAGACTTCAGCACATGAGAATTGGAATCCAACACTGGGACTGGGAGGGTTAACATGCTGCTATTCCTTTTTGTTTCAGAAGAGCATTTCAGACAGGCCAGGTGTTCCTGTACACATATAGTGTACAAATCATTCAGCTCTTCAACCTGGAGAGGTAAAAAAACCAACAGCATTTAAAAAACCAGACAAAACAAGAACACAGCTGAGGTATTTCCCTCTGTGGGTGCAAAAGCCTACGTGAACACATTACTTCATAGAATGTTACTACTTTAAGGCTTGAACCCAGATCCGATGTTGACCTAAATGGGCAGGGTGCTTCCCACCATTTAAAGGAGAACAACTCCTTCCCTCACCTCCTAGCAGAAAGACAGCCTGTAACAAGATCAGGCAGTTAAATATCTGCTTGGCTGCAGAATTTTACTGGTTTGTTTGCAAATGCAACAGGAGCCTGTTCTCTGCTTGAATAAAACTATGACAGTGGGTTAAGGAACAGTCACTCTTCTGTTACCCTACCCAGTTCCCCTGGGAGGATCTGTCATGTACCTAACATATTAACAGTGACTAATTATAATGAAATGCACAGGGCTAACTTTGAAGAACAGAGGAGCTGTGTCAAAACACACCAATAAATGCTTGCAGAAATCTAGAGAAGTAAGAAATTCAAGATAACAAAGTTCAATGTTGTAAAAAGATCTCTCCCTCTGTTATTAATCAGCTCTCCCATCAGAATGGGATGAGTAAAAGTAGGATGAACAAATGTTAACAGTGATTCAAAATACTGAAGTCTATGAAATCAAGATTCCCTCTCCCCTTTGAAAGATGTAGGGAAAGATCCAAATGGGGGATCATTTAGAGTTTCATTCAGGACAGTTGCCAATGAAGAGGATTACTCTTCAAGAACAGAGGAGGTCACACATGACATAGGTCAAAGAAGCTGGTGTTTATTTCAGTGACCACCCTTACCAGCTCTGGCTTTTTCATCTGCTTCTTTATCAAGTTCCAGAGAGTCAGAAAGAGCTGGGCAGCATCATGCTGCACAAACACTAGACAAACAGAAAACACAACTTCAATCACTATTATGAACCACACCAAGCAAAGATCTCTCACAAATGGCACAGGGAGCTTTACTGGCAGCACCAGAACAAGAGGACACAGTCTCAAGCTGCACCAGGGGAGGTTCAGGCTGGATTTTAGGAAGAGAGATTAGCCATTGGAATGTGCTGCCCAGGGAGGCGGTGGAGTCACCATCACTGGAGGTGTTTAGGAAGAGCCTGGATGAGGCACTTGGTGCCATGGTTTAGTTGATCAGATGGTGTTGGGTGATAGGTTGGACTGGATGATCTCAAAGGTCTTTTCCAACTTGGTTAATTCTATTCTATTCTATTCTATTCTATTCTATTCTATTCTATTCTATTCTATTCTATTCTATTCTATTCTATTCTATTCTATCCTATCCTATCCTATCCTATCCTATCCTATCCTATCCTATCCTATCCTATCCTATCCTACATCTCTTACTCCCTTGCCACTCCTTTCCAGGGACAAAACTTAGCTTGAAGACAGGTGCAATGTGATCTGAGCAGGCAGTGGGATAAGATGGGAAAGCATGAGTGCCTCATTGTACAACCCAGTGCAAAAGTCATGTCCCTGTCACAGGACACAGGACCGAGCATATTCCCAGCACCTACTGGAGGCCAGGGCTCAGCTGTCCCATTGAGAGTTGCATTTATCTGAATCCTTATTAGAAGCAATACATAAAAGATTATCTTCTCCTTTTAACCTCTGTTAAACCACTTCTTGTCTCCGCTATCCCCTTGATGAGGCTTTAACACTCCCAAGTGTGAGATAACAATGACAGGGTGGCCTGTCCACACATCCCATCCACAAAATAGGGCAAACTCTTTCACCCCCTTCCAGGACAAAGCTTAGTTTCATCACAGGAAGCCAAAGATGATGTAGTAACATATGGCTTTCCACTCTGGCTAAACTGGTATGTTAAGAAATCTAAGATGATGAGATATAGCTTGATGCACAGCTTGCTTAGAATGGCCCAGCAAAAAAACCCCACTTCAACACTGAACTGAAAAAAAACAAAGCCCAAATCAGAAACAAATAAAAAACTACCAAAAAAAGCCCAAATCAAAACAATACCAAAACCCCCAACCTCACACCTTTGAATGTGGAGAACCAACATTCTTCTCAGCCCATGGTGAACTCATGATTTAGGAACTGGGCACAGAGTTCAGCAAAACCAGAATATTTTTGGACTACCTCTACACTTGATCATAGGTAAAACAAGTTTTGTGGAGCAATCCAACACTCTGAGGTGGAAGGGATCTCAATTTCCCTGCAAGACTGGAGGTACTGACTTCAGATGGGTTCTAGTAAGGCTACACACATTCCTGACTAAATGAGGCTCAGAAAGTGTACCTTTTCCCACATCTAGTAGCACATGTGGCATCTGTCTTGAATTGGAAGAGAGAGGGCAGAAGGCAGAGCCCTTCCTGGGGGATGATGCAAATAGAAATATTCAGGTTATCTCATGTTCCTCCTTAACATACATCCAGGCTGGCTACCATCTGTCCCTTTCAGTGTTGTCCTGTTGTGGATTTTATATGCTAAAGATCAGGACATTTGGATACACTGTGTGTATTTGTACACATAAACAGGCCCTCAGCACCCCATTGTCACTGGTCACCCAGGAATTAACAATCTCTTTCCTTTGGGACCCCACCTAGCTGGGAGGTTAAACCAGGAAATTCTCACAAGGAGCAGGAAGGATACAGTGTTTGTCCCTGGAGATCTGGGTGAACAGATTCCACATCATCTCTTCTTTCTTCTAAGAAACAGAAGCTGTTTCACCATTATCATGCCATTAGCGCAAGACAAATCAAGCTCTGTCCTGCACAGCCCTTTCCCCCAGTCAGTATCAGTAGCTGAACCTTCTGGATAGTCTTCCCACCCTTTGGACATCAGCAAGGGTATTTGGCAAGGGCTTTTTTCCCTTCTTCACAAGTAAGACACAGCATCTCACTCAAAACTGAGAGGCAGCTATAAAGAGCACTACATCATTGTGTATCTAACTCCTCCTATTTCTGATTCTCTGAATGAGATGTCAGTGCCTGCACTGCTTGTTAGTGCTTGATAACTAACATCCCTGGTCTGCAGACAGAGGTGGCACCGCTTACATTTCACTCTGTGTAGTGAAAGACATAAAGCTAAATCTTCAGGGCAAACAGCTTTCTGCTTGCCACACTGCATCTTCTCCAAAAGCAGGAGCATTTGGTATGGGACATTCCTCCTCTTCTGCTTATCATCTGGTGGCACTGTGATCCTACAAAGGGAAGAAGCAACATGAACGGTAACCAAGCACTACAATGGAGAAACATTAGAGATCACACCTAAAGGAGCAGAAGCCACGAACGACTCTTTCTCAACATACCCTCAAAATTTCATGGCAGGTACATGATAATGTTTGTATTTCAGCTATATGACAGCTGGAAAGCTCTTTATCCTCCCTAAAATCAGTGCAGTCCACAGGGTTTTCTTTCTTCAAATGACAACAGTAACCTACTGTCTTTATTATTTAGCTTTGACCATTTATGACACTTCTCATCTCTGCATGTTTGTGCCTTGTCTTCTTTCCCCTCTGCACACTTTTGAGTGTGTAAGACATTTGGAGAAAGGAGAACTGAATAGGAATGATCCACTTAGATGATTAAAACTGCAGTGAGCTGAGTAAAGTGGACATAAATCAAATGTGGCGGGTATAGAAGCAGAAGACCAAATCCTCATCACAAACAAGCAGAGAGCACAGTCAAGCAAAACAAGACAACAATAGATATTCACTCTCTGCAACAACACTTTCTCTTCTCTCTCAGGTGCTAGCTGGGACAGTCAGAGGTCAGAGGCTATGAATGACAGTACATTTACATTTGCATGCTTAAAGTTACAAAATCAATCGTTCACATGGTTACACATCCTTTAGTTAAAGAAGCCTATACAATAATAATAATAATAATAATAATAATAATAATAATAATAATAATAATAATAATACAATACACCAGGTTGGAACAGACCTTCAAGATCATCGCATCCAACCCATCAACCAATCCAACCCACCCAACAACTAGACCATACAGCCAAGCACCCCATCAAGTCTTCTCCTGAACACCTCCAGTGAAGGTGACTCCACCACCTCCACGGGTAGCCGATTCCAATGGGCAATCACTCTCTCTGTGTAGAACTTCTTCCTAACATCCAGCCTAAACCTGCCCTGGCACAGTCTGAGACTGTGTCCTCTTGTTCTGGTGCTGGCTGCCTGGGAGAAGAGGCCAACCTCTGCCTGTCTACAACCTCCCTTCAGGTAGTTGTAGAGAGCAATAAGGTCACCCCTCAGTCTCCTCCTCTCCAGGCTAAGCAACCCCAGCTCCCTCAGCCTCTCCTCATAGGGCTTGTGTTCCAAACCCCTCACCAGCTTTGTTGCCCTTCTCTGGACACGTTCCAGCAAGTCAACATCCTTCCTAAACTGAGGGGCCCAGAACTGGACACAGTACTCAAGGTGTGGCCTAATCAGTGCAGTGTACAGGGGCAGAATGACCTCCCTGCTCCTGCTGGCCACACTGTTCCTGATGCAGTCCAGGATGCCATTGGCCTTCTTGGCTGCCTGGGCACACTGCAGGCTCATGTTCAGCCTACAATCAACCAGTACACCCAGGTCCCTCTCTGAATATGCCTGGCATGAATCACATCCTCTTAGAGAGATACCAATCAAAGACCCCATTACAGGATCACAGGACGTCACCACCCTTTTCAGTGAAACAGCCACTGGGAAGCATGTGCTATGGGCTGGCACATGGAACCAACTGTCAGGATAGAAATAAACCTGGAAAATGGAGAAGAGTTTCCTCTTCCTAATATCAGCATGCTGTGCCACCAGTCTCCACTGGTTGAAAGCACAGGATCACAGGATGCTAAGGGTTTGTAATGAAGTTAGGTCATTAATTTATAATATGAAAATATGATATACAAAAATTAATTTTTAGTAATATAATAAATTATTAACAACAGTGCACAATTGTGGATAAATCCCATAAACTGGTGCCATATAACAATTTGAACCCAATCAGGAAAATTATAAAATAGTTATTCAATTAAGAATTGATAGTTGCAATTCCACCACTTGTCCACCAGACGGCGACTCAAGATGCTTGGCGGCTGCTAATACCTTTGCTATCCATTGCCCCTTGACCTATCACAGGGCACAAGTGAGTAGAGGCTGTCCTTTCCTGACCCCCAGCCCTCAGATATTTGTAGACATTGATCAGATCCCTTCTCAGTCTTCTTCTCTCCCAATTAAACAGCCCCAGGGCTCTCAGCCTCTCCTCACCAGGCAGTGCTCCAGTCCCTTTCTCACCCTTGTAGCCTTCCCTTGGACTCTCTCCAGCAGATTCCTGTTTCTCTTGAACTGGGGAGCCCAGAACTGGATGTACTATTCCAGGTGTGGCCTCACCAGGGCAGAGTAGCAGGGGAGGAGAACCTCCCTGGATCTGCTGGACACACTGCTCTTAATGTAGCCCAGGATCCCATTGGCCTTCTTGGCCACAAGGGCACATCACTGTCCCAAGACTGCAGCTTACAGTGTGCAAAGGGCACGTGAATCAGAGATGACTAGTAAGTCAGAACACTGCAACTTCTACTGCTGAAGGCCTTAGACTGTATATGACAGACACAAGGCAAATGCTGAACAAGCTGCAAGCACCTTGGTAGGACTTTGATGATGCAAGCCTCCAAATGTACACCCCAGATTAAAAAAAAAAAAAACCAACAAAAGGAGTGGAGACAAAAACGCACAATGGAAGCATCTTAGGTAGTTCAAACAGGTGGTACCTTCGAAGTATCCCTGTGAAGCACGTATTCATGAGGAACACCTGGAGTAAAGAGTTCAGCCAACAGCTCTGCCCAATGTTGTACAGTCCAACAGCTCCTGTAGGCACAGAAAAAGAGGAAGTGATGCCTGGAGACAGGTACAAGAAAAGAAAGTGAAAATGATTTGAAAGTTGCTAAGTCCTCTTGCACATATTCAACCACTGTGTATAGACCTTGCATCCTGGCAAGACCTCAGAAAGTGTTCAATCTATTCTTATGATGCTCAAGCAGACAGCATTTATTGTTTTGCTTGGAAACTGAATGGAAAAATTCAGGTAAGCCTGTATTATGATAGTCTCCCAGTTCCTTCACTTTCAGTCCTCACACAACACACTTAATGTCCTGATTTTGAGCCATGACCATCCCAGAGCAAGAGGACAGAAAAGTTTTACCCCTTCCAAGGAGTAAAATAAAAAATGCTCCACACTGGCTTGGAAGTTTAAATGGAAATTCTATTTACAAATATATGCAAAAGGCATTCCTGTAAAAGGGATATATTCAGGCCTACCAGGCCAAAAGCTTCCAGAAACCTCTGCCCCATTCAGCCTCAGCAGCCCAAGAGCAGCCAAACTGCTCCTCCCCCCACACTAGACCCAGGCCTACCGCAGGCTTCCCCAGGCCCAGTGGCATAGCTGGAAATACCCTGCCAGCCAAGGCCATGAGAAAACCTTTCCCCCAGAAACAATAAGATAACAGCTTGCACGTCCTGACCAGAGAGAAGAGATTTGTACACTCCCTTAAATAGAGAAACGCAGGACAATGGAATCATAGAATCATAGAAAAGAATTGTTAGGGGTGTCAGGGACCTCAAGGATCATCCAGTTCCAACCCCCATTCTGTGATTCTGAGAAACAGTATTTTATAGAACCCATTTCTATCATTATCATGACCATCCTGCAGAGATTTAGTGCCCAGCTACCTGTAAACATCACTGAGCTGAATTTATTGAAAAGCTTGAGCTGAATAGATTCATGTAGAATCATAGAATTGTCAGAGTTGAAAGGGAGCTCAAGGATCATCCAGTTCCAAACCCCCTGCCATGGGCAGGGACACCTCACACTACAGCAGGTTGCTCACAGCCACATCCAGCCTGGCCTTCAAAACTTCCAGGCATGAGGCTTCCACCACCTCCCTGGGCAACCTGTGCCAGTGTTTCACCACCCTCATGGGGAAGAACTTCTGCCTAACATCCAATCTGAATCTACCCATTTCTAGTTTTTTTCCCATTCCCCCTAGTCTTATCATTGCTTGACACCCTAGAAAGTCCCTCAGCAGTTTTCTTGTAGCCCCATGAGGGACTTTTTAGGGTATCAGGTAATGATAAGACTAGGGGGAATGGGAAAAAAAGTAGAAATGGATAGATTCAGATTGGATGTTAGGAAGAATAACAGATTACAATATCCTGGGACAAACTGCCCATCCCGCTGGGACTCTCTAGCCTCTGGCAGACTTTTCTTTATGGTTATACCAATTAAGTCTTGATTTCCTTTAACCTACAACATTTAAATACAAAATAAATAAAATGAATGAAAAAAGAACAGGAAGAGAGAAATCAGAGGCTGCCTGCATGAGGAGGTTTATTCAGCCTTTTACACAGCGAGGCCGAATAACAAGAGTTAAATGTAGCTGTTCGCCACACAGGCTTCAAGTTTCCCCTTCAGCTTACCTCTGGTATTCTTTGTCTCAGTTTCAAAGAAAGGAACTAGCCTGAGAGAAGTGGAGAAGGCAAGTCACAGATGTTCACACTGCATCTAAAAAGACATCATACTCTGTGCCCCAAAGCAGTATAAGTAACAGCAGTCACAAATTAAATGTTTTTCTTCTAAAGTCACTACCAGAAGGAGAGAAGGCATGGAATGGAAACTCCGAACAGCTCTGGAATCCATACAGTCAGTGACAAACATGGGCTGGGATAGAACAATATATGCACCTGAAATACAGATTTGAGAGGCAAATCTAGTGATGTAGCAGAAGAACTACAACAAAATTTGGCAATGCTGGCTGTTTGGAAAAAGACAGGGTCAACATCTAGGTCTTTTTGGCTGCAGGGGCCAATCTGAGGACTTAAAACAGGTTAAAAGCTCTGAGATCCTCATGTAATGCCTTCTCAAAAACCCTGAAATGGTCCCTTGGCAGGGCAAAATGAAAATCATATGTACATTCCACAATGAAAAGGTAAAGACCAGGAGAAAATTAAGCCAAGGGACAGAGAATGGAACAGTAGGCTTTAGAAACAGAAAACATGAGAGGGAAGAACAGACAAAGCATTATTACCATTTTTTAAGTCTGCCACACCAAAGACTGTTGTTAGCTTCTGTACTTTGGCCTTTGCTTCTTCGTCTTTCTCTGCATTGGTTTGTACTTCTTCTGCCTCCATGATCTTGCTTAGTGCCACCTCTAGTTTCTTCCCTCCTTCTTGACGCCCACTTCTTTGGCCCATCAATGATACTGCACAAAGAAGGACTGCAGAAAGATACGGAAAGGTCAGATAGAAGGGGAACCACCCAGAAACACAAAATTTGTCTTTATATTTGGTATTTGCATTATGAAAGGCTGGAATGTCAATAAAGTCAGTAAGATGACTGCAATGGGATTTGGTACGTTTGAGTAGTGTAGGTGTGCAAGCCATTGGCAAGGTCTGAATAAACAAATGAACCTTTGGTTCCACAGAAAGAGCTCCACCTAGCCTGAGGACTCCAGAATGATCTGATAAACAATCACTAAAATTATCTATGTGGCAGATGCTGCAAAACTCCTCTGTTTAGTCAGACTAATGTTTTATCACCCAAAGCATCCCAAGTATTCCAAAGGGCAAATTTCACCTTCTCTGCTCTCTTAAACTGTAAAGCATTTGTTTGTTTTCTGCACTGGGCTCTCTGCATTGCTTTTGTGAGCCTTAGTCACAGTTCTGCTGTGGCACTTTGGACTTTCATTTTCAAAGGCATCTATGCACCTACACAGCAGTTTCTTTTCTTCAAGCGATCCCAGGGCAGAGTAGCTGAGGAAGAGAACCATTATAATGTCTTGACTTTTACAGGAGCATTGAATAAACATTTCCCTGGCAGTCTCTTATGACTCAGTTACCAGCTCTTTAAATGAAAGTTGGGGGTTTGTAATCACCAAACTAAAGCAAAGTAAAAATACACAAGCAAAACAAGGTGACAAACGTTTGAATGCTATAATGTAAAATACTGAACTTTTTTAAAGCCCACCCCCAACAGGAAAATGGAATCAGAAAGAAAGGATATGTTCAGGGAAGCATTTCACAGGGGTGAAAAGAACCCCAAAGCAAATGCTCAGAAATTATTACCTTACCAATATAAAAGAGCACAAGAATGAAGAAATTGCTGAAAGAATGAAGAAAAGCTATGAAGAAAGGGAAATAAGCAAAAAAATCCTAGTTCTGCCTTTCACCAAGAAAAGGAAAATGTTTTCTTTAAAAGCATGTTAATTTTCAGGTTAACTGTGATTAATAATGCTTAATATCAAAGTTTCTGAAGATTTAGGCAGAGAAACTAGAAATTAATTTATTGGCTTTTCCTCAATTATTACCTTTAAGCTTAAGTATGCCTTTTCCCAACTGTATCTTTGATTCTTTACTTTCAAAGATTACTTTTGATATCTTTTAAGTTTCATACATTGAGCTTCACTAAATATTGTTGAATTTGCTGAGGAGTTTTATTTGTGGGGGGAAAAAAAGATCACCAAAAAAACCACCCCCACAAAACAAAAACCCTCAGACATTCAAAGACATATTCAAGAAAATTGCTTTCTCTGTTTAAATCCAGTGATTAGAACAGCTGTGTGGGAAAAGAGAAATTAGACTCAATTTCTTCATCGTCAAAACAGACTCTGAATCCACACTGCCTCTTCCTCTGGAAATGACTTAACAAGGCATTCAGGTTTCTGAAAGCCTAGCTGGAGTGGGAGCCCACGCTTCCTTGTACCATGAGAGCCACTGGGTTTAGTTGGTGTAATAACACAGCTAGAATGTAAGCAATGCCCATGGCCCGGGGCGATGCCGCCGGAGACAGAAAGGAGAGGAGTAGGCAGGGCAGAGGTAGCTAAACATCAGCTAGGGATATACCAGGGGTAAGGCAAATTTGCAAGACAGATTTTGGCAGGAGAGGTAAGATTCAGAAAGCACAAGCTCAGGGCTAAAAGGCGAGAAAAAGGCAGAAAAATATTAGGACAGGAAGGTGCAGGGAGATACAGAGATGGGAGGATTTGGGTCTCTGGTTTGATGAAATTCTCCCCCAGGCACCCAGTCACTGTGGGGTGAGAACCCTGGTGCAGGAGCAGGCACATGAACACACCTTCCCAGTCCTTGTGTGGAACTGCCTCATTTCGGCTATCAGTAACACAGTATTCCTAAGATTTGCACTTGACTTTCCTTTGCCTGAATTAAATGTATTTTTTAAATGGTGAGCATAGGAATTGAGGAGCAGACTCCCCTCCTGCCCCAGATTTTTTTCTCTCACACTGGAGGAACAGGGTTGCTTCTCAGTTTCCTTTGCAGTTCTGGGGCAGGACTCAGTACTACTCCGTGTACATGACTTGGCCAAGCCAAATGACCACTCTAGCACCAAGCAGAGAAGAGGCAGCAGCAATACCCTTCTCCCTGTAATCATCTATCACTTGTCCTCCTTCACCCAGGCCAGCATCCTCCCTTTCTCACTGGCCTGCTCCACAGCCTATCTGCCTTCCCAAGTCACTGGCTTCTCAAGAGAAACCTCCAAAGGTCCTTTCACACCACTGTACCACAGTCCCCAGCGCCTCTCTCTGCCTGAATAGGACCACTACCTGCTCTTTGTTGACTCCTTGCCAGTCCTTTCCGCTAACTGGTATCATGGGGTGCGGACAGCCATGGCGATGGGGATGGGGATGGAGCCGGAGATCGGTTGTGACGCCCTGGGGAGATGGCTGCCCCGAGATGCTCCTGAAGGGCTGCCGCAGGGACTCAAGCCCTTCACATTCACGCTTCTCTCGAACAAGACTGAAATGAGACTTCCCGCTTCGCTGCCAAACTACACATTTGTTCAGCTTACCTTTTCCCCTCTCCTTTTTTTTTTTTTTTTTTTTCTCCCAGTCCACTGTGGCTCTGGCTCATCCTATCTGACAAGCCAGCACGAAACTGTTTCCTATCAAGTGCCACAGAACCTGAAGCGCTTTGCGCCCTATGTTCACACCACGTCTCCCCGCACCGGAGCTCACCTGCGACTCAGAGGAGCACCTCTCTCCGGTGGGTCAGTCCAGCCTGTGTGAGCCGGGAAAGCCGCCGACAGCGAGCCGGGGTAGGAGGGGGCGCGGCGGGCAGCGGGAAAGCGGCGGCCGCGGCGCTGCTGCCGGGCGGAGCGGGACTGCCGGGCGGAGCGGGGCTGCTGCTTTTCTCGCCGGCTGAGTCAGAGGGCAGCAGCGCGCACTCCGCCGATTAGTTTTCATTTCCCGCTCCACACAGTCAGGGACAGAAACTGAAACTCGGCTGCGCTTTGGCCCGCTGCCAGGGACGGCCGAGGTGCCTCCCGCTTATCCGGGCTGCGGCGGCGCGGCGGGGGCACCTGCCCTGAAAGGCGGCTCAGGTGCCATAGCCTTCTTGGCTCAGTGGCTGCCCGCTCGTCTCGGGGCCGCGGGGCCGCCATGAACTGCCCTGACACCGGGCTGGAACATCCACCCACTGGGGTAGAAGGACTGCATCCAGTTCTGGAGCCTCTATTACAGGAAGGATCTGGAGGTGCTGGAACATGTCCAGAGAAGGGCCACGAGGATGAGCAGAGGGCTGGAGCTGCTCTGCTATGGAGACAGACTGAGGGAGTTGGGGCTGTTCAGTCTGGAGAAGAGAAGGCTCCCAGGAGACCTTCTTGTGGCCTTCCAGTATCTGAAGGGGGCTACAGGAAAGCTGGGGAGGGACTTTTTAGAGTGTCAGGGAGTGATGGGACTGGGGGAATGGAAAAAAAAAAAAAATAGAAATGGGTAGATTCAGATTGGATGTTAGGAAGAAGTTCTTCCCCATGAGGGTGGTGAGAGATTGGCACAGGTTGCCCAGGGAGGTGGTGGAAGCCTCATGCCTGAAGGTTTTGAAGGCCAGGCTGGATGTGGCTGTGAGCAACCTGCTGTAGTGTGAGGTGTCCCTGCCCATGGCAGGGCTTTGGAACTGGATGATCCTTGAGCTCCCTTCCGACCCTGACAATTCTATGATTCTAAGGCTCTGGCCCCCTTTGCCATCCCCCTGGCCTCGTCCAGCGCCTCAGCCTGGTTCAGTCAGGATTCTGCTATGCAGAAGCAAAAGCGAGCTTTAAAGGGAGGGCTGAAAAACAACTGCAGGAAAAAATTACCTCTTCTTCATCAGATGTGGTATCTCAGGGGATTGGTTCTGCTTGGACTTCACACATTGCTTTTCAGAAGCAGGACGTTGTGGGGAGGTTGGTGCTGGTCTCTTCTCACAGGTAATTAGTGATAGAACAGGAGGGAACAGCCTCAAGCTGCAGCAGGGCAGGGTCAGACTGGATAGTAGGGAAAAAATTTTCCCATCAAGAGTGGTCAGGCCTTGGAATGTGCTGCCCAGGGAGGTGGTGGAGTCCCCAAGCCTGGATATGTTTAAGGATTGTTTGGATGTGCTTGGGGCTATGGTTTAGGGGTGACCCTTTATAGAGTAGGGTTCTGGGTTGGACTTGGTGATCCCAAGGGTCTTTTCCAGGCCAAGTGTTTCTGTGATTCAGTGATTCTGTCCAGCCAGGCATTTGTTGCATTTAGCCACGAAAGCAAAAACAAAGCCAAACTCCTGTCCAGGCCTACAGTAGCCTACCTAGATGTGAATAGTAGCTCATTTAAAATAACCACACAGAAGTAATTCCCTCAGAAGCTTACCCCTCATGGCTCTGTTGTTTCCCATCTGATGGTGGGCTGCTGTGTGCTGTAGGAGATACGAATGGCACAGTAAAGAAATACTCCACGGCCATCCTGAGCAGTGAGCTTTCAGGCCCCATTGAGGCCTGATAGAAACACAATGGCCTTGCAGCTTCCACCAGACAGCCCCCAGGGACAAGTTCAAACCCAAAACCTTCATACCTCTCTCTGCCTGTAGAGACTGGTTTAGCAGGACATGACACGTTAGTGAGGGTAAAGGTTTTGCTCCCATCCACAGGCTGTGTGGAGCTTCTGATGGCTTCCATCTCCCTTTCCTTCCTCTGTAGAAGCTCACTGGTGTCTTTGGGGCCCTCCTTTGCCCCACAGAAAAGCCCTTTTCTGAGCTGCTAGCAAGCTGAACTTACATGTGCTACACAGAAGCCTTGAGCTGTTGTCTTAAGTAAGTTACAACATTCAGGGAATGTTACAGAAAAAACAGGTGTTGGGAGGAAACCAACAGCTTTACGTAGCCCTGATGTGCAAGCTCCTTCCTGTAGTATGCATTTAGCAGTTACAGAGGGAGTTTAGAAGTTGAATGTGGAAATCAACCCTGAGGATGATGAGAAGGGATGTTTATTTGCAATGATACTTAGGAATCAGGGTGCCTGCTCTCACAGTAGTCAGTGCACTCTTTGGAATGTCTTGGAGATCTGCTTAATTAAATGTGTGTAATGTGTACAAAGTATACAAGTTTGATGTGATGCTGTACTGTGAAATCTAACTGCCAAGAGAAATAGAAATCCCAACGTGAAGATCACATGGATTGTTCTTCAGAACATGAAGAATCATGGAATGACTGAGGTTGGAAGGAACATCTGGAGCTCATCTGATTCAGCCCCTCTGCTCAATTAGGGCTACCTAGGGCCAGTTGTCCAGAGACAACTGTACAGATGGCCTTTTAATATTTCCAAGGAGGGAAACTCCTCAACCTCCCTGGTCAACCTCTGCCACTGCTCAGTCACCCTCACAGTGGAAAAGCATTTCCTGATGATCAGATGGATCCTCCCTAGCTTCATTTTGTGTCTGCCACTTCTTGTCCTGTCACTGGGCACCACTGAAAAGAGCCTGGCTCTATCTCCTTTCAGGTATTTATATACATTGATAAGATCCCCCTGAAGAAAACTGTGATTACCTAGCAGGATGCAAATCCTCTAAATCTGAGATCTTAGATCACTTCTTTGAGTGAACATTCAAATGCCTATACTGCAGATTCACTTTGCACATGACACACTAGATAAAGATTGCCATGGCTGCAACAGTGGTCTGCTGGATAAAGCAGAGGTTGCTTCATGCAGAGGAAGAATCATTTAGGAGCAGTAAGGAGTATGGAAATGTTTTCAGTAGGGATGATGCAAAAAGTTCTTTGCTTTGTTTTGTTTGTTTCAAAAAAAAGAGGAGGGAATTTTCTCATTTGAACAATTTCACAAAGGCACAGAAAAAAATATTCTTAGGCCTGCTGCAACTGTACACAACCAAAGAGGCTATTTGTTCTCACAACACTGATGTCTGTCCCTAAATGTGGAAAAATTGCATTGCTTTAACACATCTGAAGAAATTCTTTGCTTTATTAGGAATGGTGTTTCAGAGAAGAGTGAAGTGTCCCTTTTAAGTCAGTCAGCTGAAGGTCAATGAAAGGATAGTCAACACAGAGCAGCATACTCATCCTTCCCTGGTCACTACTTTCTTGGCATGCCAACAAGCAGGAAGTGAAGGTATGTCAAATCCTAACTTTGGAAACTCTCCTGATTCAATGTGCTCCACTATAAGCTTACATATATTGGATTGTAGTGGGTCCGGCATGTGTGTTAGAGCTTCAAGAAGCTCACATGACACATGCAAGGGAGAGGAGCAAGACACATGCAATACAGCACTACAGAGACAATTCTGTGCTCACAAAGTGTATTTTCAAACTATTCCACATCATTTTCTTCAAAAGAATCAGTTCCCACTTCTTCATAGTCTTTCTCCAGGGCAGCTAGGTCCTCTCGGGCCTCTGTGAATTCTCCTTCCTCCATACCTTCACCCACATACCAGTGAACAAAAGCTCTCTTGGCATACATCAGATCAAACTTGTGGTCAAGCCTTGCCCAAGCCTCTGCGATGGCTGTGGTGTTGCTCAGCATGCAGACCGCTCGCTGAACTGGGGCTAGGTCTCCACCAGGAACTACTGTAGGAGGCTGATAGTTGATCCCAACCTGGAAACAGGAATATGAGAGAAGGTTGTAAACACAAGAGCAGACAGCAGTCAAAGAGGTGAATAAAATGTGAGCAAAGTTACAGATGCTGTGGTAAGGGCCTGGAGAGCACTGAAGGAGCTGGGACTGTTTAGTTTGAAAGAGTGGAGACTGAGGGGATACCAAATCACTCTCTGCAACTACCTGAGAGGAGTTGTGGAAAGGTTGGTGCTAGTCTCTTCTCCCAGGTAATTAGTGATAGAACAAGAGGCAACAGCCTCAAGCTGCAGCAGGGCAGGGTTAGACTGGACATTAGGAAGAGTTTTTTCCCAGCAAGAGTGGACAGGCATTGGAATGCGCTGCCCAGGGAGGTGGTAGAGTTACCAACCCTAGATGTGTTTAAAGGTGGGTTGGAAGTGGTGCTTGGGGATATGGTTCAGGGGTGAACCCTGCAGAGTAGGGTTCTGGGTTGGGCTTGATGATTCTGAGGGTCTTTTTCAATCTGAATGTTTCTGTGATTCTATAAAGTGATGCCACCGTCAACACTACCAGACAGCAATGCCATAAAACCAATAACAAGCAGTATGACACCTGATGATTCTCATGTCTGTATTATTGTTCTGTGTAATATATGCTGGCAACTTTGTAGTTTTCTTAACAGCTACTCAACACTGAACATACACTTTCACCAAGATACTCTGTAGAAACTAATACAGAAAGCTGGTTCCTAGTTAGAAGTTTTTATTCTTAAGCCAGGTATTTGTATGACAAATATTCTCCCACTACAAATGTGTGTATGATAGTTGAAATTACATTTCCCAACACAGCTATGTACCACCAGTGAGAGGATGAGCAGAGGGCTGGAGCACCTCTGCTATGAGGACAGGCTGAGAGAGTTGGGGTTGTTCAGTTTGGAGAAGAGAAGGCTGCAAGGAGACCTTATTGTGGCCTTCCAGTATCTGAAGGGGGCTACAGGAAAGCTGGGGAGGGGCTTTTCAGGGTGTCAGGTAGTGACTGAACTAAGGGGAATAGATCCAAACTAGAGGAAGGGAGATTTAATTTAGATGTTAGAAAGAAATTCTTCACCATAAGGGTGGTGAGACACTGGCACAGGTTGCCCAGGGAGGTGGTGGAAGCCTCATCCTTGTAGGTTTTTAAGGCCAGGCTGGATGTGGTTCTGAGCAACCTGAGGTAGTGTGAGGTGCCCCTGCCCATAGCAGGGGGCTTGGAACTGGATGATCCTTGAAGTCCCTTCTAACCCTGTGTGACCGTTTTAGGCTGTGCCTTTAAGAAAGGGACAGTTGATGGAACACTCTGTCTGAATGTTTTGAAAAACAAGGTCAGGTCTAAACGAATTTCATTGGTAGATTGGTAGAATGCAACTTTTGAGTTTTTAGTTCAGTTCAGTTAGTTCTGTCTGTTCAGTCTGTTACCTCTGTTCCTGTGGGCCTCTTTTCTCTCTCTCTGAAGCAACAGCTGCTGGACGGAGGCAAGCTTGAATTAACAAAGCTGACCAGATAAGAAAACTAACTCTTGCACACGCTTTGAGCTAACAGAATTTTCTCCTTAATTGCCTTTCTCTCTCTCTCTAACCCTTTTTGGGAAAAAAAGGGAGGTGGGGAGGGTGAGGGGGGTACAGGGGGGAATCCTCCTGGCTGGAGGAAGTCTTCTGTATTATGTGCATTGCTGTATATTTCTGTATATATTGTGAATACTGTATATTTGTGTACATATTCATTGCATTCCATTTATGCTTGTAAATATAGCTTATTTCATCTGCTTCTCCGACTGAGTTAGTTGTAGTATCTTTGGGGGGGGAGGGTGAGAACTTTCTCACCCTGCCACACCCTGTCAGTTCTGTGATGCTGTAATATTTCTGTGTGAGGGACCTAACTGGCAGATTCCCTAGTATCAGCATTTCCTGTATTCATTGTATCAGGTTTGATATTTCTTTATTTTTATTCACTAGATGTTGCTTTAGAGGGAACACTCACTGGCTTTTCCAAAATTCAGGTTGCAAATTAATATTTCTTTAAATTTTGACTCACACACACTTCAGATTCCCACATCCATAAGGATCTAGGAGCCTGTGTCAATGGGATGTCCAAAGAGGAAAGGGCACCTTCTTTGCAAATGTCTCTTGTATGTCCTCTTCTCACAAGTGGGAAACACAAGATCTAAAACTTTAAATACAAGGTTTCCACTAGCATGAAATTGCCCTTTAAACATGAAAGTGAAGTTCATGGCAGCTGTACTCACCTTGAAGCCTGTGGGACACCAGTCAACAAACTGGATAGTTCTCTTGGTCTTGATGGCAGCAATTGCTACGTTGACATCTTTGGGAACCACATCACCACGGTAAAGCATGCAGCAGGCCATGTACTTCCCATGTCTGGGGTCACACTTGACCATCTGGTTGTTGGGCTCAAAGCAGGAGCTGGTGATCTCAGCCACTGAGAGCTGCTCGTGATAGGCTCTCTCAGAGGAGATGATGGGGGCATAGGTCACCAAGGGGAAGTGGATGCGCGGGTAGGGCACCAGGTTGGTCTGGAACTCCGTCAGATCCACATTGAGGGCCCCGTCGAAGCGCAGCGAGGCGGTGATGGAGGAGACAATCTGGCTGATGAGGCGGTTCAGGTTGGTGTAAGTGGGGCGCTCTATGTCCAGGTTCCGGCGGCAGATGTCATAAATGGCCTCATTGTCCACCATGAAGGCACAGTCTGAATGCTCCAGGGTGGTGTGTGTCGTCAGGATGGAATTGTAGGGCTCCACCACAGCAGTGGAGACCTGAGGGGCCGGGTAGATGGCAAATTCCAGTTTGGACTTCTTTCCATAATCCACAGAGAGGCGTTCCATCAGTAAGGAGGTAAAGCCAGAGCCAGTTCCCCCACCAAAGCTGTGGAAGATCAGGAATCCTTGCAGACCAGAGCAGGCATCAGTCTAGGAAAGAGAAAATGAAAGAACAGGGGCTGACGACAAATGAAAAGACATCTACTACATTATCTTGTTCTGAGCTGAAGGAGAGTGCAATCAGCAATATACAGCATAGATTTCCCATCAGGTTCTCTTGAGAAAGGCCTGGTGTTAATCCTGTCCTTTCCTTTCCTCGCTGGTTCAACTTATGACATAAAAATTGGGCTCATATGTGGAACTTCTGTCTAAACTTCATACCTCTTTTAGTCTAGTTGAAACCAGCAAGGTAGAACTGCCTAATCTGCCCTGCTGTGATGATCATGAAGAACTGCTGGGGTCGGAGTGGCTGGAGAGCTCCCAAACAGAGAGGGACCTGGGGGTGCTGATCGACAACCACCTGAACATGAGCCAGCAGTGTGCCCAGGTGGCCAAGGTGGCCAACGGCATCCTGGCCTGCATTAGGAATAGTGTGGCCAGCAGGAGCAGGGAGGTCATTGTGCCCCTGTACTCTGCTTTGGTTAGGCCACACCTTGAGTCCTGTGTCCAGTTCTGGGCCCCTCAGTTTAAGAAGGACATCGAGACACTGGAACGTGTCCAGAGAAGGGCAACAAGGCTGTGGAGAAGCCTTGAGCACAAGTCCTGTGAGGAGAGGCTGAGGGAGCTGGGGTTGCTTAGCCTGGAGAAGAGGAGGCTCAGGGGTGACCTCATTGCTCTCTACAACTACCTGAAGGGTGGTTGTAGCCAGGAAGGGGTTGGCTTCTTCTCCCTAGCAACCAGCACCAGAACAAGGGGACACAGTCTCATGCTGCAACAGGGGAAGTTTAGGCCGGAGGTGAGGAGAAAGTTCTTCACCGAGAGAGTCATTCGCCATTGGAATGGGCTGCCCGGGGAGGTGGTGGAGTCACCGTCCCTGGAGGTGTTCAAGAGGAGACTGGACATGGCACTTGGTGCCATGGTCTAGTTGTGGGGTCTGTGGTGACAGGTTGGACTCGATGATCTTCAAGGTCTCTTCCAACCTTAGCAATAGTGTGATACTGTGATACTGTAGCTGCATATTCACAATCATGTTTGAAGACTATCTGAAGGCACGCAGCTGGGAAATGAACCACTGAGCTTCTATCTCTTGGACTTGTAATGGTGCCTCTGTACATACTTGTTGTGCCTGTGGCTCAAGCCAAGCTGGGGGCAGGTGTGGATCTTTTAGAAGGTACGACAGCTCTGCAGAGGGAGGGACCTTGACAGGCTGGGCAGATGGGTCTCCTCCCATCCAACAGGATGGCATTCAACAAGTCCAAGTGCTGGGTTCTGCACTTTGGCCACAACAACCCCATGCAGTGCAACAGGCTGGGGTCGAAGTGGTGGGAGAGCAACCAGGCAGAACGGGACCTGAGGGTACTGGTTGACAGCAGCTGAACATGAGCCAGCAGTGTTCCCAATTGGCCAAGAGAAGCAATGGCATCCTGGCCAGTATCAGGAATAGTGTGGCCAGCAGGAGCAGGGAAGTCATTCTGCCCTGTGCTCAGCACTGGTTAGGCCACGCCTTGTGTTCTGTGTCCAGTTTTGGGCCCCTCAGTTTAGGAAAGATGTTGAGTTGCTGGAACATGTCCAGAGGCTGAGGGAGCTGGGGTTGCTTAGCCTGGAGAAGAGGAGGCTCAGGGGAGACCTTCTTGCTCTCTACAACTACCTGAAAGGCGGTTGTAGCCAGGTGGGGGTTGGTCTCTTCTCCCAGGCAACCAGCACCAGAACAAGAGGACACAGTCTCAAGCTGTGCCAGGTGAAGTATAGGCTGGAGGTGAGGAGAATGTTCTTCCCAGAAAGAGTAATTTGCCATTGGAATGTGCTGCCCAGGGAGGTGGTGGAGTCACCATCCCTGGAGGTGTTCAGAAAAGGCTTGGATGTGGCACTTGGAGCCATGTTTTTTTTTGTCAGGAGGTGTTAGGTATTAGGTAGTAGGTTGGACTTGATAATCTCTGAGGTGTTTTCCAACCTGCTTGATTCTGTGATACATCTTGCAATCTCTTTTCTGAAGCATGGTATGATGGACTACATGATCTTTAGAGGTCCCTTCCAACCCCTAACATTTTGTGATTCCATTATTTGTGGCTAGCAAGCTACCAGTTCTGCACTTCTTTTGTCCGCAGAATCCAAACTGCTCTTTCAAAGCCAGTGGGACCTACCAGCTTACGGACGCGATCCAGCACCAGGTCAATGCTCTCTTTGCCAACGGTGTAGTGGCCTCGGGCATAGTTATTAGCTGCATCTTCCTTTCCAGTGATCAGCTGTTCTGGATGAAAAAGTTCCCGGAAGGCTCCGGCCCGCACTTCGTCTAAACAACAAAGAGACATTGTAAGAAGCTGCATGGCTGTGCCCCAGTGCTAACCAGCTCTGGTGACTGCTGGCAGTGATGCAAAAGTTCAGGTATGGGAGGATGTGACCCCAAAAAGCAGATGCTGATGGAGAAGTGTTATGGTTTGAAGCTGGAACTTTAGCCCAGCTCCTAATTTCAAGATACAAGTAGGGATTTTCCATAGACTTAGAGGAAAAGGTAAATAAAACAACGGATTGGATACAGAAGAATAACAACAGATAGGTATATATCATTATTATATTATTGATATAGCATATTAGCCTGGAGAAGAGGAGGCTCAGAGGAGACCTTATGGCTGTCTACAACTCCCTGAAGGGAGGTTGTAGCCAGGTGGGGGTTGGTCTCTTCTCCCAGGCAACCAGCAACAGAACAAGAGGACACAGTCTCAAGCTGCACCAGGGGAGGTTCAGGCTGGATGCTAGGAAGAAGTTCTTCCCAGCAAGAGAGATTGGCCATTGGAGTGTGCTGCCCAGGGAGGTGGTGGAGTCACCATCACTGGAGGTATTTAAGAAGAGACTGGATGAGGCACTTGGTGCCATGGTTTAGTTGGTTAGATGGTGCTGGGTGATAGGTTGGACTTGATGATCTCGAAGGTCTTTTCCAACCTGGTTAATTCTGTTTTATTCTGTTCTAATCATCCCATTCATTTGTTGGATAGCTTATACTTGGTTGCACAGATTGCTCTTTCTTTCTTTTCTGTCACTTCTGCTTGCAACTTGCCTCTGGCCCTGTGGCCTTGCCAGGATAATCTCTGTTTTGACTACCGTGTGTGAGGTACCAGGGAGAAGGGAGGCAGGGAGAAGGCTGCTAGCAGTGAGTTATGAATATATATAAATGGCTTAGTTGTCATGAGGTATGAGGTATTAGGTAATAGGTTGGACTTGATGACCTCTGAGGTCTTTCCAACCTGCTTGATTCTATGATTCTGTATGTCTTATCACCTTATATAGTTTCATATTTAGTTCACCTTTTGTAACTATAACTTCATTTTACTTCCATACTTTCTGAGCTAGTCTGGTGAATTATTCTTGAGGTAACTCTCAATCTTGGAGGTGAATCTCCAATTGGTGTGGGGGTGGGGGAGAGGTCAAATTCTAACACCAGAATAAGAAGGGGGTTCATTTTTGTTGTTGTTGCATTCCGCTGATTTATGGTGTGACTTGTATCCAGCCACAGAGGTTGTTATCTTCTCATGACCTTGTTGGTTGTGCCCACAAGAGGACAAGTCAGTGTAAAAAAAGAAGTGTGAAGAAAATGAAGTTTCCTCGATGCCCCAATTTATAGAGATCCTTATATTGCTGGAAGGAAACTCTCAGGCTCCCATTTTGAATCCTAATGTCAGAAAAGCAGAATTTGAATGGAAAAAAATGTCACAATAAAAAAACCCAAAAGGTTTGTGCAAAAAGGAGTCATAGAAACCATGTCTACTAGCTATGAAACTGCTGTGGGTCCTGCTCTCGTGTTTCGAACGACTATGACAGAATCTGCCTGTCTGTGTCACAAGAAAATGAGTTTCATGCTATGGAGTGGTAGACCAAGATACAAAGAGTGTGTCCAGCAGATTGAGGGAGGTTCTTCCCCTCTAGTCTGCCCTAGTGAGACCCCACTGGGAATATTGCAACCAGTTCTGGGCTCCCCAGTTCAAGAGGGACAGGGATCTGCTGAAGAAAATCCAACGGAGGGCTGCAAGGATGCTGAAGGGACTGCAGCACTGCCTGGTGAGGAAAGGCTGAGAGCCATGGGGCTGTTTAGTCTGGAGAAGAGAAGACTGAGAGGGGATCTGATCCACGTCTATCAATATCTGAGGGCTGGGAGTCAGGAAGGAAGGGACAGGGACAGCCTCTACTCACCTGTGCCCTGGGATAGGACAAGGGGCAATGGATGGAAACTACAGCACAGGAGGGTCCACCTCAACGTGAGGAAGAACTTCTTTACTGTAAGGGTCCCAGAGCACTGGAACAGGCTCTCCAGCGAGGCTCTAGAGTCTCCTTCTCTGGAGCCTTTCCATCCCTGTCTGGATGTGTTCCTGTGTGACCTGTGCTGGATTCTGTGGTCCTGCTCTGGCAGAGGGGTTGGACTGGAAGATCTCCAGAGGTCCCTTCCAACCCCTAACAACCTGTGAGCCTGTGCTTTCAACCACTGGAGACTGGTGACACACTGTCTGATATTAGGCATAGGAAACTCTTCTCCATTTTCCAGGTTTATTTCTATACTGACCTACTACGGTTGGTTCCAAGTCCACCATTACAGCCCGTGGCACATGCTTCCCAGTGACTGTTTCGTTGAAAAAGGTGGTAAAAGAGTCATCACAGTTGAGTTTATCCTGATCCTTGAAGGTGCCATCTGGCTGAATGCCATGCTCCAGGCAGAAGAGTTCCCAGCATGCATTTCCAATCTGAACCCCAGCCTGGCCAACATGAATAGAGATGCATTCACGCTAAGGGGAGAAAGCAAAAACAGTCAGAAAAAACAGTGCACATGAGTCCTCCTTGTACTTCCTTTTGCCCTGTGCATTGCTTTTCAAAACAAAACAAAACCAAAAAGGTGGTGGACAGTCACTGCCAGCATTTCATTTGTTTCTTCACCCCCATGATTACCAAGGAGACAGTGCCTATGCATGCCAGACACTGGGACAGTTCTTTAAAAATTGAGACCTGTGCGCTGTAATAAATGGATACAAAAAAACAGGCAGGAAAAGAAATATTGCTGTTACACAAACCCCATCTTTTCTCCTGTAGATTGGCCCTGATGAGGAGCACATCCCAGTTTAGTTTATTTTTACTCCTGGCTGGAACCTGACACAGCTATGTGCTATCTTTCAACCTTATATAACCCGAGGCAGGTGATGTTGTTTGGTCCTTTTACCCTCCAGAAGCTGGATTGGAAGCTCGGAAAATCTGCTTTAAGTAACATTCATCTCAGGAAATTATTTCACATTCTCTCAGTTGAAAAAAAAATGTTCCTTCAAGCTTTTCAGCAGCTGTGAATTGTACATTGCTGGTGCATGGCTCATTCAGGCAGTGCCATTGCAATATAGCATTTTTACTTGCATAATTTTGAGCATATTTCCTGTGGTAGCCAAGATCTTGAATGAAAAGAAAAATAAGTATGTAACACTAGGCTAAAATAGGCAGGGCTCACAAGTTCCCAAATCCTTTACACTTAAGAGTACAGGGATATGAAGTGCAGGATTCCCCAAGCTCAGAAATAGAATTACAGAGCAGTTATTTCTGAGGTAGTCCCAGTGCTTTCAACAGTAGGTGAAATGAAAGGCAGTTTGTCAGGGAGGCTTTTCAGACAAATGGAGTTTATCAGCTTCAGTTTATGCTTTGGAGCAATTGTAGTTATAACCTTCTGATCTCAATGGCCTGTCCATACTAGAGAGTAAGAAACGATCAGGTCACAGTACTGAATCCTTGCCTGTGCTGACTGATAATTAGCATACTTGCTGGCATAGTTTTTTGCTTATCCCAGTTGATAGTTTTCCAGACAATGCTTGGGGACCACCCAGACTACAACTCATTGTCAAGAATGGTTTCCAGTGAGCAGCTAACTGACTGCTGCCTAGCTTTGGGGAAGAGAAGAGAACTCAGATGGCTAAATATGAAGTAAGCCATGCTACCTGGATTTAAGGCCAGAGAATAATCCTCCCTCATTTTTGTTTTCTAGTACCACATTTAGAGATACCCAGTGACTTAGTATCAGATTTGGCCAAGTAACATGAAAAAAATATAAATACATCCAAAACCAAACCAACCAAAGAAACAAACAAAACCCAACCACAACTCTGTAACTGCTTGCCCTGAAAAATCATCCTGTGACCTGAGAATGAAATGCATCTTCCCCAAAACCTAATTCCAGGCACAATGTGTGAGCAGCAGCATCCCTGGAGCAGTGTTTTCTCCATAAATTGGCATAGAGGGAATTTCAGAAGGCACTGCTGCTCCAGTTAGTCATCCTCAGAGGTTCAAGTGAATGTGGAAAGCCAATTCAAACGCTTCATTCAATGAAGAATATTATTTCTATTCAGTACTCATTTTTAAGTTCCTGACCCTGCTAGTGCATATGTAGCAGTGTGTGTAATGTGCTCTCAGGTGTACTTGCACTACCCTGTTTTTCTCAGCTGAGCTGTGCAAAAGTGTCTGAGTTACTTGAGTGATGATGAGGCTTTATTGGTCAGTCAGTATGTTGCAGGGGAATTACAATCTCGAGGATTACACAGGAAACAGTGTAGACATATTTGAGCTTAGAGAGTGCAGCTAATGCTGATTTTGCACAGGAAAGACTCCTGCTTTTCTTTTAAATCCCAAAGTGAATCTGTGAGGCTAGCATTAAACTAAACAAATAGATAAATGGACACATTAATTGATTTATTAACCCTGCTTTTAAATACAGCCATGAGGCCAGGTGACTTTTTAAAATGGCATATTTTAGAGCAAAACTGCAATGACAAGTCAAGCGATACCTGGAACCTAAAGAGCTGCTTTGCTCTGTTCCTCAGACCAGTAGAGGGGTTGCTCTGTTTTTTTCACAGGTGGAACAAGTGAATGTTCCCTTAGGAAATTACTATTGTAAAGCTGTAAATACTCTTACAGATGAAGAACTGTAGAACCAGTTCCTTTCCTTTTGGACTGAGTTTTCAGTTGCCCTCGTTTGAAGTAGTATCTCAACCCTGGCTTTTGAGCTAGGCCTCTTGCCATGCTCCAGCCTTCAACTCCCATCTTCTCCTACCCCAGCAGTAATTTGGAAGTAGTCTGACAAGGAGTGAAGACAGTAACAAAGAGGTTTCTAATTTTGCATAGTAAACAGCTTTAAAATTGATTTCAGACTTCTATCAGGGAAGAGAGTGGGCCTTCTTCAGAGTCTCAGGCAGAGTAAACTGATCTCTGTGTGGTATTTACATTTGGAGCCCACTCCAAACTCATGTTTCACATCCCACCACTAATATACCAGGACCTGACTTTTTAATTTACCAAGAGACAGTAGAAAGGGCCAGGTTCTTTGTGAAACTAAACCTCGGACAGCTTTTATCCTGGTTAATAAATAAATAAATACTATTACCTAAGTATTTACTGCACAAAGACAGACATTAGGCTTCCAGCTATTCCTGACATATACTCACTACCTAGGTATGCCTTAAGGCATGGGCAGCCTGACTCAGGGCCAGACATAAGTTGGGGTACAAGTTGAAATGGACTTTTTCACATTCTGAAAGGTATGGAGAGTTTTCTACATGTTTCTAATGAACCCTCAAATCTTTAAAAATGAAGGGCCTTTTGTTTTCACTTCGGTAAATGCATGCACATGTAAAACCATTCCTGCCCTCCCGAAGCACACACAGGCATACACTGCACAGCTAGGAACAGTGCAGCTGGGGGGGGGGCTGAATTAATTTGAAACAGACATGAAAAGAACTAACTTTTTTTTTTTAATTATTTCTTTACAAAAAATACTATCTCCTGTGAAAATGAACTGGTGTTGAGAAAACGTGTTCACAACAGGAAGCACTAAAAATCCAAGGCTCCAGATCTAGAGACTCTCTGAAGAACACTTTGGTTCCCTGTGCCTTACAGGTCCAGTGGTGTTTGCTGACATTCTTTTTCGACCTTCTTAGGCGGTAACTGGAGCGTGAGATCAGGGTTTTGTGGCACAAACCACAGAACAACAGCAGATCCCCCAGCCTTGCCTCACCCACGGTCATTTGGGTACCCATACAACCAATGTTCCCACATCCCCCTTACCATGGTGTCTCCAGGGGCGTTTCCTTCCCTTTCAGGTCAGTGGTGGAGGGTCGTTGCGGCAGCCCAGCTCTGGGCTGTAGGGCGGGAGGCAGCCTGGGCCCAGCACCCAGCACCTGCTGCTGCACTTCAGTGTCACAGTGTGGTGGGGAATAGGTCACAGACTCTGCAGTTCTGCCTGCTGCATCACTGCCTCCTGCTCTCCCCACCACCCTAAGTATGCAAATTCATCCAGACAGGTAGGACTCGAGTACACCCCAGATTTCAAACTGACTTCCACCTGCTTCCATGTGTGTCAGGGCCCTGATCCTCCCCTTACCATCCCTGGACAGCAGGGGACGGGGGAGGGCCGTTCTGAGGTTCAAGTCATTCCCTTGAGGTAAATAGTAGAGTAATTGGCCACTGGAATGTGCTGCCCAGGGAGGTGGTGGAGTCACCATCTCTGGAGGTGTTCAAAAAAGGATTGGATGTGGCACTTGGATCCATGGTATAGTTGTCAGGAGGTGTTAGGTAATAGGTTGGACTGATGATCTCTAAGGTCTTTTCCAACCTGTTTGATTCTGTGTGTGAAAGGCAAAACGACGCCAAACAGCTGATCAGCTGGGTTTAGTAGATCGAACCAGAGCAGAGGGAAAAGAGGAGGGGAAAGCAGTGAGGAAAATACATATACTAGAGAAGGGATATCACTGCTCCCCTGGTTTGAAAATGCTGGTGTTGCCACAGGAACAATTCCAAGTTCCTCAGCAGTGGCGGCAGGGAGTGGGGCTGGCCACGTGAAACAGGGCTGTGCCATGGGGCGGGTGTCCGGGACACAGACTCAGCAGAGCCGAGAAGCCAGGCTGTGCCACATGGCTTGTCTCCAGGGTGCAGGCAGCAAGGTGGGGAACTGAATGGTGTGGGGCACCGAATGGTGTGGGGTCAAGCAGAGCAGCAGGGACGCAGGTCTGTGCCATGTGGCTGCCTGCCATGGAGCTCTCTAGGCATCAAGAGAGTGGAGAGTCGTGAAGCAGTGCAGAGTAGGCAGTGCAGATTGGCAGTGGGGTGGGGAACAGAACAGAGCAAAGCAGCTCCATGACGTGAAGAGAGTGCAGAGGATCACAGGATGTTAGGGGCTGCAGGAGAACTCTGGAGATCTTCCAGTCTAAGCCCCCTGCCAGAGCAAGACCATAGAATCCAGCACAGGTCACACAGGAACACATCCAGACAGGGATGGAAAGGCTCCAGAGGAGACTCCACAACCTCTCTGGGCAGCCTGTTCCAGTGCTCTGGGACCCTTACAGTAAAGAAGCTCTTCCTCATGTTGAGGTGGAACCTCCTGTGCTGTAGTTTGCATCCACTTGTCCTATCACAGGACACAAGTGAGCAGAGGCTGTCCCTTTCTGACCCCCAGCCCTCAAATGTTTATAGATCCCCTCTCACTCTTCTCCAGACAAACCAGCCCCAGGTCTCTCAGCCTTTCCTCACCAGGCAGTGCTGCAGTCCCTTCAGCATCCTTGTAGCCCTCCATTGGACCGTCTCAAGCAGATCCCTGTCCCTCTTGAGCTGGATGCACTATTCCACATGAAAATATTCCAGAAGAACACAGCTAAATACCAGGCACTTTATTCCTGGTTGTACTGGTCTTGGCCATGCCCCAACAATAAGCTGAATTTTCCACAGAAAGCCATTACCACTCTCTAAACTCCTCCAAAATGCAGACTTACACCCTACCAACTCGTCAACTGATTAGATCTCAGAGTCCACCGCACAAGTCTCTACTTACTTCCAATGTGCCTATACAATGAGGATGCAGTGAAACATTCCAGGAAATGGACTGAAAACTGGAGGTTTTCATACACTTAATCACAGCACAAAAAAGCAACTCTACAAAGAGGTAAATCAGTAGTCACTTTATTGTGAAAATCAAATATTGCAGTTTTAGTATTAATAAAGCCCCTGATGGCTTTTCCCCTGCCTTCTTGCCCTCTCAGGATGAAAGCCATACAATAAAAATGCAAAATCAGTAGTAATCAAAAAAGGTGAAGGTTACCAAGCTACATTTAAAATCAAGCTGAACATTAACAGTCCTGGTTAAGTGACAGGATATGGCTTTTAACACTTCTAAACATCATGTATGGCTTGCCCAGACCACTGGTCCCACCTCCCAAAATGCAGTTCTGCCATCTAACTAAAAACATCAATAGAAAACTAGAGGAAAAAAAACCCTAGATATTTAAACAGTCAATTTGGTGAGACTTTGGCCCAACTTCAGAGAAAAGTTTCCCATTTCTTTAACTGGCTTACAAAGTACTTACAGTGAGACCTTGCAAAGTAGGGGGCCTGTAGACACAACAGTAACTGCTTGAAAGAGCTCAACTCCACACAAAGCTTCTGTATTTTATTCTACCTGGCTTCCCATCACTGTTGGTGGCAGAGGTGCAACTACACTTCCAGTGGGATTACAAGAATCATGCAGAAATATCAGGAGCAGCTCTTCCCTATGTGTGCTGAGTATATAAAGAAGAACTTTTGAATATGGTGAAGTAGCACATAATGCTTATCCTGGGGTAAAGTCCTAGCAGAAACAACAACTCTGGGGAAAAATGTGGGATTCTTTTAGTTTTCACTCTTGATACAACTAGACAAGGCCATTACTGCATTGAATGACCTGCCTCAGCTTCTTATATTAACATTGAAGTATTTCTCTGCTGGGATAATCTAAGAAGAAACAGACACAGAACCAGTTTTAGCAGTGAAGATGCAGACTATTTTTAAGGTATTCCAGCAGTTAGTAAAGCAACAGATCACACACAGCTGAAAGCATCAACACGCTGCTATCCATGTGAAGAGTAAACCACCACTTCAGCGCACTGCCGGAGACCAAGAACAACCTGAACAGGACTGCTGTTGTATGACATCACACTGGGTAGCTACTTCTTACAGGTTGGGTGTGTTGGATAGAATCTGCCCACCAGAAAGGCTGCTTTGTTCAGCTTTCATAGTTTGGGTGATGTCGAGTCAGCTTGACTCTGGGACACATGCTAGGATGGAAGGCTGCTTGTTTGCCACACAAACTCCTTGCCTGGTACTTGTCCTCTCCATTAAACATGTTGGCTGCAGTGAAAGCAACTGGAGCAAAAGGAGAGGCCAGCACTCTCCTTTGGTATCTGCTCTTTGTCAACTGACGATATGTGAATGTATGAAGAAGAAATTTATCTTCTAACCTAAACCTCCAATTCCACCCCAAGGAGCCAGAAATGGGGTCAGTCTGGTAACAGATCTTCTGTAAAGACAATTTTCTTGCCACTGATCTGGGGAAGGTTTTGGCATCTCAGAGAAGTGCCTCTTTCTACCTATTAATAAATTTTTGCTCTGAATGACACAGCATGGCTAAATGGCTCCCATGTAACCCATGAGTTTAGGTACTGGAGACAATCAGAGCAATTCCAGACATGGAGACTTTTTGCCATCTACATAAACAAAGCAAGAGACAGAAAAACAATGAAGCAATTCAGCTGTTTAACCAATAATAGAGTTAATGTGCTTCTAAGAATGACTATGCATTAGACAAGCACAAAGTGCTGCAATTTGCATTTATGAAGAGTAGCACAGTAGTCTCTGTGGCCCACAACCTTGCCCTTCTGGCTTAAATATGACTAAAATCAAAAGTGCTTGCATAAGGAAGCATCAGTCACAAGGGAAACCCTGCAACAGGCTTCACCTTCACCTTCCCCAGTGTTTTTCTTCCACATGCTTGTCCTAGATACCATGCTGCAGAACTGGGCTTTTCAGATGTCTTCAGGCAAACCAGAATATTCCTCTATTTGTACTCCATTACCTTTTACAGTCGTGCCTCCAGGAATGTCATTTCACTTGCTCACAAACCCGTCCAGTGTTTGCAAGGATGGAGCCTTCTTCCATAGGTCAAAACTGGCTACACAACTCTCACTCCGGAGTTACAGCTGAAGGGTGCTCAAGAGTGCTTGAAAAGGAGGATTCTTTCTTGGTTACAGACGATAGAAGGACTACCTGTACCCTGATGTTGGACAGAACAGTGCTGCAAAGGCAAGCAAAACATCAGGAATGCTTGTCATGGTGTCAAAATTTATACACCACCATTCCCCAGATAAAGGAACCCAGGTATCACCACACAGGAGCTCACAAGTAGTCATCTCAAATGGGGCACTAATTTCAATGGTCCTTGAAGAGACTGATTACATCTTCAAGACAAGCTGACAGTTTTACAGCAGGAGAGAAAAATGCGTTCTGTGGTGGAAGACACTTAGTCTTGAACAGGAGACCTACGGACTGGAGAAAATACAGCTGCCCAAGCCTGTCTGAAGAGCTGGACCAGTTTGTAAATGAATGGCAGTGACGTAGGAGAAGCTGCAGAAAAAACCAAAGAGCAGAAGGGCTTTTATTACAGAAGGTAAAACTAAAATATACTATTATATTAAGAAAAATACTAAGCATTTTCTTACTATTCTATTTAGAGAAATACTAATATGTTAAGAAAGAACTAATCCCAAGTAGAGTTAATGGAAACCTTGTTGCCTTATTTCCTTGTGTTTGGTTCAGCACTTGGGCCTTCACTCGCAGCACTGCTCGCATTCCTAGCCAGCTGCCTTCGGCATTTCCCAGCGGCCTACGTGCAGAACAGCGGTGGAGTAAATGCTGCCGAGCAGAAGGGGAAACGCCCAGCCCCTCCACAGCCCAACTGACTCCTCTGCATCATGGGATCAGCCCATTCTTCAGTGATAGCAGCAGCCATCACCAGAGTGACTCCAGCATAAGCAGATCAAATGCATGACTATGTTTCTGTCCTGGGCAACTCTCTGTCGTCCTGACAGAACAGCTCTAGAAGGCAATCACTCTTCCAAGAGAGATGCACCTTGTATCACCACAAGATGAACGAAGCAGAAGTCTAGGACAGTTCTGCCTGGCCTTTCTCGGTCTGTACATTCTCTGTTGAAAAGAGCTGAGGATGGGAGTAAGTGTTCACAGAAAACTGGGCTTTGGGGAGCTACATCCTTCTACATGGACTGTGACTGCAAACGTTAGAAACAAGCCCAAATAACAAGTTCTTAGACACCCAGTTTTTAGGTCTCCCAAATCTATTAAAAAGCAACTGTTTTCTACTCTGTAACCATAATGGCATCTTTTAAACATAGCAATCTTAGTGTTGTACCTGGATCTAATCTCACCACCACCAGGTACAGCAGAAAAGTAGCCAAGAGCATCTTTTTGTAAGGAAGCAGATACAAGTGGCTAGACATGGACCTCAGTGCTCTACGCAGCAATGTCAACATGGTCAACAGCTTTTGGGACAAAGCACCTAGAATAGAAGAACAGAAAGGCTGTTAGAACAAAGTAAAGTAAAAAAAGTAATCACAGATAGAGAAAATAAGAAATTAAAGTAAGACCATTCATAGTTTGATTTCATGAGAGTGGGGTTGGTACTTTTTTCTGTAATAGGCAACAGACAAACTACAATTTTGTAACACAATTCACAGAATCACAGACTCAATAAGTTGGAAAAAAACTCAGAGATCATCAAGTCCAACCTAATACCTAACACCTCCTGACAACTAAACCATGGCTCTAAGTGCCACATCCAAGCCTTTCTTGAACACCTTCGGGGACAGGGACTCCACCACCTCCCTGGGCAGCACATTCCAATGGCCAATCTCTCTTGCTGGGAAGAACTTTCTCCTCACCTCCAGCCTAAACTTCCCCTGGCACAGCTTGAGACTGTGTCCTCTTGTTCTGGTGCTGCTTGCCTGTAGAAGAGACCAACCCCCACCTGGCTACAACCTCCTTTCAGGTAGTTGTAGAGAGCAAGAAAGGTCTCCCCTGAGCCTCCTCTTCTCCAGGCTAAGCAACCCCAGCTCCTTCAGCCTCTCCTCACAGGGCTTGTGCTCAAGGCTTCTCCACAGCCTTGTTGCCCTTCTCTGGACACGTTCAAGTGTCTCAATGTCCTTCTTAAATTGACGGGCCCAGAACTGGACACAGGACTCAAGCTGTGGCCTAACCAGTGCTGAGTACAGGGCACAATGACTTCCCTGCTCCTGCTGGCCACACTATTCCTAATGCAGGCCAGGATGCTGTTGGCCTTCTTGGCCACCTGGGCACACTGCTGGCTCATGTTTAGGCAGCTGTCAACCAGTACCCCAGGTCCCTTTCTGCCAGGCTGCTCTCCAGCCACTCTGACCCCAGCCTGTAGCTCTGCATGGGGTTATTGTGGCCAAAGTGCAGAACCCGGCACTTGTTGAATGCCATCATTTTTATACCTTTTGTTTTTTAGGCATCTCTCTTAGTATACTATGATCTTTTATCTCAGTGGTGCCAGCTTCTCTCCTGGGAGATAAGGTCAAGTGATTTCCAGTTCTGGATGAAAAACAGTACTTTAAATAGCAGCTAAGACATTGTTCTACATGGGCTCAACTATAAATAGAGACAATGCAGAAGACATAAAGCCAGTAAAACATGCACTGCAAGGACTGTTGGTTTGCTTTAGTTTCCCTTGTGTACTTTTTTTAAAAATAACAACCCCCCACATATATCCTGAAGTGCTTTTTAACCTGGAAAAAAATGCTCATCTCTTGACGCTGGCAGAGACTCAATACAGTTTGTAACTCTCAGTAAATGGATCACCAAGTCCTGCACCTGGGAAGGAATAATAATCTGCACCAGCACAGGTTAGGAGGTGATCTGCTGGAGAGCAGCCCCCTGGAGAATGGCCTGGGAGGTCCTGGTGGACACAAGTTCTGCATGGGACAGCATCAAGAAGAGCAAGGCCAATGGGATCCTGGGGTGCATTAAGAAGAGTATGTCCAGCAGATCCCAGGAGGTTCTCCCCTCTCTCTGCTCTGCCCTGGTGAGGCCACACCTGGAATATTGCATCCAGTTCTGGGCGCCCCAGCTCAAGAGAGACAGGGATCTGCTGGAGAGAGTCCAAGGTAGGGCTACAAGAATGATGAAGGGCCTGGAGCACTGCCTGGTGAGGAGAGGCTGAGAGCCCTGGGGCTGTTCAGTCTGCAGAGAAGACGACTGAGAGGGGATCTGATCAATGTCTATCAATATCTGAGGGCTGGTGGTCAGGAAGGAAGGGACAACCTCTGCTCACTTGTGCCCTGGGACAGGACAAGGAGCAATGGATGGAAACTACAGCACAGCAAATTCCACCTCCAGATGAGGAAGAACTTCTTGACTGTGAGGGTCCCAGAGCCCTGGAACAGGCTGCCCAGACAGGTGGTAGAGTCTTCTTCTCTGGAGACTTTCCATCCCTGTCTGGATGTGTTCCTGTGTGACCTGTGCTGGGTTCTATGGTCCTGCTCTGGCAGGGGGCTTGGACTGGAAGATATCCTGAGGTCCCTTCCAGCTCCTAAGATCCCGTGATTCCAACTGAAAACTTCCTGGTTTGTCATGACAAATATTCCTAATACCCAGTTAATACTCACGACTCTTTGTTAGTAAGGCTCTAACTAGAACTAAAATTAGGAAGAAAAAAAGAGGAGCACAAAGAACCGAGGGAAAGCCTACCCAAGAGAGTTTCTGTTGCTGTGTCTTCCTGCTCTTCAACAGCCGAATCCGTCTCCTCCTGCTGAGCCCACTGACGTCGGCTCTCACAGATGGTCCCAAGAAAGGTTTGCTGCTGCTCACTGTCTAACAGGTCATAGCTGCGCACAAGCTCCTCTGCTTCCTTGAACCGGCCCAGTGGAAGCAACACGTTCAGCAGGCACAGCTCCAACAACGAACCGTACTCAGGGAGACCCCTGTTGGTTTGGTCTCTCAACCAGCTACTGCCAACCTCCAGCATCACCTGAGGCTCTTTAACTTTGCTGTATAAAAGGATACTGCAATACAAGAAACCAATATTGGAAAACACCGAATCTTTTAAACTGAGATCATTGACAGTTACTACCCACAAGCAGCTATCAAGAAGGCACATTATGAAGGTCTGCAGTTTAATTTCATAGACTCAAAGACTAACCCAGGTTAGAAGGGACCTTGAAAGATCCTGTGTCCATCTTTTTGTAAAGGTATCTCTTCTCCACTTCTGATCTTATCATGCTATTTTCCCAACCAAACCTCTACAAAAAGGCCAGAGCCTGGTTACACTCACTCAGTACATTTCCTCAGACTGGAATTGCTTTTTCCTCCTGAAGCAGGGAGATATTTCCGAGGCAGACAACAGGGAGAGAGCCACCCACACTGCTTCCTCAACATCACCCCTTTTGTATTTTCTCACTGTGAAGCATCTGCAGGCCTGCAGCCACGTTCCTGTACACACAGGTTGAAAACAGGCCTGTCCCAGGTTCTGCTTTTATCCTCACCCCAAAGTGAAAATATCACACAATATTCATGTCTGACCTACTATTAAACTTAATGCAAGCCCTGCGTATATCACAGCCACAAAGAGAAACTCACCACAGCTCCAGAACTTTTGGAGGCAGACGTTCAGGGAGATGGTAATACTGTAGAACCCAAGACAGAACTTCCCTCCACCGGTTCATCTCAGCCAGCGCCTGAATCCCCACAACACAAAGGGAGCATTTCACTTCTGCAGAACTGGTAACGAAGAGACACCTCAGTAAGTGATTGTTTCACCCCTTCCAGTGAACTACAGCCTAGCCTAGTCTCTCTACAGCTCTTTGACTTTCCCTCTTTTCTCACCCCTGATAAGGCAATTCAAGCTCCCGAGAAGATACACGGAGTCTGTACCTAGGAGGACACAGGGAAGCCTCCAAGGCACATCTCCTTTCCTCAAACAGGCAAAGATAACTACGGAAAAGCCAAGCAACACCACAGCAAGACCCATGGGTGCTGTTGCCCTTCATACATATACTCATATTCGAACCTACGAGGTTCCTAAACCTCTCGCATAAAAAAAAATAATAAAGAAGAAAAAACTCCCAGCTTCGGAAATCCCCAAGCCCCTCTATTTAAAAAATAAGACACAAACAGGCCAGACACAGCCTGCAGTTACAGAAATCAGCCTGACCCTGAAGCGACACCAGGCCGCTTCCCGGCGGCCGCCCTCTTACCACTCCGCAAGCCCGGCGACCACTCGCACCTCTCTGGGAAGGGGCTGGTGCCGGACCCCGGACCCAGGCTGTCGCAACCCGCCTCACATCTCTCCACGGCGGCGACGAAGTCCCGGTGCAGCACCAGCAGGTCTGCCGCCTCCTCGAGCAGCGAGGCCGCCTGGGCCGCGACTGGGGGCCAGGTCAGAGGCTCGCTCCTCATGGCGGCGGGAGGGCTGGTGGGAGGGCTGCTGCCGCCCTCCCCGCGTCCCACCGCCCGGCCCCCGCCCGGCTCTGGCTCTGGCTCCAGCGCCGCCGCCACCGCCGGCCCCGGGGCTCGGCGCAGCTCCGCTCGGGGCAGCGGCAGCAGTGGGACCGGAAGACTGTGAGGCGACCTCCGCGCCGCCGCCTCACAGCAGCGGAAGGGCTGCCCCGGTGAACACCTCCCCGCCCCGTGGCCCGGCGGGACATGTAGTCTGGTGGTGACATGAGGGAAAACGGTATCAGCGGCTGCCGGGCGAGGCGCAGGGAGGCGGCGGTAGCTCCTCAGCGAGCTGGTTCCCTGGGGGTTCTGTCGCCTGCAGTCGGAGTGGAGGCAGAGGTGACTCTGCCAGAATGAGCAGCTAAAAACGGGGCCTTGGGGGAGCCCTTCGAGAAACTGCGGACGCAGGCTGTGGGTTCACTACGCTTTGAGCAGTGCCGAAACAGACTTCGGTGCTCGGTCTCTGCCAAAACCCCCTTCAGTTTCTCAATCGATGTGGCTGCCAAGGGGCAACGGCCAAGCCAGCTCTCTCCTACGCGGCTGCCCGCCTTTGCAGGCGCCTCAGAGCTCCGCAGCGCCCGCTTGTTGTTTGTCTTGCGGCCGCCAGGCGTCAGCCCAGCCCCAAGCGCGTCCGTGCTGCGCCACGAGCCCCGCAGGCGGCCGCTGCGGAGCGAGGCAGCAGGGCCGCGGTCACTCTCACCGCAGCCGGGCCAGCGGGGGGAAGAGGTTTAGCGTGGGTGGTACAGGCCTGGGCCGGACGATGGGTGGCCTTCTCCGAGCCTTTTCCTCAGTCACACGGTGTCCACAAGCAAATGACGTTGTTAAAGGAACTGGAGTTCGGGCATAATAACAGCGTCTCCATCAGTACCCTGCGGGCGATGATTCACATTCGTCTTCTGATGTTATTTAAAAACAATAGGGTGTCTTGGTTACAATATAATTCTGGCAGGCAGTGCAAACTCTCCTCAAAAATGTATCTACAGGAGGGGCAGGATTTATTCACAACGCTGACATGATTGCCTACTTCAAAAAATTCACATAGGCTCACACAGAACACGTTAAAAAGTGAAACACGTCTTTTAAAAGGGAGTGCCTGTGCCGTGTCTGTGTTGGAATGAAGGAAGACAGTAGAGTAAATACTTGATCACAAGTCTCTTTTTATAGGCAGCCGTTTCCAGGAGGCTGGCCCGTGTACCTGGCCCTCGCAGCACTGGCAGTAGCACTCTGCTGGAGCAGGTTTTGCACAGTGCTGCTTCTGAGGGGTTCCCATTAACAGTGGAAGAAGTTCTTGGAGGATTCAGGCTGTTTAAGGTGAAACCACAGCACAGAAACATTGCAAAAGGAAGGGCCCAGCAGCTTAAGCAAAGGCAGAGATAAAGGCATTTCAGACTTCTGTTTCAGTTGCTTGGCACTTGCAATTTGGAAAACAACATTCCTTTTTGGGAACTACAAGTCCCAGAGTGCACTGTGAGAAGAACATGCCTTGTACCAGCTAGTGCCCAGCACAAATTCCCAAATATGGATAAGGAATCAATTTTGAAAAAGACTGACAGTAGCTGGGTACTCTCCACCGAGACTCAGAAAAGCAGTGAGACAGCACAAAACCAAGGTAAGTTTGCAATATTCAGAGAAACCGGTCAAGAGGTTCTTTCCTGGGGAGCAGCCAAGAATATTCTGCCCTTTAGAAGGGCAGCACAGTGTTGCATTGGTGATGCTGAAGTTGGCTGATGTGGTGATGGGGGAGACGTTTGAAACAGGCTGCTGTTGTTTCAGGTGGGGAAGTGAGGAGCAGGAGCAGCTGTGCTGCAGAGTGAGTCAGATCCTGTTTCCCCTCAGATGCTCCTTATTAATCCAGACCTATGGAAAGATATGTGAGCTGCAACACTTGTGCACTTTTGTTAGAGGCAGGGAAGGGTTGGGGAGAGGTAGGAGTTGCTCCAAACGAAGATGGGTAGGAGTTGCAGTGTGGTTGTGTAAGAAGCCAAGGTGAAACAAGCAGTCTTGTAATAAGAATAATTACAGGTAAAATACGTTTCTCTGTCAGGCATGGTAGAATGTTTTTGTACTTCAGCCCTCTTCCTAGAGGGGACAGTGTCGTGCCTTGAAGGCCAAACTTCTTGCAGCTCTCTGACCTGCAAATAATGGTAACAGGACTGTTTCACTTCAGGCCAGGAACAATTACCAGTTTTACGGGCAGTTTGTTAACAAGTGAAAACGAAATGATTCAAAAATAGAATCATCTTAGTGGAGATGAGAATGGTGTAGCGCTAGAATCAGGCACACGCAAAGCCTACAAGGGGTTGACCTGGTAGCCAGAGGTTGACCTGGTCACCACCAGCATCGGCTCCTGCGGTTCCTCTCCGCGGCAGATGAGATGTAGTCCGTGGGCTCTCTTCTGCTGAGTGACGTCAGGCGCAGCTGGTCAGTCTGGTCTGTCATCCCAGCACCCTCCTCCTACTATGTAGGGTCATGGAGCAGTGAAGTCGGCATGGCACTGCACTGCGAATGTAGGTGGTGCAGCCCAGCCCTGGAGAAGCAGCCTGAGGTCATTTGGGCTGGTGAAGCAAACTGTCACATGGACACTGGCTGCCAAATAAGAATGATGCTGTTTTTCCATCTTGCCTTAAACATGAACAGCTTAAACTGCTTTTAATGCTTAAAGACTCACGCTTGTACCTGCATTAGCCTGCACAGCTGGGTTACACTGCTACACGAGTGCTGGAGGGAGTGAGCATGTCTGCTGGTGCTCCTGAGTAACCATTTTCTAGTAAGCAAAAAAGCTAAGTCAAGTGAACTTGCTGCCAGTGGACAAGTAGTAGGAGGCAACATCACAGTGGATTTTGTGTCTTGAGTGGGATGCTGATGCCTAGCTCCTAGCCTTTTATCTGAAATCAAGGATATTTCTTGTTGCTGTAATCCTGACTTTCTATGGAAAAAGAAAAGTGAGTTTCAGAGGGGTTTAGATTTTATCTACATCAGCTATGGATTCACATATTCTTCCCCTCCAAGAGTTTAGAGTTACAGGCACCTGTAACAAGGCCTCCTGAGGTAAACCCCTCAAGTATTAATCCAGATCTGACCAGCACACGGTCACAGGGCCAGAGGGCTGGCAGTCAGCCTTTTCTGTGGCCTCTTCTGTGTCAGTAGGCTGTTAATATGAGATTAGCAGCATTAGGGAGACTTTGAGCTAGAAACAGTGAGGCCTTATGATTTGATTTGAAGAGAAAGGAATCCTCTTTCACCCATCTAAAAACTGAAAGAAAAGATGGAAACTATAAAAGGCAGTGTAAGCACAACTGAAGAAAGGATACTTTCTGGGAAAGACATTGAGTTTTGTAGATAATAGCATCTCTTTGATAAAGCAGCGAGGTCCATGGAGGCCACAAGCCCCAGCGTGAAGTGCTCTGTCCTTATCACCATGTGCTCTTGTTTGGGTCTGGCTAGGCCATGACATGCCATCATTGCTTGTAACTTCCCTCAGCAACACGTCCCTACTAAAGGCAAAGATATCTGCAGATCCCTTCAGTTAGCCCAGATTCAGGGCTCCCTAGCTCATGGCAGGGGGTTGTCAAAGCCCTAGGTTGGGTGAAGGTGAGTGTTTTCTGATTGTGCATTGAACAGATGGCAGGTCTTGGCGCTCTGCTTTCTTATCTCACCCAGTGTGGTGGCTCAGAATCAAACCAACATTGTTGTTTCAAAAATAGAGCTAGTAAGAGGCAACTCACCTGATTTGGAGATGACCTGCTCATGTTCCAAGTGACTGTATTTAAAAGCAGTCACCTCTTGTTTTGGCCATGTGAAAACCCACAGAAACAACAGGCAAGGACAGCAGGAGGGAGAAAAGGAATCACAGACTCAATAAGTTGGAAAAAACCTCAGAGATCAAGTCCAACCTAATACCTAACACCTCCTGACAACTAAACCATGGCTCTAAGTGCCACATCCAAGCCTTTCTTGAACACCTTCGGGGACAGGGACTCCACCACCTCCCTGGGCAGCACATTCCAATGGCCAATCTCTCTTGCTGGGAAGAACTTTCTCCTCACCTCCAGCCTAAACTTCCCCTTGAGACTGTGTCCTCTTGTTCTGGTGCTGCTTGCCTGTAGAAGAGACCAACCCCCACCTGGCTACAACCTCCTTTCAGGTGGTTGTAGAGAGCAAGAAGGTCTCCCTTGAGCCTCCTCTTCTCCAGGCTAAGCAACCCCAGCTCCTTCAGCCTCTCCTCACAGGGCTGTGCTCCAGACCCCTCCCCAGCCTCGTTCCCTTTCTCTGGACACGTTCAAGTGTCTCAATGTCCTTCTTAAATTGACGGGCCCAGAACTGGACACAGGACTCAAGCTGTGGCCTAACCAGTGCTGAGTACAGGGCACAATGACTTCCCTGCTCCTGCTGGCCACACTATTCCTGATACTGGCCAGGTTGCCATTGGCCTTCTTGGCCACCTGGGCACACTGCAGGCTCATGTTTAGGCAGCTGTCAACCAGTACCCCAGGTCCCTTTCTGCCAGGCTGCTCTCCAGCCACTCTGACCCCAGCCTGTAGCTCTGCATGGGGTTGCTGTGGCCAAAGTGCAGAACCCGGCACTTGGACTTGTTGAATGCCATCATTTTTATACCTTTTGTTTTTTAGGCATCTCTCTTAGTATGCTATGATCTTATATCTCTACCAGCTTCTCTCCTGGGAGATAAGGTCAAGTGATTTCCAGTTCTGGATGAAAAACAGTACTTTAAATAGCAGCTAAGACATTGTTCTACATGGGCTCAACTATAGAACGTACAGGTCCCAGCCCCAGGCCAGCTGTGGGCTATCACATCTGAGTATGAGCAAATCCCTGTTGTAACCCTCACCCCAGAAGCACAAAATACCGAGTGAGGTGTAAATGCTAGACACTAGGACACTGGGAACAGAGTCGTTTTCATAACTTGTTGAAACTTGAGTTTTACTCAGATGATGGCAAGAGCTTTCTGAAACAAAGGGGGATTTTAAGTTAATTAAGCCTCTTTCTTTGCTCCATATCAACTCAAATACTTGGCAATGCAGCAGTCAAAGAATAACAGCTGCTACTTTTTATGTCGTTGTTACTGTCAAAATAGGAATAATTAGTGCTGGGTGGGGCATTTCATAGCTTTAAGCTGACCAGTTTGGTTAAAGGCCTAGGGCATCTTCTTTTCTGCAACCAGTTATTATCTGTGAGAAAATACTAGAGCTTGTCATCACTCTAGATCAGTTAAATCCTGTTTGCTTAGCACAGCATCTCTTTGCTCACTGCTTTAGAGGCACAAGCCCTTCCTAATAGTTAATACCTCTTCTCAGATCCCTGCCTGCCAAAATCAGTTTCCCTCCATTAGACTCTACCTTTCCTCTTTTTCAAAAGCCAAACTTGTACTCCTCTGGTTGGGAGAAGTCCTCAGTGGTGTGAATCCTGAAAGAGTTTGCACCATAAAGCAAATCAGGTGGTTTGAGAAAATAAGTTTCTTCTCGTTTTTAACCTAGCTTCCTCATTTCTCACTACTTTTATCAGGGTTTGTCAGACATTTGTCCCTCATTTTGAATGCACATTTACCACAGTCTCCTGTTAATTATTGCTGCTAGCAGGCAATGCATGTTCTGCATCTTGAATTAGAAATCACAGAAAACATTGCTGAAGTTCACAAATGCTTTTGCATCTCAGGTCCTGGCTCTCACCTGGACAGGCCATGCAATGCTTACAGTAGTTATGATGAGAGGTTGGTTTAGGAAAGCCACCAATGCCGCAGAGTTGTGTGGTAGCCTCTGGAGAAAAAAGGCTGGGAAGGAGTTGTTTGCTGATGCAACCTTCATGTCTTGTGTTTCATGGCAAGTGTACCCCCGTGTGCCCCTCTGGCAGGTGGACTGGGATTAGCTGGACTCCCTTGCTTGTCATGTTGCTTGCAAACTTGATACAGTAATTAAGAAGCTATTGCTTTTTTTTATTATTATTATCATTAATTTGCCTCTGAGCTTTTTTATGTAGTTGATCAAAGTGCAGCTGATCTCTTTTGGGGAGGATTTCTCCTCTCCTTTTGAAGATCTGTGTGCTATTTTAGGGTCTGATTGATTTGAGAGTTATGCCTGTGGTTTGTGTAAAATGAGTATCTCAAGCAGTCATTGGCCCTTTTTTCTCTGATGAGCTACTAATCTCTTTCCCTCTGATCCTCCCTTACTTGCAGCTCCTTCTTGCCTTTCTCATCAATACCAGGTGCAGAAAAAGGTAGGATTAGGTGTCTAATTAGTTTATGTATCCTTAGACATAGGTGTTTACTTCTTGACACTGGGGGAAGGGCAGCCTGTGAGGCATCTAACCCTTGTCTCTCAGTGTGGTTTTCTACTTTGAGAGTGGCCTGAGCCTGGGTGGGCTGAACAGGCAGGCCAAAAGTTTCTGATACACATTTTCGTTCCACATGCTTGTTCATGGAGGAAGGTAAATCCCAGTCTGTATTACCCAAGCTGAAATAATTTTTCATCTAGGGTTAGATCCAAAATGTTTATTTCCAAAAGATGACTCAGTGTGGACAGCCTGAAAACAAAGCTTGCTTAAACCATTACAGAAAAGCTAATAAACTGTAATTAATATAATTGGAAACTGTACTGTAGATTGAGCAACTTGCATTTCAAATACTTCTGCTTTATCAAACTTTAAGCTGTAACTCTCTCATCTTCCATGGCACTCAACCTTCAGCAGGTGTAACCAGGAGAATACAGCATGGCATGCCCACAGGAACTCACTCTGGATCAACACTGGCTCATCTGGAGGGTGGTAATGCACTCCGGTGATAGTTCTGGGCAGCCACTTTGCTGCAAAGTCAGTGGCTGCTTCTTAACCATCTCTGAGGAAGATCTGAATCAAGGTAGCTTGCTAGCTTTGCACTGAAGAGATATTTTCCTGCATTTCCAGTATGAGAAGGCCCTGGTGGTGAGGTCAAGAGCATCAGGGAGCAGTGAGAGAAGTGCTGCTCCATGAAGAGGGACAAGTCATGTGTTGAGGGTGAACCCAGGGCCGGCAGGAGCAGTGTCCTCCCCAGCTGGGGCACAGAGGACCAAAGCATGGTGGGCACTGCCAGATAAGGGGAGGTGATGAATTAGGTTCAGGGTCCATCCCAGGAGTCCAGTCAGGAGCAGCAGGAAGCAGGACATAGGTTCAACATCTACCTGGGAGATAGAAGGATGCAGACTTGCACCGCTACAATGTGTGTGTCGGGGGGAGGTGTTGCTCCAGCTGTTGCTAAGACAATTCAAGTAGTATCTATTGTAGGCTTGCACAAGTGTCTTGATTAGTTAAAAATTACAAATTGTCTGATGAATACATTTCAAGCATATAGAAGTTTGTTGGAGATGTTTTCTCTCTCTGGACATCAACTTCTCTTTTCATAAACGAGAGATGGTAACACCATTGTCTTTCACCTGACAGAAGGTTTATTAGTTTTGTCATTTAAACTGTATTTACTGTATTTAAACTGTTCTGAGATACCTGGATGAAAAGAAATGGACTAGTGTAAAGCAAAGGAGCAAGAACACACTGCAGCTGTACAGACTAGCAAAACAAAATCACTCGAGAGCAAAGTAATGGGAATGAGATTCATGTATGAACTTTGACCAGACCATCTAGGATGGAAACTGGAGTGGGTTCTGCCAGAGAGTGGGAACTTAGTGCACTCATGGATATGTGGCATCTGTCCTTGTGTTTCTCTTTAAGTGTATTTGTGAGGAAGCACTAGTAGGGTAGCAGACAGAGGAAGACCAAAGCTGCATGCTGGTGTGTTGGGCTGGCACTAGAAATACAACCAAGTCATGAGGGTGAGGTCACTGTAAACAGGAGGGAAGGTTAAGAGAAATAGAGGTCATGGTAAATTTGAAAGGGAAAGTGGATGAACAGTCATGACTGATGATAGCTCTGGCAATTGGAAACAAAACCTTAAATAGCTCTAATTTGTTATGTGTATTCGAGAAGGCTTGTCCATGCCAGGACTCAGCATCCCTCTAGCTGCATCAAATTAAGCAGCAGTTAACATTCCCCGTGAGCTGCAAGCTGCCGGAACAATAGGTCTGTTCTGAGCTCCCTTTGCAGGATTGTCTCAAGCCAAAAGGTGTGTTCACCAGAAGAAATTCAATGCTAGAGAGATACCGGGGTAATTTTAGGAGATAGAATCAGTGCCTGCTAAATCCCCAAAGGAGCTGACTCTCAAAATAGTCTTAGCTGGGAACCATGCTCTGTAAATCCTTACCAAAAGTTAGGCTGAAAGCATTAGAACACTTTGCATAATATGCACATAGTTTCTGCCTTGATCTTCCAAGCCACTGTTGTTTATTTTCCTAAACTTGCTGTGATTAAGGCTGGTTCTCTGGTCTTGCTGCTCATGTGACAGTTGAGGATTCTGACTGGTCCAAAATAGGACAATGTGGAATTAAATCTAGTCTAGAGCTGCCTGAATCATACAGGTAAAAGAGGACTGTGAAGAACTTAATAAGCTGCTTACACATTGCTCAGCAAGTCAGAGGTTAACAAAGGACCTTATTATTTGAAAAGATAATTGAGGCTGAAAACAAGTCAGTCATCCCACAACTAAGCCATAGAGATCATCAGTTCTCCTGAACAATAGCTGCTGATGTTCAGGATTCAGTGACTTAAGTGGTTAATCCTATACAGAAAGCTGCATCCATAATGGAGTTTAAATGGGGGGAATCCACCCAATTTGACCCCTTGAGAATTACTTCCTGCAGTTAACTTGATGAATATGTCTATAAATATCATGGCAGCCATCAGCAGATAAAATCTCACTGAGCTGAAAAGTCTCTCTCTATTAAATGATACATTGATCTCCATGAAGTATGGCTTAATGTGCCACAGATACCAACCCTCCTGCTCTCCCAGAGTGACTGTAGCCAAAGAGAAGGAAAACTCATGGGTTTCACAGAGTCATAGATTTGTTAGGGTTGGAAGGGACCTCAAGGATCAGCCAGTTCCACCCCCTGCCATGGCCAGGGACACCTCACACTACAGCAGGTTGCTCAGAGCTACATCCAGCCTGCCCTTAAAAACCTCCGGGGATGAGGCTTCCACCAGCTCCCTGGGCAACCTGTGCCAGTCTCTCACCACCCTCATGGGGAAGAACTTCTTCCTAATATCCAATCTCAATCTACCCATTTCTATTTTTTTTCCCATTTCCCCCAGTCCTATCACTCCCTGACACCCTAAAAAGTCCCTCTCCAGCATTCTTGTAGCCCCTTTCAGATACTGGAAGGCCACAAGAAGGTCTCCTTGGAGCCTTCTCTTCTCCAGACTGAATAACTCCAACTCTCTCAATCTGTCTTCATAGGAGAGGTGCTTCCTTCTTGACTGGGTGGAAAAAAGTCAAACCCCTTACATGCTCTTCCTCCACTCAGTCTTCTCCACATGACTGTTCCTGACATTCTATATTGGGCACTCAGGTAGCATCTCATCAGCCTTTTGCTGCAATTAGTTCCAAATGTATCATTTGTTGTTTTTATCCATAAAGAAAGCTGTCAGGCAGGACAGTTAGGGCAAAGCCGCCTCTGCAGTTTCCTTCAGATGAAGCAGTCCCCTCCGCAGCAGCAGCGAATGCACAGACACGTTTGTGTACCTTCCCTGGCACAGGTACCATTAGTGCTCACAGTCCTCTTTTGCTGTTTGTTTGTGGTGGTTTGTAGGGTTGGGTTTTTGGGGGGGGTGTTTTTTTGGGGTTTTGTTTTGGTTTTTTAAGCTCAAAATCTTAAAGTTTTTAAGACTATTGGGTTGTAATGCAAGGCTTGGCTCCTGATTTTCTACTCTCAGAGCTGTTGGTGCTGCACACCATGATGTAGTAGCACACAGATTTTGAACCCCTGTGTTTGAATTCTCCATACTATCTGTCTGAAGTTTTCATGTCTCTGTGTGCATACAGATCTCAGGACAATGCTCTCCTGGTATTTAGAGGTGCCAGCCACTAAATACCTAAATCATATTAAGTAGCTCTGATTCCTCTCTATGTTTCTTTTCTGCCCTGACCTTTTCTTTTTCCTTTGCTTTCTTCCTCCATTACGTTCTCTGACTTCTTGCTCCTCAGTTGCTGGCTTACTGGAAATCCTATTGTTTCTCAGCACTGGGTAGTCATGCTGTGCAAACCACTGGACATCACTGTGAGACTTGGAGAACTTGAAACAGATACTTTGCATGGGCTGCACTGGCTGGCAACCAGTGCTGTTAGAAGTCTTTTTCCAGAGTTAATGAAGGCCAAGACAAGAAAGATTAGAAGAAAGCAGGGTTTCATAGTCCCCCTAAACCCATGCCCATGGCTGCTGTATTAGGATACAGAAAGAAAGGAGATTTTGAGGGCACAATGATATGGGTGCTTGCTTCTCTTCTTTCATTCTCTGCATGGGCATTTCTTCTTAAAGACCTGTGTTTGTCTAGCAGTGATCTGAGCAGGGAAGAAAGGAACATTACAGGGACTTTATTTCTGAACTTGCTCTTTGCTGCTTCAGTGTCTTTGAGCATGAGTCTGCTTCAGAGACCCTAGAAGGAATTAAACTGGAACATTAGAGAAGGATCATGAGATTCACCAGCTCCTGCTGCCCTGCTTGTGCTCACAGTTGAGTCTGCTGAGTTCAGTGACTCAAAGAAAGGAGCTGTGGTTACCTCTAAAGAGCCAGTGTGCTAAATGATTCTGCTCCATTTTCAGCAGTATCAACAAAACTGTTTACCAAGTTCCAAAGAGTTATATTTTTGGCATGCTGTGGCCTGTTTTGGCCCGTTGAACGTTACTTATGAGTAAGAAGGAAAGAACTCCACTTGACTCTCAATTATAAAGCAGAATTTGTATGGCTGACAGTTACAGGAAAACAAAGCAAACCTAGCATTTTGTATATTTACCTCACAGGCACTGGGGAGATGATAACCTTGTAACTCTCAGATTTCAGATGGAAGGGTATGTCCTGGCATTTTGAACTCATGTCTCTGGTCTCTCAAAACAACCACAACTTGTGTATCTACTTGCAAATGGCCCACTCAGGGTCACACAAGACTGTGGAGAAGCTGAGAGGTGGCCTCAAACCCCTCTTAGGAGCATGAGATTTCTGTTGCAGACAAGCCTCCTCTTTGACCTGGGAGGCTACATTAACCATGACTCTGATGTAGCCTCTGTAATATCCAGAGAGTCCTGCTTAGGCTTCCTAAAGGAAGGACAGAATTGCAGATATTTCCAGGATTCAGTTGGGAAATCTATCCCCTTTTGGGAGGAGCTGCAACCACCCCTGGTTCCTGCTGTTGTGTTGGGCAATGAGGCTGGGGAGGGGTCTGGAGCACAGCCCTGTGAGGAGAGGCTGAGGGAGCTGGGGTTGTTTAGCCTGGAGAAGAGGAGGCTCAGGGGAGACCTTATTGCTCTCTACAACTCCCTGAAGGGAGGTTGTAGCCAGGTGGGGGTTGGTCTCTTCTCCCAGGCAACCAGCACCAGAACAAGAGGACACAGTCTCAAGCTGCCCCAGGAGAAGTTTAGGCTGAATGTTAGGAAGAAATTCCTCACAGAAAGAGAGATTGGCCATTGGAATGTGCTGCCCAGGGAGGCGGTGGAGTCACTGTCCCTGGAAGTGTTTAAAAAAAGCCTGGATGAGGCACTTGGTGTCATGGTTTAGTTGATTAGATGATGTTTGGTTGGACTTGATGATCTTGAAGGTCTTTTCCAACCTGGTTAATTCTGTGATTCTGTGAGAGACAGGAGCCTCCATCTGTTCTCAGTGCTGTGCAGATGCTGGCAGGCAATAGGTGCAGCAAGGCTGGAGTCTGAGCCTGACGGCGAGGTGAAAATGCAGATATGTAGATAACACGGCCCAAGGTCTTCACTGTGGGCTCAGGTTCCATAAAAGTGCATGTGACAGTGACAGAAAAGCTGTGTATTCATGAAACAGCCGAAGGAGGATGGCGTTGCTGGCCATGGTAGCACTGGCCACTGCCTGTGAGAGGGAATGGGAAAAGGCACAGGAGGAGTCTGGAGAGCAACAACAGTAAAATAAATAGTAGCCTAATAAACAATTCATGCCAAGGATTTGTATAATGCTTTACTTATTCAAAGCACTGTGCAAAACATTAGCTGATTAACTTTAATTAATCATTCAGGTAATTAAATAGAAGTGGAATGAAAACGGTTAGGGGAAGTTTGGAGTATAAGGGCTTCCTGAAATCATTAAATGATTTTGCTGTCTTTAATGGAAGGAAGAATTTCTTCCTTTAGGGTTTAAATGTGCTCACAGTGTGGGTGTTATTGCAGTTTTAATAACCACCTGCTTAATTCCCTGGCATGGGAGACAGTACAGCCAAAGCTCTCTTGTTTGTTTGAATAACTCAGGCAGTTATATGTGGGCCTAACAAAAAAAGCAAAGTATCTCCAGCTCTGTGTTTCAGGGTATGGAATGATGACCAGTTTCAGGAAGAAATCTTGTTCCTTTGGCTCCTCACCAGCAGGATGGATTAGTAATGCATTCCTTTGCAAAACGTAGCATTTGCCACTGCTGGCTGATAGGTTACAGTTACAGCATGACCTAGTACTTTAACTTAAGAGGAGGGGAAAATGAAGCTGTTCTGTCATTTGATGTAGAGGAATTGCTGAATGAGTGTGGCAAAAGATACTGAGAATGCTGCAAGTGAAAGCTATTTTTTTAATGGATTAATTTGTTCCCCTGCAGTAGGAAGATAGGATTCTTTAGCAGAAAATCAGTGCCACTTGATTCCTGGCTGTGGCATATTTAGGTTTGTGTTAGCACCTGCTGCCCACACTTATGTGGCATAAACTTCTGAGACAACTTGTGAAAAGACATGTTTGCAGTCAGCTGGCCTGAATCACTGTTTGGCTGATGAAGTCCTTAAGCTGCTGGAAGAAGACCTTTTCCATGCCAGGCCAGTATAAGTGCCGACCAAGCACGTAGCTTTGATCTCCTAAACTCAAAGACAGACTGACCACACTGTGTAAGTCAGGTTTTCAAGCTACCTGCAACCTGAGAACTCAGTATCTTAATCAGGTACAATACAAGCAGCTGGTGCTGCAGATAAAGCCAACAACCTTCAAGAAAGCCATGATTCAGTAGACTGCTAATTGGTCTGATACCTTTGCTACCCTCTGTGGAAAAGATTACAAAAGGCTGTGTTTTCTTCTGACCTGGAATACTGTCACTGCAAGCAATGAAAGCTATCAGACTTATTTTTTTCTCTCTCTCCCTTTTCCTCTGTCTAGTTCCCCAGGAGACAGGAGATACTGGCAGCTAGATCTACTCCAGGCTTTTGCCTTTTGTTTTCCTGTGCTTTCCTCTTGGCACAGTTCAGAAGTTTTCAGTATTGTGCTTCCACAATCACAAGCTAAAATATTTGCACAGCTGTCTGATGACAGGAAAGGGGGAAAGAGAAAATCCACTCTTCTGTTATTGGAAAAGTTTGGAACAAACCAAACCAAACTAAAAAAATAACAACTACACAGAGTTTGGCATGAGTTAATCACATCAAATCTTCAGTTTGCTCTGCTCTTGTCATTTTTCACCTTGTCTGGTTTCTCCCACGTCCTTCACCTTCCTCTTTTTGAGTGTATAGATCCACCTTTTCATGCTGCTCTTAAAATGCCTAAGGGACTCCATTGCCCACCTGGGAGCACTCACTTCAGCCTGTTCCTAGCGTACAGAAACAGGACTAAATTCTACAGTCTATAATCAGACATTCTTCAGGCAAATCTCTGATTGAAGTCAGTGGAAGTTTTGGCAGAAGGACCACAAAACTAATTACATTCCTCCCCCAAGTATATATATATTGGATGGTGATGAGAGATGAGAAAATACTGCCTGGAAAGAAAGTCCATTAATAAATGAGAAGTAGATGTGGGGGAGAACAGTTGATTGAATTATTTATAATGGAGCTGTAAAATTGCTGAGCTTTCCAGAAACCCATCAATAGCAGGCATGACCATAACAGATGTTAATAGGAATACAGACAGGCAGAAGCAAGGATCTCCATGAAAATAAGGTGTGGACATGTTATGAAAAGAGCCTAACACATACAAATTATTTAGCACAGAACGTGTATTACTGTAGGGAAAACTTTCTAATAGCCTTGAAAACTCCCTGTGATTCAATTTTACCAGCAATGCATCGGAGAATTTCAGGCAAAAACTGAACAAATGTGGGCCCATCTTTTACAACCAGAGAACCAGCACAGGCAACAGCTGTAGATCATAGTGGGAAGATTAAATGTTTGTTTAAAAAACCCTGGGTAGTGATCCTAAGAGCAAAAATGAACCTCAGTTTTTGAAAGAACCAATCTTGTCACATTTTCTCAGTCACAATTACCTAAGCAGTGACTGATGATACCAGAGCAGGTCTGCATTAGATCCTGTGGTGCAACAATTCAGCTTTTCAGTGCCCAAAAGAAGGAATAGTTAGAAGGCCAACAAGCTCTATTTCATCTTTGACATCTATAATTCACATGCATGGACTTCACTCCCACCACAACAATCCACTCCCTTCCTACACGCATAAACATACACTCCCTGCCTTTATCCTGCTGTCGGACCACACACACACATCTCTGTCCACTTTCTGCCCTTTGCATGAGCCAGCCTTCTCTCTTGGATGCATCAACACCTCCTCTGAACTAACTCCTCAGTTAAAGGTGTGGTTTCATCCTGCTCCACCAAGTTTGGTAGCCGGGGGCAGTGGGGTTAAAGCTTTCTTGCTGTCCTCAGTCGTGACCTCCAGACAAAGCCTTCCTTCTGTGAGAGAAATTCATGACCAGGAATGTGGTCTGGACATCTATGGACAGAGGAACATTCATGTCCCCACTCCTGTTGCCTCCTAATCATCAGAGGAATGACGTACTATGGCTTTAGTCTTCCATTTCAGATTCTGAAATCTATGTCCTCCTACCTACCCTAACATTGAGGGTAACTCCCTTTTGTTGGTGATTGAGCAGGCAGATGCAGAGATATACTCTCTCTGTGCTGGTCTGGATTCAGCAGCCAGAATGTCATTCACAGTCCTTTAGTCTCTGAAACCTTCTATTTGTGAAATTAGCCTGATGAGGCGACTGATGAGAAATTGGTGCTTATTAGATGCTGTCATTTTTATACCCTTTTCAGTAAGTAATGGCAGAGCAGCCCTCGTGATCCCATTAAACAGCTCTAGCTAGTGCTCTGACTGTGGGAAGATAAAGCTGCAAATGGAAAACACTTCTCAGTGCTGCAGACCAAGCCCAGCCACCTCCTCTCCCCTACATTCCTCTGCTGCTTTCGTACCCCCTGCTAGTCCAGGGTTATTGCTTCTCAGGATTGTCTTCTTCAGGGAACAGCTTCATTTTGAATGGCTTTATGCTATCACACCCAGAGGCACCACCAAATCTTTTCTACTAAGCCAAGTGTTAAAACGTCTGAGGGAGGATGTGTGTGTGTTATCAAAGCAGATATATTTCATTATACGTACTAAGCAGCATTTTAAGTGTGCAGTTCAGTTTCCAATCATACTGGATTCTCATTGAAGATTACATAAAATACCCATGACTGGATGAACTTTTATAACACGCCTTCCTATGTTTAGCAACCTCCCGCCTGTGTGGAATCAGATGCTCCCAAGTCTGGGTGTACCCATAGTTAATGTTGAAAAAACCACTAAGGCACCATGCAGGGAAATGGGGGGAGGATAATGCTAAAGTCCAGTGTTTGTACTGTGAAGGCTCCAGACCTCCTGAGACTGGGCCTAGATGGGCTTACCTATCTTGCAGAGATATTTCTGAGCTGCCAAGTCTAGTAGCATTGTCATGGCCATCACAGCATCTGTTCATGTTCTCCAAGTCCCATGTTTTGGAGTCATAGAATCATAGAATCAACAAGGTTGGAAAAGACCTCAGAGAACATCAAGTCCAACCTATCAACCAACACCTCAAGACTAACTAAACCATGGCACTAAGTGCCACATCCAATCCTGTTTTGAACACCTCCAGGGACAGTGACTCCACCACCTTCCTGGGCAGCACATCCCAATGGCCAATTACTCTTTCTGGGAAGAACTTTCTCCTCACCTCCAGCCTAAACTTGCCCTGGCACAGCTTGAGACTGTGTCCTCTTGTTCTGCCACTGCTTGCCTGGGAGAAGAGACCAACTCCTACCTGGCTACAACCTCCTTTCAGGTAGCTGTAGAGAGCAATGAGGTCTCCCCTGAGCCTCCTCTTCTCCAGGCTAAACACTCCCGGCTCCCTCAGCCTCTCCTCATAGAGCATGTACTTGAGACCGCTCCACAGCTTCATTGCCCTTCTCAAAGGTCATGTAAGCATAGGAGAAACAGGAAATTTTTTTCTAAACCAAATTAAATTGTAATCCTTGTAGTGTACTGGAGAAAAGCTGGAAACTTCAGTCTAAAGGCAGAGAAGAGTAAAAAGACTCGAATTGTTTGTAACATCTGAGATTTTTTTGGCCCACACTCACAGTTTTTTGAATCTAACTCAAGTCTTTTTAACCCTTCTGGCTGATACTACTGTTCTAAGCAATACTATCTCTGCTCCTTCAGATTATAGTGGGGCATAAAGGTACTTCACCCTATGTCATGAAGAGACATGGGGTTTGGCGTTTGGAGGCCTGTCCCTGCTTAGCAAATTGTGATAAACCACTGTCAGAGCAAGCTCAAACCACTTGAGTTGAAAGTAAGAATTGGAAAGTTAGTTAAGAAAGCAAATGTGTGGGTTTTACTTGTGTGCTTGTTTTTGTCTGCACCACCTATGTGCACACAGAGCTGTGTTTGTTACTGGCATCCTGCGTGAGGAAATCTATTACCTTTGAAAGAAGCACTTAGCATTAAGAGGGAGCAACAAGGAAAGCAACAAGAACCATTAGCAACATTTTATTAAGAAGATGAGATAAATAATCTGTCTGGTAAACAAGTGGTATTATTTAACTACCCAAGGATTTGCTTTCCAAAACAAGCCTGAATTGTTCTTTGTTCTGCAAAATAAGGCCTGCTTCTGCAGCCCTGGCTGCTTCTTGAGCTATAGCACAGAATCTGTAGGTCTTCAGTGCTGTGGACTGTCCTGCCTAACTTTACTAATAAAGATTTACATCAATGTGAAAATAAAAATACCTCCAGAATGTAGAAAACAGGGATATTAAGGCTTAGAAAGGATATTGCCAAGACTTCTCAGTCGAGGGGACAGGAACAAAGGGACTTTGCCTGCCCTGAGTTTCCCTGTAGCTGTAATAGGGCCTCACAGACACACTTGCTCTCGGTTGTGTTGGCAGAGAAACTCTTGGCAGAAAAATACCCTATTGCTGCCTCAACTGCTCATTCACAAGCACAGAGAGACAAAATCATAGCACTCTATCCAAGCACTTCTTCACACACTGGTGAGCATGTGCTGATGTCCAGATGTTTACCAGAACCAGGTTCTTTCCCCCTGTTTTCACATGACAGGGTATTTCCTGGAGGAAGAGCGTGGCTGTTTCAGTGCTATGCCATCTTTCCTATCCCATACAAATGAGACTTGCAGATGCCGTAGAGCTCCGTGAGTAACCAAAGGAGGATGGGGGGTGGGGTGTGAGGGAAGTACTCTCTCTATAAAACCCCCTTAAAAAAAAAAAAAAAAAAAAAAAAAAAAAAAAGGAATGCTAGATTACCCAGGTCAGAAGAATCCTCAAACGAGGAGGCAATACATACATTCAGTGGTTCCATTGCTGCTCCCTTACCACTGCTCCGTTACCGTGGCAACAGTGACGAATTGGCAGCCAGGACCCATCACACTCTGTGAGATGCTCTGGGAAGGACTTTCAGAAGATTTGCATCCAAGATCCCCTTTATTTTTTATTTTGCCTTTGTCTCACAAGCCTAGAGAAAGAAAATCATCTGTGCAAGCTCTCCACAGAGAAACCTGGGCGGAGCAGGGCAGGATGAGCAAGGAAGGGGCACTAATGTAGATGCCTGCTCTGGCAGAGGCAAACTATGACCACCTGTCAGGGAGAAGCTGCCTTGTGTGAGAAGAAGGTCACTTATGCAGCCTTGCTCTGTGAGTACTGATCTAGCATACATCTTGTACCTTATGCTGAAAGCATTATTTGTTTGTTGTTGAATGTAAAATATGGTTGGTCTTGTTTCTAAGGGGAGGAATTTTCTTTTGTGCTAGCTCATGCTAGGTTTCATGCAAAATCCATGGATGCACTACTGCTGGAGTTGTTTTTCTAGACATGAAGCCCTGCAGGAGCTGCAGACATATGCATTAGCAGCAGGTTTCTTGTAACAAGCTGTATGAAATCTGCAGGGCAGTATCTGTGTCCCTGCCCATGGCAGGGGCTTGGAATTAGATGATCCTTGGGGTCCCTTCCAACCCTAACAATTCCGTGATTCTATGATTTGCAGTTTGCAGTCGGTGCTGCACAATCTGTACCTTAACAGAGGTACCAGGTTTGGTACCCTCGTCACCTGATACAGTACTATCCACAGATCAGCTTTTCCATTTAATTCATTATTCCAGCCTTTGTTATACACACTAACTTGCTTGGTTTTGTTGAGGTAAAGGATTTAAGCAGTAAGTAAACTAAATACCACTTGGAACAGGTGCAGAAAGAGTATTTGCTCTTTGTAGGGTAGAGTTACAAGCAATTTCATTCCAGTGAGCCAAACAGATGCATCAGATAAACTGCTGATATAAACAATGATTATGCTGGCAGAGATCCACCGCACTCCACAGCAGCACATGAGTACCACAGTCAAGCACAAAGATAATAGTCAAACATACAAAAGCCATAGGTGAGCTCTATCTAGCATGGCTAACAATAGGCAGCTGCAAATGTAATTGTGCTCCAGAGCACTATGATCACTGGATTAAAATTCTTACCTGAAAAATATTAATTAAATATAAAGATCCATGAGAAGAATGTGCTGCCTTGTAAAAAATACTAATGCATTGCAAAATAATCATAAGGAGAAAGAAATCAGAAAGATCTAAAATCTTGATCAACCTGCAACCTGCTCATATGAAAACAAAGGAGATTTTTTTTTCTCCAGATGAATTTGGTGCTTGTCCTGTTCCTTGGCCAGACAGCAGTACTGGGGCATCTCTACCTATAATCTCATTAAGACTATTAGGCTGTGCTTGTGCTTGTGCTCTGTTGCTGACACGGATTTAGGCAGACAAATGATCCTTGGAGCAGGGATGGCTCTCACAGTTGAGAGGAGATGGGCTGCGCTCTTTCTCACGAGGTTTGAAAGTCTTACAAACCAGATGGAAAGGCAGATAGGGACAGGTCTGCTCAGTCCAGGCACACAAGGGCAGTTTACAAACACAGCTTCTGTTTGTGGTAATGGGGTCACGTGTGTAAGTTCCCTGCACAATAATGGCAGAATACACTCCTCTCAGTGTGTAAACAGTATAAAGCTGTGGCTGTGTGAGTGTTGGCATGAGAGGCTGGGCTACAACAGAAGAAAAACAGAAATCAGAAATGAATTATTTGTTCATTTTTCCATCCCCAGAATCAGTCCCATGTTCCGCTTTGTCCAGTCTGTTACAACTAGCACAACATAGTAGCTTTTACTCTTTTTTTGGACCTTTGACCCAACTTGAAAATATTTTGATGTAAGGGAATGTTTCTGGAGTCAGATGCATCTTCTTTTCATTCAATTTTATGCTGTTACAATTCCTTAGGACCCTATAAATACCTGTTCTTCCTTTTTTTCCTTTGCATTCCTGCATGACTCAAATAACAGCAGATAGTTCTGTTCCTGTGCAGCAATGGAATTTAAGCACTTCTGGGTGTAACTGGATTTTAGGTCCCCTCTGTGACCCCTGCACATGTGGACCTCTTGTACATAAAGCCATAGGGGTTTATGTCATTGGCACATGAGCCTCGGGAAGCAGCCTTTGCTGAATGAGTGCCAGTGTACCACACACTTCATAAATATGTAAAAGCAGTGGGTCCTATCCCAACAAGCTCAGATTCAAAAACGTTTAGCAGATGTTCTGGCAGTGGGGGAGGAAAACAGGAGATGAATAAATACAATACTGCAATAACAAATACTTGGTTGATGAAACTGCACATGAATTAGACTGACAAACACACCCTTATCAGGACTTTGACCTATCCATAAAACAGCATCATGGTTTATTAATAGTAGTTCCACGTTCTCAGGATCAATAAGGTGACTTCATTGAGTTACTTTCCCCTTTATATTAATACTTCTCTAAGCAGTGATGAATTTGGATGGAACACAGAGACCCTATTACAAGAAGGATATGGATGTGCTGGAACGTGTCCAGAGAAGGGCCATGAGGATGAGCAGAGGGCTGGAGCTGCTCTGCTATGGAGACAGACTGAGAGAGCTGGGGCTGTGCAGTCTGGGGAAGAGAAGGCTCCGAGGAGACCTTCTTGTGGCCTTCCAGTATCTGAAAGGGGGCTACAAGAAAGCTGGGGAGGGACTTTTTAGGGTGTCAGGGAGTGATATGACTGGGGGAAGGGAACAAAACTAGAAATGGGTAGACTCAGATTGGATGTTAGGCAGTTCTTCCCCATGAGGGTGGTGAGAGACTGGCACAGGTTGCCCAGGGAGGTGGTGGAAGCCTCATCCCTGGAGGTTTTCAAGGCCAGGCTGGATGTGGCTGTGAGCAACCCGCTGTAGTGTGAGGTGTCCCTGGCCATGGCAGGGGGTTGGAACTGGATGATGCTTGAGGTCCCTTCCAACCCTGACAATTCTGTGATTCTATGACAGTGGAGTCTTTTGTAGAACTTGTCAAAGGACAATTGTAATAGTACTAGTACCGCAATAAGGTTCTTAACCAGGACCCCAAAACTTTTTATTAAGGAGAACCTAACCAGGGGTAAGGTAAGAGTTTGAATAAAAACTTCCAGAGCTGTTTGAGATTCAGGCCTGTTGGTTATTTCTAGATACTACCCACAAGGGAGCTACTCGATACATTTAAAGAACTAAAAAGCTGTTGCTTTAAAAACAAGTATGCAAACAAAGCAGCTCAGGCTTTGCCCTAATCCAAACTGCAAATAGTAAACATCCCTTTTAGACCTGAATGAATGCTACCTGGAGCAGACCAGTTCCATGGAGAGCCCTGCACAGGCTGCTCTTGTGTGGAATTTGTATAGGCTAAATTAGGCAAAGAACCAACAAAATATATGAATGATGACCTTGCAATACTTCCTTTCTATTACATTTCACTAAGGTATATTTGAATTCCTCCATTCACTCCTTCTTGGGGACCAGCTGAGTACAAGGAAATGTACTTCTGATTTTTTGTTTAATATATTGACTGCATCATATGGTAGTAGTCTATTAGTACTTCACCTGGGAATGGTGGTCTTATTGCATATTTATATTTTGCACTTGTCTTACTGCTTTAGATGATCTTGCATCTCTTTACACCCCCAAGCTGTTGTTCTTAAAGGAAGAGTGAAGTCAAACTCAGCTGGCTTACTGTTCCCAGCCCTTAACATGCTGTACTATTCTGGGAGAGAGTTCTCTGCCCTGGCATAGCCTTTGTTTTGGGTTACCTCTACTTAAAAAATTTACGGCATAGTGAAGTGAAAGTTGTGTTTTTCTCATGAGCTTCTTGTACGCCCACAGTCCTGAGACACAGCAGCAAACCCAACTGCAATTCTATATTTCACAGGTTGGCAAAAAATAGATCTGTGAGCAGTGTGCATGCACAGACTTGGAGCTTCTCTTGCTCCTAAAATGACCCCAAATGCTTAAGTCTACACTGAACACTCAGCAGATTTGCATGCAGCCCCAAAGAACCTTTTCTTCTTTGTTCCTATCTGAAAGCCTATATTCATGGCCTGAAAGGGTCAAAACATTTTTCTGTGTGATCAAAGTTTACCACATCTGATGGACTGGCTTTTTATTTCCCTGTTGAACTGGAAAAGCTTTTACCTAGAGAAGTTTCTACCTTTTTTGAGGGAACCAATAGGCAGGGTTGTTTTTTCAAGTGAATGAGTCTTGTATTTGTTTTGTTGTAATAAAACACCACCAGCAATTTATTTGGAACTCAGCTCCCTTCATGCACAGAACATCACTCCAGACTGGTGTTCAGAGGTGGCAGTAGGGAGATAAACAGCATTATTTTATAAACATTGCAGTTATTCAAATGCTTATGCAGTGGATAACCACCTGCATCAGGAGAATCCCAGGTGGTTGATGACTTCTGCTTTGTATTTCAAACACAAGTTGAATGTCTATGTTATTGCTTAGGAACTCAGATCTATATTCTCCCCAGAATTGGAGAACTCTTCCTGTTGATACTGTCAGCTGATGCAGAAGACAGCAAATTTCAAGACCTCTGTAGATGAGACTTTCTCTGCTATCCTTCAGTTTCTTCTAGAAATAGCACTTCTTTCGGAAGTACACAGCTGCTGATTTGTATACAGATTACATTTACATTCAAATAAATAAATGATTGCTGTGGCTGCCCAAGCAGGTGTGAGATCAGACTATAACTCACCAAGGAGATCTGCGTTTCAATGGTCTCCACCAGACAGCAATTTAAACACGGTGACTTTCAGCAGAAGCACTTGTGTGCAGGAGAAAACTTTCTGGTAAATGAGAACATCCCAGATTTGTGGCACTTTTGTTTCATGTCATGGCCTTGACTTTTGCAGATACTGCTACATATGTGCTAAGCAAAAGAAATCCCCTGGCACAGTGTATGTCATACTAAGATGTATAAACAGGAGGGATGTTTGCAGAACACACCAAATGCTCCTTCCATTATACATCACACTGGTAAGGCCTCATCTGGGAACATGTTGTGTGCTGTTCCTGCACAGGGAAATTAAGGAAAGACAGAGACTGAAGTGAGAGCCACCAAAGATGAACATCAAAATCACCAGTGATCTCACAACACAGCCTAGGAGGACAGGCAAGAAGAAATGGAGTTTCAGGCATGAGGAATATAATATGTGACATGATACATCTTCATGCATCTAAAAGGCTGTTGGAGGACCAAGAGGAACAAATGTTTTCTTTGTCTGTAAAAATGGTAAAGGAGATCCAGGTTAATCATTAGAGAAAACATTCTAAAGGCAAAGAGAGTTAATCATGAGAGAAGAACATCTTGCCTGGATAGACCATGGTCTTTGCAGCACTGGGGCGGTCTTTAAGGGATAAAACAGATGGGACAGGGGTGCTTTCACAGGGATGGAGTTTGATGACCTCTTGGTATCCTTTCCAGGCCTGTAATTCTGTGATGGCCTCCTCATTTGGAAATCCATTTGCTGTGTTTTCACTTGCCAATTCCACATGTGGGGACTCTGCTTCAGGACAGTGGAATTTGCTGCTCTTGTTTTTTTAACAAGACTACAAATTCCCACAGGAGCAGTCATGCACCTGGCAAGTTCTGAGCCTTGGGAGGTCGTCAGAAGAGAATTCAAGATTCCTTGGCCATTTTCACTGTGAAAATAGCTTTGATATCTGGGAGATAGCAAAAACCTTTCTTGGATTCTCTTCTGTAACTTGCCTTCCTTGCCGTGCTCCTCATCCAGCTGGGAGCAGCACCTGGCCCTTGTGAACCTTCTACAATGTCTCTTAGAAATGGAATGGGTGAAAGAATCATGCCTTCTTTTTGTGTATTCATTTCTCACACAGACCTTCTGTCTGTGTATTGGTTTTTCACAATGTACCATACTCTCACCTTATTTTGAGCAGCAGCAACTCATCTCAAGTGCTGAATCTTCAACTACGTTATTTTCTGTGTTGGTTGGGCATGGCTTCCTTGATGACTGCTTTTACTAGCACTCACTTCTGGAGTGACAGGCACCCAGTTTTACATTGCTTGCAGGCACTCATTCACAGGGACTCATCGCTTGGCTAGGGCAGGGTGACTATCACCTACCCAGTGCAAACCAGCAGTTCGGTAAAGTCCTCAGGGAGGATATGACAATGGGCTTACCTTACACACATCACCAGCCTGGAATGTCAGTCTTCTACTAGGCTGGGATGCAGGGTTTCAGCTGTCCTAGTTTGCTTTTACAAAGTAGCCCATTTTGTATTGATGTTGCAGAGCCTTGTTTTTGTGTGCTCTCTTTATTAGCTTAAAGTTCTTTACAGTACTGCCTTCCACCCTCCTCCCACTCTGAAGACCACGTGCACCGAGTGAAAAGAGACATGCAAAGGAAGTACAGTGCTTTGTTTTTGCTTTAGTTCTGCTTGTTTAAACCCTTCCTCTTACAGTGCATTGTTAAAACTTCTCTGGGAATCTAGCAGCATAATGATGCAAATAACCCTGTCATATGACTAAGCCTCTCTCATGCTGGATTCCAAAATATCAAGCCAAGATGTACGAGTCTTGCTGTGGAAGCCATAGGCAGCCTTATGCTAGAGTGCAGATGGCTCTTCAGTTCCCTAATGGGGATTGTTTGGGCCCTTATTAGCATTTACAAAGATTACTGTTAAACTGATGGCCCTCCTCCTGACTGTTCGGAGGCCGAGTGCTCAGCCAGTCGTCAGTGGGCACTCTGTACACGCTGGCCTCTTTGAGAGCATTACAAAATATCTCCCTTATGACTGTATGTAAACCCTCTCCTCTGTCTGCTTTCGTTTTTCAATAACCTAACACATTCTCAGCTTGGCTATTAACAGGTAATACAGGCTAAGAGCTGTTACGTGAGTGGCCTTCACTGACTTTAAAGGCGACAATCTCCACTGACTAGAGCTCTTGCTGCCCTTTGGCACTTGTATGTGCGTGGCTCTGTGCACCTGCTCAGGTACAGACAGGCTTCAACAGATTTTCCAACACGTAAGCTGAATCAGCAGGCTGCAGCTCTCAAGTGATTGTAACCAGGAGTTCTAATTTCTACACTGGTGGAAACTCCATCAGTAAACAGGGTGGGTTGAGCCAAGTTTAGATCAGCTAAAGGCTTTCCTCCATCTGTTCTCAGATGAGGATATAGATAGTGATTTGGGAATTGCGTACTTCTGGCTGATATTTGTCACACCATGCTGCAGTAAGAATTTCCTCAGCCATTTTATGCATCTCATACGAACAAGTATTTATTTGGCGTTTTTGGCACACATTATTGCTGTACCTGATTGCTTTTCGTGCCAAAATCTCAGACTATGGAGATTAAAGCTCCTCTTAAGGCAGGGTTGGAGGACTTGAGCATCTCTTCTGTGAAGAGAGACTGAGACACCTGGGGCTGGTTAATCTTGAGAAGGCTGGGAGGGGATCTTATTAATGGCTACAAAAATCTGGAAGGGTGGCTTTCAAGATGAAGGTGCTAAGTCTTTTTTTGGTGGTACCCAGTAACAGGACAAGGAACAACAGGTACAAGCTGGAATGCAGGAAGCTCCACCTCAACATGAGGAGAAACTTCTTAGTATGAGGATGCTGGAGCAGGCTACCCAGAGAAGTTGTGGAGTCTCCTCTGGAGATTTTCAAGACCTGTCTGGATGTGTTCCTGTGTGGCCTGCCCTATCTGATCCTGCTTTGGCAGGAGGGTTGGCCTTGATGATCTCTAGAGGTCCCTTCCACTCTTTAACATTCTATGATTCTATCTATGACTGTGGCTTTAGTACCACATTGGGTCTGTGTGGTTCTGGATGTAAAAGGTGTTTGAATTATTTTGGCTGGAGAGGCCTATTTAAAGGAAAATTGGTGCACTTTTGTATTACCATTGCTATTATATTTTCCTGGGTTTGTACTTGATTCCTGCTCCCTGGGTCCATATAATTGGTGCACACTGACTGGCTGAAAAATTCAAGGGTGTACTTGGCTGAACATGGCAAAGACAGCATATATGTGTGCACTGCTTATACACACTGAAGTGTACAGACAGGAATGAAACATTTCAATATGCATATACACCTGTTTGTATATGATGTATATATAACGCACATAGATGTGGGTATGTGTATATACTGAACTGACAGTGCTCTTCCTGCCTGCTAGTCCAGGTGCAGAGCACTCAGCCAGTGGCTTCTCAGAGCATTCAAAAAAAGTAAACAGATGTGCATACACACATAGAAGCCTATATACACACATACTAAAGACTTCTATACTCTCAGTACTTTCTTGAGGAACAGGGGTTTGCCAATTTCCCTGTCCCTCCAGTGCCCATACCTCAGCGAAATGTGAGGGATGAATCAATATTTGGGTCTTCCAAGCTGATTCAATTAGCAGGAGACAAGGATGATGGGTGCAGGCATTCATCTGATGCAATTCTGTTCTTCTGGCAGAGCACACAGGCAATGAGCGATTTTCCTGAACGCAGCAGGATCCAAACAGCAGGAGTTGCTATGACCACAGCTCCAAGCTTCTCCCTAGCCAACCCCGAACCAAAAATATATTTAGCTCTTTCTCATGACGATTTTCTAAGTGTCTCTCTAGCCACTTTAAGATCTAATTCTCCACCTTTCTCCTGCCTGTTTCTTACATGCTATCTGTCCTGCGCTCGGCTCCATCAGGGTTTCACGTTTACATGCAAAGCATGTGTGGAAACCTTCCAAGCACGCACCTCGGCTGGTGCCAGGGGCCTGGCTGACGGGCAGCGCTTTGTGTGCTGGCACCTATTGTTTCAGCCGCCGGGCCCGCAAGGAGGGCTCGCCTTGTGCCGGCCCCAACTGGCAGAGCTACGGTCACTTCACCCGAAGGGGCGGCGGCAGTTCTTGGCGGGGTTCTGGCCGGCAGCAGGGCTACTTGGAAGGAGAAATCTTCGCTTCTCCCTCGGAGAGGCGAATAACAGCAGGGGCTCGCTCGCCCGGGTAGGTGTGACAGGAGCAGGCACCAGAAGGGCCCTGACTGCAACGGGCGGGCGCCCCAACGGGCCTTCGCGCACCGCCCCCGCACGCGAGCGCCAACGCCGCCCGGGGCGCTTTAAACGGTCTCCGCTCCGCCACGCCCCTTTTTTGATCTTCGCTCCGCCAGTCGCGTTTGGCGCGCGCTCTGGCCCCGCCACGCCTCGCCCGGCCTGCAGCGGTGGGAGCGTACCACTGACGGGGTGCGGGTGAGAGACCGACACCGTGAAGGTGCCGTGGAGGGCAACTTCGTTCTTTTATTCTCTATCGCCACCCCACTCGCTGCGATCCCTTTGCCGTTGCTTTTCGCCCCATCCCTTATTCTCTGAGAGCAGCGCGGGCCCGGCGGCCGAAGCCTTCGTTTCCTGCCGCCCTCCCCTTGAACCCGTGAATAGCTTTAAGGGAACGGCGGCGGGGAGGGGTTTGCCCGCACGCGCTCCTCCTCCCGCCCCCACAGTCGCTCCGCGCGCGGGGCGAGGCGGGGCTGAGGCAGCTGCCAAGGTGTGCGCGCGCCGCCGCAGCTTCACCCGCCCCCTCCCGCGGCGGGCAGGGTCGGGCCGCGCCGGCAGCCTGACGGGCGGAGCGCGGCGCCCCCGCGGCAGAGGCGTCTCGGGCTGCGACAGCCCTGCCACCGCCGTCTCCGAAGCGGCATGAGACGAAGGCAAGTGTGGTGGCGGCGACCCTTTGCTGGCGTCGGTGTCTCTTGGGAGGGAAGGTGGGCGGGCTCCCGCGCAGCGCGGCAGGTGGGGTGGCCGCTGCTCGGCCGCGTGAAGGTGTTTCTTGTGGCGGCGGAAAATCCGCTTCGTCCTTTGGCATCTCCCGGCGGGTGGCCTGGAACGGCGGCGCGGGAGGTCACTGCGCGGTGCCGGGCCGAGGCGGGGACCGTAGGGGCCCGTAGGAAGCGGGAGCGGCCGGGGGCTGGCACAGGGCGGCAGAGTGCAGCCGCGAAACCCGATCCCCAGGGCGGCCCACAACTGGGCGGTTGGTTCTTGCCGGTTCCCTGACGCGATTATACGACTCGGCGCCGGCAAGGAGCGAGGCGGTGCGTCCGGCCGTCCGCCCTGGGGACCCCCGAACGCCCCCTCCCCGGAGTGAGATGGCTCAGTGAAAGGTACTGGAGCACCTCGTCCTCCCGACCTGTGCCGGGAGAGGAGGAGGAGGCGGCGGTACGGGTGCGCGCAGGCTACCTGCGGGAGGGCGGAGGAGCGCCCTGCGACGCGGGGTCTGTCCGCGCCCCGTGCTCCCGGGTGAGCGGCAGCGCTTTGCCCCCGGCTTGGTCGCGCCGGGCGCCTCCATGCAGCGGACTGCTCCTGCGCCTCGGCTTTATCTGCAGAGCCGCTGTGCCGTTTGTGTGACGCCGCCGGTAAAGCTTCGCAGCGGTGACTGTCGGTGTCATGAAGTACTTCTAGTGCTTCCATCGTCAGATCGCTTGTGACGCCCCAAGAGAAACTGCATATACTGGCTTCATCTTGTACAGACTTCTGCACGTCTGGCAGACTTAAGCCCCTGCAGCCTTTTATTGTTGTACAGGTTTAATGCAAGGGGTGTCCAGCTTTCTGACACCTAGGTTTCTGTTCTGTGGTGGTGGTGTTTTTTTGTTTTTTTTTTTTTAAATTGTTTTGATACAGACTTAATCTCTGTTGCCCGAAGGTGTATTTAGGGTGCTAGACTACTTAACAAGAATACCTGCTTCAAAACATAGGGTTCCTTCTCTTGCAACCTGTGTATGCATTTGCTGTAACAACTTCATTTTATATTCCCAAGAAGTCACCTCTTACCTCATGCAGTCATCCATTTAAGGTTAGTGCTGTGGAACAATTGACAATGACTTTTGTTGAGATGGAGGAATACTTTCCAAGTCTGGCACTACAAAACTGCCACTTCCTTTGTTGATCCTGTTGTACTTATTTGAAAGGATAACAAAAGGAAGAATCTGTGGAAAATCATTGTTAGATTTGAGACTTAAAATTACTATACTCTGTTTCTCTTCATTGTAAAAGAGCAGTGTCTGTGCAGGTGTAGTGGTCTTAGGTCTAAATGGCCTCTCGCTGGACAATTGGATACAGAGAAACTGTCTGTGCATTAGGGCCCATTTTATTTACACACTTGGAAGGCTACAAGATAAGGAAGCTTGAAAAAAAAAAACCAAACAACAACAAATCAGTGAGCAAGATTTTGTATATAAGAACTTAATGGAAATAGACTTTCTTTTCCCAGTAGTTATGCTAATACCTTTCTGCTTTTCTTGTAGAGAATGTGCTTATTTTACTTACTTGTCACTGTCATGTTTTCAGTGCCTGTGTTTAGATTGGTTGTACTGCGGGGATGTGTTTGGTAAAAATAACTCCCTGCATGGGAATTAACTTCTTTAATCATGGAAATATTTCTAGTGGTCTAAGAAGCTGTGAAAGATTACTTACACAAAACTAGATTTAGAGTTAGATTAAAGTTGGCAGTGTCCCTTCAAACAAGCCAGAAGTCCCATTACACATTCATCTATGGCTGAAAATGAAAAGAATCATGCTACAGTTAAGAAAACAGGTATGTTTGTGCTTAGCTTGCAGCTTGCTAGAGCACTTGTGTGCAAGAACACTGATGGATATAGCTAGATATACTAGTCTTGTGTTAATTCATATATTAAATTACAGTTGGAAGGGACACCTTAGAGCTAACTGGTGAAGCTGCAAATCCTTTACTTCTCAAATTAATGGACAGGGTTGTTCCTCTTAAATGTTACAGGACAAGCATCAAGATTTTTGTTTTAACAGTTATTATTGTGTGTGCTGAAAAAAAATATTTATGTTGATTTTAAGTGGCATGTATTTGAATATCAACTTTCAATACGTTCGAATACAAATCCTCTTCCTGGCTAATCCTGCACGTTAACAAAGGATCTGTAAATAGTATGTCACTGTATATTCCTGCTGTATACCTAAACACAGCTGTCTGGGGTCAGGATGACATTTTATTCCAAGCTTTCTTGCCTCTCTGGGTTTCAGATACCCTGCAGACATATCTCACGTGAGAAATCTTAATTATTTTGCAGGTGCAGGTCTCCTTTGATGAAGACTACAGCACTGTTAGTTTTCCATGAGAGAGTGAATTTCTGTTGTATGCGCGGTAATGCAAAGCTGTTGACATGTTGGAGAAAGTTGAGGCAGGATCACTCCTTAGTTGCTTGTGTTCCTCTCATCTTGCAGGATTTCAGAACGACTTCTCAGACATCTCAGTAATCCGTGAATGGATTAAGTTTTTCTCTCTGCAAATGCAGGGGTTGTCTTGACAATGTAATCTCAGTGTAGCATTCAGGGTAGCTCTAGGTAGAGGGAGAACTGTCAGTGCCGCTGCTTCCTTTCTTTGATGGAAACAGAAAACCTTCACTCTGTTGACTGTGGCGCAGGAAATTGGCTGTAAGAGCCACAGCAGAGCATGCACACGGTCTTTTGGCGTTGCAGGTTGTGTGCTGTAGAGATAGAATTAGAATTGCTTAGGTTGGAAAAGACCTCTAAGATCACAAACTCCAATCATTAACCCAATACCACCGTTGCCATTAATCCACGTCCCAAAGTGCCATGTCCACATGTTTATTGAAATACCTCCAGTAATGGTGACTTCACCACCTCTCTGTGCAGCCTAATGCCTGACCACTCTCAAGTCAAGAATTTTTTCCTAACATCCAACTTACACCTGCCCTGGCCCAATTTCAGGCCATTTCACAGAATCACTGAATAGAATAGAATAGAATAGAATAACCAAGGTTGGAAGAGACCTTGAAGATCATCGAGTCCAACCTGTAACCATAACCTCACAACTAGACCATGGCACCAAGTGCCACATCCAGTCCCCTCCTGAACGCCTCCAGGGACGGAGACTCAACCACCTCCCGGGCAGCCCATTCCAATGACGAATCACTCTCTCGGTGAAGAACTTTCTCCTCACCTCCAGCCTAAACTTCCCCTGGTGCAGCCTGAGACCGTGTCCCCCTGTTCTGGCGCTGGTCGCTAGGGAGAAGAGGCCAACCCCCCTGGCCACAACCACCCTTCAGGTAGTTGCAGAGAGCAATGAGGTCTCCCCTGAGCCTCCTCTTCTCCAGGCTAAACAGCCCCAGCTCCCTCAGCCTCTCCTCATAGGGCTTGTGCTCAAGGCCTCTCACCAGCCTTGTTGCCCTTCTCTGGACACAAGATGGATGGCTTAGGCAACTGGATGGCTTAGGCAACTTCGGTTGGTCAAAACTTGTTTCTGCCACGCAGTTTTCACCCTTGATGTTTTAGGCATCTGTTCTCTGGCAATTGATCTAGATCTTAACAGCCGGAGGTGGAAAAATCCCTTCATTTGTGGCTCAGGCTAGCACTACCGTAAAGCCTTCCATCAGAGTATCTGCCAATCAGGGTTATGATCTGTTGTGAGTAAGGTCCTTGCACAGATGCAGATATACAAGTAAACCAGGTGTGCTACTAGAACTTGTTTTAGCACTGTGGGCTGTCGTTAAGATATGGGTGTGAAATGCAGCTTTGTTAATGTACTGCTCTAATACTGGTGAGATACTCCTAGTGCTGATGTGATCTGAGAGTTTTCCTGGACAAATGCTCTTACTGTAGTAGACCCTAACAATAATCTCATCTTTCATTTAAAAAAGGGAGGAGGAGTAAGTCCCAGCCAGTAAATCCAGCAGCTCAGTTTCAACACTAGCTCCAGTGGGGATCTTTGGTTGCTTTTTGTAAGTCTCTCAGGAGCACTGGAGCCTAGAACTGATCTTAGGCTTGCAAACTATCAGGATGTATAACTGACATGTCAGCTACAGAGAAGCTTTCCACAGTTAGATGGAAATAAAGCAGCAATGGTACTGACCTGGTGTTCATGCTCCTGTATGGAAACTATGAGATCAGACACAAGAGGCAGGCACTGTTTATTTACTAGGAGGGGAGCCCAAAACAGTAGAGAAAGAGCAAGAGGTAAGCTAGCATAGGAACATCAAATCACCACCCTTTCCTTCCTTTTCTCCTCCTCCCTCCTGTAGCTGAATGACATCTTCTGTTATGACTGCAGAAGGGAGAAAAGGAAAAGTGCATCTAGGAGAGACTTGGAACATACCCTCTGAAGAATGGAATCTGCATATAGAGGGTGTTTGTGAATGTTGTGCAAACGTTTGGTTCTGACTGAGTGCTTGGGATATGCAGAGAGTGACTTTTGTCATCTGTTTCTGCAGTCTGCTAATTTTGATGTAGTTGGAATATGTAGTTGTTGGGGCTCTGACCGCATTTGGTTTCTTCCTGTAAGTGGTGAACTGACATGGCTCTTCTCGTTCTCCTGCCTGCATTATATCTTGATTTGAAGAGACACTATGATGCTCTTAGGTGTGAAGTGGCTTGTGATAGAAATTCAGTGCCCAAATAGTGGAAACAGTTTAAGGAAAGGAAGGTTGCTCACCTGTGTGGGCAGCCTTTCTTCTAACACCCCATCCTCGCTGCCTTCTTTTAAAGTTTAATCAAGCAGCAAGTATTTGGCCTGGTAGCAAGAAGAAACTGGAGGTTGTTTTCGTTCTTTCCCTCTTTTCTGAGGTACTGAAGTTTAGTCCATTCCAAAGCATTCAGTGATACTAGGATGGGAAATGCAAGTTCTTGCTCTTTGTAGACAACAGTTAATCAGTGGAATTATTTCAGTTGCAGGAAGGAGCAACCTGTTTCATCCACACTTTGTCAAGCAGTTCATAACTCTCTTGCTAAAGGTCTTCAGTAACAGTGTGGCTTCTGGCTGAAGACTGAAGATTTGATTGCTCCAGTAGAGATCAGCTGTTCTGAAATTGTTGGTTTTGCTATAGACAACATGAGAAACTACATTTCTTTTTCTTTTTTTATGAAGGGGCACTAAAGATAGCTATAGACATTGCAAGGAAAATCTTTTTGCTACATTCCTGTCTCTGTCAGCCTGGCTTCTCTGTCTTCTCCCCAGATCTTTATCTGGGTTACATGTGAACCTTTTTCATTCTTTCTATACATCTTTGAGATATGATCTTTTGTGTCTAGCCACGTGGTAAAAACCAGTCTAGGCTGCCCTCTCTTTGTCTGGATTTCTTTTTGACACTCCAACTGATCAAAACAATGTCCATTTTTACTGAAAGGGGTTTGGATTTTTTTGTCTGCCATAAGACATTTTATCAACTCATCCCTGTGGGGGTTCCTGCAACGATGGATACGAGCTAATTTTCTTCTTGGCCCTTTTGGACTGTCATCTAGAGTGGCATTCTGTAGCAAATTTGACGTGTAGCCCCACCTGTTACTGGTGCTAACTTTTTGGCATTCCCTCTAAAGCCTTGTTATGATCTTTCTTGTTAATTCTGGAAGTGGAGTGGCAGATGGATGCTTTTCACCCATCATGAAGAAGAGTCCCATAAACATCCACAAACCCACATCATTAATGCCCTCTCCTGCCATAAGCTGCCTGATCCAGAACAGCCTGATAGTGGGCTGAGAAAGCCACTGCTTACCTTTCTGAGTGGTTTTGCCTCTATGCTGTGCTTCCTTTTTTCTTTGGTTGCACTTGTCTAGCAATCATCTCATCACATGAACTGTCTCTGTGCAAGAGGTGTGTTTTCTTGTTCTGCCCCTATGTAGCATATTACATGCTGGTTCTATGTGTATAAGCAATATATGTGTATACTGCTGTAGCATGTTGTAGTTCTGGTTTAGACTGGTGATCTCATAGGGAACAAAACAAAGGTAAAAAATTTCACTTTTCTGTGCTGTCTGTTTCCAACATCAGCACAGGAATTTTCCTCTTCTGTTATGAGTCTTTTTCTGTGCTTGCCTTTGTTAGAATGCCATTTGTATAGCTTAACTAAAACCTGGGAAATAACCCACTTCCTCTTTGGCCAGCGGGAATATTGTTCTGTATTGCTGCTTTCTGCCCTGCTGTTTGGAAGGAATTCCTCTGGATCTGCAGAGCTTTAAAGTGAGGCAAAGCTTGCTGGGAGCTGATGTGGTTGTGGGGTGAGGACACTTCAGTGCAGCGAAGACTTCTAATAAGTCTCTTCCTTTCAAGCTTTTCTTAGTTATATCCTTTATTGCCATGGCTGCAAGATGCTTTGGAATGAACGTTGGGTGGTGTGTCTGAGGAAGTTTTAGGGTATAATCTTCTACTCTGACTACCTTTTGAGCTAAAGTGACAATGGATAGCATGGCTTTTGTAGTGACCTCCCCTTAAATTACTGAGCTCTCTTTACCCCGCGTCTGCGGGGAGACTTTTCACTGGAAGTTTAAGTGCAGGCAGCACAGCAGCATTTTTGTGGGATTATATCCTGTTATCTCTGCCATGCAAGTAAAAGTGCTTATGGCCATGTGAGTGCTATCTAACATTTCTATCTCTTTATGGCCTTGGTGGAGCTGCCTTAATGAGGTGGTTTGGAGGCCCTTCTCTGACTAAATATGCCGTGTATACTTACACAGCTGTTAAAAAGAGCTTCTTGTGTTGGCTCCGGTGAAAGGGAGACACTGCAGCTCGTAGTAATTTGCACCATTTAACACTGGTCTAGGTGTTGGTTGTTTTTTGTTGTTGTTGGTTTTTTTTTTTTTTTTTTTTTTTTCCCCAGGGTTCATTAAAGAAATTAATCTAAATGCAACAAGAACCCAAATTTGACTCAAACCCAGTTAAAAGGCACAAACCTATTTGATACCTATCCAGTGATACCCATGTAATAGACTGCTCTGGATCTCATGTTGGAAAGTGCCTTCCAACACTTGCAACATGCTTATGTGACTGAAGAAAGGAAGGGGAGGACAGCAGACTCATCCCCTCTGTTTTGTGGTGATCTGCAGAGAAATAAGGAATGGAGGCAAGTGTTTGCTCAGGAGTCTTGCTTTACACAGTCAAATCCATGAATGTTTCATTAACTTTTTGGTAAGAGAAAGTTCCTTCTTTAAGAGTCTGTACATTGTGTGTAGTACTCCATCTGCTACAAACAAAGTTCTGCTCAACTGGGGAAAGAAAAAACAGATTAGACTGTCAGGAAGGGTAAACCTTTTTTTGGGAACATGGTATGCTTTTGATGATTCACTTAGCCAAGCTAAATCATTAAGTGAGGCTCCCATTCGGAATTTGCCAGAGCTGGGCCTCCTTCTGTGTTGATTTTAAGGACTGCTTTGGAGCTGGCCTTTTAGTATAGTTTCCTTGGGGAGCCTGGGAAATCCAGTACCTCACACCTGGTATTTCAGGTTTCTTACAAGTTCATTTGTCTTGCTGCTTGTCAACAGAATCTATAGGTTTCCAGGGAGAGTAGGACCGCTTACACATTCAGGAAATATAGGAGAAGGTTGAGTGTCAGTGATACCTGCTCTGCTTCCAGTACTTCAGAAAGAGAGGCATTTGTACTTGTGAAAATGGAAATGTCATCCAGGTGACAGCATCAGTAGCAGATCTCCACTAATAATTCTCCCCAGTGATGGTATTCAGTGTTCCTCAGAAAAGACAGAGGGGTTGCAGCTGAACCAATCATTGTAACTTAGATTTTTCTTGTTGCTTTTTGTTACATGTATTGCCTGTTGTGTTACACATCCAGAGACTTGCCCAAGACTCTCCTGTGACAAATACTGTTTTAAAACATAGTAAAGAATTCCCCGATTCCACCCCCCCCCCCCCACTTAAATAAAGCAGATGAGAGTAGAAGATAGCAGATATGACTTTTCTTTTGACTTTTAGAATCACAAATATTGGAAAAATTTTGAGTTCAGCATATTGAATAGAATATTATTTGTCAGTGAATTTATTTCAAGGTGTGAACCAACCTCCAAATCATTCAGTGGGATGCTTCTAAAGCTGCAAAATATAAACTCTGTGGGTTTAGAAGGAGTGATGTATCTGTGGGAGTTATGTATTGGTGTCATCTGGGAATATTTGTGCTGGAATAACTGTTTTGAATTTGGGGCAGATGTCCCTGGCACATCTTCCTTCATCTTCATCGCCACTCCATATGGTCAGGCTTTATGACATTAAGTGGACTTGATTCTGGTCTGTCCTTCAGACACCTGTCTGCATTTATACCATGTGTTCCCTTTTCTCTCATATGCTACCCAGACAGAACATGAAATGACTTCATGAAATCAGAAGAGGAATAAGGTATTCCAGGTGCCTTGCTTGTATGTTGAGCCAGTTCCACAATCCTTCATAGAGCTGTGGTTGTGAGTGTATTCAGTGTGGTTCAGGAGTGGAAGAAGGGCTCTTGTGATCTGGGACAGGAGGGCGATCTTCACTGGTGAATACACTCTGTGTATAGCATGTAGCATCTCTTACCTTCTGCAGTTGTGCTTGTGTGGTTTTTGACTGCACTATCCCCTTGCATCACTTTATGTACCTTTGCTACTTGGTGCCTCTGCAAGATACAGAACCTTCTTGTGGCCATAGACTGAACTTCAGTAGCACTGCAGAGGGAGTCTGGCACCTCAGTAGCATGGTATCTTCTCCTTGCATTTCAGTGCATGGGTGCCACTGGAAGTCTGGCTTGTTGGAAAACTGCCTTTTTGGGCGCCTTCAAAGAGTAAAATGCACTGTTGAGGTTGTTCAGTGCTCCTTTGACATGTTTTTCTTTCCCCATATTCTGTTTTATGTTCCCCACAGGTATTTTCTTTTTTTCCCTCCTGGCTGTTTACTCTCATCTTTCTTTGGTGCATGGAGAAAATATTTTGTTAGCAATAGCCATAAGCCTGTTTGGAACAGGGGAGCCAGTAGGAATGTAGAATGCCTCCAGGGCTCATCTCATGGACTGAATTAGCTGTGCAGTTTGCTGTATTTTCTTGGAGGGGAATTGGTTAATGCTAATTTAGAAATGGTATTGTCTAAACTGTGATCTAAACCAGCTAAACTGCATGGAGAGTGTCACTTGAGATGTTTGTTTCCTCTGTAGGAGAATTCTGCTCGTGAGCCTTTTTGTCTAGATGTCTCATCAGTCTGGAGAGGCTTGTTTTTACTGCTGTGTGCTCTCTGGAGGGTTTACTTTTAAATAGCTGCTTAAGCAACAGTCTTCTAAAATGCTGCACTGTTAGAGTAGGAGGAATTAAAATGTTTAGTAACCCTCCAAAAGGGTAGCTAGAAAAAAATGTATTTCTGTGAGGCTATCTCAGTGTTGTTGAAAATGTGTTCTAGAAGAAAACTACTTCATAATTTTCTTCCTCAAAACTCTTCTACTCTAGTTTAGATTGTGGACATTCCAAATCTGAATTATTGTCAAAAACATTGTTTCATTTCAGGAACTGCTGTGCACTCTCTCTCATTCTCTCCTATAAAAAGGTGACTTATTTTCAGCTGTGATTAATTCTGCCAGCTGAAGATGGGCTGCATCTTGAGATAGTCACCTTGGAACTGTAGGTGTCCTGGAGTAGTAAGGTGCTATTATTACAGAAGCAAAATAACTTTGCTGTTTTGAGGAGAAGCTTTTTATTTTGTAAGTCAGAATTTTGTCTTTGTGCCAAAAACTTGGGGAATTTACCCTCTGCCAGAAAAATTCAAAGACAGTGTTTTTCAAGAGGTCAGATTTCCTTATGCTGTCCTCCTGCAAAAGTGTAGCAGTTCTACTTTACATAATTTTCTTTCTTAATCTAAAGTCTTCAGATGAGCTGTGCCAGTACAAAAATTGCACTTACTGAAGTTACTGTAGTCATTTGTAATCATGTCATGTCACTGAGAAATCAGATGATTAATCAAATGTTGCAGAATGTCACCTCCAAATATAAAGGATTGTTGCTTTCCAGCTCTTAGTTCCTTTTGCAGCTCTATTCCTGTACTCCAGCTATCACAAAGGCCCTTTGCTGTTCATCTGACTGTTAAAGTACACTTACTTTATGCTTCATCAAACTCTCAATGAGCTCAGGGTTTATGATATCAGAAGTCTGGATCTCTGAGGGGGAGAGAAGCCAGCATATTTTATAAAGCTATGGGGATCACCCAGCATAGGAGAAAACAGCTCAGACAGTCAAGGCTTCTTTGATGCTAAAGGACAGCAGTGGTGAATTCTTTATTATTCATTCATGCAAACCATGATGGTAACTTACAGGCATGATGCTTTCTAACAGTGAATGTTTGCTGGTGAATTCAGCTATCAGGCACAGTACTTGCCTTCTAGACTTTTAAGAAAGGAAGTAATTTCAGAAACATGAAGTACAGCAGACTTGAGATTAGTGAAGGCAACAGAAAGGCTTAGGTCAATAAGGGACAGCGAGAAGGAATTAGATATGTGGGAGAAGGCTTTACAGATCTCCCCTGCTGAGGGAAGGGTCCCTGGAAACGGGGAGGGATGGATACAGGTCCCTGCCAGGGGTGGCAAGGGAAATCCTTCCCGGCCCTCTCCTCCTCCTCGGTTGCCCTTGCATAATAAGTACGAGGCCCTGCAGGCCGAGGGTAGTGGGGATGAGAGGGCTGAGGAGCAGCCATCTGGGCGGGAGCCTAAGGCTAAGGCCAAGCGGTCCCCACCAGCTATAATGACCAGCTCCACAAAGAAAAGGAGAAGGGTTATAGTTGTTGGGGATTCTCTCCTGGGGGGTACAGAGGGACCCGTATGTCGTCCCGACCCATCCCACAGGGAGGTCTGCTCCCTACCCGGGGCGCGGGTCAGGGACATTGTGAGGAGACTCCCTAAGTTAATCCACCCCTCTGACTATTACCCTCTGCTGGTGATACAAGCTGGGAGTGATGAAATTGACAAGAAGGGCACTAGGGCAATTAAAAAGGAGTTCAAGGCCCTTGGACAATTGATTGAAGGGGCAGGAGCTCAAGTGGTTCTCTGCTCAGTTCCCTCAGTGGCAGGGGAGTACACTGAGAGGAACGGGAGAACCCACACCATCAACAACTGGCTCAGGGGATGGTGCCAGCAGCAGAATTTTGGGTTCTTCGATCATGGGGCAACTTTTACTGCACCCGACCTGCTGGGACCTGATGGGGTGCAGTTATCTAGAAAAGGTAAGAGAGTCCTAGCGCTTGAGTTGGCAGGGCTCATTAAGAGGGCTTTAAACTAGGTCTGAAGGGGGTGGGTGAGGAAAACAGTCCCTCTGTAGATGAAAGAGTGGGGCACAGACTAGGGCCAATAGAGAAGTTGGGAGCCCAGCTGAAGTGCATGTACACCAATGCACGCAGCATGGGCAATAATAAGCAAGAGGAGCTGGAAGTCCTGGTCCAGCAGGGTGACTATGATATAGTCGCCATCTCAGAAACATGGTGGGATGACACGCACCATTGGAGTGCTGCACTGGGGGGTTACAGGCTCTTCAGGAGAGCCAGGCAAGGGAGAAGAGGAGGAGGGGTGGCTCTGTATATTAGGGAGTCACTCTCTGCCACAGAACTTGAGGTGGAAAATGAAGGGATTGAGAGCCTGTGGGTTAAAATCAGGGGGCAGACCAACAAATCCGACATCCTGGTTGGAGTCTGTTATAGACCACCCAACCAGGATGAGGAGGCAGATGAAATATTCTATAAGCAACTGGAGGCTGTCTCAAGGTCATCAGATCTTGTCCTTGTGGGTGACTTTAACCTGCCAGATATCTGCTGGGAACTTAACTCAGCAGAGAGGAGGCAGTCCAGAAGATTCCTGGAGCGCATGGAGGACAACTTCCTGATGCAGCTGTTAAGTGAGCCTACCAGGGGTCAAGCTCTGCTTGACCTGCTGTTCTCCAATAGAGAAGGGCTGGTGGGAGACGTGACCGTGGGAGGCTGCCTGGGGTGCAGCGACCATGAGATGAAGTGTTCAATATGCAGGGAGCCAGGGAGGAGCACCAACAGAACCTTCACCTTGGACTGCCGGAGGGCAAACTTCAGCCTGTTTAGGAAACTTAACTGCAAAGTTCCCTGGGTATCAGCCCTCAAGAACCGAGGGGTCCAGGAGGGTTGAACCTACTTCAAACAGGAGCTCTTGAAGGCACATCCACAAGAAGGGCCAGTTGGAAGAGCCAGGGAATTATAGGCCTGTCAGCCTGACCTCAGTGCCAGGCAAGATTATGGAATGGGTCATCTTGAGTGCAATCACACAGCACTTACAGGATGGCCAAGGGATCAGGCCCAGCCAGCATGGATTTAGGAGGGGCAGGTCCTGCCTGACCAACCTGATCTCCTTCTATGATCAGGTGACCCGCCTGGTGGATGTGGGGAGGCCTGTGGATGTGGTCTACCTGGACCTCAGCAAGGCCTTTGACACCGTCCCCCATAGCAAACTCCTGGCCAAGCTGGCAGCCCATGGCTTGGACAGGAGCACACTGCGTTGGGTTAGGAACTGGCTGGAGGGCCGAGCCCAGAGAGTGGTGGTGAATGGTGCCACATCCAGCTGGCAGCCAGGCACTAGTGGTGTGCCCCAAGGATCAGTGCTGGGCCCCATGCTCTTCAACATCTTCATTGATGATCTGAATGAGGGCATTGAGTCCATCATCAGTAAATTTGCAGATGACACCAAGCTGGGGGCAGGAGTTGATCTGCTGGAGGGAGGAGAGGCTTTGCAGAGGGACCTCGACAGGCTGGACAGATGGGCAGAGTCCAATGGCATGAGATTGAACACATCCAATTGCCAGGTTCTGTACACTGGCCACAACAACCCCATGCAGTGCTACAGGCTGGGGTCAGAGTGGCTGGAGAGCGGCCAGGCAGAGAGGGACCTGGGGGTGCTGATCGACAGCCGCCTGAACATGAGCCAGCAGTGTGCCCAGGTGGCCAAGGTGGCCAGCGGCATCCTGGCCTGCATTAGGAATAGTGTGGCCAGCAGGAGCAGGGAGGTCATTGTGCCCCTGTACTCTGCTTTGGTTAGGCCGCACCTTGAGTCCTGTGTCCAGTTCTGGGCCCCTCAGTTTAAGAAGGACATCGAGACACTTGAACGTGTCCAGAGAAGGGCAACGAGGCTGGGGAGAGGCCTTGAGCACAAGCCCTGTGAGGAGAGGCTGAGGGAGCTGGGGCTGTTTAGCCTGGAGAAGAGGAGGCTCAGGGGTGACCTCATTGCTCTCTACAACTACCTGAAGGGTGGTTGTAGCCAGGAAGGGGTTGGCCTCTTCTCCCTGGCAGCCAGCACCAGAACAAGGGGACACAGTGTCAAGCTGCACCAGGGGAAGTTTAGGCTGGAGGTGAAAGTTCTTCACCGAGAGAGTGATTCATCATTGGAATGGGCTGCCCGGGGAGGTGGTTGAGTCTCCATCCCTGGAGGCATTCAGGAGGGGACTGGATGTGGCACTTGGTGCCATGGTCTAGTTGTGAGGTTTGTGGTTACAGGTTGGACTCGATCTTCGAGGTCTCTTCCAACCTTGGTAATACTACTACTACTGCACAGGAACTGGCGGTTCTCATCTGCCAAAAGATGAGCCGGTGGGGAAGGCGACCGGCCTGGATAAGCAAGCAGCTCCTGAAGGAACTAAGGGAAAAAAAGAGGCTGTATCACCTTTGGAAGGAGGGGAAGGCTTCTCGAGGTGTGTTTTAAGAAGTTGTTAGATTATGTAGGAAAAAAAATTAGAGAGGCAAAAGCCCAGTTGGAGCTGAGGCTGAACACCTCTGTGAAGGACAATAAAAAGCATTGTTACAAATATGTTAATGCCAAAAGAAGGGCAGGAAGAACCTGCACTGCCTATTGGACCTGGAGGGGAACACGGTGACTAAAGATGAGGAAAAGGCTGAGGTCCTGAACACCTTCTTTGCCTCAGTTTTTAACAGCAAGGCAGGAGGAGTTCAGGACGAGTGGCCTCCTGAGCTGGGGGATGGGGTCAGGGAGCAGTGTAATGCCCTGGATATCCATGAGGAATTAGTTCGGGACCTGCTGAGCCACTTGGACACTCACAAGTCCATGGGGCCGGATGGGATCCATCCCAGGGTCCTGAGAGAGCTGGCAGGTGAGCTGCCAAGCCGCTCTCCATCATTTTCCTCCAGTCCTGGCTGACCGGTGAGGTCCCAGATGACTGGAAACTGGCCAGTGTGGTCCCCATCCACAAGAAGGGTCGGATGGAGGAACCCGGAAACTACAGGCCAGTCAGCCTGACCTCAGTGCCAGGGAAAATGATGGAGCAGATCATCCTGGGGGCAATCACTGTGCACCTGCAGGATGGCCAAGGGCTCAGGTCCAGCCAACATGGATTTAGGAGGGGCAAGTCCTGCCTCTCCAACCTGATCTCCTTCTATGCCCAGGTGACTGCCTGGTGGATGTGGGGAGGCCTGTGGATGTGGTCTACCTGGACTTCAGCAAGGCCTTTGACACCGTCCCCCACAGCAAACTGCTGGCTAAGCTGTCAGCTCGTGGCTTGGACAGCAACACTCTGTGCTGGGTTGGGAACTGGCTGGAGGGCCGGGCCCAGAGCGTGGTGGTCAATGGTGCCACCTCCAGCTGGAGGCCAGTCACCAGTGGCGTCCCCCAGGGATCTGTGCTGGGCCCCATCCTCTTCAATGTCTTCATTGACGATCTGGATGAGGGGATTGAGACAGTCATCAGCAAATTTGCAGGTGACACCAAGTAGGGAGCAGATGTTGGTTAGTTAGAGGGTAGGAGGGCCCTGCAGAGGGACCTCGACAGGCTGGACAGATGGTCAGAGTCCAATGGGATGACATTCAACAAGTCCAAGTGCCAGGTGCTGCACTTTGGCCACAGCAACCCCATGCAGAGCTACAGGCTGGGATCGGAGTGGCTGGAGAGCTCCCAGAGAGGGACCTGGGGGTGCTGATTGACAGCTGCCTGAACAGGTGGCCAAGGTGGCCAGGTGGCCAAGGTGGCCAACGGCATCCTGGCCTGCATTAGGAATGGTGTGGCCAGCAGGAGCAGGGAGGTCATTGTGCCCCTGTACTCTGCTTTGGTTAGGCCACACCTTGAGTCCTGTGTCCAGTTCTGGGCCCCTCAGTTTAAGAAGGACATCGAGACACTGGAATGTGTCCAGAGAAAGGCAACAAGGCTGGGGAGAGGCCTTGAGCACAAGCCCTGTGAGGAGAGGCTGAGGGAGCTGGGATTGCTTAGCCTGGAGAAGAGGAGGCTCAGGGGCGACCTCATTGCTCTCTACAACTACCTGAAGCATGGTTGTAGCCAGGAAGGGGTTGGCCTCTTCTCTCTAGCAACCAGCACCAGAACAAGGGGACACAGTGTCAAGCTGCACCAGGGGAAGTTTAGGCTGGAGGTGAGGAGAAAGTTCTTCACCGAGAGAGCCGTTCGCCATTGGAATGGGCTGCCTGGGGAGGTGGTGGAGTCGCCGTCCCTGGAGGTGTTCAAGAGGAGATTGGACATGGCACTTGGTGCCATGGTCTAGTCATGGGGTCTGTGGTTACAGGTTGGACTCGATGATCTTTGAGGTCTTCCAACCTTGGCGATACTGTGATACTGTGAAGGACATGATGTCTGAGTAGGTTCAAGGATTGTAAGCTAGGCTTGGGCCAGCAGCCAGTGCCTGTTTCACAGTGGCTAGTCTCTTGTTCCTTTTCCTGTTGGTGTCACAACAGAGGTAGATCTGAGGAGTAGACTCTGAAGTGAACTGGTAATAAATGCAGTGAATGAAGATGGGTGTTAATTTGTTCTGTTGGGTTTGAGGATGAATTGCTTTGCAGTGCTGTGCTAATTAAGACAATTCAGGAAATGATTCACAAGAGTGGGTAGCTGAGCATGGTCCTGCTAACAGCTGTCTTAGCTTAAACTAGATGGATTTATTTACTACAATTGTCCCTCATTTGCTGCAATGGCAGTTGCAAATGCTCAGTTTTTGTATGACCTGACTGGAGTCACACCTGACAGAAGAACAGGAGCAACCCTCAGCTTATCTACAAAGTCAGGCACTTGTATCTGGAAAAGTTTGTTTGCAGTAGTATAGGCTAGAAGGTGTTCTTGGAGCTGTAAATCATATGCTAGGGCATGAAACACTATCATGACATTTAGTGTTACACTGCATATTGCACAATTTTACTGGGGTTATTGCCTGCTTCATCATGAGCCAGCAGTTCAGCAGCCTGCTGGACATGAGCCAGCAGTGTGCCCAGGTGGCCAAGAAGGCCAATGGCATCCTGGCCTGCATCAGAAATAGTGTGGCCAGCAGGAGCAGGGAAGACATTGTGCCCTGTACTCAGCGCTGGTTAGGCCACACCTTGAGTCATGTGTCCAGTTCTGGGCCCCTCAATTTAAGAAGGACATTGAGACACTTGAATGTGTCCAGAGAAGGGCACTGAGGCTGGGGAGGGGTCTGGAGCACAGCCCTGTGAGGAGAGGCTGAGGGAGCTGGGGTTGCTTAGCCTGGAGAAGAGGAGGCTCAGGGAGACCACCTTGCTCTCTACAACTACCTGAAGGGAGGTTGTAGCTAGGTGGGGGTTGGTCTCTTCTCCCAGGCAAGCAGCACCAGAACAAGAGGACACAGTCTCAAGCTGTGCCAGGGGAGGTTTAGGCTGGAGATGAAGAGAAAGTTCTTCCCAGAAAGAGAGATTGGGCATTGAGATGTGCTGCCCAGGGAGGTAGTGGAGTCACCATCCCTGGGGGTGTTCAAAAAGGATTGTATGTGGCACTTGGGGCCATGGTTTAGTTGTCAGGAGGTGTTAGGTATTAGGTAATAGGTTGGACTTGATGATCTCTGAGGTCTTTTCCAACCTGCTGATTCTATGATTCTGAAACCAAGTAGATTCTGTGATCCTGTTTTCAAATGCAATAACTAAAAAACATTAACAAATAAATTTCATTATGAACAATTGTACTCTCTCATCTCCCCAACTAGAAATGCAAAAGATATTATTCCATTTGATGGGATAGCTCCTGATGTGAAAAATGGAAGTTGCTTGGACATATTGGAATTTATGCTACAGTTACATGCAGCAAGCACATGCAGTATCTATGGGGTTTCATTTGTGAGAGCAAAATCTTTAGATGCCAAGAACAAGGTGATGGGTGTGAGATAAATTTGCATGCAGTAGTCATCGTGGAAAGGAGTGTTTGGCAGGCATCAGCTCTTTTCAAGCTGGTAATATTCAGGTGCTACAGAAAACAGCATCATCTTTCTGTGAAGGCCTTTAGAAATGAGCCCTGTCCATGCCGTTCTGTTCTGGGTTCAGAGTGTCTTTTGGTAAGCATATCCTAATTTGTGGCATTACCTAGAGCACTGAAACTGAGCTGTAGCCAGTTGCTGGAGTAAGTCCTCACCTGGGAAGCTAGTGGTGGAAACGACCTTGCTTCTCTCGCGGGCAAGGTCCTGACTGTGAGGAGTTAAAACTTGGAATGAGTTGAGGTCAGCAGCACACATAGTCTGTTCAGAAAAATATTTTCTTTGTGTACTGACTCCATTCTTTTTACTCTTTTACATTGTTTGCTCCACTTATTCTTTTTCTTTCCTAGACACACACACACTCTGTTTCTGATTTTATTCTGTCTTGCCGTGATTATCACCTTCCAATGGCCACTTGTCACTGTGACCCACCCTGTGGCTAAGGGAGCTGCAGATGATAGGTTTACTCTGAGAGAACCACCCTCAATCTGGGATGGACACCTCTGTTCAGCTTTGAAGATTAAGGGTGTTTTCCAGCTGCTCCTGTGAGTCTGCTTGCTCTGAGCACTGCAGTGGCAATACAGAATGCAGCACACGGGGACTGCTGTTCAGCCCAACACAGAAGAACTAAGAGCTGTTGACGCATTTTTGCCCCCTTGGTGGCAGGCTGCAAGCTCCTAGGTGAGTGGACATGTGGTATGGGACATGTGTTGTTCCAGGTTGGAGGGGAAATCTGTTAAATAGCTGTGCTGTCACTGAGAATTTGGGTGAATGGTAGGGCAAAGCCTTGGTTAATGCTACAGTCTGCAGAATTTAGCAGGCTTTGATGCTAATGATTGGACATGATGCTATGAAATGAGAAAAAACTTTTAAAGGTCTTGTATCTGTGCATCCACAGAAGCCAGCGAGAGGAGAAATTAGGATTTTTGGGGGCCTGAATGACCTTGAACGTCATCCTCAGTGAAACAGCCTGTATGTGAGTGGTACTTAGGGAAATATTCTCTGAGTTGCCCTTTTGTTATGAAGATGCAGTTCCAATGTCCTGCATCTGTTCAGAGATCTATTTTGATTTGAGTAAGGTGACAACACGTGTCATAGGAAATAGGTACTTTTGGGTTGGGGGAGCTTTGGGTCTGCACTGCTTAGTGATCTAATCTTGCATGTTGTTGGAGCACAGCCTCTTGTGTTGTTTCTCTTTCCCTTAGGGCACTGCTGTCTGCTTTATTCTTCTGAGATTTTTTATGCTTCTCATTGTGGTGTTTTGTATTTTATTTTATTATTTTTTTAATAAAAAGGCAACTCTTGTAACAATCCAAATTCCTTTCTTGCTTGACTTGTGCTTTTCACTTACAAAAATGACTTTCCTTTGCCTGGTACGGCAGCATTATTGAAACCAGGACATTTCTCAGCTGTACTTTGTTGCTGCAGAGCCAATGGGGTAAAGTTAATACAGTGCTTGCTGTGAGAGTTTTTGGTTTTTTTCCCCCTTGGTTTAAATATTGATAGTAACAAAGTTCTGGATCTGAAGGTACTAAATCAAGACACTGTTCGTTCTCTAAACAGGCTTTATGTAGAGTTTTTCTATAGCTACGTTGTTCAGTGAAGTGCATTTCTTTTCAGTAAGTAGGCTTTATGGCCTTCTGGTTCTTCACTTTGGAAACAATAGAAGCAATCGTTAAAGTGAAATACAAAGGACAAACAGAAGGAGAATTTTTAGGAGTGTCCTTGGCAGTGCCCCTGCTTCCAGCTGCTTGCTTGTTTGTTTGTTTTCTAGTTCTGGGATATTGTTCTCTGCTCTTGTCACCTAGCACAGCTGTCTGGGTGTGAATAAAGAGTCTGACCAGAAAACTGATCTGATTTTCAAAATAGCTTTGTTGGAAGAAACGATAGTGAAGTTGGTCAGGTTCACTGTAGGGCTGCCATGGCTGTTGTAATGATGTGACTAGTGGGGTGTGGATGGTTTGACAATCAAGTGAAGATGGGTCTGCAATGTTGTTTAGGGTTTGGGTGGAAGCACAGTGAATGAATGACAGAGTTGTTGCTTAATGGTCTTGTACTTGGGAGGACCTGTGGAGAAAAGGGAGGGACATCTTCAAAAGAAGCGTTAAAAGGCTGTGGCTTCTGTGGAAGGCAACAGATGCAAATTCAGAAAGGAGAGAAAATACAGCTAGTGCTTAGCTGATGTGTCATAACTGTTTCTGTTGAAACCATTATTCTTACTTTCTTGTGTGGATTTTGGTTCATAGCCTTATGTTCTGATTGGGTTTTGTGTCTCTAGGGCCTCAGCTGAAAGACGGGTGGAGCAGTACTTCTGAGAGAGTGTAGTTCTGTTAGCTGCTGTCTGCTTTCCCTCCTCTTTCCATGAACTTCCTCAAGTGTGCTTGTGCACTCATAGATGTGGTCACTTTTGCCTGTATCAGGTAGTTTATAATGACAAATTATCTCTTTTCCATGTGTGACCTCCTCATTGCTACTTGCTCAGTCTTAATTAACACTGAATGTATGAAAAACCTGAGGCTTCTAATAATTAAAGGAATGCCTGCCTCTTCCTGTTAACTGGTGATTAGGAGCAGCTTGGTAAAATCTTGGGTAAAAGCTGGGTTATTCTTTTGTTTGCAGATTTTGTCTGTTTAAAAGCTAGCTCTCAGATGGATTTTCCAAGTTGTGTTGCACTGAGATGTTTCTAGTCATGTAGTTCCTCTAAGATTCCTTCAAACAGCTGGAGGTGTTTAGGAGGAGACTGGATGGGGCACTTGGTGCCATGGTTTAGTTGATAAGATGGTGTTGGGTGATAGGTTGGACTTGATGCTCTCCAAGGTCTTTTCCAACCTGGTTAATTCTAAGTCAAGCTTTGTGGGGCACATTTTACTCTGCAGTGTGCCCCTAGGATGGTGCTTTCACGTGAGAGTAAGTGGGGGTAGACCATATGTCAGGACTTGTTTGTGAAGGTGTTGACTTAAACCCTCACGGGACTATGACAGGAGGTGGCTTGTCTCACCACTTGAAGATGGGCAGCCACTTTCAGGAATGGAGTTTCTTAGCTCTCTGTAGAGAGGCTTGAAATAAGATGCTCTGCCTGCTCTGTGCAGGAGGAACGTAAGGCAGGTGTAGTCAGGGGCACTTCAGGATATAGTATAGTGGCTGTGGTGGTCGAGTTGTGGTTGGATTCGATGATCTTGAAGGTTTTCTTCCAACTGTAATGATTCTATGATTCTAAGTAAATGTTAGTGAAAAATCAGAGGTCCTAACCTTGACAGGTTTGCGTGTTGCTCAGCCTAAAAGAGAAATTGAAAGGAAGTAAAGGTGGAAAGGAAGGACCCAGCTGTCTTTCCTGTTTCCCAGAACTTGTGTATGCCACCGGGGTGGAGCATGAAGGAGAACGATGCTGATAGTTGCTCTTCTGTCGTGCTGCTGTACTTTGTTCTCTAGTTTAGATAGGCATTTGCAGCACTGCAGAATTTTTGTCTGTACTCTGTTCTTATCTAGGAAAGTAGTGTTACCTTTTGAACCAGTGGAAATACTATTGATCCAACATTACACTGAAATCCTTTCATTGTTCTGGCTGTTTTACAGAAGGGCTCCAGATCTATCCCCTCAGGTTTTTTGAAAGGAGGCTAGTGAAATGTAGTGAACTGTATATTGCAGTTGACCTTCATAACCTTAGACACAGCTTGGATAAGGATCTAGGTCTCTTACTGTTCCTGGGATCAGTATATTACGAGGGAACGTTTCACTGTCTTGCAGATGTGATATATGTGTTTCTGGGCATGAATAGCAACTAATGAATATTTAAATGCATGCTAATGAAGCTCTACAGCTGTTACATATGCATATGGGTATGGATTTGCAAGATAGCAGTGTGGGTGTGAATAGTTGCGGGCCTGGGAAAACTCTGATAGCTTGTAACTGTGCCACTTGGCACACAGAGTGTGTACAGATGCATGCTTGCACAACACTATGGAAAAGGGGGAAAAAACCCATTTCTGCTTTTGCTTCCCTTCCCAAAAGGGTCATGCACCCTAGGGGCTGCTGGGTTTTTGTTGTTTTTATTTTAAGCATGACTACAACTTACTGAAAACTCCTAATAAAAACCTCCGGCTTCTTGTCTTTGAGTGGGAACTGCTGTGCTGTGACACTGTTTACCTCCCCAGGTAGGCAAGCCTAGCAATGCTACAGAAAGGGAAGTGAGTGGGTTAGGGTGACCTTGACAACCCTTTTTAATATACTCTGCCATTTAAAATTTAGATGGCTGGTGGTGAAGTGGCAATTTCATTGGGCTGCATGTTGGAAGTGATTGCTGTGGATGTCTGCTTTGAGCCCATTGCCTCCTCCTGTGCTTGCTTGGTTTTAAGAAATAGGTGCTTTATAGCTACATTGCAAAATCTGATGAAAGGTGAGTTTTAGTTAAAAGAATGCTTCAGAATTTAATAGTGTATTTTATTTGCCTACCTGCAGTGTTACTGAAGCCTCTTTGACACCTGTAGTGTTTGTGAAATTCTCATCGTACCTGACAGTCTCTGTAAACAGCTTCTGTCCCTTCACCAAAACTCTGGTAGCAAGAGCCTTACTGCTGGATTCTTAAAATTTAGTTGGTGCAACTGTCATTGTGATTCAAATATTGAAAGGGTGCTGCTTCACAGGTGAAGTCTGTGATTGTACTACAGAGTCTAGATAATTGGAGAAATGAGAATAGAGAGTTCTATGAATAAGAAAGCAGAAATGTAGAACGGTCTGGGTTGGAAAGGACCTCCAAAGCTCATCCAGTCCAATTCCCCCTGCAGTCATCAGGGACATCCTCAACTAGATCAGGTTGCCCAGAGCCCTGTCCAGCCTCACCTTGAATATTTCCCAGGATGGGACCCCAATCACCTCCCTGGGCAACCTGTTCCTGTGTTCCACTCCCCTCATGGTGCAGAACTTGTTCCTAACATCCAATCTAATCTATTCTTCTCTAGTTTGAAGCCATTGAGCACTGACTTAGTGGAGGCAGCTTTTTTGCTTTTAACATTCACAGTATTTAAATTGTTGCTTCAGTGTTTGTCACTTTTTATTTAGTTTCCATTGTTTACTTTATTGCTTCTACCTCTGAAGCCTTCTCTTCCTCATGCCAGCCCTGAGTTGTTAATTAGTTAGCTCCTTTTGTAATTTTGTAATATTAAGTGCTGTTTTCCAGGAAACCAAGAAAGAAACATTTCTGGGTTTGTAACTGTTCAGTGGCTTTGTGAGAGTAATGCCCACAAATATTGAGTGTCAAGTGTAGACTACATCAGGTTTCTTCCTGCAAACCTCCTAACTACTGCATTTTTAAAAAAGGTGTTAGCTGTATGATTCATCAGTGCCTGAACTCCACATAGTTCTGTTGAAGCTGGGAGCAGTGCTGAAATATGCAGTGTAACAGCTTATGGTATGGTGCTGGTGTTTGGAGCAGTCATACTTGCTGGCTTAAGGTGCTTTATTACAACAAGCTAGAACCACACAAAAACAACTCCAAGCAAACAGTGAAAACCAGCCAGCCAAACAAAACAAGCCCCAAGCCAACAAACACATGAAGAAGAATAACAAAACCAAACCAAAACCCACAACCAAAACGAAAAGAGCCCCAGACTGGTGGCAGGGGAGATCAATGCAAACTGATGAGTTAATAGGGAATTAAATAATAGGAATTTCAGACTTTAACTGAGTTGGAGTTGGTATTTAAGGATCAATATGCACGTGCTCACCACTTTTGCAAGGCACTGTGTGACTTTGTGCATATTGCACTATGCAGCATTCTGCTTCTGGTATGAGACAGTGTGTGCCACATCTAGTTACAGTGATTCCTAATGGATGCTTTTCCTCCCTTGGAACAGTTATGCCCTCAGGTACACTTTTAATATCAGCCAGTATACCTGAGGATGCTTTCTTAATCCTTTGTTCCTGTCTGCCCCTTTTTTTCCTACCTATCATCACACTGAGTTACTTGCTTGCAAATTAATTTATGGAAATGTCTTCCACAAGTTGTTAAGTAGCATCTCGGAGACCTTTCTCCATGTCCTTCAACTTAACTGATGGAAAAGAGGGAGCTCAGTGTTTTCAGGCCTAAGGTATATAAACTCATTGAACTCTTCTAGCTCCTGTTTGGCATATTAATAGGAATGAGATGCCAGAGTACCAAGAAAAGAAAGAAATTGAAGTTAATGCCTTCAGAAAGGAAGTAGACAGAACAGCTTTATGTGGCTGCTGTCTTCTTATGCCAGCTTCTTCTCTGTAGTAAACCTGACATATATTTTTGTCATACTTTTGAAGGACTCCAGATTCTTATGACTGTTTTTAACACTTCTATTTGAGAGGGGAAGTTCTATATGTGTAGAAGCTCTCACTTCTGATTTTGCAGAAGGGTAATTACTGAATGATTTGTAAAGCATTGTTATCACTGGTGAGGAGGCATGAAAAGAAATCGTATGAACCCTGAACTGATCATTGTGTTTTCCTATTTCACTTGGGAGCATAAAGGACAAGTACCTGAATGTGTAGTTTGCCAGCTAAAGGAAGTAGAGATGGTGGCTTTTAGGGGGGGCCTCAATTCTGACTTCTAAAAACACTTACATGAGCAAATTACTTACTCTTTTCTTTCCTAGCTCTTTCATAGTCTCATCTGAGATACATTTCACAGTTGGAGTGTTTTTTTTTAATGGCAGACTGTGACTGCTCTTTTGGTAAACAGCAGTGATAAAAAATGCAAAACCTCTGTGCTCTGGTTGCTATAAACTGTGTTGTAGCTTTTCTCCTAAAGACAGAAATCCTTCTTCCTTGGCAGTTAGAAGAGGGGCCACAAATCTAAGATGGAACTATGTGTCTTGATGGGAGACTTAGACAGTACTTGTTGTAGGATTGAGCCGCCATGTGCATTTTTGATCCCTGGTTAAGGATGATGCTCTGTTGTAGCAAGAATCTTCTGTCTGCCTATTTAATGGGGTCTCTTCTATCAATATTCCCTAAGGCTTTCTATTATGGGAATGTTATGGAAGTTGTCTCTAAGCCCAGGCAATGCTGCAGCCAGAATCTGTGGATGAAAGGTACCTGCCCTTCTCTTTTTGAGGATCAGTTTTACTCCGTTTGACCGATAGTTGTATCTCTCAAAGTGGCCTTCCTCACAAACCTGGATTCAGATGATCCATTGAAGCTGTTTTGGGGCTCCAGGCAGATGTCAGTTTTGTGCTTCTCTTTATAGTGTCCACAGTGAGCTGTGAATTCTGTATGTTCCACAGGAAAAGAAGATTTATGGTGAGAAATCCAAGGCTCTGACCCCAGTGAAGTGTCAGACTTGAAAATACAGAGAGAAGGTTAGTTAATGGGAAGGAAAAGCCCCACTGTAATAACTGAAGTGCTAGACAGCTTCCTGTGAAATGATTATCAAGGAGAAAGTGAACCATTTCCTTTGTGCTTTTCCTGTGAGTTCCAGCTCTGTGATGGGGAGAAGCAGAAGTTCAGATCTGGGCTGTGAGAGGAGAGGGCTGCACCGAGTGAAACACCTTTGTCACAGAGGTTTTATCACAGCTGAAAACTTCCATTACCTTCCTGTGGAAGAGAGGCTGTTTGGAAGATGCTTGGTGTTCATGGTGTTCATATTTTCTATGTTTGGACTGAAAAGGGCAAGGTGTTTTCATTTCCTACTATTGTTGATGGTCTAGAGCAGCACTACACAGTGCTTCCAGCTTGCATTAGTTAAGATTTGTGAGTGTTTTCATGTGTATGTGCAGCAACAGCTACAGTTTGAACTTCAATTACCTTGCTCTTTTTGAGGCTTATGCTTCTACTACCTGTGTTGCAGTTCAGCAAGCCGTGGAGATGCATTTTGATGCAGTGTGTGTGGGGGAAAAAGCACACAGCTTGAGTATCTTTTCCTTGAAAATGCTCTTCTGCTTATAGGCTTCAATTAAAGTGTGTGCTGTGCTAACAGAGGGAGTAAAAACTCAGCTTTATTTTTGTCAGCTTGACAACATATCATGTTCAGCTTTCCTTTTCTGTTGCATTGCTGGTTTTCTCTTGTGCTGAAAAGATGTTTATAAACGCTACTAGAACAAGAAAACACACTGATTTTGAAGAAATTTATTAGGTATTAGGGCATGAATGCCAGCTCTGAGAGCATCTCTGAAACTGCTTCTTGCATGCTGTTGTAGTCTGGTTTGCAGAAGCATTATGTTCCCTTCTGCTTATAAGGGTCAGGCTTCACATCTGGGGAGAGCTCTCAGTCTCCCAAACCTGCAGTTATTGTAGTGCTTTTTGGCTCTCCTTTGAAATAGGAGAGGCACCAAATAGTCACGTTTGACTTGCTGAGGTGCCCTGTAGGTGACCTGTTGGCATTAGCTCCAGTTCTGAGCCAAGTCCTTGTTCTAGTCTCTTAGTTTAAAAAAAACAGTTTTAAGTATTACATTCAGTAATAATGTGTGATCTAAATCCTGTCTAAATAAAACTTGTTTACAAGCATTATTGCAAATAGGGAAAACAAGTTTCAAGCATGCACTGAAAGCTTTGTTCTGAATGTGACAGTGAATCCTAAGGAGAACTGTGTGCTCAGTTCTCTGCAGCTATCCCACCAAAAGGGAAGGGCACAAGCAGGTTTTTGTTGTTTGCACTGAAGTGTAGAAATGCAGCATCTTGCTGACTGTGCAAGTAACAAACCTTTTCCCATTCTGTTTCCAAGGAATGCTCTAATATTTGTGGTATTACCATGTGCTAGGTCTATCTGCTTTGCTGGGATGCAGCCCATAAACCAAAACAGCTGCTTTGCATCTTGCTCTCTTAGCCTTTTTTTCCTCTTGTGTTAGGAAAGCTCCATGTTTGGAGGAGTGCAAAGCACTCTGTGCAAGGAAGATAACTAGAGAGTTGGTGTTTTTAGGAGAGGGCTTGTCTCTATCACCAGCTGCTGTCAGCTTGCCCTGGACTTTGTTACTGGACTGATAGTGTACTTGAAAAGCCAGATGCTTTTGTTCCTGTGTGAAGTGCTGTAGACTGGCTGGGGAGAGCTCTGTGTTCATAGAACATGCTTGTGCATGATTAGTTTTCCCTTGAGTAGGCCAACATTTAACTGTTAAGTGAATTTATACTGCTAGTGAGATGGTCTGGATTGGCACTGTGAGACAAAGCAAGGGAGATAGATGGTATGGGCTAAGGCAGATGGGCAGGGCACAATGGGAGAACCTGTCTGAGAATTCTGTAGTTTGGGATTTGTGACAAGTGTCCTTGATTATGTCTGATTTACTGTGAAGGAGTTTCCTGGTGATTACCCGTATCAGTGGAAGCCATTGTCATGCTGATCAGGTGTATCGGTGTCGTCCTCCCCTGAGGAAGCCCTTCTAGAATTCAGCACCGTCCTGGAGGGAGCAGCAGGCTTTTTGTGGCAAAGCATACTTCTTGTAGGACTTCCTGACACTTTGGATAGCTTGCCATGAACTGCTGAGGAGAAACCTTCCTGTTAGTTCAGGTCTGCTACAGAATATCAGGAACTAGTTTTCCCGTTCTTTTAACTGCATACTCTTGTGTCTTCCACCACTCTGTGGGGAAAGACTGCTCTGTTAGAAGCACTTCGTGAAATGGGCTGCTAACAATACCTAGTGGAAAGGCAGAAGTCAATCAGCCTAGGTGGAGATGTCTCTGGACTACCTGATGAGGCTTTGATAGGGTGAAAATGAGGCGCTGTCTGCAGAGCTGTATGATGTATTTTGCAGTCATTCTGAAGGGAGTGTATTCAGAAGTGCAGCTCGTTCCCCCTCTCTACACTGCTTCCTGTTGTTGGGATGGTATCCTGCAAATTGCTTCTTGGAAACGGGCAGTCGCATCCTCTCCACAGTTTGGGAAACAGGGAAGGCTTACTCAGAAAAGGAGAAGGAAGGATTCAGGAAAGCACTACCACCATGATTTGTTTGAGCTGAGATAGTTCTAAACCCTGTCTTTGTACATCAACCTTAAAGGTCTGGAATTGTATACTGGCCACAGGGGTTCCAGGGTTAATTTCAGGTTGAAGGCAGAGAGAGCTTTAAGCTCCTGCTTCTAACTCCTGGCTCTCAATCTCTTCATTGGTGTTCTGTCTCCCTTTATTTTTCCAGCACTGGTACTAGTGGTCCCCATTTGAATCTTAACATAATATTCTCTCCCAGATCAGAGGCTTAGGCTTAGACTTTGCTTTACTTCAGCAACCCTCCCTTGCTGTAGCTTTGTGCAAAACTAAGCGATTGATTGATAAGCCTTTCTGTTAGGTGGAGTGAATTAACTCTTTGTCTGTTCCACATCATCTTTACCACAGAGAGCTGACTCCACAGTGAAGTTCTGCATTACTCTAACTTTTGTTAGTGTTCTGACAAATTCTTTCTATTTTGTAGATTGGTAGCCACCACTGGTACAAAGATTTTTAAGTCATGTCAACTCTCTGGTGAAGAAATTGGTTAAAAAGTGCAGATCTTTTCTAGCTGTGTGTGAGAACTTGAAACTTTAAGATGATTCAGAAATTTGTCATGCTGTAGTCACTGTTCCAGGCTGGTCTAGAAAGAAACAAGCTAAAAGTTAATCTTTGGTTTGTTTGAGAGTATATGCAAGGCTAAAATGTTTTGATGCAACTCTGTGGTTAATCTAGAGCATGTTTACTACTGTGCAGAGATAACCATACAGAAGAAAATGCTGAGTCTTAGATATAAATACTCCCGATTGATGGCAAGAGTCTTAAGCTGCTTATTTATGTCATATGGCAAAGGTCTTGCCTTTCAACTTAGTTGCTTCAGAATTTCATGGTGAGCAGGTACCAAGCCTTCACTCTAACACTGGTTTAATTCTATGCTAGTATTACATTAGCTGTATTCTGGGCTAGGTAGCTGAGTGCTAGGCTTGAAGTGAAACCTCCCACTTCTGCTTATATTTGAAATACTTGGTCTTTGACTCTCCACCTATGGCAGTGTAAGTCTGGTCACATTCTGGAAGGAGTTACATTCATCTCAAATTAACAGTGGCTGCAAGGTGCTTGCCAATGTTATGCTTTTGTCAAGACACATCATCAGATAGGTTTTATTCTTAATAAATGTTTAAAAGAAAATTGGTTTTAACTTGCATTAAAGCTTCTGCAAGGTCTTGAATCTTGGAAACTCTGCTGCATTTGGTGTTCAGCCCTGTGAGCAGCCAGACTAAAAGGGTATGGTGTGGAACAACAGTAATAATGACCTAATCTGGAATTAAATAAAACAACTGCTTTTGAATATGAAGTACTCAAAGGCTTGTATGCTTGCTGACAGGCAGAATGAGTATCTGTAGGGGGAGAAAATCAAAGAATTGTTCGGGCTGGAAGGGACCTCAAGGATCATCCAGTTCCAACTCCCCTGCCATGGCCAGGGACACCTCACACTACATCAGGTTGTTCACAGCCACATCCAGCCTGGCTGCAAAAACCTTCAGGCATGAGGCTTCCACCACCTCCCTGGGCAACCTGTGCCAATCTCTCACCACTCTCATGGGGGGAAGAACTTCTTCCCAACATCCAATCTCAATCTACCCATTTCTAGTTTTGTTCCATTCCCCCAGTCCTATCACACCCTGACGCCCTCAGAAGTCCCTCCCCAGCTTTCTTGTAGCCCCCTGCAGATACTGCAAGGCCACAATTAGGTCTCCTCAGAGCCTTCCCTTCTCCAGACTGAACAGCCCCAACTCCCTCAGTCTGTCTCCATAGCAGAGCAGCTCCAGCCCTCTGCTCATCCTCGTGGCCCTTCTCTGGACACCTTCCAGCACCTCCAGATCCTTCCTGTAATAGAGGGTCCAGAACTGGACGGAATGCTCCAGGTGTGGCCTCACCAGAGCGGAGCAGAGGGGGAGAATCACCTCCCGTTACCTGCTGGCCACACTTCTCTTGCTGCAACCCAGGCTCTGCTTGGCTTTCTGGGCTGCAAGTGCTCACTGCTGGCTCCTGCTGAGCTTCTCATCCACCAGCACCCCCAAGTCCTTTTCTTCAGGGCTGCTCTCAAGCCAGTGCCTGACACCTACCCATAAAAAGCAGTGATACTCACAGCTTACTTCTCAACTCAAAAATTAATTTTCAGTGAAGTGAGAATAGCTAATGTGGAGTAGCTGCCCCCCCCCCCCTTTTTTTTTTTTTTTTTTTTTTTTTTCTCCTTCCAGGATATTTTCATGAGGCTTTTGTAGTAACCTGCTCTTCCTTGCTTGTGTAAAAACATAGAATGTGCTGGCCAGTATTTTTATTTTTTTTTCTGCTGAAAGCCAAGCAGAGCCTGGGCTGCATCAAGAGAAGCATAGCCAGCAGGTCATGGGAGGTGATTCTCCCCCTCTACTCTGCTCTGGTGAGACCCCACCTGGAGTACTGCATCCAGTTCTGGAGCCCCTATTACAGGAAGGATCTGGAGGTGCTGGAAGGTGTCCAGAGAAGGGCCACAAGGATGAGCAGAGGGCTGGAGCTGCTCTGCTATGAGGACCGACTGAGAGAGTTGGGGTTGTTCAGTCTGGAGAAGGGAAGGCTCTGAGGAGACCTTCTTGTGGCCTTCCAGTATCTGAAAGGGGGCTACAAGAAAGCTGGGGAGGGACTTCTGAGGGTGTCAGGGTGTGATAGGACTGGGGGGAATGGAACAAAACTAGAAATGGATAGATTCAGATTGGATGTGAGGAAGAAGTTCTTCCCCATGAAGGTGGTGAGAGACTGGCACAGGTTGCCCAGGGAGGTGGTGGAAGCCTCATGCCTGAAGGATTCTAAGGCCAGGCTGGATGTGGCTGTGAACAACCTGATGTAGTGTGAGGTGTCCCTGGCCATGGCAGGGTTGTTGGAACTGGCTGATCCTTGAGGTCCCTTCCAACCCTGACAATTCTATGATTCTAAATGTATGCTGGGGGAGGACAATATTTACTCTTTGAATCTCATATTGCCTATAATGAAACAGGGTACTAATCATCTTTACATCAGTTCCATTTGTTGCACTGCTTGTCAAGCATTGATCATTCAAGATACTTGCTGCTATGGGTCGGATGCAGTGGTCACCTGATAGACCATTTTATGGAAGAGGAGTAAATATGTCCAGTATAACTATTTGATTCCATCTTCCTTCTGCCCCGCCAGTCTGTGCTGGGGGTTATATATGATGAACTCATGGTTGCTCTACATGAATTGAAATTGTTAGCTGTATCTGTTTATTGCTGAAAAGGAACCATCCCTTCTTTTGTTCCCTCTTGTGTTCTGCCTAGCCTCTTTTGCTTTTCTCTCTTCAAAACATGCAAATTGTCCTGTACTTCCAACTGGGGGAGTCTCTCCTCTGTCTTTTACCCTGGGTGCTCAGTGGCTATCATGTGTGTTCAAGAGTGGTAGATGTGTTTTGTGTGTGGAAACCAGCACCTCTGTGTGTGTGTGTAAAATATATGCCTTTGGCTAGAAGTGCCAGATAGCTTGTTTTGAACAGCAACAGTCTCCAATTCAGAGGTTTCCTGCTCTAGAGAGCTTATTTGCCAACGACATTGCTCTCCTTATAACCTTTGTTTAGTGTCCTTTAGTCTAAAAATAATTGCTGCCTGTGTGAGATTTCAAGGACTGATATCTTGCTTATTTCCAGCAGGAGGCTGACAGGCGTTGTTTGGGGGTTTTTTTTGAAGATGGTGATTCATGTGACAGTTTCTAATTAAGAAATTTTGGCCGAATGATGGAACCCTTAAAATCTGACCCTCAGTAAACTATATACACATCAAATATTTCAACGTAAAGATTATTGTTCTTAAAGAGTCCAAGGATCCAGGTAGTTCTGGCTCTATCCATCTAGGCTATTTTATTTTTTGGATCAAGAAGTACTCACAAGGGCATGTGAAGTGCTACAGATTGAGGCATATTCATGTGCTAGGCAGCAGCAGTGAAACACATCCTTGTGCTACAAGTGTTTACCTTCTCCCTTCACAATCTTGTCAGGACAAAGCCATTCCTGTCTGCTCGTTTCTGTACGCTGATCAAACAGTTTTGTTTTTAGCATCTCAGTGGCTTAAGAAATTGGACTTGAAAGGCTTTTCTGTTTGCCTCATTTTGTTATGTGCTGTCAAGGTTAGTAACACATCAACTCTGGAGAGCTTGGATTCAAGGTTTGTAGCACAGCAGGCTTGGAGAGAGCAGATCTGTGTGTACATACTGCTTGGAGGCCTCTCATCAGGATGGTTGAAAAAGGTGCTTGTGCAATGTGGTTCTTCTTAAGAGCTTTAATACAGAAGAATGAAGCTAATTCCTCTTTTTATAACACCTAAGACTTACATTCATATAAGGTGCACCAACAGAAGAGAAAGCTTTTGTTGTGGCAACCCCTGGGAGCTCTGTCAGGGATGCAGGTCCTGTTATGTTTGGCACTCCCTACCATATGTATTTGTGGAGCTCAGCCTGGAGAACAGCAGAGTGATCAAACTGTCTGATACTTGAGGGCTCTTGGTGGGAAATCATAGAGATGCTTCTATGGGAAGAATAAAAGGTGAATGAAAGCAGTTACTGTTAGCAGACTCTCCTATTCTGCTGCTTTAAATCAAACAGAACTAAGTTCATGAAGGGTTCGAGTTGTACCCTTTTTAGCCATGTTCTTAGTGTAGTGAAGCTTGTCACATGTTCTGTCTGTAACAAACTGGACTTTTGGTCTTAACCTGAGCTGTGACAACTGGCAAGTCTGAACAGGAGTGCTTTCCCGTTGGTGTGGCTGTGGAGTCTTGATAAATGGCTGTCTGGCAGATTGTGTTGCTGTAGCAAGGGTGGAGGCTATCAGCCCTGTGGTGTTGCCTGTGGCTCTGCATTTCAGGGTGGTGGCAGGGACTGAAATGGTCTTTTAAAGTTGGGTTGTGGTTGTTTGTTTTGTTACTGTTTGGTAGGTGATCTGCAGTATGATGATGAGAACTTTTGTAGTCCTGTCCAAGACTTGCCAGAACTGTTCTGTCTGGTTGACACTGAATTAATTTCTCCCACCCTTTATTGCTAACTCCTCGCTCTATAGGCTATTGGAAGACCAGAGTTGGATCATGTAAGTAAGGCCAAGATGATGCAGCTCAAATCTCAAGAGAAGTTGTCTGTCAAAGGGATTAGAGAATGCATTCTGAAATGTGCTGGAGAGAATTTTGAATATTCAAGAGGAGGAAAAGTGTGTCAAGGTGAAGGACAAGGAGCAATGGATATAAACTCCTGCACAGGAGGTTCCACCTCAACATGAGGAGGAACTTCTTCATTGTGAGGGTCACAGAGACGTTGTGGAGTCTCCTTCTCTGGAGACTTTCAAGACCCATCTGGATGTGTTCCTGTGTGACCTGTGCTGGATTCTATGGCCCTGCTCTGGCAGGGGCATTGGACTTGAAGATCTTTGGAAGTCCCTTGCAACCCCTAACATCCTGTGATCCTGTGAAGAAAGTACAGCCCCTTCCAGAGGTGTACAGGTGACTGTAAAAGCATATTTGCTGTTCCCCTGCTTTTCTAGGGTAACAACAGTTGCCAGTTAGAGAGAACTCTATGTTAAGACTTCCCTGTATTCACAGGCTGGCTTGGCATAGCCAATAGCAGACAGGTCAACCACTTCAGTTTAGGGTCATCAGTTCAAACACAGCCATGGTCAGCAGTGGAATAAAGCTGTTGCCATAGGAGGGCTTTTAATGAAGTGAGCTGGCAATCTGTCAGGCTCTTAGGGCATGTGTTTATGCAAAACTGCCTTAAATGGTACTAAGAAATAAACTTGGAGTCAAAGAATTAAGCAGGTGTCAATGATAATCCAAAGAAACCAAGTAGGCATCTAGGGAGTACCAGGCATTGAGCACTTGTGCTTGTGCAGCTGATAAATGGAGTGTTTATACATTCCTCATGGAACTTCAAATAAGAAAAACTAGTCAGTAAAGTGGTGAGCAGCTTCTAACTACATCATCTACGTTTGTACTGTCCAGATAAAAATAGAAACCCATAATGGTAATGTTGCTGGGTAGGCTAGGTGCCAGTAGAGCTGTGCTTTCATGGTCAGAATAGGCAGGCACTGAGTTCCTTTTGACTTCCAGTCACCTTGTCCTGTCTACCAAATTACCACTTTTGTTCCAGTGGCTTCTTTCAGAGTCCTGCGTAGCTCTTACTTGTATGTACTGTCCATCAGACATGCTGTTCTGCCTTTCCCTCACTGCAGTTTGCAGTGAAGCCCTGAATTTGAGGGGTAAACTAAATACTACTTCAGTGCTCTTGGGAGTTTTGCATGGAACATCCTTCTTTTGCTTACCTTCAGTGGGAAGGATGAGATCACAGAATAACCAAGGTTGGAAGAGACCTCAAAGATCGAGTCCAACCTGTCACCACAGACCCCATGACTAAACCATGGCCCCAAGTGCCACGTCCAGTCCCCTCTTGAACACCTCCGGGGACGGTGACTCCACCACCTTCCTGGGCAGCACATTCCAATGGCCAACAACTCTCTCTGTGAAGAGCTTTCCCCTCACCCTGAGCCTAGACCTCCCCTGGTACAGCTTGAGACTGTGTCCTCTTGTTCTGGTGCTGGTTGCCTAGGAGAAGAGACCAACTCCCTCCTGGCTACAACCAGATGTTAATCATCTCTGCTGCTGTTGTTTGGGGTTTCATTTAATAATTTGCCTTAGCAGCTGAGGAGGTTGTAGTGCAATATTTGTAAACAGCTCTTGTGCTGCAGTTTTCTTGTTGTTTTCTCCATCCCACTCATGTATTTTTCCACCTTCCCCCACATGCATGCTCTAAGCAAAGCTAGACAGCTCTCTTCATGCAAATGTAGTTATTCCTTAAGGAAATAAAACCAAACAAACCAACATCAAATTATAGTAACTGGCCCTGAAGCTTCTTACTAAGGATGGCAATGCTGAAAGCTGTTCTGCCCAGAGATTTGAACTTAAAATAGGTCTCAAAACAAATTTGCTTTTTCCTCCTCTCCCTTTCTACTCCAGTCTTGCCACATTGTGGTCAGAAATATTCCCCCCAAGTTTATGCCAGTTCTGGGTATTCTCCTTGACTGAAAATAGTGCATGGTAAAACGTATGTTCCTGACATAATCTGCTCTAGGGAGAGGAGAGCATGCAAACTGCCACATCACCAAGGTTCTGTCTACCCACCACCCTGTGCATGCGTGATGGGGAGAGGAGGAAAAAGTGACAGTATTAGTTTTTCACTGAAATGTCTGTGTATGCTCCAAGGACTTCAGCTCAGAGTCTCATGGCTCAGTTGAGTGACACTTCTGTGATGATTTGCCTGGTCTACCCTCACCCTTTAAAATCACAGGATGAGTCCTGCTTTACACTCACACCTCTTTCACTATCTGCCAAAAAGCAGGTAGGTTAATGGATGAACTGAGCTCTGTTTTGCTTGATTGATAGGTGGTGATATAAGTGTGCACAACTGAAGTGCATCAGTTTCCCTGGAGTGCAGAAAGGAAAGGAGGAAGTTAGCCAGCAGGGGATCTGCTGTTGCTCTAGAGGAGCAGGGAAGCAGTAAGGAGCAAGGAAGAGAAGTGCTGCAGTGACTTGCTTTGCTGCACCACTTCAGTGATGCAGCCTTAGCTGAGAATTCAGGAAGTGCTTGGAAACAGACATTCTCTGTTGCAATGAAACAGACCTCCCCATAATGAAGGCTCTGTAGAGGCCACAATAGCTCTCTTTTAAAATGTTGGAGAGCTGGCAAAAAGTGGGGATTAACCGTCGACTGGGAATGGGTAGGGACTTCAGGCGGAAGACAAACTGAATGACACTGGCACTAACTGAATTTAGTTGTTACTTTGCCTTGTCCAGCACTTCCTCAGTATCTCTCATCTTGCTTCTGTGAAGATGAGTAAATGTATTGTGTGATTAGAGCAGTATTTTCTTTCCTGGGCACAGGACTCTTCAGCTGGACTTGTCTCCAGCTGAAGTGCCTCTGCACAAACACACACAGCATGGGCAACAAACAGGAGGAGCTGAAACTGACTGTGCTGCTGGAAAGCTGCGATGCAGCAGCCATTGCTGATGTTTGGTGGGGTGAATTCTGACTGGAGTGTGGCTATCCATGGCTACAAGCTTTTCAGAAGGCACAGGGTAGGAAGGAGGGGAGGAGGTATTGTTCTCTGTGCTAAGAAATGGATATAGTGTGCAGAGATGTCCTTGAAGAGTAGCCACAAGCAAGTCAAAAGCTTACAGGAATTAGAGACCAAGGCAATTAGGGGAACCTTATGGTTGCTATGGCCTACAGGCCACCTGATCAAGGAGAGCCCACTGATGAAGCTGCTTTGCTTCAGCTACATGAGGCATCATCCTGATGGCTCGTGTCCTTCTGGGGGTTTCAGCCACCCCAACATCTGCTGGAAAAGTAGCATGGTGAACTGTAGGCAATCCAGGACACTTGCAGTGCCTCAACTATAACTTCTTAAGACACGTAATAGACAGCCCTACCCAAGGGGATGCCATGCTGGATCTGATGGTCACCAGTGCAGGCAAGTTCCTCAAGTGGTGTCAAGATGCACTGGAATGAAATGATCACAGTGTTGGGAATTCTCAGTCCTGAGTAATGGGAGTCAGATGAAGAGCATAGTTGGGACTCTGAGTTTTAGGAAAGCAAACCTCCAGCTCTTCAGGGGGTCAGTCAGTAGTACCCCATGGAAAACAGCCCTAAGGGACAAGGGAGCAGAACAAAGCTGGCAGATCTTTAAGGATACTTTCCACAGAGTGCAAGAGCTCTTGAGCTCAAGAGCTCTCTCCAGGAGTAAGAAATCATGCAAGGAAGGGAAGAGACCAGCATGGCTGAGTTGGGATCTGCTGGTCAGAATAAAGAGCAAGAAGGAACTGCACAGGCAGTTCAAGCAGGGACAGGTATTGTCAGGAGTGCATAGAGATACTGCCTGGTTGTGTAGGGATGAGGTCAGGAAGGCCAGGGCATGGCTGGAGCTGAGCTTACCCTAGAAGGACTTCTACAGGAACATCAACAAGAAAAAGAAAGTTAAAGAAAGTACCCTTGTGATGAGCAGGAATGGTGAAGGATGAAGATCTCAACTTTTTTGCCTCAGTCTTCACTAGCAACCTTTCTCCTCACACCTCTTGAGTTGAAGGACCACAAAACAGGGACCAGGGGGACAAGTGAAGGCAAGGTTTGTGACTACCTGAGGAACCTGAACATAGATAAATCTATGGGACCTGATGAGATGCATTGCAGAGTCCTGAGGGGGTTGGCTGATTAGTTGTCAGGCCACTCTCCATGAGATTTGGGAAGTCCTGGCAGTCAGGTAAAGTCCCTGGAAACTGAAAGAAGGGAAACATTGCACATATTTTTTTAAAGGGTAGAAAAGAGGACTCTGGAAGTTACCAACCTGTCAGCCTCACCTCTGTGCTTGGGAAGATCATGGAACAGATCCTCTTAGAAGATTTAGTGAGACACATGAAGGGCAGAGGGGTGATTTGAGACAGGCAGCATGGTTTTACTAGTTACAAGTCCTGCTTGACCACTCCAGTGGCATTCTACAATGGAGTGACAGCATCAGTGGACAAGGGAAGACCAGTGGATGTCATCTATCTGGACTTCTGCAAGGCTTTTGATGCAGACCCCCAAAACATCTCTTTAAGCTGGCTGAAATGTTTGGTGGATAAGGCATTGGCTGTGTGCTCACATCCAGAGGACAGTGCTCAGTGGCTCAATGTTCTGATGGAGGGCAGTGACAAGTGGTGTCCCTCAGAGGTCCATACTGGGACCAATGCTGTTTAATGTCTTCATCAATGATATAGACAGTGAGATTGAATGTCCTCTCAGCAAGGTTGCAGATGACACCAATCTAAGTGGTGTGGTTGATATGCCAGAGGGATGGGATGTCATCCAGAAGAACCTGGACAAGCTGAGGAAGTGTGCCCTGGTGAGCCTCATGAGTTTCAGCAAGGCCAAGTACAAGGTCCTGCATCTGGGTCGGGATAATCCCCACTATCTGTACAGGCTTTGGGAGGATGTGATAGAGAGCAGCCCTGCACAGAAGGATTTGGGGTACTAGTGGATGAAAATGTGGACATGAGCCAGCAGTGTGCACACAGAGCCCAAAGGCCAGTTGCATCCTGGATTGCATGAAAAGAAGTGTGGCCGGCAGGTCAAGAGAGATGATCCTGTCCGTCTACTCTGCTCTGGTGAGACCTCACCTCAAGTACTGTGCCAAACTCTGGAGCCCTCGACACAAGGAAGACATGGACCTGATAGAGAGGGTCCAGTGGAATGCCACAAAAAATTATCAGAAGGCTGGAGCACCTCTCCTGTGAAGACAGGTTGAGAGAGTTGGGGTTGTTCAGCCTGGAGAAGGCTCCAGGGAGACCTTATTGTGGCCTTCCAGCACCTGAAGGGAGCTTACCTGAAAGCTAGGAATGGCCTCTTTACAAAGGTGAGTGGTTGGATGTGATGATCTCAGAATCACAGAATCACCAAAGTTGGAAGAGACCTCAAAGATCATCAAGTCCAACCCATCACCACAGACCTCATGACTAAACCGTGGCACCAAGTGCCACATCCAATCCCCTCTTGAACACCTCCAGGGACAGTGACTCCACCACCTCCCTGGGCAGCACATCCCAATGACAAACGACTCTCTCAGTGAAGAACTTTCTCCTCACCTCCAGCCTAAACCTCCCCTGGTACAGCTTGAGACTGTGTCCCCTTGTTCTGGTGCTGGTTGCCTGGGAGAAGAGACCAACCCCCTCCTGGCTACAACCTCCCTTGAGGCACTTGTAGACAGCAATAAGGTCTCTCCTGAGCCTCCTCTTCTCCAGGCTAAGCAACCCTCATCCTCTCCTCATAGGGCTGTGCTCCAAACCCCTCCCCAGCTTTGTTGTCCTTCTCTTCCAGCTTTGACAGTGCTATGATTCTGTGACTCTAAAGGCATGTAGCACTAGGACAAGGGGCAATAACTTCAAACTAGAGCAGGGTAGATTGGACATTAAGTTGTTTGTTACTGTGAGAGTGGTGGAACACTGGAACAGGTTGCCCAGGGAGATGCTGTAGCTCCTGGAGACATTCAAAGTCATGTTTGATAGGGCTCTGAGCAACCTGATCTAGTTGGGGATGTCTCTGCTTACTTTCAGGGGTTGAGCTATATGGCTTTGGAGATCTCTTCCAACCCAGTGCATTGTATGATTCTGTGATTGTCCTCCTGTTTCTCTAACTTCTCCCTTCTGAATCTTGGGTGCACTTGTTACCCCTGTAACTGGGATTTAATCACATCACTTGAAAACTTCTGCAACATGAAAACTTCTGAACATGAGCCTGCAGTGTGCCCAGGCAGCCAAGAAGGCCAATGGCATCCTGGCCTGCATCAGGAACAGTGTGGCCAGCAGGAGCAGGGAGGTCATTCTCCCCCGGTACACTGCACTGGTTAGGCCACACCTCAAGTCCTGTGTCCAGTTCTGGGCCCTTCAGTTTAGGAAGGATGTTGTCTTGCTGGAACGTGTCCAGCGGAGGGCAACAAAGCTGGTGAGGGGTTTGGAACACAAGCCCTATGAGGAGAGGCTGAGGGAGCTGGGGTTGCTTAGCCTGGAGAGGAGGAGACTGAGAGGTGACCTTATTGCTCTCTACAACTACCTGAAGGGAGGTTGTAGCCAGGCAGAGGTTGGCCTCTTCTCCCAGGCAGCCAGCACCAGAACAAGAGGACACAGTCTCAGGCTGCGCCAGGGCAGGTTTAGGCTGGATGGTAGGAAGAAGTTCTACACGGAGAGAGTGATTGCCCGTTGAAATCGGCTACCTGTGGAGGTGATGGAGTCACCATCATTGGAGGTGTTCAGGAGAAGACTTGATGGGGTGCTTGGCTGCATGGTCTAGTTGTTGGGTGGGTTGGATTGGTTGATGGGTTGGACGCGATGATCTTGAAGGTCTCTTTCAACCTGGTGTATTGTATTTATTGTATTATTGTATTGAGAAGAGATCTACCCTGGTTTACCTGGCTGAGTGATACTCTTTTAGAGTACCTGAAGGACACTTAGGTTGTTTCTGGGAAGAAAGATGACTTGTAGAAGTTGTAGTTGTTCAAGCTGTGGTTACTTTCTCCCTGCTTAGACAAAGCTTAATTAGCTGCTTCTTTGCAAAGTTATAATCACTGTGATATCTTTAGCTGCCTTGTGTTACAGCTTCACCCCAGGAAAGAGTACATCCCAGATGGTTTGCATGTCCATGAACAAAACATACTCCAGGAGAGTAGGCATGCTCTGGAGCTCTGCCCTTTGTGCAGCTTGCTGGCTGAAGATGTAAATCAGATAGGTTTTCAAGTGGAATAAAAGTAATTTATGGATATAAGACTTTATTTTTTAACCTTTCTGAGTCATATTGGTAACTCCCAAATTCTTCTTGATCATCAAGAGAAATTTTCCACTGTGTAAGCTTGTGAAGTGTTGCTTCTAGTTCAGAGAGAATCAGATGATCACACTTAAAATGGATCATGAGACAAAGCGTAAAGCTTGAGCTTTTGAAAGTTTTCTTAATGTAATGTGTGTGAAAACTTGCCATGGCAAGGTCTTACAGAAACTCCCACTGTACTGTTCCTCTGCCTGCTCTTCAGAGTGTTGACTTTGCTGCAGAAATACTTTGGCCTTTTTCTTCATTCAAAATTGTATAGAAGCCTAAGAGTTAAATCCCTGTATAAACAGAGTATACTAAAGGGAGGAAAATGCTTGGCAGGATGTGCTTTTAATGTCTCTTCCTTTATTTGCATAAAGTGACAATTTTGGTAAACAAATCTGTTTAATTACTCTGTCTATACTTTCAGTGTGTGGCTTTATAGCTTTGACTTCTAAATTTCTCAAGTCTCTTCTGGTCTGAAATACAGCATGACAGAGAGACTGTTTACAAAGGCCTGTAGTGATAGGACGAGGGGCAATGGCTTCAAACTAGAGAAGAGCAGACTTAGATTGGATGTTAGGAATAAGGTCTTTACCATGAGGGTGGTGGAACACTGGAACAGGTTGTCCAGGGAGGTGGTAAAAGAAGACTTGAAATGAAGTGTTGGTGTTGGGTTTTTTTTTTTTTTTTCTTTCTTTTTTTGTGTTTTAAACAAACAAAAACCCCAAAAGGACCAAACCCAACAACCTTGAACTATGAGGCTGGTACACTTGTGGTGATTGCATGAGAATTGCTGCTTGTTACTAGAACTGCACTGAAGTGTGGTGCCTGGTTTGGGTGATGGAAGTGTTGGCAGGGGTAGGAGACCTGTTTGCGTACTAGTGCAGTTAGACCGGATCAGAATGAGTGTGGCAGCTTAGGCTGGGTGCCTCCTGTTATTGCCACTTAACTCACAGCTCTGGTGTCCAGTGTCCAACCCAAAAGGTGGACACAGGAAACAGCGTCTTTCATACCCATAATATCCTGTGCCCTGTAAATCCATCTGCAAAGTCATTCTCTGCCTCTTTCTTCCCTCTTTGCTCCTGAGGGAGATGGTCTCTGTTGGGTACTGGTAGGGGAGTCTCTCAAGGCCTCTTACACCTGGCTAGGCCTAATGCCAGAAGGAGAAGAGGAGGTAGGAATGGGCAGTCTCAGACCTGGCCAGCCTGAGACTAGCCTAGCAGCGGGTGTGGAAGAAAGAGCCCTGGGGGTTTGGGTACACTCTCAGGAGGGGAGAAAGGAAGTGTTGGGAGGCCTTTGGGTGTGCTATAGGGGATTCTGTACGCTTTGGGTTACCTTTGTCACCGTGCTTTGTAGCTTCTGCACAACGCTTGCTGCTTTTCCATTTAAGCTTTCCCACACTTCTGCAATCCAGCTGTGTGATTGAGTGTCATTCTTTTGCCCCTCTCAGGGGCAAGAGAGAATCTGCCTGCCCTCAAACCAGGGCAAATGAATGGTATGAAACAGCCTTGATTTTGGTATCTTCTGACATGATGGCATGGTAGGTGGACACCTGTATAATGAATTTTGTTTGACAGCATCCTCTTCTTATTTTTTAATTGCTTTTTAAGTTTTACATTTTAAAAGCTGTTCTTTTAGTAGCTAGTAGATGCTCTTATTAGAGACTGGTGGTGACACAAACTCTTGCAGTAGCTAGATTTCTGACTCAAATTCAAAGAAGCATTTCTGTTTGCCCAGGAAGCTTTGACCCAGTGTAATACATGCCAGCAGAGATGGGCTGTGAAAGTAAACCTCCTTTGTAACCTTGCCTTTTATGTTTTCTGTGCTGAAGATCTTACCTGAAAATGTGTCCATCAGTTGACACAGTTTGTCTTCCCCAGGATAGAAGATTGTCTTCTGGCCTGCTCCGTAGTTGTATATGAGGGGGAATATCTTGGACACTCAAGAGAAGTCTCAGGTGTTTGTGCTGACCTGTCAGGTCAATGTGACAAATACAGTTTGTCAGGTATCCAGCTACTCTAGAGCTCTGAGAACATTACTGGATAGTGCAGACAGTATTGCAATTTAAATGTGCTGTGAAAACCCTTAAGCACGAAACATGGTAATTTACATCCCACGAGTTTATTAACCTTGCACCAAAATAAAGCTGGGGATATTTGTCTCATTTTCTTGCAAAATTATGGGAAGTAATATAGGCAGTCAAGGCTTATTCCTCTTATTTATATGTTTGGTGTTTTTTTAAGTCTAATTTTAAATGACTTTAACAACAGACTCCCACAACTTCCCTTGAGTGTGCCAAGTTGATCATAGAGCAAACATTCAGTTTGACTCTGTTCCGGAGCACTTCTGGTGTGGGTATGAGCTTTCCGTTAATGCTTTGTCACAGTTCCTGATGGCAGCCCTCTAGACTGCCCTAATTGATGTTCCTCAAGATATTTTTGGGAGCCAGTTAGCTGTAGCCCTTGAAAGTCAGATGAAGATCCTGGAAGGAAATTCTACTTAGTGTGCAGCTGCTGTGAGCACAAGAAGGCAGCAGTGATAAATCTACAGACCATTAAAACTGAAGTTAAATATGGGGACATTAAAAGAGCAATTGGAGCCTTTACAAGAGGGATAAGCAAAATGAAATGCTGAAATGTGTCAATATTTTTAAAGAGACATTGCCTTAAACCACCCAAAGATCATAAACTCAGTGGGAAGATCTAGACAAACCTTTTTTAGTCTTTCTTTGACAGCAGGCAGGCTGGGTGTTCTTGGCTTTGTGTATGCAACACCTAATTAAACTTAGTGGTACTCAACTGCAGGGGAGGGGAAAGCCAAACCCACGTTTTTTTCCCCTTCAGGCATGTTACATTGAGGTGGTTGCAAGTGCAGATTTTTTAAGAGTACTGTAAATATTTTTAAATTTAATTATTTTTGAAGTAAAATATGATGAATCTTTCTTTTCCAAGACTATGTTGATTTTTTTTCAGCTTTCATGGACTTTGAAAATAGAGGGAGTTGATTGTTTCTTACAGCCTTTTCCTTAAGCTGTGTCTGTAGGGTGTCCATTCATGGTTTGCATAAAACAGCTGAAGATCACACTCTTTCCCAAGGGATGGATCCCATCTCACCACAAGCGTTGTTTCTAGTCCTATTCCATTTCCCTTGTGATGGTGTGCAGCCATGGAGGGAGTTGGATCAAGTCTCTAACCTGACTCAGGAGGCTCTTGTTTCTTTGGTTAGGGAAAGGTAGTGGCAACATGGTCTCCATGGAACTAACTTGTTATTAGTTGCAAAATCACAGATTCACAGGATTGCAAAAAGACCCTTGCATCACCAAGTCCAACTGAGAACTCTACTGTGACCGGTTTAGGCTGTGTCTTTAAGAGAAGGACACTTTCTGAACACTCTGGCCGAATGTTTTGGTATATGAATGAAAACAAGAGATATGCTAATCCAATTTCATTGGTGGAACCCAGCTGTAGGTTCTGGCTTAGTCTTTCAGTCGGGGGGGGGGCAGTCAGTCTTCTTCTTCCCCCTGTACAGTGAGCTGGACTGCTTTTCTCCCTGAAGCAACAGCTTGTTACGCAGGAACGATTCTTGCTAACCAGATAAGAAAACTAACTTTTGCATTCACTTTGAGCTTTAACAAAGTTTTCCCCTTTTAATTACCTTCCTTTCTCTTTCTCTCTAACCCTTTTGGGAAAAAGGGGAGGTAGGGAGGGAGAAGGGAGGGACAGGCCGAACCCCCTGGCCGCAGGGGGGGGTTGGGGAAAGGTTTCCTGTATATTTCTGTATATATTGTAAATATTGTATATTTTTGTACATATTCATTGCATTCCATATCTGCTTGTAAAATACAGCTTTCATCTGCTTCTCCGGCTGAGTTAGCTGTGGAATTCTTTTGTGTGTGTGGGGGAACCTTCCTACTCCACCACATCTACTCCACAAGGTTCACCCCCAAACCATATCCCCAAGTACCACATATAGAGAACCTTTAAACATATCCAGAGTTGGTGACTCCACCACCTCCCTGGGCAGCACATTCCAATGCCTGACCACCCTTTCCATGAAAATTTATTTCCTAATGTCTAGTTTTAAGTCTATCCTGTGGCAGCTTGAGGCCATTCCCTCTTGTTCTATCACTAATTCTCTATGAGAAGAGACCAGCACCAACCAGTCAGGGAGAAAGGGAAACAAATACCTTTCAGTGCTAATGTGAAATGACTATCCTAAACAAACACATTAAAGCAAAGCATGCATCAGTGTGCATGGGCATCCTGGATGCATCTCCTGCTAATATATGATTAGAGGCAATAACTAAGGGGAAGGTTGTGTGACTGGGTTTCTGACCACAGAAGTGATGTTGTTCCTTGCTGCAGTATCTTTAAGTACTTAATAACACGGAGTGGTATGGTTTAATAAGCCCAGCAAAACCACAGGACTGGAAGAGAAAGCTGTAAAATGCAGGAACTGGTTCTGATGAACCAGCATGTTGTCTTTGACCTTTTTGAAGGCAGAAATGTCTGCTGGCACTTCTGGTTTGGGTGCAGGTACTGAATTTTCCGTTTATCACGTTTGACTTTTTAAATGCTCAGTTTAAAGAAGTGTGCACTTCAGTGACCTGAATAGATTGTTGTGACCGGTTTAGGCTGTGCCTTTAAGAAATGGACACTTTCTGAACACTCTGGCTGAATGTTTTTGATATTTGAATGAAAACAAAGATATGCTAAACCAATTTCATTGGTAGAAAACAGATGTAACTTTTAGCTTAGTCTGTCAGTCTGGTCAGTTTCTTCTTCTCCCTGTACTGTGAGCTGTCCTGTTTTCTCTCTCTGAAGCAACAGCTTGCTATGCAGGGATGACTTTGCTAACCAGATAAGAAAACTAACTCTTGCATTTGCTTTTGAGCTTAACAAAATTTTACCCTTTTAATTACCTTCCTTTCTCTTTCTCTCTAACCCTTTTGGGAAAAAGGGGAGGTAGGGAGGGAGAAGGGGGGAACAGACAATTGTGCAAATCAGAATGAAAAGTATCTGAAGAAATTAAAAGATGCCTAACAGACTGTGTTCCTTGTTCTAGCCTTGCACTGCTATAAATGTAGGAAAAGCATAACATTTGAATCCTGCCTGACAAACCTGGCGGCCTTCTCTAAACAGGTGACAACATTAATAGCTGAGGGGTGAGCAACTGATGTGGTTTACCTGGGCCTGAGCAAAGCCTTCGACACTGTCCCGCACCACATCCTGGTCTCCAGGCTGGTGACATGTGGGTTTGATGGGTGACCACTAGATGGATACAGAGCTGGCTTGATGACTGCACCCAAAGAGTGGCTGTCAATGAGTCCATGTGCCAGTGGAGGCCAGGGACAAGCAGAGTCCCTCAGGGATCAGTCCTGGGACCAGGCTTGTTCAACATCTTTGTGGGTGCCATGGACAGTGGCATTGAGTGCACCCTCAGCAAGGTTGCTGATGACTCCAAGCTGTGTGGTGCAGCAGACACGCTGGAGGGAAGGGATCCATCCAGAGGGACCCTGGACAGGCTGGAGAGGTGGGCACAAGCCAACCTCATGACCAAGTGCAGGGTCCTGCATCTGGGTCGAGTCAACCCCAGGCACAAATCCAGGCTGGGCAGTGACTGGCTAGAAAGCAGCCCTGAGGAGAGAGATTTGGGGGTGCTGGTGGAGGAGAAGCTGAACAGGAGCTCTCAATGTGTACTTGGAGCCCTCCACCTCCAGGGATGGTGGCTCCACCACCTCCCTGGGCAGCACATTCCAATGGCAAATGGAACTAGAGAGCTCAAAGCAGCACTGGAGTGCTTAATTCATTTGAACTTAGCAGTGGTAAGGAAATAGATTTTAAAATCAGACACTTCTATTCCTTCCAAAATCTTACTGCCATATTCAAAGGTTAGTGGTTGAAATGGGCCTTTAAGAGTTGAATTTTAAGGATTGTAGGAGAAGGAATGTGCTTAATAACTTGCAGAATCCTATTATGTCTGTTTGAGATGTGGTTTTTATTTACTACTTGAGGAGCTAGCTCACTAAAGAAAAGAAATTTCACATAAAATCTGGAGTAGTTGATAATTCCTGTTTGTAAAGGAGGACAAGCTTGTTTTTAGAAACCAAGCTCTGCAGTAGGACTGACTTTGTATGCATAGAAGAGGAAGGTTGTGCATGCATGGGATATGGAAGAAACTGTCTACATTTCTACAAGCAGTATCTGAATAGATTTCTTAACCTCAAGACTTGCATTGTTGTGCCGTAACACAGATTTTTGTCTCAAAACTGTTTCTTGGGCAACTTTCTTCCCAGAGAGTGGTGGTGAATGGTGCCACATCCAGCTGGCAGCCAATCACTAGTGGTGACCCCCAGGGATCAATGCTGGGCCCCATCCTGTTCAGTATCTTTATTGATGATCTGGATGAGGGGATTGAATCCATCACTAGTAAATTTGCAGATGACAGTAAGTTGGGGGCAGGTTTTGATGTGTTAGAGGGTAAGAGAGCTCTGCAGAGTGACCTTGACAGGCTGGACAGATGGGCAGAGTCCAAGGGCATGAGATTGAACACATCCAAGTGCCACATTGGCCACAACTCCATGCAGCGCTACAGGCTGGGGAAAGAGTGGCTGGAGAGCAGCCAGGCAGAAAGGGACCTGGGGGTGCTGGTTGACAGCAGCTGAACATGAGCCAGCAGTGTGCCCAGGTGGCCAAGAAGGCCAATGGCATCCTGGCCTGCATCAGGAATAGTGTGGCCAGCAGGAGCAGGGAAGTCCTTGTGCCCTGTGCTCAGCACTGGTTAGGCCACACCTTGAGTCCTGTGTCCAGTTCTGGGCCTTTTCTAAGTCTAGACTAAAGTTCTCTCACTGGAGAAGGCTTAGTGCTGCTTTCCCTGGTTTCCACACACATAAAAATTATCTTCCCTCCTCCTGAAAAATCAAAAGTTCTTTTTAATATAGATCCCTGACTGGAATATGTCAGTGTTGTGATAAGACTGATGAAACCATTTGGGTGGCACTGCAGAAGGAAGTCTGTTTGGTGTCACCCAGCATCTGTTGCCTCAAATAACCATTGCCCAGGAGTTGTTTGTCCATACAATCAGAATTGGCATTTATGTGGCTTGTGATTAGTTTCAGGTCAGTCAATGGAAAGAGTCTTGCCCAGTCCTTGGCTCTTTAAAGATGCTGAGATGATTAACTTCACTTTTAGGCTGCTGGCTGGAACATACTTCCATCTTTGCCCTGATAATCTTCTCAAATCCTGTTGGCAGACCCTCCTGTTAGAGGATGAGGAAGGGAAGAAGGACCCTGGGCACGAGAGAACTGACATGATGGAGGTTCTCCAGTCCAAGGCATAATAGATTTCCACTAAACAAGGTTTGCTTTTTTTCCCCTGGATCTACTGTTTGTAAGGATAACCCACTGCTGGTTTCTTAACCTGCCTTCCCCTGTAAGTGATCCTTCTTTCCTAGCAAAATAGCTTGTTTTACCAAATACTTGTAAGTAGCCACCATCAACTAACATGAGAAGCAATTTCTCATCCCAGAGGCGAACCTTCATATGTCAGGATTAAAACTATAACCCTGCAAGAGCCAAAGCCTTTTGATTGCACTAAAACTGAACCACGAGTCCTTGGATTTTACAGATATCCAATGGTTTAAGTCTTTTGATGCATTCCAAACTGTGGCTTTGTGAAGGCAAACATGAACCATTTTTGAAGTGAAACACTTTATTTCCCTCTATATCGTTGTTACCTTTCCTCCACAGCTTTGTACTACTGATAGTTCAAAGCCAGAGATTATTCTCTTATCCTGGGCTATTTAAAACCTTGTGGTTTGGTTGCCAGCTGAATAGCTATGTCTTGTGGCCCCACTGCCTGGAGTTGCACTTTGCCCTTGGAAAATATGGCATGGATCTCTTAATGATGTTTTTCTTTTGTTTCTGTTCAGGCGTGAGTAACCTTTCTGAGGTTGCTGGGTACCTCTTTCATAAGAAAGAAACTTGCATGTTCTAAGTCAGCATCTAGACCAACATAATTTCTTGAGGTTGTCTTCTGTGTCATTGTTCTGATTCTTCCTTTAAGGCAGGGTGTCGGTTCTGTGATAAGACTGCTAAAACTATTTGTGTGGAACAGCATGAAAAAGTACGTTTGGTATCACTCGGCATGTGTTGTTCACTGCAAATTCAAATGTCACCAAACTTGACCGGTAAGAACTGTTTCCAAGGAGGGAGGAGGTAGTTCAGTTGAACCCTTGGGTTAGGTATTGCCTTTAGAGAGTAGACTGAAGTGGAGTTCACAGGTACAATCACATCTGCTAGAGAGTAGCTTCAGGTGTTGCCTTCATAGGCTAAGCTTGCTTTTGTTTAATGTTCTGTGAGGTCTGGGAATAAATACTTCATTTAATTTTTTTTGGGAGGTAAGGAGGAAATGTGAAGACCCTGTGAGTCTCACAAATATAAAGGGAAAAGTGACTTGCTGCTTTTGGCTTTACTGACTTTACCTTTTAGGGTGATGTGCACTGGGACTTGAGTAGCTATTCTCCTTTGTATTCCTTGGTTACCTACAAATTAATCTGCCTGGAGTTTAAGTAGGCAAGGGATACGTTAGGTTTAAAGTGTCCTTTGTGACTCCATCCTTGCAGAGACGGTCAAAACTTGACTGGGCACAGTCTTGAGTAACCTGTTCTAGCTGACTCTGTGTTGAGCAGTGGGATCAAACTAGGCAACTTCAGAGGTCCTTTCCACTTTAATTCCTCTGTGGTTGCAGTTTCTTCATTTGACACACTCCTCAAACAAGAGATTTAAACAAGATAGATCGATGTATTTCCCTAATCAACAGCCAAATCAACTTACCTAACCATGAAGAGGAAAGGAAACATGGATGCATTTCTCCTAGAAATGATCCCACCCCTTCTGTAGTTGAGTAACTGATTCCTGCTGTTGAAAGTAGCCTATCTGGGACAGACTAGTTTGGTGGTTTTTCCATGCACATATGATGATTTTCCTTGAATGGATTTTAACTTGTTCAGTGAAGGCAGTCAGAAGAGGAGGCGGCTGGAAGCTTCTTTACACTACATCCTGTATGTGAAAAGATGACTGCAGAGAGAGTGAGGCATCCAGCCTGGACACTCTTAGACACAAGAGTGTTTTAGCTGTTCTGTGAAGGGAAAGCTGCTCTTGTTCACTCCTTGCAGTCATTTGTCATCGAAGGATGATACTTCTCTGGAGGTCACATCCAAAGCTTGTTGGGCTAACCTGAAGTTGGACTAAACCAGCTGTGGAAAAATAAGCCTAGGTTAGATAGTGGGTTGAGTTTATTTGCAGATGATTTGCACCCACATCTACCTTGCTGTAAGTAGCTGTTGTAGTCTTGTCAGCTTCTCTCTCAGGTGCCCTACTGTGTTTAAATTCTTCCAGGGAAAATGGTATCCTAGCAGCAAGGTCATTGTTCATTTTGATTAGGTGTTACCTTGCTATTAATTTACTTAGAGTGATCTTAATGTGGTGTAACTAATAAATAGCTCTGTGCTAGAAGTGATCTGCCTTGTCTCTTGGAGTGGAGTTGCATGAGTCTAATGCATACAGAGGCAGCGCTTGCTATGTTGAGTACATGGAGAAGGGTGTGAATACCACTAGTATTCTCTCCAGTCTGCCTGGAGAATTACTGAAACACCTAAATGTTGAGTAACCTTAGGGTTATACTCTGCAGTGTGTATGGAGATGAGTTCTGAGACCCTCCATAAAATACACTGGTAGCCTGTTTCCTCTAAGGGTAGCAGTTATAATCTGCACAGGGGTATTTGGAAGCACTTTAGCAGGTAGCAATCCAAACTACAGAAGGCACACCTCTTGTGTTGAGGGAACAATAGTAGTGAATGCAGAGGGATTAAAAATTATTAACCCCATACCACACCTCAAGTATTGTCTTCAATTCTGGGCCCTTCACTACAGGAGGGATATTGAACTTCTGGAGCTTGCCTAGAGAAGGGCAACAAGGCTGCTGAAGCTCCTGGCTTATGAGGAGTGTCTCAGGGAGCTGGGGGTGTTCAGTCTGGAGAAGATGAGACTGAGGGGAGACCTCATTGCACTCTACAACTACCTGAAGGGATGTTGGAATGAGGAGGGGGCAGACTCTTCTCCATGGTAGTAAGTGACAGGACCAGAAGAAATGGTTCCAAGCTGCACCAGGGAAGGTTCAGGCTGGATGCTTGGAGATAATTCTTCCCAGAAAGGTTTCTCAGTCATTGGAATGGTCTGCCCAGGGCAGTGCTGGAGTCACCATCCCTGGAGGTGTTTAAGCAGTGAGTGAAGCTGGTGCTTAGGGATATGGTTTAGCGCTGACCCTTTTGTGCTGGGTGGAAGGTTGGACCAGATGAGCTTTGAGGTCTCTTCCAACTGGATGGTTTCTGTGATTCTGTGATGTTATTCTTGCTAAGGACATACCTTCAAGTTTCTTTTTATCTAGATACTGTAAACCTGCTGATGTTTTGCCTTCTGTTTCTCTAAGGTATTAGTGTGTCTCAGTCTATGACTGTTCATAAATTTGCCATCAGCTCTGGAGTGGAGGAACAGACAAGTATAAATCCTGATCTTTCTGTTAAACTTGGGACCCTACTGATTGGCTTAGCAGCTGTGCTACTGTCAAATCTGAGGAGTTAGCCAGGAGACTAATGGAACTGAAGTTGCTGTTATATAACATATATGAGAGAGAGAAAAAAACAAGATCAGGTCAGAGCAATCCTGAGTTAACTACATTGTATTTTAAGTGTTTTTAAGAGCAATTCAAAGACAAGTGGAATAGTTTTTCTTCTGGGCAGTATAATACATGTGCAGAGCACAGGAACAGCACTTCTTAGATTTCTCTGAAGTAATTTGGTGAACTGATTACACCTGTATAGCTTGAAGTCTTTTTACATTGTTTTATTAGCTATGGGGAGCACAGGTGGGGCATGAATTGCCTGAAGCATTTCTTTGAATAGCATATCTATGCCTTTGGAGAAAACCAACATTCACATTTTATTTTCCAAAGTGAGCAACATACAGCAGTGTACCAGCAGTTCTTAGTATGCTGCTTCTGCAGTCTGGTGCACTACCAAAAGCACAGTTTCCTTGAACCTGTATGAACTGCTTTCCTGTCTCTCCAAACAACCATTCTGTTAACAGCACTGTTTCTTTCAGCCCCATTCACATAAGCAGAATTCTGGAAGACTCTTCCTTCCTTCAGCTTTCAAGGCTCTAATGCTTTAAAATAGAAGAAGAAGCAAAATTTCATCCATCCTGGGAAGGAAACACAGTTTCAAATGACTAGAGTCACCTAGTGGGAGAAAGTAAGCATTTGGGTTTCGCAGGTGCCTTCCAATGTAATCAGGATCAAATTCTGTATATTCTCAGTCTTGAAAGTGGAGAAAACCAAGCCACCTTCATAGCAGCAAAAACTTATGTTAGCATAGACTAATGGTAAACATTTGAATACTAAATTGTTTAATATCAATCAGCAACTGGAGGGAGGGTTGTTTCCAGGCGTTGAAGGCCCCAGGTTGCACTCTCTGCAGAAAAACATACAGTTAATGCTGTGATCTGCTGTGCAGGAGCACAGGAAAGCATCTACTGTCATGCTGCAGTGCTGCCACCACTGCTGGTCATCCTTGGTTTACAGAGCTATGCTGGGCTACCAGTCCATTCAGGCTGACTGAGCCTGAAAGCAACAGATGAATGAAGCTGAAGAAAGCATTTCTTAATTTCAGTGTTCTTCTTTGTACCGAGAGCTAGCAGCAACTTGTTGGTATTCACTTCTGACTTTCTCAGTGATAACTTTAGTCTCTTGCCTCTTCTTGCTGTGTTAAAATCATTTTGATAAAGGACATTCTAGCTAGTGGTCAACTATCAGATGGAGGATGATGTTATGAAATAAGGGATTATGGAAATTATTCACTTTTAGCCCAGGGACTGAATCATCTGCCAGTGGGAATCCTGGAATGCCCTAAGAGACAAATTCCAGCCTGTAAGCTGCATAGCTGCAAAGCAGTGCCTGAGGGCTGTTGAGCCATGCTGGACAGAAGCTCTCTCTTCGTGTAGTAGCTCTGTGTCCACTGAGAGCTTTGACTAGTAAAGAGGGGCCTATAGATGTCTTGCTCAAGTTGATTGTAGGTCTCTTGGTGTGGGGGCTCTTGAATCTGCTCTAAAGGACTGCTCATATGCTCTTGTAGAGCAGCTTTCCCTGCTGGATAGCTGGGAGATTCAGTTAAGGATATCTGCTTCAGACCCCCAGATATCCTTGCAGAGAAATGGCCTCTATCCAAATGAGGATGGAATTTATAAGACTAGACAGAAAAGTCCTTGAGGATGAAAATCAAGTAGAGAAGCTTTTATATGTGCTCACTCCTAGGAACAGATTCTGCTGAGTGGCATCCTCACACTTTGAGTGGATTAAATCTGACTAATGCGTACCAAGTCTTTTCATGTCCCCACCAGTGCAGCTGTGTTTGAGCAGAGTAGTAACGTCTGCCTCTGGAAGCAACGACTGCCATCTCACTTCAGTAACTGCGTGCCAAAGCCTTAGGGAGAGGAGAGTAAATCACAAAGCCTCCTCCACCTCTTTCCTCTGCAACTGATTTCCTAACAGGTTTTCATTTGCTTGAGGCGCTGAGCTTGGCATTGTCTTTGAGGGAGACATCACCTGTCCCTTTGGCCACAGGGGAGGAATTGCTGTCTGGCCAGTCGAAACTGTTGCAGCAGTTACTGAGTCAGATGTCCAGCCGAGTGGGGAAGGTTCTGCCTGGTTACTATTTTTAACCTATGTAACAGTATGTGCAAATGATACTAACTCACGGCCAGAGCTGAAAGTTTGATGTCACAAGTTTTGGATCACCATTCAAGGTTTTGGTGTGTTTTGTAGCACGAGAAAATGTAACCTCTCTATTCTGCCTGTTTGTCATAGTTTAGCCAAAGCACTGAACAGATGAGTTGCACACGATATATTCCTCTCACCTCATAAAAGGCTTCCTTGTGCTAATAAGGGAAATGAAGGATGGGAAACATTAGACACACATGGCCATGCCTGGGCTGGGGACTAGGATTAGGGCATGTGATAGCTGGGATATAGAGTGCTGGAGATATTAACAGTGACAAGTCAAGGCATGTGGCAGACAGTGAGGTGCTGCTCCTCATCTGCAGACGATTCCCCGAGAGACAAATTCTTGGTTGGACCTTTCTGGTTAAAGGGAATGGAAGTGGCAGTTCTGGAGCCCTTGGTTTAAGGTCCAGTTTCTTCAGTGTTTCTTGAGTTCTCTGTATGTGTTTACCTGGTAATTATAAAGGCCAAGGCAACCCAGGTATTATAGCATGGTCCCAGCCCTTCCTGGACTTTTCCTGGAATAAAGCTTGACATTTGTTTTGTTTTGTTTTCAACAGCCTCTGAATCAAATGGTTTGTGGGTTGAGGGAATCTTTATGACTGTTTCATTCAAAATGTCTGTTTATTTAGGATTTTTTGGTCCCCAAAAGTCTCTTGAAAGATCTGCATTAGGAACATAAAAATCAAGTCTTTTAAATCCCTCTACTTTGCATATTTAGTCTTCCTCCACAAAGATAGGATACACATCTGTTATATCTGCTCTGTGCAGTGGATTCAATTTGTGATGCCAGAGCTGGCTGAGCATGTGTGGAGGGGAGAGTTATGAAACTTTTTTAATCCTGTTTTCTAACACCCTTCACCACCACCACTTCCTTTGAGGAAGTGCCTGCCTCTTTTCCACACGTAAAACAGCTGAGAGTTGGAAGCAGCACAAATAAACTTGCTGTTCCAAGTACATTTTTAATGTTTGTAACTGGAATATTTGTTCTTTTTGTGAGTCTGGTAAAATCACTGAGGAGTGAACCTCAGAGTTAAAAGCAGCCCTGGAACAGGCTGCCCTTGGGGGTTGTGGAGTCTCCTCTCTAGAGGTATTCAGAACCCACCTGGATGCATTCCTGTGTGATCTGCTCTAGGTGATCCTGCTCTGTCAGGGGGCTTGGACTGGATGATCTTCTGAGGTCCCTTCCAACCCCTAACATTCTGTGATTCTGTGACAATACATGTTGGCACAAATAGCCAGTCTTTGAGATTGCTTCTTAGGTTTCTCTTGATGACCCAAAGAAAGGTAGCTTTAAGTTTAGATTAGTTTGGACCCTGTGATTCCACACTGCTTGTGTTAGCTGGAATTGGGTACCAAAAGCCAGAAATTGAAGCACATAAATGAAGAAAAGTGCATGTAATGGAATCACAGAACTGTGAGGGGTGGAAGGGACCTTAAGGACCATCTAATTCCACTCCCCCTGCCATGGGGCAGGGACCCCCTCACACTAGATCAGGTTGCTCAGAGCCCTATCCCGCCTGGCTTAAAAAACTTCAGGGATGGGGCTTCTGCCACCTCCCTGGGCAACCTGTTCCAGTGTCAGATGGCAAGCACATGGTAATTAGATGGCAGAGCATTTGTCTTTCAGGTCTCACAGGCCACTTTACCTGCTCTTGTAAAGAAATGCAATTCCTCTCCCACCGCCACCTTCTGTTACTTGCAGGTTGTATGATTGTGCCTGTCCCTTTGTCCCTGTTGATGGTATCTTCTGCATGAAATTCAGTGATCCTTGCAGTCTCTGTTTTGGTACCAGGATCTGGCAGACAGAAGCCTTCACTTATATACATTTAAAAAAATATGTTCATTTTGGTTTCATTAGTTTCATTGATGAGATTTCTTCTTTTTAAAAGCAATATAGGCTCTATTTGTTTCCTCACTGTTGTGGAATGCCTCGGGGTGATCAGTGTACTGGCAGAACTTGAAAGCCTGAGAGGACTCACTGGACTGCAGAGGTTGTTAGTGTGGTTTGTAGCCTCCAGTCTTTGTTCTGCTCAAAATTTATAATTGGGTCAAAGCAATGTTCTTGTTCTCTAATCTTCAGGAAAGCATTTCTTGAACCTCCTTTTTTGGTGGCGTAGCATGTCAGCTCAGAAAGATGAATCAATCCATGCTTTGTATGATGTCAAAAGCTGCCGTCGTGCTGTGCTGAGGCCAAGGTTTGGGTTTTCCTATTTGAAGTCACAGGAATAGAGTTTCATAAAAGTGTCATTACAGTAATTTCTTAGAAGCCTTTTTTTTTTTTTTTTTTTTTTTTTTTTGGTATAGGTGCTTACCTCAGGTTATTGAAGAGTGTTTGAAGAACTCTGGGGAAGTCCAGCTTGTAAAACTTGGTGGGAACTAACTTTAGGATGGGTTTTTGTGTGGAAATGTAAAAGCAGGAACAGCTTCAAAGCACTTCACATGAGGGAATGACTTTTTAAACCTTCTTGCCCTGTTAAGTAGAGAAATGAGAATGTTCCACATGCTTCAGCCTGATACTGAAGTCACCTTCCCCTAGTGTGAAGTGGTTGTATGCTAACCGTAGAAGTCAGAGGTCTTGTGCATAAGAAGATACCTCTGGTCTGACAACCTCCAGGTGTGGGCTGTTGTCTTTATCATGAATGCCTGTAGACTGAGGGCTCCCCATATAAAACCAGCTGGATTTGCATTTTCAGGACTTGTATTTTCTCAGGAGCATTTGTGGGAGATGCATGAATTTCAGCACCCACATAACAAGTGGAACTTTTGCTGTCGTACATCATTGGATTTGGGGAGGCTTGTAATCCACAAACAGAATTAACAGGGTTGGAAAAGACCTTCGAGATTATCAAGTCCAGCTTATCACTCAACGCCATCTAATCAACTAAACCATGGCACCAAGTGCCATGGCTTCCAGTTCATTGTGAATTGTTTGATAGTATCTAATCTAAACTTGCTATTTCCTTGGCTCCCTAGAAAATGGTTTGCTGGACATGAAATATGGCATACTACAGAGAAGGTTGTGGTGTTCATCCATTTCTTGCAGGCTTGAGAGAGCAGGTCAGTTTATTGGGAATGTACTTAGTGATATTTCTTGTCCTTGGTTGTACTCTCAATGCCATGACAAGGTCTGCTTTTTAGACACTGCTTGGAAGGTACTGTTCTAGAGCTGGTGGATACCAAGCCCAAAAGCTTGTATCTTACAGCAGATTATCCAATGAGTTAGCAAGTTCTCGCAATGTTGGGATATGTTGTAACTTGACTATTGATGACCATTTCAAAATCAGTTTAGTTATGACTATACATTGCAGAGCTGTTGAGATGGATCAACATATTTTGAAGACTGATATTTTAATGGGGGTAGGGGGTGGAGGGTAGGATGTGTGGCACATTTTGCTATTCACATCCCATTTTACACTTACTGTAATGGAAAGCGTTGCTCCTGTGACTTGCTGTGCTAATGACCGCACTCCAAAAACTTTGCTGGGAGAGTTTTAATCTAGTTATATTCTACCACTGGAATAAAAGCACATTCACTTTGAGAAATTGTCTTTTGCTGTGCATGTGGAGAGTATCAGGTGATTCTTCACAGCACTGTGGCAGTTCCAAGAGTGTCCCCAGCTTCCCAAGCACCCAGCTGGTGAGATGGTGCTACGTGAGGAGGATCACTGCATTGGTTACTGGACACTCAGTGTGACAATTTGGGCAAAGAGGGATTTGCCTACTATATGGTTGTGTCAGGCATTTAAGCCAGCAGTTCTTGAAGGTTCTCTTACAATATGACAGCTATCCAGGTGGACCACTATTCTCTTACATTATAAGGGGGCAGCTACCTCTTACTTGGTATCCTTTCCTTTTTGTGTGTGTGTGTGTGTGTGTTGTTTTTGTTCTAAGGAGATAGATGATCTGTTCCTTGGTTCTTCATGTTGGTGTTCATTAAGTGCAGGGACTCTGCTGGGATCAGAGTTATGTATGACAGAGCAGCAGAGTGGAAGGTTTGTTGAATTTGTGTGGATTAAAGGCTGCATTTTGCAGGTCTAGTATTTTCAGTACTGTGGTTAGTAATAAAAACCACACGTTTTTCTTCAGTACCCTGTTAGATTTAAGGAACCAAAATATTATCTACAGCTGCTTCTTCATGTGTGTGTTTCCATCTTAGATGCAAGTTGCATTTCTTTTTCAAATCATTACTGGATTCAGCTTTTCTTAATGTTAGAATTCCAGGAACTGTTCCTATATGTGCTTTGATCTTCACAGAATCACATGAGCTTCAACGAGGCCAAGTGCCAGGTCCTGCACATGGGTCATGACAACCCCAAGTAATGCTGCAGGCTTGGGGCAGTGTGGCTAGAAATCTGTCCAGCAGAAAGGGTCCTGAGGGTTCTGATCAACAAGCAGCTGAACAGGAGCCAGCAGTGTGCCCAGGTGGCCAAGAAAGCCAAAGTCATCCTGGCTGGGATTCGAAATGCTGTGTCCAGCAGGAGCAGGGAGAGTATTGTCCCCTGGTACTCAGCTCTGGTGAGGCCACACCTTGAGTACTGTGTACAGTTCTGGGCACCGCAATGCAGGAGAGATGTGGAGGTGCTGGAGCCAGGGCAGAGGAGGGCAAGGAAGCTGGGAAGGGCCTGGAGAAGAAATCTGATGGAGAGTGACTGAAGGAGCTGGGGATGGTTAGTGTGAAAAACAGAAGGCTGAGAGGATACCTCATGGCTCCCTACAACTACCTGAAAGGAGGTTGTGGAGAGGTTGGTGCTGGTCTCTTCTCACAGGTAATTTAGGGGATTGAGACAGTCATCAGCAAATTTACACATGACACCAAGTTGGGAGCAGATGTTGGTCAGTTAGAGGGAAGAAGGGCTCTGCAGAGAGATCTCGACCGGCTGGACAGATGGGCCGAGTCCAACAGGATGGCATTCAACAAGTCCAAGTGCCGGGTGCTGCACTTTGGCCACAGCAACCCCATGCAGAGCTACAGGCTGGGATCGGAGTGGCTGGAGAGCTGCCAAACAGAGAGGGACCTGGGGGTGCTGATAGACAGCCGCCTGAACATGAGCCAGCAGTGTGCCCAGGTGGCCAAGAAGGCCAACAGCATCCTGGCCTGCATTAGGAACGGTGTGGCCAGCAGGAGCAGGGAGGTCATTGTGCCCCTGTACTCTACTTTGGTTAGGCCACACCTTGAGTCCTGTGTCCAGTTCTGGGCTCCTCAGTTTAAGAAGGACATCGAGACACTGGAACGTGTCCAGAGAAGGGCAACGAGGCTGGTGAGAGGCCTTGAGCACAAGCCCTGTGAGGAGAGGCTGAGGGAGCTGGGGTTGTTTAGCCTGGAGAAGAGGAGGCTCAGGGGAGACCTCATTGCTCTCTACAACTACCTGAAAGGTGGTTGTAGCCAGGAAGGGGTTGGCCTCTTCTCCCTAGCAACCAGCACCAGAACAAGGGGACACAGTGTCAAGCTGCAGGGGGAAGTTTAGGCTGGAGGTGAGGAGAAAGTTCTTCACTGAGAGAGTGATTCACCATTGGAATGTGCTGCCCAGGGAGGTGGTTGAGTTGCCATCCCTGGAGGCGTTCAGGAGGGGACTGCATGTGGCACTTGGTGCCATGGTCTAGTCGTGGGGTCTGAGGTGACAGGTTGGACTCGATCTTCGAGATCTCTTCCAACCTTAGCGATACTGATACTGTGAGTGACAGAGCAAGAGGGAATGGCCTCAAGCTGCACAGGGCAGGGTTAGACTGGATATTAGGAAGAAACTGTCCCAGCAAGAGTGGTCAGGCCTTGGAATGTGCTGCCCAGGGAGGTGGTGGAGTCACCATTCCTGGTTGTATTTAGAGGTGGTTTGAATGTGGTGCCTGGGGATATAGTTTAGGGGTGACCCTTGTAGAGTAGGGTTCTGGGTTGAACTTGGTGATCCTGAGGCTCTTTTCCAACCTGAGTGTTTCAGTGGTCCTGTGAAAATCAGGTTTGATAAGCATACTAAAACATGAATATCTATGTTGGCATTATTTGCTTGGGTGTTGAATTTTATGAATGGGAGCAGATCTATAAACCCTCTTAAAACACACTGTGAATACTACTGATGTTCCTCTTACACCAGATGGAAAAAAGGGAAGCTGCAAGCAATGGCAGCCACACCTTTGTCCTTCTGCTTTCCCATTTGTGTGCAAAATACAGAGCTTCAGTAACTGCCACTTTTGTCTTTAGCTCCTCTTGACAAAACTGTTCTCTTTTGGCCATCTGTTCCACAGTCTTAGCAGTGCCCTAAAGCTGCAGTTTTTGATACCCATGATTGCTTGAATTAATGAACATACTGTAGCCAAGTCCATTTCTTTAGGCTTGGGTGAAAGTCAAATCAAATCATGGAAATGAAAACAGAACCCTCTCATTTGTTGGAATAAAGACTTCTTTTAGTGTTGTTTGCTAAAGAGGGGAGGTTTACAGGCTTGAGCCACTTGAGTTCATCCTTAATAACTGTTGAACAATTCCATCCAGATTTGAAGTGGGGGAAAAAATCTTAAAGGTAATTGATTTCCTGCAAGAATACGGGAGGCTTGGTGGAGGAGTGAGACAAAAATAGGTGTCCCCACTGTCTGCAGCATAATCTTAACAGTAATCTGTGCTTAATCTTTTGCTCGCCAAGTTGCAAGCGTGTACTGGCAGACTAGGTACTGCAGTAACCTCAGAGTTTCCAGAGCATGTTAGTGAACTGTGCCGAGGCACCATGAAAGGGAAACAAGAGCACATTGCTGAGAAACTGGAAACTCAAAGAGGATGAAACCAAGGGAAATTGGGGTGATTGGAGCTATCAGTAGTGTTAGGTTTGTTGGACCAGCTTGCTTTCAGATTTCATACTGTTCTACTCCAGTTTGTGGATCTCTGACTTTTCAGAAGTTTATCTGTCAAGGGTGCACCTGTGGTGTTTGCTTGGCTGGAAAATAACCAAGATGTAAGAAAGCATTTACATTGTACTCACAGAAACTCAGCATTCTGAGGTGGAACTGGGCAGTTACTTTACAAAGCAAATGCTTTGTTCACTCCAACTGCTGCTTTAAGCTAGACAGAGCAAGCTGTGAATTTAGATTTAATTAACTCAGTAGTTTCCACAGGGGAAGAAGTGGAGAAGAATGCTGTCAAATGCATTCCCATGTTTTATTTTTGTCAGGTTCAAGTCATTAGTTGAATGAGCACTTAAAATCAGGATGGAAAATGTGTGGGGGAGTGACTCTTGAGATGTATTTGCTTGGAATATAGGAGCCTTGCATTTGCAGCACTTTCTGCAGGAGCTTGAATTGGTGCAACCAAATTCATTCTGTCTTGCATTTGACAGAAGTAGGGCACTGGACTTCTCGTGTGTGCATTTGGTGAAATATTCATGTCCCTGCCTCTGGGGTGACTGGGAAGGAACCACCACCTGGAATTATTAATGACCCATGCCTCTGTTTGCATTGGTTTCTTCTGTCTGGAGATCCAGAGCATACTTGCAGTTGTGAGTCAGTAACAACCTCATGCTATTATTGTAAATAGCAACACGAGCACTGTTCTTGCATGCTTTTTTTTTCATAGGCTTTGTCTTTCTCTCCCTGCACTCTAGCCAAGGAATTTACAGAGCTTCTGAGTCAGCAATCAGCTGCCTCGAGACAAAACATGCTGCAGGCTTGCAGAGCAGCCAACGCGGCATACAAATGCCCTGGAAACCTGGCACTTAGTTCTTGTCTGTCTTTGCTTTCTTCCTATAGTTTCCGTGCTCTCTGATGTGTTGCTTGTGGATTCCAAGGGCTTTAGGCATTTACATCAAGAATGCAGAGTTCTAGGGAGTGACTTAGTGTGGTGACTGAAGCCTCTGCTTGACCTGTGGGCATAAATGACTTCATAGGCTGTGTGAAATGGGATGTCAGCAGCGCTGCTGCGTTGCTATGCTGCTCCCACTGCGCAGTCCACAATGACCTGCTTTTGCAGGTTTGTCTCTTGGCTTGGCAAACCTCAAGCACAAAGCAGTAAGTTCCTAGAATGTAAGTAGGTTGGATTTTAACTCTGGGATCTCTCTGATCAGTGTAGAACCAGTGCCACTTTGCTCCTCTGGTGAAAAAGTGGAATGGAAGCAACAGTAAGAAGTTAAATATCTGTTGTCTTTGTGTCTGGATCTGTCAGTAGCTGGCTGTGGGTTGACAGGCTTAAATTGTCACTCCACTTAATTTAGATTATGAAACTCTTATTGCATTTACTTAGAAAGTCTCAGTCACTTGAAGCACTGTTGTGAAGTGAGTATTGGGTAGTAGAGTGGGGTTCAGGAGATGGGGAAATGCAACACTAAGTAGTATTCACCTTGGGAGATTGTGCTGATTAGCGAGGCATAGGATTCCAGACCGTAGAACACTACACTGGAAGTGTTTAAAAAAAAGCCTGGATGAGGCACTTGGTGCCATGGTTTAGTTGATTAGACAGTGTTGGGTGATAGGCTGGACTTGATGATCTCAAAGATTTTTTCCAACCTGGTTAATTCTGTGGTTTATTGTCTGTATTCCACATGCACTGCAATTAGTCCTTCAGTGTAAGAGATGCTTTGTTGGGGCTTTTTACAGTCCTCTTGAGAACAGAAGAGGAGACACAAGGTTAAAGTGCTGTGTCTTAAGACTGCTGCAGTAGTGAAGTTGGTTTTCCTGAGGTGTGAGCCTGGAGCACATTTCTACCTTTACAACTGTGAAGCTAAGATGAAAAATAAGGAAAGCAGTTAGTTCCATCCTGCTTAGTGAGCAGTGCTGCTGTGCATGTGGCATCGCTGTTAGCCAGTTAGAAAAAGAGCTTCATGTGTGCTGAGTTCTCTAAGGCATTTGTCCTAATAAAGTCAGGATTGCAGCCTCCTCTATAACCCAGTGTTGTATGGTGGGTTCTGCTACTTTGATTTTTTGATAACAAACAGTCTGTGGCTCTGTGTAAAGGTTTCCAGTGTTATTTCTAACCATAAGCAATAAATATCACGTTAGGGTGAAATGCAGGAGTGCCCAAGCAAACTGCTGCAGAGCTGTCATACAGAAGGAGGAGAGTCATAAGCTGTAATGTTTGACTTGGCTTCCTGTCCACTGGAAGCAGGAAAAGATCTGGTGAGATTCTAAAAGGTTTTATCAGAGTTAACATATTTCTCTTTTTACCTTAATACCCTTTGCAGCAAAACAAAGGACAAGAAAGGGCTTTGCCTCGGTGGTGCCCACATGTTCCCATGCCGCCCTCCTGTCTGAAGACAAACAGAGCTATTCTTTCTTGGAGAGCAGAGCAATGTATTCTATGAACATACTTAGTATTATGTATAAAAGGAGATGTATTATATATAAAAGAGAGAGAGGAGGGGAGGAGGAGAAAATACTTTTAAAACAAAATCTGTTATTTGTGATCTGAACAATTCTGTAGGTCTGTAGATTGCTTCTGAAGGACCTTAGAGAAGCAGAGAGTAGCAGACCTGCAGTTAAATCATCTTTAAATGCATATTTAATCATCTGAGGACCTAACATTTTGTAGGCATCTGCATACCAGAGGGACTACTAGGAGAATCTAACAAGCATTGTGCATGAGGCACATTTCACTCTTAAGCTGCTTACTTACTGACAGGAATAGATGCATAGACTCTAAATAAGACAAATGTTTATGCTATTTGGCACAAGAGAAGCATTTTTTTTTCAGTCTTGACATCTTCTCTTAAACATTTCATTGCTATTTGCAGGTTTAACCTCTTACTAGTAGTTGCGGTAGCTGTCACTGAATTTGTCAGTGGAAAAAGCACTGTTTCCAAGGACTATCGAAAGGTCAACTTGTATTATGCCATCCTCTTTATTTAGAATAGAACACAATTAACCAGGTTGGAAAAGACCTTTGAGGTCATTGAGTCCAATCTATCACCCAACACCTTCTAATCAACTGAACCATGGCACCAAGTGCCTCATTCAGTTTCTTCCTAAACACCTCCAGGGATGGTGACTCTACCACCTCCCCGGGCAGCACATCCCAATGGCCAATCTCTCTTTCTGTGAAGAACTTCTTCCTAACATCCAGCCTAAACCTTCCCTGGGGCAGGTTGAGACTGTGTTCTCTTGTTCTGATGGTGGTTGCCTGGGAGAAGAGACCAACCCCTACCTGGCTACAACCTCCCTTCAGGTAGTTGTAGACAGCAATAAGGTTTCCCTTGAGCCTCCTCCAGGCTAAGCAACCCCAGCTCCCTCAGCCTCTCCTCACAGGGCTGTGCTCCAGACCCCTCCCCAGCTTTGCTGCCCTTCTCTGGACACCTTCCAGCATCTCAACGTCTTTCCTAACCTGAGGAGACCAGAATTGGACACAGGACTCGGGGTGTGGCCTAAGCAGTGCTGAGCACAGGGCAGAATGACCTCCCTGCTCCTGCTGGCCACACTGTTCCTGATACAGGCCAGGATGCTGTTGGCCTTCTTGGCCACCTGGGCACACTGCTGGCTCATGTTCAGCCTACTATCGTAGAATCATAGACTCAATGAGGTTGGAAGAGACCTCAAAGATCATGAAGTTCAACCTGTCATCCAAGACCTTGTGACTACTAAACCATGGCACCAAGTGCCATGTCCAATCCCCCTCTTGAACACCTCCAGGAATGGCAACTCCACCACCTCCCTGGGCAGCACATTCAACCAGTACTCCCAGGTCCCTTTCTGCCTCCAGCCACTGTGGTCATTGGTCCTTTTAGAGTGAAAGAAACCAAACTGATTTTACTGGTGGAAATAGCAACTCCGAGAGTACTTTGTGGTAGTAGTTTATAAGACCAGCATGTAGCCATTGCTGTGGTCTTACCACAGTGCTCTGGTTATCACAGTAACCGCTGCATTAGTAAATCTGTTTTAAAGCTCTCTCTGCTTCCCAAGCATCATGTAGCAGCCACCAGTTCACTTGTAACTTCTCTGCTGCTCAAGTGAAAGGAGTTTGGACAAAACTTTCTAGGAACTGGCTCAGGTTATTTTGTGATTTAGCAGAGATGAGGTGTCTCATTGTTGGTGTTAAGCTTTGGAAGGCTCAGCTTCAGTCAGCTTGGACAGGAATCCTCAGGATATTGATCAATTGACTTAATTAGGACTGATGTGTTATTAATTACTGAGACTCTGGGTGCTCAGTTCAGCAAACTCAGACAGAATTTTGAAAGGGAAAAAAAAAAAAAGGCAAACAGTTACATTTTATTCTTTTTATTTTACAGGTTAACCATGTTTGTAAGCCAGAGGTGAAAGTGGCTCAGCAGAGCAACATCTGGAAATCTGGCAGACTGGAAGAGAACAGCTGCCCCCCAGGGCAGGTGCCAAGCTTGAAACATGGAAGAAAGCAAGAATGAGAAGGTGAACCAGGCTCATGTTCTCTTCGACAGATTTGTCCAGGCTTCAACCTGCAAGGGGACTCTCAAGGCTTTCCAAGAGCTCTGTGACTATTTAGAACTAAAGCCTAAGGATTATCGTTCATTTTACCACAAACTCAAGTCTAAGCTCAATTACTGGAAAGCCAAAGCCTTGTGGGCCAAATTGGATAAAAGAGGCAGCCATAAGGACTACAAAAAGGGGAAAGCATGCGCCAACACCAAGGTAAGAGGTGGACTTGTGGTGCTCAAGACAACCATTGCCCAGCTTGTCTCTGGAACACCCAGTAAAAATGTTTGAATGCAGCAAAGATGTTTCCTTGGTGTCAGTGTAAGCCCAGGCGAGATTCAGGAGTGTTCTCACACATCCTACCTCTAACAGAGTTTGCAATTTTTTAGCAGTTGACTCTCAATCAAAACTTACCTTCTGTCACTACCAAGTTTGACTGCCCACCTGATTAGGGGAAGCTGAATGGTTGTCCTTGGGAGTGACAAGAGTACTTGTAGTTTATTCAGGAGAAGCAACCTACAAGCTTCCATGTTTTACATTTTTTGTGGTATCAATACTATAGATGGCTTATAAAAATCTTGTTAAGCCTTTACTCTTGGTAGGCTTTTCTTTTTTAACAGTTTTTATTAGGCAGCAAGAGGGATGAGAAATTAGCTGTTGTGGTCTAGGTATAAAATGTGCATGCTTGGAAATTTGGAACAATTGGGCACTGCTGGTAATCACAGTGGGCAGTCACCCCAAGAGTCACAGAATCACCAGGGTTGGAAGAGACCTCAAAGATCATCAAGTCCAACCTGTCACCCAACACCTCATGACTAAACCATGGCACCAAGTGCCACGTCCAGTCCCCTCTTGAACACCTCCAGGGGTGGTGACTCCACCACCTCCCTGGGCAGCACATTCCAATGGCCAAAGACTCTCTCAGTGAAGAACTTTCTTCTCACCTCCAGCCAAAACTTCCCCTGGCACAGCTTGAGACTGTGTCCCCTTGTTCTGGTGCTGCTTGCCTGGGAGAAGAGACCAACCCTGACCTGGCTACAACCTCCCTTCAGGTAGTTGTAGAGAGCAAGGTGGTCTCTCCTGAGCCCCCTCTTCTCCAGGCTAAGCAACCCCAGCTCCCTCAGCCTCTCCTCATAGGGATGTGCTCCAGACCCCTCCCCAGCTTTGTTGCCCTTCTCTGGACACGTTCCAGTGTCTCGATGTCCTTCTTAAACTGAGGGGCCCAGAACTGGACACAGGACTCAAGGTGTGGCCTAACCAAAGCAGAGTACAGGGGCACAATGACCTCCCTGCTCCTGCTGGCCACACTGTTCCTAATGCAGGCCAGGATGCTGTTGGCCTTCTTGGCCACCTGGGCACACTGCTGGCTCATGTTCAGGCGGCTGTCGATCAGCACCCCCAGGTCCCTCTCTGTTTGGCAGCTCTCCAGCCACTCCGATCCCAGCCTGTAGCTCTGCATGGGGTTGCTGTGGCCAAAGTGCAGCACCCGGCACTTGGACTTGTTGAATGCCATCCTGTTGGACTCGGCCCATTTGTCCAGCCGGTCGAGGTCTCTCTGCAGAGCCCTTCTTCCTCTAACTGACCAACATCTGCTCCCAACTTGGTGTCATGTGTAAATTTGCTGATGACTGACTCAATCCCTTCATCCACTGTTAAAGTTTACACCTCTTGGGCAGCATAAGTAAGGAAGGACTTAAAGGAAGATAAATGGTATATTTAGCAATAAACCTTCCAAGCACTGTGGACATGGTGGAGAACAACTCAGAATTGGCGTTCTGCAAGTTCAGCTGCAGTTTGTCATTCACTGGCATCAGGAATTGCTCTGACTGTGTGTGAAACACGATGAGTGGAAGTAAGATAGGGTCCCTTTCAAACCAAAGCATTCTATGATTCTACACTGGGAGTGATGTTTGTCCTGAGAGTTTGCTAGAGGCTTTGTGTAGTCCAAAAGAGGAGCCTGTTTGATGCACCAAAGCCCAGCTCTAGAGAGTCTAGGATGGAATTGGAGCAGCAGGGTCAAGAGAGTGATTGTAGAACTGGCAAAGAGTTGACTCTCAATCAAAACTTACCTTTTGTCACTACCAAATTTGACTGCCCACCTGATTAGGGGAAGCTAAATGGATGTCCTTGGGAATGATAAGAGTACTTGGAAGCTTGTGGGCTGCTTCTCTTGAATAAATTACATGTTTTACATTTTTGAGGCATCAGTACTAGAGATGGCTTACAAAATCTTGGTAAACCTTTACTCTTGGTAAGCTTTTCATTTTTTAACAGTTTTTTATTAGGCAGCAAGAGGGATGTGAAATTTGCTGTTGTGGTCTAGGTATAAAATGTGCATGTTTGGAAATTTCCAAATTGTGTTTGAAAAATGCTCATGTCTGTCTCAGAAGTGAACTTTCTTGCTAGTTTGGCAAAATACTATCTTTACCATCATTTAAGAAAGTAGTCATTTGTGTTCCAACTTCAGAGAAGAAACAAAATTGCTGTGGAAATGCATACTTTGTGAAGATTGCTTTTAGAGATTGGTATGTGTGGTATGTACTGCAGGAATTCCTGCTCTTGCACCCCCCAACTTGCTTATTCTTTTGAACCAGAATAATTATGAACTGGTATTTGTTGTGCACCATTGCACACTGCAGCATGAGGTTGTGCTACTGAAAGCAATTTTTTTTTTTTCCATAGCTTTCATCAAAATGGAATATGTTGTTGTTCCAAGTTGTCATATAGTCTTGATAAAAGGATTCAGTTTTCCTTCACTGAAGACAGTAGATGCTGCTGCTTCTCTTGAAGGATAAGGAAATAGAATCATGAAGTTGTCAGGGTTGGAAGGGACCTCAAGGATCATCCACTTCCAACCCCCCTGCCATGGCCAGGGACACCTCACACTACAGCAGGTTGCTCACAGCCACATCCAGCCTGACCTTCAAAACCTCCAGGGATGAGGCTTCCACCACCTCCCTGGGCAACTTTGCCAGTCTCTCATGGTGAAGAACGTCTTCCTAACATGCAAAAGATAATAGCAGGCATTAATGACTAATTCCTCAGCAGGGATCTGAGGGGGACATATATCTTGTTTAGGGTATGTCTGTCATTTCAAATCACAGAATTGTTCTGGTTGGAAAAGATCACTAAGCCTGAGTCCTGCCGTCACCCTCACACCACCATGGCCATTAAATCACGCCTCCAAGTGCCATGTTTACACAAGTTTTGAACACCTCCAGGGATAGTGACTCCACCACCTCCCTGGGCAGCCTGTTGCAATGCCTGACCACACTTTCAGTGAAGAAATTTTTCCTAATACGCAGTCTAAACCTCCCCTGGCACACTTTCAGGCCATTTCTTCTTGATACTAGGGAGAAGAGCCTGAGCCCCAGCTCACTACAACCTCCTTTCAGATAGTTGCAGAGAGCAGTGAGGTTTCACCTCAGCTTTCACTTCTCCAGACTAAACAATACAATACAATACACCAGGTTGAAAGAGACCTTCAAGATCATCGTGTCCAACCCACCTAAACAACTAACCCATGGCACCAAGCACCCCATCAAGTCTCCTCCTGAACACCTCCACTGAAGGTGACTCCACCACCTCCCTGGGCAGCGCATTCCAATGGGCAATCACTCTCTCCGTGTAGAACTTCTTCCTAACATCCAGCCTAAACCTGCCCTGGTGCAGCCTGAGACTGTGTCCTCTTGTTCTGGTGCTGGCTGCCTGGGAGAAGAGGCCAACCTCTGCCTGGCTACAACCTCCCTTCAGGTAGTTGTAGAGAGCAATAAGGTCACCCCTCAGTCTCCTCCTCTTCAGGCTAAGCAACCCCAGCTCCCTCAGCCTCTCCTCATAGGGCTTGTGTTCCAAACCCCTCACCAGCTTCGTTGCCTTTCTCTGGACACGCTCCAGCAAATCAACATCCTTCCTAACCTGAGGGGCCCAGAACTGGACACCGGACTCGAGGTGTGGCCTAACCAGTGCAGGGTACAGGGACAGAATGACCTCCCTGCTGGCCACACTGTTCCTGATGCAGGCCAGGATGCCATTGGCCTTCTTGGCTGCCTGCTGGCTCATGTTCAGCCTACCATCAACCAGTACCCCCAGGTCCCTCTCTGCCTGGCCACTCTCCAGCCACTCTGACCCCAGCCTGTAGCACTGCATGGGGTTGCTGTGGCCAAAGTGCAGAACCTGGCACTTGGATGTGTTCAATCTCCTGCCCTTGGATTCTGCCCATCTGTCCAGCCTGTTGAGGTCCCTCTGCAAAGCCTCTCTACCCTCCAGCAGATCAACTCCTGCCCCCAGCTTGGTGTCATCTGCAAACTTACTGATGATGGACTCAATGCCCTCCTCCAGATCATCAGTAAAGATGTTAAAGAGCATGGGGCCCAGCACTGATCCTTGGGGCACACCACTGGTGCCTGGCTGCCAGCTGGATGTGGCACCATTCACCACCACTCTCTGGGCTCGGCCCTCCAGCCAGTTCCTAACCCAACACAGTGTACTCCTGTCCAAGCCAGGGGCTGATAGCTTAGCCAGGGGCTGATATCTTGGCCAGGAGTTTGCTATAGGGGACAGTGTCAAAGGCCTTGCTGAGGTCCAGCCTGCCCCACATCCACCAGGCAGTCACCTGATCATAGAAGGAGATCAGGTTGGTCAGGCAGGACCCGCCCTTCCTAAATCCATGCTGTCTGGGCCTGATTCCTTGGCCATCCTGCAAGTGCTGTGTGATCGCACTCAAGATGACCTGGTCCATAATCTTGCCTGGCACTGAGGTCAGGCTGACAGGCCTATAATTCCCTGGCTCCTCCAACCGGCCCTGCTTGTGGATGGGCACCACGTTGGCAGCTTCCAGTCTTCTGGACCTCTCCAGTGAGCCAGGACTGCTGAAAAATGATGGAGAGTGGCTTGGCCAGCTCATCTGCCAGCTCTCTCAGCACCCTAGGATGGATCCCATCCGGTCCCATGGACCTGTGGGGGTCCAAGCGGCTGAGGAGATCTCTAGCCACCTCCTGGAACAGCGGGAAACTCTGCAGCTCCCTGGCTCCTTCTGCCAGCTCTGCAGGCCAGCTGTCTGGAAGATGTTCTGCCCTGCTAGTAAAAATTGAGGCAAAGAAGGTGTTAAGTCCCTCTGCCTTTTCCTCATCCTTTGTTACAAAGTTCCCCTCCGAGCCCTCCAAGGAGTGGAGCTTGTCCTTGCCCTTCCTCTTGCTATTAATGTATTTATAGAAGGACTTTTTGTTGTCCTTCACGGCAGAGGTCAGTCTGAGCTCTAAATGGGCTTTTGCCTCCCTAATTTTCTTCTTACATGTCCTAGCAACATCCTTAAACATTCCATGGGTTGCCTCCCCTTTCTTCCAAAGATGATAAACCCTCTTTTTTCCCTTAGTTCTATTAAAAGTTCATTACCCATCCAGGCTGTCTGCCCCAGGGCTCATCTTCCGGCACACTGGCACAGCCTGTTCCTGCGCCTTCAAGAGTTCTTCCTTGAAGTAGGTCCAGCTCTCCTGGACCCCTTTGTTTTTAAGGGCTGTATCCCAAGGAACCTTCTGCGTTAGTTCCTTGAGTAACCTGAAGTCTGCCCTCCGGCAGTCCAGAGTGGAGGTCTTCTTGCTACCCCTCTTAGCTTGACTGAGTACTGAAAACTCAATTATCTCGTGGTCACTGGCCCCTAAACACCCTCCGCCCACCACATCCCCACCAGCCCTTCCCTGTTGGTGAAGAGGAGGTCAAGCAATCTTAGTTCCCTCAGATGCTCCTCAGAAGACTTGTTCTCCAGACCCTTCACTGGTTTTGCTGCCCTTCTCTGGACTTCCTGCAGCAACCCAATGTCTTTTTTTGTAGTGAGGGGTGATTTAAATAGCAGTAGTTTAATTGTGATGATGGTACTGATGTTTAATTCACAACTGGATAGAAGAAAGTTAGGTTAACTTGTTTGTTTATTCTGTTTTGCTTCCCAGTGGCCATTTTCGTATGCACAGTGGAATTTGTAATTAGTTACTACAGCAGTTCTTGGGAAAATGAGTAATGGATCAAAGTGTCTCATGAAGAATTTTTTCCTCATAGCTTAGCGTTGATACTTCAGATGACAGATAACAGGAGCATATAGATTGACTTGAAAACAAATGCAATGACTGGGCACTGCTGGTAATCACAGTGGGCAGTAACCCCAAGAGTCCATCCACTGTTGAAGTTTACACCTCTTAGGCAGCATGAGAACGAAAGGACTTAAAGGAAGACAACTGTTTATTTAGCAATAAACCTTCCAAGTACTGTGGACATGGAGAACAACTCAGAATTGTTGTTCTGCAAGTTCAGCTGCACTTTGTCAATCAGGTGTTGCTCTGACTGTGTGTGAAACACGATGAGTGGCAGCAAGGTAGGGTCCCTTTCAAATCAATACATTCTATGGTTCTACACTGGGAATGATGTTTGTCTTGAGAGTTTGCTAGAGATTTTGTGCAGTTCAAAAGAGGAGCCTGTTTGATGCACCAAAGCCAGTTCGAGAGAGTCTGGGATGGAGCAGCAGGGTCAAGAGAGTGATTATAGAACTGGCAAGCAGTGATCTTGGAGACTAAATGGTGGTGAGATAAACAGAGGATCTGGGGGTCATGTGTCTGTCCCTCATTTAATGGTGAAAGAGAAACCTCAGAACATGCTGATGTTGGTGTGAAGGACCACAGGGGGTGGGAGGAGGAAATGATTGCTGTGGGCATATCGGTAATCATGCTGAACTGCTTTTTGCTGGAGGCATGAGAGGGCTTATTCTGTGGCTCCTCTATGTGGGTGACAAGGAGAAGAAAGAGTAAAGGAAAAGAGGAAGAGAAGTGGAGGCAAGCCAGAGAGTAATTTGCCAAGCTGTTGGATGAGGTGCTGTATAGAAACACAAGCTAAAAGAGTGGGTGGTGAATAAATAAAAAGTGCCACCCTACCTGTGTGTCAACCCAGACTGGGGATTTGGAGTTCAGTAGCTGAGAGAAAATGAAATGCAGCTGATTTTGGTTGGGTTTTCTTGTTAGTATGTTTTAAAGAATATATACCTGTGATGATAAATTGGTTTTGTATGTCTTCACACACAAACTTTGAAAATTTTAATGCAAAGAAATTGTAAATACCTGTATTCTTTTTGTTTTTCTTGCCTGTCTCCTTTAGTTACTTGTTTGCTGTCCTAACAGTATCTGCTATTAAATGTTTGTATGGAATGCCTAAGAGATAATCAAAACTCTTTAAAGTAGAGGACTTCTGAGAACTGAATCACATCTGATCTCTTTCACTTAGTTTTATATTCCTAGTGTTCAATATAACTTGTAAACAACTGATTAAAAACCACCAAAATTGAAGTGGGCTTGTGGAGAGGATAGATTTAAAGTGCAGGTTAGACTCTTACCCATGTTATCAGAACAGAGGTCACTAATTTCTTTAACAAGCTCAGCTTCTTTGCACTGGAAGGTTTTGGAGTTCTCATCCTCTGTAGAATAGTTCTTGCTTGCCCGTTTCAAAACTGGTCATGGATGGAGTGTGACTGGAGTTGGGCAGCTGGTGCATCACATGGCCAGTGTCCAGGTTGACCAGAATTCAGATAATCAGTGTTCATGAAAACAGGACTTGGATGTGGTAGGCTGTTCAAATGTAAATAGTTACAAACAACCCTCACTTTTCATTGGCTGTACAGAGAATAGGAGATTCCAGTTTGCATTTCATCTTCTATTGCCATGGTGTTGTTACAGCAAACATAATGTAATCTGTCTGAAAGATCTTGAGCAAGAAGTGTTTCTGAGGAGTGAGACAGCTTAAGTGCACGGAGCTGCAGCAGTTGTCTGAGGTCATTGGGGGAAGGGAATAAGGAACAACAATAGCTGCCTTTATTTACTTGGCTGTACTTAGCATCTCATAATTATTGCTGCCTGTGAGATTATCAGAAGGTAGGTTTCTAGGGGAGAGCTGAAACTGGAAGAAGCATTGGAGGTAGAAATGAGAGCAGAATCTTCTGTTCTTAAAACTCACTGTGTTTCATAACAATGAACAAGAGGGAACGGCTTCAAGCTGCGACTGGGTAGGTTTAGACTGGACATGAAGAATTTTTCCCCATCAAGAGTGGTCAGGCATTGGAATGTGCTGCCCAGGGAGGTGGTGGAGTCCCCAAGCCTGGATGTGTTTAAAGGTGGTTTGGATGTGGTGCTTGGTGTTATGATTTAGGGTAGAGTTGGGTTCTGGGTTGGACTTGCTGATCCTGAGGGTCTTTTCCAACCCGAATGTTTCTGTGATTCTGGGAATGGAATGTAATAGTTTTATGATGGTAAACAATAAAGGCACCTTTGACCATGAGCTACTTGAAGTGTCATGTATTTTACATCCAGAGTCTTAAACATAACCTAGGGGTTAAATACATCCTTGATTGGGGGCAGTGGGCAAGGTTGTGGAGAAAATGGTTTTACATCTCTGTGACCAAATTATAGGCAATTAGTATATAATTTGGTTACTTAAACCTGAGTTTGAACAGTTTGATTTTTTAGTACCATTTCTTTGCTGTTGTGTACTCCATCATAGCTATTTTATATGGGGAAAGTTACCAGAGTCACCCAGCTCAGTATGGTCTTGCTGCTTATTGAATCCAGTCACTTTGAAGATTTTAGTTGTTAGATGAGAAAGATTTATTACCTAGATAAATATAATAGGCTCTGATAATTTTGTTAAGTTTTCAGAAGAAGATAATATGTTTTGAGAGCTATACTTGCCCACAGAGAAAGCAAGATTAAAGTGGAAGCATGTAGTTAGTACTGCTTTCACAAATGACAAGTCAGACACCTGTTCAACATACAAGTCTCTAAGAATTTAATAGCTTGCCTTTTCTACCGTATGTCTTCAGGTTCCTGAAGCTGTATTGCTATTCTCCCCAGCCTCACTGCCCTTTTCTGGACACGCATAGCTGCTAATACCTCGTCAGCTATTCATAAACAAAGGTTGCACACAGCCAGTTTGCTTGCCTGGGTCTCCAGGCTTTTCACTGCTCTGTGATATGCTTTTTTTTGGCAGGATGCATCTTCATTGATGATCTGGATGAGGGGATTGAGTCAGTCATCAGCAAATTTGCAGATGACACCCAGTTGGGAGCAGATGTTGATCAGTTAGAGGGCAGAAGGGCTGTGCAGAGGGACTTCGACTGACTGGACAGATGGGCGGAGTCCAACAGGATGGCATTCAACAAGTCCAAGTGCCAGGTGCTGCACTTTGGCCACAGCAACCCCATGCAGAGCTACAGGCTGGGGTCAGAGTGGCTGGAGAGCTGCCAAACAGAGAGGGACCTGGGGGTGCTGATCGACAGCCGCCTGAACATGAGCCAGCAGTGTGCCCAGGTGGCCAAGAAGGCCAACAGCATCCTGGCCTGCATTAGGAACGGTGTGGCCAGCAGGAGCAGGGAGGTCATTGTGCCCCTGTACTCTGCTTTGGTTAGGCCACACCTTGAGTCCTGTGTCCAGTTCTGGGCCCCTCAGTTTAAGAAGGACATCGAGACACTGGAACGTGTCCAGAGAAGGGCAACAAGGCTGGGGAGAGGCCTTGAGCACAAGCCCTATGAGGAGAGGCTGAGGGAGCTGGGGTTGCTTAGCCTGGAGAAGAGGAGGCTCAGGGGAGACCTTATTGCCATCTACAACTACCTGAAAGGTGGTTGTAGCCAGGTGGGAGTTGGTCTCTTCTCTCAAGCATCCAGCACCAGAACAAGAGGACACAGTCTCAAGCTGTGCCAGGGGAAGTTTAGGCTGGAGGTGAGGAGAAAGTTCTTCACTGAGAGAGTCTTTGGCCATTGGGATGTGCTGCCCAGGGAGGTGGTGGAGTCTCCGTCCCTGGAGGTGTTCAAGAGGGGATTGGACGTGGCACTTGGTGCCATGGTTTAGTCATGGTGTCTGTAGTGACAGGTTGGACTTGATGATCTTTGAGGTCTCTACCAACCATGGTGATTCTGTGTGATTCTGTGTTGGTGGCAGAACATGGCAGAGAACACCAGAAAGACTACTCTGAGATTTCAGCTCATTGCAGACGAAGAACACTTACTCCTAAAGCTGCAGGATGCTCGGAAGCTGGGCTAAAAATGTTTCCTCTTAGGGCTGCGGAGTCAGTTTGTGCGATTTGTGTTGCAGTGTCTGATAATTGGGGCTGGACCCTGTGGCCTTCGCACAGCCATCGACCTGTCGTTCCTGGGAGCCAAGGTGGTGGTCATCGAGAAGAGGGACGCCTTCTCCCGCAACAACGTGCTGCACTTGTGGCCCTTCACCATACACGACCTAAGGGGGCTTGGTGCCAAGAAGTTCTACGGCAAATTCTGTGCAGGGTCCATAGACCATATCAGTAAGTACAGCTGCTGCTGGACACAGCGGCTCTGGCGTGGTCTTTGAGGCCCCTTCCAAGCCTGACGGTTCTGTGATTCTGTTCTTCTCAGGGGAAATGCAGGTGAAGGCATGGAGTAGCTCATTAAAATGTAACCTGTGTTTTCCTGTCCTTGTGGGGAAAAAGCAGCAGCATGCATTTTGAGCTAGACCCACATAGGAAAGAAAAGCATTGTCATGAGATTATCACACACACACTGGTGTCCTCCTGTCGTATTGTGGTAGTTTTAGGCTATGCCTTTAAAATTTAGCTGCAGATTTCAAGCAGAAAAGTAGAAAAATATAACTAAATCACTGTAGGGTGCAAACAGGAAAACAAAAGATGACTCTAAACAAATTCATTGGATAAATGTCTGTATCATAACACGTTTCACTTCCATTCCCATTCCTTTTCTCTTCTGATCTTGGTTGATTTGCTTTGCCCAGGAGGTAACTTGTCGGGGGAATCTTCAACCCCCTACGCCTCCTGTCCTCCTAGGCTGTATCTTTTTGCTACACTGAAAAGTACATTTAAGTTTTAACCTTTTGTTTTCAAGTGGACAGTTTTCCTGGTTTTGCTGTTACATTCTTGCAGCTGCCTCGTTATTCTCTCTCTCCTGATTGTTGTGACTTGCAATAAAAAAAATACTGAGTGCTTTTGAATGTTCTTGTGAATATTCATCTGGAAGAAGGAGGAACAATTTTAGCTTTGTTAGGTTTTGGAGGGGTGAAGATATTTTCTGGAGTGGTGCCAACCTGTGAATAAGGTTTGGTTCAATGGAGGTTTGCATGGAATAGTTTTGACGATTCTCAGATTCTGAGCAGTCAGTCTCTTTGGAGGCTGAACACTTTGGTGAAGCCAGAGTTCTTTTTTAGATTTTTTTTTTTGTTTGTTTGTTTGTTTTTCCAAAACCTTACTGGATGTGGCACAGCCAGGCCTTGCCCAGCCGTCTGTGTTATCCACTGGGCATAAGTGGGAAGCATTAAGTGGCACAATCTTAGTAGATAAAATGCAGGTTCTTGTCCAAAGGTACCTGCTGTCAGATGAATAGAGCTTGCTTACTGTCTTTTTCATAGCCACTACCTATGTTAACTGAAGAGGAAAGAGGTGGTGAGGAATTGCATTTGGTTCAACTAAGCTGGAGCTGCCCTCAGTATCACAGAGGTGTTAGGATGAAGCTACAGTTTGGTATTACAGCTGGGCTGATCAAATGGCTAGTTGCTGTCTTGGACAGGAGTGCTCTCCTCCTTCCCTCTTCTGGAGTGCATGTTCTCTTATTGCTGATTTGTGGACTGAAACACAGAAGTGTTCTCTCTGTTCCTTGAAAAAGGCTGGATTTTCAGCTGTATGGAAATTCCTTGGCATTCCATGACGTGCATCAGTGCAGCCTGGGTGGAGTGCTGGGAGCACAGTGGGGAGAAAGTGGCACTGGCCTATAAAATCAATTTATCAGTGATATCAAACAGAGACACATGGGCACTTGTGCTTCATTTTTATTCTTTGCTTCTTTCTGTCTTTGCTTTTTTGCAGGTATCCGTCAGCTCCAACTTATCCTTTTAAAGGTGGCCTTGATCTTGGGAATAGAGATCCATGTCAATGTGGAATTTCAGGGGCTTGTTTACCCTCCTGAGGATCAGGAGAACGAAAGCAAGTAACATGGAAATGGGTAGTAGAGAAAGGGGAAGTTTAGGGTAGGATACAGACTTCTACTCCTTACCCCTGCTTGTGACTCTTTTCCTCACGATCCATTAATAAGAGTAATTCTTATTTTGCTTGAATTTTTAGGAGGATTTATTTTTTCAAGTGACAAATCCAAATTAGTTACTCTATGACACTAAATCACACAGAAATAGACCAAGACACAGCAGATAATAATTGCCTCTAAAACGTTTAAGCTATTGCACTTAGAAGGTAGCTTTTAAAAACAGCTCCTTTTCTTGCATTCACTGAGGGTCTTTATATCAGTGAATGTTCCTTGCTGGATTTCTTGTATCTTTTTGAAACCTGTTATCTGATTGACATGGAAGATAGTGGCTTAATTGGCTTTTGCCATCCTGTTAACTGACTAGCTGGTAGAGAAGTTATAAAGATTATAGTGATCCTTAAAGGTAATAGCTGAAGGGGTTTCACCAGAGCTGTCTGCCTCTGGTTTACACAGAGTGGCTGTGCAAGTCAGCAATATCCCTGTCAACCATATAGCTCTGCTGTGTCTTTACTGTGAGGAAGGGTTTGTGGATAGTAAGGAGTGGGTTTATATATTCATAGTATTATATAGTATGTTTATATAATCATTAACTTAGAGTTTATCAACAGGAATAGGTTGGCGTGCACTGGTCCACCCCAAAACCCACCCAGTATCTGAATATGAGTTTGAAGTAATCATTGGAGGGGATGGCAGGAGAAACACCTTAGAAGGTAATGGAGTCCATAATTTGCTTTCAAATAGAATTTATTCTTAAATTAGTTGGAACAAAAAAGGCCTGAAATATCCCAATCAAAATCTGGAAAGATACTTGGCAGGTGAAAGGGGAGATGTCTGTGTAAGAATCCATTTGTATGAAGGACACGTGGATCATCTTTCCTCTTGCTGTCCACTGGCAATGGAATTAGGTGCTTGAAAGCATGGATATTTTATCTACATTGGTTTCTTTAGTTGAGGACTGGTGTAGCTCTTCTGGGAGTAGGAATTGTTGAATACTGAAGTTGTTGAATACCCTCCTCTAGAATGGATCCAAGCTGGAGGAGGAGGAGAGATTTAGATTAGGTGTTAGGAAGAATTCTTCACCATAAGGGAGGTGAGACACTGGAACAGCTTGCCCAGGGAGGTGGTGGAAGCCCACTCCCTGGAGGTTTTTAAGGCCAGGCTCTGGGCAACCTGGTCTAGTTGCCCATGATCTACCTGATCTACCATGATCAACCCAATCTAGTCCCCCCATGGTGGGGGGGGATGAAACTAGGTGATCCTTGAGGACCCTTCCAACCCTGACAATTCTGTGATTCTGTGTAGTAGAGAATTCTATTTCAATATTTGTAGTGTTTGGAAGAGAGGAGGGAGAGAGAGGGGAGCATTACCTAAACAAGAGCTTCTATTTTCCTGATGAAGCAGTTGTTGCTTTCTCTGCGGAGGAGTTTGTAATTCATCAGATGAGTTCTGTGTGTATTTTGTGAGGGCACCAGTTCATGGCAATGCTGGGTCTTCTCTGCAGCTGTGCTCCATTTTTCGCCGTTGCTATTTTACCCTTCAGGGTTTCGCCGGAAGGAGTTCCGCGGGAAGCTGGCAATTGCTATCACAGCCAACTTCATCAATCGCAACACCACAGCTGAAGCCAAAGTAGAAGAGATCAGCGGTGTGGCCTTCATATTCAACCAGAAGTTCTTCCAGGATCTTCGAGAAGCCACAGGTTGGTTACCAGCTGATAGTTTTCTAGTGAAAACTTAGTCTTCGTTATTACGACTTCGTAACTCAGATACAACGACACCAAGCTGGGAGTAGGTGTTGATCTGTTAGAGGGTAGAAGGACTCTCCAGGGGGACCTCGACCGGCTGGACAGATGGGCAGAGTCCAACAGGATGGCATTCAACAAGTCCAATTGCCAGGTGATGCACTTAGGCCACGACAACCCCATGCAGTGCTACAGGCTGGGGTCAGGGTGGCTGGAGAGCAGCCAGGCAGAAAGGGACCTGGGGGTACTGGTGGACAGTAAGCTGAACATGAGCCAGCAGTGTGCCCAGGTGGCCAAGAAGGCCAATGGCATCCTGGCCTGCATCAGGAATAGCAGGAGCAGGGAAGTCATTGTGCCCCTGTACTCAGCACTGGTTAGGCCACACCTTGAGTCCTGTGTCCAGTTCTGGGCCCCTCAGTTTAAGAAGGACATTGAGACTCTCGAGTGTGTCCAGAGAAGGGCAACGAGGTTGGGGAGGGGTCTGGAGCACAGCCCTGTGAGGAGAGGCTGAAGGAGCTGGGGTTGCTTAGCCTGGAGAAGAGGAGGCTCAGGGGAGACCTTATTGCCATCTACAACTACCTGAAAGGAGGTGGTAGCCAGGTGGAAGTTGGTCTCTTCTCCCAGGCAAGCAGCACCAGAACAAGAGGACACAGTGTCAAGCTGTGCCAGGGGAGGTTTAGGCTGGAGGTGAGGAGAAAGTTCTTCCCAGAAAGAGTTGTTGGCCCTTGGGATGTGCTGCCCAGGGAGGTGTTGGAGTCACCATCCCTGGGGGTGTTCAAAAAAGGATTGGATGTGGTGCTTGGAGCCATGGTTTAGTTAGTCATGAGGTGTTGGGTGACAGGTTGGACTTGATGATCTCTGAGGTCTTTTCCAACCTTAATGATTCTATGTCATCCTGTTTAATCAATAATTGAACATCTTGTGCAGGGAGGTCAGTCACTGCTGTCTCTGTGGAGTAGTTTTAGGCTATGCCATTAAAATTTTTCATGCATCTTGAGCAGAGCAGTCGTGAAATGTAAGTAAAACACTACTGGCTGTAAAAAGGAAACCATTCCATTGGAGACATAAGGAACTTGCATTGGTTGCACCAAAACAGTTCTCTCTTCTCGCTCCTTCACTCTGGAGAGACACTAACTTGCTTCTGCTTGACCTTGGCTGCATTTTTTTGGCTAAGTCTAACAGCAACTTTCTCTGCTCTTCTCTCCCTTTTGTACAGGGTGGTCTGGGTAGGCAGGAAAGGAGAAGCAAGTAGCTGCCCCTGGTCTTTGACCGGGGGGGTGTCCTTGTGCTGTTTGTTAATTGTAAATACCCATAAATATTATAACTACTGTATATTTTGTACATATTCCCTGCATTCCAATGTAGCTTTGCCTGTAAATACAGCTTTCATTTGCTTCCAGCTGGGCTGGGCTGGCAAAGTTAATGTTGGGGGAGAAATTTCAACCCACCACACTCTGAAATCAGAGTTCAGTTTCCTGTGTACTCCACATCTGAATACAAACCTTTGAGTGATGAGCAATACATTATTATTTTGTTTGTTTGTTTGTTTCAAACTAGAAAAGAGTTGATTTAGATTGGATGTTAAGAACAAGTTCTTTATGAGGGTAGTGGAATACTGGGACAGGTTGCCAAGGGAAGTAGAGTCCACATCCCTGGAGATATTCAAGGTGAGGCTTGTCAGATCTCTGTACAACCTGGTCTAGATGGGGATGTCCCTGCTGACTGCAGAAGGGATTGGACTGGATGACCTTTGGAGGTCCCTTCCAACCCAGCCCATTGTATGGTATTGGAAGGGAGGTAGCTATATGCAGATGAACTGTGCCGATTGTGGTTTTGTGGAAGATTCAGCTTTTCAAGTCAGCAAAAGCAAGGGAGAAAGCTTCTTGGTGCCTCTCTCTATGGCTTTTTCATCACACAGTTTCAATTTACTTTCTTGTGTTGCACTTAATGCGTTGCTTGTTCCTTCTCTACCATGTCTTTTGTTCTGTCACAAGGTATTGACTTGGAGAACATTGTCTACTACAAAGATGATACACACTACTTCGTCATGACTGCCAAAAAACAGAGCTTGCTGGAGAAAGGAGTGATACGGCATGTGAGTATTGGCTGTTCCTGGCTTCCCTAGAGACTCAGATTGTCTTGGACCCCTTGCTCTCCGTGTGCTGAAAGAAAGGAACCACACTCTTCTTCCAGTGTGTCATGTTTTTATGCAGGTGTATTTTAGAATGCAAACAGGCATGGCTAATGCGCTTCTGAAGTGTTTTGAGCCATCAGAAGACCTGTCCTCTCCCTTCAATCCCTCAGGGATTGAAGAAACTATTGGCAGTTTACTTATATCTTGTTCTGACAGAAGCTCATTTAAAAGTCATTTGACCACAAATTAATAAGTAAAGTTTAGGCCTTGTGCCTTTTGTCTGAAGAGTGTGTGAAGAGAAGTGCTCAGAAGTTTCTTAACCCTTTCACAGTCAGAAATGGTAGCACTGATTACTGTGTGCAATAAAAGATTTACTACTTTTCTCTTGGAATTATAAACACAGATAGGAAAGAAAGAAAGAAAAAAACCTGTTTGAGTAGATTTGCAGGAATTTGAATGCCAGCTGTTGGTTTTGGTAGTCTTAAAATACAATTGTGGACTTGGCTGTTTGACTTTTCCTTTTCTCTTTTTGGCAGGATTATGCTGACACAGAGTTACTACTGTCTCGGGAGAACGTGGACCAGGAGGCTCTGCTCAACTATGCCAGAGAAGCAGCTGACTTTTCCACTAACCAGCAACTACCATCACTGGACTTTGCCATCAATCACTATGGCCAGCCTGACGTGGCCATGTTTGACTTCACCTGCATGTACGCGTCAGAAAACGCAGCCCTTGTGCGAGAGCAGAACGGCCACCAGTTACTTGTGGCACTGGTTGGGGACAGTCTTCTAGAGGTTTGTGTTTTAGGCTGACCATGTGTAAACAGTGAACTGAAGCACAAGCACAAGCCATTGCACCCATTGCTCAGTGATGTGCTGCCTGTAAGAGCATTACCATAAAGAAAAGCTGCTGCCTGTTGTATGATAGAGTAAGGTTTGAAGGCTGGATTAGGAGCATTGGGAAGAGAGAGATTTTTAGAATCATAGAATGGTCTGGGTTGGAAAGGACCTCTAAAGGTTATCTAGTCCAACTCCCTCTGCAGGAAGCAGGGATCAGGTTGCTCAGAGCCCTGTCGAGTGTCACCTTGAATATCTCCAGGGATGGGGCCCCAAAACCTGTTCCAGTGCTGCAGAGTGGTGATGATCTTGCTTAAGAAAATGCATGCCAGGATTTTTCTCCAGTTATGTCTGTCCCATCTGCTTCTTATTGGGACAATTAGACTCTGTGCAAAACCTACTGTAGGCCTGTAAACAATTAACATTTTGTAGCTGGTTAAGAAGTGCAGTCTTGAAGCTGTTAAGACACCCCAGGTTATGAATTGCTGCTGGGAGCAGAGGAATATTTGGTTTGGGGGAGTTCATGGGCAATTCACCATACATCTAGTTTCTTCTAGCTCAGTGGGAGCAGAGCTTTAAGATAATTACTGAGCTATAATTTCCCAGGAGATTAGCAGCTGGAGATGATATGTGTTTAAGAATTTGCCTAACTGATGCTTTTCCTGTCTTTGCCTTTTTGGTAAATATTAGCCCTTTTGGCCGATGGGAACCGGAATAGCCAGAGGATTTTTGGCTGCAATGGACTCTGCTTGGATGGTACGCAGTTGGTCGCTTGGAGCTAGCCCTCTGGAAGTTCTTGCAGAGAGGTAATAGAGAAATTCATTGCACTTTCAGTTCTGATCTGAGCTTCCCATGTCTCATCATTCATTCCAATTACTTTTGATGCCAGTACCTACGCAGAACAGGAGATACAGATCCTCCTTGTTTTTAGAGGATGCTTGTGGTTACAATTCATCTGAAGAAACAATTTCCTAAGGGGCTGATAAACTGAAGTATGTTTATAGAGGAATAAAAAGTGCTGCATCTGTTCTTGGTCCTAGTTTTAAAAGCACATTAGACAAGAGTCTACTCATTGGTATTACATGGAGATATTTAGCCTGTCTTACTGTCACCAGCCTTGCCACAGCAAGCCAGGTGAAGATGCATGTGCTTTTAACACACCAAAGGCAAAAGTTCTTGACATGCGCTATCTTATAAATATCTCATATGGTTTTCTTTTGAGGAAGCTGTGACTTGCTTTTATTTCATGTTCTCCTAAACTCTTTAATTTTGTTTCATATAATCCAAACAACATCTTATGTTCCTTTGGTGTATTAAGGTCTTGATGCTTTTATCAAGTTTGACTGTTTTTTTGGTAACTCAAAGGGATCTAAGAGACAAGAACTCGAGTAATACAAGAATAGAGTAAGTAAAAGCAACAGCTAGTAGACCTTAAACAACTGCAGCTCCAGAGCATCAGGAATGGTAGTATTAATGGCACAACAGACATTTGCAATTCCATTTCTTTTGAATTGGAAGAAGCCTAAGGACAATGTTGCAGTTGGAGCCAAGCTTCCATCACCTTTCCATTAGTTATTTGCAGACAGCAGTAAGTTATTCCCTGAGCCTTCTCATCTGTACGCTGAACAAACTCAGCTCCTTTGGCCTCTTCCTCAGAAGGTATGTGCTCCAGTCCCCTTGGTGGCGCTCCTCCTGAGTCACTCCACTGTCTTAATCACAGAATTGTAGAGGTTGGAAGGGAACTCAAAAGGTCATCCAGTCTGACCCCTCTGCCAGAGCAGGATCACCTAGAGCAGATCACACAGGAATGCGTCCAGGCGTTTGAATGTCTCCAGAGGAGGAGGCTCCACAGCCGCCTGGGCAGCCTGGGAAACATTTTTTCACTCTCACAGTGGAAAAAATGTTTTCTCATGTTTCCATGGAACTTCCTATGCCTCAGCTTCCACCCTTGCCCCTTGTCCTGTTGTTGGGCATCCCCCAGCAGAGCCTGGCTCCATTGTCTTGGCACTCACCTTTTCCATCTTTACAAACATGAATGAGGTCACCTCTCAGTCTCCTCCTCTCCAAGCTACAGAGCCCTCAGCTCCCTCAGTCTCTCCTCGTCAGGAAGATGTTCCACTCCCTTAACAGTTATGCTAAATATATTGTTTTACTCCCACCCTTTGACTTTTGGGGTTGTATTAAATTGCAGATTTTAATCCACCTACACTGAATCTTAGCTATTCAGATAATTTGCTTACCAGTATTAGCAGTGAAACATCACTTCAAAACAAAACCAATGACAAGAAGCAAACAAACCCAAACCAAACACGATCACAAAACCCCCACACCACCACAAAACCTAAACCAAACAAGCCAAGAAAAACAAAGCCCAAGCTTGGTTTGTTGTTGTGTTTTTGCTTTTTTTTTACTTTGTTTTGGTTTGGTTTTTGTTTCCCCAAGGGAAAGCATTTACAGGCTGCTGCCTCAGACTACCCCTGAGAATGTGAGTAAAAACTTCAGCCATTACAGCATTGATCCTGCCACCCGGTACCCCAACATCAACGTCAACTTCTTGAGGCCACAGCAGGTAACTGGACAAATGGTGCTTCTGAGTGCTTGGAGCGTGCATTGCCTTTCCTTGGGTGAAGCTATGCTAATGTTCTTGGCAGCAGATAGTGACCTGAAGTAGCAGTACACCATGGAAATACATTGCAGAAACATTTTGGCTGAAAGAGACCTTTAAGATCATTGAGTCCAGCCCAGCACTGCCGTCACCACTAAACCATGCCCTTCAGCACCACATCTACGTGGCTTTTAAAGCCCTCTAGGGATGGGGACTCTGCCACTGGCCTAGGCAACCTGTTCCAATCCTTCACAGCAAGAAGCACAGAGGCAGAGGAGTTAATTCTGTACACAGAGATACATCAGTCAAGAGTGGATCTCTGTACTTGAACATATTCCTCTTTATGAGCTTTTGGTTTTGCTAGTTTTAACCAGGCTGCAGTGATAGGTGAAATCTCTCTCTGTGTGCTCACATGCTTTGTCTCTGCAGTAATCTGGTGTGGCACTCTGTTGCAGTTTGGTATCTGCTGAGCAGCAGCAGTCAGCCAGACTGTTCAGCACCGGCGACCTGATCCTTGTTTTTCTGAGGTCTTTCAGCTAGAGATTTCTGCTGTATAAGTGCACTTGTTTTCTTTCTTGCATCTTGGGATGTCTCCTTATCATTTGTCTCTTTCTGTCTGGATTTTGGCTGAATGGCATGCTGGTCATTATTAAGTCTTTGGTGTCATCTTAGGTACGCCACTTGTATAACACAGGAGATTTGAAAGACATTCACCTGGAAATAGAGAACTTTGTCAACTCCAGGACACCAAAGCTGACTCGAAATGGTAGGTCTGGCTGTTCCTTCTCTTCCTTTTGGTATTCTGGAACCATAGAGCAGCAAGGCTATATTTTCTAAACTCTCTTAGTTTAGAAAATATATCCAGCAATTGCTTTGTCAAGAGTCCAGTTTTCCCAATTTTTCAAGTTTCAATTGCCATGCAGATACATTTGTTTGCCTAATTTCTTTTGCCTTATAATGCTGTTATATTTCTAAGCATATCTGCCTCTACAAGCGTTTCTTTTGACCTCCTTTAGAATCACAGAGTTGTCAGGGTTGGAAGGGACCTCAAGGATCATATAGCTCCCAACCCCCTGCCATGGGCAGGGACACCTCACACTACATCAGGTTGTTCACAGCCACATCCAGCCTGGCCTTAGAATCCTTCAGGCATGAGGCTTCCACCACCTCCCTGGGCAACGTGTGCCAGTCTCTCACCACCCTCATGGGGAAGAACTTCTTCCTAATATCCAATCTGAATCTATCCATTTCTAGTTTTGTTCCATTCCCCCCAGTCCTATCCCTCCCTGACTCCCTAAAAAGTCCCTCACCCTCCCTTTATTCTATAACCGTGTCCTTATTTAGAGTGCAGAAGCCTAGCCTGAATTCACTCTTAGCAGCAAGCTCAGAATTCTTAACAAACATAACAGAAGGTATTTCTCATGCAGCCTTTTCTGTTCATGCTTTCCTTTATTTAATCTTATCTCTTAGTTTAACTACATGTGACCTCACTTGGCTTCCATTATTCTTAAAGCTAGATGCCTTGTGATGAGCATTTCAGTACCCTGAGGGATATTGTTGAACTTTTCCTTTTGCACACCTTGCCTTTGGATGTCCAGATAGCATTTGGGACTCTCGGAATGGGGCTTTGCAGCCAATCTTTGCTTTCGCTGCTGAATAGCTGTGTAGTCTTTTGATTTGTTCTTTGCCCTGCAACCATGTCCCTCTAGGCTGTAATCTCATCAGATCTTGCAGCAAGACAAAGTCAAAACAGGTCACTGCTTTGAAAGGAAAGCTTTCAAGAGAAAGGAAAAAGTTGCAGAAGTGCGTTTGTAGTTCTTGCATTCAAAATAGTGTATCTGGGCTTTGGAGAGAGCACTGTGCTACTGTCAGTTCTTATGATCGCATTTAACAAGCCCTTGCAATTGTTTCACAGTTGCTGGGGCACCTTTACAAGAGCTGGGGTGAAAAGCCTGGCAAGTTGTAACACAGATAATGACTTCTTAGCAAAATAAAAATCCTTTCTTGCATCTAAAATAGGTATGAGGGTCTTTTAACAAGAAGAATTCTCTTCTGTATTGCCTGTTGTGGAAGGAGCTTGTTGTTCACATGAAGATTTCTTGTTGCTTCCTGGGGTTTATGTTGCATTTAGAATTAATGAAAGAGGCTGTGCATTTCTACTTTAAAACATGATTTCTTTGTGTGTGTTTGTTTCTCTCTTTACAGAGTCTGTAGCTCGCTCTAGTAAATTGCTCAGCTGGTGCCAGAGGCAGACGGATGGATATGCTGGTGTTAATGTGACAGATCTCACTATGTCATGGAAAAGTGGCCTCGCTTTGTGTGCCATTATCCACAGATACCGTCCAGACTTAATGTGAGTGACTGGCTGTCTGGCACAAACTGGGGGGCAGAGGGCTGGTGACAGTTGGAGCTGGTGCTACGGAGTCTGCGGCAATGTGTTTGTGACTTCTGCAGAATGAATTGGCATGAACTCCACTGCACTCGATTAGGAGCTAACGCACAGCGATTCACCAGCGGAGTGGGAGGTCGGAATAGCCTGATGAATATGAAGACAAATGTGTTGTCCTTTTCTCTTCTGCATGATTTGACAGTATTAAGCTTCAAATTGATAACAACTGGAAAGCATTATTGACTGCCTGCCTTTTTTTCTCTGTGACGTTAGTCAGGAATAGTTATCGTAGAATCATAGAACAGCCTGGGTTGGAAGGGACCTCCAAAGGTCATCCAGTCCAACCCCCTCTGCAGTCACCTCGGACATCCTCAACTAGACCAGGTTGCCCAGAGTTCTGTAGAGTCTCACATTGAATATTTCCAGGGATGGGTCCCCAACCACCCCCTGAGCAACCTGTTCCAGTGTTCCACTACCCTCATGGTGCAGAACCTGTTCTGAGCATCCAGTCTAAATCTGCTCTGCTCTAGTTTGAAGCCATTCATAGCTTCAGTTAAATTTTGTGTGAATGAGTCTACACATCCCTTTGTAAATCTTCTGTGTAACAGTAATTCTTTTTAAAGACTTCCAGGCTGCTCTTTTTAGAAGTAGTGAGCCACAGTCTAAACAGAGATGCTGCTTACTGTTTGTGAGCTGAAGTGCTGATTGGATGAATGAGAGGCATCCTTATGTGTTATGTTGGGTAAAACAGTGCCAGATTCTAGAATGGGTTACTTCAATTGAAAGCCAAAATGGCTTCAACTTGCCAAAGGCACATTAGAAAAAGTAAATGCTAGAGCTGTGTTGAATGACATCATCTAATGCCAAACATGTTGAAAAGTATGTAGTTATTAATTTCCATGTGCACTGTGCTGCTTCTTTATTGGTGTGTTTGAGTTAACCTCAGCGACTCTGTTTAATAGCTGTATAGCTGGTGGAGAGTTCAAACAGCTTTTTAAATGGTTTCTATAACTCTACAAGCTGTAGTTTTTTATATGGCTTTTATATAGTTCTACAAGCTTTGGAAAAAAACAGCAGAACTAAAATACGGATTGAACAGAAAAAAAAGGGGACAAAGCTGGAGGCTTGATTTAATTCCAGGCTCAGAAAAGGTTTTACATAGGGGGAAACAGAGGTGGAATTGAAGATACAGTTCAGAGGAAAAGAAAGTTTTTCAAGAAGAAAACTCTGGGTTTGGAGGAGCAGCAAAAAGAGAAAAAGAGAATTTGTGCGAGACAAAGTTTGCCGTAGTTAAGTAGTATCAACTTGCCAGTAACCTTTTTGTACTGCTCAATAATGATTGCCCGTTGGAATCGGCTACCCGTGGAGGTGGTGGAGTCACCTTCATTGGAGGTGTTCAGGAGGAGACTTGATGGGGTGCTTGGTTGCATGGTTTAGTTGTTTAGGTGGGTTGGATTGGTTGATGGGTTGGACACGATGATCTTGAAGGTCTCTTTCAACCTGGTGTATTGTGTTGTATTGTATAAATTTGAGAGATGTTTGATGAAAAAAACACAACAAACCAAACAAAAGCCCGCCACAAACCAAATGGAAGAGGGAAAGAGAGATTTGCCACTGGAATGGGCTGCCCAGGGAGGTGGTGGAGTCACCATCCCTGGGGGGTGTTTAAGAAGAGACTTGGATGAGGCACTTGGTGCCATGGTTTACTTGATTAGATGGTGTTGGGTGATGGGTTGGACTTTCTGATTTCAAAGCTCTTTTCCAACCTGGTTAATTCTATTCTATCCATGAGTTTTCAGGAGACTGGGGTGTGTTTTATATGATTCAGTACATGCCTTCTTTCTCCCCTGTGCAGAGACTTTGATTCTTTGGATGAGCATAATGTGGAGAAGAACAACCAGCTGGCCTTCGACATTGCTGAAAAAGAGCTTGGAATATCTCCCATTATGACTGGAAAGGAAATGGCATCCGTTGGAGAGCCAGATAAACTGTCCATGGTGATGTACCTCACACAGTTCTATGAGATGTTCAAGGACACCATCCCCTCTAGTGGTAAGGAGTTTGGGCCACCTCTGTCAAATGTAAAGACAGCTTGGGGGTGCATGTGTGAGCTTCAGGTGCCTCTCATGCTGCTTCTGCATGAGCTTTTGCAAGTCACTCGCTAAGTTTACATTACAAAAAGTTGACTTGTTACTGGTGCTGGTAGAGGCCATTTTAGCAGCATCAGGACCAAAAACCCAAAAAGAGTTAATGCAAAATAATATTCTCAAAATTATTCCCTGTAAAGTTCTAACCTCACTTGAGCACAACCAGATAACTTTTCTGCTCTCTTGCAGTTTATCTGTCTTAGCTAAAGTGAGATGGTTGTGAGATAGTTGTTTAGTAGTTAATTTTCAAAACACTGGTCAATTTTTGTATCTGTTCACCATCCATAAACATTGAGACTAACTTCAGGCCAGTGAGGAATGAAAAATCTTTGGTAGTTGTCTAATGCAAATTGGTGTGGCCTATCTTTAAATATTAATGATATTGTTACAGCTTGTCCTTGAATTAAGATCATCAGTATTGAAGTCTGTCATTCTGCTGGGGGAAGAAAACCTGTGTGTTTGGTAGCCTTTAAAAAGACAGAGTATCTGGTTTTATTTACAACCCCCTGAGCTCTTAATAATCCTGATGATCATGGTGCTCTTCAAATACGAAAGTAAATGGAGTAAGTGGTCACAATATTTCTCCTGAGCAGTTATAAACCCAGGAAGGAAAATTACAGAATGTTAGGGGTTGGAAGGGACCTTGAAGATCATCTAATCCAACCCCCCTGCCCAGAGCAAAAATGAGAAAGCAAAGTAGCTTAGGAGAAAGGTATCAATTCTGTACAAAACCATTTTAGAGAATTTAAGAAAAAAGAGTGTTCAGCTAAAAAAAAACCCAAACCACTGAGTCCCTCAGGGGGTGTGTATGTATGTATAGCAACCCAGAAAATAATGATTGGCATTCCCTTGTTGTACCTGCTTTTGCTAACAGATGCTCTGGACCTGAATGCAGAGGAGAAAGCTGCCCTAATTGCCAGCACCAAATCGCCTATCTCCTTCCTCAGTAAGCTGGGACAAAGCATCTCTCGGAAGCGCACCCCAAAGGTAACCCTACCGCAGGCTTGGCGGCCCTGCTGTCTGAGGAGGTGGTGCATGTGTCAGTGTGTATACAAGGGAACATGTGGCCATCAGCTCTGGGTATAGGATAATTTGGGACATCTGTAACTGCGGCATTCCAGCCACGCTGTCGAGTTTTGATATATTCCCGTCTAAAAACCCGAGCCTTGGGGCAGTGTTTGGGGCTGTGTTCTTGTATAGGGCTGAAATAGATGACTTGGTTCCCAATTAGTTGAAGGTGTTTGAAGACTATCTAGTTTTGAAGGTAAGAATCCCCTAAGGAGGATCAGGATAAAAAAAACCTGTTCCTAAACAAATGGAGAATGAGCCCAGAGGATTAATCGGTTGTGTAGCAAAGCTTGTATAAGTATTAAGTGTTAAGTATACTGATGACATCTATTTCAGGCCAGAAAGGTACCTGAATCCTTATCTTTATTGGCTTTTTACCTCCTCCTCCTCCCATTTTCAGGACAAAAAAGAAAAAGATCTTGATGGTGCAGGAAAGAGGAGAAAAACCAGCCAGTCTGAGGATGTAAGTATTGCATTGAGGAAGGTGTCAGGGAGGAAAACACCCAGTGGGTCTTTTAATTTTCTATATCAGGCAGGGTTTATGTAAGATTTTTCTTTTCGATAGAAGTTAGTTTTTCAAAGGTTACACTTTGTTGTATACATAGTGCAAGTCTTTTACTCATGCTTATGAGAGAATAGTACACAGCAAATGAAGTGTTGCAGTTCACTCACGTTCTTACTGCTGTTCATTTTGGTTGGATGAGGACACTAAAACTTATTTGTAAAGTCTTGCAATATAAGCACAGGCTTCACTTGTATTGAAGCTTAAGCCTTGTTTAGTGCCAAAAGCAGCCATTTCTAATAGGCTCCATAAGGCAGCCCTTCAGCTGAAATGTTTAGTCACAGGATCACAGGACATTAGGGGTCAGAAGGGACCTCTGGAGATTTCCAAGTCCACCCCCCTGCCAGAGCAGGACCACAGAATCCAGCACAGGTCACACAGAAACACATCCAGACAGGGATGGAAAGTCCTCAGAGAAGGAGACTCCACAACCTCTCTGGGCAGCCTGTTCCAGTGCTCTGTGACCCTTACAGTAAAGACGTTCTTCCTCAAGCTGAGGTGGAACTTCCTGTGCTGTAGTTTCCATCCATTGCCCCTTGTCCTATCCCAGGGCACAAGTGAGCAGAGGCTGTCCCTGTCCCTTCCCCAGCCCTCAGCTATTGACATTGATGAGATAGCCTCACAGACTTCTCTCCAAACTACACAGCCCCAGCACTTTTCCCAGAAGGCAGTGCTTCAGTCCCTTAATTATCCTTGTAGCCCTCTATTGGACTTTCTCAAGGAGATCCCTGTCCCTCTTGAACTGGGGAGCCCAGAACTGGATGCAATATTCCAGGTGGGGCCTCACCAGGGCAGAGTAAAGGGGGAGGAGAACCTCCCTGGATCTGCTGGACACACTTCTCTGAATGCCCCTCAGGATCCCATTGGCCTTCTTGGCCACAACAGCACATTGCTGTCCTGTGGAGAGCTAGTAAGTCACACCTGCAGGATGGCCAAGGACTCAGGTGCAGCCAACATGGATTCAGGAAGGGCAGGTCCTGCCTCTCCAACCTGATCTCCTTCTGTGATCAGGTGACCGGCCTGGTGGATGTGGGGAGGCCTGTGGATGTGGGGAGGCCTGTGGATGTGGTCTACCTGGACTTCAGCAAGGCCTTTGACACCGTCCCCCACAGCAAACTGCTGGCTAAGCTGTCAGCTCATGGCTTGGGCAGCAACACTCTGTGCTGGGTTGGGAACTGGCTGGAGGGCCGGGCCCAGAGAGTGGTGGTCAATGGTGCCACCTCCAGCTGGAGGCCAGTCACCAGTGGCGTCCCCCAGGGATCTGTGCTGGGCCCCATCCTCTTCAATGTCTTCATTGACGATCTGGATGAGGGGATTGAGACAGTCATCAGCAAATTTGCAGATGACACCAAGTTGGGAGCAGATGTTGGTTAGTTAGAGGGAAGAAGGGCTCTGCAGAGGGACCTCGATCGGCTCGACAGATGGGCGGAGTCCAATGGGATGGAATTCAACAAGTCCAAGTGCCAGGTGCTGCACTTTGGCCACAGCAACCCCATGCAGAGCTACAGGCTGGGATTGGAGTGGCTGGAGAGCTGCCAAACAGAGAGGGACCTGGGGGTGCTGATTGACAGCCGCCTGAACATGAGCCAGCAGTGTGCCCAGGTGGCCAAGAAGGCCAACAGCATCCTGGCCTGCATTGGGAATAGTGTGGCCAGCAGGAGCAGGGAGGTTATTGTGCCCCTGTACTCTACTTTGGTTAGGCTGCACCTTGAGTACTGTGTCCAGTTCTGGGCCCCTCAGTTTAAGAAGGACATCGAGACACTGGAACGTGTCCAGAGAAGGGCAACAAGGCTGGGGAGAGGCCTTGAGCACAAGCCCTATGAGGAGAGGCTGAGGGAGCTGGGGTTGTTTAGCCTGGAGAAGAGGAGGCTCAGGGGTGACCTCATTGCTCTCTACAACTACCTGAAAGGTGGTTGTAGCCAGGAAGGGGTTGGCCTCTTCTCCCTGGCAGCCAGCACCAGAACAAGGGAACACAGTCTCAAGCTGTGCCAGGGGAAGTTTATTCTGGAGGTGAGGAGAAAGTTCTTCACCGAGAGAGTGATTCGTCATTGGGATGTGCTGCCCAGGGAGGTGGTTGAGTCGCCGTCCCTGGAGGTGTTCAAGAGGGGACTGGATGTGGCACTTGGTGCCATGGTCTAGTCGTGAGGTTTGTGGTGACAGGTTGGACTCGATGATCTTCGAGGTCTCTTCCAACCTTAGCGATACTGTGATACATAAGTACAAGTGAGTTACAATATACTGCTTTGGGTTGTCAGTGAAGGTTTGAAGATGAGGCCTTAGCTCATGTCAGGGGAGTGTTTAAATGGGCTCTCTGGCAGGTGAGGGAGTCGGAGAAGGCTGAAAAGATAAGTGCAGGTTAACAGAACTTTTGATGACATGACAGAGGAAATAAAAATGTGACTTTTGAAGTGCAGACTATAATAGATTTGGGTTTTCCACTTGAAGATGAAGAGGTGATCTGGTTATCTCCTGTTACATTTTGGTATGACTGATTGTTAGGAGGACGTCCCCCGAAGCTACAGAGAAGAGAGGCCCACACTGGTGAGCGCTCTGACAGAGAGGAGAATTGATGCTGCCATTGGGAATCAGAACAAAGTCAAGTCTATGGCAACCCAGCTACTGGCCAAGTTTGAGGAGAATGCACCAGTGCAGTCCTCCAGCTTGCGAAGACAGGTAGGAGATGGATAATGAAGCTCTCAGGTTGGGATTCTGGAGGAAAATGGTGAATAATAACATGCATCATTCTTGACTGGATGCCAGTGGTGCTTCTCTACTTCAAAGGCTCTCCTAAAGAAGAGTGAAGCTTACTGAAAAGAGGAAAAAATGAGAATTTAAGAATATGGGGTGGAGAAGAACTTCCCAATAAAATTCTGTTTCTCTCTTGTTACTACATTATGTCACCTCTTTCCCAAACATTTTACCGGCAATTGGGTTTCTTCCATAACTGCTGTTAAAAAACTTTCCAGGAACATTCCACTTGTAATGTTTAAGAAGAACCATTTCATTTCTGATTTGAACCTTATTTCATGCCAAGTGACATTTGTTTGTTTTTGTGGCCTGTAATTAATTCCTGTATTTGTGTGTAAGTGATGTAGGTGTTTCTTTGGAGTCAGGCTATTTGTTGCTTCCAGTGAGACCTCCTGATGCCTGCTGCTTATTCAGGATGATATCTGAACTACTGCAGCTGCAGCATAGTTATCTTTCAAGTTAGACTGAGTCACAGTACTGCTAGCAGTGCAGTGTTGGCAGTGTAAGGTATAGTTTAAGTGCCTTAGTTCTTGTTCTGCTGCATAGTCTGTCTTCTCAGCTTATGCCAAGCTCTGTACTGCCATGGTCAGGTTGTGAGTGGGACCTGACCTACCTGCTTTGAAGCTAGGTCAAATATGTCTATGCTGTACTGCACATCAGTGTTAGTGATAGCAGAACATAATCTCGAATGATGTTTATCCCACTCTTTACCAACCAAATGTTTCCTGAGCCACTACATACAGGCTGGAATAACCAGGCTGCTTTAAAGAAGCAATGAAAATAAAGGGGAAGGTCCAAAAATATGCATAGTTTCCCATTTTATGATGTGGGGTTTTGGTTGTTGTTGGTTTTGGTTTTGTTTTTGTTTCCTATGGTGTTTGTTTTTTTTTTCTTCTCTTCTTGTATTTTATTTGCCAAATTAATTCTCCCTTATCCTATTTTTTTTTCTTCTTAAATGTTTGTCTGTGTTACTCTGTGTCCCATTCCTTTGGCTTTGTTTGAGTTTCTGTTACTATTTTATCTTTCCTCCTTGGCCCCATTGTCCTCACCACCTGCATGCAGCAGCCTGTCCTGCCTTATCAAGAGCGTGTTCACAGCCAGTCTTCCAGCAGACGAGAGCAGGGCCGTCTTGCTCCCATACCCCAGTGGAAACAGGTAAAGGAACCGATTATGAATATGATGCATTCCCTGCACCCAACACCAGCTAGTTCTGTTTTTAAGCCAATCCTTTTCCAGCACCTTGTGTGAATCCATTATTTCAAATAATTTAACCCTCAATTAATAAAATCAGCATCTCCCTTTGGTAATGATGCATAGTTTAATGTAGTTTTCCCTGCTGTCATATGCTGGTTTCAACTTCCTAGGGTTTCAGACACCTTGCCTGTAGAATTCCTAGATTGCAATCATGTAAGGAATTATCATAACCATTGGGGTAGAAGTTGTATTGTGCTCTCTGTGGTTGATTATCAGTTTTGCTGTTCACATGTGGAATCTTGTGTTCTGCAGTTACAGGAGACCTCACTGTGGTTCCCTTTTCTCTGTGATAAATGTAGTGTTCCATACCAACTTGTCAAGTATATTGTGTTGCAGATTCCTGTATGGCTGTGAATTAAGTACATTTAGGTTTGCTGTCAGAGGGATTCAGAATAGCAGAAAAAACCAGAAGCTATCAAATGTTGTTTTGTGTATTTTGGCCCATTGTTCTTGCTGGTGTTTGCTTTCAAAAGCTGAGGCTTGTGACAGACTATCTTCTCAGGCAATAGGGATACTTATCTCACTGGCTTCCTCTGCTTCTACGGTTTCCCTGTGCAAATGGTGTCCTCATGTTTCTCAGAGCACTGAGAGATATTCTTGTGGCAACCATAATTTGTAGAAACAAATCTGCCTCTTTCTGATTGCAGCTCAGTCAGAACATGCTTGGTAATCAAGAGGAAGCAGGTGACGTTGCTTTAGGAATTCACGGTTCTGCATGACTCTGGATTCATGGCCACTCTCACACTTGAGGCATTCAACATAATGCTGCATGTAATGACTGGTCCCTCGATCTCAAAAGCCTTCTACCCAAGAAAAAAATACCAAGCCAAGGGAATTATTGTCAGTAGAGTTGTCAGGAGATTCTTAATGTCAGCATTATGGTTTAGGTTTCCTGACTCAGTGATTGCTCTACCTTCTGTCTCATTAAAACTATCTTTATAGGCTAACAGTCACTTTCAGATGGATACGTATCATCCATGACTAAGGCCATTTCATTTTTCAAGACTCTTTGCCAGGTAAAGGGGACAACCCACAGAATTGATGCAGAAGAGCATCACGTGGCTGTACAATATTGTCTGTTGGTGAGCACTGCTGATGTTACCTCACAAAAAAACCCCAGAATACTGGATTGCATTGGTTGTCTTTCTCAGTTCAGGAGGATGAAGAATTGGAAAGATCACAGTCCTGCAGCCTGGAGATTTCTACTTGCACCTGCTGTTGGAACTTGAAGTAGGCTTCAAAATTAAGCCTTTATGGTGAAACACAGAAGTTGTTATTGTCATGCTTTTGTAATTGTTCAGGAAAAAGGACAAACAAAAGGGAGGAAAAAAAAATCATCTGGTCTCCCTCAGCATTGGTAGCATCTCCATATAAAGAGCAGTGCAGGGCAGAGCTCTTCTACTTTCAGGGCACTTCCATTGTTTTATTCAACAGGGACATTGATTGCCTTGTGTGGATGATTTCCCTTTCAAGATTACAGCTGGAGATGATCTTCCCTTGATAAGCTTTACTTCATCAGCAGATTGGTTCTTGGGTCCAAGCTTCATGATGCATCTGCAGAACTTTCCATCTGACAAAAGAAATGGAGAAGACCGATATTGGATCTCAAGAACATAAAATCTGCAAGATACAGTAGGATCAAAAACCTAAGTGGTAAAAACTATTACAATGGTTGCTTATTGCTTGCTTTGAGGAAATTAAGAGCATCAGTTGCCGTTGAAAGGCCATGAGTGTGGATAGAAACATTTATTCTCAACTGATCAGAGATCAGCTGAGGCAGGAAGTCATCCACTGAGCTAAGCAGCCAGCTTCATCAAGCTCAGAAATCCATTCTGCAGGAAGCTGTTGCTGGAGCAATGCTCCAGCTGGTGGCTGAGATGCCTAATTGTAGTTGCTTAGGCATGCAGAATCTGATAGCTGCAAGGCTGAACCTTTCTGCAGGACTGAATTGGCTTCCTGAATTGGTGCTGGGTGCCACTACCTGTTACTGGAGGTGCTATAGAGGATGTGTATTGTTTACTAGAAAGAGCTGTTGAAGTAATGGGAAAGGGTTCTTTTGGCATAGGTGTCAGAGTCTGAGAGAAGCGTCTGTCAGTGACTGTGTGTAAGATGTATCATGTAGTGAATACCTTCTATGAGAGGCCTTTGAAGAGGTGTAAAGTAGTGCCTAAGGAGACAGGGGTGATGTGTTTTTGAGGGAACCACGGGTGGCCTAATGTTTTTGCCAGGAAGCTGAATGAAGTTGAGATCTTCAGGGGTCTGTGGGAGCAGGGCAGTTTTGCATCTTGTGATTGATAGGTTCTCTCCTACATCTTAGAAACTGTGTGGAAGAGGAAAGTGTGCTGCCAAAACATAAGAGTGGTTGCAGAGGAGAAAGCAAACAGTTTCAAAGGATGTGCTCTGGGTTGGACCCTCAGTTTGGGTGAAAAAGTTGTATCTGCCTTGGGCTATTGCCTGCCAGTGTCTGCCAGATGGACTTCCTTAGCTGTACTTCCTTATCAGTTTCCCCTGGATTTAAAAGAGTTAAGAGGCCAGGAGTTTCAATGAGCTCATAGGCAGAATGTCTGTCTGTTGTGCAGCTGGGGTAGGGGTAGCTTGCTAAGGCAATTCCTAGTAAGAGTGGAGTCCTGGGAAAATCTGCTCTGAAGTAGTTGTTGCTTTCATCACACGACTTCAATGCTGTTTCTCTCAGAAAGGGTTAAAAACCTTCAAAAGATCAAGCAGGTTAAAAACTTTAGCAGTCTGCTAATTGCAGCATTCTGTGGCCTGCATTTTCCTCGTTAAGAAGGTTGAAAAAATTTCCTTTGAGCTACAAGAGTAGCTCAAAATCAGGCCTGTGCTGTTATGAGCCCCTCAGCAGCAGCCAGTAACGTCTGAAGGTCCTGCTATGTGTATGTGCACAGCGGAAATGTGTTTTTATGGGTTGTTTTTCACGGTGTGGTGGTTCATCTCTTCAAATGAACACCTCCTTGTGTAAAAACATCTTCTATGGTGTGCTCTCTAGTGAGAAGCAGTCAGTCCAGAAGAGGATCTGACTGCTTGGGTATGGTATGGGAGATGAGCCTCTTACACTGAATTTTGTCCTGGCTTTCCAGTCTCTCCAGCTTAGGGCCTTCAGAAGGTTTTTGACATGGTTTCATAGGTCTCCTAACAGCAACAAGGTATGTGTGTGATACCTGAACTTAGATCACTAATGAGTGCAATGATGCTTGGAAGATGGAGATCCCATATCTTTTGCTGCCCATCTTTTCTGCTGCTGAAAGTCTGATGCTTGTTCTTTTGAGATGGTTCTCTGAAACATGATAAAGGTGCAGCAATACAAAATCTTCCCAGTATCATAGTATCAGTCAGTGTGAGAAACAAGCTCACTGCTGAAATTTATAACCAGTTTATTTTAAGATAAAGGCAACACAGCGCTGGGTGCATAGCGAATTTGCTAGAGGCGCACCGTAACAACACGAGTTGAACTTACATAGGTGGCAAACATACATATTCATATATTAAAACGTACATATTCATATATTCCCCAGCATGCTCCCACCCCTCTCCATCAGGACTGAGACAAAACCTGCACTTTTGACCTGGCCAGTCTTTAGACATGTTGGTGCCTCACCTTTCTCTCACAATACAGACCATAACCAACCAATCGGCCCAACAATTGAGCCCCAGGTCCCCGGTAATTCCCTTTGCGAAAGCCAAGTATTACAAACAATTTCTCACAGTCAGGGTTGGAAGGGACCACAAGGATCATCTAGTTCCAACCCCTGCCATGGGCAGGGACACCCCACACTGGATCAGGCTGGCCAGAGCCTCATCCAGCCTGGGTTTAAACACCTCCAGGGATGGGGCCTCAACCACCTCCCTGGACAACCCATTCCAGGGCTTCACCACTCTCATGGGGAAGAACTTCATCCTCACCTCCAGCCTGAATCTCCCCACCTCCAGCTTCATTCCATTCCCCCTAGTCCTATCACTACCTGAGATCCTGAGAAGTCCCTCCCCAGCCTTCTTGTAGCCCCCTTCAGATACTGGAAGGCCACAATTAGGTCACCTCGGAGCCTTCTCTTCTCCAGACTGCACAACCCCAAAATGTATCACAGTATCGCCAAGGTTGGAAGAGACCTCGAAGATCATCAAGTCCAACCTGTCACCACAGACCCCATAACTACACCATGGCACCAATTGCCATGTCCAATCCCCTCTTGAACACCTCCAGGGACGGTGACTCCACCACCTCCCCGGGCAGCCCATTCCAATGGCGAATGACTCTCTCGGTGAAGAACTTTCTCCTCACCTCGAGCCTAATGTAATGTAATGCTGTTGGAACTCTTTTTGAAGATACACAGCAACTGACTGAGATGGCCACAGTCAGCAGGAGCTGAAATCTCAACAGAAGAGAACTTAAACCAATAATTTCTGCAAATATTGTTTTTCCTACTTAATTTCTTAGATAAATCTGTTAATACAGCTTTCATCTAGCCATCCTTTGCATGCTCGGAAATGCGTCCTGCTGGAGGACTGAACATGGGCTTCGTATACTGTGTTATATTCTGAGCTCTGCCCTGCAAAAAATAACCAAGATTGTGCAAAATGTTGACATTGGAAATGCAGACTTGGTCCTGGTCAGGCAAAACTCCATGAACAGCTGCAGTGGTTAGAAATGTTATCATCCTTTCAGCTAGAAATTAGTGACTTCATAGCTGAGGCTTTTGAAACTGCACAGATGAGGAACATTTCTATGCTAAGTCATGTGCTTTAGTTTAAGCTGCTTGTAAGCATCTGTTTGAAATCGAAGACTTGGGGTTTATTTGTGTTTTTTAAAGGGAAGAAAACATCCCTGCAGATGTTGGTGCCAGCTCAGCTGTAAGGGCAGTAATGAACATCTGTATTATCTTTAAACAACATGCTGTGTCTTTGAAGGCTGTCTGACAGTGGCTTTGGATACCCAGCTTGTTGTGGTTGGTTTTTTTTTTGGTGGGTGTGTGGGTTTTTTGGGGGTTTTTTTTGGAGGTGGGATTTTTTTGTTGTTGTGGTTTGTGTTTTGTATGCAATGTAAACAATTTCCAGATATGCTCTGGTGAGAACACAAAAGGAAAGGGAGAAGTAGGGCTGCATTTGGCTATAAAACAAGTGTATTTCTCTTCTGGTAGAATGTTACCCAGTTTAAGTTGCCTGAGACTGGCTAGCATCTGTAAGTTAGAGGAGAGATCGGAGAGATCCGTTCTCAGTGTTCTGAGGACAGAAAGCTGTAACTGGAGTTGTACTGCTGATGAACTGCAAGCAAGAGCAATTAGGCCAACAGGCTTGATTTTTTTGTAAATATTGTAAGGCACAGTAGTAAGTAATCTTTCATCAGGCAAAGGTGAAGTTCAGTTGCTGTAGAGGGTTCTAAGTTGCACCTTGGATTGTACTAATAATTATAAGACCCTGAGTCAGAAACTGTTGGGTTAATTGGTGATTGCCAGAAGTACCTGCTCACTGACTGCCCCTGGAAGTCTCTCTCAAGCAGACCTGTGGTTGTGTGGGGATGGGTGCAAACCTTAGGTCTTGCAGCTTCAGATAACACGTGACCTTAGGTCCTTTGTGAGAGGTGTGAGCTTCAGCTCGTAGTCAGTCCCTCATTCCATGTGTTCCAGCCTGTCTCACCAAATCCAATGGTGCTGTTCTTTCTTGGCTACCATTATTATGACTTTTTTCTTCTTCTTTTTGGTTTGGGGAAAAAAAAAAAATAGATGAGGACTAAGGGACGTGCTCGGACCTGCCCCAAAAAAGTGATCATGCTCTCTTCTTCCACTCCGCCTTCCTCTCCACCGTACCCCAGGCAGCAGGTGATTTCCTCTGCATGCTCTGTCCCTCTCTTTTCCATCTCCGCTTGTGCAAGTGACCAGATCAGTTACTAGAGATCCCATTCACAAACACATTTCCTGTTTTCAGGCGGTGACAGGGCTTCTTCAGCCTCTTAGATTAGAAACACAGGTTGGCATTAGCTCGCCAGAAGCCTGGAGAGTCTCCGCTGGAGACTGGTATTTTACTGTAGGGTGATTTGTGATTACAGCAGCCTTTCTCAGTTTGAGTTGCAGCAAAATAGAAATGAAATGTTTGGAGTAATGCAGGGAAAGAAAAAGCAACTTCTCTTCATCTCCACTCTGTTTAAACAGATGGGACTGAAAATTTGCCCTTGTATCCATTACTTTCTTTTGGTATTACTTGTATGAGTTGCCCCTCTTTTTGTGTTAGTGGCCTGCACATGTCCACTGTGTTCCTTCTTTTTGCCCCACACCCAGCCTGTTGTCTCACAAGAGTTTGTGTTTGGTCGGAGTTTGAATTGTGAGCATTAAGAGCTGTTCTGAGCAGTGTAAAAATGTGCATCCAGATGTTACTGCACGTGTATTTGTTGTCCTTCTGGTTAAATATTACCTGAAATCCTGTATGTGGTGGTCATGCTTCTTTGTGTTGTATCCTTCAATTTTTGTTTCATTTTCCAACTGCAGAAATGAATTCCACTCTTCCCTGATCAATCCTGAACAAATCTGGAGATGATAAAAAGGCAGCTGCAGTTCCATAAACCACTTGTACAGTCCTTTTTTAATGTTGTCTTCTCCATAGGCAGAAAATATTTCTTTGCTGAACACTTGTATGCCTATAGACTCTGCAAACGCATGTTGCCTTTGACTTTGTCTTGGGCATAAAGTTTGAGGATGATCAGAGGACAAAAGCTCCTCTCCTATGGAGACAAACTGAGAGAGTTGGGATTGTTCAATTTGGAGAGTAGAAGGCTCTGAGGAGACCTTCTTGTGGCCTTTCAATATCTGAAGGGGGCTACAAGAAAGCTGGGGAGGGACTGGGGGATTGGATTCATGCTAGAGGAAGGGAGATTTAGATTAGATATTAGGAAGAAGCTCTTCCCCATGAGGGTGGTGAGACACTGACGCTGACAACAGATTGCCCAGGGACGTGGTGGAAGCCTCATCCCTGGAAGTTTAAGGCCAGGCTGGATGCAGCTCTGGGCAACCTGATGTAGTGTGAAGTGTCCCTGCATGTGGCAGGGGGTTGGAAGTGAATGATCCTTGAGGTCCCTTCCAACCCTGACAGTTCTGTGCCTTGCCTTATTACCATCCTCCTTCAGATTCTAGTTACATGTTACAGTTAACCTGGTCTCATTATTATGGTCAACCTCCAGAGCACAGTCTCTGCTGCCTCTCTGGTATTTGCACTTACAAGATAGGTCAGATCTGCTTCCTGATGTGATTTAAATCTGGCCTGCAAATAAAAGTAATTTCCTAGCACGTTGTACACAGTCTGTGATGTAAGAAAGGATACAGGAATGGACATCTAGGTAAAATGGGTAGGGAGAACCCTTCTCATTTGCAAACCCCATGTTTAGACTGAACTGAGTGTGATGTTCTCAGATGATGGCAGCTAGCTGCCTTCCTCTTGGAAACATCCCTTTGAAAATGTGGACAGATACAGTTTTTGAGAGATGGGATGTTTCCCTCAGGCTTACAGATAGAGAAACTAAGGCAGTTAAATGCTTAGTTTTACTTTTTAATCTATGGCATGGGATTAATTTTCTGTACAGAGAAATTGGCTTTCAGTCACTAAGGACCCCTTAGCTCTGTATTTTCCTGCCCTAGATTTTAAGTGTTCGTCTTTTTTGATTGCCTGGTTCAGTCATGAAAGGCAGTTACTGCTAGATCCAAGTGTGTTTTGACCATTTTCTGTGTTGTGTCCTGTTGGAAGCTTTTTCCTGTCTTGTTTCTCAAATAAATATATATATATATATATTTAAATGTTTATTTCCTCCTTTGAACTCTGAGGAATTTTTACTCCCTCTGCTACAGAACGAGGTTGTTAGACTCAGTTGAGAGGTTTGCTTTTGGAGATGTTCTTTTTCCTCAGGAATGATTTCTGTACCCAAAATTGCCTTGGCCGAGCTCTCGTAGCTCATCAGACCGATCTGTGTTCTTGCTGCCCTCATGTCCTTTAAAACCTGCACTTCTAATGCATTCATTTTACCACTTCTTTTAAACTTTTCCATTTCCTTTCTTTGATCTAACATCACAGGAGTTATATTGAGTGTCTGACCACCTTGATTGTACTAATTTCTTTTCGTTGTGGTGCTCTGTTGTAGTTTACTGACCTAATACAAAGATAAGTTTTTTAACAGTTCCCTATAGAAGCCAGGTTTAGAATATTCTTAATAAGCTGCTCTGCCATCATTCTAGCCTCTTTTTTGCCTGCATCATCAGAAAAATCAGCTGAAGTGTGTTTTGTTTCTAAGTTGATCTATGTTAAGATCATAATTTGTTGTCTGCAGAGAAACAGGGAACCTGGCGCTGACTGTCGTGGGGAGGAGAGTCCCAGGCAGGAAAGGGTAAAGAGCATGAACAAATGGCATGGACACTGATGACACAAGGCTTTGGTGGATGTGTGCAATACAGGGAGCGAATGGACTGGGTAGTGAAACACACCTTAATGCTGCTGTTAACACGCTGGCATTCCTAGCAGTCAGTGAGGAGGGATTACTTCTGTGTGATGCCCACATAAATGCATAACCAGCCTTCAGCAGCGGTTTGCTATGTGCTTTGATTTTGCCGTTAGATGTAGCACTTGAGCTCTTCCCATTCTCTCTTACACCTTTTTAGTGAAGTATGCTGTGGCTGTGCAGAGCAAGGAGAGTTATGTTTTGTGCTAATCCATGCAAACACAGTTGCGTTGTTCTCACTGCTTGCTTTCTGGATGGTTAAACAACTGGCACTCCGTCCTGCCTCCTACAGGCCAAAGGAGAAGGAAAATGATGAGGCATTATTTAGTATAGAGCCTTTGAAGCCTTCTTAACAATGAAATAACCAACAGTCTGTCTGAATGGCTCAGTTTTATACTGAACCATGGAAAAATTAAAAAGGCAGTCGAAAAAATTGGTTGGTTCCAATTCATATTGACAAATTAGTTGACATTCCAGTAAAGGCTTTCAATTAAGTCATAACTGCTATAACAGTTATAAAACTGTTGGAGCTTTCAGAATGTGTTCTAACAAAAGCCTGTTGTGGGCTGAATGTTTTCTGACAGGCAGTAGAAAATGAATGAGGGTGTGTCTGCAGTGACACAGAAGCCCACAGCTTTAGAATAGGCCCTAGTTTTAGTGCAAATGATCTAGTAGGAAGGAGTAGGTGGAACAGAAAGCAGCTGAAAGTAGGGAGTATTATTAATGCATCTGAATGGGAAAAGCGTTTCTCAGAAATTGGGTGAGAACTCACTTTTCTGTGCTACTTTGGAGGGCAGTTAGCAACGTGTAGCAGCACCCTGGCATGCTGGAGAAATCAAGCCTGAGGTTTCTTCATACACACATTTGTGTTTCCCGGCCCACATTTCCTTCTGAACCCAGCAAATGAATCATCTGAATTCTGTATGGTATTTCAAGTGATACTTCTGTCCTGTACAGCAGGCCATAGGCCATGGCTTCTTTTATTCATGTCAGTAAGTGCAGCACACAACAGTTTGATATGAAAGGCCAGAATAGCAGAGGTGTCAAACATTGTGCCTGGGATGTGCTGAGATGGCAGTGCAGTAAGAACAAGTAGGACAGTGAAGTTGCAGAAGTAAAACTGGCAGCTTCCATCATTAGTTTGACTGCTGTGCTTTGCTTTTGCTGTGCTTCCACAACACAGGCTCATTAAACATCCTCTCTTTGGTAAGTACAGCAGTCGCTTTGCATTTACCAACATCTTTAAGCAAAGTCATTCTTCAGGTGAGCTGAAGTACATTAGCCTAAACCCATGTGTTTCTGTGCACAAAAGACGAGAAGCACAAGTAGGGACTGGTTTAGAGATGTAGAGGAAATCATTGAAAATCAAGAACTCTGGTGCAATAACATGGCAAATAGACTCCTGTGTGCATGGTAAAGCTCAGGGGGAGGGGGAAGTTTGGTGCTGGTTGGGTGTTTTTTTTGTGGAGGGGTGTTTTTGGGTGGGGGTTTGTTTGTGGGTTTTTTTTGTATTTTCCCCCCTTTTGTTTTGTTTGGGTCTTTTTAGATGGCAATGTCAGAGAGGCAGGCCATGTGCTTGCTTTGATTTTGGCTGCAACAGTCCTAGGTGGGAGAGTTCTGAATAGGGACTGATGCAACTGTTTGTTCTCAGCCTCGAGGGTCAAAACTTAGCACCTGACTGGGAGAGGAGACATTTGGAATAAAAACAGCCCTCACATGGGAGCTCCTTACTGTTCTTCATGTGAATTTCTATGCCTTTTGCCTGGCATTTTGGTGTCTGTTTCTCTTGGGTCTTTTTTTTTTGTTTTGATGATTTGTTTACTTCCTGCTTCCTCATCTCACAGAGATCTCCTCTATTTTCTGATGACCAAGTGCCTGATAATGTTGAGCAAAGGGCATGTCAGCTGGCTGCCCTCCTGGAGTCCAGACCTGCAGTGAGGCATCAGGTGACTACAGCCCTGCCTATCTGGTGTCCTGGATCAGTGTGGGATTCTGGTGACATGGAATTGTAGAATCATTAACTGGTGACATGGAATTGTAGAATCATAGAATTGTTAGGGTTGGAAGGGACCTTAAGGATCAGAGGGTTAGAAATGCTTCACCAAAACATAATGACCACTGTTGTACAGTCATGGGGTCAAAAAGACACTGCCAAGTCTATTTTGTGCAGTATTTTTATCCTACTTGCCCATTCTTAACTGTCTCCTTGTTTGATGAACGACAGCACTTCTGTTTCTCAAAACATGATATAAACAGTAAGGTACAAAACAGCTCCCAAGCTTCAGAGCACATGCTGGAGACCAGCTGGACTGCTGGAGATGAAGTTACCTCACAGTGATTGTTTACCACTCAGTTGCTCAAAACCTTTTACTTACTTTTGGAGACAAGAACCCTTGCATTTTCCAAGCATAATTCCTGGCTCTGAAGTACTACTTTTGTGTCTGTACTTCCTGTGTACTTATTTTCAACAGTGGAGTTGGCAGCCTGTGCATATATTTTTAATTCCAGTGTACACTTTTGGTTTGGTTTTGTACTTAATTTTCCTGCCAGTGTGAGCTTTTGGCACATGGAAGCACCCCAGTTTGATCAGTGGTATCTTCAGTTTCTACTTGCTTGCCCCGTCCCTGTTTTCACTTATCCTCCATGGCATTTGGCACAATGAAGGGTGCTTTTGGAAGACACCAGCTACATCAGTAATTGTTTGTCATAACTTATGAGTTAACCACCTAAAATCAAGCTGTCTTCTTGGGCTGGAAGATAAAATAGCCCAAGACCTTTTGCTGGTGTGCTTAACTTCCAAGCCCATACCAAAAGGAAATTTATAGGATCTAGGTCACTTTTCATTGCTGTTCTATGGGGATGTTGTCTTTGCTGGTGAAGGCAGTGAAGCTATTATCTAGGAAGGAAGAGTGAACCTTTGGCTGGATTTGATACAGCATTTGGAGACACAGAAGAAACCATGAAAGACTGAATAAGTATCTTTTAAACAGATTAGCACCTATTTGTTAATTGTTAACACAGCTGAAGATTGCAGAACCACAGAATTGTCAGGGTGGGAAGGGGCCTCAGAGATCATCCAGTTCCAATCCCCCTGCCATGGCCAGGGACACCTCACACTAGATCAGGTTGCTCACAGCCACATCCAACCTGGCCTTCAAAACCTCCAGGGATGAGGCTTCCACCACCTCCCTGGGCAACCTGTGCCAGTCTCTCGCCACCGTCATGGGGAAGAACTTCCTAACATCTAATCTAAATCTCCCCCTCTAGCTTGGATCCATTCCACCTAGTCCTACCACTCCCTGACACTCTCAAAAGTCCCTCCCCAGCTTTCTTGTATCCCACTTCAGATACTGGAAGGCCACAAGTAGGTCTCCTTGGAGCCTTCTCTTCTCCAGACTGAGCAACCCCAACGCTTGCAGTCTGTCTCCATAGGAGAGGAGCTCCAGCCCTCTGATCATCCTTGTGGCCCTTCTCAGGCCATGTTCCAGAGATCTTGAGCATGATCCAAGGACAGTCTGCTCATGTGCATGTTTTACTCAGTTGAAATTACAATAGAGAGATAAACTTCTAGACCAAAGCCTATTTCTAATAGACCTTTTGTTGCTGTCTAGGATTTTTGAACTCCCCTTGGAGGGTGGAAAATATTAACAGCATTAAAGTGGAAAGAGGATAATTATTCTTTGAACGATCTAGTTTCTATGTAGAGTGGAATTAAGGAGGGAAAATGGAGAACACAAAGTAGAGGAAAGTGGGTAGGGTGGAGAGGAAAGAGAGGAAACCTGTTGGAACACTGTAGGCAGTGGTAGCTTGTGATGTAGGATTTCAAGGAAGAAAACGAGAATGTTTTAGGGAGAGGAGGAGAAAATTTGTGTATAAAGTAAAGAACTATTTTTTTGAAGTTGTGAAAGCCAAGGTCTTCTGCCATTTATCCACTAGATTTACTCTTCAAGCTAGCCTATTTTAAGTGGCTGGAAGCAGCCACTTCCATGGGTCATACAGTAACATGATGTTCATTTTCCCCCTTTAGAGCTAAACTCATCATTTTCTTGTAAAAGAGAGTCAAATATTTAACATTTGCATAGTTCTGCTTTCCAAGTTAATAATTTCTAGGGTTTCACAGTTTCTTCAGGAGCTATTTGATACTTCCAGCTATTGTTTTGGTTTTTCCCTCTGTGTGAAGTATTTCCTAGGAGTTAGGCAGAATGAGCCACAGTCATGAGAGTAGTTTGTTGGAAGACTACATTTTTAGTTCTCCCGTGAGGAGTCAGTTTCAGGATGATGCAAATTCTCATTTGGGGATTTATGGTTTCCCATTTTCAGATTGTTTATTGTCTTGTTCTTTTTAGTGTGACGCTTCCCATCTACTTATAGTAAATTTTAGGGTGGAAATTTGCTGCTAATTACTGCCATTTTATACCGGTTGATTTCTTTCTCTTCTGTCCCCAAGGAGAGCAGGCTTTTGGTTTGTGCAGTTAAAATGTAGAAGTGGTCTCACACGGAATGCAATATGATCTTAGTGCCTTGGGCCAGTAATACAGAACAGTGGGAAATACAGGAGGAGCAGAGGAAATTGGTTTGGGATCTTTGCCAGTGGCTTGGTTTGGTTACAGGAGGTTGGATATGTGTGGAAGCAGGTAACTGCTTCCAAAAGGTCCTAAATAACTTAAAACTTAATAAAGAACAAATTAAGAGTAGCTTACTCTGCCTCACTAGGGAGAAAGTGAAGATACGTTGGACACGTTTCTCCAAGTTTTCCTGCAAGAGTCTCTAAGAGCTAGATAATGGTTGGACTTGATCTGCAAGGCCTTTGCCAACTGAAACAATTCTATGATTTTAAGAAAATCTTTTTTTGATGGTGGGCAGAGGAGCCTACAGTTTTCTTATTTTCTGCTCTTCTTCCTGTTGCCATGTGTGACTGTTGTGATTCTTGTATTTTATTTTATAGCCTGAGACTGAACCGTCTCGCCGATTCTTTGTTGACCAGTGGGAGCTGTCTCTTAGCCTCCGTTCTTCTAATCGCCCTTCTTCACCTTCATCTGACTTTCTTCGACAGGTAGCACTAGCCTGAATGCTGCAAGGTGCACTCAGCTGTGTCTGCTTGCTGCACCCTGGTCCCACCAGCCAAGGACACACCACAAGACATGGCTAGGCTTGCAATGCTTCACCTGCAGAATGCAATGTCTGTGCATATTCTTGCACAAGTGAGGAGACGGAGGGAGGCACAGCTTGGTTATTTGTCAGGCGTAAAGCAGTTTGAATCCAAACGTACTGAATGCTCGGTGTGAATAAAAAGCTTGTGGTACATCTCAGGAGTTCTGAGCACTGAGGGTCCTGGCTTTGCAGTAAAGCTACTCTTGTTTAGCTTGCTGCCTTTTTTTTTTGGAGATCTTGGGCCAAGCATACAGAATGCGTTTGTGCAGAGGTGCTTCATGGACAGCATGAAATAAGTACCTTGGCTTTCTGAAAAATCACTGGGAATTTGAACTAGTTGCAGTTGTCATAGGTAAACATCAGGATCTTGATTTTACTTAAGCTGGAGCGGGTTCTTTGCCTGCTCTTGAAAATGTTGAAGAGTTTTACAGCATTCAAGGGTTTTTGCTAACAGGAGGAAACAAAATGCTTCATTTAAAACCCAGTATTAGGCCAGATGTTATGTGTAGGAGGGGAAAGCAAAACAAACACAGAACCTCAAATAAAAAATTCAGCAATTACATTTTCCCCACCAAATGGTCTAAGGTATTGAGAGTTAAGATTAGCATAACCTCTTTTTAAGCATGGAACTTCATATGTGCTGATAGAAATGTAAAGATCCTGAAGCATCTGTGTTTAAGCTTGGATGAAGGTTTCAAATCAGAGTTTGTTCAGTGCAAAACTAGATCAGCTAAAAGAAAGGGTTTGCCATGGAAAAGCTTGAGCAGTCTTTTAAGAAAAACTTAAAAAGCCTTAAAGGTTTCTGGTCTTTTGAAGTATCATAGTATCAGTGGTTGGAAGGAACCACAAGGATCATCTAGTTCCAACCCCCTGCCAGGGGCAGGGACACCCCACACTAGATCAGGCTGGCCAGAGCCTCATCCAGCCTGGTCTTAAACACCTCCTGGGATGGGGCCTCAACCACCTCCCTGGACAACCCATTCCAGGGCTTCACCACTCTCATGGTGAAGAAATTTCCTCCTCACGTCCAGCCTGAGGAAAGGAAAGGAAAATAGAAAGCTCTTGGACAAACGATTATGAGTGCCAATTAAAGATCAATGCTGAAGAAAATATTTCCTGGGGGCACCATTTAAAATGTAATATTTGACAAGATATATATATATATGACATTAAGAGGTGAGTGTACATACCTGTGTGCACACTAGCTGAGGAAGAATGTGGAAGCTGAAGAATGCTGAAAGACAAATTGTGTCTTCTTGCTTATGTTAAAATTGTGAGCGCTCTGCATTTTAGGGTGGAATTAGTAGGAAGGTGCAAGTTTTTTCTGGGTAGAAATAAACCCTCATTATTTCAGTGGCACTAAGGAATTAGGGTGCGGTGATCACAGCAGTAATCTCTGATGGCTGATCACTCCATTTTCAACGTGTTTTGGTCCCCTCAAAGTACCACCCATTTTGCAGTGAATTTCAGGGTTTTGTGATGCTTTCTCTAAACATGTGAAGGCCATAAACATTTCTAAGAGGCCAATAACCACATGCATGAACTTTATGCTGTCTTATTAATTGTGGGAAATAATTAGTGTGCTTCAAACAAGTTCTGCTGTATGAGTCAGGGGAGTTTTGAGATGCAGCTTTAGTCCTTTCCTTCAGAAAACTGTTATCCGTTTTGCACATGCCAGAAACGACAGTGTCTCTGATCTTTCATTTGCTGAGGGAACTCCTGCTAAAAGCATTCATAATGCTTCTTAGTCTGGAAAAGGAAAATTGCTTGACGTGCTCCTTGCTGCTCTGGGTGAAATATGTGACGTTTGCAGTGATTTGAGCTAACATGGATGCAACCACATAATTTCTTAACCATGTAATTACTGCGATGATTGTATTTCCCGTGTGAAACACTTTGTCCACTCCTGATGTGACTGAACTTGGCTTGCAAACACACCTTAGATGGTACAAAATGAAACAGCCAACCTGCCTAGATTTCATGGAGTACTGGAGAGTTTATAGATAGCCAAAGTTCTGAAGTCAGTCAGTACCCATGATGGAGAAAAGCCAGTTGAACAAGATGTCCCAGATGTATGCAAGTATGTCTTTAATGTGTTGGATGAGACTCTTGCTGTCTTTTCCCATGTAAAACTTTCTGTGTTTTTAGCATTGGAAAAATTCATATTTTTGAATCACTGAGTTCCTTAGCTGAGGATTTCTCCCTGCTCTCTGAATGCTCTGTAAATGACTTCTTTCCAGTTGCTCAGTGCATCAACACTTTGTTGCGTTATTCTGTGTAACCTGTCTTCTAGAGGATCTTTGTGTCTGATGCCAGTGTTACTTGGAACCTAAGTTCTTAACCTGTAACTGACCATGCCTGAGAAGTGCCAATGCTCAGGTTTCCAGGTGCAAAATACCCCACGAGTGAAAATCAGATCTGTTTGATTCATCATCACAGGATTTCTAGAGCACTTTGGTGACTGCAAAATGCAAGCTGCTTTTTTGGTGGCTCTTGGTCCTGAGTGCGCTGGTGATTTCTGATGGCACTAGCTTTACTGTTACTACTTGTCACTTGGCATGATTTGACCTCCCTGCACCTTTCACCACCTAACCTTTTATCATATCAGTCATTTCTTAATTTGATTTTGTTTATTCTTTCCTTTCTCACTTCACTGTTGTTTTATTCCATCCACCTGGTAGAAGTATATAAAGATGTACACAGGCGGAGTGAGCTCATTGGCTGAGCAGATAGCCAATCAGCTTCAAAGGAAAGAGCAACCCAAAACCCTTCTAGACAAGAAGGAACTGGTAAGATGACATACAGCAGATGATGTGTGCTTGTGATTAGATGTGCTGTAGAGCTGAAGTATTGTGAGTGTCCAGTTGTTACTGCCACTGATGGAATCTGTCGTAGCTTTGTGAAAGATTTCCTTCCCTATTCTCCATCAACCCTCACTCTTCTCCTCATTTTCCTTGCAAAATGTTTTAATCTAACCTCAGCATCCAAGGATTGTACATAAACAATGTACAGTCCTCGTTATGTTTAGGAAGATGTGCTTGATCCATGGGGGCTAATTCTGCGTTATTGCTTTCAGGAGGAGCTACTGATTTTTGTAGTGTAGGAGCAAGAATTGCTGTTTGAGGGATTTCTCATGGTCTTGGATTTCCATTATATGCCTCCTTTAGTCACGTATTTCAAGGTCATCATAAATAGAACTGGTGTCCACTCTTCAGAGCAGGCATGGTATCTCTAGGACCTTCTTTGTGGTGTCCCCCCAGGGATCAGTGCTGGGCCCCATCCTGTTCAATATCTTTATCGACGATCTGGATGAGGGGATTGAGACACCAAGCTGGGGGCAGGTGCTGATCTGTTAGATGGTAGGAGAGCTCTGCAGAGGGACCTTGACAGGGTGGACAGATGGGCAGAGTCCAAGGGCATGAAATATAACACATCTAAGTGCTGGGTTCTGCACATTGGCCACAATAACCCCATGCAGTGCTACAGGCTGGGGTCAGAGGGGCTGGAGAATGGCCATGCAGAGAGGGACCTGGGGAGTAGTGGTTGATAGTAGGCTGAACATGAGCCAGCAGTGTGCCCAGGTGGCCAAGAAGGCCAATGGCATCCTGGCCTGCATCAGGAATAGTGTGGCCAGCAGGAGCAGGGAGGTCATTGTGCCCCTGTACTCAGCACTGATCAGGCCACACCTTGAGTCCTGTGTCCAGTTCTGGGCCCCTCAGTTTAGGAAGATGTTGAGATGCTGGAAGGTGTCCAGAGAAGGGCAACAAAGCTGGGGAGGGGTCTGGAGCACAGCCCTGTGAGGAGAGTCTGAGGGAGCTGGGGTTGTTTAGCCTGGAGAAGGCTCAGGGGAGACCTTATTGCTCTCTACAACTACCTGAAGGGAGGTTGTAGCCAGGTGGGGGTTGGTCTCTTCTCCCGGGCAACCAGCACCAGGACAAGAGGATACAGTCTCAAACTGCCCCAGGGGAGGTTTAGTCTGGATGTTAGGAAGAAGTTCTTCCCAGAAAGAGTAATGGGCCATTGGAATGTGCTGCTCAGGGAGATGATGGTGTCACCATCATTGGAGGTGTTTAGGAGGAGACTGGATGGGATGCTTGGTGCCAAGGCTTGGTTGATCAGATGGTGTTGGGTGATAGGTTGGACTTGATGATCTCAAAGGTCTTTTCCAACCTGGTTAGTTCTATTCTATTCATCCCTGGACAATAAGGTTAGCTTTTTCATGGCCTGGTTAAACCTATGAATTGTGTCCAGCCACTGCAGCTTCCGTGTGTGAAAGAACCTCCGCATCCGGATGCTCCTGTATCCACCTAAACAAAGAGAGAATAGAACTGTGCAGCCTTGGTGCAAGGCTGGACACACAAATTTTAGCTGTGCCTGTTTCTGCCTAGGGCTCGCTGAAAAGGAGTTCCCCCAAAACCTGGGAGGCAGTGATGTCTGCTACTTCTGCCGCAAGCGGGTCTACGTGATGGAAAGGCTGAGCGCTGAAGGGAAGTTCTTCCACCGCAGCTGCTTCAAGTGTGAATACTGTGCCACCACTCTGCGCCTCTCGTCTTACGCCTATGACATTGAAGATGGTAAGGGACCCTCCCTTCTTGGCACAATTCTCTTCCCTGCCCTGGAAGTCCATCTTGTGATTCCAACTCTTTGCTTTGAGTTAGGGGAGAGAGTAACGTTGGTTTCCCGAACTGTTTGGGTTTCCTGTGGCCAGGTCAGGGAAGTGGCTGAGCTTGTGGGATTTTGTTCAACACAGTAACAGCTGCTAGAATGTAAAGAAATAAATAGCAGTTGGGGATTTAAAAGAGTTTAGAGCTTGAGTTTGAAGGCTGGACACTTACTCCTCAGAGAATGGTCTGGATTGGAAGGGACCTCCAAAGGTCATCTAATCCAGTCCCCTCTGCAGTCAGCAGGGGCATCCCCAACTAGATCAGTTTTCCCAGAGCCCTGTTGAGCCTCATTTTGACTGTCTTCAGGGATGAGGCCTCAACCACCTCCCTGGGCAACCTGTTCCAGTGCTCCACCACCCGTATAGTAAAGCACCTGTTCCTAACATCCAGTCTAAATCTGCTCTAGTTTGAAGCCATTGCCCCTTGTCCTATCACTCCAGGCCTTTGTAAATAGACTCTCCCCATCCTTCTTATAGCCCCTTTCAGGTGTTGGAAGGTTGCTATCAGGTCTCCCCAGAGCCTCCTCTTCTCCACACTGAGCATCCCCAGCTTCCTCAGCCTCTCCTTGTAGCAGAGGTGCTCCAACCCTCTGATCATTTTTGTGGCCCTCCTCTGGACCCACTCCATTAGGTCCAAGTTCTTCCATGTCTTCCTCTTAGTACTGTCAAGCAAGGACCCTCCTTAGTGATTAATAATACTTAAGATAATACATTGGAAACAAATGTGGTCAGCTTTTTCTTCTTGAAGATATCACAGCTGTTCAACTCTGCATTTATTTTAGGTGTACTGAAACAGGATCTTTGTAATCAAGGGCTGTGACAATAGCTCATTGCAAACACAAGTTGTGTTTATATAGTTCTAATTAGAATGCTGAAGTTAAATAGAGGTAGGTCAGTGTTAGAGAGAAAGCTTTGTTGAAGCAGTTAGTGAAGATTAAGTGGTGACTCTTGTTTTCTGTATCTGATCAACTGAGGAGGAAGGAACACAGTTACAAAGCTTGCTGCTGATTCACTGACAGAATCTAACCTGCTAAGAATGGAGGGAGGTATCAGACTGATGTAACTAATCTGAGAAACCAGCAACAGATGAAACTCAATTTATTAACAAACTGTGCACACTGAGAACAAGAATTTGAAATCACTTGTGGAAACTGATCTTGTCAGTGTAGCTGTGTTGCATTCTTGGCTTGAGCAGAGATTGACATCAGTTTCATGTTTTCTGAACAAGAATTATGAGAGAATATCTCAGATGAGCCTTTATTTATATCACCAGTTATGCCTTTGTTTTCTTCTGGGGCTGTCATTTATCTTTACTCCTATCTCAGTACAAGAATATATGAAAAATTATGTAAAGCTAGTGAGAGGTTAGATGGAAAGGATACTACTCCAGATAGGGGTGGTGTAGAAAGAGGTGTTAGTATTGACCATTTCCCCACTCATCAAGGCAAAGATGAAGTAAAAATTGTGAACTGACAGGCCGCAGGATCTCTCTTTTCAGGGATGTCCTGTGATAGGATGAGAGGCAACGGATATAAACTGGAACACAGGAAGCTCCAGCCTAATATGAGGAAAAACTTCTTTATTGTGAGGGTGACAGAGCACTGGAGCAGGCTGCCCAGAGAGGCTGTGAAGTCGTCTTCTCTGGAGACTTTCCAGACCCATCTGGATACATTCCTGTGTGACGTGTCTTAGGTGATACTGCCTTGGCAGGGGGGTTGGAGTTGATATCTAGAGGTCCCTTCAAACTTCTACCATTCCATGATTCTGGGGCAGAACTCCAGAATACTCTACTGCAGATCAAACTGTTGTAAAATCTGTAGCCATCTACTACTGCATGTAGCTACAAAGAATATTTTTGCATATACTGGGTAGAATAATGATCATGGAAACACCATCTGGGCATAAGGGATGCAAAGAACCAAAATTATGTATTTATGATGCATTATATAATGACTTTAATAGACTTGCCCAGTCATTAAGAGTTGAGGAAATGTAGAATCATCAAATCAGCCTCTGAGTAATGAATAGAAACCCATTATTCCTTGGCCAGAAGGTCAGCAGACTTGGCATGTGAGTTTAAAGGGGCCAATGGTAATTTTGAGATCAGCATCTTCATCACTAATCAAAGTTGGGGGAAAGCATTTTTCTTCTTTTTAGCTCTGATGTTGCTTTGCCATTTCCAAGTGGCTGAATATCCAACACTGTTTAGCAATAACAGACTAAGCTCCTTCCTCAACTTTGAAAGTTTTTTGCCACCAGATTTAGTGATTCGCTCTGCGAGCAAGTTTATGTATGCAGTTATAGCCAGATAGTTCTCACTGAAGCAAACACAAAGCTCAGAGTTTCACCACACTTAATGTTGGTTCTGAAGCATTATTAGATGCCTAACAGTTGTGCAGGTGTGTGAAGCAGACAGGGCCAAACAAATATATAGTATCCTCTCTAATCTATGTCATTGTGAAAATTTAGCTTATATCTCATTCTGGGCTTGCTTTGAGAGAACAAAGTAACACAGCTACATCCTCACTGCTGCTATTCATCTGGCTCTTTGGATTGATGAGCATCCTGCAGTGTTGTGCAGTCAGTGTCTGGGTTTTAGCCTTCAGTGTCTGAGAATGTTTATGTAGAGCTTTTCTGTTGTTGCTCTTTTTCAGACACTTTGGAAAGAGTGAATAGTAAGAAATGTTTTTTAAGCAGAGACTTCTCAAAAGATAGGGTTTTCCATCATAAAACAAACTACCGTGCAAATATCAACCCAGAGAAACTAGAGGAAGAGGCAAAGGTCAGAATATAGACTGGAAATGCATGAGCAGAGTTGTAGGAATAGGGTAGCAGCAGGGGATGCTATGGGCTGATAGAGCAAGCAGGATACCCTGATAAAGGTGCACTGGAGGAAAATTCTGAGCCATCGGTTTGCTGCTATTAGCACTTTTATTGTCTTTGTGTTACTAGTGCTGATTTGGCTTCCTGACAGCCTTCAGATGCTGGTGAAAACCCATCTAGAATTCTGGGATGTTACTCAAGTCAGTAGTATCACAAAAGGTCTTAATTGTGAGAAAGAGCTCTTAGCTGATGGCCCTTTCCATAAGTAGCCACTGTGCATTTGCAGAGGTGGTTCTTTGGGAGTTAAAGCTGGCCTCTCACTTTCCTCTGCTGGTTGTACTCATTCTTGCTTTTTCCAAAAGTGCTTCTGCCAGCTTTTCATGTGATGGTTTCTTTGTTCCTCGCACACTGCCGCATTGTTAGCATGTGATGCCACACAAGCCTCACAGCTTTGCTTTGGTGTTTGCTGGGATTTTAAGCTAAATGACTGTCAGGCACCCAATGGAAAGGAAGCTAACTAGGAGGGGGAGAGGGGAGGGCTGGACCTAAAACTTCAGCTAGCATTTGCCTCCATGCGTGTAGTGAAGAAACTAGAGGAAGCAATGGAAATGTCAGCAGAAAACAAGTTGCAGGGAGATGGACATTTATCTAGTGCTAAATGGCTGTGTTCTCACTGCTGACCATCATTTGTGTCTCATCTGCAGGCAAATTCTACTGTAAGCCTCACTACTGTTACCGACTTTCTGGTTATGCTCAAAGGAAGAGGCCAGCAGTGGGTCCTCTGTCAGGAAAGGTAACTTATTTTCATCTACCATCTCATGTTCATAGGCTTTGATTCTCAATACTGAAAAATCAAATGTGCTGTGCTTGTTTCAGAAAGCAGGAAAATTCAGAGTGCATCCAGTTGCTTTGTCATGAGAGCTTGTGGTTCTAGAAATCTCATTTAAAAGCAGTTCCTTTTAATTTCCACTTCATGTTTCTTACTATAAAAGACTGTACTATCCCCTTCAGAGCAGCATTTTGATTTGTTTTCTTGTCAGCTGTGACAGTCAGTCTGTGCAGAGACTAGATAAATAATGGTACCAGTGCTGGGTTTGCTTTGTTTCTATGTGTTTTTTTTTTTCCTTAGGATGAAACACATTTTTTGCATGTCCTTTGAAACATGGAGTTCTACCTCACCTGCAGAGGCTATGAGGAAAACCTACCTTAATCTTTGAAGGGTTTCTGTGTGTTAATGGGAACCTGCATGGAGAGAAAGGCTCTCCTTTTTCCTGTAGTACCGCCATGGGAGCGTTACAATGTGGCAGTGGTGGTGCTTGTTTTGCTACCTGATTCTCAGGTTTTTCTTGTCCCCTCTGAAGCTGTGCTGCTCCTTTTTGGAAGGGAAGAGGATCCCAATACTTGTGCCATGCTTCCTGCAAAATAAAGACTGAAAATGATGCTTATTTCTCAGATGAGCAGACTTTATGGATCTTACTGCTTTGGCTTTCTTGAATATCCAGCTTGTTTTCCAGAGCTTTAATGAAGCCATAAATCAGGAAGGAGCATACTTGCTTCAGACACTTGGTTGTTAATTGAGAGGCATGTCTGCCTGGTTCAGGGTGTACAGCACATAGTCTCACTCTGGAGGAGAAAAAAAGACAAAGTATTTCTGATGCATTTTGTATTTTTAATCTTATTTCCCCCACATTCTTCCAGGAGAGCAAAGGAGCTCTGCAGGACACCATGGCAAGTGATGGAAGTGGACGGGCAAATGCCATCCCCACCTCACCAGAGAGGGCCGCAGGTAGCTCCGCTTCCTTCTTTGGCAGGGTGGTGCAGTTCTCTCTCGGCCTCTTTGACAGAGTTAGGCTGGCGAGCCAGCGCCTGCACAGCACAGTGGCCTCGATTGGGCACCAGGTAGCCCAGAACCCTTTGGACTCCTTTTTCATGTGTCAGCTGATGGCTTTTGGGGTTCCCTTTCTCTATATCCAGTCAGAAGTGCTGGTGCAGATCCTAGGGGAATTCTGTGGGCAGCCTGCTGACCAGTAAGAATCCATGTGACCCAGCTGGGAGCTTTGTAACTCGTGTGGTATCTTTTCTTCCCGGGTGCCGTGTGAATTTTGTGCGCTACGTGACGGTTTCAATATATTGTTTTGCACTGTGGCTTTGGGGCCTAGATGCTCTCAGTTCTTTCAAGGACACTGTCTGAAAGAATTCTAGGAAAACACAGATGCTCAGTTGAGGGTCTCCTCTGAGTGGGCCCGGATGAAGAGCCCTGTAAGGTACGCAGTGGAGCGCTCCTGAAGTGAAAAGTTGTTGTGGTGCGCTGGAACAGCTCACAAACTGGATTTCTGTGTTTGCCTGAATTCTGGGTGTGGTTTCTCATTCTTCCAAGCTTCTCTTCATTGATCTGGTACTTGAATGGGAATGATCCCATTATCTCTGGACTGTGTGTCCTTTGGAATTGCGGGTGTCTACCAGCTAATGGGATCGGATTCTTTAATCCCCTTGAGTTTCGTGGTGCTGGCAGGTCACGGTGCTTCTCCCTCACTGCCAGACTCTGTGCTGCTCCTGGCTGTGGCTTTGGGAATGGGGAGGTGAGCGTGTGTCTTAACTGTGAAGTAGTTTTGCCTTTTAACTTGAGATTCTAATTCCTTCTAACATGGGAGAAGTGTCTGTGCTCCAAATGCTTATTTGTCCAGCCCCCAAGTGCTCAGAAAAAGAAAGAAATCTGATTTCTAATATTTGTTCCAAGACTAAATCAGCTGCTTTTAGAGAGAAGAACACAGTTAGAGGAACGCTTTGAGAACAGTGTTTTCACAGTGACAATTGAGAAAAGGCATTAATGATATTCCGGCAAATAAAAATCATGGGTTTGACTGACTTTTGATTTCTTACTCTTCCAAGTGTTCCTGAGATTGTATCTGTATGCAGTCTGACAAAAATTTATTCTTAGTGTGCACAGGTGATCTTGAAGTGTAGTTAATTCCATGGTTTGGTCTTTTGTTTGTGTGGAATTTCCACATGGCAAAAATGGAGGAAAGGGAAAAAGACATGGAAGAAGGACATTTCCCAAATGCTATGGGCAGATGGGTAAACCACAGCAGTTTTTTGAAGAACTTGAAAAAGTAATTTTTGGAGCACAGGGATATGAGAATAAGGTGGTTTATGGAGTGAAGCTATTGGTGATGAGAAGTGGAAGAGTTTAGCTATGTATAAATTAGTTTATTAAAACAATTGCTGGCAGAAAGGCTCAAGGTGCATTAGCTCAGCTGGTCAGGCTAGGGCACCTTTCAGGCTGTGGGGCATTCTTGTGTGTATATGACAGAAGTGCATTTAATGGTAGAAGAGTGAGCAGTGGCCCTACTGTTCTCCCTTCTCTGACAGGAAAAAGACATTAGGGGAAAAGCTTAGAGTAGAATAGAGTAGAAAAATAGAGTAGAATTAACCAGGTTGGAAAAGACCTTTGAGATCATCGAGTCCAACCTATCACCCAACACCATCTAATGAAATTTACACAGGTGCCTGTGGCAGCTTAGGCTGGATGCCTCCTGTTACTACCACATAAGCTAAGCTAATCCACTAAACCATGGCACCAAGCACCCCATCCAGTCTCTTCTTAAACACCTCCAGTGATGCTGACTCTACCACCTGCCCGGGCAGCGCATTTCTGGTGAGATCATTGATTAGGGTCTCCCTGGGTGAGGATGCCAAACTGATAAGGTTTGAGGTTCAACAAGACCAAGTGCAGGCTCCTGCATCTGGGTTGAGGCAATCCCAAATATAAGCTGGGCAGTGACTGGCTGGAGAGCAGCCCTGAGGAGAGAGACTTGGGGGTGCTGGTGGAGGAGAAGCTCAACAGGAGCTCTCAATGTGCACTTGCAGCCCGGAAAGCCAATCTGTTCTCTTTGCAAATTAAGTATACCTGCTACAGGCTTAACAAGGGTTAAGAAGCAGGAGGAAGCTAAATGCAATGTGCTTCAAAGGCCAAGCCAGTGTTGTTAAAGCCAGGTCAGTTCTTTGGTAGCATTAACAATCACGTGCTGTAGGTACCTACCTGTGGCTTCTGTTCTTGCTGGGTAGGTAGATCAGGAAACATGCCAAGTGTTTACAGTTATGTATGGTCTGAATAAAGCAAACCAAGCTCTTGAATTGTCAAACTTGCTAATAACAATAGAAAATTAGGATACTTATTCCTTAATAACCAAAAGGATTGCATCTCCAGATGTTGAGCTATCTGCATGTGTGCTTTCTTGCAGTCATTAAATTGTCTAAGAGACTATAAGTAGTCTGCTTCTACTAGAGTAGACAAACACTACAAGCAAAATCATGTTTGAAATGGGGATAGAGAGGAAGCTTTGTTTCTAAGGCTTCACTTCACCATCAGGTAGACTCATCTAATCCAGGTCATACATCTGAAAACATTTGACCTCCCTTAAGGCAAGTGCCACCAAATGAAATTTTGCAGTAGCAATTTCACACCCTCAGGTCCAAGCCAGTCCCTCAGCAGTGAGGCAGATCTGGATGTGGAGTGTAAGTTGCCTCTAAAGTGATTAATTAAAAAGTGTTAACATGCACAGGTTTGATATTTGGAGATGGAAAGATAGCTTAGAAAGCAAAAGGAAGGTCTACAACAGAAAAATCCATGAAAGCAGATAGAAGACAAAACCCCCACTGTTTAAAAAGTGGTGTACCTCTGAGATAAATGTAGTCCCTGAGTTAGCCAAAGTGCTTGTCCAGTGAGATTTGTGAGTCATGCAAAGCCTGCTTTTTAGCTGCCATGGAATCCCAAATGGATGTCAATTGCCTTGGGTCTCCCACTACTCTTACTGTCTCTTGGGCAATGCCACCAAATCTGACCTATTTTCTTAATTTTAGCCAACTTAATGCTTGAAATCTCTTCAACCACAGTATAGCATTCAGCACATTTTTTCAGCTGAGGTAAGATTGGTCATAGCAAGCACTTTCTTGTGGTGTGGTACTAACCTGATTGGCATGTATTACCTTTGCTAAAGATGAGTCCCTCACTGAGTGGCCACAGCCTTAGCTGGCATTCGTTGTGTTTTGCCTGTCCCTTGTATTGTAATGACGATAGCTGCAAGGCCCAATCTGCAGTAGGCAAGTTGAGATTCATTTATTTTTTAGCAGTCAACAAGAATTCCTTTTCTTGGGAAGGTTTTGCCAGGAAGCATTTTGTGGTGGTTACCAGGGAGGGCATGGTCAAACTGGCTCTTGCAGCATAGATCAGCTGCATCGGTTCGGGAAGTGGCAATAAGCTTTTGAGCTTTTGGCAATAAGCTCTCCAGGGAAGGGAAGTTGGGGAAAGCTGTTCCTGTGCTTTTGGTCCTGCTGTACTGTGGCATGCTTGTTGTGGTTTCTGTAACCTTTTCTGTACCTTGTCTGCTTGGTTTTCTCTGTTTCCTGCATTTACCTCTGTGCCAAAACTGCTGCTATTGCCAAGAGAGGGGGAAAAAACCCACCTCCAAACTTTGCTTTCCAGCTGTCTCTCCTCTGATAACCTGTATCTGCTGTGTCTTGGGTTTTTTTGTGGTGTGGGTTTTTTTATTTAATATAATTTACGGTACTTTATAAAGGTTGGTTGTGCTTTTAATCCAAATGCTGTTCTTGTTCTAAAGGTCTGTAAGAGCATATTTCTCAACTTTCAGTGCTTTCTTGACAGATGGACTTGGAACAGTCTTTAGCCCTGTCAGCATTTTGATAATGCTCCTTGGGGTGACTTTAGCCAGTGAAATTTAGTTGTAAGATGTTTCCCACCTCACACCGAATGTTTCTGTCCCTATCAGCAATAGGGAGTTCATAAAGCAAAGATCTGCCAGGAAGCCTCATACTTCAGCATGTACAGCAATAAAAGGCAAGTAATGAGGTCTTTGCAGTAGTTACTTGACCTGTGAAAGATTTAAGAAGCCAAATACAAGCCTTAGTATGCAAAACTGAGACGTGCAATACAAATTAGAGGCACTGCGTCTCCTGCTTCAAAAATCACAGAAATTTATATTGTATGATAGAGGTATGCAATGTAAAAAGGTAAAAATTTCCCTATGGATGTGCCTTAAGTGTTTTCAGGGAGCAGTGTTCTGAAGGAAGTCCTTCACAGTAGGCTCTTAAACAGTCTGTGTATAGCAAGCAAAGCTGCACTTTACACGAGGAAGTTCTTTTGCTGACTTGAGAAACTAGAAAAGGGAGGCTGCTTCCTCTAAATGGCATGCCCTGGAAAGGAAATGATCTGAGCCAAATTCTTGAGAGGATCTTAACTGTCTGTGAAATATTGAATCCGTCTGAATGCATCCAATAGACTTTGCACACGGTTCTGCTTCTGTGTCTAACAAGGTGCGAATAAATGTTATGTATGTTTCTGTATAGATGGAAGCTGCTTGTTCAAAACCATGATTCCTCATATACTGATCATGTGAAAATGATTCAGCTCCAAGCAGTGCTGTTTGCTTGTGCAAACAAACACATCTTCATGAAATCCTCCACTTGTTTCTTTCTTTTCATTATTATTGACATTTGGGTTTTGTTCTTGTTTTAATTTGGCCTGTTTTCAGCATTGCATTCTTGAAGGTAGCAGCGACCTCCTCCTGTGGCAGTCATGTTCTCTTTCACCTCAAACCACTGACCTGGGCATTTACAAACACTTCCATGTCCCATCCTCCTACCACCTCACCTTCCAAAGTAAACTTCCAGAAAAGATAATTCTTCTGCTGCTGTGCCTTGAATACTGTCTGTTCTGTTTGGAGGAGCCCTGGTGGTGTGTGTTGCAGGACATGGCACGTGATACTGAACCCTTTCTTGGGGTTTCATACACCTCCAAAGAGATCTGATGCAAGATTTATTTTCTCTCTGTAGGAACATTTAAAATACAGACTTAAGAACCAGACCCTGTATTTTTGGAAGCTGTGTATAGTTGTGTGGGTTGCCCAACTTAGGACCTAGGTTCAGTGCCCAGTGAATCACTGCTTAATAGCAAGCCAGGAATCTCTGTTAGGATAAGTGCTCGACTGTTCCCAGTCCATCATGTTCCTTGTCAGTGTTCTTATCAGGATTTGGGTGGCTTTGGTGTAAAGGAACACAGAATGCTGAAGGGCCAGCAGTCTGAAGCCCAGAAAGTTTGGAAAAGCAAAAGTTATTTGCTCTAAAGAGTGCATCTAAAGATGCAGCTGACCTGCATCTGACTGAAAAATCCTTAGGAGGGATGTACAAAACAGCCATGCGCTGAGTTGGATCCTGCTAAGAACACTTCTCCTTGGGAGTAGCTGGGCTCCCAGTTCCACCTTCCTCTCAAGCTTTCAGACCTGCAGTTGTGCCACTGGAATATTTGTTTATTGCTTGTGTGTGTATATCCTGAAGGGCGATATGAATTTTTCTGGGCACTTTAAGAGCTTCATTGAATGGTTTGGTATCAAGTTTGTGTGAGGGAGTTTGGATTCTTTTGTAATTGCAGAATTAAAATACCTGGCATCCTGGAAACGTGGAATCCAAGAAACGACCATTCTGAGATGGTTTCCCTCAGAGAAAGTGAGGGAGGGTGCATAAAATAAGCTTGGTGAGAGGAAATGCTGAAGTGAGGTGATTAGTGCTCAGAAAGGCTTCATGTCTCCTCTGTATAGCCTCTTTGAAGATATGGAATTATGCAGTTGTTTTATAACCTGTTCTGTTTTAGGGGGTGTGTGTCTTGGAATTCTGTAACACGTGGTTTTCCTGTTGCTGTGAAATCAAGACGTTATTTGTTCAACTCTGTGAAATGTTGAAGGGAATAAATTCCAAACAAACTTCAGGTTTCTGAGTTTTTCTTTTTCCTCATCCTTCACTGGTTCCTGATGAAGGATGCTGTGAGGGATGTGTAGCTGGGGGAGAGTGGAATGAATAGATCTGGCAAGCTCAAATGTAAAAGATATTTCGGGGAGCTCCATGGCACCTGCTGGCTGTCAGTACAAAGCTATTTTTCAGACTTCTTTTGTTCTGTTGTTTGGGGGTTCTTGTTTGTTTTTTCAATTGGGCCATGTTATGGTTTGAGTGCAGGGTGTACTCTGCACAGCCAGCGTGACCGACTGCTGCAGAAAGCGTGCTAAGGACCCAATACAAAATACTCAATCACATTGGCAAAGCTGCCTTTAGATAGATGTGCTTTCAATGCTGTGGCCTCGCTAATTTTGGTTGATTTGGAGGTGATTTTGTGTGCCTTGCTGCAGGCCAGAGGTCTTTGTCACCCTCTGTAGGCAAGGCAGCGATACCCACATGTGAGGGGAGAGGAGGAATGTGGGTGAGTGCAAGTCAGCACTCGGCAGCAGGGAAGCTTAGTCTTGCACCCGGTGTGACAGGTAAGCATCTTGGCAGGATTTAGTTCCTCTTGTTGGCATAGTAGCAGCTATGGCGATGTTATGTTTTGGTGTGATGGAAAGACAAAAGGGGAAGCATGGAGCCTTGTAGCCAAATCCTATGTCTTCCATTCTCACTAGACAGTTGTCTTCTCTCAGGAGAATTGTGCATGGGGAGATGACCTCCTTCCTCCAGGCCATTAAGAGACTCTTGTGATGCTCTCACCGTGACAAACAGAACTCAATCATAGTTACAAACTGCATTTTCCTGTTCTCAAAGATAGATTGGTGCGGTCTACATTAGGGACTCATTTTGTGTTTTCTCTTGCATGCTTATCATGCTTCCTTCTGAACCATAAGCAGCTAAGAACTTGTAGCAGCAGATGACTTTTGGCAGTCTTGATTGTGAACAACATGTCTTCTCTTTTGGGTTTATTTGGCAAAAGTAGTTATGCTTAAATGGCAACTCACAGAACTGCAGCTGCAAAACAATTCTGCTGCATTTGGGAGTTCCTTCCTTGGAGGAAAGTACTCATTTTATGCCTTTGCAGTTGCCTTCTGTCTTTCTTTACTGTGACCATCAGGCTAGATTTTGAGGCTGAAATGGGCCTTCAGCTCTGAGATGGAGCTATGAGCATTCAGTGTGAAACTCCATGTGCTGTTGCATGAACTGGAAATGTCATTCTGATGCACAGCTCCAACAGCCTTCACTGTTCTGCATCAAGAATGCTACATAAAAGTTCTTTAGACATCAAATGTTTGCTTCATGAATTTAAAAAAACAAAGAAGAGCAATTCTGACACAAACAAAACAAACCATCCCCTGCCACCAAAACCAACAAACAAAACAACAACCAAAAACCCCACAAAACAAAAAGCCACCAAAAACCCCAAGCAAACTGCAAGCTTGAAGGGAAATTGTCCTGACCTCATCCCCTGCAGAGATGAAAACAGAACTCCTTGCTGTACAAGTTTAGGAAATACTCTTCAGTTAAAACTTGGAACAACCAAGAAGTTGTGTGATGGGAGAGCTCCCAGACTCTCTCACACCATTGCCCTTGAAGTCCACACAGGTACTTCGTATTTTCTGTGTCTGTGGTTCTTGTCTTCTGGTGTTCTTATGATTGCTTCTGGGAAGACTTGAGAGCTCTATCTTGCCCCACTGCATGAGTGCTGCCAGGGAGCTCTTTCTGGGGTCCTGACACTCAAAAGTTACTCTTTGTTAAAAGCATCCTAGATGTTCAGGTTTGTTTCACAAACTACCTTTTCCAAGCATTTTCCCCTTCACTAACACCCTTCCTTCTTGCTCCCATTCCAAATTAACATACCTTAAAATTATTTACACTGTAGGAAACCTCATCCTGTAAATAACCCCCAAACTTTCCCAAACATCTTTCTTTTTAACCTTTGTGGTGCAAAGAGAATGACTTCAAAAATGAGGCAAAAAAAAGATGATTTGGCCCAGGTCATGTTCTTGCTGAGTGCTTCTTTGCCTGGAGCTCTGAAAAGAGAACACATTGGGGTTTTTTTCTGTGTGTGCTACCCTGGGGTCTGGAGTTGGACAGAGTTCTCCTTCTTTAAGACCTGTAGAACTTGGTCAATAGATTAAATTTTCCCTTCATCTTAGAGAAAATGAGGTGGTGTAATTTATTTGCAGATAAAATCCTCAAGAAAGAATTTTTCTGTAGAAAATCTTACATCCCAAAATGGAAATTGAAGAACTGAAGTTCACTATATAAATAGTAATATATCAAAGATAATGTTAAAAAACTAGTTATCATTATTATGTGAATGAATCACTTTAAAACATTGAGGTACTGAGCAATTGACAAATGCACTGCGGATGTTCTGTTTCCTCAAAAACCAGATGACTTCCACTGAAGATGGACTGAATTATCTCTTACAGGGCTTTGGAAACCTCACTCTTAAGATTTGAGCTTTTGGGACCCCTAAAATGTTTTCCACTATGTATGCCAAAACATTTTGCTTCATCAGATCACAGGATGTTAGGGGTCGGAAGGGACCTCTGGAGAGCTTCCAGTCCAGCCCCCTGCCAGAGCAGGAGCATAGAATCCGGCACAGGTCACACAGGAACACATCCAGACAGGGCTGGAAAGGCTCCAGAGGAGGAGACTCCACAACCTCTCTGGGCAGCCTGGTCCAGGGCTCTGGGACCCTTACAGTGAAGAAGTTCTTCCTCATCTCAAGGTGGAACCTCCTTTGCTGTAGTTTATATCCATTGCTCCTTGTCCTATCCCAGGGCACAAGTGAGCAGAGGCTGTCCCTGTCCCTTCCTTCCTGACCCCCCAGCCCTCAGATATTTATAGATGTTTATTAGAATCCTTCTCAGTCTTCTCCTCTCCAGACTAACCAGCCCCAGGCCTCTCAGCCTCTCCTCATCAGGCAGGGCTCCAGTCCCTTCAGCATCTTTGTAGCCCTTTGTATTTTGGTAGCTTGTTGGTACAGACCATCTCCTTTGTCACGCTGCTTGCTATGGTAGTGTAGAAAGTCTGGTTTAGGCTGGATGTTAGGAGAAAATTCTTCACAGAAAGAGAGATTGGCCATTGGAATGTGCTTCCCAGGGAGGTGGTGGAGTCACCATCACTGGAGGTGTTTAAGAAGAGCCTGGATGAGGCACTTGGTGCCATGGTTTAGTTGATTAGATGGTGTTGGGTGATAGGTTGGACTGGATGATCTCAAAAGGTCTTTCCCAATCTGGTTTGTTCTGTCCTGTTCTATTTACAAGTTTTTACCTATTAGACATACTACACTTCTTTCTCTTTTTCTGTCACACCAGATAAACTGTTCAGTATGTATTTTCCCCTCTAACGTTCTGTAACAATGATGAGAAATAAAGGTAAGCTACCTCTGAAATACAAAAAATGAATGAATAAACCTCTGTTCACCTCTACATCAGTTAAAACAAGCCAGTCATCATTTCGGCACCTGCTTGTCAGCAGCAGCATAATCTATTAAGGTGTATATTTGGTAATGTGTGTTAAAATACCAGCTGGAAATAACCTGAAGGGAAGGAATAGGTGCACCCAAGTCACCACTTGTGGTGGTTTGGCTCTGGCCAGGGGGGCCAGATGCCCACCAAAGCCGCTCTATCACTCCCCCTCTTTAAGCAAACAGGGGAAGAAGGGAAGGAAAATATAACAGAAGCCAGAGAGTAAAATAGGAACAGTTTAATAACACTAATAAGCAAATGGCAATAGACCGCGCGGAAGCAGAAAGAAACAGAGCGAGAGCTGTTAGTCTCTACTGCCCATCAGCAGGACGGTGGTTGGTCTCGGGAAGCAGGGCTCTCTAAGCTTGGTGGTTCCTTGGGAGGATGAACGCCATAGACGAATCCCCACACTTCCTTCTTTCACTTTATTCTTATACCTGAGCTGATGTCATATGGTATGGAATACCTCTTTGGCCAGTCTGAGTCAACTGGCTCAGCTGTGTCCCCTCCCAAGATTTTGCCTGCCCCTCGATCCACTCTTGGGGCAGGCAAATGTTGAAAGGACGCAGCCTGGATACTAGATTCAGCCGTAGCCAAAACACTGCTGTGTTATCAACTACTGCTGCAAAAAACCACAACACTAGAAAGATGCTGTGAGGAGAATTAACTCCATCTCAATTCAACCCAATACACCACTGAACCTATTCTGCTTCTTTGAGGTGTGTTTATGGAGGAAGAAGGGATAGTGGTTACTGAGTTCGTCTTGGGGATGTAGAGGTTAGTTTAGACTTTCCAAACAAAACTGGGCAGATGCTCTCTACAGATGAGGTGGTGCTTCTAGGCACTGTGTAGTTGCTTACATCTTCTCTCAAAAATGTATGTTTAGTCTGACATTTCTCCTGTTTGCTGTCATCCCACAAGGCTGTGGTTTCTGTTTTAGGAAAGTTTCATAACTGTCCTTTGTGTTGTTACAGAAGTTTATCTGATGGCTTGAGGGTAGAAATGTTTATAAATAGAACTTTTCATTTTATTTTTTTTTTTTTTCCCAAGAGATGGTTCAAATACTTTCAGGCTTGGGTAACTCAGTGATTTAAAACATCAGAACTGATGTGCAAGTTATCTTTAATGAGTAATGTGTCTTTTGGGAGCTTTCTTCTTGAGAGAGTCCAACGAAGGGCTACAAGGATGCTGAAGGGACTGGAGCCCTGCCTGGTGAGGAGAGGCTGAGAGGCCTGGGGCTGGTTAGTCTGGAGAGTAGAAGACTGAGAAGGACTCTAATAAACATCTATAAATATCTGAAGGCTAGGGGGTCAGAAAGGAAGGGACAGGGATGGCCTCTGCTCACCTGTGCCCTGTGACAGGACAAGGGACAATGGATGGAAACTACAGCACAGGAAGTTCCACCTTGAGATGAGGAAGAACTTCTTCACTGTAAGGGTCCCAGAGCCCTGGAACAGGCTTCCCAGAGAGGTTGTGGAGTCTCCTCCTCTGGAGCCTTTCCAGCCCTGTCTGGATGTGTTCCTGTGTGACCTGTGCCAGATTCTCTGGTCCTGCTCTGGCAGGGGGCTTGGCCTCGAAGCTCTCCAGAGGTCCCTTCCTAATGTTCTGTGAGTTGGAGCAGACTTTGCACATACCTGGCTACATACCTATATACAAGAATTTTCTTAGGTTCCCAAAGAATCCTGCTAAGTTTTGAAGTGCTGGATTACTTTCCATGTGGAACATGTGGAATAGATGTAGATAATAGTCAACTATGCAATAGAACAAAGGAGCCAGATGTTGATTCTTTTGCAGTATAGGGAGGTTTTACTTGGGCCAAGTATTCCCCACTCTATTTTCTTGTAACTGGCAGTCTCAGGTTTCAGTCTGTTCCATTGACAGCACCTCATAATCTTGACATAAATGATAGAAATTAAGTAAGGACATGGTTAGTATTTAATTAATTATGGAAAACTATACTACATTGCAACAGAAGAGAGTGTGGTTATTAGCTCAGTAGCTGAAAGCAGATGTTAATTTGAAAGCTGTGTTCTCAGTCTGCTCACAGTTTGAACAGGAAACTGAAAACATTTCATATTCCACTTTTCTTTTGTTTGAAATGATGATAGAGTTTTGGGTTCGTGATTGGTTGTTCTTTAATGATCAAAATATTATCCGGTATCCAAGATAGACTTGGAAGTACCAGTTCCTGTTAAAAGTAGGCAATATTTGTATTGGTAGATTCCTCTGTTACTTTTAGATGGAAATGTCTTTGATTCAGCTTTGTGTTGTTTGCACACTGGGAATTGCCTGTCTGATCCCTCCTGGTGAAATGAGAGGTTGTGGGAGGGCTGCTCCCTATGAGTGGCAAGAAATAGATGCTGCTATGAAAAAATTGTGCCAAGTCTTAGGCAGTAGAGATGATGGCAGAGGCTTTCTCAGGGCATAAAAGGGGTTCCAGTTTGGATTATGAGTGGACAGTTGCTCTTAAATTCCAAGTTAATTAATTAAACACAGAGAGTTCTTCACTTAAAGGGGGAAAATTCATGAGCCAAAATATAGTGCAGCCTTTCCCTTCTTTTGTTTCCCTCCCTGAATGTACCTCATTCCAGGTGGCTCTTTGAGGTAGCATACCTTGAATAGCTCCCAGGACAAAATTTACTCCTGCAAAGTAATGTTGTCTTTAGCCAGATTATCCTTCAGTGCTCTTCAGCCTTCCCACACAGCTTCTTTCAGGAAATGGAAATGAGGGCGGGCAGCGTATGACAGAGCTGCTCAAAATACTGGAGAGAGCTCGGATGTGTTAGGTGCTGCCAGCAAACTGGAAAAGGATAGGAAACATGTTAATGCTACAGCGTCCTAAACAATACAATACAACAATTTGTACTTAATATAAATTGATGTGGAGATTGTTTTGTCTCTCTAGTGCAGGAAACCTATTTGAAATTTCACAGAATCACAGAATTGTGAGGGTTGGAAGGGACCTCAAGGATCAACCAGTTCCAACCTCCTTGCCTTGGGCAGGGACACCTCACACTATAGCAGGTTGCTCACAGCCACATCCAGCCTGGCCCTAAAACATTCCAGGGATGGGTCTGCCATCACCTCTTTGGTAACCTATTGCAATGTCTCACCACCCTCATGGTGAAGAACTTCTTCCTAATGTCTAATCTAAATCTCTCCTCCTCTAGCTTGGATCCATTCCCCCTAGTCCTATCACTACCTGACACCCTACAGACTCCCTCCCCAGCTTTCCTTTAGGCCCCCTTCAGATACTGGAATTTGTCCAAAGGTTAAGATTTTGTGCCAGGAAAGATGCAGTAAGGAGAAGCAATTTTAGCAGTATTTTCTGGGCCTTGCAGTAGGTGACCCAATAGCTCCTTGCCCCTATTTCTTTGCTCCACCCACAAGCTACACCTCTGGACTCCTTCCAGGAGCCAAAAATAGCTGTGTTCCTGGAGAACTCTGTACCTCTGCTGCAATGAGGGCAGCTTTGCTGTGTTGTCATGCTGCGTGCTAAACGTTCAACTTTCATTGCCTGGTGCACTTCCTCTCAAACATAGCTTTCTAGTGCAAGTGCAGATGAATTTTAGGTTTTGAGTCCCAGGTGTATAAATCAGAGATGACTTTGAAATAAAACAAATGATTTATGCAAGCTTCTGGCTGCTCCCACAAAACCTTAAAGAAAGGTCAGCTCATTCATACTGGCATCTGTTTTGAGGCCTTGTCCTTACTGATGCTGGAGGAAGCAACTTTTTATCAGTGTCTCTTTTGATGATTCTAAAAGTGTATTTTAACCACTGTAGGGGAAAACATTGCAACACCTGTAAGATAAGCATGTAAATTAGTGATTTAATTCAGGAGTCAGGCCAACTCACTTCCATAATTATGAAGAGAATGATCTTACACATTTGCTAGCAATATATGAGGGATGAAGAACTCATTTCTAGCTGGAGGTTGTGGGATGTGTGCAGGAGGACTTACATCTTTGTTTCTGGGGTATCTGTTTCAGAATCCTTTTGAATATTTTAGCTGTCAGTTATTCCTACACACATTACAATGGTCAGGGGGGATCTTGGGGACCTGTTAGCTTCTCTTTGCATAGGGAACCAGTAGATATTGAGAGGAATCTTATGCTCTTTTATGCTTTTTTTCCTTCTGGATTCCTGCTGTTGAATCAAGTGATGCTAATGTCACCAGTGGGAGTAGTGTTAGTTCTTTCATTCTCTTCTGGGTATTTCTGCATCAGGGGACATTTAGATAAAACACCTTTCTGTCTGTACAGCTTATTCTCTCCCTTTCACTGCTGAGGTCCCCCCTCACTTGCTGGGAAGAATTGCTAGACTGACAGTTTGAGTCCTGAGCTTTGATACGACAGTGGAGGTCTCCACCATGCTGGTTGCCCAGTGGCAAAACCCTTTTTCTTCTGGGAGGCTAGAAAGAGCTGGAATGTGTCCAGAGAAGGGCTGTGAGGATGATTAGAGGGCTGGAGTTCCTCTCCTATGGACAGAGTGAGAGAGTTAGGGCTGTTCAGCCTGGAGTGGAGAAGGCTCCTAGATCTTATTGTGGCCTTCCAGTATCTGAAGGGGGCTACAAGAAAGCTGGGGAGGGACTTTTGAGGGTGTCAGGTAGTGATAGGACTGGGGGGAATGGATCCAAGCTAGAGGAGGGGAGATTTAGTTAAGACATTAGGAAGAAGTTGTTCCCCATGAGGGTGGTGAGAGACTGGCACAGGTTGCCCAGGGAGGTGGTGGAAGCCTCATCCCTGGAGGTTTTGAAGGCTGGATGTGGCTGCGAGCAACCTGATGTAGTGTGAGGTGCCCCTGGCCATGGCAGGGGGTTGGAACTGGCTGATCCTTGCTGTCCCTTTCAACCCTGACAATTCTGTGTTTCTATGATTCTAAGAGCTGCTCTGTCTGCTCCTTAATTCCCTAGGCCTTAAGTGTCAGTGTAAGGACAGTTGTGTCAATCAAATCCAATGTGCATATGAAAGTTTGCATAGGTACAGTGCCCATATCAAACTTCAAGAGCTTTGACTCCGTAGAGGCTATCATCCAGAAAACATAATTAGTTACTGTTTTTATCTTTACATAAGGATTTCAGTGGGGCCACCTTCAGGTTTGAGCTCATTTTGAATCCTGTGCATGGACATTGCCAACATCTTGCTTGTGAGTAGACTTCTTCTTTTCAAACTGCTTTTGTATTTAGCAGAATGTGGATCCAATTGGAAACAGACACCAGACAATGCAAGATTTGATGAGCTTGCAATACAGCTGAGTCATTCAGGCTTTCTGAGGGCTTGGGAGTACCCTAGTAAGATAGTAAGAGGGAATATTGAGGCATTATATCAATGTAAGATTGATAGGTGATGACTGTCAAGTATTTAGGGTCAAATAGATTCATTCTTGCTTCTGTCTGAGCAGGTGTTGCCCCTTTTAGTTCAGGGCATCCTGCCAGGACTTGCACAGCTCTGCAGCATGCGACGTGAGGCTGTGAGAAGCAAGCAGGGACAAGAGTTCCCAGACCTGCTGGTGGTCTTCCACGGATTTTTTTTTATTATTATTTAATTTTTTTTTAGATGTTTCTTGAAAGATAAATTTTTAGAAGTGGACAAATGTGGTTTTGAAACCTCAAAGAACTTCCTGACTCTTACAAAAGCCATTCCATTTAACTTGGTTTTGCAGTGCAGTGTTGCCTTCTACGTGTTTTATGTCTTCCTGTGCAGGACAAAAATTAGCAGTAGCTGGATGCTGGTTTTGGAGTGGATTAAGGCAGGGATTTCTGGCTGCATCTCTCAGAAGAAATCACTTCCTCTTATTAAATGGAACGTCCTAAATGACTTACTGTTTTAATATGTGCAGCATCCAGCAGCAGGCCTCAGTACTAAGACTTTTTTTGTTGCTGAGTGCAGTGAGTATCTCACAGGAGGTGCCATTACTCAACCTGCTTATGTAAACCATGTAATAATTGTCCTTAAAATCCATCATATTTTAGTCCATTTTTTGTCTTGACTTAAGTGAAGCTGAGAGGGAAGGAATTAGAAATGGGCATTCTGGTTCCTGTCTCTGACACTGCCACTGGCCTGCTGTGAGGCTGCCTTCCTGGTATTTAGTCTCTGTGCCTGGACTTGTGCTGTGCCTCTACAGTACTTCCAAAATAGGTTTGTTTTAATGTGGTAGTACTCATAACACGTTTTGAGGACCTGGGGTGCAAAGTGGACTTGGAATACTAAGAGGCAGTTAATGGAATTGAAGTGGGTGAGGGCGGTGAAGCTTCTGAGGAAAAAAAAAGTTGCAACTCAATTTGCCATTAACACAAACCTAAAAATGCTGCTGGGTCCTATTTGCTGCCACCTTTACAGCTCTGTGGTAATCTTTGCTGAACCCCAAGCACACTTCAGAAACCTCACCCCAAAAGGTATTTCTTGGGAATTAGTGCAATGGAATCTGAGGACTTCCAGCATTTCTGACTCAGAGCTCACTATGTCACTTGGAAACTCCCTGAGAAAAATTCCAATCTTCCACATCTGCTTTGTCCTATGCAATATGCTGTGGTTTCAGTAGGAGCTGTTGCATCTGACATAGCTGTGTTCTCAAACACTTGAGTGGAGGTAGAAGAAGCAATTGAAGAGTTTGGAAAACATAGAATCATGGAATTGTCAGGGTTGGAAGGGACCTCAAGGATCATCCAGTTCCAACCCCCTGCCATGGCCAGGGACACCTCACACTACAGCAGGTTGCTCAGAGCCACATCCAACCTGGCCTTAAAAACCTCCAGGGATGAGGCTTCCACCACCTCCCTGGGCAACCTGTGCCAGTCTCTCACCACCCTCATGGGGAAGAACTTCTTCCTAATGTCTAATCTGAATCTCCCCTCCCCTAGCTTGGATCCATTCCCCCCAGTCCTATCACTCCTTGACACCCTCAAAAGTCCCTCCCCAGCTTTCTTGCATCCCCCTTCAGATACTGGAAGGCCACAAGAAGGTCTCCTCTGAGCCTTCTCTTCTCCAGACTGAACAGCCCCAACTCTCTCAGTCTGTTTCCATAGGAGAGGAGCTCCAGCTCTCTGCTCATCCTCCTGACCCTTCTCTGGATATGTTTCAGCACCTCCAGATCTTTCTTGTAATAAGGGCTTCAGAACTGGACACAGTGCTCCAGGTGGGGGTCTCGTAAGAGTGGAATAGAGGGGGAGAATCACCTTCCTCGACCTGCTAATCACACTTCTTGTGATGCAGTCTAGGCTCTGGCTGGCCTTCTGGGCTCCTGTTGAGCTTCTCATCCACCAGCACCCCCAAGTCCTTTTCTTCAGGGCTGCTCCCAAGCCAGTCACTGTAATACCGTACCTGTTTATTTTCACATGGGTGAAAGCAAACAGGTAGAGTGTCTCACAGTCTCATAAGAGGATAATATTTGAGAAGTCCTTTCAGCAGGAAAATCTTCATTCTGAATGAATTCTTTCCTCCTTTTTGCATATGTTTCAGAGTAGATTCCTTTATCTGAATTGCTGAAACTCCCCAAGTCTGCAAAATGCTGGACCCACGAGGTCATATTTAATTTGGAGAGCTTGCAATCTTAACAGGATTGGCCTAAGAAAAGGAAATCTAAAGGGTACTGCAAGATGAATGAAAAAATAAATTCTAGTACAACAGGCAGATAGTTTCCCTTTGGGAAGAATTTGTTATTCTGAGCTTCCCAGTGTTCTGCCTCTTCAGCAAGTGCCACATCAGGGAGTAACCTTGGCAAGATGTCATCTAGCTCATCAGAATAATCCATGGATTTTACAGAACAGAGCAGTACTGGGGGAAATGACGATGGGATCCTCTCTCAAGAGGAGCTTATCAAGCCTTCCAGTGATTGCCCAGGCTGCTGGAATAGGACACATGTATGCAGGCAGGCAAGGAGCCATTCAGTGTAGGAATGTTATCTCTGATGGTACAGTTATCTGCACAGGAGACAGGCTGTGGCAAGGCTGAGATAAAGGACTGGCAGCTTTCATGCAACAGCAAAGCAGCCTGGCCTCTTTAAGAAAAACACTTCCCTTCAGAGGAGCTGTGCAGTGTTCATGCCCCACTGACGTTTCCTGGGTAAAGAGTCAGGTTTTTAAACGTGTCCTGTTTTAAATGCTTGTGAGTTTGCATCAGAATTCTGGATCTGCTGAGAAGCTGCTCCTGGCTTTAAGGTGTCTTCTGTTTCTGTCTAGTACCAGGTTTGGTTTGGGTTTGGATTTTTTTTTCTGGCAAATGCAGCCTCATCTGCCCCTTCTTTCTCATTGAGACTGAGATACTGAGCGCAATTTACAATACAGTCTAGGGAATGCAGCACAGTGATTTGAGAGAGACTTTTACCCTCCAGAGGAACACTAGAGAAAAAGCTTTAATGTCTACCAGCACTGCATTGGAATAGACCTTGCCCATGCTTATAGCACCAGGCAAGACCAAGTGCAAGGTCCTGCGTATGGGTCAGGGCAAACCCAAGCACTGATATAGTCTGGGCAGTGACTGGCTTGAGAGCAGCCCTGAAGAAAAGGACTCGGGGGTGCTGGTGGATAAGAAGCTCAACAGGAGCCAGCAGTGAGCACTTGCAGCCCAGAAAGCCAAGCAGAGCCTGGGCTGCAGCAAGAGAAGTAGAGCCAGCAGGGCAAGGGAGGGGATTCTCCCCCTCTACTCTGCTCTGGTGAGACCCCACCTGGAGTACTGCATCCATTTCTGAAGCCTCTATTACAGGAAGGATCTGGAGGTGCTGGAAGGTGTCCAGAGAATGGGCATGAGGATGATTAGAGAGCTGGAGCTCCTCTCCTATGAGGAAAGACTCAGGGATTTGGAGCTGTTCAGTCTGGAGAAGAGAAGGCTCAGAGGAGACCTTCTTGTGGCCTTCCAGTATCTGAAGGGGGCTATAGGAAAGCTGGGGAGGGACTTTTGAGGGTGTCAGGGAGTGATAGGACTGGGAGGAATGGAAAAAAACTAGATATAAGTAGATTCAGATTGGATGTTAGGCAGAAGTTCTTCCCCATGAGGGTGGTGAGAGACTGGCACAGGTTGCCCAGGGAGGTGGTGGAAGCCTCATCCCTGGAGGTTTTTGCAGCCAGGCTGGGTGTGGCTCTGAGCAACCTGCTGTAGTGTGAAGTGTCCCTGCCCATGGCAGGGGGGTTGGAACTGGATGATCCTTGAGGTCCCTTCTGACCCTGACAATTCTGTGGTTCTATGATTCAATATATGGAGGGAATGAGGGTAGGAAGCTTTACATTTCCTTGTCTCTTTTCAAAGTTTCTCACAAACTTCAGAGCATAACATAAGCAAATTGTTTGTCTTCTGATCATGTTAACAGTACTTGTATCTCACACTTACATCCTTTAAGTTCATGGGCTTTAAGGCTTTTCCTTTGAACATTGAATGGCTTTGTGGGGCAGAAAGTTGGCTGTCAGCAGCATTTCTCCTGTGTCACGTTCGTTAACAGGTTTGACAATGGTTTTGGAAGGTAGTTCTTCACGGCACCTTTCAGAAACAAAGCAAACAGACCAAGTAGACCAAATGGTCTGTACAGAGCAGACTCCTAGAAATTCCTTGCTGAAACTGGGAGTGGTCTGAATTTCTGCATTGTGTTCTCCAACTGAGAGCTGTTTGCATTGCAGAGTGGAGAATATGGCCAATCCTGTAGCTCAAGCATATGGATATATAAATTAGAGAAAGTGCTGGCAATGTCCTTCCTATGTCTTTGAGTTTGACTCTGTGCTTAGAGGACATCTTGACTATCTCCTTTTGCATCAAAGCTTAGGCGGATTTTCCCACCTTTCAATTGCTTTTGAAACACCGTTTCATTGAGCTGTTTACTCCCACTTGCTGTCTGTGCTGTGGCAGAACTGCTTTGATACTCTGTGTGCCAGTTGCACTGGGTCTTCATGTGAGAAGGGTGGTGATGGGTCTGCATTTGGAAAAACATACCTGAAAGATTCTGTGTGTGGTGGGGTGAAATTTCCCCCCCAGCATTAGCTTTGCCAGACCAGCCCAGTATAAACAGAAGTCAGCTTGATTTGTCACTCCTTTTTTACCATCTAGTGAGTGCTGCCAGTCATTCTCCCCACTCTAGATACTGCAGCACTGAAACAAACATTAGTTGCTTTGGGGTTTTTTAATTAGATTTTTACTTAGTTAATTTTTAGTTCAGTTTCATTTAATTATATGGGAAGGGTTTTATACTTTTGTGGGTTTGGTTTTACTTTGAGAAGGCTGATCTTTCTTGTTAGAAAAAGAGCAGTGAAATAACACCAGCTGGATAAAAAGCTCTTTTTGTTTTCATCATTTTGTTTCTACCTGTGGAGTTTGCAGCTGTCTCAGGATATGCATCAGAAGAGAACAGGTTAAAAACAGCCTGTGAAAGGATACTTCTGTTGAAGTGGCTGAGCCCATCTGATGGCTCTGTTGTGTATCAAGATTTCCGAAGAGTTGAAAGACTCCCTTGAGGTTTATTTTAGTGTATTCCTCCTTTGCTTTCCCTCATCTTGTTGATCTGCTGTTACCCAGAACCCTTTGGGTTTTGTCACTATCAGCTAGAAGTGGCAGAGCAATATTCCAGGTCAGTTCCACTGTTACTGTGAACTCATGGTTGGGGAATGCAACACAGATTACAGAAATAGATTTGGCTGAGGTGGTATCACCATCTAGAGAGAATGAATTGAATCATGAATCCCAGCTGAAAAGGCAAGTCCAGTTGAACTAGACTTTGAAAACACTAACACCACATCAGTCTTAGCAGCAGGACATGGTAGAGACTGTAGTATCCCTGGGAAAGCAAGGTCATGTTCCTGCCTGCCACCTGACCAAGCTTCTGTGGCTTGTGCTGCAGTTCCAGTTGAGTGCACAGCAGCCCACGTTGTAAAAGCATTCAATAATACTGTGGAAAAGAGAAAATCCACTCCTGGCAGTTGTCTTTATGAGAAGTTCTTTCTGGAGAGGGGATACAAATAAATGCCACTAATTATGGCAAGGCCCATGGAGTATGGGAGTAATTGTTCTGGAAAAAAAAAAAGCTCTTAGGAATAAACTGAGAAACTGCAAAGGAAGGAGAAGGAAACACAGAACTGTCTTGGAGGTCAAAATGTGTGAGGGTAAAAGAAATGTTACCAAAGCTATGCTGAGTTAGAACTTGCAAAGGAAAGGAAAGCAAACAGCTGTTTGCCTTACGGGAAATCAGTTATTCCTGTAAGGGAAAGCAGAAGTGGCCCCACAGTGGAGAAGGGGATGATGTAAGGTGCAGTCTTATGCATAGTCAGGCTTTCAGTGGAGACAGTGGCTTTGGACTGGAGAGCAGGAGTCGGTGTGCAGCAAGGTTTGGAAATAGAAAAGAACCAAATGAAACTGGAAGCAAAATTTAAATACTACTTTACTGCAATGAATGGAAATTAAATTTGACCAAATAATCTTTGGCTCAGAAGAGCAGAAGAATTTTGCAAAGAGACTGTCAGCTTTGTGAGAACAAGCTGTATGAAACCAGGGTGTGCTGATGCACATGGACTGTCTAGTTGAGAGTAATGGTGTGTGACCACTGGGTGACAGAAGTATGACTTGCAGATAAAGAAGAGACAAAGCAAAAATCATAGAATCACAGAAGGGCTTAGGCTGGAAGAGACCTTAGAGATCATCTAATCCAACCTCCCTGCCATGGGCAGGGACACCTCACAACCAGCCCAGGTTACTCAAGGTCCCATCCAACCTGGCCTTGAACATCTGCAGCTGGGGGCATCCACAACCTCTCTGGACAAGCCATTCCAGAGTCTTGCCACCCTGTAGTGCAGAATTTCTTCCTAAGATCCACTCTAAACCTGTCCTCTTTCAATTTCAATCCATTTCCCCTTGTCCTATGGGTGGACACTCTTGTAAACAGTTCCTCTGCAGCTTTCCTGTAGGTTCCCTTCAGGCATTGGAAGGCAGCTGTAAGGTCCCTCTGGAGTCTTCTCCAGGCTGAACAATCCCAGTTCTCTCAGACTATCCTCATAGCAGAGGTGTTCCAGGCCCTGGATCATCTTTGTGGCCCTCCTCTGGACTTGTTCCAACAGATCTAGGTCCATCTTACGGTGGTGACACCAGAACTGGACACAGTGCTGGAGGTGAGGTCTCAGAAGAGCAGAGTAAAGGGGGAGAATCCCCTCACTTGATCTGCTGGCCACACTCCTCCTGATTCATCCCAAGATGTGGCTGGCCTTCTAGGCTGCATGAGCACACTGCTGACTGAACAAGTACATGTCAGTTAATCTAAACAGTAGAGAAAACACTTTCTTTGAAGGAATATCTAAAGGCTATTAGTTCTGTAAGTTCAGTCCTTTGGCTTTATAAAGTCAAGTGATACAAACTGAGATGTGGATTCACCAAAGCTGGGCTAGCTTTTACCTGCAAGGTAACTGATGAGCTCCATAAGGGAAATGCAGTGTGCTGGAGCAGCCTGGGCTTCAGTGAAGCAACTGAAGGGTGCCACGTGGAAATAATTATTTAAACTGGATACAATGAGGAGATAGTACAGGAAATGTCAAGTAGCTGAGAGGTTGAATCATAGAGTCATAGAATTTTCAGGGTTGGAGGGGGCCTCAAGGATTATCTAGTTCCAGCCCCCTGCCATGGGCAGGGACACCTCACACTACAGCAGGTTGCTCACAGCCACATCCAGCCTGGCCTTAAAAACCTCCAGGCATGAGGCTTCCACCACCTCCCTGGGCAACCTGTGCCACTGTCTCACCACCCTCATGGTGTTGATTGAGAGATTAAAAGGTTTTATTGAGAAAGGAAATAGTGGGTTGGGTGTCACTACACACTGTGGAGTTTCACAAAAAAATGACAGAATCATGGACCATAGAATGCTTTGGGTTGGAAGTGACCTCCAAAGCTCATGCAGTCCAACCCCATCTGCACTCAGCAGGGGCATCCTCAACTAGATCAGGTTGCCCAGAGCCCTGTCCAGCCTCACCGTGAATATTTCCAGTGATGGGGCCCCAACCACCTCCCTGAGCAGCCTGTTCCAGTGTTCCACCACCCTCATGGTGCAGACCTTGTTCCTAAACATCTGGGGACTGATTTTTGTAATACTTCTGCTAAGGTTACTGGCATGAAAAATAAACCTGCTGATGAAATTCATTGCTGAGGCAAGGTTTCAAACCCTCCTCAATGCAGAGGAGGCTAAGCATGCCATACCCCAAGAGCTGCAAAATGTCACAGACTGTAATATTAAAAATAGAAATGTAATAATAGCAAGCACAAGGTCATGCATTAAGAAAGTGGTGAGAGTTTTGGCTGCCATCAAGGTGCTTATCAGTGGAAAGCAATGAAGGAGAAAGATCTGGCTATCAGTCAGTAAATAAAAGCCACCAGTGTTATGTGAGGTATAAAGAGCCAAGCGTGTTCTCAGAGTGAATCAGACGAGAGTTTTCTGGCAGGGTTGTACATTATGCTGATAAAGCCTCAGCTGGAAAACTCTGCTCAATTCTCATCACCCAGGTTCTGGAAAGATTAATCCAAACTGGAACACATGCAGAGATGGAGGGAAGGTCAGCACACTGAGGAGCTCCACAGAGAGGAAGGCTTGGCTTGTTCAGCAAAGCAAAACAGAAGCTAGCACAGGTTGGGCTCTGTTAGTAGTAAGCTGGATGAGGGTGAACAGTGGCATAGTATTTAAGCTAAAATACTAGAGTTTTAGAAAGAGATGCATGCATGCAGGTTAGACTTTAATTCATTGAATGCCACAGTGTCAATGGAGGTCCCATATATTTTTTTCCATCTGGTTCACATGTCCTTACAGTTTTCTGGGGTTGACGGGATTTGTGTTTGCAAACATCTTACCTAGATTTCCCCCTGTGCTTCACTTCATCGCAAACAAGATTCAAACACATGTTAATTTCAGTCTATTATAAATATTAGAACTTGCTCCCAGTGGGCCTTTTTCTTTCTCTCTCTCCCTTAATCTTTAAGTAGTGGGAGTACTTTCTTGTTGCCTAACTCTCTAGACTGACTCTTAACAACTTTGATAAAGTATCAGGGTTGCTCTGTAGCATTTAGTTAATCAGGAGGTGTTAGGTAATAGGTTGGACTTGATGATCTTTGAGGTCTTTTCTGACCTTATTGATTCTATCATTTGTATGTCTTGTAAAATATATTCAGTCTGTAGCTAGGCTGTCCCCTACACAGGCTTCATTGCAGCTATAATGCCCGAGAGGCCTTGAGCACAGCCCTGTGAGGAGAGGCTGAGGGAGCTGGGGTTGCTTAGCCTGGAGAAGAGGAGGCTCAGGGGAGACCTTCTTGCTCTCTACAACTCCCTGAAGGGAGGTTGGAGCCAGGTGGGAGTTGGCCTCTTCTCCCAGGCAAGCAGCACCAGAACAAGAGGACACAGTCTCAAACTGTGCCAGGCGAAGTTTAGGCTGGAGGTGAGGAGAAAGTTCTTCCCTGAGAGAGTTGTTGGCCATTGGAATGTGCTGCCCAGGGAGGTGGTGGAGTCCCTGTCCCTGGAGGTGTTCAAGAGGGGATGGGATGTGGCATTTGGTGCCATGGTTTAGTAGTCGTGAGGTCTTGGGTGATAGGTTGGACTTGATGATCTTGAGGTCTTTTCCAACCTTACTGAACCCATGATTCTATTTCATCTTTCCACTAGTACACATAACATTGTTTTTAGCAACTGTTGGCCAAAACCACTAAGAGTCCCTTTTGCAGTTTGGCTCCCCAGCAGGTTCTGCCAGTAGTGGTGGACAGGATAATGACCTAAGGTATTCTCTTGCTTAGTTTACCTCCCTCTGCCTCGTGCCCTTCTACTCCCAATTGCTCAATCTATTTTTCTTTTTAAATACAGATCTGACTGTTGCATTTATTATGTATTCACTGGCTTATTCTTTAGGTTCTAATGTGAATGGACTGGAAGAGCCCAGCCTCGCCAAGCGGCTGCGGGGCACTCCGGAGCGGATTGAGCTGGAGAACTACCGCCTGTCGCTGCAGCGGGAGGAAGAACTGGAGGAGGTTCCCGAGGAGACTCTTGCAGAGCATAATCTGAGCAGTGTGCTAGACAAAGGAACGGAAGAGGATGTGCCCAGCAGGTGAGCACACATTGCCCATGAGTTGTTGGTTGGGTTTTTTTTTTTAACCTAACAGACTTTTGCTTTCTTTCCCCTTTTAAAAACCTATTATTTACCAGATTGGCCATTTCTAAGTTGTTAGAAATGTTTTGCTTATTGTTACGATGGTATGGAGGCTATCAATATGAAAAAAATACTATTAAAACCTACTTACTGGTTGGAAGCACTGGGTTGTGGGACAGATGTCTCAGCAGCAGGAACAAGTAACAATTGAAACAATATGAGCACAAATCCCGAAACAGCAAACGGCACTTTAAACCGTCAAGAAAAAAGGGAACGTCGGCAGGGAAGCTGGAGACTGCCCACAGAGTGGGGGAGGGACTCCCAAATTCCCTAGGGACACAGACCTTTAACAGATGCTTATTAAAATCAGATTTCTTAATTCCTCACTGATCCTGGCACCCCGTGGCACACGTGGGGATGTAAACCAAACCACAATGGCGTCGACCACGTGGAAGCTGCAGGAGCAGTTTCACTTTCTGCTGGTGTCTGCAGCTTGTTGCTGAGGCACATTCAGGATTTATCCCTGAAGGCTTTGTAGCTGAAAGCCTTGTAGAAAAGAGGTTGCTGCTGAAGCACACAGAACTTGTTGGCTCTGTAGCTTTACCTACATGGAGAGGTTCCTCTGCCGCAACCCTTCACAGCAGCATGTGTCGCCTCTTCCAATCAAGCGAAACTGTGCCGGGGCTCAGCTCCTCCAGGGGTCTGCCTCTCGGCCTGGCAGGACATGTCCCTCTGCCCCTGGGCTTTACAAGGCTGTACAGTGAGGAGTCTTTGCAGTCCTGTCTGGGCAAACTGAAACACAGCTCGGCTTCCAAGCGAGGCTTGTGCTTTCTCCCAGGGCGTGGACAATTGCAAGGCAAGGCTCTGGTTCTTTGGGCTGGTGCTTATAGCTTTCCCGAGACAGTGCTGGCCAGGGACAGCACAGATTGAGAGATAAGCCCCTGACACTGTAACCTATGGAAAAGGTTTTCTCCAAACGTGGCCTAAGGCACACACAGCTGACCCACTTGGGTTCCAGGGCATGTTCAGGCAAGCCTGGGCAATGTGGGTGTTTTCCTGAAAACCCAGACCTGCTGGCTCCTGCCTCATTGTCTGGTTCAGGGCATTTCTGAGACTTCTTGTCCCTTCGGGACACTTCTGTACCCAGGCATTTTATCTTGTGGTGCACAGCAATAAGCCAAGGACCAATGGACACGAACATAGAAGGTTTCAGCTCAGCATGAGGAGAAACTTCTTTACAGTGAGGGTGTTGAAGCCCTGGAGCAGGCTGCCCAGAGAGTTTGTGGTGTCTCTTACTCTGGAAACTTTCCAAACCCCCTGGATGCATTCCTGTGCAGATTACCCTGGGTCATCCTGCTTTGGCAGGGGGACTGGACTGGATGATCTATTGAGGTCCCTTCCAATTTCTAGCATTCTGTGATTTTTGTTCTTGTAACTAGCAGTTAAGAAGGTTCCTGTGATACCATAACACCATAAAACTCAATCCTAATTTGGAAGGAATTTGATTTTATTTTTTAAATTCTCTTTTTTCAAGTTTGTCTTTTGAGCAGACAGAACGTTGATTCACATTGCAGGGGGTTCCAAACTTACCTTCTCTCCTGCATGCTTTCCACTACACTTCAAAGCCACTTTTGGTTTGAAGATTCAAGCTTGGCACATGTAATCCTGACTGAATGCTCGTGCAGTGCCTTAGAGATTGATGCAGAATCACAGAACTATCAGAGTTGGAAGGGTTCTCAAGGATCATCCAGTTCCAACCTCCCTGCCATGGCCAGGGACACCTCACACTACATCAGGTTGCTCACAGCCACATCCAGCCTGGCCTTAAAAACCTCCAGGGATGAGGCTTCCACCACCTCCCTGGGCAACCTGTGCCAGTCTCTCACCACCCTCATGGGGAAGAACTTCTTCCTAACATCCAATCTGAATCAACCCACTGCTCGTTTTGCTCTATTCCCCCTAGTCCTACTCAACATCTTAAAAAGTCCCTCCCCAGCTTTCTTGTAGCCCCCTGCAGATACTGGAAGGCCACAAGAAGGTCTCCTTGGAGCCTTCTCTTCTCCAGACTGCACAACCCCAACTCTCTCAGTCTGTCTCCGTAGCAGAGCAGGTCCAGCCCTCTACTCATCCTTGTGGCCCTTCTCTGGACATGTTCCAGCACATCCAGATCGTTCTTGTAATAGGGGCTCTAGAACTGGATGCAGTGCTCCAGGTGGGGTCTCACTGGAGTGGTGTAGAGGGGGAGGATCATTTAAATCAGTAGTTGTTTGGAAAACATGTTGTGCCTTCACAGGTTTCCCTTTCCACAAAATTATGTTTAAGCACAACAGGATCCAAATGCATGCAGGTAGAGCTACTGGAAGTGATTGTCACAAAATCATTGAGAGATAATACTTGAAGAATGCTTTTGAACTTCATAGTCACAGAATCACAACACATTAGAGGTTTGAAGGGACCTCCAGAGATCAACTCCAAGCGCCCTGCCAATGCAGGATCACCTAGGATCAATTCCTTAACATGTTAATTTCTTCAGAAGATACTGTTTTGATGTTTTACATAATTGGGATTTTTACTTAGTGCTCCCATTGAATAATCTTAGGTCTGTTTGTAGGGGATGCAAACTGTTTGCTTCATCATCCATCCTTTTGTTCCCTGCTCAGGACAGGGAATTGTATCAGGTGGGACAACATATGCATTAATGATCCTGAGGGATTTTTAGACCTTTATGTTTCTAGCTCTAAACCAGAATTTACTAGTATAGAGCGTTACTGTTATTAAATGGCCAAAGGCTTCCAAGGGAGAAGAGTTACTTGAAGTGGAATTTTGGCATTTTGCATGAAGCTGTTGATCATCTCCAAGAGGTATTTTATGAGATTTTGGTGACTGAGGGCAGTACACTATTAGATTAATGAGTTTGATTTTGGGTTTTGGTTTGGTGTTTTTGGTGGGGTGTTAACTTCACTCCCTTTGCTCTCTGTAGATCCCTGTAACCTGTATTAGGCTGAGTATTTCTGTCTGTAGTGGACTGAATGGTATAATTCTACATGCAAAAACCACTGTTTAGTGGCTAACTCAGGCTCCATGACAGAGAGGAAAGAGAAAATACATCCAATAGCATTAATAGATGAGGGGCGAGCAACTGATGTCGTTTACCTGAACCTGAGTAAAGCCTTCGACACTGTCCCGCACCACCTCCTGGTCTCCAGGCTGGCGACACATGGGTCTGATGGATGGACCACTAGATGGATAAAGAACTGGCTTGATGGCCGCACCCAAAGAGTGGCTGTCAACGGGTCCATGTCCCAATGGAGGCCAGTGACAAGCAGAGTCCCTCAGGGATCAGTCCTGGGACCAGGCTTGTTCAGAATCTTTGTGGGTGACATGGACAGTGGCATCGAGTGCACCCTCAGCAAGTTTGCTGATGACACCAAGCTGTGTGGTGCAGTGGACACGCTGGAGGGAAGGGATGCCATCCAGAGGGACCTTGACAGGCTGGAGAGGTGGGCACAAGCCAACCTCATGAGCTTCAACAAGACCAAGTGCAGGGTCCTGCATCTGGGTCGAGGCAATCCCAGGCACAAATACAGGCTGGGCTGGGACTGGCTGGAGAGCAGCCCTGAGGAGAGAGACTTGGGGGTGCTGGTGGATGAGAAGCTCAACATGAGCTCTCAGTGTGCGCTTGCAGCCTGGAAAGCCAATCAGATCCTGGGCTGCATCAGGAGAAGTGTGACCGGCAGGTCAAGGGAGGTGCTTCTCCCCCTCTACTCAGCTCTGGTGAGACCCCACCTGGAGTACTGCCTCCAGTTCTGGAGCCCCTATTACAGGAGGGATGTGGACGTGCTGGAGCGTGTCCAGAGAAGGGCCACGAGGATGATCAGAGGGCTGGAGCACCTCTCCTATGAGGACAGACTGAAGGAGTTGGGGCTGTTCAGTCTGGAGAAGAGAAGGCTCCGAGGTGACCTCATTGTGGCCTTCCAGTATCTGAAGGGGGTCTACAAGAAGGCTGGGGAGGGACTTCTCAGGATCTCAGGTAGTGATAGGACTAGGGGGAACGGAATGAAGCTGGGAATGGGGAGATTCAGGCTGGATGTGAGGAAGAAGTTCTTCACCATGAGAGTGGTGAAGCCCTGGAATGGGTTATCCAGGGAGGTGGTTGAGGCCCCGTCCCTGGAGGTGTTTAAGACCAGGCTGGACGAGGCTCTGGCCAGCGTGATCTAGTGTAGGGTGTCCCTGCCCCTGGCAGGGGGGTTGGAACTAGATGATCCTTGTGGTCGCTTCCAACCCTGACTGATTCTATGATTCCCTCTTACATTGACCTGGCAAAATTTCTGTCCCAAAAGCCAATGTGGCAAGCAATTTACTGAGAGATTTTTCTAGACCCTGTAGCTTCTCGGGTATACTTTGTTCAGCTCTCAGTCATACATCACAGGAAACTGAGAGAAAAAGGAAGAGGGGAGGTGCTGGGACTCCGACCACTTTTTCAGCAGCAAAAGCAACAAGCCCTGATTTGATCATCTTCACTGTCTTGGTGCAGCACCGCAGGGTTAGGAGCTGGCAGAGATGGGGAACTCGTTGTTCCCTTCACATCTTAGAGTGATAGATTTGGCTTCAAGGCTCACTGAAGCATTGACTCTACATTGAGTAGGGACCATGCATTTCAGTGTACAGTTTCCCAGCACACATACACTTAGAAGCTTGCACACAGCAGCAAAGAAAACAGTATTCAAAGTATATCTTTCCAAGCTCCAACAAGAAAAGAAATAAAGTCCTTTAAGCATCCAGACCCTGAGCGCACAGTTTTGAGGGGCAGAAGACCTTTTAAATGCCTTATTTAGCTTGCAGTAATTTCCAGTTTTGAAGGAAGGCCACATGGCAAGGGAAGAGAACAGGTTAATTTCCACACTTGAGGTTTTGATTCCTCTCCTCAGCACTAAATCTGTGTAGGTATGCTTTTAACCAGATATTCAGCTGCTTATACAAATTCTGTAAAGCAGCTGACTTGGGTCTTTGATCTCTGTTTTATAGGGGAGGAAAAAAAGCTTCAGTGATTGAATTAATTCCTGTGGCACAGGGTTGGCATTTGAAAGGAATGCCTACTGTACCAGGCCATCTCGCTGCTATCCCTCAGTTTCTTACTTCTCAGTATTGAAAGGTCAAACAAAACCCCAGTGGTAAATAAAGCCCAGAGGCAGTCAAGTGAGCCATGTGGTGAGGAATGCGTGCCATCAGTATTACATGCGATAAGCTGGCTGCTGGAAGAGTAGCTGCTCGTCCCATTCAGCACTCAGGGCAACAGTTGGAGCAGCAGAACACCTGACAGCTCCCAAAAACCTCAGCATGCAGCACCTGTCATGTTTATTTCCACACCAAAGTGGTGGGAGAGTTGATCAGGGAGGAGGGGAACAGCACGTTTTATCTCTGTGGCACTATCTGCATAAAGCCACTGGAATATGTTTCCTTCTGGAATATGCACCCAGCCCCTGGCATGCCACAGTGCTTGTACACAGTGTTCAGCATGGGAAAACCAGGCAACCTGTTGAAAAAAACAGTATTTGGTTCAGGATGTGACAATTGGGTTGGAGTTTGAGCAGAAGAATGTTCTGCATGTGCAGATCAGTGAGGAGAATTTATGAGCCTATGGACATAATGGGAGCACGAACAAAAGTGGCTTCCTTATTAGCTTGGCTATCAAAAATTGTCTCTCAGACAAGTAGATAAATGCAATTATGTAAACATGGTATTTTTGTGTAATGTTAGACTAACTGAAGTTCTTCACCTGAGTTATCCATCTGCAGCATAATAGAGTGATACTCTATTTGTATTTTTTTTCAAGCTGTCATTTTGTCACATTCTGTGGTAGAACCTGGGAAAGGCAAACAGAATCACAACTGTGCAAGTTGCACTTTGTAGACTTACACAAAACTTGAGCTCTGTTGTTTTCTACTTGTTGGTTTTCCTTTTTGTTGTCTGTGTGGAATGGCTTCTGCCTTAAACTACAGTGATAGTTTTCTAGGGAAGCAGAAGTAGAATACTGTACTTGGATACAGCACCAGAACAAGAGGACACAGTCTCAAGCTACACCAGGGGAGGTTTAGGCTGGAGGTGAGAAGAAAGTTCTTCTCAGAAAGAGTAATTGGCCATTGGGATGTGCTGCCCAGGGAGGTGGTGGAGTCACCATCCCTGGAGGTGTTCAAGAGGGGATTGGACATGGCACTTGAAGCTGTGGTTTAGTTAGTCCTGAGGTGTTGGGTGATAGGTTGGACTTGATGATCTCTGAGGTCTTTTCCAACCATTTTGATTCTATGATGAATCACTCAAACTTCAGTCATTCACAAGCAGATGAATTTGGGCCCTCTAAGATTTCACAGAAAATCACAGAATGACAGAAAACATCCAGTTGGAAGAGACCTCCAAGCTCATCCAGTCCAACCTTTGACCCACCACTGAACCATGTCCCTAAGCACCAGCTCCACTCACTGCTTAAACACCTCCAGGGATGGGGACTCCAGCACTGCCCTGGGCAGACCATTCCAGTGGCTGAGAACCCTCTCTGGGAAGAAATACTTCCTAGCATCCAGCCTGAACCTCCCCTGGTGCAGCTTGGAACCATTTCCTCTGCTCCTGTTGCTTGTCACCAAGGAGCAGAAGCTGCCCCCTCCTCACTCCAACCTCCCTTCAGGGAGCTGTAGAGAACAATGAGGTCTCCCCTCAGCCTCCTCTCCTCCAGCCTGAGCACCCCCAGCTCCCTCAGCCCCTCCTTATAGCCCAGGTGCTCCAGACCCTTCTCCAGCCTCTTTGCCCTTCTCTGGACATGCTCCAGCCCCTCAATGTCCTTCCTTTAGTGAGGGGCCCAGAGCTGAACACAACACTCAAGGTGTGGGCTCAGCAGCACTGAGCACAGGGGGATGATCACCTCCCTGTCCCAGCTGGCCACAGTGTTCCTGATCCAAGCCAGGATGCCATTGGCATGTGGCTTTAATAAATACAGTTCTTTTATGACAATTATCTAGTAATGAAAAAGAAAGGAAGAGGACCCTTTCACCCTGCAGATATGTTCTGTCAGTGTGCTGCCCTTAACATTAATTTTCCAGTGCCAAATGCAGCTGTCTTTCTCCATGGTACCTCTAGAATGTATGGGCCCTTGTTCTAGCCCCTCTGCTTATCACAGAATGTTAGGGGCTGGAAGGGAACTTGAAAGCTCATCCAGTCCAACCTCCCTGGCAGAGCAGGATCAGCTAGAGCAGATCACACATGAATGCAGAGGAACTGTTAGTATTAAACAGAGATGTTTTGTAAGAGCAGTAATGGTTTTCTGCTTTGTGTGTTTTAAACTTAGCTGTGTGAATACTGAGCTCATTATTGTCATTATCCTTGCACTGCTTCCCACAGTTTCTTACTGCTATGTACACAATGTGCTTAATTGGACACTTATTATAGTTCTGTCTGATGGAGGGAAGTGAGGAATTTTGTAGTGGCTTTGGGTGGGGTTTTTGCAGCTTTCCTTAGCCACCTGCTCTGTCCTTTGGCCTGATAGTTGTGTTGTGTGTTCTTACCACTCCCAAAGCCGTCCGTGGTTCATCCCCAGCAGATGCCAAAACCATCTTAGCTGTCCCAAATGCTAACAGTGGCTGTGAACTTCTGCATCCTGACACTGGACTGCTAAGAACTCTTGCACTTGTTTATCCACAGCAGTAGGAAGAAAGTAGAATAAAAGAGAATTAACCAGGTTGGAAAAGACCTATGAGATCATAGAGTCCCATCTATCACCCAGCACCGTCTAATCAACTAAACCATGGCACCAACTGCCTCATCCAGTCTCTTCTTAAACACCTCCAGTGATGGTGACTCCACCACCTCCCTGGGCAGCACATCCCAATGGCCAAGCTCTCTTTGTGGGAAGAACTTTTCTCCTCGCCTCCACCCTAAACCTCCCCTGGCACAGCTTGAGACTGTGTCCTCTTGTTCTGGTGCTGGTTGCCTGGGAGAAGAAATCAACCTCCACCTGGCTACAACCTCCCTTCAGGTAGTTGTAGAGAGCAATAAGGTCTCCCCTGAGCCTCCTCTTCTCCAGGCTAAGCAACCCCAGCTCCCTCAGTCTCTCCTCATAGGGCTGTGCTCCAGACCCCTCCCCAACTTTGTTGCCTTTCTTGGACACGTTCAAGTGTCTCAATGTCCTTCTTAAACTGAGGGGCCCAGAACTGGACACAGGACTCAAGGTATGGCCTAACCAATGCTGAGTACAGGGGCACAATGATCTTCCCTGCTCCTGCTGACCACACTATTCTTGATGCAGGCCAGGATGCGGTTGGCCTTCTTGGCCACCTGGGCACACTGCTGGCTCATGTTCAGCCTACCATCAACCAGTACCCCCAGGTCCCTCTCTGCCTGGCTGCTCTCCAGCCACTCTGACCCCAGCCTGTAGCACTGCCTGGGGTTGTTGTGGCCAATGTGTAGAACCCAGCACTTGGATGTGTTCAATCTCATGCCCGTGGACTCTGCCCATCTGCCCAGCCTGGAAAGGTCCCCCTGCAGAGCTCTCCTACCCTCTAACAGATCAGCACCTGCCCCCAGCTTGGTGCCATCTGCAAACTTACTGATGATGGACTCCATCCCCTCATCCAGATCATCAATAAAGATATTGAACAGGGTGAAGCCCAGCACTGATCCCTGGGGCACACCACTAGTGCCTGGCTGCCAGCTGGATGTGGCACCATTCACCACCACTCTCTGGGCTCAGCCCTCCAGCCAATTCCTAACCCAGCACAGAGTTTCTTTCTGCTGTGTTCAGGTGTTACAAACTGTAGGAATGCTGCACAGATGTTTGGATCCAGCTTTACAAGCACTTTGCTGCTGCTTCACCATCTTCAAAAAAACAAAACAGGGCAAGGTCTATCACTTGCAGCCCGGGTGTGATGCTGCCACTGAACGCCTATGAAATGCTGACAGCAGATAATTAATGTCATGTGTTCCATCGTACATTTTGAGTTTGTGTGTGTTGAACGACTTCTTACTGACCTGAGACTGGTCTCAGCAAACTAACTGTTTATCTTTTTTCCTAAATGCTTTGCAGTAGTTCAGAGTCTGAGATGGAGGAGGAAGATGAGGAGGAAGAAGATGAACTACTGCTGCCTCAGCAACCCCCTTCAGACTTGGGCGGTGTGCCATGGAAAGAGGCTGTGCGTATCCATGCCCTGCTGAAGGGAAAGAGTGAAGAAGAGATTGAGGCTGAGGAAAATCATGAGCTTGAGGATGATGATGAGGAATATGAAGAGGAGGAAGATGAGGAGTCAAGTGAAGGTTAGACAGATTGATTTGTCCTTCTTTTCTGTTAGTCAGCAGGAATTTGACATGCAGGATGAGAAAGATTTGCCCTGGAGAACCTCTCTTCTTTCACTTCTTTTACTGCTTTGATTTTTGAGGGAGTTACTGTCAAGGAAAGCTTCAGGTAGATCATTCTGGATAGAGAGGACCTTTGCCTAGAGGGCAGTTACAGCACTAGTAGCAACACAATGTGCTTCCTATACGCCCTGCCAACATGTGCAATTCACAGCTTTGTGATGCTGTGTTGGTTTATTGTTGTTTTTATTATTACTGAGAATTGGGGTTGAATGTGCCCTTTGTTCTTTAGCAGCAGGCCCTAGAAGCGTTTGGAAGGCAGTTGTTTCACTTTTGCAGAGTGCCTCACTACCAGGGAGTGCCCTGTCGGTGTCATCAGGGCATCCCAGGGAGCAGCTGCTTGTATCTCACCTTAGTTGAAAGATGACCTTAGATGGTTCCTGTTTTGCCTCTGAGGCATTTCTGTGAAAAATCTTTAGGCAAGACTCCCTCCCCTGTGTTTGTCTCAGCCATCAAAATGCAGAGCTCGTGCTAACACCAAACCTGTTCCAGTGTTTCACCACCATGCCAGACCTCTCACTGATCATGTCTTTGTCTTTGTCCTCACGTTTCTCTTTTTGTGAAGACTGGCAGGCTAGGCTCCAAAGGTCTTTTTCATAAGGTCTTTGGCTGCCTCGTGCCAGCAGAGATCCATTTGTTGGAGTCTTAGTGGCACTTTTGTTGGTGAGCTGTGCAGGCTGGTTGGCTGCTTTTCAACAGAGGAGCTGTATCTCCCTAAGCGAGGTCAAGGAACTCAAGACCGCCTTTCAAACACGTGATGTGCACGTCGTGTGTTTAGTCTGCTCAGCCGTGGTGTGCTTGGATGCACTCTGTCATTCGAGCAGTTTTCTTATCACACACTTTGAATGCAGCGGGAGTGTGGGGAGTTTCCAGACAGTCTCTCTCTCTGATCCTGTCCTTTCTCTCTCTCTTTATCTCTCTCTCCATCGCTTGTGTGTGTACACGCTTGTCTGGTGTTTTATGTGGATGTGTGCCTCCCTCTGCTGTAGAGGGAGAGTATTGCCCTTGGGAGAAAGAGCTGCAGCAAGGCCTCTGGCTTCAACATCTCTCAAATGAAGAGGACACGGGTACATTTAAAGGTACCCATATACAGCCTTCACTTCCATTTCCCCCAAGGAGTGGGGAATGTTTTAAAGAGCAGGTCCCACATGAGAAGTTTCTGTGTTTTATTTAATTTCTTTACCAGCTCCCTAAAAACTGATTCAGTAGCTGTTAGCTTGAGCCCCTTGTCCATAGCCATAGATCAGGTCTGACATTGCCACTGGTTTTAGCAACAAGGTAAAGCTTCTAAATACTTCAGAAAAGGTCTAGAAAGCCTGGAGCATTTGCTGCTGTAATGTACACAAACAGTGACCCCCACATACTTAGATTTGTTCCATACACACAGACTAATTGCCCCTGTGCAATGGGACACATCAGAAATACTGCTGCTAGATGCCTGTGTCAGCAAACTTGGGTTTCAGTTGCTGTGCTTTGAGTGTGTGTCTGTGGGGGAAGCTAATCGAGCTTTGACAACCTCTCAAGATTTTTCAGTCACATAATGGGCATAAAATTAGTCTGACATTCCAATCTAACCAGCTGTGTTATTTTCCATGTTACAGTCTCTTGCAGTTTATTTCTGATGATTGTGTTTTGTGGGTTGGGTTTTTTGTTGAAGCACTTGGTCTTATTAGCTTGTTAATCCTTTATTCCCTCAGTGTGGTTCATTAGAGCCAGAATATATCAGAGGAAATTCCAAATGCCTTCCTGGATGTAGGGGGGCATGTGCAGTTATCAAGCTGCACATTTTCCAGCTTATGTTGTAATAACTATAGCTTGGCTTCTGGCTTTATTTTTTTTGTTGCTATTTTTGTGGGGGGTTTTGTTTTGTTTGCTTTAAAGAAAAGAGGTGTTATATTTTTTTTCTAATGTAACTTTCTGGTGGTAAGAATGAGAAGTATTAGTAAGATGGCTGGAGAGCTTAACTGTAGAAGTTCCCCCATTGCAGTTTCTGATAAGCTTCAGACCGTGGCCCCTGAGGAGCTGATTGGTGGGGATCTTCTCATTCCATTAAAGTGAAACATTGAGACTGCCCACTGGTTATGAATGCTGGTAGGTACTGCCATGGAACTAGAGGATAAAGCTCCCTTTCCAAATGTAAATGCAATTCATGTCCAGCTTCCAGCAAAGTTTATCAGGCAGCCTTAATGGAAGGCTGTGCCAGGGGTCATTTGAAATTGTCAAGCATTTAGACCTGGAGGAAACATGAATCTTGCCTTGTAGTGCAACAGTCCTTCATGGCTGACCCTGCTGCTGCTCATTGGCTAGAAAAGGTGAGGACCCAGGTCCTAATCAGGGCAGGTTCAGGCCTCTCTCTAGAGCCTTGGAGTAACTGAAGGTGTGTATATTATGCTGGTCTAAATCCCAGAGAAATCTGTTTTAAAGCATGCAGATCATGTGGGACCTGCTCTTTCCAAGCCTTGCTGAGTGGCTATATACTTCTCAGCCATTGCTGGCATACCTAAACCTTTTAACACAGAACTGTGTGGCGATGCAGATGCTAACTCTACTCATCTTAGGGTCTGCATGAGAGTGCTTTGGTACAGAGTGAAAAAAGCCCAGGTTCCTGTCCCTGCAGGATGTGGTTGTGCTAATTGGTACAAAACCTCCCTGCTGAAGTGACAGAGACATAAAGCTGCTAAATACTTGGCTAAACTGTGACCCACTCTCTGCATTTGAGTTTGTGTGTCTGAATAAGCACCTGGTCGTTCTGCTCTTTCTGCAGCCGCTTCTGCCTGTCTCTTCTGCAGTTTTATGCCAAATGTCACATACAGTGATTTCTGAAACAGAAGTCCCAAACACCTGGTCAATGTCTGGGGAAAACGTGGCAGAGAGTGTAGAACTAGGTTAAAATGAGACAGCAGGGAAGACGGAGTGCAGCCTCTAAAGCCTGCTGATGTTGTTTCCTTCAAGCACTGGTGCACCATATGAAAATATGACTGCTTTTGCACTACTAAACTGCTGAAACAATATTTTGCCCCACTCATTGGTAATCCAGCTGTTGTGAACATTTATTTCCAACTTTGTAAAGTAAGGGGGCATTTTCCTTTTAGGGTGAGTCACTTGCTTGTGAAGACCACTCTTGCAGGTGCTTAACATCTGTCCCCCATGAAATGAGTTGTTTATTATGAGTAAATAAAACCTGAGGCATAGTCCCAGAGCAGATAGCAATAGAGACAAGGCTTGTGAGTGTAATACCTCAAGGTGGATTCTTCCAAGGTGTGTTTGCTGCAGCAGTTAAGTTGCTAGGCAGTTTCTTTAGATATCCATTGTTCCCTTCGACACTCCATAAGCTGCTGAGCTTTGTGTAGGCAGGTAATTGAGGAGTGACATAATTTCTCTTAGACAAATTTATTTCTGCAAGAGAAAGTCCCTTTGAGGGAAGTGGGAGGGCTGTTAAGTCATAATGAAAGTGCTGTTATTCTTCAGAAAATACCCCATGAACAAATCAGTACAAAGGAACAGGAGTTAAAGCAGTGCAAGTGCTAAAGTGTGTACACATGTGTGCATACACACATGCATAAAGCTTGGACATCCATCATGTAATTTAATTCACAAAGAAAGATGTACCCAGAGTAGAAAAGTGCTTAACCCCATAGTAAGAAATGGAAGACCTTTAGTTTTGGTGCATCAAACTACAGTGCAGATTGTCCCTTGCCTTTAACAGCAAGACGTCTTTGGCAATAATTGTATCAAGAAGGCAGAAGGAGGTGGAAATTTCTCCTCAATTGGTATTTCCATACCACATACTGTTGGACACCCAGAGAATGTCTTTCATTTCCGCAAAGCTGCTTGCAATAGAGATGACCTCAACTGATGGTTTTAGTAGCATTTCTCTGCCTTGGAATGGCATTCTTCAGCTTGGATGGGAAGAGTGAGGAGTGCTGTATGGGTATCTGTGTGAACACACAATGCTGAGCTGTCTGCCTTGCAAACTGATCTTGGCCAATAATATTATCTTTTCTTTTTCTTATTTCCCCTCCTATGGTGTGTTACCTTTCCTTTTCACTGTTCTCCCATCTTTTCCTCCCTGTCCTTCACACACCCTGCCTACAACCTGGTATTCCATGCCCTCCTCCTACTAGCTGGAAACATTAGGCTGCAGCAGATTGTAAATCCGGTTGATCCTCTGGAGATCCTGGCAGATGTGCACTGGACACACATCCGTGAAAAAGAGGAGGAGGAAAAAATGGTTTCAACCTCAAAGTCCTCCACCTCTAGAGGTAATCTCCCCCCAGCCCCTCACCATCAATTCCTAGATCACCATTGCAGCTGTTTAACTCTGTTGTTTCTGCACCCTTCAAGAGCAGTGTACTTCATCAGGGGCAGCAGTTCCTGCAAGGAACCACTTTCAGGTTACACTGAAATTACACTTGGTTAAACATTCTGCTTTTCAGATCAGTGTCTACTTAAAATGACTGCTTTCTCAGCTTTGTGGTGGTGTGGCTTCTGACCTGTTTGTCTGCCTGCTTTGACTGTCTTGCAGTTTTCCTCACTTACACACATGATTTGGTAATGCTGGCAATCAGCCCTTGGTAACTGACTTGAGTAGTAGGAGCTGTGGTGCTCTTGGTGGCAGTGAGGTCTCTGTGCCTCTTTTGGGAGAGCTGAAGGGCTGTGTTGTGTAGCTGCTACAGCACAGATTGAACAGCTTCAGCTTCTGTACTGAGATTATTTCTCTGCTGCTTCTTTTCCAAGTGTATAATTACATCTGGTCTTAGTAAGGACTGATGGAGTTCAAAGTGCTTGCAAATCTGATCAGTAATGACTTTGACTCCCTGTGTTTAAGATTTGACAGTGTATCTATTTTTAAAGTGTGTGTGTCACCTTTGAGCTGCCAGTTGCTTAAAGGAAAGCTTTGGAGGGAGAAAATGGCAATAGTCTATCTGTCTTGTCAGCACCTTCCAGCGGTTCATGCTGACTTTATTCTAGACTATATTTCAGTGTGTCTTATGGTAAGTACGTCACAGATGCCTTATTTGCAGAAGCCTAGGCTTTATAAAATTGAGCCATGCAGTTTGAGTAGTGGCTCTCTCTCAGAGTCCATAACCATTGTGCCAAACTTGTGTAGAGGGTAAGTATCCTGCGGGAAGGGAGAGTGTCTTTTACAGCAAATGTGAAATTAACTTAATGACTGAGCTTTATTAAAAGAGCCTAGGGCTTTACCTCATGTTGCTTGATCACATTCCACTCCAGATAATTATCTTTTCCTCATAGTTCTAGTACTGTGGTTTGTTTTAATCCTGGTCCAACTTGGTATACAGTTCCAGATGAGTTTGGCTATGCCAATCATTGCAGTGTGTGGAATGCACTGGGATTTTCTGGTGCTCTCTACAAATGAGTATTTCCTTCCCACTGCAACCACAGAAGCAGGCTGTGTTCAGCAATCTGTAACAGTCAGTATTGTTGGAGTAGTTGTTTAATGTTTAAAAACTAAGTAAAAATGGTTAACACAGTTTCTTAAGCTTACTGCAATGGAATTTAATTTAGGTTCTGCTTGAGGGTCTGTATCACTAGTTTCCAAAGATTTTAATTGGTATTTTATAGTTCCTACTTTTCCATAATGTATTGGTACCCCTGTCAGCAAAAGATGATCCCTCCAAAATTGAATTTGTGGTCTTTCCAACTTAATTTGGGATGGAAGGCATAGTTTCCTTCCCTTCTCCTGAAACTGGGGCGAACTAGGAGGATCTTGAGCACTAGGTTAGATGCTTCAGTTATTTTGTCATACAGTGCAGGTGTGGGCAAGCATATCAGCAGTTTGGCTTTTTTTAAAGGGCTGCCATCAGTAAGTACTTTGGGATATGCTGCAAGTTTTCAGTCTCAGTTCAACCTCAGATAAGATTTGTTCTTGGCTGAGATGTATTCTGTGATAGGAGGTGCTCTGCAAAGCCTGTCAGAAGCAGCAGCAGTAGGGTTCGATGTGAAAGCCTGGGACAGTGTGGTGGTAGACAGAAGCCCCTCTGACTCTCCTTCCAATGCTCTTCATTGTCTGCTGGCATCTGCACCTGGGCAGCACAGGTTCTGGGATACCTGTTAGACTGCCCCTCTCTTGTTGCGCAGCTGTTTAATCTCTTAGTTGATCCTCTGCAGAGTTCGAAGTGGAGCACAGCAGCAGCAACCTGCTGCTTAGACGCAGTGTTCTTTCTTCCTGTGCCGTCTGTATCTCCTCTAACATAGAGATCCCAAGGGAAGGTTAAGCCCCTGACATTTGTCTGTTACTTTGATTTTTCAAATCCCAAGCCTGGAATCTCTTGTTTAACATCTCCTAGGTTTTTATTCCTGTGTTTGCTACTGAAAGTTTTCCCTGTGTCACTTTTGTGTTTTAGCCTCTCCTCGACGGTCTCATTGCGATTTCTTACAGTGTATTGTTTTTTAAATCCAGCATCCGACCTTCCCTCCATACGCCATGAGGCGGTACAGGCGTGGCTGGAGACGGTCCCTGGAGGTAGTTTGGTGATGTTCTATGTATTCCAATGCACAATAACCCTGCCCGTCTCTCCTCCATGCCTTCAGCAGCTGAGCTGGTACTTTAACCCTGGAACTGACGGCCCTGTCGCTACTGCATGCCTGGCCCTGGAGGGAGGGAGGAAGGGGGAGTGTGCATGCACGCCTTGCCCAGACAGCCCCTTCCTGCATGACTCCACCTTTGTTGTAACCCTTCTTGAAGGCAGGCCAAGGAGAGAGATTATCTTGGGTGTAATGAGGCAGAAGGAGGCATCTAGCTGAGCGCCTCCATTTGCTTTGTAAACTGAAGATGGGAGCAGTTATTCTTCCCCTAGCTCCTTGACTGCAAGAACCTGGGGCTGTCTTGAAGTTGAAAGATGGTGCAGAGGGCGCTTAAAGCAGTGGCAGTTCTTTATGGAAGTTGCAGGCTCTTGTCTGGTGAAGAAAACAGGAAAGAAGAGTGCAGCTGAGGCTGGGATCTTTAGCAGTAGTGGTGCCTGTTGTGTCTCCTTTGGTTTGGGATCGACTTTATTTAGAAAAGCCTCAGGAAAGTTGAAGGATGGTTGAGATCAGCTGGGGCTTTTTATACATGGGCCTCTAAGCTCTCTTACAAAAGTGATGAGATTAAGATTCTGGGGTTAGGGTAAGGAAGTAAATTTGTGTAAAGCAGTGAATGTGTCTAAACCAGTGAAACAGCAATAGTTTGTGGCTAGGTAGTTGATCTCTAGCTCAGTTGTTTTGGCACAGCAGAATAGCTAGCTTGCTTAGAAAACTTTGCTTCTGCTGCTGCTTTGGCCAGGCAGCAGTGTCTACAAGATGTCTGCACACAATGCAGTCTGCTCATGGCTGCTAGCTGATACCAACCCAAGTGCTTAGCCCAGTTTCTGGCTGCCATGGTGTGTAGCTTCTGAGTTGTTGTGTGACAGCTTTTGGCCTCTTGCTTCTTACCCTAACTGCATATATGTATATGCACAGTATATGTATGATATAACCAGCCACCTGCAAGCTCTCTGTGTCCCTCAAAATGAGATCCACCCCTGCACCAAGTTGTTACTTACCTATGCATCTGTAATTTCCTGTTGAGTTTTGTGTACCAACCTATTGAAGACTTAATTTTGTCCTCTCTCTCCAGTACTCACTTATGAGTGTCATAGAATCCTAGCACTGTTTGGTTCGGAAGGGAACCAAACTAAAACTGTTTGGTTTGGAAGGGACCTTCCAGATCATCCACTCCAACCATTAACCCAGCACTACCATGTCACCACTAAATCATGTCCCTCAGCACCACACTTACACACCTTCTCAGTTCATGGTTTCTGGATCTGATGACACGCATATACATGGTGTATCAGATATTCCTAACATCAAAGTTAACATTTTGTGCAGGTTTTGATTAATCCTACTCACATTTGCTGCTACCGTAAAGCCATCCCCATGACATTATTATTTGCAGATTCGTGTAAGCTACTGCATACCTAAGCAACAATCAGAGTGAGATGCAGGTTGGTTTTGCTCAGTGGGGCTGCCCCTGTGGGCAGTCCAGCCTTTGCCATAGGATTCAGTCTCCTGCACTTCACACCTGTAAGATTCTGGATTTTCTAAGCCTCTGATGTCAGGAAGGTCCAGTGCCTTACCACACCGAAGTGTAACTGACTTTTCACAGTAGCTGACAGAAAAGAAAACAAGCCTCTCTATTTGTCTGCCTAGATACTACAGAGGGGAAAAACATGGAGAAAGATTAAATTCTCAGGTTGGAGGAAGAAGACAACAAACCACCCACTGCAGGCTGTGTTTGGAAACAAAAACCTGTGTTAGAGGAGAGGCTGCATGACCTCAGTGTTAGGAAGGGCTGGTTCATTTTCAAGATTGTCTTAATTAGCAATGTTAGTGTATAGATGGTTCCAAAAGCCACGTTGTCACTAGTAAACAAAAAGGATCAGGGCCTACTCCCTGACTCAGGAGAATCACAGAATGTTAGGAGTTGGAAGGGACCTTGAAAGATTGTCCAGTCCAACCCCCTGCCAGAGCAGGACCACATAGAACAGACCACACAGGAATGCATCCAGGTGGGTTTTGAATATCTCCAGAGAGGGAGACTCCACAACCCCCCTGGGCAGCCTGCTCCAGGGCTCTGTCACCCTCACAGGGGAGAACTTCTTCCTCAAGTTTCCGTGGAACTTCCTATGCCTCAACTTCTACCATTGCCTCTTGTGCTGGCATTGGGCATCACCCAGCAGAGGCTGGCTCCAGCCTCTGGGCACTCACCCTGCACATCCTTATCAACATGAATGAGGTCATGCCTTAGTCTCCTCCAAGCTGAAGAGCCCCAACTCCCTCAGCATTATTCACTCCCGTAGAGCTAAACTTCTGTGTGATCCAGAATCAGGGGACCATGTCTGAACTGCCTGTAGGAAACAGCCCCTAGGCCTGCTGTGGGGACTAACTGCTGGGAGTCACACCAGAAGCCCTCCAAAAAGATGGCAGTAGGACACTGTATGCATTCATTTCTAGAGACTTGCACCACTTGGTTTACTGACACAGGTGCAAGCAAAAAGGTTACAGATCTCTCTCTTCCCATTGTTGTGGGACCATATCCGAGGTGTCTAACTAGCAAACGATGTGCATAATAACAGATGCCGATCGTGTATGCATTTGCAATAGGCTATGCAACAGAGTTAAAGGTCTGCATGTTGCTGAACATGAATTGATGCTAACTTGCTGCACAAATCTAAAATACAGGTGACTGACTCTGCTGTGGAATAAAAACTGGAAGTTTTGGGGTTTTTTTTCATGTTAGAAATGTTTCATGAAAATGCTGAACAAAAGCCCCTAATTAAGCAAATCCTTCCTAGAGATTGGACAAGGTGTCAAAAAGCTTAGGGGGGTTAAAAAAAGTATCATTTAATAATGAAATTTAGAGGCCACAGTTTGTCCGGTTTCTCCTGTAATGAAATTCTGTAACCAGTAGCAATCTCAAATGCCCTTTTCAGAGGTATAAATCCAAGAATCTTTTCTTTGTTTTGAGCCAGCAAATTAAATTATGGTCTGTAACAGAAAAGAGTTTTGAAATCTCTTAAAAATATCTCAATTAATTTGTGTCCTAGCTACTTGTACACATACTCAATCTCTTAGACTCTTTAACCAAAGATTCCTGTAGCTGCACAGAATTAAACAGTTTCCAAATGTAATAATAATCAATACCGGAGCTGGACTCTGTGTGACTTACACCCTCAAAAGCCTGTTTCAGTTTCAAGATGAACAGTTGTGGTACATTGTGAGATTTCAGTTTTCACCTAGCACACAGATGCCATAAAGTGGTGGTAACTGTCCTGGTGTGGTAAGGAAAAACCCGAATCTTTCTGAAAGGACTCTAAACTTCATTCTGGTTTGGTGTCTGCCCAGCCCCCTTCTTCTTTAGCTTTTCACACAGCCTGTGCTCAGAAAAGCCCTGGCTGTTTTCAGTTCAGGTGCTTTGGTGACTCCCCAGAGGCAGGCACTCCTTGATTCCTTGGAGCCTGGAAGTGTCCTTTCACTGTAGCTGTCTTTCCAGGTGACACACTTCAGGATTTCTTGTTTTGGCAGTAACAAATAAGTGTCTCCAATGTAAACTGTTGTTCAGTTCAATGTGGAACCTTTTCACTGTATGGTCTGGGGGGAGGGGGTTGTTGTTTTCCTTTTTTCTCAATATTTTAATATATTCTAGCTCCGTGTGAGGATAACAATGTGGAGGATGAGCTGCACACAGAGCCTGCAGACACAGAAGGGCAGGCAGGTGAAGAGGGAGACACGGGTGCAGAGCTGGATGATGGTAGGGTACCGCCATGCATCAGTCAAACCTGTGGTGTGAACAGAAATGCATTGGAAGAAAGTACTTTCTGTGAGGGTATTTAAACCTGGTCTTACTTTCAGTGATGTAGGAATTTGTTTCAAATAGCCAAGAGGAAGCCAGGAGTCAAAGGCAAAAGGAAACAGAAGAACCTCCATGCCATGGGTTGTAGAATACATTTCTTGTGTCCTCTCACCATCTGCTAACCTGTCCATATTCAGTGTTAATCTTGCTGAATAACAGAAATGGAAGAAAGCTTGTGATGCCTAAACTCTTCCCTTGCCTAGTGCAAAATGGAACTGCACATGTCAGAAAACATTACCAATATCCTGGAAAAAATTGCAAGTTATTATTTCAATTACTAATTTATTTCTACTAATAGTCCATCATTTACTGCTTAAATTACTCTAATTAGCACACCAAAAAAAGGAGTGAAGCGCTTCGGCGTTTTGGTTATGAAAAGTTCTTAGCACCATGTGAAAAAAAGGAAAGGATTATGAAAGATTTCTAATTAAAAAGCAGATGTCCTAATGGAATTGTATCCAAGCTCTCTTGGTTTTGTCTTTCTTTCCCCCTGGCCCCATCCATGATCAGATGACATCCCCTCTGATGCAGAAGCAGAGTTTCGCTTGCATCAGGGTGGCGCAGAAGAACCAGAATTAAAAGTCTCTGAAGATGAAGATGATGAAGAAGGAGCAGAACGTTCTTCTTGCAGTGTGACAGAAGGTAATAACAGCTTTATCATCAGCTCAGTGCACTTGAGAGAGTCTGTACACTTTATTAGATTGAAAAGAAGAGTTACAATGAACATCTCTTGGATTAGAACCAAGAACCTATCTGACTGCTTCTTCTTGGAGGAGTTTTTATATTAAAAAGTTTGTACCATTTTAGACACTGAAAAAGTTTTGTCGATGCTCCAGATGTTTGGCCAGCTTCTTTACTCTAGGGGTCACAGAGCACTGGAACAGGCTGCCCAGAGAGGCTGTGGAGTCTCCTTCTCTGGAGGCTTTCCAGCCCTGTCTGGATGTGTTCGTGTGCAACCTGTGCCGGATTCTGTGGCCCTGCTCTGGCAGGGGGTTGGACTCAAAGGTCTCCAGAGGTTCTTTCCAACCCCTAACATCCTGTGAGCCTGTGATTTATAAGAAGCTGAGAAACTTGTCACTACTTCTTGTGTGTAACAACAACAGGGGAAAAAATATTTCTATTAGTGGTCTCATTCCTGTGGTTTTGGAATAATTTTTGCTTTTTCTAGATCCATGCAAGCCATCCATCCCTATCCAGTCATCTAGCGTCCTTCCTCTGTCTCCAGTCGACAGTCCCAAAGCAAAACAAGCAGAGGTAAGAAAGGGAATCGTTGAAGTTTTCTGCTTACTGTTTGCAAGAGAATCGAATGAGAATCAACAGCCATGAGCTTTCCTCCTTTCCTGTCTCCATAATTTAAATTGATCTTCCTGGAATCTGACTTAATTTACACTTTACAAAATAATTTACTATCGTTCTTTCCTCTCTTGAGAGTGCAGTGCTTCTGTCACAGTCCCACAAGTTCCCATCACAAAAGCTCTAAAAGAGTTATGCAGGTGACAGGAGATGTGTGTAAGACATTAGGGGAGCCCAAAGCAAGGACTTCCCCATTTATCCTGCTTTGACTTATCACTTATGTACCAAAAGCAGGTTCTGTAGAATTACAATTCAAAATGACATTGCTTTTATTTAGTAGTAACTAAAGCAGTGCTTATTTATTTCAGAGTAACAGCTTAGTTCATCTTAGGAAAGTGAGGCCTGTCAATGATGTGCTGTTGATGATCTGGATGAGGGCATTGAGTCCATCATCAGTAAATTTGCAGATGACACCAAGCTGGGGGCAGCAGTTGATTTGATGGAGGGCAGAGAGGCTTTGCAGAGGGACCTCGACAGGCTGGACAGATGGGCAGAGTCCAATGGCATGAGATTTAACACATCCAAGTGCCAGGTTCTGCACATTGGCCACAACAACCCCAGGCAGTGCTACAGGCTGGGGTCAGAGTGGCTGGAGAGCAGCCTGGCAGAAAGGGACCTGGGGGTACTGGTTGATTGTAGGCTGAACATGAGCCTGCAGTGTGCCCAGGCAGCCAAGAAGGCCAATGGCATCCTGGCTTGCATCAGGAACAGTGTGGCCAGCAGGAGCAGGGAGGTCATTCTCCCCCTGTACACTGCACTGGTTAGGCCACACCTTGAGTCCTGTGTCCAGTTCTGGGCCCCTCAGTTTAGGAAGGATGTTGACTTGCTGGAACGTGTCCAGAGAAGGGCAACAAAGCTGGTGAGGGGTTTGGAACACAAGCCCTATGAGGAAAGGCTGAGGGAGCTGGGGTTGCTTAGCCTGGAGGAGACTGAGGGGTGACCTTATTGCTCTCTACAACTACCTGAAGGGAGGTTGTAGCCAGGCAGAGGTTGGCCTCTTCTCCCAGGCAGCCAGCACCAGAACAAGAGGACACAGTCTCAGGCTGCGCCAGGGCAGGTTTAGGCTGGATGTTAGGAAGAAGTTCTACACGGAGAGAGTGATTGGCCATTGGAATCAGCTACCCGTGGAGGTGGTGGAGTCACCTTCACTGGAGGTGTTCAGGAGAAGACTTGATGGGGTGCTTGGCTGTATGGTCTAGTTGTTGGGTGGGTTGGATTGTTTGATGGGTTGGACGCGATGATCTTGAAGGTCTCTTCCAACCTGGTGTATTGTATTGTATTGTATTGTATTGTATTGTATTGTATTGTATTGTATTGTATTGTATTGTTGTGTTGTCAGCATGGAGCCTGCTGTGGTGTTGAAGAGTTTAGTACTGATGTGTAAGAGCAGGAAGTACAGTTGTAGCCAGGTGGGGGTTGGTCTCTTCTCCCAGGCAAGCAGCACCAGAACAAGAGGACACAGTCTCAAACTGCGCCAGGGGAAGTTTAGGCTGGAGGTGAGGAGAAAGTTCTTCACAGAGAGTTGTTAGCCATTGGGATGTGCTGCCCAGGGAGGTGGTGGAGTCACCATCCCTGGAGGTATCCAAGAGGGGACTGGATGTGGCACTTGAAGCCATGGTTTAGTAGTCATGAGGTCTGTGATGACAGGTTGGACTTGATGATCTTTGAGGTCTTTTCCAACCTTATTGATTCTAGGAAAAGGCTCATTTCAAATTTTTCCTTCCCAAGTGTGTGTGTGTGTTAAGGAATTACTGAATGATTAAACTTTTACCTCAAGAGTTTTCTCATAAACCAATTTACTTTCAGAATGGACATGTTCTAAAGGTTAAGGGTTAAGACTGGTTTGCTGACAGCAATATTCACTTTCTATTAAAAACATGGTAGGTATTTTTCATCTAAAGATTCTGTTAGTACCTGTCTTAGTTTAATGAGCCAGACAGATTGCTCTCTTACCTTTTCCATAAAGGGCAGAAGAATAATGCTCACACAAAGGATTGGGTAGTACTGGAAAGTTTAAATGCAAATGCTATTCACAACTATAGACAACAGTACAAAGCATATAAAATATAAACATCCATAGTCTGGATTTAACACAAAAGCTCAGTAAGCCAAAGCTTTACAGAAACCTTCCTTCAAAGCAGCCTTCATGCCCTGCCTTACCAAGCCTCTTTGCCTCTCCATACCACACTATTGTGATGCAGCAAAAATTCAGCTTGGCAGCTCCAGGCCCCAATTACACTGTTCCAGGCCTAATTGGCAGCATTGCCAAGCCTGACACCAGTCATCCCCCACAGGAGGAGAGAGAAAAAGGGAAGAAAACTGACTTTTCAACCAGTTTTATAGGGATGTAGGACTTGTGGGAAGGAAATGCCCCTTTGGTTCCACCTCCTGGACACTCTGGAGGTCTGTAACTTTGTGGTCTCTTAAAAGCACCCCAGCCTCTAAACTACCACATTACCTAACTGCAATACTTGAGACCTGGGTGCTTAATGTGTCATACAAGCAAAGAAATAGAGAGAGAGGTTCATGCACTGTTGGCCATGTGTCAGTTAAACCAAGCTGTTTGCATTCAAAAGAGAGCTGGTGCAAAAGATGTCATTGGAAAGAACAATGCCAGCACTCTACAGAGAGTCCACTGCCAAAGGGTTAAATTGTAAAACAACTAATTGTGCTACTGGGCAATATGGCAGTTTGGATGTAGGAAATGAAACCCAAGACTTCTCAGACCGTTAAAGGTCAAGGGAGCTGCTGCCCTAATTTACTCTTAACAGAGCAAGCACCCCTTGCTTTAAGAAATCACTAGAGTAGATGCTAGCCAGCAGAGAGGAGAGTATTGAAGAGAGCTGGAGATGCTTGCATGGGGTCTGCCTGACGTAAGGGACCACCACAATACAGAGCTGGAGATTTGAAAGGAGAGCAGCAAAAGGTAGAAGCAGATTAGTTCAGTGGCTTTTCTTCCAAAAATTCAATTTGCTTTGTCATCATCTACAAAGGATGACTTATGTGATGGGACAGAACAGCAAACCATACCAGATGAGAAACCCTTAGTGATGTTCCAAGCCTACAAATGGGATGCCACCTGGGGTGTTTTCATATCTCACTGCTTGGGTGGTTTCCTTACTGCTGACTTGGTGTACAGGGGAAGAAAAGAACAGAACTCTACCCTGCCAGTGACTATAATGTTTGTCTGTCTTTGCAGGATGTAAAAGATCCCCTGGCTGAAGTATCCTGTGCAATGAAGTCTCCTGAGGCACGCTTTTTTCCTGAGCCTTTCATTCCTGAAGAGGGACCAGAGGATGAAGTTCCCAAAGACAGGAAAGTTAAGAGCCCTTTGGTGCCACCGCCTCCAGTGTTATCCCAGCCAGTTGCATCACCGGAAGCCATTGCACCTACACCACTGGCAGAGTCTCACCCAAGGGCACCATCACTGGCTTCATCCCCAACATCTACTCAAATGCCTATCTGTTCCCAGCCTTTGCCTTCTGCTGAAACCTCTATTCCATCCCCAGTGGAGCCTCCAGTATGTTTCCAACCTGTCCCAGCCTTAACGTCAACTCCTTTAGCCAAACTGGTCCTTAGGAGCCAAGATAGTGAGGTGGAAAAACTGGGGAGCCCTACAACTGCAGAGGAAGCCCTGAAACGAAGTAACCTTGTGGAAGAGTTCTGGATGAAGAGTGCTGAAATCCGTAGGAGCTTAGGGCTCACCCCAGTGGACAGAAACAAGCGCCCGGAGACAAACTTTACTGTGTCTGCCCTTGAGACAGCTCCTCTGAAGGCTTTTAACAGCGAGAGCATTGCAGGGGATGAAAGGCTCCACCTCGTGAAGCCCCAGCCTGCCCCAAGGAGACAGGGACTGTCCAGGTTAGAAAACGAGCAGATCTCTCTGCTCACTCCAAAATCTCCATCAGAAAAAGAGCTTAAGATTTCTACTGATGTGAGGAGAGATGTATCCAGCAGTTCTGGCCTTGGCCTTCAGGAGAGCTCATCTAACATGAGAACTATGGCTAGCCAGAGCTTCAACACTTCTGATTCTACCATGCTTACGCCTCCATCAAGCCCCCCCCGCCACCTCCTCAGGGTGAAGAGCCAGCCACTTTGCGTAGAAAGAGGTATCAGGCACTATGGCACAATGAGGTTGAAGCCAGGTCACCTCCAACCCCAGCATTGACACCTCCTGTTCTCCCACGCCACGAGCCAGCACCTGCTGCCACAGAGCCAGCCCAGGCCAAAAACGACGACGTACGGAAGTCTTTGCGGAGAGCGTGGATGAGATTCCGTTTGCTGATGATGTGGAAGACACGTATGATGACAGGACAGAGGACTCAAGCCTTCATGAGAAGTTCTTTACGCCTCCTACAAGCAGGCCAAGGCCCGAGAAAGCCCTCTTGCCACTGGTGAAAGAAAACGGTGGCCCACCCTCGGTGGAAGGAGGGGTTAACCAAAAGAAGAGGGCACTGCCTGAAATTTCTGCAGAGGCCAAGGAGCTTGCTGAGGAGAGAATGAGAGCCAGAGAGAAGTCTGTCAAGAGCCAAGCGCTGCGTGATGCCATGGCCAAACAGTTGAGCAAGATGAGAGACATGGAGCTGGCTGCGGCTGCTGCTGGGACCGCAAGGGCAAGAAAGGCATCTTCTATGCCCTTGAAGACCAAAGAGTTGTTTTATGACTCTCCAAAGCACCTGGCCTTGAAATTAGCAGAGGGATCTACACGAAAGCATGATGCTGCTAAGGAGAAATTCTCCACTCCTCCTGCTGATGTGGCAGGACCTGAAGGGTCTGTCACCTCTTCAGAAGGCTCCAGTGGGAAGAGTAAGAAGAGAACTTCTCTTTTCTCTCCTCGTAAGAACAAAAAGGATAAGAAATCAAAAAATGACAGCAGGCTTTCTGACAAATCTAGTGGTGGGACAGAGGAATCAACAAAGCCAAGATCATTATGGAAATCTGTTTTCTCTGGCTATAAGAAAGACAAGAAGAAAAAGACCGACGAGAAATCCTGCCCGAGTACTCCCTCAAGTAGTGCCACTGTGGATTCTGGCAAGCACAAAGCTTCTCCCTTGATTACTGCTGCAGGTATAGTAGATAAGAGGCTCTGCACAGGGTACCTCTCCTACAACTGGGCATCCTTCAGAGTAAGCTGGGCTTACTTTGGTATCCAGCTACTGTGCTGAATGCTACTGCTCCCCACTGTAAAATGGTGCAGATCAAGAGAAGTGTAGCAGCTAGAATGGAGCTTTCCATGTTGACAGAACTAGCTAGTACACTGTTTAAGCAAAAATGGATCCTAAATAAAAGCTTCACTCTTGATAGGTACAAGGCAAATCTGCTTTCTGCCCTAAACTTCACGAGCCAGCAGTATGCCCAGGTGGCCAAGAAGGCCAAATGGCATCCTGGCCTGCATCAGGAACAGTATGGCCAGCAGGAGCAGGGAAGTCATTCTGCCCTGTATTCAGCACTGGTTAGGCCACGCCTTGAGTCCTGTGTCCAGTTCTGGGCCCCTCAATGTAAGAAGGACATTGAGACGCTTGAACGTGTCCAGAGAAGGGCAACAAGGCTGGGGAGGGGTCTGGAGCACAGCCCTGTGAGGAGAGGCTGAGGGAGCTGGGGTTGCTTAGCCTGGAGAAGAGGAGGCTCAGGGGAGACCTCATTGCTCTCTACAACTACCTGAAGGGAGGTTGTAGCCAGGTGGGGGTTGGTCTCTTCTCCCAGGCAAGCAGCACCAGAACAAGAGGACACAGTCTCAAGCTGTACCAGGGGGTTTAGACTGGATGTGAGGAGGAAATTGTTCCCAGAAAGAGTGATTGGCCATTGGAATGTGCTGCCCAGGGAGGTGGTGGAGTCCCTGTCCATGGAGGTGTTCAAGAAAGGATTGGATGTGGCACTAAGAGACATGCTTTAGTTGTCAGGAGGTGTTAGGTATTAGAATCATAGAATCAATAAGGTTGGAAAAGACCTCAAAGATCATCAAGTCCAACCTGTCACCAAAGACCTCATGACTACTAAACCCAAGTGCCACGTCCAGTCCCATCTTGAACACCTCCAGGGACAGTGACTCCACCACCTCCCTGGGCAGCACACTCCCAACAGCTAACAACTCTCGCTGTGAGGAACTTTCTCCTCACCTCCAGCCTAAACCTCCCCTGGTGCAGTTTGAGACTGTGTCCTCTGGCTGCCTGAGAGAAGAGACCAACCCCCACCTGGCTACAACCTCCCTTCAGGTAGTTGTAGATGGCAATAAGGTTTCCCCTGAGCCTCCTCTTCTCCAGGCTAAGCAACCCCAGCTCCCTCAGCCTCTCCTCACAGGGCTGTGCTCCAGACCCCTCCCCAGCTTTGTTGCCCTTCTCTGGACACCTTCCAGCATCTTAATGTCTTTCCTAAACTGAGGAGCCCAGAACTGGACACAGGACTCAAGGCATGGCCTAAGCAGTGCTGAGCACAGGGCAGAATGACTTCCCTTCTCCTGCTGGCCATACTCTTCCTGATGCAGGCCAGGATGCCACCTGGGCACACTGCTGGCTCATGTTCAGCCTGCTGATGAGTTCTGAGATGTTTGCTGGAAAGAGTAATTACCACTTCTGTAACTCCTCCTTTTTATTCCTGGCTCATCAGATCTGCAGCTGCGGCAGCACCTGAGTTTCTCGGAGGACTCTGACCTCTCCAGCGATGATATTCTGGAACGCTCCTCCCAGAAATCCAAGCGAGAGGTAGGCAGATGGGAAATGCATTTCAGTTGGATCTAGCATCTTGCAGACCACAGGCTCAGAACCACATCAGAGACTTGTGTCATTAGTTCTGTGGTTGTTACCATTTCTTCAGTGGAGCAGGTTTTCCTGTTCTGCCTGAAATAAGTCAATTTTGTAACTGCAAGCAGCTCCCCACTGTTAGTAGCTGAAATACACTGAAATACACACACAGTAGCTGAAATACACACACATAGATACAGACATGGAATATACATCTGGAGAAGAGAAGGCTCTGAGGAGACCTTACTGTGGTCTTCCAGTATCTTAAGAGAGCCTACAAGAAAGCTGGTGAGGCACTTTTTAGGGATTCAGTTGAATTTAGGGATTCATAGGACCAGGGGGAATGGAAGAAGACTAGAAATAGGTAGGTTGAGATTGGATGTTAGGAAGAAGTTCTTCCCCATGAGGGTGGTGAGACACTGGCACAGGTTGCCCAGGGAGGTGGTGGAAACCTCATCCCTGGAAGCCTCATCCCTGGTTTTCAAGGCCAAGCTGGATGTGGCTGTGAGCAACCTGCTGTAGTGTGAGGTATCCCTGGCCATGGCAGGGGGTTGGAACTGGCTGATCCTTGAGGTCCCTTCCAACCCTGACAATTCTGTGATTCTGTTGTCTCACCAAGGAAGCACTTTGCAGTAAATGTTTCAGTCAGTGATCTGATTTTGTTGCTGTTGTGAGCATGCCAGTGATCTACAGAAAACAGAGATTTCAGAAGAGTGAACCTCACTTATTTCCAAGTTTATTGCAAAGAGATAGCACTGGGATCTTTCCCACTTTTTGTGAGGCTCCAGTTTTAGGAGAGTTTTACCAGCCATTTTGAAGTTGTAGAATTCCAAGCAAACTATAGACAGGAATGTACTTTTCCCATACATCAAGAGTGTAGTCAAGACAGCTCTTAAAATTCACCTAAGAGGGAAGCTACAGGCTGTGGTTTTGCAATTCAGGAAGGTTTGCTTATTTTTGATGGGAGAAGAGAACCTTCTCCTCTTGGAGAAAAGATGAGCCCCCAGCTGTTTCTTCCCTTTGAGTCCTGTTTTCTTCGAGGACTTGGAGTCCTAGAATCATTTAGGTTGCAAAAACCTTTTAAGGTCATTGAGTCATTGCTGAGTGCTTCCCCATGTCTGTATGTGTAGGTAACAGCCTCGAAGCTGAAATACATCATAGTGTGTTCCTGTGAAATGCCAGTGTATAAGGCTTGATCTTAGCCTGATGTTCCTGTGCCAGTGTGGTCTGGTATGAGGGCTGCTTCTTCTGAGAGCTCTTTACTGCAGCTGACCAATCTTCCCCAGATAGTGCTACAAAGTCACATTGTAAGACATTGTAAGCCACGAGCAGCTTCCTAGCCAAAAGGATTTCACTTTAAATGGTACTTGAATGATGTTACTGAGGAAGAAGAGGAGACACCAGTGAGTCTCAGTATGCTGGGAGTCAAATACCAAAACAGGCTGCTTATAAAGTATTTGTTTTTATTTTAGGATGCCACTATTAATGCAAAGTGAAAAATGTAAGGAACGCTTGGTCATAGTGATGAGGGAAAAGCCTCCTTTCATTGCTGAGAGCTTCTATGCTCTGCTAGACAGGGTTTGCAAGGTCTGGAGGAATAAATAGAGGTTTCATTGACCTCCCAGAACACTAAGGTCCTTCTGGTACTGAAGACTGGGAAATGTGTTCCACTCTCTCTTCCTGGTGGTGCCTGGTTCACTCTAAAAAAGAACCACCTGAGAGGGTAGTGTCACAGATACTGTGGTCTGTGCCTCCTGTCTCAAACCTGTCATCCAGCATGCACAAACCAGTCTCAAATGGCAGGGTCTTCTTGGTACCAGAAAATGCTTTCTATGTCTGTTTTGTGGAATGAATGAATTTAAAGCTGGTGGAAGGAGTTGCTGAAGTAAGTAGGATTTTTTTTCCTCTATTTCCTTACCTCTCTTAATCTTTCCCTCTAGTTGATCTAGATCTCTTCTAAGAGGAAGATTGTTTTGGTTTTATTCCCTTTTTTCTCTCTCTTTCCATTCCTCCTTGCATGCCCTCAAGGCATTTAATTACAAATTCTGCATTTTCCAAGAGATGCAGAAGAATGAGGTACCTGTGTCTAGCAGAGGACAGGGGGTTCAGATAAGAGTTACAGATTACTGTTCTGCCTGGCAAGCTCCTTCATGAGGCAGCAGGGCCTCAGTGCAGGCTTCAGACTTTGGTGTGCCTTGATGGCCTCCCCCACCCCCTCCTTTTTTCCCCCCTCTCTATGCTGAGCTGCTTTGATTTTAAAATTACTTTTGCAGAATGGAAGTTCTTCTCACTAAGCATTTGAGAGCATAGGTGACAGTGGGGGATGCCTGGAAATCCTAACACTGAAAATGTCACCAGCTCTGCCAGGTTGTATGGTGGTGGTGTCTCATTTTCTCTCCTTTGCTGTAGCTGGAGCTACCTTAAGACTGTCCTTGCTCAGCTGCTGCCTGCTTTGTGAACGTTTTGAAAAGCTATTTAGAGGCAAGGCTTCTGAGAATTACATTTACTCAATGTATTGCATCCTGTCCAAACACTGGAATGTCTTGCTGTCAAAAGAAACGCAGTGAGACTTGGAGAGTGACAAAGCTGGGTTTGTACTGATAGGTAGTGGGGGTTATATATCTTTTTTTTTAAGTTACAAACTGCCTGTTGCTTATTATGGGGAAGAATTGGCTCCCTGCGTGCCATAGCTTTTATGTGAACCCCTTCTCTCAACTGAAATTCTGCTTGTGCTACTCTTTTTTGGTAGTTGTAATGAGCTCTCTTCCCAGACAGCTCTCTCTGTTTAGCCTGTTCTTTGTGTTCAGCAGTGAATTAACTCAGTGCTGTTTAATGTGGTGTCCTTCAAGAGAAGCATCTTGCTCTAAAGCCTGATGTAAATGCCCTGTGGGTCTTGTGTTCCTAGGTGTGTGTCACTCTGTGTGTGTGTGTTTGTCATTGTTCCTGTACAGTTGTGCTGATGTGATCAGATGTAATCTTTACTAGGGCAGGTAGCTTGACTTTTACTCAAGTTCGCCTCCTTACTGAAGTTGCTCTAAGGCTTGTCATTTGTGACTTATTCTAGTTGAGTGGATGTGAAAATGCAAAATGCTGGCTGTTCACCCAGAATGACACAATATGACACACAAGAAATTTATCTCCTTTAGAAACCCTTATCTCTTTACTTGCCTTGTTTTCAAATACAGGGTAGCATAAACTGTCCTTGGATAGAGGAGGTAGCAATTTCTTCTATCCATAGCTCCTCAAATTCTCTGGAGGAGAATGTTTTTACGTATGGAGATACCATTACCTTAGGATGCACAATCCATTCTGAGCCCATCTGGTGTCACAAAGCAGAGAGAAAGATTTATGATGTTAGTTAAATGCAAATAATCATTTCTATGACGTAGAGATAAATTATAACCATGAGGTAAACACAACTCCTAGGAGAGTTTGTAAGTCAGATTGTAAACAGAGAATGTTTGGTAGAGTAATATGATTAGCTGAGCAAGTTTGCACAAAACATGACCCAGCACAGCCATTATTCCAAATACTAAGCCAAAAGTTTGTACTTGCTCAGAGGACATCAAAACCATAGGTAGATAAAGGCCAAATCATTTCCATGTTGACTGTATCCTCAAAGAGTCTTCCAAAGCTGATTGCCTTCAGGAGAGTGCTAGAAGCTTGAGTTTGCAGGCAGACGTTCCATTAGGCTCCATCATTCTGGGTCACGTTTGGCATTTGCACAATTTGATGTTTCATTTACAAACAGCTTTGTTTTATTACTGTGCATCTGTTTCTAATGTTGAACTGATTTTGCTTCATTTTGTACATTTTTTGTTTTGTTTTGTTGTTTCTTTTTTTCCCCTTTACCATTTCCCCCTTTAAAGTCGATTTATGTACCACACGCCTTGGCATTCAAGAGGTCATATTCGTCAAAGGTAGTGTCTCCATTCCCACTAGTTGGCCATTGTTGCATTGCATGTCCCTAAAATTAACCTATTGAATCCATAGCTACCCATCACACGTGCACTAACATCACCATCATTGACTGTGCATGCCTGAGATGTTAGCAGACACGGGCAGCGAATTCTTCGTAGAGGTCGTCTACCAAAAATGCATAAAGCTCCGAATGCACCATCTGGTTAGAATGCATGCAATCAGCAGTGCTCAGCAGTGCCCCACTCTGCAGTCATGGGGGTGATCTTTTGAGCTGCAGAACAAACTGGGGGTTTGAGGCAATTCAATGTGTGTGTGAGTAATCTTCTTTTGATATTGGAGTATGAGCTCAGGTGAATCATCACACTTCAATCAGCAGCCTTCGAAACTGTGGAGTTCATTGATGAAACTCTGTATTGAGCTCAAGTCAAGACAGAAGTTGCATTTCTATTTCAGGAATGTTGCTGCTCTCTGAAATTCTTATTGTCCTGCCTTCACAGTTGCAGCAGTGTTAGATGGGATAGGAAAGTCACACCCTCTGTCACTTTAGCTTCTGATTTAGGTAGTGTTGCATTTTGTGATTATTTTCTCTTTTTTTAAAGAAAAAGAGAGAGGGAAGTGTTAACTTTTTGGGGTTGTAATGATGGTGCTTGTTAACCACCTGTCTGAGGGGTTTTTAATAGAGCTGTGATCCAGACTTAAACTCTCTTCATTGGGAACAATTAAACAGAGGTAGACTGAACAATGTGGCAACACCATAGCTGGATAAAGCAAACTTCATCCTGATCCGTCCTAATGCTTTGTCCTCAACGTTGACTGTCCGTGGAGAAGACCCCTTTCCAGAAGTGGAAGACATCTGTTTGCAGCTGTCCCTTAAAGCTTACCCTTATGTGTATGGGAAGAGTGTTCTTCAGTGTACTGTACTTCATGCAGTTGTGAAGTTTCATAGAAGTCTATGAGAGGAAGCCCTCCTAGACTGCAATGCAACCAACTCATGTACCTGATAAGGTACTGAATCCCACTGCAGTAGTTCAGAAGTCAGTAAGTCTTTTTGACATGAGAGAAAAGGTGGAAATACCTTTCTATTTCTGTAAGCATAGCCTTTCTCCTCTTGGATGACTTCTGGTGTTTTAGCTTTAGTTCAGAAGTTGTTCATCTTGTTTTACAGCAGCCAACCTTGTGGATCTCCCCTGAGCTAGGATTTCCTGCCTCACACCAGAAAGTCATTCTGCTTTCAGATGTCTCTTTGCCTTCTTGAGTCATAGAAAAGTTGCACAAGTTTACACTGGTAGTCATTGCCTATTTTACCAGTGGAGCTCCAGCTATGGATAGTCATGCTCCAGAATAAAGCAGGGAGAGGGGAATACCAATATAACCACACTAGTCTGTAGTAATTTCTTAGTTTACACTGCTGTAACTGCCTTTACCTTCTTTGAAAATGAAATCAAGTTGGCCTCTCTATATGGTACTCACTGATTCAACTAAATCAGTTTGACTAAATCTCCTGAGAAATAAACTGAAAATTGATTTGGTCTTTGGCAGTGGAAAGCAGGAGTGAGACATTATATAAAATCACAGCTTTGCAGTTGGCTTACAAGCTTCTTCACTCCTTATCCAAACCTGAAATCATTGCTCACTGCGCTGTGAACACCTTTGCCTACAGAAGCTTGACTTTTGACACGGCCATGGCCAAGACAGAACACCTCCCTTCTGGGATTTTGGAAGAGAAAATGGTCATCCCTCCCACCATACCTGTGGCCATGCAAATAAAATCTGGTCCTATTTTTCCTTCCTTTAGAGGGCCTACACAGAAGAGGAGCTGAATGCCAAGCTGACCCGGCGAGTGCAGAAAGCTGCCCGCAGACAAGCCAAGCAAGAGGAGCTAAAGAGGTTACACAGAGCTCAGGTAGTGTCTCAGATTCTTTTTGTCAGGGCACACAGTTATCTCTATGTGAAAGCACCATGATCTTTGGCATTCCTCTGAATGTGTCAGAAGAGGATCCAGAGATGGAACTTTATTTCTATGTGACTGTCCCTGCTCTTTCTTTCAAATCCAATATCATGTTGCAGACATGGGAAGAGTGGCTGCAAGCTGTCATGATGGTTTTACAGTGAGAAAAATAATGACCATCACACCTTTCAGCTGGAGAGGAGTGAAGCAGCATGCAGTGAATGGGATAGTGATAGTCTGGAATACCTAAGAAGGTGCACCTACCATTGCTTTCCTGGATTATACTGCTGGGTTGAAGAGTTACCAAATTATCTATTAATTACTAGAAAGTCTGTTGGGAAACTGCTGGAATCATCTGCAGGGGATGGGATTTGTTTAAATCTCAAGGTAGGGGCTGACTCTATAGCATCACCTTTCATTTTGGTGTTTAGGAAGGTGATTTGAGTTGTAGTCAAGAAGTCAGTATCAGGGTGTTTGCAAGGTTAAGAATTGGGATGCAATTGGTTGGAGAGGGCATTGTCAGGAGGGTGACTGTGATGCCAGCTTTTGAAGCAGGATGTTGAATACACACACTCGCTTCTGAAAAGCATGATTTGACTGAAGTCACAGTGCTGGGGGAGTGCAGCAGACAGCAGGAGAATTGCTGTTGGTGAGGTTCTGCTCCATTCTTCTCTGAACAGATCATCCAGAGGCAGCTTGAGCAAGTGGAAGAGAAGCAGAGGCAACTTGAGGAGAGAGGAGTTGCTGTGGAGAAGGCCCTTCGGGGAGAAGCAGGTATTCCTCACAACTTGGGTTGCTTTTTATTGTTTGTTTGTTTGTTTATTTACTGATTTAAAGTACTTGTGCAGTAGTCCATAGTTGCTTGGATTATAGAGGCAATTGGACTGTTACAGCCTAGAATCCAATGTGAATCTGTTCTCCCCTTTCTGCTGTCTTTTGAGCCTTGTTTTTCCTGTGTTTCTTCTAAATCTGGGACTTCCCTCTTGGCAGAGACTTAGTTCACTTCACTTGTCTTTGCCTGAGGATTAGGAGGTAGTTCTCCAGCTATCAGTAATGGCTGTCTGACATATTGCTGGATATGACAGCTAGAAAACTGAAGGGGCTTCCTAGCTGCAGTTCACATAAAGCTGTCAGAGCCCCCTGTTTGTATGAGAGGGAAGTAATTGTGGACTTGTGTGTGCTTTCTCTATTGTGTTGGATTTTCCAAGGTAGTGCCCTTAAAAGGGACCATCACAGAACATCTTCCTCACTGCACAGCCCAGCACACTGGCTACTCCTCACAAAGCTGTGCAGAGCAGAAATGCACACATGCACTGAAAGGTATCTATGTCAGGCTGTTAAAGGAATGTTGTGTGTTACTGAAATTGAATTAAATGAGTATGATCTGATCTGGCACACGTATGAGAGTAGTACTTGGTTCAGATAATCCTGATAGTAGTGTAATGATTTGGGAAAAAGAATCCTCAATTGTAAGGAGTCAAATAGCCAACAGGCAAATGCAGTGTGTGTATACCCGGCCCAGGTATACACCAGCATTACCTACCTGCTCACAAGAGCCAGAGATCAGAAGTGGTAAAAGTAGAACAGGTTTGTAGGAAATGTTTTGGCTTGTTGATTGGATTGAGAAGCCACTATTAAGTCTGTGAAGATGGAACTTGGTTAAGCAGTGAAGGCTCACCAGAGGAAATGTTTGTTGTGACTTCCTGCCAGTTACTACTCAGCCAGGACAGGTACGTCTGACGCTCTCTAAGGGTGCACCAGAGCAGCGGGAGCGAGTGGTTACTGAAGCAACTAGGTTCTACAAGGTTGGAGGATGAGCCTGAGGACTTCACTCGGTTTGTGGTCTGGCTGGCTTTCTCATTTATGGGCTCAAAGAAACAGTCTTTTGCAAAAACTCTTCCTTTGCAGTGGTGCCTCCTTCCTCGTGCTATGGATCTCTGTGTAGCCCCACTCTGCTGGTTACTGCACTTACTAAAACCACCTCTCATCTCATAATTGTCCCTCTCCATTTCCTTGTCTTCATCTGGAAGTCTGTTTTAATTACTCAGCTGCTAAATCACTGTCACAAGATATGTTGGCACAAGTGGGAGATTGCGTCAGCTGAGAGAACATTCTTCATGACAGAATATTCTTTCACTGAAGAATGGTGGAAGAAAGCCTAAAAAACTGTTCAGAGTGGGCAGAATATGACCAAGGGCAAGCATTGTTGTTTGGTATGAAGGAATTAAACCTCTCTCTGACCAACCGCTCACTCCCAGCTCTCCCAAAATGGAAGTGTTTGTGAATTTCTTTGGAACTATGAAACTGGAAGTCACTCTCTGCTAGATGAATCTCTCTCCTTTAGGAAGTCTCTAGGATATGTTTTCTCTCTTGCAACATATTTCTATCACCAGATCATACATTATGGTTACAGAAGCTTGGCTCTCTTGTAAAGAATTCACCAGCCTCAGCTGGCTGCTGATTCAGAGGATTAAGAAGAAACACTTTCTGTTGGGGGGGGAGGCATGTTCTAGCCTGCATTGACTGAAACACAAAATGAGGAATTCATTCCCTGCTTCACCTCTCCAGCCACTCTTGCATGGATGTTTGACATAAGTTTGCAATAAATAAGTGATTTATTTATTTTTCTTTCCAAAGCCTGTGGCATCACATTCCATAAGTGCAATTGCTTTCTGTCATTCAGTGGTCAGGAGGGCAGTATAATTTCTTTGTCATCTGCATTGCCTAAGAGGCTGACCTAGCAGTGACCGCTGCATTCAGCAAGTGCCTTTGTGTAGAGGTGTGGAGTCAAGCTCTTGTCTCTGATCAGTGCCTCCCCTAATGAAACCACGTAGACAGAAGTTTAAAAGGGGGAAGTACAGTGCATGAAGTGGTGTTGTCATCTGAAAAAGAAAAGCAATACCTTTCTTGTAATAAGCTTGCACAAGGGGAAGAAATGAAGGGAGGGTGGGAGGTGTGCTCCTGTGCTGTCCACAGCAATAGAGAAGGATTGCAGTGCAGGATCAAAGGAATGGCTATCTACAGACAGCAACCAGTATTCACAGTTCTAGGAGAACATCTGAGGCTCTGTCATGAGTGGGTTATTCAGCTTCCCTGTAGGGTAAGGAGAAATCACTCACTGACTTGGGCATTTAAATATGAAGGTTTAGATAATAATAATAAAGATAATAATATTGGTGGTAGTTTCCTACTACTGGATACTTGACAATCCTGACAGAAGAAACAGAATTCTCTACTTGGTAATGACTCCTTTCTTTCTCTGTTGCTGAAAAAGATAGACAAGAGCATCTGAACTGCTTCTGTTATTTATCTTGTACCATGTTGCCTGTGAGTCATCTTTCCTCTTAGTGGAGAGTATCAGATTTTGCATTGGTCTTCCATTAATTCCTCAGGTCTCTGACCTCTAGACATCTTTCCATTTCTAGAAAAAAGTGCTTTTCAGTTGGACAGGTAAGAACAAAAAGCAGAACTAGAGGTGAGAGTTTGTTGTAAAAATGTAAGGAAAATTATTCTGTCTGGTTTGCATTATCCATAACAGAGTCTGGCTGAGTGACTTGTACTGAGAGGAGTGTCCAGAAATTCTTCCTAGCTGTAGGTGCAAACAGCTCAATACTCCTCCCAGGACATTGTTGTCAGGTTAGAGTATTGTTATGGTGATGTTCAACTCATCAGACTCAGAAACAATTTGGGGGTCGTTGTCAACTTCAATTTGGACAAAATAATTGCACCTTCTTGGCTACCTCTGTGTCTTTTTGTTTCCTAAAGCGGCTCAGCCTCAGGCCAAGGCGCAGCTGATCTTTTATTCTTCTGAAAGCTGAATGTTCAAATCTAACATTTAGTTTCCAATTCAGAAAGTGACCTTTCACCCTATGATTCCTTAATTGCCTTAACACATTATCTGTGATTATCTTTGGAAATCTCAGCCTTTGACAGGTGCTTTCATAGCAGGAATGAAGGATTTGGAATGCAAGCTCTGTTTCAGGTGGCAAGTTTGTCCCATGCAGGTGGTCTAAGCTTTTGTCACCTCTTTGGTTCTTTTGTTCCTTCCCTCCTCCCCCACTTTTGTTTTCATCGTGGTATTTCACTGCAAAGGTAAAACAGGATAATCTTAATTAAGCGTTTTCCCTTTTTTCTGCAGTGTCCCAGGAGATGTCCTGAGTGGGATTGCTATTGATGTAACTATTCCCTGTTGTAGTGCATTCACCTGTTTGGACGTGCTTATGGCTTTGATTTCCTGTGTGGATTTTTCGTATTTATTTTTTTTCCCAATCACTTAATGTGCCAAATTGGGAATTTCTAGAAGTGTTTTTCCTCCTTTATCCTTATTTAGCATAAACTTTGAAATGTCTTCTACTGTCAGATAAAGACTGAAAAATTTGAGACCCACCTCTTCACATCGAGTGAGTTCTACACAGTGAGAAACAGTGCTCTTGGTACTCCCATCTGTCTGGTCTCCAAAGAAATGTTGCACAGTGCTAGCTGGTGATCTGTCCAGCAGCTGTGGACAGACACCTTTCTGTCCCACACCCTCTGTGCAGGTTCCTCTCAGCACAGCTCCTCCATCTTTCTACACTTCAAGTGTTTGCTGCTCACGTCAGAGCTCAGTCAGCTCTTCCACTTGTGTGCTGTACACACACATCTTCCACTCACCTCCAACAAGTCAAGCTGTGCATCTTTCCTGCAGCTGTCCTAAGAAGTGACACTGTTTCCTTTTAACATATTAGCATGAAAGCAACACAATTAGTTCTGCTTTTCTCAGCGAGAACAGCAGAGACATCAGTGTCAGGTACCGGTGCAGACTGGAGCAGGTGAAGTGTCTCTGTGGAGACTCCTTCATTTTCCCCTCAGAAGTCCTCACCTGCCTGCGGGTAATTTTCTCCTCATCCTTCCAATACATGTTTGTGATATATTTGTGTGTGCATATATATGTGTGCACACAGATCTACATATATATATACACACATACACACAAAGAGACATATATATGTATGTATATGTATGTGCCCACGTGTAGAGCTGCATGCTTCTGTTTGCCTTTTCGTTTCTGTCTATGTCTTCTCCTCATACAGTGCTTTGATTGTGTGGGGCTAGGGGTGGGTATCTGATTCAATAACTCTGTCTTCACCAATTCCTTGTTGTAGACTATTGGGGAGAGTCTTATTACAGTGACCTCATCGACTTGCATCTGGGTGGTATGTATGGCTGAACCTCCTGCTGACACTAACCCTGCTGACACTCCTCCCCACCCCTCCCTTCACCTACTTCTCCCATCCTTGGCTCACAAACAAGAAGAAACAGGCCTTGCACGTGACTGGCTATAGCAGAACCCCTTTCCAGCTCAGGAAGAGGAAATCCTGGCATGTTCCACAAACCATGTGTAAGGTTCCCTCTTTTATTTTCCACTGTACTGATTATATTTCAAAATTTATTTACTGTTTTCACTCCAGCCTCCTTCCCTGCTAGCAGTGGAAGGCCATTCTGATGGTTTTTTTGCCTCTCCTTTGCAGTACCATATATCATAGAATCATAGCATAGAATGCCTTGAGTTGGAAGGAACCTTAAAGATCATCTAGTTCCAACCCCCTGCCGTATGCAGGGACACCTCCTGCTAGACCAGGTTGCTCAAAGCCTCATCCATCCCTTCCAGGGATGAGGCATCCACAACTTCTCTGGCCAAACCAGTGTCTCAGCACTCTCATAGTAAAGAACTTGTTCCTGATGTCCAATCTAAATCTACCCTGCTCAAGTTTAAAATCATTGCCCCTTGTCCTGTCACCACAAGCCCTTATAAACAGCCCCACTCCAGCTTTCCTGTAGGCCCCATTCAGGTACTGGAAGGCTGCCATAAGGTCTCCAGGCGGACCAAACCTAGCTCCCTCAGCCTGTTCTCATAGGAGAGGTGCTTCAGCCCTCTTGACCCTCTTTATGGCCCTCCTCTGGACTTGTCTCCAACAGCTCCATGTCCTGTCCATGTGCTTCTTCTGCTGGGGGCTCCAGAACTGGATGCAGTACTCCAGGTGAGGTCATGCCCCATTCTGCTGTGAAATCCTCTTTAGGAAAATATTTTAACATGGAGAGGACAGCAGAACTGACCTCACGAGAGCTAACAGCACTGGCAAAGACCTGTCATACCATGGCCTCCCTTTTCCCCTCCTGAGGCTTGTTTGCTTTTTTGAAAAGAGCCAGAGTGTATTGATCATCAGGAAAAAAAAAAAAGGAAAGATCCCTCGAGGGACTTTGGAGTCACTTGTAGGTGACCAATACTTCTTGGTTCTTGTTTTGTCCTATTGGAAGCCCAGGAGAGAATCTACTTTTAAGAGCTCATTTGTGCTGGAACATGCTGTTAAGAGCTCCCAGTCAGCCCAGTTAACATTATTACAAGACTGGAAAGCTGCTTGCTATGTTTGGTTGGGTTTTTCAATATCCCATTGAGTGCTGAACACTTATTGCAGTGTTTGGCTTTTTTGTTTTCCCCACTTAGCATTTATAATCTGGTCACTGCCCTGTACCATGGTTTTGCATTTCTTCATTGTTGCTTCCTGATTCTTTTGGCAGGTAGATAACTTTTGAGTTGCAGATGGCATGTTAAGCATTTTCCCATCCTGACAATTAAAATTCCCTTTTCTAGTTTAAGTACCCTAAATCTATTCTTAAGTGAACAAATCTGTCAGTGGATCCAAAAGAAAGCAAACTCTGCTGGGTTGCCGAGTCACCTGAGGGTTGCCCTGCAGTTGTCCTTCACAGTATAAAGTTGTTTGATCTAAGCTGTGGTTTTGTTGAGGGAGGGCATTATAATCCAGCTCCACAGAGTGAAGGATCACATGCTCTAGGCCTGAGCCAATACTCACCACTGCCAGTCTTCCCCTGATTTCATTGTTGTGTATTTGATCCTTCAAACATAATCTTGCCCAGGCTTTCAAGTGTCAATTTTCCCTTCTCCTCCAGGAGGAGGATTGTCCCACATAGTATCTATCCATAGCTGTCAGGAATGACTCCAAAGCGTCCTGGCAAATTAGGCTTTTGTTGAAGAACAACCAAGTTACAAATATCCTCCTAAGTCCAAGCTTCAAAATGGAAGATTTTTCTCCTTAGATCTAATTTGTTGCCCAGTTGCTAATTTTGATGTGCTGGTCCTCTGCTTTACTCACTGTGGAGTTCCTCTGGCATTCTTTCCTGGGGTATCTTCTGCAGGAGAGACTTTGAAACCTTCTTCCTAGTTTTGTCCATCGGGGCTGGCCCATACTTCTGTGTGCATAGAGTAGGAGCTGTAAAAGGGTTGATGCTGAATTACCCTTAACAGACCCTTATCCCTGTTTAATGCTATTTCCACTGCACCTCTCCCTCCTCCTGCTTCTCCTCCTAATGCCTCTTTAGAGACAGCGATCCCATCAGAATCACTAGTAGTGGCTTTAAGAAGAGCAAAATAACCTTTACTTAAAGGGACACTGTCACTTTAAAAATTGTGTTGCAGAGAATCTGAATTGGAACTGGAATCTCCTGTTTAGCTTTTTTGCCTGCTGGCATTTTCCTTTTCTCTGACCTCAGTCACTCCAGAGTGGTCCTTTTTGATCTTCCATAACAGGCTGGTTTTATTTGTATGGTGACTCAGTCACTTGGGCTTTCCAACACTCAGAGACAAACTAAGTTTCTGCTCATTTCAAAAGTACCTGTTTTGAAAGAAACTTCAAAAAATAAAATCTGTTGGGCAGTATCCCTTTAAATGCAATGAGCTAGCAGAGCTTGCCTGGAGTATGTGGCTTTGTAGTATTACTTTGTTACTTCTGTAATTAGCTTTGGATTTGCTTTTGGGGCTGCCAGAACACTTTTGCCAGAAGGGCGACATTTCTCTGATGCTACTTGTCACTATTCAGTGGCAGGTGTAGAGCTCAGCTTCAAAACTGACCTGCCTGTGCAGGATGCTGCATCTGTGAGGAGTGCCGTGAAAATCCCTGGAGCACCATGTGGCTACGTGGTCCTGCTGAGCACTAGGAGCAGCTAGAAGGGCTGTGAGGCTATTCTGTTGGCAACTTGCATCTCTGAGGCATAGGCATGACTCTAGAATCATGCTGTCAGGAGAATGATGAGCAAAAAAAGCCAAATACTTGGAAAAGTTACCTGTAAGTTGGTAAATGGTTTTGAACATTTAGGGCATTGGTTTAATATGGATTTTCTTTACACTAGTGAGAGCTGCATTTCATTTAGCTGCTGCATCATGCAACAACTTTCTGCAGGGGTGTGGTAACTTCTGACATCCTTGGCCAAGGTCCAGTTTGCAGGATTACAGATTGCTATCTTAACCACCCTCGTTTGTCCGCGCCAGTGCCATAATCCTCTCTTCCTGTTCTACAGTGTCATGTACTGCTGCTGTCAAGCAGATGTTTAATTTCACACTGCAGATGGTCACGTTTCAATTCTGAGTTAATTATTCCTGTGTGTATATCACGTGTGTGGTTGCATCAAAGGAGTGCTACAAGGGCTTCAAAGTCAGCTGAAATGAAGATTATTTTGTGTTGCGTTCATATATATCAACAGATCTGTAACCTTTAGATCACCACAGAGAGCTCTGCCTCCTGAAAGAGTAACTGGTAGCAACACTAGGTTGTCATCCTCTGGGCTAGAGCCCCATGGAGAACAAGTGGGAAACAGTCAGTGGGTTCACAAGTGTTTGCTGGCAGCTGTGGAGCAGTGAGACTTGAAAATACAGATCCTGAGACTGGCACTGGAGGGATCCCGTGCTCTGGTGGATGCACACTCTTTGTCCCTTTCATTTCCTCTTTCCAGACAGCCCTTCTCCTAGTCCTGTGTTTTTCCATCCAAACCTTCTTACCCCACTCTCATTTTCATTCTCAGTCCCAGTTTCTGCTTCTCAAGCATTTAATTTTAACCCTGCCTTTTTGACAAAGAAATCCTAGGAGTCTACCCTCCAGACCTTTGTTCCATCACATTAGCTGCTCCTAGTCTTTCCACTCCTCCACTGCTCTTCCCAATGACTCAGTCCCCACGGTCTCAATCCCTCCCTCTTGCCCTCTGCCAAAACTTTTGCTTCTCCCAAAAGTTTTGGGCTTTGCTTCCTCTTCTGCCCAGCATTGTTTGTTTGGAGAATTGTAGGTTACATCATCTCCATAAATCTGCTTTCTCCTTTCACCCCTTACTTCTTTTTCCCTCTCCTCCCTGACTCTTTAGTAGTTTTCTTCTCAGTCTCTTTGCTTAAGTAATTCCAGCCTCAGTTCCCACCAGTTCCTTGTCCCAGTTTGCTCCTTGTCTGCCTGTGGAAAGTACCTCTCTTGTTCCCTCTGTGTTCAGACCAGCAGCTTCCTTTTCCTTGCACCCAACAGGGAAGCATTAATGAAGCAGCCCCATGCTCCTGCCTGGCTTTGCTCTTGGCTGGAGTATGCTGAGACAGGCAAGAAGGATGTAAGGAAGAGAGGTGGTATGTTTGATAGTGCTGGTTTCAGACAAACATTCTCCCTTCTTGACAAGAGTCTTATGAACATCAGGTAACTGAGGAGGAGAAAAAACTGCAACTGTGAGGGTTTAATTTTTTTTTTTTTTTTTTTTTTTTTTTTTTTTTTGCCTTGCTTAAAGCATACTCTACAATAACTTCCCCTTTGGGTAGCTGACTGTGGCCTTTAAAGTCCTGCACATCTCCCTCTGCCCTGCAGGGCTGGAATCTGATCCACTCAAGTGCAAAGAGGCGGTTGGCACACACAGCTCTCCTGCAAGAGGAGTGGAGTTTGGAGATAAACATTGTTATTGCAGTCTGCAGCTGCTTTTCACTCTGAAGCCAATTGGTATAATTTTTGTTGCTGTAAATTTAGGGCAGGAAAGAGCACTTTGATAAGCAGAACTTTCTCAGAATACTTGGTACTGGAAGTGAGCAGTTACCTTTTACCTGCACACCTCACAGCTGCACACAAAAGCTAATGGTCCTGGCAGACAGGCTCAGTGCAGGACTGTACTCATTCTGACTGCCTTTTGAAGTGCCCTGAGGTCTAGTAGAGGGAGAAAAGACTTCTGTGAAATCATTTGTGTGTGGCCTGTGCTCCAACAGTGGCTTTCCCTAACTTTCTTTCCCTTCTCCATGTTTTGGGGTTTTTTTCTGCTGGATAAGTCAAGGTTTGGCTCAGTTCAGGTGACAATTCACTGCTCTTGTGAGTCTTCCTTCTAGTGACTGTGTTTTAGGTTGGTTTTGACAGAGTGAAGTCAGACACACTGAGTGACAGGCTTCTGGCACAGCTGTCAGAATCCTTGCCCTCAACTTAATAATACCTTCAGCAGTGTGGATGCTGTTCTTTGGGAGGAGACTTTTTGTATCCTTGCTCCTTCATAGCACTGCTGTTGAGCAGCTTCACTGAATAGGAAAGCTGGGAAATGCTTTGTCTTTCAGTACTCAGGTTTCTGACCATGACTGATTTTTGAAGAGTGGGAGGGAGGAGGCTCTTTCCTGTGACCAGTGCCCAGTTTGTCTCACTGATCTCTCTTGGACTGATCCTTTATTTTAAGCTGTAGTGGGCTGAGGCAGCCCCCTCCCCACCACAGGCAAAATAACGACTCTGACAAACGGATTGCAAAAGTGATGGAAAAGTTTAAATAGGAAAAAGGTGAATGTGCACAAAAGAACCAGAAACAGTGACAGAAGAAACCCCAAAACAGACCTGGATACACCCCATCCCCACCTGAGGGTGGGCCCAAGACCCCCAGGGCTCGTTCTTCCCCTCCCCCCACTGCTAGGCTAGTCTCAGCTGGCCAGGCCTGAGACCGCCCAGCCCCCTGGCTCTGGGCCTAGCCAGGCCCAAGGCCGGGAGACGTCTCCCCCAGTTACCGGGTGCTGGTGAGGGAAGAAAGAGAAAGAGGAGGACCCCATGCTAGATCTTATAGCGGTCCAGGGGATTGTGGTAGGAGATACACAGTTTTCCTGTGTCCACCCACTGGGCTGGACTTCTGGACACAGGAAGTACACCATGCAGCAGTGGGCACCCAGCCCGAACCACCACATAAGCACTGGTTTAAAATTGGAGCTCTTAGTCTGCCTTCTAAAGGAGTGATAAAATTTGTTAGTAGAATAAGAATTTCTAAAGTGTTGTGCTCTTCTCTTTTGAGGCTGAGTGCCAGCCTAATGGTTCAGGAGAACCTGGATTAGTCTGAGCTGAATTCCCTGCCCAGTGTTGCTGGATTCCAAACTGCCCTGGTTAGCCAGCAGTGTAGAAATCCAAGTCTTTGGATGCAAAGCTTGCAAGGGATGTGATCCCATGTGGTCTGTGGTGTATCTGTTCAAGTAATTTTGGTTTGCAGTGGCTCACCACTTCTCAGTTCTCACGCCACAGGACATGGGCAGATAGTTAAGGGGATCAGTGAGAGCTGTAGCTTGGGGATAACGATGTCTGCCACCCCAAACTTCCTGCTATGCATTCTTCATCGTTATCAATCATTCTTATATTTGCTTCAGACTATGAAGAAGTGTGATGTAGCTACAGCAGAAAAAGACAAAACCAGCCTGAAGTACTGCTCTTTACACAGGTGAATGAGAAGTGGCTTGTGTAGCAAAGCAGACAGTGTAGCTTGTGTAATGAAGAGCAACACACAGTGAACAGGTTGGTATGTTTTTGTGGTGGCCATGCAACGCCTGTTCCTTCTTTTGGAGAGGCTTTGAAGCTGCAGTATTTATTCTTGGCCTGCCTTTTGGTTTCCAGCACTGTAGCAAAGTCTGCAATCTCTGACAAACAAGGTCTTTATTGTCATGGCTGCATGAAAGTTTTCCCAGAAGGATCTGGGAGTGAGAGGATTTTTGGCAGCAGGAAGATAGCTCTACTCAATTCATTAAAAGGATGTGGTAATCTGCAAAGCAGAGCTACCTCTCCAGGATGCTGCCTGTGTTCAGGAGCTGGGGAATGCTCCTTTCCTCAGTGAGCTGCTGCTCCTGGCTCTGTACCCATCATCCCAGGTGCCTTTCTGAATGCCTCTCCTTGCCAGCAGCTTGGGCTGCTGAATTCTACCTTTGAAGGCTTTGCATGTGTTCAGAGAAGTTGGCCTGTGTCCTTGAAAAGTGAAAGTGGTGGTTAACACAATCTGTTGGCAGTTTTTCCTCTCTGGGAGGGGGTGGGATAAGGGATAATGTTCTGTCCAGAAGTTATGGTCACATTTGAGTCTTGCTGACAGCGCAGAAGGAACATCAGAAGTGAATGGTTACAGAAATGGTTCTCTTGCTTGTCAGCTCCTTCCAAATGACCCGCTTCAGCAGGGTGGTGAGTAGCTTGTGTTGCCACTGCTAGCAGGGCTCTTTGCATGCTGTGGGTGAAGACCTGAGTTACGAGACCTGGCCAGGGTGATTCTGGTGTTGGTGGGAGACTTAAACAGAAAGGGGATGCTTTATTTTTAAAAATTTGCTTGACAGAAGAGTTCTTCTCATCCAGCCCTGACTCCACAGCCAGGATTATTGTCGTGTGGTGATGGTCCTGACCATGAGGGGGTGGTTTCTGAAAGCAACAATGCAATAATCATTGCTGCAGGATTAGTAATGGCTTTGGAAGATATAAGAAGGCATGTAAGGATTTCCATAATGTGATCAGACACATAATAAGAGCAAAGCAGATGAGACAGTTTTTAACACCCTATTGTAAAGCAGGGTGTTGTCGAGGTCTCCTTTTTGACAGTACTTGAGCAAGGAGCTCAGCCATTTCCCAGGGCTGTCTTTCAACACCCATAAATACAGTGAGAGCTCTCGCTGTGAAGTTGCATTTCTTTAACGATTAACCTTGGCAGGAATGTGAATGGTCTGATGACAAATTCATGTGTAAAATGAATTAGCTGGCTAAAGAAATGCTTTTGCCACTTATCAAATGATCTTTTTCTTTCCCCGGTTCTCTGCTCCTGAAACAGGTAAGAGGCCTTTTCTTGAAAGCGTTAATCTGAAGGGATAGTGAAATATCTGACGTGGAATGCACTTAGATTTTTCACTGACAGTAAGCCACCTTTTTCTCCTTTTCAGGAAATCTGATGAAACAGTTTTTCTCTTAAGATTAGAAAGCTCCTGTTTCGGTCTGCATAGAGCCTGTACCGCAGAACCATAGAGTTGTTTCACTTGGAAAAGACCTCTGGGATCATCGAGTCCAACCATTGACCTACCACTGCCATGGCCATTAAGCCATGAAGTGCCATGTCTGCCTGTATTTGGAACACCTCCAGGGACAGTGACTCCACCACCTCCCTGGGCATCATGTTCCAATGCCTAACCACCCTTTTTCAGTAAAGACATTTTTCCTAATATCTAACCTAAACCTCCCCTGGCTCAGTTTGGGGCCATTTACCTCTTGTTCTGTCACTTGTTGCTAGGGAGAAGAGATCAACATCTCACTGTGATCTCCTTTCAGGGAGTTGTAGACAGCAATGAGGTCTCCCCTCAGCCTTCTCTTCTCCAGACTGAACAATTAGGGTTCCCTCAGGCACTCCTTGCAAGAGTTATTCTCAAAACTCTTCACTAGCTTATTGCCCTTCTCTGGACACATTCCAGCACCTGAATGCCCTCCTTGCACTGAGGGGCCCAAGACTGAACACAATACTCAAGGTGTGGCCTCATTGGTGCCGAGTATGGGGGTACAATCACCTCTCTACTCCTGCTGGCCACTCTATTCCTGATCCAGGCCAGGATGCTTTTTGCCTTCTTGGCCTCCTGAGCACACTACTGGCTCATGTTCAGCCAGCTGTCAACCAGCATCCCCCAGGTCCTTTTCTGCTGGACAGCTTTCCAGCCACTCTCCCTCAAGCCTGTGGCTTTGCATGGGGTTGGTGTGACCCAAATGCAGGACTCAGCACTTGCCCTTGTTAAACCTTATACAGTAGACCTCCAGCCTGTCCAGATCCCTTTGCAGATCTTGCCTACCCTCCAGCAGATCAATACTCCCACTCAATTCAGTGTCCTCTGAAAACTTGCTGAGGATGCACTCAACTCCCTCAGCCAGGTCATTGCTAAAGATGTTAAAGAGACCTGGCCCCAGTACTGAGCCCTGGGGGACACCACCAGTGACTGGGTGCCAAGTGGGTTTAAGTCCATAAGATGCCTTGATACTCTTATTAGCAGGGGGGAGGCAGTTATCATGACTACCACCTTAGAGATTATATATAGAGATATTAGATATTATATATCTAGATATTATATATATTTAAAATCCCACTGCCTGACATGTTTCACAATACTTGCAGCTTCAGCTTATGGCACGCTTTAGGGCTTTAGAGGACCACAGGAGGTAAGTTTTCAGGTTGTGCTTTGCTCTGTCCTTGCTGCTGAGGACCTCCAGTACCTAAGAAACACTTTTTAAAGCCTTGTTAATCATCTTAGTCTGAACAGAAGTTGTTTCCAGTGCAACTATAATGATCACAACCTGTATTCACTGATGCAGCTATCATTTATATTAGCAGTAGTTGAGGAGGGACTTAATAGCACAAGTTATATTCATTGTCTTACTGAGAAGCAACGTTTATGTTTCTAGCAGCAGGATTGTTATAGATAGCATGGACTTTGCAACTTGATTTCAAGGACAAATTTCCTTAGGCAAGAGTGGGAGGATATTCCTGCTTAAAAACAGGACCACTGTGAGCAAAGAAGAGAACACCATTGTAAGGAGTGAGCTCCGTGTTGCAGTCTGTTGTTTAAGCCCTGTGGCTTTTTACTGGAGACCAAATCTGGTATCCTCTCCTAGTATCAGACCATTTGCTCACTGACCACAGCAGTTAATAACCATGTCACAATGAGATGAGTGGCATTTGCACTCACTAGCTATTTGTTTTCAGATCAAATACGGCAAATTGGGAGTTCCAATATACAGATGTTAGCTGTGTTTGAGTTACCAATATCCCTTCCCCAGCCCTGCTCCACAATTTTGAATGAGATCTCAAACCATGAAAAATTGAAGTAGATTTTTCTGTATGATTTAGTGTCTGTCTCCTAACCCCTAGAACAGGGGTTAGACCACGTTAGAGTATTAAAGTTTATATAGAAGAATTCATGCTGAGTAAGATGGAACATGAAAGCAAACATACAGCAGGTGTCATGCACTAAATGCTCTGTTTTGTGTGGAAAGCTCCTTCAAGTGCCTTTGTGGTTTGGTGTTTTTCTTGCTTGCTTTTGCTTTTGTAACTAATTCTGTGAAACAGCAACAGTAAGAAAAAAAGCAAGCAAGCCCTCATGGTTTTTTTTTTAATTTTAAAGAAGCTGGACAATTCTGAACTAGAATTAAGGTTCTGGTGCTGTCAACTAATGTTGGTGTGATGCTTTATTTGTAACTGTCATATGGCCAGTTGTGGCACCTCTCTTAATGGGGCACCTCTCTTAATGTCACCCCTTCCTGCTCCCAGGACAGAGGTTTCTTGCTGTCTGAGAAAGCCACACTGCTCAGCCATGGGCTCTGAAGCCAATGTGCCCTCCCTCTTACTCCAGTGTGTCCTCCAAGTGCTGGTCTAGTTCTGTGATGGTCCCTTCTAAAGCCTTCCCAGTGGTTTGCTGGTAGTCTAGTTCTGTAAAGCTTTCTGTGACCCACACGCACCAAACTCTGCCGTGTTACTCTTACTGTATTATTGTTGTGGAATTGATGCCTCTTCCCAGCACAGAGACCCTCCTCTTGTGCCCTGAGAGTAGTATGTGTTCCCTTCTGCTAACTCAGATGCTTCAGGCTCATCACCTTCCTGCTGCATATGTTCTTCTGCAAATATTAGTGATGCTGGTTATTTCCTGCTGTTTAGCTCTAATGTTAAGCACAGCTGAAAAGCAGATTCTCAGTGTGGGAACAGCAAAACCATTTTTGAGATGAGAACTGTTTGTGCTTCCCTGGGTAACAGAGGTGATGAAAAAGATGCAATACGGCCACCACTACTAACAGGACACACAAACTTCAACCTGCTTTGTGAAACGGGAATGTCAAGGGAGAGCTTTAAATTCCCCATTTTAACTCTGCCAAGCCTACAGGTGGTCATGGCCTCCACAGAGCCTGGGGTGAATCACTTTTTACCTGTGTAAAAACCTCTTCCCCTCTAATCGTGACAGTCTGGTTGAGTACAGGTGTACTCAGTGTGCTTGACACAGCAGATCCTAGCAGGATGGTTCCACGTTAATCACATTCTCCCTGTGGTGTTTCCTGTCTGAAGAAATGATTTTTCTATTAAGAAGGAGAGTTTACCATCAGTGGATACTGTCATGGTGTTAAGAGCATGGTCCTGAGAAAGCTTCAAGGTAGGGTGGCTGCTTTACAGCAGATGTCTTATGCATGCAGGTGAGAGCTTTTGTAACCCTGCTTGAAATTTGACATTTATCAGCAGGAGTTAACATTAATCTCTGCTCATCCTGACATCTTGTTCACAAACCTTTAGGTTAAAGACAATGTGATTGGAAAATGTGCCTTAGGAAAAAGTACCTCCTGCCTGGTATTTGTGCAGCTCAGTAGGAGTTCACCAGTACCTCAGCCTACCTCTTATCCGTTATCTGTGCTTGGCAGGGACATTATTCATCTGTAGACTGTATCCCTTGTTTCTGCTTCTCCATTTCTTGTATTTTTTTCTTTTCTTTTCTCCTTGTGTTTCCTTTCTTTCTCAATCTTATGCTTTTTGTCCTTTGCTTGTCTTTTATTTCACCCCTTTCCTCCACTTCCAACTTCCTCTTCCTCTCCTGCCTCTTCCTCTTCCTCGTTTGGTCCTATTGAAGTTGAGCCCAATGCCGGGACACCACGTCGTAGACCTCTCTCCTTCTGCCCTTGCTGTGCCCATGAAGGTAACGTAACCTCACACCTTCCCTGTTCTCCTTGACCACAGCTGGGTTGTTGTAGCAGCACTAGTCAGCTATTGACCACAAGGACCCCAGCCCTTTTCTTGCTGTGTCCCCAAACCAATTTTCTCAGTAGTAGCCTGGTAAGCTGAGCTTCTCTGAGCCTGTGACGAGTTACTAAAGGTACAGTATCCCTTTTGTGAGGGAAGCTGTAGAGACTGGGAGGGACATTAGGCAGCAGCAGTGGGAGCAGTAATGTCACACTCCCAAGTTTCTGTTTTCATTTAGTGGCTTCAATTTCTCTGTTCCTCCTGAAAGATGTTTGGAAGGTGGGGGTAAGGGAAGATAATCTGGTTCCTTTTAATTGGTCTGTACAGATGAAAGGAATACTGTGTCTTTGTAAGGCCTAGTTTACAAAAACATCCTTGAACTTGAAAAAGCAACAAACCTTAAGCTAGACCAGATTTCCCTCATCAGTCTTGCTGAGTGCATTCTTTAACTGTCCCAAGGAGAGTTTCCATTGCCAAGGCATGGGGGAAGGGGTTGTTTCCATGTGTTTGTGGTGTAATTTTGCTAACTACTTACTCTGCTTTCCATGGTGCTCCCTCACATCAGTTGTCAGTGCTCCCTCTCCAATCCTCCCATTCTTCCTGTGCTCATTGGCTGTTTAAAAACACTTCTGTATTCCATAGGTCAGTAGCATTGTGGGTTTGGCTTTTTTTTTTTAAAGAGACATTTGTTTTCTATACAGGATGGGGAGACTGCCCAGTGCTTTCATGGCACCACAGCACTGGACATCTGCATGTTTGGTCTCCCTCTCCTGTTGCCACATGGGCATATTGTGCAGAGATGCTCAGAAAGGAATGCTTCAAACTGAGCAACACACTGGCATCAAGTCCACAGGGCCAGAGGCTCTTAGAGTGTACAGCTGAGTCTGGTATTCCCCAAGGGTCTGCTATTACAATCTGAGGCAGCTATTCTCAGCCTAAGCTGCAGTTTAATTGTAGGTTCCCCTTTGTTTAGCTGCAGTGCAGCACTTCTGAGATCCTAAGTATGGATACAAATAGTAAGTTTAATTGGTCATTGATGTGGTATTTGTGAAGTGTTTTCCAGAGTTTGAATAGCAAGTTTGCTGCTTTTGGTTACTTTTAGCATCAGAATGACTGAGAGTTTTTGCTCTTGATGTAGACAGCCATCCATAATACAAACCCAGACAAGGTTGTTAGCTACTCTAGGATGCCCAGGTTAAGTGTGCTGCAAGCCAGTAGGATGCAACAAGCCAAAAATGCTGTTGAGCTCAATTGCAGTCTCTGCTTCTGCCTCCACTACAGGCAGGAGCACTGCTGGTGTCCTTGATGGTGTCTGATGCAAGTCACAGCATTCACCTGCAGCTAGTTCACAGTGGAACCAGTGGCCCAGACTAGGAGACTGCTAGGAGGAGCTTCCCTGGTGAGCTCTAACATTTGGTAAATAGCAACAGAAAGCTGTGGGAACAGCAATCTACAGTTTATTGCACATAGGTCCCCATAGATAAGAGATTCATGAGTGGACTACTGAGTAAGTCTAGGAGTTGGTTTTAAAATAAATGAAAGGCCAACTAAGAGTTCTGTACTAGGTGGCCAAGGCTCAAAGTATTTTTGTTCTGCTTTGATATTAGCAAATGTGTCTGGGGATTCTTTTTCTTTCCAGCAGTGATGTGCAATACAGTAGAAGCAGTTTCTGTGTTCACTGTGCAGAGGGGATCTCCAAGTTGAGTAGATACACGTGGCTAAAAGGAACAGACACAAAAGCTTGATTTAGCTGTTGGGAAAAGATAAGATGTTACTTTCTGATTGGTAAAAGAGAGATTGAGGACATGCAAATGAAGAAATGAAAGGTAAAACACGTGGGGTGGCAACTGATCTGTTTCTGATGAGCTGGCATGAAGATCTGTAAAGCTTACTCTAATGAAGGGAAAAGTGAAAGACATGCAGAGATCTGGACTTGCTGCATTAAGGGTGAGGAAGAAACAAGCAATCACAAAGAGAGTCAGGAAGTAAAAAACAGAGTAAAAATCAGGCACTGAAGAGAAGAGAACCCTTTTGGACGTGACTTCCACTCTTTTGTGTCATCTAGGCAAACTGAACGGACCCGGCTTGGGAGTGCTCTGGCAGCATCTTGCTTGGCTTTCTTTGCACATTTTGCCCCATTGTTGTTTTTTGCAGTTTGGGCTCATAAGGACTTCAGGGGCTTATCTGAAAACTTACCAGGCTTGTTTGGTTTTTTTGGCAGGCATGGGTAAGAAAGATGATCCCAAGCTGATGCAGGAGTGGTTCAAGCTGGTGCAGGAGAAGAATGCCTTGGTTCGCTACGAGTCCGAACTGATGATATTGTGAGTGGATGTGCTAAAGCTTTGGAAGGGGAACGATGTCACAGACAGCACTGGGAGTCTGTCAGTATTTTCTTCCCTATAATGCCAGGTGGTCAGCAGTCTCTGTAGGCTGATTCTTGGATGAGCTATAAATCCAAGCAGATTTCAGAAGAATAGTAGAAGAAGCAATAATAGCAATAAGATTGCCCAGGCAGGTGGTGGAAGCCTCATCCCTGGAGGTTAAGACCAGGCTGGATGTGGCTCTGAGCAACCTGATCTAGTGTAAGGTGTCCCTGCACTTGGCTGGGGGTTGGAACTAGGTGATCCTTGAGGTCCCTTCCAACCCTGACAATTCTGTGATTCTGTGAATGAAAGTTCCAACTGTTTGTGCACATGCAGAAGTACAACTGTGTGTGTGTAAAGCACTAAACCCTTCCCCAGCTGTTGGATATAATACATCATCTTCACACAAGTGTTTGCAAGCTATGCAGAAATGACCCATGAGTCAACTCTTAAGTGTAGTCAAAAGTGTAATTCAGTCACCTCTGCCATGTGGCACTCCATCTGTAGTGGGACCCCAGTGCCTCTCAGATTTCTTAGTCACCCATGCTGCAAATTGACTGAAATTCACAGAATCACAGAAAACTTGCAGTTGGAAGAAACCTCCATGTTCATCCAGTCCAACCTTCAACCCAGCACTGAGGGTCAACATTAAACCATTACAGAATACATCAGCTGACCCAGATAGTGTGGAAGCTGATCACTTTAGTGCCTGTGTCAGAAAAGTCCAAAAGTGGTGTCTGCACTGAAGAGGCTGACGTTGGTAAATTACTTTGTCTGTAGAGCAGGAAGTGGCAGGAGTTACACAGAGGTAAAGTCTAATTTTGCAGTGATTGCAGATTTGTTTGTTGTGGTTTAGATTTAATCCCATCCATGATCAGTCCACTCAGCTTTCTGTATTGCACTTCCTAGCCGAAGAACCTGAGATGCTGAAAGTACATGTAAATATAGTTTTATAGAACTGGTTTTGGTTGGAAAAGGTCTTCAAGGTCATCAAGTCCAACCATCAACCTAACTACTGTGGCTATTAAACCATGACCCAAAGTACCAAATGTCTTAGTCTGTTTCAGAACAACTCTTAAAACACCTGGTAAAATGCCTAGGATCTCAGAATTACACAGCACCACAGGATGTTAGGGGTTGGAAGGGACCTCCAAAGATCTTGAAGTCCAATGCCCCTGCCAGAGCAGGACCATAGAACCCAGCACAGGTCACACAGGAACACATCCAGACAGGGCTGGAAAGGCTCCAGAGAAGGAGACTCTGAGCAGTCTGTTCCAGGGCTCTGGGACCCTCACAGTCAAGAAGTTCCCCCTCATGTTGTGGTGGAACCTCCTGTGCTGTAGTTCATATCCATTGCCCCTTGTCCTATCACAGGGTGCAACTGAGAAGAGCCTGTCCCCTCCCTCTTGACTCCCAGTCCTCAGATATTTAGAAACATTTATTAGATCCCCTCTCAGTCTTCTCTTCTCCAGACTAAACAGCCCCAGGGCTCTCAGCCTCTCCTCATCAGGCTGTGCTGCAGGCCCTTAATCATCCTGGTATCTCTCCATTGGACTCTCTCGAGTAGATCCTTGTTTCTTTTGAACTGGGGAGTCCAAAACTGGACATAGCAGATCTCTAGAGGGGGAGCAGCAATTGTGAATGGATATGGAGCAATGTGTGGAGTGTTCTAGTATCTCCAGGACTTGGATTTCTAATTTTTCCCTTTCAGCGCTCGGGAGCTAGAACTGGAAGACAGACAGAGTCGATTACAGCAGGAGCTCCGGGAAAGGATGGCAGTAGAAGGTGAGAGTAAAAGGGAACATTTCACAGGTGGTGTGTGAGTATTTCTAGCCTTGTGTATGCTGACAGGTTTTGATATCTCTATAGATCACCTGAAGACAGAGGAGGAGCTCTCAGAGGAGAAGAGGATCCTGAATGAAATGCTAGAAGTGGTGGAGCAGAGAGATTCTCTTGTGGCTCTCCTTGAGGAGCAGCGGCTTCGAGAAAAAGAGGAGGACAAGGACCTGGAGGCAGTCATGCTGTCCAAAGGTTTTAGTTTGAACTGGTCTTGAGTGTAATATTTACCTCTGTTGGTCTGTGTTGTCCAGTTGGCCTACCCTGAGTTTGCCAGAATTACATGGATAGGAAGATGTTGAAGGGGATACCTCTGAGGGTCCAACAGCATGCAGGGGTTTGGTTTGAAGCACTCAGAAGCCTTTCAATAAGTGTGTTGGTTCCTGAAGCTTAAGTTTTACATGTCTGCAAGCCAGGTTGAAGATCATGAGTTGAGACTGCGGAGTCTCCTTGAGGTCCTATACAGTGGACCATACTTTTGTGTGTGTGATATGAGGGAGAGGAATAATCCATGTGTGGGGAAGGAGGTTAAGGGATGAAGTACCCTTAACTAAACTGGATTTATGGCAGTCCATTCCTTTCCCATTTTTACAACACCAGTTCTAATAAAAGGGAGGGAAGTGGCAGCCCTCTCTGGAAAAATCACAGCAGCCTGTAGCAGCCTGTATGGTGGAGTCAGCTGTCCAAGAGAGCTCCAGAAGCCCAGGGCAACATCTTCTTTGGTTTAGTCTTCCTCCCCACCAAAGAAACCTGCAGCTGATTTTTCTGCATGGATATGAAGATAGATGGGACAGAGAAGATACTACTCATATGAGTGACGGAACTCTCCACCTCCTGGGCTTTAGAGAGATTTGGACATCAGAGGATTCTCGTCCTATTACAGCTTCCTAAATCATCTTATTGTGGGGGAAAAAAGGGGAGAAGAGGAGAGAGGGAAGAAACCCCTCTGCTTTGCTACACACTGGAGAGACAGCTACTGCTGGCTTTAATCTTCGTGGCCACGGCTCAGAGGCTGGCGGTTGGCTTTGTTCTGTTTCTGTCGTGACTGTTTTGACACTGGAAAATACTGACCGTGGGACAGTGGTAAGTGTGTGCTGGGGCAGGGTGTTACCAGGTGGCAGCCCATGGCTGGTAGGCCCCTGAAAAAGAGAAGCCCTTAAGTGACCGAAGCACCATTAAGACTTTTCAGTGTTTTTTATTATTTTCCTCTGTATTTTGTTTTTGCACATTGGAAACGAAGCTTAAGACCTGCCTGGGCCCTCAGTCACTTTGACCCTTTTATGTCAATTAACTTATTTTTTAATACTTGAAAGAAGATTCATTTTTGTATCTTTTAGGAGAAGAAAAAGAAAAACAAACAAACAAACAAACAAACAAAGGACGAGTGAGGGGGTGTGTGCCTGCTGCATCCAACAACTTCCACTTCTAAATTACTGGACATTGTTACCTGTGGCTATTTATTAGTGTTGTTATTAATCATTTGATTGTTGCAAGTATCTGATCGTGGAAGGATCTTTTTTTAACTCTGTTAGAGAAGGACACTACTGTGGATTGGTCCCTGCTCACAGCAGGGGCTGCCTTCATGTACCCATGGATGCGTCTTGTCCTGGGAGGTTTTTCCTTCGTGACAAAACCTTGCACACTCATGGAGTTGTAACAATCTTATTTGTGTTTCTAGTGTACTTTTTTCTTCTGCATCCCATCTTCCCTCTTTTGGAGTAATAAAACTATATAACTTATTTAAATTTTACATTTTTAATAACAAGGAAGCCAAAATTGTGAGGTAGAAATATCCCCTTCTCTCTGAAAGAGGGGACCCTCACACTCCTGAGATACAGCTAGAGGGATTCCCATGAAAACAAGCAGCACATTTCCTGTTGCATGTGTTGGAGGAAGCTCCTTCTAACTCAGCCAGTGAAGCTGCTGCTTTTCAGCCAGGAGGGTACTCATTATATTCATAGCTTATCCCACAAGCAGGACGTGCACTGAGCACCAGTCACTATTTGACAGAGTCCCTGAGCACACGATGTCCTTACCTTATCCCAGAGAGCTGACATAGCACTGTGCGTTGGGTACAAATCCCATCCCTAATGCCATGCTAAGGGGTTTTCCTCTCTTGGGATGCTATGCTCTTTTCTTGTTAAAGTACTAAGCCTGCTCCCTGATGTCTTTGAGAAAGTGTCCCATTCCCAAACGTATTCCCACCACACGCTGACTCTTTCAGCTTGAACTTATGCTGGTGGTGCAAGGCACCCAGGCAGGGCTGAACATCCTTTAATCTTTTGCCCTAGGACAGAAGTTATCTTGGTTTCTTGCTGTTGGCTCTTTACCTCCTTCAAAGAGGTCTTCTCTAAGGCAGGGTCTATGCTTTGAATTCATCTCTAACTCAGGAGCATCCCTCACGCTGAGGACGAATGGGTAGGACTGTTCTCCAGAGACTCTTAGTGGTGCTGGTTGTTAGCTGCGGCAACATGTTTTTCCACTTCAAGCATTCTCCCTGTATTCCCTGCTACTGTTTTCTGCTAAGGCATGGCAAACTAAATCCAGATGCCCCTGAACCCAAGCAGACAGGCAGCTGCAGTGCTCCTTTGTACATCAGCAAGCAGTACCTGCTACACCAGCATCACCGAGGGTTAGCTAAGCAACATGATGTCCAGCAAACAGAATTCCCCCTGTTTGCCAGCTGCACAAGTCCAGTTGGCAATGGTAGTTTTATATAGTCTGCATCTGAGGCTCCAGCAGAAGCTGGAGAGGAGGAGGGAAGACAGAGGGAAGAAATCCTGAGGAAGAAATCAAATCACTGCTTTTCCCTTTTGTGCTGGGGGATGCTGTCGGATCTTCATAATGCTGAAAACTTATATCACTTGAGGGTGTAAAGCCCTACTGCAGGGAAAAACTGCATCTTCTAAACCTGAACTCTTCAGGTTATGCTGAAGGCCTCCAGCAGAGAATGAAAATGGAAGAGCTAACATCACACACACAAATTATTTACAAGAAAGGGAATGTTCAAAGGCCTTTTTATATCAAAGTGGTTGTAAAAGGCACAACTTCTATTTGCTGTTCTGTTGCACTTTAAGAAGATGACTTGCATATCAGATAACTTGGGTTTTTTTACTATCTGAATATTTTTAATTCAAATTTTATATTTTTAAAGCTAAAGAAGGCTCTTGTGACCACAAGATCCCTTATTTGTATCAGAATCCAAGTAGGATGTTCTAGCTCTTTGTGTTGCCCAGGTGGGCAGCAGCACATGACTCAGCCATGTGCATTCAATGACACCTGTCCATTTCACACATGAGGGGAGCAAAAATGCCCTCAGCTTCCAAGAAGTGGGCATGCAAAGGCATCTGTCCCCATGTGACATGGTCCAGACCGGGGGTGGCCTCTTCCTCCCTGCAGTGAGTAGGAGGAGAGCTGAGCTTGGAACCCAAGCTGTGTTCTTTTGAAATGGACACATCGAGGATGGGGCAAGCACTTCAGCCCCCTATGGGGAAGAGAGGGGGACACCACATCCTGGAAACAGCCAGGAGGCAAATGGGGAGGGGGAGAGTGAGGACTGCCAAAACAACTAGTCGTCTGCTGTCTTCACAGTACAGTTCCATTGGTTTTAACTGTTCTTTTAACCACGTTTTCATTAGAACTCACCAACGGCTGTAAAATCCTCAGCTTCACAGAACTGATGTGTGGGGAGGTGACAAGATGTTTCAGCTCCAACTTCCAGACATACTTCTTCTTTCAGTTAACCAAGCCCCTACAGCCTCGCTAGGGCACGTTCCAAACTGCGTTGCTGAACGTGTTTTAGATCAACCAGCGAGTTTTCAGAGCCTGTCCTTCTCTCTCTCTCCGTCTCTGCATATTTTGTGTAAATATTGGTTTGTATGTAAAGACACCAGTGGCTCCTTGGGTTACCCCCACGGTCAAGAACGTGAGTTTTGTGCAATAGGCCTCTTGTAGAACACGGTGCTTGCATAGAGCTAGTCACCACATTTGTGTGCACTCTGGTGTTTTTTAAATATTTTTATACATCCTAATCCTGAACATTTTGAAGTATTACAAGTGGTCTAGACTGCATGATCTAGAGCAGCCCAGCAGTTCCCTTTTCTTAGCAGCTGTCCCTAGAGCATTCACTGCTACACCTCGTTTGGTTAATATTCTTTTCAAATGAGTTTCCAGTTCAGCATTTACACCAGACACTAGTGGAGGAGGAGAAAGCTGTTGCATTATCACTTCTCCTGTGTGCAAACTGAACAGCCACACTATGGCTCTATGGGAATTGCAGTCGTCACTGTCTGCAATAAGGAGAGCTCTGAAGCATACTAAAACCCAGCCTGTGTACATAGCTCACGGAGAAAGAGGTGGCTGTCTCTAGACCGTTGGCAAAACAACGGAGATTCAGCTGTCCAAAGGCTCCTGCTTTGGGAGTGCTCCGAGTACTGCTATAGGCAGGGTAGCCAGGCAAAGAGGAGGGCACCGAAGGCAGATGTGAAGGGGAGGATGGTGTGGCAATAATTTAAGTACTCTGTGCGTGCATGCGTGCGTGTGTGTGCAGTTCAGTCCGGGCGAGGGAAGCTGCTCTGGCATCGTCCCTTTCGTATGACAGTGAACTCTGATATTCAGATTGTTCAAGGCTCTGACGGTTGGCATGTATGGAGCATTGTTAACAGAGAAGTGTATACCCTAGCTGTACAAAAATCCAACTCTGTTCCAGCCTGTTTTTCTTCTGTTTGGTTGTGTTCTATTGTTTGTTTTTTATGCACACTTGCTTCGTTGGTGTTGAGATTTTAGCACCTCAGATGGCCAACTGAACTAAAAATAATAATAAAGTCATTAATTATTTTTTCTCTTTGTTGGTGGAGTTACCTTTGTTTCCCTTGATTTCACATCCACAGCTGATGATTAAAGAGGAAGCCAGGAGCTGAGGGAAGGTGATCTTGAAGTGAGATAAAATACTAAGTGCGTGCCGAAGGGCCTGACTTCAATTTCTCTTCTGCTGGAACACTTGGAGCCCATCTGAGTTAATCTGAGATACAAACAAATCGATCCTGATTCAGTCTTGACACATGAGTTTCCTTTCTCACTATTTGACATTATTTCTTCGTATTCTGTGAAGAGAGATCACAATAAATAGCCAAGGGGTGAAGGTAATGTAAATTAAATTGTAGGAACTATGATTTCATTTCTGTAGCTGACTTCCTTAGCCTGCAGTAAGAGCGTGAATATCTGATGGTGATACAGCAGCATCCACCAAAGAGTGAATAGCAAAGCCTCTGTGCTTTGTGGTGTTTAAGCCCCCACCACTCCATGCCTGTGTCTCACCTGCCCAGTGCCAGCTCAGAAAGGTTAGCTAAGCAATGTGCAGCTCCAGATCTGTGCCTCTTGAGCAGACTTGGAAGGATGGAGAGATACTATCGTCTGGGTATCTCATGTGTGAAAAGGGTGGATGTTCAGCCTAAGCCGTGGATGCTGGCTCCAGTAAATGGCAGGAGCCTGAAGCCCCAAGGAATGACATCCAGTCAGCAGCACAACAGCAGATGTTGTGAGAAATCCCAGCCGGGGAAATACCCAACAATGACTCTTATTTTCTTTTCAAAACAAAGGATAAACTCTGCTGTATGTGAAGTGGTTGGATTAAAGCAGACCTACTACGGCAAGAGGGGGATGGGTGGCTGGGCCTTTGCTCTTGTGACCAGCACAGCCCGGAGCCTGGGGCCCGCAGGCCGTGCTGTAGATGGCAGGAGCGAGAAAGCTTGCTCCTCCATTGGTGCAGCCGAGTAGGACGGCAGTTCTTCAGCAATGTTCCAAACCGGGCAACTCTTTCCTGCCCTTTTGGGCTCTTGCTTTCAAATGGCAACAGGATAAAGCTGCAGCTAGCCAGGGGGGATCTCTGTGGTGTACAAAAGGCCATGTCCACAAGGGATCCTCTTGTGATGCCAAAAGAGAAATTAATGCATGGGAAGTGATCACTGGATTCTGGGACACAGGAGGTTGCTCCCATCCGTAGCTTAGAAGACCAAGCTTGTGACACTTCATTTAATTACACTGTAAACATGTTAGCCTCGGGTCTCAATTAGAGACCCAGAGGGTTTTTGTATTTTATAAACTACTGACAGGGCAACTAGTCTCCCAGAGAGACCTTCCTGTAGTGCTTTACTTTGGCAAAGAGCTATACCAGCCCAGACATCCTGGATCAGGAACCCAGCGTGGTGGCAGCTTTCAGTCCGCACTGATAATGCAAGGAACTTCAGCAGTCACCAGCCACCACCTTTCCACGGGTGGTGTTCTGTGGCCTCACAGCTGCCTCACCCAGCCTGAGTGGTTCCCTGCTGCACAGAACCACAACCCCTCCCCAGCTCCTTGGGCTCAGTGCTGAGGTCAGGAAAAGCACAGCAGTTGCTGAGGTGGGAATGTGAATGTGCCCTCTGCTCTGAGGAGGAGCACAGGAAGAAAGACATCAGTGGGTTCCTGAAGTAACATATGGATCCTTGTTTTTGCAGATGTTATAATGAATGTAACTTGTCAGGAAAAATAACTGGGGGAAAGTCATATTTAAGAGCAAAGAGCAGGTGAAGGCCTCTGCCTTCTCTTGTAACAGTTCTTGGAAAGTCCTTGCCATGAGTGCTGTGACAGCCACCTTTACATTAGTAATTGCAGTTTAAAGTCCTGCATACTGGAGAATGCGAGCCTGATCCTGTAAGGATGCTACCTGGCCACACATCTCTCCAGGAAAAGCATTTTCAGAATTCAAGCAAGCCCTGAGCATATCTTCATCCTCTAAATCCTAAGCATCAGCAGCAACAGAGCTGTTACCAGGGAAGAGGATTGTACAAGCGGCAATGGATGAAAGCAAGTGTTGGCATGTGGCTACTCAGCTGCATCATCCTCCCAGGAGAAGGGAGGGGACCTCCTGCCTCATTTTATAGCTATTACTCCAGGGAAAAGAGTTCCCTCCTTCCTTAGCCTGTATCCTCGTATATGACCCTCAAAATAAGGAAAAAAACCCAATCTTGTCCAGCCAAGCTCTGGGAAAAGTACCATTTCCCCTTGGCACCTTTGCAACAGTGCAGATGCCTGTGGGTGGCAAGGAAGTGGATGAGTATTGCTAAACTTGCTGAGTATGTATGTGGTGTCTTTCTGAATGCCTCAGACACAGCAAATCACATGGTTTCCTGTAAGCAGCAGATAAGACCTTACATCTTTTTTTTATTATTGAAATCATCTGTACAAATATAGAAAATAACCTGTATTACTCAGATAGCAGGAACACCACCACCATGAAGAAATATACCCACTCAGGGCAGAAGGAAGGGAGAACAGGCATCTTTCCCTACTCGGGGCTGGCAGTGCTGACTTTCCAAGACCAAGGTGAACAGTTTGAGAGGACAGAAACTTGAGTTACTTGGGATTTGCAAAAGCTGGCAGACACGTGTCACTCGTTTTTTACCCCTACATCATTCCCAGTGTGAAGCCACCCAGAGGGTTCAAACCTGAATCTGCCTGAAAGTGGCCTTCATTTTGTGGAATCCCAGGAACTCTAAAGGGCACTCCAGGCTCAGCACCTTCCGGATTAAACACCCTGCGCCTGCTCGCTGTAGAGAAACAAAGTCTGGAAGCGGCACCAGGGCTTGGCAGGTTGGAAGGAACAGCCAGCATGTCAGGAAACCTGCCCTACCTACAGGGTAAGATTTGCTTTGCACGAAGCTGCCTTCAGACTGTAGGGCCGACAGTAATTAAAGCACAGCTGTATTGCACCCAGAAAACGGAAAAGTGAGGTCTGTTGGGCAGGGACGGAAGTGGCTATCAATGGGATGCGAGGAGATCTTAACCGTGAAACTCACGGTCGGACCCCATCTGCCTTCTAGAACAATCGTGCCAGCAGCCGGGGCCAAAGGCCGGAGACTGCTTTGTCCCCGCGCTGATGTATCTCCCAGAGGCCGTGCCGGAGGGAGCGGAGCTCCGCTTGGGGACATTCCCGGTACCGGCTACGGTTTCGGGTCGGTTTCAGCTCTACGCCTTGCTCTGAGGAAGCACCTGGAAAACGAGCAGCCGGCACCATCCACCTCTCCACCTAGGCGCGCTGCCGGCGCCTCTGCATGGCCAGGGAAGGCCCCACACCCACGTCCTCAGCGGTGAGCTGGGCCAGGTCAGGTGCCTCTTGCCAGCCCTACCCCACAGGGCGCGGGGACAAGGAGGGCGGCCGCGAGCTCGGCGCTACCCTGCCCGTTGACCCGCGCGGCCTGTACCCCGGAGCCTGCCGGGCGGCGCGTGCCGCGCTTTCCCGCCCGCCGCGCCGTGGGGCGGGGCCTGGCGGAGCTACTCAAACAGCCGGGAGGAGCGGTGGGGGTGCATTGTGGCTGTGCTGCCGGAGCCTGCTCCCGCACCAGTGAGTAGGGCCTTTCCGCGCCTGCCTAGCGGTGGCAACGATACAGCGCGGACACGGGCTTTCAGGGAGGGCTCTATAAGGCTGCTGCTGTCGCCGTTCGCGGCGGCATGGGGCGAAGGGAGGGAGGGAGGGAGGGAGGAGTGAGTGGCGCCACGGTAGTTGTCGTCGCCCTGTTCAGGTTTAGGGACGGGCAAAGTGGGAAGCTGGGGGCGTGAACAGCGCGGTGTCCCCTGGCGGTCCGGGCCGCCCGTGATCCCGCCGAGATGCGGATGTGGTGCGGCCCGCACCCAGGCAGGAGGCGCCGGTGGTAGCGGAGATCTGGGCGGGTGTCAGGCCCGTCGTGGAGGGGCAAGCCCGCGTCTGGCGCCGCCGCCTCGGCGTACACACCCCCACCCCTCCATCTCCGGGCCTGACTTACCGCTTGTTTCTTGCCACCTTTTGGTCCACCGGTTGTGGCGTTGAAGAGGGCTGCTAGGGTCTTCTGCTGTCTCTTAGGGGTGCTAGAAACACTTGAGTCTTCCTCTAGTCGCTCGGTTTCCTTTTTGCCCCTTGAATCTGACCTGGCTCTTCAGCGGCTGGGTTATTTTGTTTTTTCACTTCCTGTCCTCTCAACCCTTTGGTAGCTCTCGGCGCGCTTTGTGCGTCGCCGGTCGCTGTCCCGCTCGAAGGGCCTCGCCGCTGTCGCCTGCGTTGTGATTGAGCTCTGCTGTTCGCTCGGGCCGCTCTGTTGCTTCCCCTGCCACCATCCAGGCGCTCTGTTCCCGGTTTTCCTTCCGCTTAGGTGATATCTCACCAACCATAAAAAAGTTTTCTCTGCTCTTATTCTGCCTGTTGAAGTCCAACATCTCGCCCTAAGTCTTGGCGAGAGTTGTAGGAGCGGAGAGGTATTTGTTGGCTGGGGGGAGCGTAAGGAGTTAATCTTGTAGCTGTGACTCCCGAGGGATCCATGCTTGCCTCGTCTTTCCAGCAACGGAGGGATGTAGGAGTGGCAGCTAGAGCAAGAAAGCAAGGCAGGAAAGGATTTCGAATGATAGTGCTCTCGTTTATAGGAAAGCCTGGGGCCTGATACAGATGTAGCAGATTGGATGTTAGGAACAGGCTCTTTACTATGAGGGTGGTGAAACGCTGGAACAGGTTGCCCAGGGGGGTGGTTGGCGTCCCATCCCCGAAGGTATCCGAGGTGAGGCTCGACAGGGCTCTGGGCAACCTGACGTAATTGAGGATGTCCCTGTTGACTGCAGAGGAGGTTGGACTAGATGACCTTTGGAGGTCCCTTCCAACCCAGAGGATTCTGTGTGCAAAAAGGGAAAAGAGACTGGGGAGGATCCAGCCTCCTTACCTTCCACAGAGCTGTAGGTGTCTGTGGTCACCTACTGTGGTGCTGAGTGCTCCGGCTGCCTGTTCGTTTCTTGTGAGCAGCACTCGCGTTCCTGTGACCCAGTGATAATGTTCAGATTCAGAACGACTGAGGGCTGGCTCAGGAAGCCAGGCAGTATGTCAAGTTGGAAGGAACTGAGCGAGCAGGTTCCTCAGAAAGGTGTTTCTCTAATGTGCCTGGCCAGGTGACAGGCTCTGCATCTCAGAGTGACAGTGGCTCTGAAACTGGTGGCGTTGGGGGAAGTTCTTGTCTTTTAAAGTGTGTTTTGGACCTTAAACTACAGAAAGTGAGGTATGGGGTCTCAGAGTTGTTTAAATCACTGAAGTCTCAATCCAGATATGCCACTTTCAGAAGCTGGGACTTGATGTTTTTGGGGGTATCTGGGCCAAAATCTTGTAGGGTATTTGTTTTGTTGTCTTTTCAGAGTGGGTGAAATGCTTGATGGAGCAAGGTGGATCCCCAACAGGAAATTGTTTCTAAAGGTTTGGTTTGTTGTTTTCAGTTAAGGACTTTTTGTAAAAGCCCACTTGTGGGGAAGCCTGGTGTTCTGTTTTAACTTAGTGTCACTAATCGGGCTGAAACTCTGTTTTTCCTTTGGAAATATAACATCTTAAAAGAAAAAGAAGGGTGGTTATTTGTGTGGCTTTTTTCCCCCCCTCTCTGTGGTAACTTCTTTACACTGTTGAAGGTCTTCTTCAGTGTAAATCCTTGCAACACCTACTCCTTGTGATCTCCCCTATGCTACTGGTGCACAGAAACCATTGGGGGATTTCATTGTATGAAAAGAAGGATTCTAACAGTTTGGTTTTGTGCTTGAATTTCTGCCACCTGCCTCTTCCTGTTTTCCTATTTTCCTGATTTCTTCTCTAGCTTTCTTGTCTGTCATCATAAGTGACTGACTGCAGGGTTTAGGGGACCAGCAAAAAACCCTCCACTGTGTATGTAGAGTGTGTAAGAGCTGTGCTGAGGAAGATGGGTGTGAAAAATGCCTTTCTTATTCAGCTGCTTCATGTTTGCATTTGGTGAGATCTGCTGAATTCAGTGAGGAAAACTAAACCAAACCGGAAATAAAACCGACGACCAAACTGGGTTTTGGTGAGGTGGTTTTGTTGGGTTCCTGCACTCCCTATGTCTTACAGCCAGCTTAAGCCAGCTGCTGCTAGTACAGCCGGGAGGGTGAGTTCAGATCTGTTTCTCACTGCGCTCCGCTGGCAGAACCACCTGTGGTGCTCACTGTGCAAATCTCCAGGCTCTGCTCTCAGGAATTCAGTGTGCCTGCATCCGGCACCGGGGCACTGCACCTGTGGACAACGTGGCAATCTTGTGAAGGTGCTCAGTGTGGCTTCTTATTCCTGTAAGAGTGGGGCTGTTGTGTGCTCACTGAGTGCGTTCACCTGGGGTCGGACATGCCACGTTGTTTCCGTGTATTGTGCTTTTCCTGTGTAACAGGATGACAGGAATCATCCATGCTCAGCTGGAGTCTGAGGAGCTGGCAGATCAAACACTGTTTTGCTCTGTAATTGGATGACAGTGTTTAATCTGGAAGCAGGCAGACACATAAATCTATTGACTGCCACTGTTGGAGTCCTTGCTGGAGTGGCCTGGTGCTTAGAAGTTATCACTTCCCTTATGTGCCATTGAAAGGGGAAGTAGGGACATTATAGCTATTAGCAGGTTTATATGCTCCATGCAAAGACTGCGGGCAGGACTGTGGAGCAGCAGCTGTGAGGTGTTGGCACCTTAATAAAGAAGCTCCTGTGGCCACTAACAAGCAGAGCAGGAAGGGGAATCGGCCTGGCCTGCCATTTTTTCTACTGAAGGGGATTGAGTGCAGGTGAGCAGATTTCATTCATATCACTTAGCAGTTCCCAATTTACCAGCAAATATGGCATTCCTTGGCAGAGTGCCTTCCTCTGGTTCTTTCTTAGCACGTAGTGGCTCTTTATCTGTTAGGTTACAAAGCCTTTGGTGCTGGAATTATCTCCATATCTGTGTGCTGTGCAAATCCAAGCACATGTGAGCATTTATAATTAGGGAGCTGAACTTGTGGCTTGGGCAAAGGTGCAAAACTTCTGCTTCAGGTCTGTTATTTTTAGACGGCTTATCTTGGGGCTGGAGGGGTTGGTTTGTCCTTTCTCTAGCGATTTAACAAGTGTGTGTTTTTTGTGTTGTTTTTTTAAACCTAGCCCAGAGAAGAAGAGTAGGGAAAGGGTTGGGTAAAAATAGACGTTATGAGTCACATAGGGCACGCAATCTCATTCTTTAGGTTTGAAAGCATTCTCTTAAGCTTCTCTGGTTGCCTGTGTCAGATGTCTGTAGTGAACCATGTCCTGACATCCTGTTGTTGCCTCATCTATAGTGGGAGGTGAACAGGGTAGGTAGATGCCAGTGGTGTGTGCTAGACATTTCCTTATATCTGGATGAGAGCATAGTGGTTTGTTGATGTCTTCTCTGCTCTGAGAATCCTGTAGTCCCCTCCCCTTCAGTAGCCCCACAGCTTAGACCAGTGTTAACACTACCTTGGGCACTTGTTCTGGATTTAGTCTGCTGGTTTTCCTATCTCTTTGCACCAATAGCGCACTGCATGGAGGTGATAGTGTGCTTCCTGGCTGTGGTGGGCTTTGGTTAGACTGTCCTTGCTGGTAAATGCGAGGAAAAGGTTGTACACTTCACTATATCCTCAGAGTGTTGCTCTTTCTCACAAGAGAACACAGTGTCAACGTGGCTTGAAACTCGTAGCCCAGTATTTTGCTAACTGCTTTCCTTTAAAGTGTCAGATGTCTTATTCAGCTTCCCTGAAGGTATGAGCAAGGGAATTGGACTCTGTGTGCAATCATTGCACACATGGATGTTGAGTTTTTGTTCAATGTCTGCAAACCTGCTGTATTTCCTGATAAAACACTGACCTTTGGTCACTTCCTAGTATGCTCTTGCAGTGGTTTATGCTAAATGGGCAGTGCCTGTGCCTTCGTAATGTTCTGGAATATTTCTGTACTTTAAATAGGAGAAAATATTTTCTTTGGTCACTTTAACTCCTGGTACTTGGGGTGTCCTTGTTACTAGACTAGCAGCCATACAAAACAAACCTGCTTAGATCAGCTAGTTGCTGTGCTTTGGTTTTATATTCAATTCCTGGGATTCTACATGAATCTGTTTCTTCTTAAGCTGAAACTGAAAGTGAAATACTTCGCATTATTTTGTGTAGAGTCATGTGTTTTCTGAGAGTGTAACTGACGCTTTTTGGCTGTGTTTTAGGGCCTGCAGCAGTGTTGAACGGAAGATTGGTGCAGCATGCTGAGGCATCTGGTGTAGCTGCATAGGTTTGCTTCAGCAGTAGGAAATGCATGCTCCTGGAGGCAACTGCTCTGCAATTTCACTATAAATTTCCAAATGGCTCATGCTGTGTCTTTTTGACATATAATATTTTTGTAGCTGCATATAATTGTGCTAAAGGTGTTCGGAAGAGATGATGTTCCTTATGCTCACAACATTTATGAGGTGCTGCTGTCAAAAGGCTTTGGTCAGGGCTGTGAATGCTCTTTTGAGTTACTATGAGGTTTGGTTGCCTGATTTGATGCACAACTTCTTCTTTGAGGTTCTTGAAGTCTGAGCTCCTCTCTTAAAGATTTCCTTTGATATTATTTCATTTTTTTAGCTGTCTTCATCAGTTTAGTTATTGTGATGGGAATAGGAGGTTGCAGTGCAGCACTGTGGGAGAGGAGCCAGTGTGTTCAGTGTAATCAAAGCACCGCTGTCAGGTTTTCCTTCTGGGGATTGCCTTTGTGATTGTCTGTACGTGATTGTTTCTTAAGTAAGGAACATAAGAGGTGCTTATAGCTCTGATGCATTTGACGTTTAGGAGGAGGGAAGTCCATTTAATGTGTTGGGGAAGCTCTCAAACACTGAGGCAGGGTTATGTATGCTTTCAGAGCAGGTAAGCATGCAGGTGTGAAGATTTGTCTTTGTAGCCCTTCTCCATGAATGCTTTAAGTCTTTTCGTGGTAGTGAATGTTCTGACTCTGATAAGGTGAACTGGCTCCATGAAAATTGTTCTGGGGAGCACAAGCTGTAAAGGTCCTCTTGAAGTGTGCTCCTGTGGCTAGGAAGGCCAATGCCATTCTGGGGTGGATTAGAAGGGCTGTGGTTAGTAGGTTGGGAGAGGTTCTCCTCCCCACTCTCCTAATTTGCCCTGGTGAGGCTGCATCTGGAATATTGTGTCCAGCTCTGGGCCCTTCAGTTCAGGAAGGATCTCGGGAACTGCTTGAAAGAGTCCAGAGCAGAGCCACAGAAATAATTCAGGGAGTGGAACATCTTATGAGGAGATCCTGAGGGAGCTGAGGGCTCTGTAGCTTGGAGAGGAAGAGCCTGAGAGGTGACCTCATTCATGTTGATAAACATGTGCAGGGTGAGTGCCCAGAGGATGGAGCCAGGCTCTGCTGGATGATGCCCAGTGACACCCAGGGGAAATGGGTAGAAGTTGAGGCATAGGAAGTTCCGTGGAAACAGGAGGAAACACTTTTTTTCCCCTCTGAGGGTGACAGAACACTGGACCAGGCTGCCCCGGGGGGCTGTGGAGTCTCCCTCTCTGGAGATATTCAAAACCTGCCTGGATGTGTTCCTTTGTGATTTGCTTTGGCAGGGGGTTGGGCTGGATGAGCTTTCCATGTCCCATCCAGCCCTTAACATTCTGTGGATGGACTCTGGTGGATTCTAAGTTGTCCTGTGGAACTGAGCTGTTGCCATCCTGGCTGCTGCACCAGCACACCTGTTTTAACTAAGCAAGGAGCTTTGATCAGGTTCTCTTATGTATTGTTCCTTGCACATTTCATTCTGAAGTGGCCCACACTGATCCCATGTTTAACTTTTCATACTGTGAGCATATTTACAGCTTCAGGGTTTGGTTTGTTGTGGGTGGCTGGGTTGTTTTGTTTGTGGTCATGGGGTTTGTGTTTTGTTGTAGTTGTTTTGGGTTTTTTTTTGTCAAAAAGCAGTGCAGACATTCTTGGCACTTGTGAATCTGAAAGAGGAGTTTGTCTACTCATATTGAAGGTGATTAAAGGCAGAGTGTGCTACTGACAGTGGCCCCATGTGTCCATACAGCTTGCCTTTTTTTTACTTAAAAAAAAGTCCTTCTGATTGATTTCCTACTTTGCTAACCTGACTTGCTCACTAGACAGAGGAGAGACAGATTTGCATTCCTCTCTCCTCTTGGCATCAGCTGTGGCATCTAGCTAAGTTGCAATATGAAGTGGCATTCCTGATCTTGATGGATGATCTGTGCTTGTGCTGGCAGCTGCTAATGGTAGTTTGTGTGTCACAAGTAAAACCAGGAGGATACCCTTGTCCTCTAGGTGGCATGGCAGTTATTGTAGCCTGGGATCCTTTGGTTGGTAGTTCTTGTCAGGGCTTGTCCAAGCGGCACCTGCCTCTGTCAGAGGTACTATTGCCTGGTGATAAGCGAGATTGTCCTCTCTGCTGCGGGGCCTGAGCGCTGCTTTGCTGCTCAAATGTAAGAGCGTGGCAGAAAGCAAGGGTCCAGTACTGGTGCCCCAGAAGGGGCATCTTCTAAATCTGGAAGCAAGTCTTGGATCTCTCTGGCAGTGGCAACACTTCACTTGCAGATCACCATCAGTGGCCAGAGTTTGTTCCAGTGCCTACCACTTATCAACCTGTTTGTCCTTCCTTTATAATCTCAGAAGACTGGAGCTGTGATTCTTGTCTTTCCTGTTCTCCCATCATTTCCAAGAGTCAAACAGTTAAGGACAGATTGAAAATGCTCTGTGATGCTACTGCAGGGTTCTCTTGCAGCTGCTGGCCTGATGTAGTGCAGTTGTGAATTATGAAGCTAAACTTGTAAAGGCTATCAGTTTTGTGAGGGGGATACTGCCTTTTCCCATTGGGGCTTACTCTGCTTCCTCCTACTTCTCTGAAGGACCTGACAAGTGTATTTTTAACATTTAGGAGGAGGTGAAACTCAGGGCAGGCTTACATGACTTGAGTTACTTAGCTTAACACCATAGAGGAAAAACTAAGCTCGGTCCCAGATTCAAAAAAACAACCCGCACTGTGGCAGTCAAGATCCAGATCTCTCTTCTTCCTTTTAGGTATTGCCAGACCCAAAATAAGGAGATATACAAATTCTACTTGGGTCCAGCTCTAGTTAGAAATCCCAGCTCTGAGATTTGGGCAGTTTGAGCTGAAGGCTTTCTGCTGACTCAGTTTGAGCCCAGCTGTAACTGTAGGCTGTCTTCTGAAGAGCCCTGGACAGTGTCACTGTGCTGCCTCCATCACTGATCTAGTACAGAAAACACAGTAAGGAAGAGTTCCTGCCTACTGCTTTCTTAAGAGAATAAGTAATAATGGTTAATGTTCCTTCTTACTGATGTGCTGCATAGCTGCTGGGCAGCAGAGCATTTTAAGCAAAATGAAAATAAAGGGTGGTGAGGAACTTGGATGTTTTTCCTCCTGAGAAGTCAAAGTACTGCCCTGATAACTAGAAGACTGCTGCAGCTGATGTTGTCGTGAAGAAGCAGCAGACGTGTGGAGCTGAAAAGAAATCTCTAACAGAAAGGCCAATTTAGAATTCTCTAATACAGCTTTTCTTTCAAGAAGGAAGATGAAACAAACTGTTCAATGTCTTTGAGTCAGAATACATAGCTGGGAGTACTTGGTGCCTGGGCTGATACCTTTGCTCTGTTCTAGGGCAGCATAGAGAGAGGTGAAAACGTCCCAGCTGAGGGGGCAGTTGGACAAGCATCCCTTGGTGTCAGGTCTTTGTGTTCCAGTTAAAGTTTCAGTGCCCCTGAGCACTGGGAAAGAAGTGTGCACTGCAACTGGTAGGAGCAGGAAGTACCTAGGGTGGTTTAGTGTATTTTTGCATCGAAGGGGTTAGGAGCAAACCTGCTTGGTTTTGTCCTTGCTGGAGTGACTGGTGTGGCTTGTTCTGGTTACTTGCATCTTAAAGGAGAATGCAACCTGAAGCTGAAAGGGGAAGGAGAAACAAAAGCTGATAGCCTCCAGCAATCGGCAGTAGTGCTTGAAGGGCAGCAGGGAGCGGTGGAGTTGAGCAGTCTCATGGTTCCTGAGGAGCAGAGCATCTTTCCTAAGAGCCTAGCAAATCACTAGTGGCTGGGGGGGTGAGCCTGCTGGCATGGTCAGAGTACTCTGCCTGTGGCTTGTCAGCTTTACCACTTCTGAAGTGAAGCCGTTGGTGTTGTGCTCTCCCTTAGAGGCAAATGCATGGAAGATGCCTGCACTTTGGAAGCTGTTCCCTGTGATGGGGAAGTCCCAAGAAACATCAAACCAATAGCTTTGATATGAAGCAGATGGTACCAAACCATCACTTCAGTTTCACAGTAGCTGTGTATGTGCATCCATAAATGCACAAAGGGGCTCATTCAGCCCATATTTCACCTGCCTAACATATTGCATTGTGTCTGTGCCCCCACCATGGTGATTGATTGATTTAACAAAGCCTAGATTAAAATTCTCTTGTAGGAGAGTGGGTCTGGAATGAGGCAAATCTGTGAGCCTTCTGAGCACTATTACAGGCTGGAATATCCACTGTTGGGGACCCATCAATAGTGATAGGGGCAGCTTTTCTCTAGTTATGATAACATGTCATAGAACGATCCAGGCCAGAAGGGACCTCCAAAGGTCACCCAGTCCAACCTCCCCATAGTCAGTCCGGACATCCCCAACTAGATCAGGCTGCCCAGGGCCTCATGTGGCAGGGTCATTCTCCCAAATCAGGGCTTATAAAGCAAGTCAGATACAGAGGTAAGATTTTTATGTTGTTAAAAAACAAACATCATCTGATCACAGAATGCTCTGGGTTGGAAGGGACCTCCAGAGCTCCTCCAGGCCAACCCCCTCTGCACTCAGCAGGGCCATCCCCAACTAGATCAGGTTGCCCAGAACCCTGTCCAGCCTCACCTTGAATATCTCCAGGGATGGGGCCACAACCACCTCCCTGGGCAACCTGTTCCAGTGTTCTACCACCCTCATGGGGCAGAGCTTGTTCCTAACATCCAATCTTACTGTGCCCTGCTCTAGTTTGAAGCCATTGCCCCTGGTCCTGTCTCTGCAGGCCTTTGCAAACAGTCTCTCTCCAGCCTTCTTGTGGCTCCCTTCAGGTACTGGAAGGCTGCTGTTAGGTCTCCCTGGAGCCTTCTCTTCTCCAGGCTGAACACCCCAGCTCTCTCAGCCTGTCCTCACAGCAGAGGTGCTCCAACCCCATGACCATTTTTGTGTCCCTCCTCTGGACCTGCTCCATCAGCTGAGTCCATGTCCTTCCTGTACAGAGGGACCTGCACACAGCACTCCAGGTGAGGTCTCAGCAGAGCAAAGTGGCAGAATCCCCTCTCTGGATCTGCTGGCAATGCATCTTTTGATGCTGCCCAGGCTGCCATTGGCCTTCTGTGCTGCAAGCTCACACTGCCTGCTCCTGTCCAGCTTCTCATCCATCAGCAGCCCCAAGTCCTTTTACTCAGGGCTGCTTTCAATCCCCCTCCTCCCACGGCCTGGATTGACAGTGAGGATTGTTCTGGCCTAGGTGCAGAACCCTGTGCTTGCTCTTGTTGAACCTCATGAGGTTCACCTGGGCCACCTCTCCAGCTTGTCCAGGTCCCTCTGGATGCCATCCTGTCCCTCTGGTGTATTGACAACACCACAAAGCTGGTGTCCTCTGCAGGCTTGCTGCTGGTGCCCTCGATGCTGCTGTGCATGCCATTGATCATCTTGGCACTGTGTTGCAGTGCAGCTACCTATATTCCCCTTTGTTCTCTCGCCTTGCACAGCCTGAAGCACATGTAGCTGCTGTGGGAGTAGGCAGACTTCTTCCACAGCCAGAGAAATATGAGGAAAATCCCTGGTATCTGCTGGGGGCTGAGCTGCTTAGGTCCTGTTGGGTCTATGGGCTGGATATTGGGTGTGGCAGAGGGATGGGGATTCCTCTGGTGACTTCAGGCTGCATGACTTAGAGTGCTACAGACAGCAGTCTGGTGAAGCTTAGAATATCTTCAAATAAGGAACTTCTCAATCTGCAGCACTTTCTCCTCCTTGCTTTCCAGCAATGGCTGGTTATGTAAAGCACTTGTGCCCGTGGCAGGTTTTCAGGAGCACAGTGACATTGAGTGGTTCTGGCTTGAGGTGTGGATGCCAAATACCAGGTTGTGCCAGGTGCCTCAGTTTCCTTACCTGTAAAAAGAGCTCTGCAGCTCAGCAATGGAATGTTTGCCTGCAAGACAGGTAAGAGCCACCAGCTCTAGGAAGGGACAGACAGGCACATTTGGTTCCTTACCATCATGATGTCATCCTGACTGCCAGAAATAAAGCTCCTGTCTTTAAGCTGCCAGGCAGAGGAAGCACTGCACAAGTTGGAGGGTTTTTTCCTTTTCCATGACTGACATTTTACTGCACTTTCTGCTTTGAAGGCTGAAGTGGGAGGTGAAGATGAGTATCTTGACACAGGAGGTCCATTGCTTGATAGTGTCTGCCCAGGTGTTTGTATGGGACATGGCTCAGAATCCAGACAAGTTGCTAAAGGTCTCACAGGCATGAGGCTTTGCTGCTGGAAAGAGCACGTTTTAAACCCAGACAGTGCCTGAGACAGCTGAGAATAGCAACTCACAGGCTGAGCTGTGAGGGGAGGTGAAGGATTTGAGGGAGAGTGATTCTAAGCAGAGGCATTCACAGGGTGGATTCTTTTCTGAGCTGTCTCAAAGGTGTAACCAAAGTGTGAAGAGGAGAGGAAAGCTGATTTCTGTGGTGGCTTAGCACTGTTGCTGTAGGTATTCTGGGACCTACTCCTGTTTATGGCAGTCTTAAGAGCTATTGAGAGTTCCCCCTAACAGGTAACTATACAGTAGTGCTGATTCCACCTGGAGCACTGCACCCAGTTCTGAAGCCTGTTACAGGAAGGATCTGGAGGTGCTGGAAGGTGCCCAGAGAAAGGCCATGAGGATGAGCAGAGGGCTGGAGCTGCTCTGCTGTGGAGAGAGACTGAGGGAGTTGGGGTTGTTCAGTCTGGAGAAGAGAAGGCTCAGAGGAGACCTCCTTGTGGCCTTCCAGTATCTGAAGGGGGCTACAAGAAAGCTGGGGAGGAACTTTTGAGGGTGTCAGGGAGTGATAGGACTGGGGGGGGATGGAACAAAACTAGAAATGGGTAGATTCAGATTGGATGGTAGGAAGTTCTCCCCCATGGTGTGACACTGGCACAGGTTGCCCAGGGAGGTAGGGGGAAGCCTCATCCCTGGAAGTTTTCAAGGCCAGGCTGGATGTGGCTGTGAGCAACCTGCTGTAGTGTGAAGTGTCCCTGGCCTTGGCAGGGGGTTGGAACTGGCTGATCCTTGAGGTCCCTTCCAACCCTGACAATTCAAAGATTGCTGCATGTTGGGAGCTGCTGCTGCTATGCTTGCAGTGCTTGGAGATCCAGCAGAACCCCACACTGATTTTAGAGCAGATAGAGCCTTGCATGCTTTGCAGCTGTACTGTTTCCATGTGTAGCTTCCCACCTGGGAAGACAAGATGTGCTTGCAGTGTTTGCTCTTTTGAAGCACATAATATGTGACAATGGTGTGGCAGGGAGGACCTAGTTTGGTCTCTCTGGCACAGTTATGGTCAGTGCTGCCTCTTTCCCCCGAGGTGGCCCCTGCAAACTTGCAGTGCCTGGAGTCACGAGAGGGAAATCAGGCCCTGCCTGCTGTTGCCTCTGCTGTTGCCACTGCCCCTTAATGGCTTCAAACTAGAGCAGAGCAGATTTAAATTGGATGTTAGGAACAAGCTCTGCCCCATGAGGGTAGTGGGACACTGGAACAGGTTGCCCAGGGAGGTGGTTGTGGCCCCATCCCTGGAGATATTCAAGGTGAGACTGGACAGGGCTCTGGGCAACCTGATCTAGTTGGGGATGTCCCTGCTGAGTGCAGAGGGGGTTGGCCTGGAGGAGCTCTGGAGGTCCCTTCCAATCCAGACCATTCTGTGAGTCTGTGGTTCACAGATGGTGGCCTTAGCTGGGAACAGTTGCTTTGGTGAGCTCCTTATAAGACTAATACAATTTGGGTATTGGGGGGAGAAACAGAAGCTGGCACATCTGGCCTGAAGGAGGAAAGCTGGAGGAAGGCAGTGGGTACTGTCCCTCAGGAGGTACTCAGCCCCATCTAAAGAGTGATGGTTGCCTTGTGGCAAACCTTGGGCACTTTCTTTGGGGGAAGCACCCAAAGAATTCTGCCTTGTGAGAACTGGCATATGTGGGGGTGGGTGAGGGGCAGGGTTCGGGTTCCACGCGGACAAGCAGCTGGTGGATGTGCTCTTCTGACTGTTAAATTAACACCTCTCCATAGTCATACACCCCCATGGTGATGGAATCCACAAGCAACACTGAGCTGGAATGGACATGCCCCATGTTGACTCCTTAGGGCTGATTTAAGGGTCCTAAATTTGTATTTAAAATACTCCTTACCTGCTTTTTCTTTCCTAAGATGGAAAGAAGTGATCAGAAAAACCTGTTTGTCATCTGAACTGTCAAATGCTTCCAGGCACCTAGTGGTTTCTCAGGGGCAGCTATTAACACAAGAAGTTCATTTGTCTGAGTTAACTGAAAGTGTGAAAAGGAACTGGTGGTTAAAACTGGTATTTCAGTTTTTAAAACTCCTAGTGCATAAAACTCATTCCAAGACTTCCAGCAGCTCTAAAGTAGCCTCAGCAAGGGATCTGGTTGTACTGTGAATCTAAATGGAGGTGGTGTTTCTAGCCTTTATCTCCAGCTTTTCTCATGCTCCAACTATAGCTTCTTTTCACCCAGTGTAAGGTAAGCTTGGCATCCCCCAGAGAAGTTCTTTATCTGAACCCAAAAACTACCAGAATTCCCAAGTCTTACTGATTAAAAACTTTGTGGCATCAGAGTGATTCCATTTGCCTGCCAGGGGTTTGCTCTTGAGAGGCCTTTTTGAGAATCCCTTAAGCCACTGAACTGCTGAGGAGGAGCTCTGTGGCTGCTGAAGCCCCTTGCATTGATTCAAGGTAATTGCTAGTTACCCAAGAAAACCCAACTGACCCTGTATTGTGGTGGCAGGGAGAGATTCTGTAGTGTGAGAGAGATGCTTTTACCTGTTCTCTGGTGTGCTTTTGGCCACCCAAGCAGAACTTTATTAGCTGAGGGCTGGAACCCCTCAGGGACTCTCACTGCCTGGGTGGTGATTTCTTTTTTTTTTTTTTTTTGATGCAGCAAATCCAGTTCATTAAATCACCATCTTCAAGTCTCCTGGTCTGAAATTTTTACCATGTAAGCACTTTGGAGAGTGGTGGAGGCTTTCTTTTTCATGATTCATTCTTGTCTGATCTGTGCTCATGTGCAGGAGAGGACAGCCTTGCAGTTTGCAGCTGTGATGGTCTGGTGGGGGATTGATTTATAGAAATTTTTTTTTTTCCTTAAGTGATGTCTGGTTTTGTGGATTTGCCCTGGAGAGTGCCCTTACTTTACACAGAGCTGAGATAATCCCCTCAGGGAAGGGAAGAATCCCCATGTGTTGTAGGTCTCCTCCCCCTGCACACTCATTAACATCTCTGGGTGCAGCAGGTGGCACTGAGTGTACCCTCAGCAGGTTTGCTGAAGATGCCAAGCTATGTGGTGCAGCAGACACACTGGAGGGAAGGGATCCATCCAGAGGGACTTTGACAGGATGCAGAGCTGGGCCCGTGACAACCTCATGAGGTTCAACAAGACCAAGTGCAAGATCCTGCAGCACGGTCAGGGCAATCCCAGGCACTGATACAGGCTGGGCAGGGACTGGCTTGAGAGCAGCCCTGAAGAAAAGGTCTTGGGGGTGCTAGGGGATGAGAAGCTCAACAGGAGCCAGCAGTGAACACTTGCAGCCCAGAAAGCCAAGCAGAGCCTGGGCTGCAGCAAGAGAAGCAGAGCCAGCAGGGTGAGTGAGATGATTCTCCCCCTCTACTCAGCTCTGGTGAGACCCCACCTGGAGTACTGCCTCCAGTTCTGGAGCCTCTGTTCCAGGAAGGATCTGGAGGTGCTGGAGCATGTCCAGAGAAGGGCCACAAGGATGAGCAGAGGGCTGGAGCTGCTCTGCTATGAGGATAGACTGAGAGAGTTGGGGCTGTTCAGTCTGGAGAAGAGAATACTCTGAGGAGACCTAATTGTGGCCTTGCAGTATCTGAAGGGGGCTACAAGAAAGCTGTGGAGGGACTTTTGAGGGTGTCAGGGAGTGATAGGACTGGGGGGATGGAACAAAACTAGAAATGGGGAGATTGAGATTGGATGTTGGGAAGAAGTCCTTCCCCATGAGGGTGGTGAGAGACTGGCACAGGTTGTGCAGGGAGGTGGTGGAAGCCTCATCCCTGGAGGTTTTTAAGGCCAGGTCCCCTGGCAGGGCAGGGGCTGCTGAGTCCCTTTCTGTCTGCATTGCTGCACCTGCATCAAGGTGTATCTTCTGTGCAGGTCATCAGCTCACAGGGAGGGGCTTCTCTGCTATAGCCAGCTGTGGGGGGTTTAGGCTGTACCTTTAATATTTTCCACAGATCTTGAACAGAAAGTAAAAAAATGTAAATAAATGACTATTGGGTGTACAAAGGACAGTAATGCTAAAGAATCCCATGGGAAAGAGAATAGGCTTAAGCTAGTAATGAAAACAACCTCTCTCTTTTCACTTCTTTGGCTCTGGTTGATGCTTGTCCTGGCTTTACTGACCTTGACTGCACTGCTTTTGTTGTGACTGGTATTAACAACAACTTCTCTGCTCTTTTCTCTTGGCCCTTTTGTGTACAGGGGGCAGGGAGGGAGAAGCTCCCCTGGCTTTTGGCCAGGAGGGTTCTTGTGCTGTTTATCAATCGTAAATCCCTGTAAATACTGCAGCTCCTGGATATTTTGTACATATTCCTTGCATTCCATCGTAGATTGCAGTGTTGCTTGTGAATACAGCTTGCTTCTGCCTCCAGCTGAGCTGCTCTGGCAAAGTTAATGTTGGGGGAATTTTCAACCCACCATAACAGTATACAAGCTTCTGACTTTTGAAGAGCATAAGTGCTTTCAAAGCACAGCATTTCACAGTATCACAGTACCTCCGGAGATCAAGTCCAACCCCCCTGCCAAAGCAGGTCACCCAGGGCAGTCTGCACAGGAATGCATCCAGGGGGTTTGGAAAGTCTCCAGAGAAGGAGACTCCACAACCTCTCTGGGCAGCCTGCTCCAGGGCTCTGGCACCCTCACTGTAAAGAAGTTTCTCCTCATGTTGAGATGAAACCTTCTGTGTTTAAGCTTGAACCTGTTGGTCCTTGCCTTATTACTGTGCACCACTGAAAAGAGATTGCCCATCTCCCCTTGACACCCACCCCTCAGCTATTGAAAGGCATTGGTCAGATCCCCTCTCAGCCTTCTCTTCTCCAGACTAAACAGCCCCAGGGCTCTCAGTCTCTCTTCACAGGGCAGATGCTCAAGTCCCCTAAGCATCCTCCTGGCTCTCTGTTGGACTCTCTCCAGCAGGTCTCTGTCTCTCTGGAACTGGGGAGCCCCAAACTGGACACAGTATTGCAGGTGTGGTCTCAGCAGGGCAGAGCAGATGAGGAGAAGACTCCTGCACATTTGCAGGAGCTGATGTGATGAACATGCACAGGCAGGCTCAAGCTCCCCTTCCAGCTTCCAGTCACTAGTGTGGGAAATGCACTTGCAGGGCCTTGTGCCAAGCTGCTGTGCTCTGCCTTTCTAAGCCAAGTAGATCAGGGCCACAAGAGTGTATTTCTTCTGGGCTGCCTCTTCCATCAGCCTTTGGACTGAACCAAGTTGGGGGTTTTGGTACTGTGCAGTAGCATGGCAGCAAATGCAGAGTCTGATTTAAAGCCACATTCTGAGCTCTCCTGGAAAAGGTGTGGCAGGTGGCAAACCACTCAAGGAATTTTCTTGGCTTCCCTTGCTGTAAGAAAGGTGATGTTGATCACTCTACAGGATGTTGCTTTATTTAGTTTACCACCACCTGGCTGTGCCCAGTTTGCCCTCCAGAGATCCTCTGGAATTCTTACCACTGAGGAAAACAACATAGGTCATCCTAGCACAGTGTGGGTGGAGGAGGCTTCACTGTAAGCTACGGTAAGTGGGAAATACCTTTGGTGCTACCCAGCTGGTTTCATCAGCACATCTGACCACTGATGTGCAACTTGCAGCTGTAGTGGCTTGAAACACATCACACTTATGCCACGGCTGTGCTGCACTGCCTGTCCCTCTGCACTGGGAGCAGCTGTGAGCAGAAGATGGTGCAGCTTCTTGCCCCTTGAGTGATGGGCAACCTTGGTTCAGCCTGTGCTCATGAAGTCAGCTATGAAGTTATGAAGGCTCTTACCAGCCCAAATTACCCAGCATGGCTTAATCTGACCAGCTGTGGGTTACTGCTGTGGTCCTACATCAAGCTTTTGGCATATGCTGAAGCTGAGTGGGGATTGCAATACTGGGAGAGGCCAAGAAGGCTGCTGTGACAAATTGGGGGTTCAAGGCAAAGGACACATGGCCAGCAGCTCTTGCTGTTTGGGGCTGGTGGTGGCCTAAACCATGATGGTTTGGGCAGTGGTGTTTAACTCAGCAGAGGTCATTACCAGAGGCTATCCACTGTTTACTAGTTGTGACACGAATACCTTTGGTTTGGAGGGAAGGACTTTGCGTAGATGGTAATTCTTACCTATTAAAAACAAAACAAGTGGAAGTTGAGGCTTTGCCAGCCTCCAGAAATATTGCTGATCTGGGCAGCTCCTGAGGAGTTGTCCTGCCACAGGCTTAATGCTCAATCCCTACTTTCCTCTTAATCTTGGGGATTTTAGCTGAAGTTCTGCAGCCTGAATTAGTATCTTTCTCTCTTCCAGAAAAGTCCAGCCCAGGAAAAGTGTCATTCTGACCTGCTTTGGAGCCCTGTCCAGTCCTGTAGAAGCAGACAGGGGACTACACACTCTTTCAGGTAGAGGTGAGTAGCAGTAAAGGGATTTGAATGTAACAGAGGCAAATGCAAAGCAGCAAAGGCTGAGCCTGTGTTATAGGCAGCTGTGAGTCTGGTGTGGCATCTAAATGAAGAAAAAGAGCTCGTGGTCAAGAGGCTCTGCTCACAGGAGTCGAAGGCCAGCTTGCTCCAGCGTGCAATTGTGGGACTGTTGCATCCCTCAAGGCAGCATGTTGGAGGTTCACAAGGGGATTCCACTCTTCCCTGGGCATTTGCTAGGTAATTTTGTGCTCTTTGCACTGGCTATGCTGTTCTCACACCTGTCTTGCTCTGGGACTTGCTGTACCAGAGGTGACTGCTTGAGCTGCTGGTCTGACCCACCATCAGCTATGCCTGGCTGGATGAGGAGGGAGTACTCTGTTCCTACCAGCTCCCCCTTCTTAGTGGGTAAGGGAGGCCACCCTCTGCATGATGCTGTCTGCCCTCCTCCTCCTCTTCCCTTGGACATTGTCCAGCTACAAGACCGGCTGAGGCTTGTCAGCCCTGAGCGTGCACTGTGGGAGCAGAGGAGCTTGTGACCTGGGTCCTTTTTTCCCCCGCTTCTTCCTAATAGGCTTCCCTGGAGGTTTAGTGAACTCATGCTCATGTAAGTGCCTTTGCCACTTTGTCCAACCCTCTCTGTCCGGCATTTGTTAGGAAAGCACTGAATTAAACATCAGCATACAGCTGTATCTCTGTGTGGGAAGCAGGAGAAGATGCATTTGAAGTGCTTCAGCTGGGTGTTGTGATCCAGGATATGGTGCTGTGCACACAGACCCAAGCAGCTCACCTGCTGTCATTTAGGTACTTAGCATTATCACAAAGGAATTCCTGCTTTCCCTTCCAGCATCTGCCACTCCTCCCTTCTCCAGCATCACCTCGTGGTTTCAAAGCCCCATTTGGAGGTTATGTTGCTCCACTCTCTTGCATGTGTCTGTGGTAGGGAGGAGTTTCATGCCCCTCATTCACATGAATAGGGCCATTCTTGCTGGGACACTTGTGGTTTTCTCAGCCTTTTTTTGTCACTGCCAGCATGTGATGGGCAGCCCTCTCCAGAAACACAGATCTGCATTACTGGAAAGGTCATGATCTGCAAGATATATGGCCAGACCCATGAGCAGTGCTGCAAGATGTGGGTTATGGGGAGTTACTTTACCTTTCACCCTTTTCCTTCTTTTGCAGTGCAAGAACTTCTGGTCTGAAGCAGAGGATCACAAGAGCTGCTCTGTCTGTGAAGCTATCATGGAACAGGTTAGATGCAAGCATGACTGAAGTCTTTGGTTCCCTTGTGCACCTGAGACACCTCAAGGGGGATAACCTTCAAAAAGTGCTGCTTCATGTCCTAGAGCTCCTGCCCCAGAGCTCCTGCAGGGGCCCTGGCACTGCTCTGAACACCGACAAATGGATGGAACCACTTCATTTGCAAGCTGCTTCCTCATTACCTCACAGTGTGACCTTTCCCCTTCAAACTGCAGGCTGGAGGTGCAGCTGTTGTTTTTGTTTTGTTTTTACTGTGTTTATTGGTAAAGCTAAGAACTCCTGACATGAACAAAGTAACAGACACCACTGTGATCAGTTTGCTGCATTGGTTTGTGCAATATTGAACACAGCAACTCCTGCTGAAATGTCTCTCACCCTCCTCACCCTACCTAGTGCCAGGGGGCAGTTATAACCCTCTTTGCTCTGCCCTTCCACCAGCCTTTTGCACATAAACCTGAAGAATCACAGAACAGTAGAGGCTGGAAGGGACCTCCAGAGATCATCCAGTCCCCCCACACCCCCTGCCAGAGCAGCATCACCCAGGGCAGTCTGCACAGGAATGCATCCAGGGAGGTTTGTGGAAAGTCTCCAGAGAAGGAGACTCCACAACCTCTCTGGGCAGCCTGCTCCAGGGCTCTGGCACCCTCACAGCAGAGAAGTTTCTCCTCATGTTGAGATGAAATCTTCTGTGTTTAAGCTTGAACCTGTTGGTCCTTGCCTTATTACTGTGCACCACTGAAAAGAGATTGCCCACCTCCCCTTGACACCCACCCCTCAGCTATTGAAAGGCATTGATCAGCTCCTCTCTCAGCCTTCTCTTCTCCAGACTAAACAGCCCCAGGGCTCTCAGTCTCTCTTCACAAGGCAGATGCTCAAGTCCCCTAAGCATCCTCCTGGCTCTCTGTTGGACTCTCTCCAGCAGGTCTCTGTCTCTCTGGAACTGGGGAGCCCCAAACTGGACACAGTATTGCAGGTGTGGTCTCAGCAGGGCAGAGCAGAGGTGGAGAGCAACTTCCCCAGACTAGTCCTATGGGTTGTTCAAGGGGTTAACCACTGGTGCCCCAGTGAGTTTGGGTCACTAGGTAAGTTTCACTACTGTCTGTAAGCATCCATGCCCAGATCACAGAGGATTTGCCCTTTGTTGGTTTCTGACTGCCTTGTTTGCATTTTGTTTCCATTAGTGGAGTTTCCTTGTTGCTGTCTTTGACTTTCCTTTTCTCTGTCTAGTCTCTTCAAGTAAACAGCTTGTCTTTAATTACTGCTTACTGTTTTTGTCCCAGTTTTGCTGCTGTTGCCTAGCCACTTTGGGTCTCGTAAGTATTACTGATATGTAGATAAAGGTGGCCTTGCAAGGGTCCTCTCCCCAAAAGGTATCTGCAGCTCCTGTTCAGTGATCAGCTTCATCCTGGTTGTGCACTGGTTACACTATGCACTTGGCAAAACAAATCATTCTGCTTCAGCCTTGATTCTTCTCCCTAGTTGCAATTGTATGCCAAAGCATTTTCTCCTAGGAAGACAGTCTGCATACCAGAGGGAGGATTTTCTTTCTGTGCTAACATCACATCCTGCTCCATAAGCTGCTCAGCTAGAACTGTTGGACAGTCTAGTGGTTTTCTTCAGAGGCCTTACCTGTTTTTGAGGCTCCATGCTTCAGCAGGACCTCTCTGTTATGGTTGGAGGCTGGATGCCTTTAAGAGCCACAGAGAAGTGTTCCTGAAGGACCAGGGATGGACCAGAAAGTGTAAAATTGTTACCCTATCCCATAATTCTGCTGTCTCTTTATAAGCTGGCTGTATGGTTAGCTCTGTCTCTTTTCTCTTGGGAATGCATGAGCTTTTATCTGGCATGGGGGGTGGGGGCTGGGGGTGTTGGGACTCTACAGCCTTGAGTGGCCTGGGTAATTTTTCCTGTGCAGTTTTGGCCTGTTTGGGCCTAATGGAGGAAGGCATGGAGGCGGAGAAAAGAGCACTCAGGTCTGAGTGTGAAGGCATGTCTGGGGAGAAGGGTTTTCTTGGTGTGTAGTGTGGGTTATGGATTTGTTTCATGTGCTTGGCGCTGTACTATGTACTTATGAGTAGCATTTCCATGTAAACTTCCCAGCTCTGCCCAGTCCTGAGGGGAGTGTTTAACTCCTTCGAGAATAAGGGTTAAAGAGCTCTGTCTCCTTCCTGAAATGGAGATGCCCTCATAGCAGTGTGCCTGCCTGATGGACCAGCTCAGCCTAACTGATGTGTGCCCTCTGCCACCTTGCCTGGAGGCAGCAGGGTGTGTGGCTGCAGAGGCAGCACGTCCCTATTCCCTGGGGTAAGTGTGCTGGGTGTAGATGATACCAGACACCAGTGACCTGCATCTCACTGTCACTGTGAGCAGCTCCTTGGCTCTCTACAGGTTGCTGAAGAGGTTTATGATGGGTCTAGTCTAGATCCTTTCAAAGAAGGGGAAGAAATGTGAGCCTTAGGATTTTCTGCAAGCTTATGCTGTTATCTGTGTTTTCCACCTTGCTCCTGCTGTGCTCTGATCACACTGAGATGGGAGCTGCTGGCTCCCTTATGGACAGGAAGTGGAATGGCCAATTCCCAGCACAGAATGCCTTTCTAAGTGCAGGATGGGGCAGAGTGCGTAGTTTGTGCTGAGTACACCTCTGTTTCAGAAGAGGCTTTTTCAACACTTTCATCAGTGAGCTGGGGGAAGGCATAGAGAGTGCTCTCAGCACCTCTGCTGGTGACACAACGCTGGGAGGAGAGGCTGACACCCCCTCAGGCTGTGCTGCAATTCAGTGAGACCTGCACAGCCTGGGGAGTTGGCCAGAGGGGAAACCTCATGCAGTTCAACAAGTGTAGAGTCCTGCACCTGGGGAGGTATAACCCCAGGCACCAGCACAGGTTAGCAGCTGACCTGCTGGAAAGCAGCTCTGAGGAGAAGGACCTTGGAGTGCAAGCAAGCTCACCATGAGCCAACAATGTGCCCTTGTGGCCAAGAACGCCAATGGTATTCTGGGGTGCATTAAGAGTGCCAGCAGGTTGAGGAAGGTTCTCCTCCCCCTCTACTCTGCCCTAGTGAGGCCACATCTGGAGTATTGTGTCCAGTTCTGGGCTTACCAGGAAGGGACAAGGAACTATTGGAGGGAGTGGCCCAAGAGAGAGCCATGAGGATGATGAGGGGTGTGGTGGTTTGGGCTGGGTGCCCCCGCTGCATGGCACACTTCCTGTGTCCAGAAGTCCAGCCCAGTGGGTGGACACAGGAAAACTGTGTATCTCCTACCACAATCCCCTGCACGGCTATAAGATCTTGCGTGGGGTCCGCCTCTTTCTCTTTCTTCCCTCACCAGCACCCGGTAACTGGGGGAGACGTCTCCCGGCCTTGGGCCTGGCTAGGCCCAAGGCCAGGGGGATGGGCGGTCTCAGGCCTGGCCAGCTGAGACTAGCCTAGCAGTGGGGGGAAGAATGAGCCCTGGGGTCTTGGGCCCACCCTCAGGTGGGGATGGGGTTCATCCGGGTGTGTTTTGGGGTTTCTTCTTTCACTGTTTCTAGTTCCTTTGTGCACGTTCACTTTTTCCTATTTAAACTTTTCCATCACTTCTGCAATCCCTTTGTCAGAGTCGTTATTTTGCCCGTGGTGGGGAGGGGGCTGTCTCAACCCACTACACTTTTGGCGCCCAACGAGGGGCTGGTTGGTGTGGCGAACTGCAGATCGGATTGCAAAAGATGAATAGTTTAAATTTAGTTCTGGGTGTCGGTTTTCGGTTTGGGAAGGTGGGGCTCAAGCTTTGCTGCCGGGGCGATGGTGTGAGTTCTTGTGGATTGCAGGGGGACACCTGGTGCGTCGGGGGTCACCGCTTAAGAACGCGGGACCTGCCCCTCCCCCACCCTTTCCTCTCCGTGGGCAGTGGAAGCGGCGGGGGTGAAGCGGGGGAGGGGCAGCAGCGAGCAGGTCAGATGAGGTCCATCCGGCTGCAAGGATGGAGCCAGCCGCAGCGGGCGGGCGGGCGAGCTAGCCCCGAGACCCAGGAGGGGCGAACGGGGACCCCAGCTGGAAAGCCGTTTTCAAAGGCTCTGAGAACGCGCTTGTGGCTTTCGCTGGGGAAGCTGTTGGAGTGCCCGAGGGGTGGAGGTGATTTTGATCCTGTACCACGGCGGTAGAGGCGGCCGGGCCCTGCTGTATGCTGAGTGGCAGCGGCAGCGGACACCGCCCGGGTGCTCGGGCTGCAGTGGGCTTGGCTTTAATCTCCCCGATCTTTTTTGGACAGTACCGAAAAATGGCGCCGAGCACCTGGCTCCGCCTCCCTTCCTCTCAGTTGGGCTGTGGTGCAGCCCCTCCCTCTTCTGGGGGTGTGTGTGCAGCCGGATATTACTACGCCTCAGTACGTGAATGCCCGGTGGGGAGGGCGAGTACTGGAGCATCTCTTTCAAGGAGAGGCTGAGACAGCTGGGACTTTAGCCTGGAAAAGAGAAGACTGAGAAGGGATACTATCAATGCATGTAAATACCCAAAGGGTGGAGGCCACAAGGATGGGGTTTGGCTCTTCTCAGTGGTTCCCAGTGATAGGGCAAGGGCCAGCAAATACAAATTAAAACATAGGAGGCTTCACTTGAACTTAAGGAGAAACTTCTTTACTGTGAGGGTGGTGGGGCTCTGGAACAGGCTGCCCAGAGAGGTTGTGGAGTCTCCTTCCCTGGAGACCTTCACAACCTGCCTGGATGCATTCCTGTGCAAGCTGATGCAGGCATACTTGCACTAGCAGGGGGATCAGAATAGATCATCTCCAGAGGTTCTTTCCAGCCCTTTATGATTCTATGAGGTGCTCGGATCAGAGCTTCTGTCATTGCCGCAGCTGCAAATGTGAGGAGAAGGTGAGATGACTCTTCCACCACTGGAAGCCCGAGCAATCTGTGCAGCTGATGTGTAGAGCTTCTGAGGGAGGTCTTTCCCAGGCATGGGCTCACCAGTGATTTTCCTGATGTTTCAGATCAATGGATCTGTCCAGATGGAGCGTGTGCTGCTCTACACCTTCCTGGAGGCATCCTCAGACTGCAAGTTCAGGGAGCAGCTGCAGTGCCTGCAAAGCCAGGGGATGGTTTCTTTCCTGAGAGGCAGCAGCTACGATGATGAGGAGGTGGAACTGCAGACCGATGGCAATCGGAGCGGCCACATGCAGAACGGGGAGGCTGGTGAGTGCTCTCTTCTCCATCCTGCGTGGGCTTTGCTTCCCCCTTTCCCCACCTCTGCTGCTGCTCTGTTTCAGAGGAGTAATGGCTTCTCCGCTGAGAAACTTCACAGCGTAGCTGTTGGTTGGGATGAGACAGCTAATGCTTGGCTGTCCCTATGGGGTTCTGGAGCGCTTGTCACCCAGGGGGTTTCTGCAGCATGTCAGACAAGGGCCAAAAGCTGATACTGATGATAGCTGTCCTCAAAGAGTGGGACATCAAGCAGTTAGGCTTCACAGTGTTCCTCAGGCATCATCAGTACTTGGGCTAAGAGTTTGAAACAACTCTTGTTTTGGAGCTTGGCATCACCTTTTCTGCTCTACCAGTGTGGTGAAAACTGCTCCTCACCCAGTTTCTGGAACCATTCCTGCTGCTTTAGCCTTCTGCTGTTGTCCCTTGCCAAGGATTTGTTAGCTAGCACATTGCCGTCAACCTGAGCAGGGTGAGGAAGACTGCAGTGAGTAGTCTCCCCTCCTGCAAATCTGCATAGATCTTATGCCCCAGCTGGCAATGGAGCCTTTGCCAGAAGGAGACAGGACAAGGAGTAATGGTTTTAAATTAAAAGGGGTAGATTCAGACTAGACAGAGGGAAGAAATGTTTACAGTGAGGGTAATGAAACACTGGCACAGTTTGCCCAGAGAAGTGTTAGATGCCTCATCCTTGGAAGCATTCAGTGTCAGGCTGGATGGGGCTCTGAGGTACCTGTTGTAGTTGAAGATAACCCTGCTCACCTTTCAAGGTCCCTTCCAATCCAAACCATGCTACAGTTCTCTGAGATGCTGTGTTTTAGATGGTGCTTAAGGGACAGGTTCTGACAGTAGCCACTTGAAAGTGATGCACACACTCTCAGTTCCCCTCCCTCAGCAGGGTGTTGACTCTAGCTGTCATGTAAAGATTTTGGCTGTAGATGTTATGACCTCCTCTGTAGTGCATGTTGGTCAGGATGGGGCTTCACTTTGCCTAAAATACAAAATAAAAACACCTGCTTGGACATTGTTTCTGTCTAGCAGCAAGGGACCTGGGGATTCTAATTGGCAAATGGCTGAACAGAAGCCAGCAGTGTGCCCAGGTGGCCAAGAAAGCCAAAAGGCATCCTGGCTTGAATTAGGAATGCTGTGTCCAGCAGGAGCAGGGAGGGGATTGCCATCTGGGAGCGCTGGTGAGGCCACACCTTGAGTACTGTGTGCAGTTCTGGGCACCTCAATGCAGGAGAGATGTGGAGGTGCTGGAGCCAGGGCAGAGGAGGGCAAGGAAGCTGGGAAGGGCCTGGAGAAGAAATCTGATGGAGAGTGACTGAAGGAGCTGGGGATGGTTAGTGTGAAAGAGAGGAGGCTGAGGGGAGACCTCATGGCTCTCTACAGCTGCCTGAAAGGAGGTTGTGGAGAGGTTGGTGCTGGTCTCTTCTCCCAGGCAATTAGTGATAGAACAAGAGGGAACAGCCTCAAGCTGCAGCAGGGCAGGGTCAGACTGGACAGTAGGAAGATTTTTTTTTTTTTCCCATCAAGAGTGGTCAGGCCTTGGAGTGTGCGGCCCAGGGAGGTGGTGGAGTCCTCAACCCTGGTTATGTTTAAAGGTGGTTTGGATGTGGTGCTTGGGGCTATAATTTAAGGGTGACCCTTGTAGAGCAGGGTTCTGGGTTGGACTTGGTGATCCTGTAGATCTCTTCAGGCTGAATGTTTCTGATATTTGAGTGCACACAGCTGTCATGTGTGACTGGGTGGGCAGGAGGTTGCTGGGGATGGGTCAGCTTATCTGCACTGGCCCTAGTCTGCCTGCTGACTGAGCCATGCTGTGTTGCAGTGTTTGACCATGAGGTCAATGAGGAAGTCATCCGGCTCATTGCTGCTCAGCTAGCAGCCATTGGGGACCGCTTCGATCGGGAAATCAAAGCAAGGGTCGTGAACGACCTCGTGCAGCACTTCCTGAATGAGAACTTGTCTACAGAGGTGAGTGGGAAGCAACCTGACTGTCAGCTCCTCTCTTAAATGCTGTGCATCTTTGCTGCTGTGACTTGGAAGCAGCAAGCTTGCAGCTCTCCCTGTCTTCGAGTTTGCCCATCTAATTATTGCCGCCTTAGAATTCAGCCCAGACACTTACCTTGGAAGGTTCCTTAGATGTGAAGCTGCTGCAGCAGCTGTTGGCCTGCAGACTGAGTTCCTTGGCCTTATCTTTCTGCAGGTGATGAAACTGAGTTGTGGAGGACTGCTTTTCAGGAGTGTTTTCTTGGCCCAGTGTCTCATCTTTGAAAATCAACAGTTGGGGCTTAGCCTTTGTCCTTAGGATCTTTGGTGTCAGGTCCTGTGTGTCTGCTGCTCATCACATGGGTACATGTTGAACAGTGTTAGTAGGGGCTTGGGGTGTGCTTGTCACTGAAGAGACGAGCACAGGTTGCTTCTGCAAAGCCTTCTTAGTTTGGCTTCAGGACAGCTGTGTCTTTCTGGCTTGTTTGGCTGTCTCTGCCTGGGCTGAAATTTCCTGTGCTCTACAAACTGGTTCTGTCTTTGACTTGAGGGTTTACCGTCTTGCTGAAAAGGTGGGACTGAATGACTTCATCCTTTCTTGGGGCTTTGTGGGGTGGCTTCTGTTTTGTTGGTTTGGTTTTGGTTGTGGTTTGTTTGTGTGTGGGTTTTGTTAGGAGTTATTTTTCTCTGCTGGGATTTATCACCTGAACAGAGTGGTTCCGGCAAAGTCTGACCATTCCCAACTCTTCTTGTCTTGCTCTCCTAAAAGGCTTTATGGAGGCAACCTGTGGCTCTTGATCCTGATGTGCATCCAACCCTTGCAGAAAAAGGATGTCTAACACAAAATACCTCAAAGAACTACCCTTGCAGAGCAGTGCAGCATGTTAGGTGCTGGGCCAGGGACTATATTACATCTATAGGTGGGAGAGCAACTGCATCAGAGGTGGAGATGCCTCCTAGAAAAGCCTTCCCAGCTGATCACCCATCCAGGCTACTGCCAGTCTATGAGCTAAGGAGTCACAGCACTTCCAAAGGGTCTCCCAGCTTGCTGTCTGGTCAGCGACAAGCACACACTAAGCCCCTGCTAACACTGTTCAAGTTGTACCCACGTGATGAGCAGCAGACACGCAGGACCTGACACCAAAGATACAATACAATACAATACACCAGGTTGGAAGAGACCTTCAAGATCATCGCGTCCAACCCATCAACCAATCCAACCCACCCAACAACTAAACCATGCAGCCAAGCACCCCATCAAGTCTTCTCCTAAACACCTCCAATGAAGGTGACTCCACCACCTCCCCAGGCAGCCGATTCCAATGGACAATCACTCTCTCTGTGTAGAACTTCTTCCTAACATCCAGCCTAAACCTGCCCTGGCACAGCCTGAGACTGTGTCCTCTTGTTCTGGTGCTGGCTGCCTGGGAGAAGAGGCCAACCTCTCCCTTTCTACAACCTCCCTTCAGGTAGTTGTAGAGAGCAACAAGGTCTTCCCTCAGTCTCCTCCAGGCTAAGCAACCCCAGCTCCCTCAGCCTCTCCTCATAGGGCTTGTGTTCCAAACCCCTCACCAACTTTGTTGCCCTTCTCTGGACACCTTCCAGCAAGACAACATCCTTCCTAAACTGAGGGGCCCAGAACTGGACACAGGACTCAAGGTGTGGCCTAACCAGTGCAGTGTACAGGGGCAGAATGACCTCCCTGCTCCTGCTGGCCACACTTCCTGATGCAGGCCAGGATGCCATTGGCCTTCTTGGCCACCTGGGCACACTGCAGGCTCATGTTCCGCCTACAATCAACCAGTACCCCCAGGTCCCTCTCTGCCTGGCCACTCTCCAGCCACTCTGACCCCAGCCTGTAGCACTGCATGGGGTTGTTGTGGCCAATGTGCAGAACCCGGCACTTGGATGTGTTCGATCTCATGCCATTGGACTCTGCCCATCTGTCCAGCCTGTCAAGGTCCCTCTGCAAAGCCTCTCTGCCCTCCAGCAGATCAACTCCTGCCCCCAGCTTGGTGTCATCTGCAAATTTACTGATGATGGACTCAATGCCCTCATCCAGATCATCAATAAAGATGCTGAAGAGCATGGGGCCCAGCACTGATCCTTGGGGCACACCACTGGTGCCTGGCTGCCAGCTGGCTGTGGCACCATTCACCACCACTCTCTGGGCGCGGCCCTCCAGCCAGTTCCTAACCCAACACAGTGTGCTCCTGTCCAAGCCAGGGGCTGCCAGCTTGGCCAGGAGTTTGCTGTGGGGGACGGTGTCAAAGGCCTTGCTGAGGTCCAGGTAGACCACATCCACAGGCCTCCCCACATCCACCAGGCGGGTCACCTGATCATAGAAGGAGATCAGGTTGGTCAGGCAGGACCTGCCCTTCCTAAATCCATGCTGGCTGGGCCTGATCCCTTGGCCATCCTGTAAGTGCTGTGTGATCGCACTCAAGATGACCTGGTCCATAATCTTGCCTGGCACTGAGGTCAGGCTGACAGGCCTATAATTCCCTGGCTCCTCCAACCGGCCCTTCTTGTGGATGGGCACCACGTTGGCAGCTTCCAGTCTTCTGGGACCTCTCCAGTGAGCCAGGACTGCTGAAAAATGATGGAAAGTGGCTTGGCCAGCTCATCTGCCAGCTCTCTCAGCACCCTAGGATGGATCCCATCCGGTCCCATGGACCTGTGGGGGTCCAAGCGGCTCAGAAGATCTCTAACCACCTCCTGGAGCAGTGGGAAACTATCCTGCTCCCTGGCTCCTTCTGCCAGATCTGCAGGCCAGGAAGACGTTCTGCCCTGCTAGTAAAAATTGAGGCAAAGGTGTTAAGTCCCTCTGCCTTTTCCTCATCCTTTGTTACAAAGTTCCCCTCCGTGCCCACCAAGGAGTGGAGCTTGTCCTTGCCCTTCCTCTTGCTATTAATGTATTTGTAGAAGGACTTTTTGTTGTCCTTCACAGCAGAGGCCAGTCTGAGCTCTAAATGGGCTTTTGCCTCCCTAATTTTCTTCCTGCATGTCCTAGCAACATCCCTAAACACTCCATAGGTTGTCTCCCCTTTCTTCCAAAGATGATACACCCTCTTTTTTCCTGTTAGTTCTATTAAAAGTTCATTACCCATCCAGGCTGTCTGCCCCGGAGGCTCATCTTCCGGCACACTGGCACAGCCTGTTCCTGCGCCTTCAAGAGTTCTTCCTTGAAGCAGGTCCAGCTCTCCTGGACCCCTTTGTTTTTAAGGGCTGTTTCCCAAGGAACCTTCTGCGTTAGTTCCTTGAGTAACCTGAAGTCTGCCCTCTGGCAGTCCAGAGTGGAGGTCTTCTTGCTGCCCCTCTTAGCTTGACTGAGTACTGAAAACTCAATTATCTCGTGGTCACTGGCCCCTAAACACCCTCCGCCCACCACATCCCCACCAGCCCTTCCCTGTTGGTGAAGAGGAGGTCAAGCATAGCCTCACCCCTGGTAGGCTCGCGCAGCACCTGGGATAAGAAGCTGTCTTCCATGCACTCTAAGAACCTCCTAGACTGCCTCCTCTCTGCTGTGTTGAGATCCCAGCAGATATCAGGCAGGTTGAAGTCACCCATGAGAACAAGGTCAGGTGATCTTGAGACAGCCTTAAGCGGCCTAAAGAATGCTTCATCAACATCCAAAGGACAAACACTCCACCCAGTGAAGTTTAGGGCCCTCAGATCTATTGTCTAACCTTCAGCTGCTGCACTGAGATCCCTCTCTCCTTTCCCTGCAGGAGATAACCCAGCTCATGTCGGAGGCGGTGGAGGGGCTTGTGCAAGCCGTGCCCTCAGACCTGGAGCGGGAGAAGGTTATGCTGGTGCTGGCCATGCTCTTGACTAAGAAGATTGCCAACACAATGCCCTCCCTTCTGCAGCGTGCCTTCAGCGCCACTGTGAACTACATCAACCAGCAGCTCCACAACTACATTGCCAGGCTGGTGAGTGCTGTCAGACACCTCAGGGAGAGTCACAAGCAGCCTCTTTGATGGGCCTGGCTCTGAGCTGCCTGTGCTCAGCTGGTTTCCCTGTCGTGCTCTGATGGGATTGTCAGTTCCTGTGGAGCTCTGGAGGTTGGTGAGCCGAGTGAGGGAAGTGTGAGGGAGGACATGCCACAGCTTCTGCTTGTCCCACTCTCTCAGCAGCCAGTGAACAGAGTGCATTTCCTCTGCAGGGCAGAGAAAGATGCGATTGCTTCTCGCCTCCCCTGCGATCTCTTCAGGGAGCTGTGTTGATAGGACTCAGTTTAATCATGCCCTCAGAGAAGAAAGCCTGACCAGAGCTCTGACAGCTCTGTCTTCTCAAATGTCTTGTGCCTGAGGTGTATGCTTTTGTCTTCCTGAGCTCCCCAGAGCTTGGCAGAACTGAAAGGGGAAAGATATTGCCCCCTGCAAAGCAGGAGCAGCAGAGGAACCATAAGAAATGGTCCAATGGGAAATGGTGGCTCTGTTCCTGTTCTCTGGAGCTGCAGCATAGCTGGGGAGACTAAAGAGCTAGCAGTCAAGCCAGGGCAGAGGCTGTGGTGTTTGGCTGCACCTTCAGTAACATGTCAGGAGAGGGGAGGGGGCACACATACAGATAAAATTTAGATACCTCTCAGGAGCAAGCTTGAGAGTGGCCAGGGCTGTGGAACAGTGGCGACCTAGTGATGGGGTGCTGTGGCTGTGGGACACCCCTGTGCTGCAGCTGTGCCACAGACGGCACTGGCAGCGCCCTGCAGAGAGACTGAGCTCACCCTGTGGCAGGAGACTGGGCAGATGCCTTGCAAAGCACCCCTGTTCCCTGCCAGGCAGCAAGGCACAGTGTCACTTGAAGTGGCACTCAGCACAAGGGCACCGAGTTCCCACAGAGACCAGTCCCTGGTGTAAGGTAAGAGTGGCCCTTGCTGCCTGAGCGCTACCACAGCAGATGGTGCAGGCAGGGCAGGCCCTTCACCCCTCCCAGTGCACTGCCACTGCGGGGGCAGCGCTCACACCAGTCCCCTCCAGGGGCTTTTCCATGCTGTTGCCCTGGTGCCAGCTCCTGGCTGTAGCACCGGCAGGCGGGGGCCAAGGGGCGGCGGTGGCTGCGCAGCACAGCAGGTGGCAGAGTTGCGGCAGGGCTCCGCAGCTGCTGCTGCTCAGCCTCCCTGGGAGCCGCGGGTAGGCTCGGGGCTGGCCGCGGGGGGGGTGGCTCTGCTGCTCTTAATGCCGGTTCTGTTTATCTCTGTCCAGCTGCGTGACTGAGCTCCAGCCCTTGTGGAGAATGTGGATTCCTGAAGACTTTCTGCTTTCCTTGGATGTATGAAATGACTTTTTGTGTTCTTAACTTCTGAGATACAGCTGTGAAAGGGAAGGGAGAGCTTCATAGATAGGCCTTTGACTAGCACAGCAGTGATGGTAGTGTGAGCTGCTTGCCAGCTCTGCCAGTACCCCAAGTAGTGCTTACCCTTTTTTTTTTTTTTTCCCTTCAGTAGCAGACAGTGCAGACCCTGGCTTGTGCCCCCAGAGACAGTGCTGGGGGCTCAGAGCCTGCCCTCTGTTTGGGTGGTTTTATTTCTTTTCCCTAATCAGCCCTAGCCTTTTGCTTTAGTTATTCTCTCCCCAGCCCTGCTCCTGGTGCTACAGCTGAGCCATGCCAAGTGTTTACTGTTCCCAGGAGGCCTCAGGCTGTAGAACAGGTGGCTGATAACACAAGTCACAAAGGTGGGGAGGAGGGAAATCAGGTCTGTGATAAAGAGGAGATGGCAACAAGAGGGAAGAGTGTTTAAGGAGCCAGGGAAGGCTGAGGTACAGATGCTTCAGTGTCAGTTGCCATAATCCTGTGCTTTAAAAATAAAACTGATAAAGAAAAGAAACTGTAAAGGAGAGGTTAGAGTAGATATAGGCCAAATTCTTTTAGGAACCACAACCTGGATATGCTTGAGAAAAAACTTTTTAGCTTTAGAGTATCTTGCTCTAAAGAGGCTTAGGAGGAGTACCTGGCATCTCTTACCTATCCATCTCAGGTTGAACAAAAGTGGACTTGGGTTGTTTGATACATACCTGTAAACACACACAAGGTGGCAAAGGCTTCACCTGTGGTGCAGCTGCTTCAGAAGTTTTGAAATGATGTAAATATTTTGTGGGTTTTTTTTAACTTAAATAAAACTGTCAGTTCTGATGGCAATACAGCTCTGAATTTCCTTTGCCACTTTCTGGTGTCTGCACTGCAATAAGGTGATGGGGAGAAAGGGGTGGGGGAAAAGCAGAGTCTACACCTGGCTTTTGAAAACTGTACCATTTATTAAAGTGCAACCTGGGGGCATGGTCTTACAGCAGTGTCCCAACAGCAGAGGGAAGAATGTACATACCCCTTGACTTCAACTGAATAGAGAACAATGACACTGGAAAGAAGTTTCTTTTGAAACGTAGAAACATCTCTAGGACCCAAATGGCACGAGAAGCTTTAGTTAGTTTTCCCCAAGAGGGCTGTACCTGACCACTTCCTTGGGTAATGGGTGACTTGAGGAGCAGGCAGGGGCTCTTCCCCAGGCAAGCCTCTTGAGAACACACTCCAACGTCCCTACACTCTACCTGCTTACACCCATTGGAAGCCTAGTAGAAGATCTCCCCTGTTGTGCCTGCTTCAGAGTCAGTCCCATTAGCCTTTGCTACTCAGCAAATCAAGTGGCATTCTTTTGGTATGAGTGGGTTTTAGCTTTGCACTTGAATGAAACCTTAGAATGCAAGTTCAAAATGGGGATGGGACCCCCTAAAGATACAGCAGTAAGATGCATCCTCTGCAGCTTGTTCTATCCAAATCAAAGGGTTCCTTCCCTCCCCTGCAGATACTGCAGGGAGATCAAAAGCAGCTTCCACTGGAAGCTAACTGTAGCTCCCCCGCTTCTACAGCATAACCATAGACCTCTAGCTTGGAGGAAGCAAGTCAGCCTACCTCAGAGACTGAGAGAGGGTCAGCTCTAAGGAGGAAACAAAGTGATGAAGTTGTTCGACTTGGGGAGATGGATCTGAGCAGTGTTGTGGTTCTTCTGGATATGTACTGGTAACACTACAGCTGGCCCCTGCCAAACTGGTGCAGCTCTTATTCCCCAGCCAAGTACACTTGCAGGAGACTTCCCTTCAGCAGCTGCAAACAGCACACTGTTGCCTAGAGCAGCCCCTGCAGACCATGAGACCAGGCTCTGCTGGAGTCAAGTAGTGGTGGCTTCTATTTTGTATCCCCCCTCCTTGGTTTTTTAAATGGCAATAGAGAGCCTGCACTTTGAAGCACAGATGCATACAGAGAGTCAAAGCAATAATGCTTTTGTAACCTTCCTTGAGCTGAAATTAAGCAGACCAAGCCAAATTAAAGTCATGCACAGCTTCTGCCTGCAGCAGGTCCAAGAGAGGATGTGTCTCACCTCTCCATGTTGCACTGGGAAAGACTTTCTCCTGTTGTGGAACCTGGAGTAGATACTACTCCTAGGGTAGGTGTCTGCTCCTGCTGGCAGCTGGGACTGTGTTCACGCCTCCCCCTACCCCCATTTCACAGGAAAAGCATCTAGCAGTTACATTCACCTTCTGCAGCAGGAGTGTGCTCTTGTTCAGTGATAGAGAGCCTGAAGCACCTCTAGCTGTTTGCTTCCTAGGCCTTTGCTGGTGCTGTCTCACCTCTGCAGCTGAAATTCACACAGGGAAGGTTTAGGACCTCAGATGATTTTGTCAACTAGCTTTAGCATGAAAAACCCACCAAGCTTCAGAGTCTTGCTTGTTGAGGACTAATGAAGTGTTTCATTTGTGACGGTTAGAAAGCATTGCTTAAAGTCTTAGCCTAGCTGTGCCCTTTGTGAAAAGGAAAGAAACAGGATTCTGGCAACAGAACTTGCCCTGTGTGAGCGCACTCAGCACTACAGCTTTCACCTGGCCCTTCAGCTGCAGGTGCCTGAGCACTGCTCTCCCAGCCCAGGATGGAAAAATCAAGCCCTCACAAACAGCAAGGATGGATTCCTGTAACTTGCTCTCCAGAAAGCAGACTAGGACAAAAGCCACTAACTGCAAGCAGCACAGCAGGCACCTCACTTCCAGCCACAAGTTAAACTGGTGACCAAAACCAGGTGTGACACTCAGAGACCAGGTGATACTAAACAGCCACTTCATCCTCTGGCTCTATGCTAGCAGCTTCTCTTTAGACTGGCAGCTGCTCTGTGATTCACTTCTGCATGCACAAAAGGCTGCAGGAGTGTAGCTTTCTTGGCTCTAGCTTGTTTGGCCCACATCTACTATTTTAGATCTAAGTTACTTTCAGTATCTTCCAGCAGTATCTATCACCCTGAGAACCCCTACTCAGCATCCACCTAGCCTACCAACAACCCACTGCCAAGCTTTCAAGCTGCCTCTGCCCAGGAAGGTTCCTGTTTTGCCCTAGCTGAGCAGCTTGGCACTGCTGTGCCAACCACAGCCCCACAGCTGTAGGGTCTTAGGAGGCTGGAGGCCAAGAGGCTCTCCCAAAGTACAGGTACTTCTCCCTCTACATGCAGCAGAGGGATTCTGAGTTTCAGCTTTTGCTCCCTAGGAATGAAGAAAGCCCTTGCCCAGCTCTCAGCCACACCGCCCAGGTGAGCACAGCTTAGTTAAACACAACTGAAATCTAAGTTGCACCTTTACCTTGAAAGCCTTTTCCTTCATAGCTTTCCTGACTTAGCAAGCCACCTGCTGCAGTTCCTGAAGGACTTAACACTTCTTGTCTAGATCCAGTCCTCTGCTGTTTGAGCATCTCAGTTGCAGACAAGGGTAAAGTGGAAAAAGAATGAATCAAAGGTAGATATTGTGTTAAGGTACAGGCCACTTGAGGACACATATTGAGGCACTTTTGGGAAGGGGATAAGCAACACAAGTGAGAGTGGCTCTATTTGCCCTTCTGTAACTACACGGACTCAGAATTGTCAGGGTTGGAAAGGACCTCAAGGATCTAGTTCCAACCCCCCCCTGCCATGGGCAGGGACACCTCACACTAGTTCAGGATCTAGCTCCTGCCCTTCCTCTTCCAGCTGCAAGAAAGCCACTGAAGAGAGGCTGCACCACATGGTTCAGGGCCATTAGACCCTGCACTTTAGGATTTGTTATCATACACTTGACGAGAGGGGGGAGGAAAAAAAAACCCAAACCTTTCCCTTTTCCAATTCACACCTAGAGTAAGCAGCCTGGCACTCCAGTCTGTAAGAACAGTCAGCCTGAGCTTGCCCACCCTTTGGTGACTTGCACAGGGCCTATCCCAGCTCTGCCCACAGTCAAGTTCAAGTCCATAAGCTGATGGAGGCCAGTAACCAGTGGAGTGATCCCAGAGGAAAGCACTGCATACAATAAACTTTCTAACCATGATAGCAGTGGGGTGGGGAGAGGGGTTACAGATTCCTGCTGACTTGTCAACTCTGTAAGACCCTACCAGGGAAAGGAGAAAAAGAAAGGCCCAAGCAAGCAAAACCCAGGGTCCAGCTGATGCTCCACCGAATGTAGCAAGACAGGAGAGAGATACTCAAGGCTTTTGCCCCACCACAAAAATGCTTAACAAAACAAAGTTACTGCTTCCCTTGCCACTGCTGCCGCCCTCTCACTGCTGTGTGTGACAGAAGAGAATGTGTATTTAATGTGCCAAGAAGCTGGTGACTGCTTCCCAGGACAGCATGGATTTAAGTTTTTGTCCTGTATCTCTCTCCCACACTCAACCATGTACACAGAAGAGCTAAAGTAACGACAGCCTTGCCCTTAGTTTGTGCACGTGAGCCAGAGTGTCCACAAAATCCATCTCTGCTTTAGGGTGCAGGTGGGTGCTGCTGTGTAACTCACTGTGTGGCTACAGATGGGCTATGTCCCACATGTAGGTTCTTCATCATCATCATCAGTAAGGAGAGGATGGAGGTCAGGTTAAGAACAGCCCTTCTCCCATGGAGCTGATACCTGGAGTCACCAGTGAAGCAGTGAGAGGCAGGCCTGTGCTGACTTACTGGGCAGTAGAGTAGCCCTTGCCCCAGAGAACCAACTGAGTACCCTCCCAGCCTGTCACTTGTTGATAAACCCTGCTGCAACACGAGAAGTGAAGCAGAACTGGAAACACCTGTGCATGCTGGTGACAAAAGGAGCAAGGACACCTCTCCTCTCCATGTGAGGGAAGCTCCTCTGAGGGTCCAGGGCTGCAGTGGTGCAAGGGCAGGCACCGGAAAGTCCATCGTGTGAGGAGGTCCCGGCCGTCCAGGTGCACAGCACAGCAAAAGGAGCACCAGCAGTGCTCCCAAGAGGTGGCAGCAAAAGCCAATTCCATTTTGCACCATGGTGTAGAGTTTCTGTTAAGGCCAACCTGCTACCTTTTGTTCATGGAAAACGCAATCAGTGATCAACAGCCCAGTGCAGAGCACCTGAGTTCAGACCACAGCAGCAGCACATACAGAGCAATCCTTTCTCTTAATACTCAACTTCACACACAGCCCAAAAGCCAAGAAGTTCTCTCAAAAGATCCACTCTCAGAAAGGCTTAAACAAAAGAATTGCGCTATCTGCCAGGTTCTGACTTCTCAGCATCCTGGGATAGGGGTGGGATAGGAAAAAGTAGCAAGAGTATCCTAAAATAAAGCCTATGTTAAGTGTCTCTTCCTTCTCAGCTCACTTAAGCAAAAAGGCTCATGAGGAGATGTACTCTGGATAAGGTTAGCCAGAGATCAAGTACCTTGTGCTTTATGGAGCGTAAGCTTCCCATTTCCCTGTTTACATTATCCCAGGTTCACATCCACCTGCCTCCCTCAGGTCTACGCCCCGGTGCCAGCATACCCTCGCTGAGTAGCTGTGCCTGGGAAGCCCACAGGTCTTGCCCACAGAGCAGCAGCAGGGATGAGCACAGACTCAGACACACAGAAAGAAGCCTGCTTGTGGGTGGATCCCACGTAGCTGATGTGTGCAGCAAGGCTTAAGAGGTTTCTCTCCACATACGTTTGAAGCGCTGTGACTGGCAACGGGGATTTAGTTTTTTTTTGCCAAAGTAACTTTCTCATCATTTGTGAACCTGCAAATTTGGCTGATGACAGAATGAGAGTCACTGAACACTGCAGGGCAGGGCAGGAACAGGCAGACAGAGGAGATGGTGCTTAATGCTGCTTTGCTCAGTTACTTGAATCCATTGCTTTATGTATCTGGGATTCTGTCACAGCCACGACCAGGTTAGGACTATATCTGCTCTGTGCTGAACCTGGCAAAGACAATACAGACTGCAGGGTGACACAGGACAGCATAGCTTTGAACCCTGGAATTGCACAGGAGGCACTGGCCTCACTTCCACACTGTTTGCTGTATCTTTGCTGACTACAGCCCTGCCATCAGAGTCCCGCTGGGAACGGCCCTGTGTGCAGCATGAATTTTGCACCTCTGGTAACTCCAGGATGGCAGTGGGCAGGCAGGAGCGGAGCGAATGGACTCTCAAACCAGCAATAGCAGAGGCTCTCCCACCCTCCCGGGCAGCCAAAGCACTGTCCCGCACCTCTCCCCAGGAACACCAGGATGCTCAGAGATAATACAGCTACAGAGAGGCAGCATCTTTACAGGATGGGGCTCAAATACAGGTTAGGGGCCAGAACCAGTGTGAGCAAAGAGGTAAGAATAAAGCACTCTCCCACGGGGGCTTAGGAGGAACCTGCAAGGTTACAAGGAGCAGTGCTGTACCTGAGAGGAAGCAGCGACAAGAGGGAGCCCAGCCTCTCGCTACACGACTCAGGTTGGCTAATAGTGGCTAGGGAGAGCCAGGGGCACGCCGGGAAGGGACAAGATAGCACAGCTGCAGTAGCGGTCAGGCTCCAGGGGCTGGCAGCAGCTGGCTCTCCCCTTCCCCTGGGGATTCTCTGTTCCAGTTTCTAGACTATGAGCACCCCTTCAGCACCTGCACTTGAGTTCTTCAATCTGCAGATTGGGGTTTTTTTCAATATTTTTTTTTAAAAAATCAGCCCTGGACTATGATCAGGAAAAAAAACTCCAAGTCCCTGCCCCACATCTACTGAAAACACGATTGTCCGAGCTGGAGGCTTCGGGAACCACCTCACCCCACCACCAGGAAGTTAAACGTCCAATGCAACAGCAGGCAGCTCAACCTTTGGGTAACACAGCTACGAAAGTCGGGTTGTGCTCTCTCCCCTCTCCCCCATGCTCCTCCCCACAGAGCTCTGTTACTTTTTCCTGAGTGCCAGCGCTACTCCCACGGCTACGGCCAGGATGGCGAAGGCGGCAGCTCCGCCGTACAGTAGGATCGACTTCCCCTCCGCCAGCAGCAGCGGCTTCTCCTCCGCCGCAGGGGACTTCTCTTCCACATCTTCCAAGCGGCCCTCTCTCCCCACCCGTTTTTCCCCCGGCAGCAGTGTCTTCTCAGGCTCTGGGGCAGCCTTCTCCTCTGCCGGGACTAGCTTTGGGGCAGGTTTACTCAGTGCGGGGGATTTCGGGTCGAAGGAGCTCTTCAGCCACCTTCCCCTTCTCCTGCTGTTTGGCAGGCGGCGGAGCTGAGGGCTGTGCTTTTCCAGCAGCGGCACTTCCAGCTGGAGCTTTCCCTTCCTGTAGGCAAGTCAGGGTTTCTGGAAACGCTGCCTGCATGGTCTCTGCAGCGACAGCAGACACCACTGCTTCCTCAATCCCCTCTGGTATCTCTTCCTTCTCCACATGAACAATATCGGAGTTGGAAGAGTTGTTCTCGCTCCTTTCTTCAGCCCCTCCGTTGCTGTCCAGGCTTTTGACTTCTTCAGGATCCATGGCCACTTGCTGCCAGGACTCGGGTCCCAGGGAGACTGGCAGGCTCTCTGTGTGCCAGCTCTGACTTGCTGACAAGGAGACAGGCAGGCTCTCCGACTGCCACGATGTGGTCACCGTGGGGGACTCCGGGGGCTCACCTGTCCTGAGTTGTCACTGGTCAGGATGTAGATGTCATTACTGTCCTCTGCAATGAGCCCAGGGTACTCTTCCTCTTCAGATTCCACAGTAAAGACTGTCCCCTGTGAAGGAAAAGGAGGACACAACACGTGAGCAATGGTTCCAGCATTACCTCCCCTGTAGGGGAAGGAACAGGACACCTGGAAACTTAGCAGGGCTAGAAGAAAGGTGAGAGGGTCTCTGCAGGAGGAGCAGGTGTCTGACCTACATTGCACGAGAGATTACAAAACCCAGCTACTCCACTGCCAGTTCCAGAGAACAGAAACACTTAGAAGAGCTTTGCTGGGAGCTCTTTTCTGCCCTGACATTACTGCACCAGTGAGTACATCACCAACACAAACCACTGGAGAAGGAGACCAAAGCCTGAAACCAAACAAAGGAAAAGAAACCAAACACAAGTCCCTGAGTCCAGCTGAACAACATTACCCTGGTGCGAGTGCTCTGTATTGCTTGTCCCTTTCCACCTAAGGGTGTTTCTCTTACCTCCTTACCTTGTCAGTGCTTTCTGAAGCTTGTGTTTCCACTTTGTATCAACAGGCTGTAGCCTGCACTAACCCTAGGACTTTACTAACAAACAGAGCGATTCTTAACCTTGCCTTCCCAGACCAGCTTCAGAACTTTGGCCCCACAACTTCAGTTAGAACAAAAAACCAAGCAGGGACATCCAAAGATGCTGACAGGCTTGGCTTGGTTTTATTTAGTCTAGGAAGGATCTGTAGACATCCTTGTCTAAGACAAACAAAGGGCTTGGCCAGTCTTGTCTTGAACAAACAGCTCCAGCTGGAACCGTTATAAGAAGGGCATTAGGAGAGAGCCAGGTCAAGCCCCGCACAGAGCAGTGAGATGCTTTTCTCTGCTCCCCCTCTGCCCCTGGAACACATCAGCTTGAGCATGCACCAGCTGACAGGCTGTAAGCTGAAGAAGGGCAGATTTAGTTGAGATATTAGGAAGGAATTCTTTAGAGTGAGGGTGGTGAGATGCTGGAGCAGGTTGCCCAAGGAAGTTGTGGATGTTCCCTCCCTGGAAGTGTTCAAGGCCAGGTGGGACTGGGCCTTGAGCAGCCTGGAAAGTGTCCCAGCTGATGCCCTTCCATAACATGCATCTGTTCTCGTCTTTCCTGCTCCCTTCTGCATGCAGTAGGTCTCCTAAAGCACTCCAAACAGTTGTCCCCCTCTTTAAAAACCCTTTCCAACACCTATGCATTTGTGGTTTGGTTCTGCTCCAGTATGCTATTGATGGCTTCCCATTCCAAGAGACCTCCTTACTTGTTCCACAACTTTGTACGGATTTATGCAGGGGTCTGTGTCTGGAACCGAGCCAAGTCAAAACCAAAGGCATTCTTTATTTTGCCGAGTTGTTTCTAATCCTGGTCAGTGCCCACTTTGTCCCACTGAGATGCTCTCACACAACTGTGGGTTGAGTGGGGCCAGCAGCTGCACCTGCTCATGCCGCTGCCAACAGCAGCAGATCGATGCTAATGCCCTGCTTAGACAATAGAAGGGAAAAGCATCTCAGTTTTGGCAATTCCAAATTGCCACTTAGTTGCTACATGCAAGGACTTCAGGGCCTACAAGGCAATGGTTTCCAACCCTGAGTAAGCATATTTGCAGAGCTCACAGTTTCCCCTCAGGAAAGCAGGAGATGTCCAAACTCACCACAGAGCCATCAGGCACACTGCAGTTCCTCACTTCTCTAGCTGGGGATGGACCTCCACACACACAAAAAAAACCCCAACAAACCAAAAAGCAAGTTGGCAGGCACAGCAGAGACTGCACAAACACTGCTGGTCACTGCCAGCAGCTGCAAGGAGAGCAAATGAAGCAGGAGCAGACCCCTGGAAAAGCACTCAACTGGCACTTAAGAGCTCTGCACAACTTACAGGCAGTGACATTTTAATCTTTCATGGTGTAAACTATTTTGGTATCAAGAAACTCTGTAAGACTCCCCCAGAACACCCTGCCATTTTGGATACCTTGATGGACCCATTCATGGAGGCTTTTCTACAACAGCAGAGGCTGCAGCACAGGACAGCCCCAGGAATGTAAGGATGTTGGGATGTAAATTTCATCTTCTCTAGGCCCTGGAATTTTGGAAGATATTTCTCTAAGGAGGGTGAAAACTAAGGGTTAAAACTCATCAAGCCATTCACTAACCACTTAAGGACCACCAGGAAGTCTTGAGTCAGAATGAAATAAAAACTAATGAGGCATTGCATTTGTGAAAGTGTTCAGACACCACACACCCCCAGCAGGACAATTCAAGACTCCAGCACCTCTTGAAAGTCATGTTTCACTAGAGGAACTACATTTGCTTTGAAATGCAGCTCAGGCCATTACAACAAAGCAGAGCTCCACAACCTAGAAGGCAGCAAGCAGCCTTGCAAAGCAGGGCAACGGGAAAGAAGAGCCAAGAAACTTAAGTAAAGGCAGAGGTTATCGGTTCCAAAGAGAGCAGCGTGGGCCAGGGCTGCTGCACAGCATGGTGAGGAGAGGACTTCGCATGCAGCCCTGAGCTGCCCTGTTCCAGTAGACACCTGAGAGCAGCACAGCAGGGACTCAGTCACTGGTTAACCTCTACCACCCTGTGCTGAGGACAGAGGCAGTCACAGAATCACAGAATTGTTGGGTTAGAAAGGACCTCAAGGATCAGCCAGTTCCAACCCCCCTGCCATGGGCAGGGACACCTCACACTACAGCAGGTTGCTGAGAACCACATCCAGCCTGGCCTTAAGAACCTCCAGGGATGAGTCTTCCACCACCTCTTTGGGCAGCCTGTTCCAGTGTCTCGCCACCCTTACAGTCCACTGCCCAGACACTGAAACTGGACATCAGCTCCTTCAACCAGCAGGGTGTTGTCTGTGTGTTAGGTAGGCAATATGGTTCCTGCAGCATAAGCTACTATCAGGCATTTATGATCACAGCCATTTTTTCTACTTCCAGAGATGGTACAGAGTCAGGACAATAATAATTAAACACTGAAATAACTAGGGGCAAATCCTACAATCTTGTGAACCTCTGTGCTCCCCTCCTCTCTGCTTAGCTCTCCCCTCCCATGAATCAGTTGCTGCATTGCCTGCCCACAGCACATGGCAGCAAAGCAGCCTCTCTGTGGTCTGACACAGCTGACAACAGCTCTTCTCTTCATGTACCACTGCAAGCACATCTGTAAGGCTGAGAGACCTGGGGCTCTTCAGCCTGGAAAAGAGAAGACTGAGAGGGGATCCTATCAATGCTTATCAGTATCCAAAGGGTGGAGGTCATGAGGATGGGGCTGGGCTCTTCTCAGTGTTTCCCAGTGATAGGACACAGGGCATTGGGTACACACCAGGACACAGGAGGCTTCACTTGAACTTAAGGAAAAAATACTTTGAGGGTGATGAGGCACTGGCTGCCCAGAGAGGTTATGGAGCCTCTTTCTCTGGAGACTCAAAACCTGCTTGGACATGTTCCTGTGCAACCTGATCAGGGCCTTAGCAGAAGGGTTGGACTAAATGTTCTCCTGAGTTCCCTTCTCATGGTTCAGTGACTGGTTCAACATGAAGCATATAAAACACCACACTATGCTTCTATGGCCTTGGAGCCACATGACTCCACTAAACTTCTTCTCAGTAGTAAACTAAAAAAAGCACCAGCTAGGGTCATGCTGAGTCAGCTTGAATTCCCCTCAAGTTGTATGCTATAGTAGTGAAAGCCAAGTGCCTTTGAGCAGGAGCTCAGCAGTCTACAGCAGAGAGAAAGGAGCCACCTGTAATCAGTGGGGACAATCCCATACAGAGACTGTGCTGCAGTTTAAGCCACCCTGATATTCCTCAATACATATTCCCCCAGCCCCTTGCCTTCTGCTCTGTTCCTGATCCACTACCACTACACTCTTAAGTTTTACCTTTCCTCTCAGAAGGAAAACTCAAAGTTGTTCTTTAGAGGGAGCCCACAGATGACCTGACCATCATAAAAATGAACAAGCAACAGACAAGGAACCACCACAGCTTCCACGTGGACTGGCAGCTGCCCAGGCCCAGCTACTTAGCTAGCCTAACTATCTTTGCTCAGGAGGATGCAATGCTACATCCTAGGCAGGTTAATGAACGGATGGAGAGGCAACCCTGACACCTAAGGACTGGGCATGGGTTGCTGTAATTTCCACACACCAAGACATTCCTCAAAGCCCAAGTGCTTTGCTAGAGCATTTTCACTGGAGAGAGAGTTCTCACAAAGTGTAGGTAAGATCTGGGCATATGCTGAGGGTAACATGCAGAATAAACTGCTTTGGAGAGGGTAAGGAATTGAAGGGATGGCAAAACAAGGAACATGAGCAACCCTCAACATCTCAAATGCTTCGTTAATTCATGCACCAACACCGTGCACCCACCCTGCCTTTGGCAGAAGGGAGGCCTTAAGAGGCTCCAACATTTTACTGTTCCTTTCCCCATGCAGACTGCACTGACCTCAAAAAAATTATCAGCTGCTGACTTCCTAGAAATCAGAGCATTATGAACCCTGGCTGAGTCCTTTCCTTCCTTACAGACAATTTAACTTCCGTATCAGTGCCAGGGGGCTCAGGTGCCCAAGGCTGGGACCCCTAAGGAAAGCCACAGCGAGTGTCAAGGGTAGCTTCACTGGTTTTCCTTGTAAAGCTTAGGAAGTTTTAACTGAAAAACCAGACAGTAATAGGCAACATTTAGGATACATGATTAATATCCCTGGAGCTGAATTAAGAGTTAATTCAGAGAGTCAAATGGATAAAGCTCGGATTTAGTGCTGATTTGGTGGAGGTCTGCACTTTGTTTGGGTTTTTTTGGCTTGGGTTTGTTTTTGGGTTTTTGTGTGTTTGTTTTTCCTTTTAAAGCAGCTGCCATAAAAACTGAATGGCAATTAGGACAACTCCTCGTGATTCATCTACAGATGTGACCCAGAAGCAAAGCTCCCACAGAGAGATTAATTCAGGACAGGCTGGAACATGTGGAAGGGTTTTTAATAACCTGGAGGCTTACATAAGCCCTACCCTTGCGATGTAACTGTGAGTGGGCAATGGATCGAAGCATTGCTTTGCTTTGCAATTGGAAGCAGATAGTCTGCTGCTCCAGAGCAGAAAAAAACAGAGTTCCTCTTTTTCAGATTTGGGATGGAAGGCTTGCAAACTTGGAGTGCTCTTCCTCACCCAGCACATTTACAGAACCACATCATCTGGGGTTGTTGAGCCTGGAGAAGAGGAGGCTCAGGGGAGACTTTATTGCTATCTACAACTACCTGAAGGGAGGTTGTAGCCAGGTAGGGGTTGGTCTCTTCTCCCAGGCACCCAGCACCAGAACAAGAGGACACAGTCTCAAGCTGTGGCAGGGGAGGTTTAGGCTGGAGGTGAGGAGAAAGTTCTTCACTGAGAGAGTCGTTGGCCATTGGGACGTGCTGCCCAGGGAGGTGGTGGAGTCACTGTCCCTGGAGGTGTTCAAGAGGGGATTGGATGTGGCCCTTGGAGCCATGGTTTAGTTAGTCCTGAGGTGTTGGGTGATAGGTTGGACTTGATGATCTCTGAGGTCTTTTCCAACCTTATTGATTCTATGAATGAATCGATGAATCATCCACAGAAACAGCAGTCCTTCACTGCAGCACCCTATCACTCTTGCTCCCAAGCACTGCCACTTGAGGGAAGAGTTGGCTCAAGTTACGGTGAGGGGGACTGGATAGTTCCCTTCTTAGCTAGAACACAAGGATGGTCCACGGCCTGTGATGCAGTCTCAGTTTAATTTTGTTGAAGTGGCATTTGCAGATACAAGAAAGGAGCTCCAGAAGTCGAACACTGTCCTCAGTCTATGCAGTTTGACTTCTACAAGTGACAGAAAGCACTTGTAACTGTGCCAGGCTGCCCTCAGGAGAGGCTGCAGCTGTTATGATACAGGTGAGCTACATCAGATAAATGTCAACTGATAAAATAATGAAAGAATTATCTGAAAGGCCTTCCAAGAAGCAGAACCTATCAGCTGGGATTCAGCTGCAGTCCTGCTGGTGTCAGCAATCTGAAAAGTCACTCTCAGCAGTGGAATCAGAACACTACCAACCTTTAACACATAATAGGAAACTGCTACTACCAAGCTTCAATTATGATTTAAATGAGGACTTGGTGACTGGCTCTTATGATGCCTATACTATTTTTCACAGTACTCTAACAGGTCTGTTGTTAAGTGTATAGAAACAAGCTGATCACTAACTACAGCAAACATTAACTACACATAAGAAAACCCAACCATCCTTATTTGCCAGATTAATAATTTCTGCCTGATTTTTGCTTCTGGTGCAAACAGATATTCACATCAAAATCCTGAATGTCTCAAAGATAAGATTAACTTTCCCCCCATACAAAACTAGTAGGAGTAGCAGCACACATTGCATCCAAAATGGAGATGGCATCACTTAATGAACAGAAAGAGATCCCCATTCCAGCTGTCTGACAGAGCATTTGCTGTATCTTAAAGACTTTGAAAACCCTGCCCCTGTAAGCTGAGAAGCATGTAAAAGAGCTGTGCCTAACTGCTGTGGAAGCTGTGTGTACTCTTCTATGGTTTGGGTTTAAGTGCTCTTAAAGTTCAAGTATAAACAGGCAGGTAAGATGTAGCTGTGTCCTCACAAGAAACAATGTGGATTGGCAACTCATACAAAAGTAATTTCTGAAGACATTAAAAAGCCCTCTGAAAAACTACACAGCCTAGCAAAGCCACCCATACACCCCAAACCTTGATTTCGCTCAGCACAGACAGAAATTCTGTCTACAGGTCAAAGAGGAATGCCAAAATGCAGAGAAAACTACCTATGTTCCCTGAACTCTTCCCCCAGCCCTGAAACTACAGACCCACATAAAATCCCCAAGAGTGCCTTGAGGGGCAGGAGGAAAGGCTGGAAGAACAAACTGGAGAATAATCTCATGGAGAGTGACTGGAGGAGCTGGGTCTGCTTAGTTTGAGAAAGAGGAGGCTGAGGGGAGACCTCATTGCTGTCTGAAAGGAGAGGTTGCTGCTGGCCTCTTCTCACAGGTAATTAGTGATAGAACAAGAGGGAACAGTCTCAAGCTGCCACAGGGTAGGTTTAGACTGGACATTAAGAATTTGTTCCCAGCAAGAGTGCTCAGGCACTGGAGTGAGCTGCCCAGGGAGGTGGTGGACTCCCCAAGCCTGGATGTGTTTCAATGTGGTTTGGATGTGGTGCTTAAGGCTCTGGTTTAGGAGTGACCCTTGTATAGTAGGGTTCTGGGTTGGACTTAGTGATCCTGAGGGTCTTTTCCAACCTGAATGTTTCTGTGAACACAACTGTCCTTAGGAGAGAAAGCTTCAGCGTGATAAAAAATTCCAAACACCCGGCACAGCTAAGAAGTTTCTAAGGCAAGAGCACTGACTTTATCTTCTAACACAAGTGATGTCAGAGAGACAGGAGGCTCCTCGCACAGACAGTGCCGCAGCAACAGCACGAGCAAATGCATTTGTGCCTGAAAAACACAAGGCAAGAAGGGAGGAGCTGGCCCACTTTTGGGGATCCCAGGAGACTCACTCTGGGGAAGAAAGCAAACTTCCCACAGTAACAAATGTCCTCAGAGATGGGAACGTGCCTGTCAGATGATTTCTGGCTGTAGCAGAGGGGCAACCGTGTGCCCCTGAAGCGCTGCCTGTGCCGAGGGCCGAGCAGGCAAAGGCTGCGCCCACTGCCGGCTGCTGGGGGCTGGACAGCTTCGCTCCCACCCACCAGCTGGGCTGCAGTGCCATCTGCTCTGTGCCTCCCTCTGCAGCCCTCCTCTGCCTCTTCAGACTCTGACTGAAGTCAGATTTGACTGCTAATCCTTCAGAGAAATGGATTGTAAAAGGCAGCTGCAAACAGATCTAGAAGGAGACAGTTCCATTAAAAAAAGTAACCAAAAGCCCTCAGGCGTCTCCTGCCATAGTCATCTCCGTGAAGCTGTCAAGCCAGGTGGAGCCAAGGAAAGCAGAGCAGAGACCACAAATAGGACTGTCCTTTTTATTAAAAAAAAAGAAAAGGGGGGGAAGGTCATGTGAAGTAAATCAAAGCACACCGCTACTGCAGGTGCTGCTCTCAGCCCCTTCACAGAGTGCTGGGGCAAGAACAACTTCCAGAAGTGATCCTGTTCCTTCCCCTGCCCTCAAACACCACAGATGCTACTTGCAGAGTGCCAGCACCAAAGCCACACCCTGGAAGTTCTCGGTCCTGTCAGTTAAAACTGAAGTAAATTCCTTTGCTCAGAGACTACTTTTTCAGATGGAATTATTTGAAGTTGTTGGAAGGGAAAAAAGAAAGGAGATGTAGCTGCTCCTTAACCACTGAAGTTCCTTCTCCTTCATTACTTTGAAAGGAAGATGCCTTCCTGGGACTCCTCTAACTGGATTTCTCACATCTCTACCACACTGAAATCTCCTCTCTGTCCTCCAGTGGGGCACGTCTCTCTATTTCTGCATTGTCATTCTCAAAGCTGACACCTGGGCTGCTGCTGCAGGAGATCTTAATCTCCAGCAGCACTCACTGACCACCTCTCTTGCCTAGGATAAGTGGCTCTTCACTCTTCTTCTCCTCCAGATTTGTTAACAGACTCTCTAGTGAAAAAAATCCAAGTACATCACCAGCAGCAAAGAAAGTGTCAAAAGAGCTGGGAGGCTCCTGACAAAACACTGGAAACAGAACAGCTCTTCCCAGGCTCAGATATGAAGCTGTCCAATCCTTTCAAGCCAGTGGACTGTCTTCAACATGTGCAAACAAATAGTTAAATTCAAACCTGCATCTGAACATCACAAGACAAGGAGCCTGGGAAGGAAGAGACAATTTCAGCTGTGGGTTACAAAGACCAGCCCCTGGTTATTAACTGCATGCTGATAAACACTGGCTGCGTGCACTTACTTTGCCTCCGTCAACCAAGGGCAAACCAGGCAGGCTTGTAACACAAATGTGCAGCTAAGGGAAAAAACAGCAGCTAGCTTCCAAGTAATCTTCTACTTTTTCCTCCTTCTAGACATTCCCAGACTATTTCAACACAGATGACACCTAACCACAGAAAACAGAGCCTGAGATGAAAATGCACTATTTGGGAGGAGGGGTGGGAAAGGAAGAGGGGAAAAAATCCTTACCAAGCGACTGGCCTTACTGTGCACTTTTCCAGGAGCCCCAGGAATTGCTTCTGATGCATCAGCATTCAGCCCTGGAGAAAGTCAGGCAGAGCAAAAGAGGGAGGGAAGGTACGAGGAGGGGAGGGGGCAGGGAGGAGAGAGGGGAGGGAAGAGGGAGTAGAAGGGAGGAGAGAGGAGGAAAGGGGAGGGAGAGCATCCGTGCTGCTGGAGCCCTAACATTGCTTTGGGGAAAGAGAAGAATGAAGCCACCGCTAAATCAGGATGTGCATTGCTTTGTGACAGCTCAAGATGACAAAGCAAGGAGATCCTAGTATGCCCATTTAGGTTCAAAACAGGGAGCTGGACTGAAGAAATGTGTCCCCTCACATGCATCTATTTAGAGAACTTGGAATGCCAAACCTGTCACTGCAACTGGTGAAGGAGGGAGGGCATCCAGAAGAAAGCAAGACTTCCTTGCTTTCCCTGCAGTCCTCAAACTCAGCTTGCATCTTATCTACCTGCAGATCTAAGAGATGGAAAACTAGCTGGAGTAGTCATTTCATCTCATCTACACTTTTGTTTTGCCAGCTGCACCCAGACACAATATGCAGTGCACTGTAGACAATCCTACTTGGAAGACTTTCACCCTAAAGCAGTAAAACAGACCAAAGGGAAGTGGAACAGGATACACAACAGCCAGAACCATAGCATCAAAATGCTGTATGCACTTGAACATGAAAATATGTTGGCCATTCCCTCACCAACCAACCACCCCACCCCACTCTGCTGTGGGAATTTAGCCAAACTATGGTTTTAGTGCCTGAAGGAAAATGGGAGTGGAACACTCATTGCTTCACCACATCCTCTCGTCACCAAATCTGTGCAGGACTGGGATGAAAAACCAAACAATGACTTCTCATCTCAGAGGCTCTGCCTCTACTCTCCCAAATTCCCCATTCCTCGCTGATTTCTTCAAATCTATTGCACAGCTATTCCATTTATCAGCTTTTATTCTCCTGAGCTAGCAAATTTGCTTCTGCTTAGCTGATTTTTCCACCATCCTCAGAGAGATGCTTTCCAAGCCTCCTGAGCTGACAAAACAGCTTGGAGTCTTTCACGCATGCAGAACCTTGGGAGCTCTTCCAGCTGCACTGTGGCTGCACAGCATGACACAGCAAGCGGTCTCGCTGGATGACACAGCTCTGCAAAGCTCTCTAACAAAGTCTGAAGTCAGAAGGAACAAACAGGTCCCCATTTGTCAGAAGGAACAAACAGGTCCCCATTTGTCAGGTCAGAGAACCTGAAACGCCAAACATGCTTTTTGCTCCGTAAGAGAGATCACACTAAAACTTGGGTTTAGTCTGCTGATCCACAAATCTGCAGTGGGGCACTGGAAGGATTCAGCTGGCCCCTTACCTTCAACTGGCTGCTTCCTTCCTGGCAAAGTTCAATCCAAGAACTGAGGAAGATCCCAAATTATGTGGTGCCAAGGGAAAAGACAGCACCAGAGACACTAAAGAAATGTTCAGGTCTGCCCCTGAAAAGCTGACTCCTATGCAGCTCTCCTCTGCCCTTGATCCACGAAAAACCAGACAGGCTGTTCTGCTATCTGCTAAGATTTCAGATCTTATGAGCTGTAAGAAAGACCTATCTTCAGACTGCTCCAGAACAGCACAACAGCCAAACCTCCTCCTGTCAGAGCACCATCATTCAGTGGGGCCTGCCCATTCAGTTTACACCCTGCCCTTGTGGCTCTCGCAAAGTATTACTGACAACTTGATCCGGCACACAAAGCCCCTGGGGCAGATGCTTACAAACCACTTGAGTGATGCCTAACAGCCTGCCTGCCAGCTAGCTGGTCCCTAGCCCTTCTCAGAAACACAAACTCTCCCACCCTTACCCTGCTCCCCCAACTCCATCCCCAGGATACCATCCCACAGACTCAGAACAATCCAAGACACATGCCACCAGCAACAACGAACACTTCCCTTACAGGAGAAATCCAACACACTGATCACATCATATATCCCCTTCTTTTGCACAAAGCCACAAGACCAAGGGGTTCCCAACCCCCTCCCCACAGCAGCTCACAAAGGGTTAGTGCAGCTAGATGAATTCAGCTGGAAAGGATTTTCATCACCTTGTCTCTTTCCTCCCCTCTTCTGCTGTTTCAAAAATAGCTCTGGCTCGTTTGCTGTGCCACTTATGTCAGGCTGATTTCATGCCTGACTGGATGTATACAGACAAGCTGGTAACCCACTAAACAACAACCACCCAGCTCTCTGCATACATGCACAGTCACACAAACACAAAGCACAGCCCCCTCCCTTGGAGGCCAGGCTGGAAAGCTGCTTGTTTTGAGAGGCTTTGCCTTGTATTAAGTGTGTTTACAGCGGGCCTCAAGTAGGGGCTAGAGAAGGGGGCACAGCCTTTTCTGAGGGTAAATACAGGGAAAAGCAAACCAGCACTACCATCCATCCATCCATCCATCTTCCAGCTGCAAGTAAGGACCATGTCTGTGATGAAAATGCTTTGAAATGTGAGTGCACTTAGTGCACTTATGCAGTGAGCTGAGGTCACTTGGCTGCATGCAGTTGATGTCTCTGTTCTGCCCATTTAAAGAGAAATGATCCCTCCCGAAGGCTTTGAAAACTATTATGCATGATTGCCAGGAAAGGCAAGGGCATAGGAAAGTGCAGATGTACTGGAACAAACTACTCCTCAAAAAAACCTGACAGGAAAAAATCCTGACATGCTGCCTGAATGAGATGTTTTCCTTGCTAACACTTTTCAATCTCTGGGTTTTCCTGAGCAGCTTTTCTTTTAGAACAAATCAACGTGCTGGAGCCATTCCCTAATCCCACATTAATTCCATTCAACTCTGGCACCCTTCCCAGGCACAGTAATCTAAAGCTCAGCCTTCAAGGCTCAGCTCATCAGCTGTGAGCTGCCTCTGATGTATTTTCAAATGAAACTTTCTCAGCATGCTATGACTCAGGAACATTGGTTCCCAGGGACTGAAGATTTGCACAGGGAAATGCAGCACAAAGAAACCTTGAATGTTCCTTTCCATCCATGTTCCTATGAGGCCACACAATCCAGTGTGCATTGGGTATGTGGAGCTACTGATATTTCTGTAGGAAGTGGTCCCCAGTTACATACCTGATAAAAAGTACCCCCTGAAAATTAAGAGGGAAAAGCATCATATACCATTTCCAGCAGTGACCAGAGCATAGAACAGATAGGGCTGGAAGGGACCTCAAAGATCATCCAGTTCTAACTCCCCTGCCATGGCCAGGGACACCTCATGCTATAGCAGGTTGCTCACAGCCACATCCAGCCTGGCTGCAAAAACCTCCAGGGATGAGGCTTCCACCACCTCCCTGGGCAACCTGTGCCAGTCTCTCACCACCCTCATGGGGAAGAACTTCTTCCTAACATCCAATCTCAATCTACCCACTGCTCATTTTGCTCCATCCCCCCCGAGTCCTATCACTCCCTGACACCCTCAAAAGTCCCTCCACAGCTTTCTTGTACCCCCTTCAGATACTGCAAGGCCACAATTAAGTCTCCTTGGAGCCTTCTCTTCTCCAGACTGAACAGCCCCAACTCTCTCAGTCTATCCTTATAGCAGAGCAGCTCCAGCCCTCTGCTCATCCTTGTGGCCCTTCTCTGGACATGCTCCAGCACCTTCAGATCCTTCCTGTAACAGAGGCTCCAGAACTGGAGGCAGTACTCCAGGTGGGGTCTCACCAGAGCTGAGTAGAGGGGGAGAATCATCTCACTCACCCTGCTGGCTCTGCTTCTCTTGCTGCAGCCCAGGCTCTGCTTGGCTTTCTGGGCTGCAAGTGCTCACTGCTGGCTCCTGTTGAGCTTCTCATCCACCAGCACCCCCAAGACCTTTTCTTCAGGGCTGCTTTCAAGCCAGTCCCTGCCCAGCCTGTATCAGTGCCTGGGATTGCCCTGACCCTGCTGCAGGATCTTGCACTTGGTCTTGTTGAACCTCATGAGGTTGTCATGGGCCCAGCTCTGCATCCTGCCAAAGTCCCTCTGGATGGATCCCTTCCCTCCAGTGTGTCTGCTGCACCACATAGCTTGGCATCTTCAGCAAACCTGCTGAGGGTGCACTCAGTGCCACTGTCCATGGCACCCACAAAGATGTTAAACAATACAATAATACAATACACCAGGTTGAAAGAGACCTTCAAGATCATCGCGTCCAACCCATCAACCAATCCAACCCACCTAAACAGCTAAACCATGGCACCAAGCACCCCATCAAGTCTCCTCCTGAACACCTCCAATGAAGGTGACTCCACCACCTCCCCGGGCAGACGATTCCAATGGGCAATCACTCTCTCTGTGTAGAACTTCTTCCTAACATCCAGCCTAAACCTCCCCTGGTGCAGCCTGAGACTGTGTCCTCTTGTTCTGGTGCTGGCTGCCTGGGAGAAGAGGCCAACCTCTCCCTTTCTACAACCTCCCTTCAGGTAGTTGTAGAGAGCAACAAGGTCTTCCCTCAGTCTCCTCTTCTCCAGGCTAAGCAACCCCAGCTCCCTCAGCCTCTCCTCATAGGGCTTGTGTTCCAAACCCCTCACCAACTTTGTTGCCCTTCTCTGGACACCTTCCAGCAAGACAACATCCTTCCTAAACTGAGGGGCCCAGAACTGGACACAGGACTCAAGGTGTGGCCTAACCAGTGCAGGGTACAGGGGCAGAACGACCTCCCTGCTCCTGCTGGCCACACTGTTCCTGATGCAGGCCAGGATGCCATTGGCCTTCTTGGCCACCTGGGCACACTGCAGGCTCATGTTCAGCCTACAATCAACCAGTACCCCCAGGTCCCTCTCTGCCTGGCCACTCTCCAGCCACTCTGACCCCAGCCTGTAGCACTGCCTGGGGTTGTTGTGGCCAATGTGCAGAACCCGGCACTTGGATGTGTTCGATCTCATGCCATTGGACTCTGCCCATCTGTCCAGCCTGTCAAGGTCTCTCTGCAAAGCCTCTCTGCCCTCCAGCAGATCAACTCCTGCCCCCAGCTTGGTGTCATCTGCAAATTTACTGATGATGGACTCAATGCCCTCATCCAGATCATCAATAAAGATGCTGAAGAGCATGGGGCCCAGCACTGATCCTTGGGGCACACCACTGGTGCCTGGCTGCCAGCTGGCTGTGGCACCATTCACCACCACTCTCTGGGCTCGGCCCTCCAGCCAGTTCCTAACCCAACGCAGTGTGCTCCTGTCCAAGCCAGAGGCTGACAGCTTGGCCAGGAGTTTGCTGTGGGGAACGGTGTCAAAGGCCTTGCTGAGGTCCAGGTAGACCACATCCACAGGCCTCCCCACATCCACCAGGCGGGTCACCTGATCATAGAAGGAGATCAGGTTGGTCAGGCAGGACCTGCCCTTCCTAAATCCATGCTGGCTGGGCCTGATCCCTTGGCCATCCTGTAAGTGCTGTGTGATCGCACTCAAGATGACCTGGTCCATAATCTTGCCTGGCACTGAGGTCAGGCTGACAGGCCTATAATTCCCTGGCTCCTCCAACCGGCCCTGCTTGTGGATGGGCACCATGTTGGCAGCTTCCAGTCTTCTGGGACCTCTCCAGTGAGCCAGGACTGCTGATAAATGATGGAAAGTGGCTTGGCCAGCTCATCTGCCAGCTCTCTCAGCACCCTAGGATGGATCCCATCCGGTCCCATGGACCTGTGGGGGTCCAAGCAGCTGAGGAGATCTCTAACCACCTCCTGGAACAGCGGGAAACTCTGCAGCTCCCTGGCAACACAAAAAGATGAGCCTCTCAGGCACAGCCTCCTTGTTAAAGGTGTTCACTTCTCAGTGCAGTTCTGTATGTATATTAACAGGAAAGAACATAAACCTGTAAGTTCACCATGCAGCCACTAATCAGCATCCTAACACACAGAGTATGAAAGCTAGTTGTTATTTGACAGCTGAGGACATCTTCAATTTCAAGGGCAATCCAACAAAGCAGACAGGAAAAGAACTGGAACAGACTGCCTGGGGAAATGATGGAGTCCAGTCACCCAGGTCTTTACTGTCAACATCAGAAATGAATGGGTAAAAGGCAGTTCTGCCTTGGGGCAGAGAGGAGAAATAGATGACTGCCCAGGCTCCCTTTCCAACTACATGACCCTGATCTCAGAATCACAGAAAATCTGGTTTTATGTGACCTCAAAGCTCATCCAGTCCAACCTTCAACCTAGTTTAGGGTCTGTCCTAAACCATGTCCTTAAGCACCAGTTCCACTCACTGCTTAAACACCTCCAGGGATGGTGACTCCAGCACTGCCCTGGACAGACCATTCCAGTGGCTGAGAACCCTCTCTGGGAAGAAGTATTTCCTAGCATCCAGCTTGAACCTCCCCTGCTGCAGCTTGGAACCATTTCCTCTGCTCCTGTCTCTTGCCACCAAGGAGCAGAGGCTGCCCCCTCCTCACTCCAACCTCCCTTTGAGTATTTGTAGAGAGTGATGGGGTCTCCCTTCAGCCTCCTTTTCTCCAGCCTGAACACCCCCAGTTCTCTCAGATGCTCCTTGTAGACCACATGCTCCAGGCCGTTCTTCAGCCTTGTTGCCGTTCTCTAGGCACACTGCAGCCCCTCAAAGCCCTTCCTGTATTGAGGGGCCCAGAACTGAACACAGCACTCGAGGCATGGCCTCACCTCCCTGTCCCTGCTGGCCACAGTGTTTCTAATCCAAGCCTGGATGCCATATGCTTTCTTGGCCACCTGGGCACACTGCTGTTGGAGAATGGCTTAAATCTAAGGGACATGACTCTGTGGAACAGCTACTTGAGCAGAATGTGTAGGCCATACTCCATCTTGTTGTTTACTGCCCATAGTTAGCTGGCATGCTGAGGCAGTGAGGTCACTGTGGCCTTGCAGCTGTTCTCGTAGCTGTGTGTTTGCAAGATAACTGGATGGGAAAGGAAGAGCTAGTGAGAAGGGAGTTTTCTAAGAATGTACACAGAGCCTTTGATGTTGTACACAGACCTAATTGCAGGTGGGTTGGATATTGTAATGTTGCCTTCAGTCAGAGACCAATAGAATAGTGACGCTTGTGCATATTTAGCTGAGATGCTATATAAGCTGTGTATCCGGGCAATAAAGTTGAAGCGTGCTTATCAATCATATTGATTGCTGCCGTCTTCCCTCGCCGCTCTCCGATATCTGGCGCCCGAGAACAGGGACGGACGGTCCAGTGGGAAAGGGAGAGAACCCCCGACGCAGAATAGGAGGCTTTCGGAGACCCTCTTGCTGTCGGGGTGGTGGCGAGCCCGGAAAAGCATCGATTAGCAGCGAATCGAGGGGCAAAAGTGCGACTCAATGCTGGCGTAGGGAGTTCGTACCGTGCCTGAGCTGGAATTTGGCTCGCCGTCCGGGTAAGAGCTGCTGTCGACTTCCACGGGTTTGAAGGCTGCACTAAGGGATGGAAAGCGAAGTAGCTCTTAACTTACTTAAAAGTTTCCTTGAGAAATGCAGTGTAGAGGATGTGGATTTAAAGAAGCGTCCTGAATATTTATTGCAGTTTGGTAAAGAGAATGGTCTTGTCAAGTCGTCAGAGGATGTGGTTAATGTTGATGTATTGGAGAGAATATGGAAACAAATTGTGGGACTGGGTCGTAGATGGTGACAAAACTGCTATAAAGCTGCAAAAGTGGATGGGGAGAGGCACGGCGAAGCACTCTGTGAAACAGAAGAGGCTGTGCTAAACGCCCTCCAAACTGTCCTCTCCGTGAGAGGTACTACTGATAATTCTGGCATTTTGAAAGAGCTAACTAGTCTCTCCGTGAGAGGTATTACCGACGGCCCCCGCGGGCACCGACGGCTCCGACTGAGGCGGCACCGACCGACGCACCACCGACACCGGCAGCACGGACTGTAGCGGGCCCCCAGCGGCCCCCTCAGCGGCCTCCACGGCAGCAGTCACACCAGCGGCACGGCAGCGGCCAGCACCAGCGGCTTCAGCTGCGCTCACCCCCGCCCCGCCTCCTACGTCCCAGACATTGTCAGCAGAAAACATCACTGCGACGGAGGCTACAACCGAATTCCGATGGGACAATAGTGTAAGGGATCGGGAGGTGGGAGGGATGTGGAACTGTCCCGCTGCGCCGGTGGAAAGGTATTGTGAGAAATGCAGTGATAGATGGAGAATCTGTAGGTTTTCCTGTACATGCATCTCCTGTGGTATTATTCTGGCATTTGACAATGCTAGCAAAAAAGCTAAACAGGTTCTCAGCATTTTACCAACAGGTCATTCTCGAGTCCGCAAAATGTTGTCGAGTCCCATCAGCACGGTCCTCTGGGTCACAAACCCTGTGCTCTGTTAATTGGCAGATCGTCTGCCTTTAGACAGGGCATCCTCATAATTCCTGGTTCAATAGATTCTGATTGTGGATGCTGGAGCTGATGTCACTATTGTGTCTCGTCATGGGTTTAAAAGGTATCCAAACAACCTGGGTTAGCAAAGAGCCAGTGCAGTTAGCTTTTATGACGGCAAATCAGTCACTGTAAGACCGCACGTGTTAACCCTTTCAGTTGCTCTATTGGGCTGAGATGCCTTAGGTTAGCTAGGAGCAAGACTCATTACTGTTCCTTTTCTGTAGCGGCTTCTGGTCAGCAACCAACCATCAAATTAAAATGGAAAACAGCTAATCCAGTGTGGGTGGAACAGTGGACGCTCAGACATGATAGGCTGCAAGTTGTTAAGACCCTACCGCAGCAACAATTGCAACTACTGTGCACCTTGCTAGCTACACCCCGCCCCCCCCTCTCTTTTCTGGTATGACTCTAGTCTACCAAAGCTCTGCTCTGATTTAAAGCAACAGTGTTAATTTCATTATTTTTGATTGTAATGTCTTTTAGAATTGTGTTATTTAGAGTTTTGCTAAGTCTTTCTAGTAAGCATAATGAATAATAAGCATTTGGTATTTACAGGTATTTAGTACATAGTAATTGTAGTAAGGTATAAGCACTTAGTAATGAGTTTATATTGTAAGATTTGTTTTGGTTCGAACCCTTTTTAGTTGTATGCCTAGGCATTTTAAAGGAGCTCCATGTAATATAGTTAAGGTTTGTAGCAAATAAGTATTCATTTTTAAAAAAGTATTCCTTAGCTAATGTGCAGAAGAATCAAGACTATGAGGAAACAGCATTTCCCGTGAAGTTGAACATCGATCGCAGTAACTGCTATGATAATCTGGGAACAAAAGCATCGATCAGAAGAATGCACCACAGCACCATGTGAATTAGGACTGAATATTATGGTTGGTTGATTGTTGTGTGATAGAGAAAATGTTTATATGAACTTATATGTTGTCTCACCAGTTTGCTGTGTTTTTACACACTTAGAGGGAAACTCAAAATTTATTATAACATGCATTTTCATTTTAGGTTGGAGACAACAACACACACATGAATGCCAAAAAGGAGAAAAAAAAAAAAAAAAAAAGAAAAAAAAAAAAAAAAAAAAAAGAAGAAATAAAAAGGGGGAAAGAGAGAATACCCCATAGGAAAAGAGAGAAAAAAAAAAAAAAAAAAAAGAGTTAAAAAGCAAAAACAAACAAGAAAAAGAGTTTTTAAATGGTACTAACAAGAGATAGTTCATGTGAACACTTAGAAACAGCAACTTTGCAAAGTGTTGCAACCCTCTCACCACAAGACACACGAACACGACACAACTGTCATGAAAATGTCAGTCAGCAAACCTGCCTAGCACTGATCTTAACGACTGTCACGATAATCTAAGATGTTAACAGAAAGCATCTAACTTATAACTGAGTGTCATGACTGCTATTGTATTCTATTTTATTGTTTAACTGTTGTGTATACATTAGGAGATCAGTATTACTAGGATGAGCAAAACCACATTAGCATGTGTAATTTTCTATTGGGCAAAGCAATGAAGCCTTTTTTGCTCTTGCTGGTTTGCCTGCAAGTTTTCTGTCTGTGAAGCTAGAGCCTGGCCAGATCTACCTTTATATATGAAAGAAATCTTGCTACCATTAAACAATTCATGATTTTTGACCATCCTAGAGAAAAATAACGATGCAACATACCACTAAAGGAGATTGTAAAAGACAGTGCTAAGGATTGCATTTGTGTCTTAATCTCTGTGTGCATTGTGTTCAGGCATAACCAAGTCTTCTCTGTCAATAAGAAGAGTGAAATGTCAAGATCGGAACTATTAAGATCTGAGTTCTTCTTTACAATGTCTGTTATTTTTGACCATGTATTATGCCAACTCTGTTAGAGCATTCTAACTAGCTCAACTTAAGCATTGCGCCTTGTATGGGTTATATATGTTTGTTAGACATGCTGTGTTATAGAACTTTTGCTTTTGCTATACAGCTTAGCTTTAACTTGCTTGCTTTTGTGTTTGTAAGTAGCATCTTGTATGGGATGAGAACAACTCCCATGACCAGATTGCTCACAAAAACAAAAAGGGGGAATTGTGGCAATGCTAGTACGAGCAGTGTGAGCAATCTGGCAGTGTAGGCTTAGAGTCTGACACGGTGGTAGGCCATGCTCAGCATAAGTGCAAGAGTTGCTAGCAGTGCAGCAAAACAGTGCTGTGCCTGCAGCATGTAACTAAAGCAGGACACTGGTAGCTATAAACACAGAAAGTTATCTGGGAATAACAGGACACACACCTGCATCAACAACCTCGCCTGTTAGTAGTAGCTTGACCAATAATCTATAATAGTGCGATGTGTGGTCACTTGTGGGGAATCTTTTTGATCTGTGGTGACAGAGCACGGCAGGGAATACCAAGAAATGCCTATGGAGGTCTGTGTTATCTGGGTAAGTTTACCCTATTTGTTCCTCGACATCGGGACTGAGTAAACTTCTCTGCTGCACTACAACATCAACAAAATCGATCCTTGCTCCATCTGGATGGAAGTGGCAAAAATGATGTAGCTTTGTGGTCAGCTACAGCAAATATCTTTGCTTCTCTTTTTATTCCTGGTCTTGCTGCTAAGCAGGCTTTAAAGCAAATTGAGAAATTGGCTTGTTGGTCAGCTAATCAGGCTAATGTTACTACTGATATTTTAAATCAATTGCTTTTAGATCAAAATAGTTTAAGGCATGTATATTTGTAGAATAGAGCTGCTATTGATTTTTGCTTTTAGTTAATGGTCATGGCTGTGAGGACTTTGAAGGCATGTGTTGTTTTAATTTGTTTGATCACAGTCAATCAACTTATAAAAGGATTGCTTGTTTGGAAAATCATAATCAATTGTTAAAGATGTAAATCCTTTTGATCGATGGTTTCAATCTTGGTTTGGAAATATGTCTCCTTTGTTGTTAGGTCTGCTTAAGGAAGGTTTACGCTGCATTGGTATTGTTTTGTTGATACTGCCTGTTTTGCATATTGCATATGGATGTATTATGCAAAGTGTAAATGAGGTAACATCTCGAGCTTTCCTTGTACAAAAGAAAAAGGGGGGAATTGTTGGAGAATGGCTTAAATCTAAGGGACATGACTCTGTGGAACAGCTACTTGAGCAGAATGTGTAGGCCATACTCCATCTTGCTGTTTACTGCCCATAGTTAGCTGGCATGCTGAGGCAGTGAGGTCACTGTGGCCTTGCAGCTGTTCTCGTAGCTGTGTGTTTGCAAGATAACAGGATGGGAAAGGAAGAGCTAGTGAGAAGGGAGTTTTCTAAGAATGTACACAGAGCCTTTGATGTTGTACACAGACCTAATTGCAGGTGGGTTGGATATTGTAATGTTGCCTTCAGTCAGAGACCAATAGAATAGTGACGCTTGTGCATATTTAGCTGAGATGCTATATAAGCTGTGTATCCGGGCAATAAAGTTGAAGCGTGCTTATCAATCATATTGATTGCTGCGGTTTTCCCTTGCCGCTCTCCGATACACTGTTGCCTCACATTTAATTGACTGTCAACCAATCCCCCCAGGTCCCTCTCTGAGTTGCAGCTTCTTCTCCTGATTCTTTATTTTCTGAGTTTTTTGGGGGATAGATTCCTTCTCTCATCTGCTTGCTTCCAGTAACCCCTCCTAGCTTTCCCTCTTTCAAAGCTTCAAAATAAGCTTTGAACATGTGACAGTTTATCCTGGGTGCCTCCTGTTCCTGTCACATACACCTCCAGTGTCCCAGGTGTCCAGCCCAGTAGGTGTATTTCATACCCATAATATCCTCTGCCCTATAAACCCATCTGCAAAGTCGTTCTCCTCCTCTTTCTTCCCTCTCTGCTCCTGTGGGAGATGCTCCCTGTGGGTACCAGAGGGGGAGTATGTCAAGGCCTCTTAGGCCTGGCTAGGCCTAATGCCAGGAGGAGAAGGTGGGAGGGGCAGTCTCAGACCTGGCCAGCCTGAGACCAGCCTAGCAATGGGGGTGGAAGAAAGAGCCCTGGGGGTTTTGGGTGTACCCTCAGGTGGGGAGAAGGGAAGTGTTGGGAGGCTTTTGGGTGTGCTGGAAGGGACTCTGTATGCTTTGGGATTCTTCTGTCACTGTGCTTGTAGCTTCAGTACAATGCTTCCTGCTTCTCCATTTAAGCTTTCCCTCACTTCTGCAATCAGCTGTGTGATCAGTGTCATTCTTTTGTTCAGCTCAGGGGCAAGAGAGGATCCCTGGCCTCAAACCAGGGCAGAACAAAGAATGAAAATTCAACATTGTCTTCTCACCCATCCTCCTTGCTGGATGATGTAGTCTGCAGAGTAGTCTTCTAGATACGTCACCCCGAAGCTCACGAGGGCGTCCAGCGGCTCCTGGCCCCTCCTGCTTAACTCCATCAGGAACTGCTGCAGCAGAACCAGGGGGACCAAGACCTTCAAAAACAACAACAACAAAGCAGCCCTGTGAGCGCAAAGAGCATTATCGACACCACTGCCTAGGTAAAAGAGAAGAATTTGCATGTGGTCCATTGAAAAGGGCTGAATCTAAAGGGCCAAAGATACCAGGGAAGATCCACTTCAGCTTTGTGAAGACACAAAGCAGACACACGACACAACTGTGGGTTGAAAATTTCCCCCACAACATTAACTTTGCCAGAGCAGCTCAGCTGGAAGCAAATGCAAGCTGTATTTACAGGCAAAACTACAATCTACAATGGACTGCAAGGGATATGTACAAAATGTCCAGGAGTTGCAGTATTTACAATTGATAAAGAGCACAAGGATCCCCCTGCTCAAAGACTGCCTCCCCTTACCTCCCTGTACAAAAAGGACAAGAGAAAGGAGCAGAGTAGTTAGACTTAGCCAAAACAATGCAGCCAAGGCCAAGCAGGAGCCAGTTAGTATCCCTCAAGAGTGAAGAAGCGAGAGGAGAGCAGAAATTGTTTTGGGAGCTAGATCTATGATCTCTATGATCTTTGGGAGCTAGATCTTGATCTATGATCGACAGCCGCCTGAACATGAGCCAGCAGTGTGCCCAGGTGGCCAAGAAGGCCAACCGCATCCTGGCCTGCATTAGGAATAGTGTGGCCAGCAGGAGCAGGGAGGTCATTGTGCCCCTGTACTCTGCTTTGGTTAGGCCACACCTTGAGTACTGTGTCCAGTTCTGGGCCTCTCAGTTTAAGAAGGACATCGAGACACTGGAACATGTCTGGAGAAGGGCAACAAGGCTGGGGAGAGGCCTTGAGCACAAGCCCTATGAGGAGAGGCTGAGGGAGCTGGGGTTGTTTAGCCTGGAGAAGAGGAGGCTCAGGGGTGACCTCATTGCTCTCTACAGCTACCTGAAAGGTGGTTGTAGCCAGGAAGGGGTTGGCCTCTTCTCCCTAGCAACCAGCACCAGAACAAGGGGACACAGTCTCAAGCTGCACCAGGGGAAGTTTAGGCTGGAGGTGAGGAGAAAGTTCTTCACCGAGAGAGTGATTCGTCATTGGAATGGGCTGCCCGGGGAGGTGGTTGAGTCACCGTCCCTGGAGGCGTTCAAGAGGGGACTGGATGTGGTACTTGGTGCCATGGTCTAGTCATGAGGTTTGTGGTTACAGGTTGAACTCGATGATCTTTGAGGTCTCTTCCAACCTTGGTAATACTGTGATACTGTGATCTTATGGCAGATCTCTCTCTCCCATGAGATGGTTAAGAATTATCTGTTTCCCTTTTTACACCCAAGAGTGACTTATTTACATTTTACTACTTCTCTGCTCCAGATCTCTGAACAACTTTTTAAAGGCATAGCCTAAAACTACCACAACAATTCAGTGTGAAAGAAGCATTTAGTCTGATAGGCAAAACATGCCACCCTGACATGAAAGTTTCACAGACCAGGACCTGCAGGCCTTTCCTAAGCCTCTCTGTTTCTTAAACAAAAGATTCAGCTAAAGAAGCAGAACAGGTCCAGAAGTTGCTACCCTGTAGGTGGGAAGATGCAGCAGTATAAATAGTTTGAAGATGTATGTCTCCAAGTTGAAATGAAAACGCCACCTCTTGAAGAGATACCCCACATTAATCCCTTTAGAAGGTAACAGCTGGCTTTCAGACAGGACAAACAACTCCTCCCAGCAGCATAACAGAATCACAGAATCACCAAGGTTGGAAGAGACCTCAAAGATCATCGAGTCCAACCTGTCACCACAGACCCCATGACTAAACCATGGCACCAAGTGCCACGTCCAGTCCCCTCTTGAACACCTCCAGGGATGGTGACTCAACCACCTCCCTGGGCAGCACATCCCAATGGCCAACGACTCTCTCAGTGAAGATCTTTCTGCTCACCTCCAGCCTAAACCTCCCCTGGTGCAGCTTCAGTCTGTGTCCTCTTGTTCTGGTGCTGGCTGCCTGGGAGAAGAGACCAACCCCCACCTGGCTACAACCTCCCTTCAGGTAGTTGTAGAGAGCAATAAGGAGCAATAAGGTCTCCCTGAGCCTCCTCTTCTCCAGGCTAAACAACCCCAGCTCCCTAAGCCTCTCCTCACAAGGCTGTGCTCCAGACCCCTCCCCAGCTTTGTTGCCCTTCTCTGGACATGTTCCAGTGTCTCAATGTCCTTCTTAAACTGAGGGGCCCAGAACTGGACATAGGACTCAAGGTGTGGCCTATACAGTGCTGACTTCCCTGCTCCTGCTGGCCACACTGTTCCTAATGCAGGCCAGGATGCCATTGGCCTTCTTGGCCACCTGGGCACACTGCTGGCTCATATTTAGGCATCTGTCAATCAGCACCCCCAGGTCCCTCTCTGTTTGGGAGCTCTCCAGCCACTCCGACCCCAGCCTGTAGCTCTACATGGGGTTGCTGTGGCCAAAGTGCAGCACCTGGCACTTGGACTTGTTGAATGTCATCCCATTGGCCTCTGCCCATCTGTCCAGTCGGTCGAGGTCCCTCTGCAGAGCCCTTCTGCCCTCTAACTGATCAACATCTGCTCCCAACTTGGTGTCATCTGCAAATCTGCTGATGACTGTCTCAATCCCCTCATCCAGATCATCAATGAAGATATTAAAGAGGATGGGGCCCAGCACTGATCCCTGGGGCACACCACTAGTGACTAGATAATAAACACAATCCTCTCTCCATGTTAAACACCCTTCTATGCCAAATTAGACATGTACAGAATTCCCACCCTCATTTCCTACTCCTATTCCTCCTTCCACACCTCCTGTCTTTAACTGAATGCTCAGCCTTAACCCACATGTGAATTGCTGAGGAAGATGGAAGACTGTGAACCCACCTCCTTCATATTACACAGTTCTAGACACTTCCTTCTTATGGCTTTTCTTGCCTAAACAACATGAAGTTGAACATTTAAACTCAAATGTATTCTCCTACAGCACACATGTGGCCCTCTGGGCAAAGTTTATATGCAGCACTTTGCCAGGTTCAGGAAACTGCTAAGAACTGAAGTCATTAGCATCTGAAAGAGCACTAATATGATACAGGAGAAGAATATGTCTACGTTTGACTGCACACAGCTTACAACAACTGCATGGCACAACTTGTGGGTGGGAAGTGATCATGGAGTCACATCCCTGGAGAGCCTGGAGGGTGTCCTGCATGGTGGCATGGGATGTGGAGTGAGGATACTGGGGTGAACCTTCTGGGAGAGTCACTTCCATAGATGCAGAATGAAAAGTGCTGGAGACTGGGGAAAGGGATCCCTGAGTACTGCTGGGCATTGTCAGTGGCACTGGGGAAATGTCCCTGGTGACAATCCCAGCTGGCTCATGGTTGCCGCTGGAAGAGGTTGGAACTGGTCACTGTTCCTTTGGTGTCCTTTGCTCTGTGATCCACCTAGCAACCCCCTGACTACATTCCGTGTTCCCTTATGTAGCTTTCACCTTGCTGCAGCTTCTCTTGCTTTCCTCTGTGCCTAATTCCGCCTTTTTCACGCTGTCCTGCCCAATGAGATTGCTGTTCCAAAAAGGATTGGACGTGGCCCTTGGAGCCATGGTTTAGTTAGTCCTGAGGTGTTGGGTGATAGGTTGGACTTGATGATCTCTGAGGTCTTTTCCAACCTCACTGATTCTCTGAGTCTATGAAATAATGCTGTTTTCCAGCTGCTCAAGGTAGATCCAGGCCAATGCAGGCTACTGCTCAGACTCAGCTCCAAATGCCTCCTCCTTTCCAAGTTTCCTCTTCCTTCAGCCTGATTTTCTTTTCTGTATATATCCTCCACTGCTGTTCCCAGAAATCACACCTTAGCCTGCAAAGATGGAGAATGGTACCCAGGAAAACTAGGCTGGGTTTGAGATTTGTACTAAATCTATGGTGGAGTCACACTGAGCTGGACCATCACGAACACACAGAGCCTTTAAAAATGCCATCATATGATAAATTCCTGATGTTCCTGCTCCGTAAGACCTTCCTGTGGCCTTCCAGTACCTGAAGGGGGCTACAAGAAAGCTGGGGAGGGACTTTTGAGGGTGTCAGGGAGGGATAGGACTGGGGGGATGGAGCAAAACTAGAAATGGGCAGATTCAGATTGGATGTTAGGAAGAAGTTCTTCCCCATGAGGGTGGTGAGAGACTGGCACAGGTTGCCCAGGGAGGTGGTGGAAGCCTCATCCCTGGAGGTTTCTGCAGCCAGGCTGGATGTGGCTGTGAGCAACCTGATGTAGTGTGAGGCGTCCCTGGCCATGGCAGGGGGTTTGGAACTGGATGATCCTTGAGGTCCCTTCCAACCCTAAGAATTCTATGATTAACAGCTGACAGAGCCCAATAGTATGGCAGCCAGGTTACCAGACTGTTCTTCTGGGATGACAGTTAACACTGCAGTTACTTAACTAGGAATGAGATGGTGCTTGAATTCGAAAAGCCTTGGGGGTTTTGAGTTTCCTGTAATTAATTTCAAGTCAGAGGCAGAAAAGATGCAAGCTTAGAGTGCACAGACATGAGGAGCAGGTCAAGGTGAGGCAAGTGTCAGAAGACACCTCAGCCTTTTTGGATCAAAGGAAAAAAGCACGCTGTCAGGACTAGGCATCCTCCAGAGGCTTTGGGCACACTCACATACCTACACCAGCATGAACACTGAGATCTCAACATGAAGGCAACAGAAACAAAGGCAAAAAAACAACAAGGCTGCTTAGGAAGCAAAGGAACTCAAATGGCATACTGAACATGACTGTCCTCTGCCAACTGAAGGCTCTAATCCACCCATTCCTCCCAAATTTGGCAGGCCTCTGCAGGCCTCAGGTGCAAGGGACCAAATTCAAACTCTAATATATTCAGTCCTGTGCAGACCAACAAAGACTGCCTGGTTTTCCTTTCCTGATGAAGTAAGTGACACACCTTTTACACCAGTAGGAACAGAACAGGATTGCAAGACAGTGTCAGTAAAATCACAGCCTCACAGGAGGTTAGGGGTTGGAAGAGACCTCCAAAGATCTTCCAGTCCAAGCCCCCTGCCAGAGCAGGACCACAGAATCCAGCACAGGTCACACAGGAACACATCCAGACAGGGATGGAAAGGCTCCAGAGAAGGAGACTCCACAACCTCTCTGGGCAGCCTGCTCCAGGGCTCTGGGACCCTTACAGTAAAGAAGTTCTTCCTCATCTTGAGGTGGAACTTGCTGTGCTGTAGTTTCCATCCATTGCCCCTTGTCCTATCCCAGGGCATAAGTGAGCAGAGGCTGTCCATGTCCTTCCTTCCTGACCCCCAGCCCTCAGCTATTGATAGACATTGATCAGATCCCCTCTCAGTCTTCTCCTCTCCAGACTAAATAGCCCCAGGGCTCTCAGCCTTTCCTCATCAGGCAGTGCTTCAGGCCCTTCATCATCCTTGCAGCCCTTTGTTGGACTCTCTCAAGTAGAGAAATTACCTTTGCAGTACTTCCGTATGAATGGTAATGAGATTTGACTAGACCAAAATAAAAACCTAGCCCTAGCAATTCACAGCAACTGCAATTCCCTCCACCAGTATGCCTGGGAAAGAATGCCAGCGGCTATCTGTATTCTGATTGAAGAAAAAACATACAGAACATCAGGCACAGTGTGGTAGGGAGAGAAAGTTCCCCTACACACACAAAAGATAAAACCACAGCTAAACTCAGCCAGAGAAGCAGATGAAAGCTATATTCACAAGCATAAATGGAATGCAGTGAATATGTACACAAATATACAATATTTACAATATATACAGAAATATACAGCAATGTATGTGATACAGGAGACCTTTTTCACCCCTGAAGCCAGGGGGGTTCCCCCTTTACCCCCTCCTCCCTCCCTTCCTCCCTTTTTTTATCAAAAAGGGTTAGGGAGAGAGAGAAAGGCAATTAAGGAGAAAATTCTGTTAGCTCAAAGCGAATGCAAGAGTTAGTTTTCTTATCTGGTTAGCTGTGTTAATCCAAGGTCGCTCTGTTGCTTCAGCGAGAGAAGACAGACCAGCCCACAGGACAGAGAAGAACAGACTGACTCCAAACAGACTGAACCCAAAACTTAAAATTGCATCCTACCAATCCACCAATGAAATCAGTTTAGCATATCTTTGTTTTTCAATACATTCAGCCAGAGTGTTCAGAAAGTGTCCATTTCTGAAAGGCACAGCCTAAACCGGTCACAAACAGCATGCCAGAAAATTGCTGGCAAGAGAACATTTCTGGGGAATCACTTAACAATCCAAACTTTACTATCAGAAGTCTTCAGATGCATGGTGTAAACCTCTCTGTTAATCATACCACTGCAGTTCCACAGGACAAAGAACTGGCTTGAGGACTGCACCCAAAGAGTGGCTGTCAATGGGTCCATGTCCCAGTGGAGGCCAGGGACAAGCAGAATCCCTCAGGGATCAGTCCTGGGACCAGGCTTGTTCAACATCTCTGTGGGTGCCATGGGCAGTGGCATTGAGTGCACCCTCAGCAAGGTTGCTGATGACTCCAAGCTGTGTGGTGCAGCAGACATGCTGGAGGGAAGGGATGCCATCCAGAGGGACCTGGACAGGCTGGAGAGGTGGGCACAAGCCAACCTCATGAGCTTCAACAAAACCAAGTGCAGGGTCCTGCAGCTGGGTCGAGGCAACCCCAGGCACAAATCCAGGCTGGGCAGGGACTGGCTGGAGAGCAGCCCTGAGGAGAGAGACTTGGGAGTGCACATCTCGTGCCAATTAGTTAACAAAATCTCTTCAGCACTTCAAAGAGATCATTTCACTTTGGAAAAGATTCACATTTTCACATGATAAAAATAAGAGTCATGTTTTTAACTGTCCTCTTTCTGCTCAGGTTTCTATAATGAACAGGCTCTTTGAAAGCTGGTACAACTGAAAATCACACCTTCCCAGTTGGAAAGCAAACAGACCAAGCCTTTGTCCACATTCTACATCCAACCAGCTAGGTGATCCAGTACGTCCCAGAAGTATATGCTTACCTGTATGCCACATCTCTCACATAACAGCAAGGAAGATTTGCCAAGACTACTCTGAGCCTGCTTTGTGTCACAGAGATACTGGGCCTTTAAGTGGTCAGTGTGGCTGAGTACAACACATTCAATGTATTAACTCTGTGAGGCTTTTACACATACACATCACAGAATCACAGAATTGTCAGGGTTGGAAGGGACCTCAAGGATCAGCCAGTTCCAAACCCCCTGCCATGGCCAGGGACACCTCACACTACATCAGGTTGCTCACAGCCACATCCAGCCTAGCCTTAAAAACCTCCAGGGATGAGGCTTCCACCACCTCCCTGCACAACCTGTGCCAGTCTCTCACCACCCTCATGGGGAAGAACTTCTTCCTAACATGCAATCTCAATCTACCCACTGCTCGTTTTGCTCCATCCCCCCCAGTCCTATCACTCCCTGACACCCTCAAAAGTCCCTCCACAGCTTTCTTGTACCCCCTTCAGATAGTGGAAGGCCACAAGAAGGTCTCCTTGGAGCCTTCTCTTCTCCACACTGAACAACCCCAACTCCCTCAGTCTGTCTCCACAGGAGAGGAGCTCCAGCCCTATGCTCATCCTTGTGGCCCTTCTCTGGACATGTTCCATATCTACAACAGCAAAGGCTCGCTCAGAAATTTGCATGAGATTTCATGTACTGGTTCACTGGCTACTGAAAGCAAAAAGAGCATGCTGCTGTGCAAGATGCCACTACTGACACAGCCTACAGATAACTGAAAACACATTTCATCATCTAGCTTGTTTCTATCTTGTTTTCTTTCTTCCAGTCTGGATCAAGCCAGAGGCCTTGATCATACAAAATATTGTCTGTGGGAAGACTTTCCACGTTTCTAACCCTTTGCTGTCTGCCACAGCTACTGTGCATCTTCAGTTTCTGCTCTACCCAAGAAGCCACAGGATACATAATGGCTGTGGGCACATATTAGGGAGTGCTTTATTATCCTATCTGGGTAGCTCAGATAGTTTGATGTTTTCTTCGTATTTAGCCATAAGGGTTCAGAGCTGCTGATGGAGATAATTTAAATATACACCCTTCAGATTTTCACCAACCTGAGGCCAGCACAGCCTCATTTTGCTGCCATATGCCTGCTAATTAGCCCTAATGCTACATCTATTTATAGCTACTTCTAAAAATGCTTTTTCTAACAGCTTCTTCTTTACAGTGAAAATTAAGCTGAGGTTGGAGAAAAGATATCCAGATCTCCTCTGTTATAAAACACAATTCTGATTCAGATGATAAAGGAATTTCAAAGGAAATGAAACCAACACAAATGTATTCCAGCTGCCCCAAACAAGTATTATTAAAGGAACTGCTAAGCATTCCTCAAGCATCAAGCTAGAGGAAAACAATACCAACAGATGCTGTATTCTCCTTCACAATTTCCATTCTGGTTTGCTTGTATGTAACTTTTGTGGGAACAAATGTTACAGATAAGAAAAGATAATGAGAAAGGCAACTTCTGCATAGAACCAGGCAGGTTGGAAAAGACCTCAGAGATCATCAAGTCCAACCTATTACCTAACACCTCCTGACAACTAAACCCTGGCTCCAAGTGCCACACCCAGTCCTTTTTAGAACACCTCCAGGGATGGTGACTCCACCACCTCCCTGGGCAGCACATCCCAATGGCCAATTACTCTTTCTGGGAAGAAAGAGTATCCTCAGTCACAAGCTGGTGGGGATCAAAATCCACAAGCCATGGGGCCTGCACCAGCATTTCAGCAATGAATCACAGAATGTTAGGGGTTGGAAGGGACCTTGAAAGCTCATCCAGTCCAACCCCCTGCCAGAGCAGGAGCACCTAGAGCAGATCACACAGGAACACATCCAGGCAGGTTTGGAATATCTCCAGAGAGGGAGACTCCACAAGCCCCCTGGGCAGCCTGCTCCTGAAGGCTGATCCATCTACCCAGAGTTGTATTTTCAAGAGCTGTGTGCTGATAGCACATGGAGATGTGGCAGGCACTGAGGAGCTCCATGCAGCTGCCCCTCTCCCTTGCTGGCCAGGTCACCAGGACTGGTTTTATGCTCATTCTCAAGTTTCACCAACTGAAAAGTAGAGTGGGCTGGCTTAAGCCACCTTGATAATCAGATTTCATGGAGGTTTAAGCTAAAATGCTGTGAATCACAAGGTGGCAAACTGAAAGCACACACACCAATGATAATTGCTGGAGCCATGGGCAGTAACTTGTCAAGCAATGTTTAAGAAGCTGCTTTAAAAGTGCCCACACCCTTGGCTAGATGATCAGGCAAGTCTAGTGAAAGAAAAGTATCTCTGGAAGACAAATGTAAAGAGAGGGGGAAAAGGTTTCTTGTTCTATTTTCCATTTAAGACTGAATTTTAACACTCTATTTGTGAGCAAGCTTACAAGTATTTATTTCATTCTTTCGTTGTTTTTGCTGATGCCCACTGAATGCATCAGAGAACAACAATGATGAGGAAATGGAATGGGTAATGAAAGACGAATCTGGGAATGGTCATTCCATGATCTGCATCTACCTATCAGTTGAGAGAACTGCTCCTGCAACCAGCTAGGAACACTGTCCTTAGGTTTTCTGAATAATTTAAAGATATTGTCTATTTTTATTTTCACCATGCTTACTTTTCCTTTTAGCATCCATTTTTAGCCCAAGATGTCAGCAAAGAAACAGCAAGAGAAGTATTATGAAAACATCTGTCTCGGATTCCATCGAAAAGCTGCTGAGGAAGTAAATCTCCCATGGGAATTCAAAAATGTTTAATTGTTTTAGGGTTTTTTTTGATTATGTCAAGCAACAACTCTAACTTCCCATTTTACTACAATAAAGGAAGATTGGCCTAATACCTCCATCAGCTAACTTCTGGCCAAATTATCTAAACCCTGCATATTATGCCCACCAACAAGGATAAGTGCAGAGTCCTCCACCCAGGAAGGAATAATAAAGTGCACCAGTGCAGGTTAGGAGGTGATCTGCTAGAGAGCAGCCCCCTGGAGAAGGACCTGGGAGTCCTGGTGGAGAACAAGTTCTGCATGGGTCAGCAACGTGCCCTGGTGGCCAAGAAGGCCAATGGGATCCTGGGGTGCATCAAGAGGATTGTGTCCAGCAGATCCAGGGAGGTTCCCCTCCTCCCCTACAATGCCCTGGTGAGACCTCACCTGGCATACTGCATCCAGTTCTGGGTTCCCCAGTTCAAGAGGGACAGGGATCTGCTGGAGAGAGTCCAAGGGAGGGCTACAAAGGTGAGAAAGGGACTGCAGCACTGCCTGGTGAGGAAAGGCTGAGAGCCCTGGGGCTGTTTAGTCTGGAGAGGAGAAGACTGAGAGGGGATCTGATCAATGACTACAAATATCTGAGGGCTGGGGGTCAGGAAGGAAGGGACAGGGACAGGCTCTGCTCACTTGTGCCCTGGGATAGGACAAGGGACAGTGGATGCAAACTACAGCACAGGAATCTCCATCTCAACATGAGGACAAACGACGTTATTGTAAGGGTCCCAGAGCCCTGGAGCAGGCTTCCAGAGAGGCTGTGGAGCCTCCTTCTCTGGAGACTTTCGAGGCCCATCTGGATGCATTCCTGTGTGACCTGTGCTGGATTCTATGGTTCTGCTCTGGCAGGGGGTTGGACGGGAAGATTTTTGGAGGTCCCTTCCAACCCCTGACATGCTCTGATACTGTGATTCTGAGAATGAAAGCCAGTTCATAATAAAACAACTCAGTGCTTTTAATTCTCATTCCTCTGTGGAGCATAACTATATCATAAACCCACTATGGGCATGAAGCAGATGTGAGAGAGACCCAAGTGCAAGTCAGTTCTTTGCTACCTTGTTCCACCCGCTGGCATGAGCAGCTGCTTCTTGCGTGCGCTCCCGATACTCCTGATACGTCACCGGCCTGCAGGAGGCAAACCAACACTGAAGGTCATCAAAGGCAACAGCAGAACAAGAATACAACAAAACTCTCCGTTTCCAGAAAACAAAGCATTTGCACTCACATTACAGTAACTAATTTTCAAGAACTATCAAGCCTCACATTTTCAAGACATAAAACACCAGTACCAGACAGGGCCAGGATGGCAGCTTCTGCCCCTACATCATTTCACAGGATTGGTTAAGTGACTTTGATACTGTACAACTTAAAAGGGCATTACAGTATCACAGTACATAGAATCACACAATTGCTAGGGTTGGAAGGGACCTCAAGGATCAGCCAGTTCCAAACCCCCCCTGCCGTGGGCAGGGACACCTCACACTAGAGCAGGTTGCTCACAGCCACATCCAGCCTGGCTGCAAAAACCTCCAGGGATGAGGCTTCCACCACCTCCCTGGGCAGCCTGTGCCAGGCTCTCACCACCCTCATGGGGAAGAGCTTCTTCCTAACATCCAATCTCAATCTACCCACTGCTCGTTTTGCTCCATCCCCCCCAGTCCTATCACTCCCTGACACCCTAAAAGTCCCTCCCCAGCTTTCTTGGAGCCCCCTTCAGATACTGCAAGGCCACAATTAGGTCTCCTTGGAGCCTTCTCTTCCCCAGACTGAACAGCCCCAACTCTCTCAGTCTGTCCTTATAGCAGAGCAGCTCCAGCCTTCTGCTAATCCTCGTGGCCCTTCTCTGGGCACCTTCCAGCACCTTCAGATCCTTCCTGGAACAGAGGCTCCAGAACTGGAGGCAGTACTCCAGGTGGGGTCTCACCAGAGCTGAGTAGAGGGGGAGAATCATCTCACTCACCCTGCTGGCTCTGCTTCTCTTGCTGCAGCCCAGGCTCTGCTTGGCTTTCTGGGCTGCAAGTGTTCACTGCTGGCTCCTGTTCAGCTTCTTATCCACCAGCACCCCCAAGGCCTTTTCTTCAGGGCTGCTCTCAAGCCAGTCCCTGCCCAGCCTGTATCAGTGCCTGGGATAACCCTGACCGTGCTGCAGGATCTTGCACTTGGTCTTGTTGAACCTCATGAGGTTGTCATGGGCCCAGCTCTGCATCTTGTCAAGGTGCCTCTGGATGGATCCCTTCCCTCCAGCTGCACCACACAGCTTGGTGTCTTCAGCAAACCTGCTGAGGGTGCACTCAATGCCACTGTCCATGGCACCCACAAAGATGTTGAACAAGCCTGGTCCCAGGACTGATCCCTGAGGGACTCCGCTTGTCCCTGGCCTCCACCGGGACATGGACCCATTGACAGCCACTCTTTGGGTGCGGCCATCAAGCCAGTTCTGTATGCACTGAATGCTCCATCCATGGAACCCGTCCTGCACCAGCTTGGAGCCCAGGATGTGGTGTGGGACAGTGTCAAAGGCTTTGCTCAGCTGCAGGTGAATGACCTCAGTTGCTCAGCCTCCATCTATTGATGTTGTGACCTTGTCATAGAAGGCCACCAGGTTTGTCAGGCAGGATTTGCCTCTGGTGAAGCTGTGCTGATTGTGCCTAGTCACCTCTTTGTTATTCTTTTGCCTCAGCAGTGCCTCCAGGGGGATCTGCTCCATGATCTTATGGGCACAGAGGTGAGACTGCCTGGCCTATAGTTCCCTGGGTCATCCCTCTTTCCCTTCTTGACAATGGAGTTATGTTTCCCCCTTTCCAGTCCCTGGGGACCTTCCCACACTGCCAGGACTTTTGGAATATGATGAAGAGCAGTTAAGCAACCTCCTCCCCAGCTCCCTCAGCACCCCTGGGTGTATCCCATCGGGTCCCAGGGACTTGAACACTTTCAGGTTCTCCAGATGGTCACAACCTGATCTTCACTCACCAGGGGCAGTTCCTTCTTCCAGTCCCTGCCATGATCCTCCATCATTCTGGGAGTGTGGCTGGAGCCCTTGCCAGTGAAGACTGAGGTAAAGAATTCATTGAGAGCCTCAGCCTTCTCCATGTCACTTGTCACCAGCTCACCTGCTTCCTTTCTGAGGGGGCCCACACCTTCCCCAGGCTTCTTCTCACCATTAATATACCTATAGAAATGTTTACTGCTCCCCTTGCTCTCCCTGGCTGGATTGAATTCTGAATTCTAACTGAGCTTTAGCTTTTCTAACCAGGGCTCTTGCTGCTCAGGCAGCTTCTTTATATGCTCCCCCTCCAGCTGTCCTCTCTTCCACTCCTGGTAGAGTTTCTTTTTGTGTGCCAGCCTGTCCAGGAGCTCCTTGCTCATCCAGACAGGTCTGTTGGCATTCCTTCCTGCTTTCCTCTTTGTGGGTATACTTTGCTCCTGGACACAGAGAAGGTGATCCTTGAACACTGACCAGCTGTCCTGGACCCCTCTTCCCTCTAGGGCCTTGTCCCATGATACTTTGGCCAGCAGATCCCTCAAGTGATCAAAGTCTGCATGCCTCAAATCCAGGGTTGCAAGCTTGGGATGAGTCCTCCTAGTTGCCCTGAGGGTCTTACATTCTATTGTTTCATGGTCACTGCAGCCAAGGCTGTCTCTGAGCCTCACACTGGTCACCAGCCCTTCCCTATTGGTGAGAACAAAGTCCAGCATAGCCTTTTCTCCTTGGTTCTTCTACCATTTGGAGGAGGAAGTTGTCATCTATGCATTCCAGGAACATCGTGTACTGCTGGTACCTGGCTGTGTTTGTCTTCCAGCAGATGTCAGGGTGGTTGAAATCTCTCACGAGGACCAGGGCCTGTGAACCTGAAGCCACTTCTATTTGCCTGTGGAGTGCCTCATCTGCATGGTTCTGCTGGTCAGGTGGCCTGTAGCAGACCCCTACAGTAACATGACCTTCCCCTGGCTTCCCCTTAATCTTCACCCGTATGGTCTCAATCAGCTCATCATGCTTGCCCAGGTGGAGCTCCACTGATTCCAGCTGGTCACTGATACAGAGAGCAACACCTCCTCCCCTCCTACCCTGCCTGTCCTTCCTGAAGAGCTTGTACCCATCTATCCCTACATTCCAGTTGTGGAAATCATCCCACCAAGTTTCAGTAACAGCCACTATGTCATAGGATCCCAGCAGCACAGTGCCCTTCATTCATCCTGTTTGCTGCCCAAGCTGTGTGCATTTACATAGAGGCACTTCAGCTGGGCTGGCCATGCCACCCTCTTAGGTGAATCCCCCTTGATTCCCTTGGGGTGTCCCAGTGCTTTGTCCTTGGCTTGCCTCAGGGCAACAAGTGGAGGGCCCTTGCTAGCATCCATCCCTCTGCCTCTGGGGAGCTGCCCTGATATCTGTCAGAGGCAAGCATGAAATTAACAACCCCTCGCCCCTTCCAATCTAGTTTCAAGCCCTATCAATGAGCCCTGCCAACTCCTGCCCTAGAATCCTTTTGCCCCTCTGGGACAGGTGCATCCATCCCATTGGCTGCTTGCAGCTCTGGTGCCCTGTGAACTGTTCTGTGATCATAAAATCCAAACCCCTGTTGATGACACCGGTCCCAGAGCCATGAACTGACCTCTTGGCTCTTCCTAAATGTTCCCTCATCCATCGCTGATGTCAGAGGGAGGGAGGAGAACACAACTTGAGCTCCTGACCCCTTTAGCAATTGCTCTAAGGTCCTGAAGTCTCTCTCAATTGATTGTGAGCCTCTCACTGCTGCATCATCACTGCCTACCTGAAAAACCAGCAGTGGGTAACAGTCTGAAGGACTCACAAGGGTGGGAAGATTGCTCACTGAAGTCCCAAGGACTTGTCATGATCTAACAGCCTAGTGTACCTTAACAGAGTTCACGTGCATAGAAGAGGACAAAAAAATATAAGCTAGATAAATAAGTCTTGCATCAAATATCACTTCTGTAACAAACATGAGTAAAAGAATGGAGTTAAAGGACACAGAGGAAAACATAATTTGGGTTTGGCACTCTAAGTGCATTCTAACAACTTCCTTGGTAGGTTAGTTCCTCTGAAATGCAAATCCAAGGGAATAAGTGGGATGAAGAGAGCAACAACAGCTGCAGGAAGGACATTATCAAGAGATTAAACAGTAGCTCTGCTTTGCCTTCTAGCAAGGCATGCACTGTCAACACATTATCACAAGCATTTCAGCCTTCAGAGGTATGTATGTCTGTATGTAAAGTAATTACTTGGAATGCAAACATTTTCTTCCAGAATACACAAGAAACCTAGAACATCAGGCTAGAGCAGCTGGAACACTCACAACAGACAGGAGTTCATGTGCATCCATTCAAATCAGGCTGGGAGCTTACAGCAACAACAAAAAAACCCCAAACACAAAGTTTTAGCATCTAGCATTTTACCATGCCAGCATGCCAAGTACAAAGTGTTATTTAAACAATAAGCTTAAACTGCCAGGACAGCTCTTAAGGTGATAAGGTTAGCCCAGGGGCCCAGAGTCTAGCAGAAAGAGACTTGGGGGTTCTAACTGGCAAGTGGCTGAATATGAGCCAGAAGTGTGTCCAGGTGGCCAAGAAAGCCAGTGGCATCCTGGCTTGAATTAGGAATGCTGTGTCCAGCAGGAGCAGGGAGGGGACTGTCCTCTTATACTCAGCTCTGGGGAGGCCACACCTTGAGTACTGTGCGCAGTTTTGGGCATCTCGGTTCAAGAGAGATGTGGAGGTGCTGGAGCCAGGGCAGAGGAGGGCAAGGAAGCTGGGAAGGGCCTGGAGAAGAAATCTGATGGAGAGTGACTGAAGGAGCTGGGGATGGTTAGTGTGAAAGAGAGGAGGCTGAGGGGAGACCTCATGGCTCTCTACAGCTCCCTGAAAGGAGGTTGTGGAGAGGTTGGTGCTGGTCTCTTCTCCCAGGTAATTAGTGATAGAACAAGAGGGAACAGCCTCAAGCTGCAGCAGGGCAGGGTCAGACTGGACAGTAGGGAAAAAATTTTCCCATCAAGAGTGGTCAGGCCTTGGAATGTGCTGCCCAGGGAGGTGGTGGAGTCCCCAATCCTGGATGTGCTTAGAAGTCATTTGGCTGTGGTGCTTGGGGCTATGGTTCAGGGGTGACTCTTGTGGAGTAGGGTTCGGGTTGGACTTGGTGATCCTGAGGCTCTTTTCCAACCTGAATGTTTGTGTGATAGCTAGCAGACCTAGATGGTGGCTATAAAGCACCTAACTACTGTCCTTTCTGGGAAACTCTCCCATTCATCCTGATCCAGAATACAAACAAACCTCCAGCTCCATTCTTAACTAAAAGGTAGGAGAAGCTGATCTGGCCAGAGGCCAGCATTCATGAAACTGGCACTGGCAGCTGCGAGCTGTGAGTTTCAGCAGCAACTCAAACTGCTTGGAAGTTCAAAGATAAAAGCTTAGAAAAAATGTAGAACTTACATTACTGCAAAGAGCAAGCACCACAAAGAAATATTCACACGTTGCAACACAAAACAAAGAACCAACCAGACAAAGGATCATTGAGCAGAAAAAGAGACACCCAATGCAAAATGTTGTCCCATCTTTAGCACTAGAAAACACCTTCTCCTTGGAAAAGCAAATGCAAACTCACTTGCTAAGCAAGCTCTGCAGTGCTTTGTGCAGCTGTTCTTTCAATTCCTGGGACACTTTCTCCCCCAAATGAGCCAGGCAGTCTTCTATTGAGCTCTCTGGATTGGCAGGACTAAAGACTGGGGAAGTGTGGCAGTCAAATCCTGTAGCAGTAAATGCTGAGAGGAAAAAAAAACCAACCAAAATCATACAAGATAACAGAGATTAATATAAGAACATCAACAGTCACAGATTGCTCACCCCATCAGTTAACACAGCTCCCATGAGGGGTGAAGAAACCATAAGTCTATAGTCAAAGCATGCTATGAACAACTTGTCTAAAACAAGTATGGTCCAAATTCTGGAAGTGGTACTTAAAAGCCACAGATTGACTACAAGCCACAAGACCACAAGCCATAGACAACATTTGCCCTCCAGCTCTTACTTCACAACTCCATCCTAACCAGCAAATTAGCTGAATGGGCAACATTCTCAATTTTAAACTGATGCCAACCCAGGTAAGCAGCAAGAGAGCATCTTTTTCATGGTAAGACTTGCTGCCCCATGGAGGTAACTGCAGCAGTACTAGAGCATAATGTTGTCCAAAAGACTAGTCTGTTCACATAATCTTTTCCATCTCAGTTTAAAACTTCTAAGAAAGCTTTATCTATGGATAGATATAAACAGGTCTGGAGCCTTTCTGCTTCATACATGCAAAGCAAAGACTGCTTCCAAATCATCCCTTGCTAGGAGTCCTGTAAAAGCCACACCTGCAGGTCAAGGCGTGTCACAAAACAAACTTGGTGAAGTGAGAAATCTGATGGTTTCAGTCCACACCCCTCTGAACGTTAGCTGCCGAGGAACGATTTCACTCTGTCATCAACTGGAGCAGCTTAAGGGCTGCTTACATTTCATTATTTATAGCAGCCTATTAAATGTCACTCAAGTGTTTGCCTTGGCTAGACTCCACTGCTACAATCGGTAACCTTTACCTATTTTACTTCATGTGACACTGTGTAGAAATCTTGAGGGTGGAGGAGTGTAAAGAGATTCAATGTGCCCACTAAAGTACCTGTTACAAATTAACCACCATTATAGTGCACATTATCGACAGAAACGGGAAAATCTGAAGTGCACCTTCCAAGATTTCTTCATCGAGTTGTTTTAGCTCCTGCTCGATTTCTGCTTTAATCTTCTCCAAAGCCTCTTTCTCCAAAGCATCTTGTGCCACAGGCTGCTGGGGAGGCCCTGAAAGGATCAAGAGAAATTATTCAAATGAGGCAGATATTTCAATATCATGTTCTATTGACTGCAAATGAATCCAAGGGGAAAATTCTATTTCATAGTATAGTATAGTATCATAGCATAGTATCAGTCAGGGTTGGAAGGGACCACAAGGATCATCTAGTTCCAACCCCCTGCCATGGGCAGGGACACCCCACACTAGATCAGGCTGGCCACAGCCTCATCCAGCCTGGGCTTAAACACCTCCAGGGATGGGGCCCCAACCACCTCCCTGGACAACCCATTCCAGGGCTTCACCACTCTCATGGGGAAGAACTTCCTCCTCACCTCCAGCCTGAATCTCCCCACCTCCAGTTTCATTCCATTCCCCCTAGTCCTATCACTACCTGATGTCCTGAGAAGTCCCTCCCCAGCCTTCCTGTAGCCCCCTTCAGATACTGGAAGGCCACAATGAGGTCACCTCAGAGCCTTCTCTTCTCCAGACTGAACAGCCCCAACTCCTTCAGTCTGTCCTCATAGGAGAGGTGCTCCCTTGACCTGCTGGCCACACTTCTCCTGATGCAGCCCAGGATCTGATTGGCTTTCTGGGCTGCAAGTGCACATGGAGAGCTCCTGTTGAGCTTCTCCTCCACCAGCAGCCACAAGTCTCTCCTCAGGGCTGCTCTCCAGCCAGTCCCTGCCCAGCCTGGATTTGTGCCTGGGGTTGCCTCGACCCAGCTGCAGGACCCTGCACTTGATCTTGTTGAAGCTCATGAGGTTGGCTTGTGCCCACCTCTCCAGGTCCCTCTGGATGGATCCCTTCCCTCCAGCATGTCTGCTGCACCACACAGCTTGGTGTCATCAGCATCCTTGCTGAGGGTGCACTCGATGCCACTGTCCATGGCACCCACAAAGATGTTGAACAAGCCTGGTCCCAGGACTGATCCCTGAGGGACTCTGCTTGTCACTGGCCTCCACTGGGACATGGACCATTGACAGCCACTCTTTGGGTGCAGCCATCAAGCCAGTTCCTTATCCATCTGGAGGTCAACCATCAAACCCATGTGTCACCAGCCTGGAGACCAGGATGTGGTGCGGGACAGTGTCGACAGCAGCATTTTTCATTTCAGACAGCAACACAAAGTATGAGGCCTGATGGGCACTTACTACAAAAAGGTTTAATACATGAGCCCAGAAACCCATGAGCTTCCAGGCCTGTTCAAGACAGAGCAGCTCTTTCAAATGGGATTTAAATGCTATTTTTTAAAACAAGAACTGTAAAACCACAGCTTTTAAAACAAACCTGTCTTACATTTAAGAACACAGCTCTTAAAAGTAATTTCCAAACCAAGCAGACATAGATAGGCACAGGGGTGATTATTTATTTTTACTAGCTGAAACTTCTGTTGATGCCTGGAAAATACACAAAAATACTCAGAGCAATGTTGGAATAACATCATTGAAGAGTCCTGAAATCCATTAACTGTGCATCATTCTGCGGTTCATGAGGAGACTACAGGACACAATGAAAGAATTTAAGTCCAGGTACACAAGTCACAAGAGAGGCAAAGGACCCCTCAAGTCAGTTGTCAGTTCTCATCTGACAGGACCATAGATCACAGGATGTTAGGGGTTGGAAGTGACCTCTGAACATCTAGGAGTCCAACCTCCCTGCCAGAGCAGGACCACAGAATCCAGCACAGGTCACACAGGAACACATCAAGACAGGGCTGGAAAGGCTCCAGAGAAGGAGACTCCACAACCTCTCTGGGCAGCCTGCTCCAGTGCTCTGGGAACTTCACAGTGAAGAAGTTCCTCCTCATGTTGAGGTGGAACTTCCTGTGCTGTAGTTTATATCCATTGCCCCTTGTCCTATTACCGGGCACAAGTGAGCAGAGCCTGTCCCCTCCCTCATCACACCCAGCCCTCAGATATTGATAGACATTGATCAGATTCCCTCCCAGTCTTCTCCTCTCCAGACTAAACAGCCCCAGGGCTCTCAGCGTTTCTTCACCAGGCAGTGCTGCAGTCCCTTCAGCACCCTTGCAGCCCTCCCTTGGACTCTCTCCAGCACATCCCTGTCCCTCTTGAACTGGGGAGCCCAGAACTGGATGAAATATTCCAGATGGGGCCTCACCAGGGCAGAGTAGAGAGGAAGGAGAACCTCCCTGGATCTGCTGGACACAATCCTCTGAAAGCACCCCAGGATCCCATTGGCCTTCTTGGCCACCAGGGCACATTGCTCTCCCATCGAGACCTTGTTGCTCACCAGGACCTCCCAGGTCCTTCTCCAGGGGGCTGCTCTCTATCAGATCACCTCCTACCCTTTACTGGTGCAGTTTGTTATTCCTTCCCAGATGAAGGACCCTGCACTTACCCTGATCTCCTACTCAAGTGTGACTGGTTTAGGCTGTGCCTTTAAGAAATGGACAATTTCTGAACACTCTGGCTGAATGTTTTAGATATTTGAATGAAAACAAAGATATGCTAAACCAATTTCATTGGTACAATCCAAACTGTAAGTTTTTAGCTTAGTCTGTCAGTCTGGGCAGTTTCTTCTTCTCCCTGTACTGTGAGCTGGCCTGTTTCTCTCTCTGAAGCAACAGCTTGCATGGCAGGAATGACCTTGGATTAACAGAGCTAACCAGATAAGAAAACTAACTCTTGCGTTTGCTTTTGAGCTTAACAAAATTTTACCCTTTTAATTACCTTCCTTTCTCTCTCTCTCTCTAGCCCTTTTGGGAAAAAGGGAAGGTAGGGAGGGAAAAGGGGGGAGCAGGGCCTAACCCCCTGGCCGCAGGGGGGTTGGGGAAAGGTCTCCTGTATTACATACATTGCTGTATATTTCTGTATATATTGTATGTTTTTGTACATATTCATTGCATTCCATTTCTGCTTGTAAATATAGCTTTCATCTGCTTCTCCGGCTGAGTTAGCTGTGGATTCTTTTATGTGTGTGTGGGGAACCTTCCTACCCCACCATATCAAGTCATTCAGGAATCTGAAATAGCTGCATGTCCCCAGAAGCATGTGTGCCATGTTTTGGGGCTTCATAGACTTGGTAACCATTAAGAAGCTTCAGCCATATCATTTAGGGTAACACAGACTCCAAATCATCTTAACTACTATGCTGCAGCAAAACACAGACAGAAAACTCTTCCCAAACAAGCCAAGGTGCCAAATAGAATTGACTAGACTAGACCAGACTAGACTAGACTAGATTAGAACAGAACATCGTAGTATCACCAAGGTTGGAAGAGACCTCAAAGATCATTGAGTCCAAACTGTCACCACAGACTTCATGACTAGACCATGGCACCAAGCGCCACGTCCAGTCCCCTCTAGAATAGAACAGAACAGGTTGGAAGAGACCTTGGAGATCATTGCATCCAACCTATCATCCAACACCACCTGATCAACTAAACCATGCAACCAAGCACCCCATCAAGTCTCCTCCTGAACACCTCCAGTGATGGTGACACCACCACCTCCCTGGGCAGCACATTCCAATGGGCAAGCACTCTCTCTGTGTAGAATTTCCTCCTAACATCCAGTCTGGACCTCCCCTGGCACAGCTTGAGGCTGTGTCCTCTTGTTCTGGTGCTGGCTGCCTGGGAGAAGAGACCAACCCCCACCTGGCTACAACCTCCTTAAGGTAGTTGTAGAGAGCAAGAAGATCTCCCCTGAGCCTCCTCCAGGCTAAGCAACCCCAGCTCCCTCAGCCTCTCCTCACAGGGCTGTGCTCCAGACCCCTCCCCAGCTTTGCTGCTCTTCTCTGGACACATTCCAGCAAGTCAACATCCTTCCTGAACGGAGGGGCCCAGAACGACCAAACCACTGCACAACCAATAGAGGCAAGCACAAGCTCCTCTTTTGACCTGAGCTTCCCCGTGTCCATGGAAGGGGTGAGGGTGCTGGGAGCACAGCCACCCTCCCCGGGGTGGTGTGATGATGATCACACATGACAAGCTGTCATACTTGGTAAGTAGTCACTTGGAAAACACAAGAAAGAGAGATTCCATTGCTGCCAGTGCACAAAAGAGCTGTTCAGATAATCCGTGCTGCAGTCAATGGTTTCCATCTCGTAACACGCACGACTCTGCAGCAGCTGCTGATTCCAACAGCACCTGACTGTTCAGTCATGCCAGAACATCAAAAACCTACCCCTCCCAGGCCAGTGACTTTGCGCTAATTATCAATGGACTTCAGCTTTCTGGATCTTCCATGTGTCGGCTGCTACCAACAAATAATAATACAATAATACAATACACCAGGTTGGAAGAGACCTTCAAGATCATCGCGTCCAACCCAAATATTGCGTCCTGTGTCGGAGAACAGCGAATTCCAACGGCAAAGGTCCCCAGTTTTAGTTTGCAGAGGAGAAAACTGAGAGGAGATCAAATAAATGTTTATAAATATCTGTGGGCTGGGTGTCAGGAAAGAAGGGACAGCCTCTGCTCACTTGGGTCCCGTGATGCAACAAGGGGCAATGGATGTAAGCTGCAGCACAGGAGGTTCCACCTCAACATGAGGAGAACTTCTTCACTGTGAGGGCCCCAGAGCACTGGAACAGGCTGCCCAGGGAGGTTGTGGAGTCTCCTTCTCTGGAGCCTTTCCAGCCCTGTCTGGATGTGTTCCTGTGTGACCTGTGCTGGATTCTATGGTCCTGCTCTGGCAGAGGGGTTGGACTCAAAGATCTCCAGGGGTGCCTTCCAACCCCTAACATTCTGTGATCCTGTAAGCGAGTGGTATCCTTTTCTCCTTGAGATGACTTCCAAGCCAGTTTGCAAACAGGCAGAATAAAACAGTTAAACCCAGATTTTAACAGATGATAACAGATTTTAATTTTTAAATCATGCAGATTGTCACCCCAGAGATGGTACCTGTAAGAGCCACAAACACTTGAGCTCTTCTTCCCTGTGCTGAAAAAGGGGTTGCCCATTAGAGGCTTTTGGTAAACTCACTCTGAAGTGAGTTTCCCAACCCAAACACAATAAACTTCTGTTTCACAGTCTTACACATAGAAGTTAGTGCATTCTGCCCTCTATTTGTGGAATAAATGATCCCTTTTACACAAGTGTGGCCTTGTTAAGATTTTGGTTTTCAGGTATTTGGAGGGAACCTGCAAAGTGAATAGAATAGAATAGACCAGACCAGGTTGGAAGAGACCTTTGAGATCATCGAGTCCAACCTATCATCCAACACCATCTGATCAACTAAACCATGGCACCAAGCACCCCATCAAGTCTCCTCCTAAACACCTCCAGGGATGGTGACTCCACCACCTCCCTGGGCAGCACATTCCAATGGGCAAGCACTCTCTCTATGAAGAACTTCTTCCTAACATCCAGCCTAAACCTCCCCCGGTGAAGCTTGAGACTGTGTCCTCTAAAAGGTAAGGGTGAATTTATTCTGGAAGCCCATCAAGTACCCCATCACTAACAATCAGACAGCATTTTGACTACTACATAAATACAACATTTCAGTGAAGGTCCACTGATAAGGTCCTCCCGGAAGTTTAGTAACAATTCAAGACTAACTCATTCCCCAGGTTTGATCCTAGGAGGAGGAGGGATAAGTCACTCACCCAAGCCAGAGAGCCTGAATATCTGATTCTACAGTATTCAAGTCAAACTCCAACACAGACCACACTGACTACAAGGAGAGCCTGAAGAGGTGTGACTCCTCCTTCAGTTCAAGTGAATGAAAAAGAAAGCTGCTGATGTCACACATTACTCTTGCCATTTTAATTTACCAAAATCTCTGTCTTCAAGTTCTCCTAGGTCTTTATTTTAACTCCATGATTCTATTATTTCTTTAACACCTCAGATTTTTTTCTTGAGCATCTCAGAATTTTTAAAGCAATGAGAATAAGCAAGCAACTGAAATTCCTGTAAGTGCTGAGACATGACAAAAATATGCAAGATCTCTTTACACATTTTTCTTCCCTTCAGTGAAAAACAGATCCATTACCCCAGCACACTCCAGAACACAAACTGCCACACACAGATGCAGACCTTAATTAGATAAATGCTTCAAATAAGCTCTTTACAAACCACAAGGAGGCTCAGCTTAAAAGAAACGTTAAAAGTTCAAAATCTCAACAGCCAAAAAGAGACAAGACATTGTCAAAAAGCAGTTGGTGGGGATTTTTTTGTGTGAAAAAATTTAACTAAGTAGGATTTCACATTCCTGGAGGAACTACCTCTACCTCTTCCTCAAGTCGCACACCCCAAAAACACCCTTCCCATGTCCCAGCTCAGGAAATACCTCCCTCATTACCACCAACTCAATTGGTCTGACCTACAGCCTGTACCTTTCCAGGTTGTGATTGTCCAGCCAAAATAGGTATGTTTTACCCTCAGAGGGGAGTTTCTAAGGAATTAATTACTCATCTCAGCTAAAACTGTTTCAAAAACTCCTTCATTTACTACAGATCAAGAGAATCATAGAATCAACAAGGTTGGAAGAGACCTCAAAGATCATCAAGTCCAACCTGTCACCCAACACCTCCTGACAACTAAACCCTGGCACCAAGTGCCACATTCAATCCCCTCTTGAACACCTCCAGGGATGGTGACTCCACCACCTCCCTGGGCAGCACATTCCAATGGCGAACGACTCTCTCAGTGAAGATCTTTCTCCTCACCTCCAGCCTAAACCTCCCTTGGCACAGCTTGAGACTGTGTCCTCTTGTTCTGGTGCTGCTTGCCTGGGAGAAGAGACCAACCCCCACCTGGCTACAACCTCCCTTCAGGGAGTTGTAGACAGCAAGAAGGTCTCCCTGAGCCTCCTCTTCTCCAGGCTCAACAACCCCAGCTCCCTCAGCCTCTCCTCACAGGGCTGTGCTCCAGACCCCCCTTGTTGCCCTTCTCTGGACACATTCAAGTGTCTTAATGTCCTTCTTAAACAGAGGGGCCCAGAACTGGACACAGGACTCAAGGTGTGACCTAATCAGTGCAGAGTACAGGGGCACAATGACTTCCCTGCTCCTGCTGGCCACACTATTCTTGATGCAGGCCAGGATGCCATTGGGGGAAGGACACCACAGGAAGGTACTATGAAGGGACTACAGATCAAAAGAAGGTACTATGAAGGGTAAGTGAAGATACAGGGATGGAGTATGAAGAAAACCAAGATATTCTGCAACATCCAGGCCAAGAGTCACCTAATGACAGAAAGTCTTGCAACATGTATCCAACTGAGGTAGGCCAAAACCATCTAAAGAAGGTACTACTGTTCAGTTTGCGACAGGCTCTAAGGAGCCTTGAGCTCACAAACAACACAGGAAACCTGCCCACCTCTGCCTGTGTGTATCTCCTGAGATGTAACAGACACTGACACCAACTGGTGCCAGTGAATAAATGTAAACTCCACTTCTCTCAGTAAGTCATTTCAGCATTGCTCAGCTGTAAGAAATGCATATGGCAAGGCACTAAAATGCCTTGATCAATGACTGCACACAGCAATTGAAAAGTAATGAAGGGTGTGAAGAACACTGCCAAATAACTGGGTGAAGCACTGTAGATAGCAAGCACCGCAGGGGAATGGCAAACCTGGCAAAACCTCGCTCACCACTTGAGTGATCAATGCCACCACACAGCAGTGGCACTGATCATAAATATTCCAGGTGCCATGTGAGATGAGGGATTATTTAAGATTTGTTATGGAAAACACAGAAAAACTACTTTGTTAAAGACACAGGTTCATGGGATAGGGGTCAACCATGGAGAAGCAGATTTAAAAACAGAAACACACTAAAGTCTTGCACCTGGGCAAGAGCAAGGCTGGGGACTGACCTGTTGGAGAGCAGTGAAGGGGAAAAGGACCTGGGGGTCCTAGTGGATGGAAAGTTGACTATGCGTCAGCAATGTGTTCTTGTGGCCAAGAAGGCCAATGGCATCCCGGGGTGGATTAGAAGGGCTGTGGTTAGTAGGTTGAGAGAGGTTCTCCTCCCTCTCTACTCTGCCCTGCTGAGGCCACATCTGGAATATTGTGTCCAGTTCTGGGCCCCTCAGTTCAGGAAGGACCTCAGGGAACTGCTTGAAAGTGTCCAGCACAGAGCCACAAAGATGATGAAGGGAGTGGACCATTTCCCTTATGAGGAGAGCCTGAGGGAGCTGAGGCTCTGTTGCTTGGACAGGAGGAGCCTGAGGGTGACCTGATTCCTGTTTGTAAATATGTAAAGGGTGAGTGCCAAGAGGATGGAGCCAGGCTCTGCTGGGGGATGCCCAATGACAGCACAAGAGGCAATAGTGGAAGCTCCATGGAAACAGGAGGGAAAAATTTTTTCCCTGTGAGGGTGACAGAACCCTGGAACAGGCTGCCCAGGGAGGCTGTGGAGTCTCCCTTTCTGGAAATATTCCAAACCTGCCTGGATGTGTTCCTGTGTGATCTGCTCTAAGTGATCCTGCTCTGGCAGGGGGCTTGGACTGGATAAGCTTCCAAGGTCCCTTCCAACCCCTAACGTTCTGTGATGCTGTAAAAGTGACTCCTTGATGAAACACAAGGAGCATTAACAATACAAATATCTTGAACCCCAAAGAGTACCTTGATGCACTTTAAAAGTAAACAGTACTAAGAACTGCAGCAGTTTGGAAGCTTCTAGAATGAGCATCAACTTCAGGGGAAAAAAAATGTAGAAGTGTTTTCCAGTACTTGATATTTATTTTCTGTGTATTGAACCAGTAGTAGATATAAGTAGTTCTAAAAAAAAATACTGAAGCATCTCTCCATAGTCTAATGAATAGAAAACTGAGAGCTTCCACACATTCAAAACAATGGTACTTGTCTGCTGCCTCAAACACAGATGACACTTAAGCAAGCAATTTGTATTATCACCTGAAACCCTACCAAAAAGTAAAGCAAAGTCTGTTAGAAATTCCAGTTAAGTCCACTGAAGTGAGGGTGATGCAGAATCACTGCTCTGCCAACACTGTACTCAGAATAATCTCTCAAACTATTGCCCAGTGAAGTTTGATGGATTTTCCTCCAGAGAAACTGAAATCTACTACAGAATAATAGACTAGACTAAAATAACCAGGATAGAATATAGAATAGAATAGGGAATATGGAGAAGAACGGAATATGGAGAAGAACGGAATATGGAGAAGAACGGAATATGGAGAAGAACGGAATATGGAGAAGAACGGAATATGGAGAAGAACGGAATATGGAGAAGAACGGAATATGGAGAAGAATGGAATATGGAGAAGAATGGAATATGGAGAAGAATGGAATATGGAGAAGAATGGAATATGGAGAAGAATGGAATGAACCAGGTTGGAAAAGAACTTTGAGATCATCAAGTCCAACCTATCACCCAACACCATCTAATCAACTAAACCATGGCACCAAGTGCCTCAGCCCATCTCTTCTTGAACACCTCCAGTGATGGTGACTCCACCACCTCCCTGGGCAGCACATTCCAATGGCAAATCACTCCTTCTGTGAATAAATTCTTCCTAACATCCAGCCTAAACCTCCCCTGGGGCAGGTTTAGGCTGGAATGAATGAACTACAGAGTACTGTAAAGCTATAAGGTTAAAAGATTGGTTCTGCAGATGGCTCTCTCTCTTCAGTCCCTGCACTGAAGCCATGCAAATAGAAATTTCAGAGTAGTTAATCAGATCTTGTCTTAAATCAGCCCTCTTTGCCTGAAACCAGAAGCAGCATTAGCTCTTGTAATTGAAGTCATCTTTCTTGCAACTGAATCAAGAGCAACCAAAAGGGAATCAAGTAAGGTAATTTTCTGCAGAATTTATCTGAGTTTCCTCTTCACTAGGTAAAATCCCTCTGAAAACCAATGGTCTCAAAAAGCTTATTATGTCCCTCAAAAATGAGATGTTTCAACCTGAAATCTAACAAACAGCTTCAACACCTCCAGGAGCATTTGGAACAAAAAGGCATACATCATAAACCAAACTCTGGTGTGAAACACAGGATAGCAACAGGTTTGTAGGATATGACTATAGGAGGCAACAGAGGGGAATAGACAAAAGCATTTAATTTCTCCTACTAGCTCTCCAGGAGATAAAATCGTAGCCCACCTGTTGAGAAGGATCACTTTTTTTGGTTGTTGGTGTTTCTGGGGGGGTTGTTTGTTTGTTTTGATCCATGAGATACATTCTCTGGTTTAAATGGAGTGTGAAAACTTCACTAAAATCTGTGAGAATGCTGTAGGAAGAGACTCAAGAGGGGTACAGAAATACTACTGATGCCTAGTGTGCCTTATTTCCCCATGTTCTGGACACATGCAAGGAGAAGACTGAGAGTGGATCTAATCGATGTCTATAAGTATCTAAGGGCTGGGGGTCAGGAAGGGCCAGCCTCTGCTCATTGTGCCCTGTGATAGGACAAGGGGCAATGGATGGAAACTGCAGCACAGGAAGTTTCACCTCAACACGAGGAAGAACTTCTTCACAGTAAGAGTCACAAAGCACTGGAACAGGCTCCCGAGAGGTTGTAGAGTTAAAGAGAGAAGATCCTCCAGCGGTGATACAAGGCGGCTGTAATGAGAAGCCTGCTCTGAACCGCCCTCTAGAGGAGTCCCTCACTCTCCGAAGGAGACAAAAGAGATCAGTTTCACAAGGGCAAACTAAAACTGGCTTTGCCAGATACTCTCCTTGTATTGTGATACAACGCAGAAACCAGGCAAAAAGTAAGGTCCTAGCTGGATCTAAAAGACAAATTTATGAAGAGGAGGTACTATGTACCAGTTCACACACAGGATCACACAAGATGTTAGAGTTTGGACGGGACCCTTGAAGATCTCCAAGTCCAACCCCCTGCCAGAGCAGAACTGTAGAATCCAGCACAGGTCACACAGGAACACATCAAGACAGGGCTGGAAAGGCTCCAGAGAAGGAGACTCCACAACCTCTCTGGGCAGCCTGCTCCAGTGCTCTGGGAACTTCACAGTGAAGAAGTTCCTCCTCATGTTGAGGTGGAACTTCCTGTGCTGTAGTTTATATCCATTGCCCCTTGTCCTGTTACAGGGCACAAGTGAGCAGAGGCTGTCCCCTCCCTCATCACACCCAGCCCTCAGATATTGATAGACATTGATCAGATCCCCCTCAGTCTTCTCTTCTCCAGACTAAACACCCCCAGGTCTCTCAGCCTCTCCTCACCAGGCAGTGCTGCAGGCCCTTCAGCATCCTTGTAGCCCTCCCTTGGACTCTCTCCAGCACATCCCTGTCCCTCGTGAACTGGGAAGCCCAGAACTGGATGCAATATTCCAGGTGAGGTCTCACCAGGGCAGAGCAGAGGGGAGGAGAACCCCCTGCATCTGCTGGACACACTCCTCTTGGCTACCAGGGCACATTGCTGTCCCATGCAGAACTTCTTGTCCTCCAGGACTCCCAGGTCCTTCTCCAGGGGGCTGCTCTCTAGCACATCGCCTCCTCGCCTGTACTGGTGCAGTTTATTATTCTTTCCCTTTTGGTACCTCATACAAAAGAAACTCATAAAATAGAGGACAATTCTGCAATTGACGTAGAAACAGGTCACTCCTATCAGTACTTCAATTGTTTCGTGTGAAAGGGTCCATCAGGACAATAATGAATCAAAGCAGAAGATCAGGTGGCAGGTCCTTTATATCAGAATTCTCTCTATTCATAAATGAGCAGTCTTCAGCCATCTAGAGCAGGAAGACTGCTCACCAGAGACATCATCAATGGAAAGAACTTGGGATTACTCAAGAAATTGCATCAACAGTGGATGACACTGCTTGGAAAACACACTGACAGGCACCATGTATTATCATCCTGCCATCATCCCTCTTAAGTCTTTCTTACCAAAACACAGAAGTTTCCTTCTCAGGATGGGATTCTACACAACTGCTCATTCTCATTTACCACCTCTCACATCTCTTTGGCCCTAAACAAGGTTTCTTAGACCACTCTTGTTACCCAGCTAGCCTCCAACAGTGCATTAGGCAGTACAGTTAATATCCATTATGGGCTGCTGCTTTGATCGCTGCCTCTCTGGAGGAGAGTACAGAGTATATAGAGCAGAGTGCTTTGGTACAGATCTCCACAAGCAGGCATCAGCCACATGCCAAGCAGCAAGGAATCATAGAATCAATAAGGTTGGAAAAGACCTCAAAGATCATCAGGTCCAACCTGTCACCCAACACCTCATGACTGCTAAACCATGGCACCAAGTGCCACGTCCAATCCTTTTAGAACACCTCCAGGGACGGTGACTCCACCACCGCCCTGGGCAGCACAATCCACAATGCAGGCTGTGTAGATAAACTACTTACTACTCAAAGAAGATGCACACAATAAGCACAGGGCTGTTACCTCACATACCCTGCAAGTGCAACTGAAACAACTGTTCACTTACAAGCAACAAGAGGAGGAGGAGAAAAAAAGGAGTTTAAAAAGCACCTGTCAGAAAAATCAAAGCTGTTGGAAGCACAGAAAGCAGAAAAGGATCAGGAAAAGTGAGCTAGGAAACAAATCCTGAAGCAGAAGGATAAAAGTGTGTGCAATGAGTTCATTAATAGCCTGAAGTCCATCCAAGGCACTATGAAATAGAGTGAGAAACAATGTGGCAGATTAAAGGGGATTATTTTTTTATCTAAATCGGTAAAAACACTGAAAAATAGATCTAATTACAGTGAAAGATGACCAGGAGAGAAGCTGTGGTCACTGCCTGGTTTTAGGAGCGAGGGCTGGAGAAATATACAAGAATTTCCTGTTCAGAAAGGAAGGTTTAGAGCAACAAAGATGAAAGAACAGATTTGGTTTAGAGTGTTTCAAGAGCAAACCCAACTACAGCCTGCTGTCACACAAGCTACTATATCTACATAATAACAGAGAAGTAGACTCAACAGCTATGTCTACTCAGGAGCAAGTCCTCTTAACTGACTACACCAATTGTATTTAAGCATTTGTAACTTCCTATTTATAACACCATAGTATTGCTCTTGAATGCAAATATTTCTTAAGAGTTTTCAGAAATAATTGGTTGAAAGGTTTCCCCTCAAGTTGCAAACATTTGAAAGGCAATTATGACCAAATTATTCTTAAAAAACCCTTCTACACTAATAGTTTCCTTTCTGAATCTTGCATTTACAGAACAAAACAGAGTTCCAAACTCTAGCTTTATATGTACTGTAATGGTTAGCAGGTAAGATCCTTCTCCAGCGAAGCAGCCTCAGAAGCAGAAGCCAGAGAAAAGGGGAAAAAATGAATGTGGGAGACAAGACTGCTAAGGGTCCTTCACACATTTGGCCAAGGAAATTAGTTTAGAATAATCTTTTGTTTTCCTTTGTACACCCAACTGTGAATTGTTTATACAACCCCATGCAGCACTACAGGCTGGGGTCAGAGTGGCTGGAGAGATGCCAAACAGAAAGGGACCTGGGGGTGCTGATTGACAGCTGCCTAAACATGAGCCAGCAGTGTGCCCAGGTGGCCAAGAAGGCCAATGGCATCCTGGCCTGCATCAAGAATAGCGTGGCCAGCAGGAGCAGGGAAGTCATTGTGCCCCTGTACTCTGCACTGATTAGGTCACACCTTGAGTCCTGTGTCCAGTTCTGGGCCCCTCAGTTTAAGAAGGACATTGAGACACTTGAATGTGTCCAGAGAAGGGCAACAAGGCTGGGGAGAGGCCTTGAGCACAAGCCCTACGAGGAGAGGCTGAGGGAGCTGGGGTTGTTGAGCCTGGAGAAGAGGAGGCTCAGGGGAGACCTTCTTGCTGTCTACAACTCCCTGAAGGGAGGGTGTAGCCAGGTGGGGGTTGGTCTCCTCTGCCAGTCAACCAGCACCAGAACAAGAGGACACAGTCTCAAGCTGTGCCAGGGGAAGTTTAGACTGGAGGTGAGGAGAAAGTTCTTCACGGAGAGAGTTGTTGGCCATTGGGATGTGCTGCCCAGGGAGGTGGTGGAGTCACCATCCCTGGAGGTGTTCAAGAGGGGATTGGACATGGCACTTGGTGCCATGGTTTAGTCATGAGGTCTGTGGTGACAGGTTGGATTCAATGATCTTTGAGGTCTCTTCCAACCTTGGTGATTCTGTGATTCACTCTTCTGCTCGAAAATCTGCAGCTAACTTTTAAAGTCACAGCCTAAAACTGCCACAGTGTACTCAATAATTCCCAGTCACAGCCCAGTTACCTGAGGATATGCAGAAAGCCAAAACAAGCACATTTGCCAACAGCGAGTTTTTTGAAACAGCTTCCTGGCACTAAGGTGCCTCTGTTTTCATGGGCCACAGGAACAGTCCAAGTGGAAGTAATGGACATACCTCAAATGCACTAAGATTTCCTCTATAAATGCTATAGAAAATAACCAGCACACTAAGATGACTTTGATAAATGCTATAAATACAAGCAGCATGTGCTGCTATACGCTTTAGTGCCAAACTGACAATTTCTGTCATAACTCTCTATGCTGTCTCTTCAGGTACTTCTCACTTCGTGACAGGTAAGTTCAGTAAATGACAGAGTATGCATTCTGAAATGCTTGTTCAATAACAAAGATTCTGTCTTTGGAGGTTTTTCTTACTACATTTCATCAGAGTAAATTCTGAATCACAGGAATGAGTAGTGACTGAAATGTCATTTGGAAGTGACAATTCACCAAAACAACCTTGACAAACGGCATTAAGTGCTTGCCACCACAAAATAAAGCTTTACTCCCTAGGCTTATGTGAAACACAATCTATCTATTCTGCCTCCTATTTGTTTATTTAGCCTCCTGTATATATAAACCTAGTCTGGAAGAAACATCTGCCTCTGACTCCATGCAGTCCTTGACTTCTTAAAATTAAATAAATAAATAGATGTAGCTTAGGCTAGGTTAAGCCTCACACCTCTGCACTACCACTGACTGACATCAACAGAAGCCTTAACTTAATAGGGCAAAACTATTTAGCACATGAGATTGCTCAAGTCACTGCTCAGTTTATGCTGGTAAACACCACCTCACCCTTGTTTACTTCCACTTGCCTCCCAAAAAAACCAAGCATGTGCTCAAATTCTCAAGATGGCTCAACAAAGATCTCCACTCCTCCTAGCCTCCAGACAGATACTAAACCCACTTATTTGCTTCATAAACACCGCCTGTCCCTGGCATAGCCCAAATTAAAACAGTGAACTAAGTACAAAGAGCTTTTTCTCCATCAGCATCTCCTCCCGCTACTGTAAAGGAATAAAGTACAAGATGCATCGCAGTAAACATCAGGCTAGCATTCTGCATCCATGCACACACAGCTGCAGAACTCATTGCAAATACACTTGCCTACGTAAATACACACAGATGAATATAGAATAGAATAGAATTAACCAGGTTGGAAGAGGCCTTTGAGATCATCGAGTCCAACCTATCAAGCGATACGCAAGCATTACCTTGAGCTGAAGGAGGAGGATGCTCCTGTGGCTTCTCTTGTGATAAAAGTCCCAGGTAGCTGAGCACTACATACTTTGTTTCATAGTGAAATCCTACAGGCACAGCAGTAGAGGACGCCATCAGGTTGGCTTGCAGGGTGGCAGTGCTCTTACGGGGCAGTAAGGCTTCCTCCTCTCCGGGTAACTGAGGAAGACTGTAAAAAAGAAGAGAGGTTTGTTTGTGGTTTTTGTATGGCTGCAATAGGTCAGGAACTCATACATAACAAGGAATTACATAACAATTGTGAAGTAATATCCAGGTTTTTGACCTGATATCCTATGCATTCTTATTTTAATGAGAACCAACTGCCCCCCAGCCCAGCTCCCTGCCTGCTGCCAGCAGTGGAATTTCTCACTCCTGCTTGGCATTACTCTCACATTAAAGCAAACTGAACGGTTCCTCAACCTGTGTCCTCCTCGGAATGCCTTCCAACTCAACCACACACAAAAATACACCTATTCACACAAAGGAGTTTTGAAGGATTCTGAAGACTTACTAACTACAATTTGAGGTTAAAAGATGGACTGCAAGGAGCCTCTCTTCCCCCAGGCCTCTGATGAGCATTTTCCTGATTCTCTGCTTTCTCAGATGTGCTGTCATGATGCTTAAAAGTTTTAGCACAGAAAAAGTGACCACAATTGCCTTGAATTAATTTTACTGTTCCAACAGTAATGGAAAACACATGGCAAACAGAGGAAAGGCCACATTCATTGTAGGGATTGGAAGAACAGACGGTTGTATGTCCTGGATTTCTCACCCAGACATTAATACCTATAAAGCAGAAATCCACACCTAACAGCAACATCTGGCTGAAGAACATCCCTGGTTTACTTTAATTGTTTTGCTGCTTCTTTTTTTCTAACAAATCAGAACAGAGAACAAAATAAAAAAAGAAGGGTAGAGAGAAATCAAAAACAGCCATAGAAAAAAAGGTTAAAAAAAAAACCTCAGAAAACAGCATAGAAGTGGGGGAAAGGCATAGAGCAGATTGAAGAGAAGCTTCAGATTAATTAACAAGGTTTAGATCTCTGTAATAGGAACAGTCTGGATAACTGCTACCAACATGCTATCAACTTGATGAACCAAGTATTATTAGTTAGGGATTTAATGTAAGCTCTCAAAATAAAGTTCTCAATCACTTCAAAAAGTCATTCCCAATTAGTAGCCCACTCTTGGCCATCAGAATGGATATCTAAATGAAAGGCAGGCATGAAAGTTCATGCTACAAAATAGCTACTCCACAGAAGGAGATATATATTTTACTAGTGAGAGACTGCTGCAGATACATTTAGAAGAAAAATGAAAACCTATTTTAAAGCTTAAAACAGTTAGAACAAGAAAAATTCTATATACAGGGAACAGAAGTTGCAACATCTCAAGAGGGCTCCCAGTTATACTGGAAACGCCTCGAGACTAAGCCAAACTAAAGCACAATCTGCAAATGAAGCCTCAAGATTAAAAATAATATAAACAGGATAAATAAAGAAAAGCATTGACCAATATAGCTATGCAAGATGTCTGGGCTAACTTCTAGCTCCTCCTCCCTGGAAAGGAATTCAGAATGCCAGCAGTACAACTGGTTAGTGAGGATAAGCAGAACTGTTATCTGTGCTGTGGCACGGTTACTGCCTGAGTATGTAGATTGGCAGAGAAAAATTTGTCCAACAGATTAAAAGCTGCAAAAGGAAAAGACTTGGTGTAAAATGGGCTGAGTGTTCTCCCTTTAGTCTTTAGCAATTCTAATTTCTGAAAGTCATTTGGTACCGAAAACAGAGGAAGACCCTGTCACAAAGGCTGTACTATGGGAGCTCTGCCTCTTGCCATGTGTTTCAAAATGCCTGAAATCCTTTACCTAAGACCTGACTGAGTCTTTGCTATGGAGTGAATTGAAATAGTGATTTACACAGAGAGGAATCAATGCTGAAATTTTGAGTCAACACGCTTTCCTTTTCCCTCACAGTAGTAATCCTACATCTATGCAGATTCTACCCTAGAGTGCTCTACAGGCAACTGTGGTGGGGTAGGAAGGTTCCCCCCACACACACAAAAGAATCCACAGCTAACTCAGCCAGAGAAGCAGATGAAAGCTATATTTACAAGCAGAAATGGAATGCAATGAATATTTACAAAAACATACATATATATTTACAATATATACAGAAATATACAGCAATGTATGTAATACAGGAGACCTTTCCCCAACCTCCCTGTGGCCAGGGGGGTTCGGCCTGTTACCCCCTTCTCCCTCCCTACCTCCCCTTTTTCCCAAAAGGGTTAGAGAGAAAGAGAAAGGAAGGTAATTAAAAGGGTAAAACTTTGTTAAGCTCAAAAGCAAATGCAAGAGTTAGTTTTCTTATCTGGTTAGCAAAGTCGTCCCTGCGTAGCAAGCTGTTGCTTCAGAGAGAGAAAGCAGGACAGCTCACAGTACAAGGGGAAGAAAAGACTGCCCAGACTGACAGACTAAGCTAAAGTTACAGCTGGATTCTACCAATGAAATTGGTTTAGCATATCTTTGTTTTCTGTTATAATCCCAAAACATTCAGCCAGAGTGTTCAGAAAGTGTCCATTTCTTAAAGGCACAGCCTAAACCGGTCACAGCAACACATCATTCTTCAGAAGTGCAAGAAATTAGAGTAGAAGATAAGCGCAGCTTCTGCACAATTGCAGAGTTGCCCTTCAGCTGCTTCCATAAACTGAGAGTTTCATAAAGCAGGGAGATTGGAAAAAAAATAACTGCTCAGAAGACTTTAGGATCCTTTAACTATAGACAGTGGGCACTGGAACAGATTGCCCAGGGAGGTGGTAGAAGCCTCATCTCTGGACATTTTTAAGGCCAGGCAGGATGTGGCTGTGAGCAACCTGCTGTAGTGTGAGGTGTTTGTGCCCCTGTACTCAGCACTGGTTAGGCCACACCTTGAGTCCTATGTCCAGTTCTGGGCCCCTCAGTTTAAGAAGGACATTGAGACACTGGAACATGTCCAGAGAAGGGCAACAAGGCTGGGGAGGGGTGTGAGAGACTAAACCTTGTCTCTCATGGTGACTCAACAAAGATAAAATCACTTGCTGTTTGTTCAGACAATCGCTGATGTGCTTTGGGCAGAGCCACTGGAAGGACTCTTGGAAGGTGCAAAGATAACATTGCTCACGGGACTGCAGCTGGCCTACAACAATGGCCCAAGGGCCCAGCATTCCACACCTTCAGGACAAGATCATTTCCAGCCATCAGATACCCCAGGAAAGGACAATGGTTCCTGATGTGAAAAGAGTGCGTGGGTAGGTAGATGGAGCAGGAGGAGGCGGAGGCCTTCCCCCTCCATCCAGTTGCTGCCCAAACTCACCTGAGTACACAGAAAGATTTCCTGGGGAATGATACCTGGACCTAAAGATGATTTCCCAGAATGATATCCTGGGGAACAACACCTGGACACTTGCCTAAGGGCTAAAAAACTATATAAAAGACTGGAGCAGCTACTGGCTTTTGAGGAGGAGAAAATTGGAGAAGCAAGATGCAGAAGAAAGAAGACGGCAGCACACGCTGGAAACATCACGGGGCCAATACAATGGATCTTGGACTCTCCGTGCCCTAAGTTCCGCCTGCTGCAACTCATGGAGCTGAAGAAGCTGCCCAGAAGACCTCATCCCTTCTACAGCCAAAGCCTCAGCACCCTTCTTCTACAGACCCAACATCTCCTGCAGCACTGTTTCTCTACAGACCCAACATCTCCTGCAGCACCTTTCCTCCACAGACTCAAACTGTCTTGGGGGGCGAGGGGTGTGGTAATATAATTCTTTCCCTCTTGTCCCTTTCTTCTCTCTCTTCCTATTCTGATCCCTCCACTTTATTTATGTAATAAATAGTCTAGCTGTTGATATTTTGGCCTCGTTTGTGCCTCTAATTTCACAGCACGGGAATATTCATTAAAAACCTCCATCTCTTTCCCTCTCCGGATCGAGACAAGGGGTTTGGAGCACAGCCCTGTGAGGAGAGGCTGAGGGAGCTGGGGTTGCTTAGCCTGGAGGAGGCTCAGGGGAGACCTCTTTGCTCTCTACAACTACCTGAAGGGAGGTTGTAGCCAGGTGGGGGTTGGTCTCTTCTCCCAAGCAACCATCACCAGAACAAGAGGACACAGTCTCAAGCTGTGCCAGGGGAGGTTTAGGCTGGAGGTGAGGAGAAAGTTCTTCACTGAGAGAGTCTTTCGCAATTGGGATGTGCTGCCTAGGGAGGTGGTGGAGTCCCCATCCCTGCAGGTGTTCAAGACGGGATTGGATGTGGCACTTGGTGCCATGGTTTAGTCATGGGGTTTGTGGTGACAGGTTGGACTTGGTGATCTTTGAGGTCTCTTCCAACCTTGGTGATTCTGTGTGATTCCCTGTGTCCCTGCCCATGGCATGGGGGTTGGAACTAGATGATGCTTGAGGTCCCTTCCAACCCCAGCAATTCTATGATTCTACAGATCTGCTCTTCAGACCAGATCCCCAGGTGTCATCACCACATCACATGTTCGCATCACCAGGCATGAAAGACATCTTCCACCAGACTGCAAAAGCTCCCCAGCACGACTCAGTTCTGGTTTGTTCAGCAGAGAGCCACAGTCCTGAGACCAACACGCTTCTTGCAACACCTACACCGTGAATGGGAGCCCTTCCAGACAACCTGAACTGATCTGTCCTGAAAACAGCACTGACAGATGGCCCAGAGGCATCCAGACACTATGCTGAGGATCAAAGAACAAGCCTGAACATGTAACAAAGGCTGCAATTCCAAATCAGCACTGAAAGTGAAAGAAAACGCCCCCAGTCAACCCAAACAAGTGCCAGACTCCGTAACAGCACAGTGATCTACGTGCAACAGGGAGGACTAATTCATGACAATTTCAGCATGCTTAGCTCAGCACCTCGGGGGGGGAGAGAATCAGACTACATCTTATTCAAATAGCAGTTAATGCTTCCCTGTGAAAAGCATGAAGAAAAAAAGCTTTGGATGAAAAAAAAATAATCACTTTGGTCAATACATTCTGGAAGGTGGATTTATGCTGAAATGAGAGAGGAAATTTAGGAACCTGAATAAAGGAAACATCTTCAGCTTCACATAAAAGTGTGTCAGACTGGAAAGGCACTTCAGAGTCACTGGTCTTCCTGGGTTACTGGATTACTCATTTTGAATTGTGAATGACTGTTTTTGTTTACTAAAAGAAACAAATATTGACTCAGATACTGTAAATACCTCAGAAAAGGCCACTTTCCAAGAATGAGTGGGATGAAAAAAGGACATGCAGCTTGAGGCACCATATCAGAGGAAGGAGAGCTTTCCACTGCTGCAGAAAAATGGAAGAGACTCCAGAAATTGTTTAAGAGAATAAGGCAGATGTAATGGAACAGAGGAAATAAGGCATTATATACAGGCTGCATAAGCCTCAAAGCAAGGGCAAGAGGTTTCCTTGTGGTGTAACAGGTTTGCTGCAAGAATATTGCCTCTTAAAAAGCTATGAGATAAAAATTATTGCCAACTACTCCCCACAAAAAAACTTCCTGAGTTTCTGCACCCCAGGGGGAATAAAAGGCTACATGTTTTGAAGCTTGCTTAGTTTGTTACTCCTCCAACCCTGCTGTCCTTTGTTTCACGTGGGCTGAGCTGCTCAACTGACCTGAGAACAGAGTTCCAGTCAGGCTGACGTTCCCTGGTGCAATCTGTCACAGCCTAATCCACAGAAGAGTCAGTTATACCTTAGATAACAGGCACCACGAGCCTGCCAGGGAATGCTGTGAACACAATCCCCTAGCAAGGAGGCTGGGCTTTGTGCTAGGCCTTACCTGCAAAATCCTTCTGTGCATCAAGCTGTATGCACCTTGCATCTTTCAAAAGCCAAAATGCAACAGCATTACGCTACTGCCTGGAAGAACAGTTCACCAGCTGCCCCCAAACATCTACCAAGCATCTATTCAACCTGTTGCAGGTTTGAGACTCGCCTTTTGCAATTAGAGCTGTGGCCTCACAAAGTGTTTTGTTGCATATTTATAAAATAAACCCCAAACAGTAGGTGATCAATATCCCCCTGATTTCTGAAGCACTAAAAATGCAGTCCCAGAAAAAATAGCACAGTCACAGACTGCCTTCCTTTTACAAATAACACTGCCACCACGACCACAGTTAAGTCTCTCTTGAAAACAGAGTGAATCTAAGGCTGGATGCATTTCTCAGCTACAGCCCAGGTTATCAAGCCTCACTTACCAGGTACAAACTTAATCAGACTAGGAAGCTGCTCTGCTGGAAAAATATTTCAAAGCATGCATGGTCTCAGTCAGCAAGTGTTCAGCCAAGCAGGGACAGGGAGATTTAGTGAGGCAACAAAATGGTAGCACTGGAATTCAAATCATTCTTAGGGCAGCATGCCACCAATACTGACACAAGTTGGGGTCATCCTCCTGACACCAATCTCTACAACAAGTAACCCCTCTTAGATCACTCCAATGTACAGAGCCCAGAAAGCCAAAAAACATCCTGGGGTGCAACAAGAAAAGCATAGCAAACAGGTCAAGGGAGGGGATTCTCCCTCTCTACTCTGCTCTGGTGAGACCCCACCTGGAGCTCTGTGTCCAGTTCTGGAGCCTCTATTACAAGAAGGATCTGGACGTACTGGAAGGTGTCCAGAGAAAGGCCACAAGGATAAGCAGAGGGCTGGAGCTGCTCTGTTATGAGGACAGACTGAGGGAGTTGGGGCTGCTCAGTCTGGAGAAGGCAAGGCACCAAGGAGACCTAATTGTGGCCTTCCAGTATCTGAAGGGGGCTACAAGAAAGCTGGGGAGGGACTTTTGAGGGTGTCAGGGAGTGATAGGACTGGGGGGATGGAACAAAACTAGAAATGGGTAGATTGAGACTGGATGTTAGGAAGAAGTTCTTTGCCATGAGGGTGGTGAGAGACTGGCACAGGTTGCCCAGGGAGGTGGTGGAAGCCTCATCCCTGGAGGTTTTTAAGGCCAGGTTGGATGTGGGTCTGAGCAACCTGCTGCAGTGTGAAGTGTCCCTGGCCATGGCAGGGGGGGTGGAACTGGCTGATACTTGAGGTCCCTTCCAACCCTGACAATTCTGTGATTCTATGAATCTATAGCTTTACATTTATGTTTTACCCAAATGTACTGAATTTTAAAGACCTGCAGATCTACAAAACCACACCCCATATCAACAAGGAAATATTCAAGCACTCTGCAACCTTACCAGAAGGCTCATGTAGGGATTTTGGATGAGATTTGCATGTGTAGACTAGTTTAGCCTTGCAGCAGTTTCTCTCTGGAAACACTTCACATAACAGGTAGGCCTTTCCAAAGCACCCAATTGCAATCAAGTTGGAAGCTAAATTCTTCAGAGTATTTTTCCAGTGATGTATGTTGGTAAGTCTGAAAGGCTGCTTTTAACAAACTGGAGAACTACTGAGTTCAAATACTTCCAATTTTACTGGAAGTAATCAATACTGCATCCATTACTGATCCTCTAGTGGCACTTAATAGATAGAAATACTAGAAAATATGACAGTTACATATCTGGGCAGTGGTTTTAGCTGACCTTAGGGGGAAATGTAATTAAATGAACATTCTAGGCAAGTGGTTTGATTATTTTTTTTACCCTGTAGGAAGAAAACCAAAGACTATGCAAGTTGTAACGGCTCTCAGTCCTTTCAGGCTTTAAAACATCCTACCACAATATTAAAACATAACAAACCCGGCTCCCATTAAAAAGCTTTCACTCACTTTTTAATCTACCAAGCACTATTTGGTTCTGAAAGTGAACAAGAGGAGAGGTAAGGTAGAAGCACTGCACTCGCTTTAAGTTTCAACAGCGCTAGACAAAGGCAGAACCAGAGCAGAGGAGAGCCTGCAAGAGTTACAGCGTAAGCTACTCAGTTACTACGGCGATGAATGAGGTATTTATATCTGGGCAGAAACGGCAAGGAGCAAAAAGCCGGGATGAGTCAGCCGGCGGGGTCCGTGCCGGAGCCACAGCCTACGCGCTACAGCGGCAGGTGCGGGCAGGCCGCAGCCCCTGCAGCGGAGCAGCCGCCAGTTCTCCTTGCCACCGCCCTTCAGGAGCTGCCGGGGGACGGAGGGGCACAGCCCTTTCTCGCATACCGCGAGGCTGGCCCGGCCGGCCCGGCCTGACCACCTGCTCGAAGCGGGGCCCTCCTGGCGGCCGGTTGGGAAGGGACGCTCTGGAAGGGGCTCGGCTCGCTGGCCCTCATGGCTACCCGGGACTGGGGAACGCACCCTTCAGACGCGGCCACGGCGAGGGGCAGGGGCAGGAGGGGGCACGGGCAGGAGGGGGGCACGGGCAGGAGGGGGCGTGGCCCCGCTGCGCTCCACCCCCGCCGGGAAGTTCCACGGCCACCGACCCCGCAGAGAGCGGCCAGCTCCCCCTCCCCTCATGGACAATGCACGGAAGGGGGGAAGGGGGGGAGACGAGGCGCGCGCACCGCCCAGCTGCCCAGCGGCCGCGCCGGCCTCCCGCCGGCTCCCCGACCCCGCTGCCGGGCGGCGGGGCGCAGGGTGACGAAGGGGGCGAGAGGGGAAAACAAATCGATAAATGAATCGCCCGCCCCTACCCCCTTCCCCCTTCCTCACCTGCGAGCGCCGCGGGACGCGAACGGGGCGGGGAGGGAGAGGAGGGGGGCGGACAGGCCGGGCGGGCGAGGAGCGGCGCTACTCCGGGTCGGTCCGCCGGAGGTGGTGGGCGCGCGCTCGCGCGCGCGCGAGGCGGTACGAGCTCTGCCCTAATTTGCCGCCGCCGCCATGATGGAGGGGCGGAGAGGTGGGGACGGCTGAGGGGGCATGACGTCACGGCCCTGTGTGCCGCACGTCACGGCCCGCGCTCAGGGGCGTTGCCCGGGCCCGGCAGGACGCTTCTCCCGCCACGTGACTTCGTGAGGGAGGGGGAAGAGAGAGGCGGCGGCCACGGGCCGCGGCGCTGGACTGGAACGGTAGGAACGAGGGCGCGAAGACGGGAGGCAGTAAGCCCCTCCCCCGGGGTGGGCACTGGCCCGAGCGGGTTTCCCGCACTCCAAGGCACACGTACGCAGCCGGAGGAGTCATGTCGGTCCCTTCGCGGATTCTGAGGAACAGACCGGGTTAGTTTCCGCGAGTCTCATCCAGTTCCTGTGCCTACAGGTGTGGGTTGACGGACCTGTGTCCGAGTCCCAAACAGCGTCCCGTAAGGCTGAGCGGTCACTGCTCACCGGGGCTGGGGAAAAAGAAGGCACGGCTGAGGGAAATTCCGATTGGTTGATTGCACCTGAAAGAACAGTTAAATGTTCTTAAGCCCCAAACTACAAGTTGATTCCCTGCGTTACAATCTTTACTGTAACATGCATAAAAGTTACACTCATTTTTATAACAAACTTTTTCACAGAAAAGATGGGGACTAGAAATTAACGAAATAGAAGACAGGAAGAAGCATGGGTATGACCTATACCACCTTAGACCCTGGTTTGTAGGGAACAATCCTATTTTTTTCCAGAAAATACACCTGCAGAGTGGAAATGGAAGCTAGAATAAACAAATGTGATTATGACGATTGCTTTAAATTTTGCCACGAAGAAAACAATGGCAAAACTCCTGAAAAATCATTAATAGTCCTGAACGTCTCTGCATCACAAAATGACAATAATGATGAAGATGATGCTTTGAATTCCCATCAGGTATTCCTGCAATGAAATGCTGGTGTCACAGCTGCTACTCAAAAGGTCCCAACCAACCTGAAGGACCCATCACAAGGCTTCCCCTGAGCCACCTCCACCTGACAGCCATGACCACCAGTCTCCCTGCGGCAAGGCCATCCTTCACCTCCACTTGGTCAGCTGTTTCCTGCCTCTTTCTGATATTCTTATAGTGCCCTGTAACACCATCCATCCTACACCTCAGTCCAAACCTATTAAAACTGTGACTTTTTAAAAATAGCATTTCACAGCTTTTTTACAATTGACAGCTGAACATGACATTGAGATATCGAAGCTTCCTGCAATGGGGAGCCCAGAGCATTACCTGAAGAAATCTACTTGAAGGCCTTATGCACAGGTTTCTCTCTGGGTTTCATGTCTCTCTGTTACAAGCTAAACATGTTACGACACTTCTTGGAAGAAACTCAGTTATTTTTGAAACTGAACATGATATTCTCACCAAAGCCTTAAAAACACTATGCGCATGGGAAAGACCACTTCCCTCCCTGCACACATCAGCACCCCTGACCTCTTAACATCCAAATGCGTACCCTTGAGGCTCACCAGTTGCACAGTGGAAGTCTGGGAGAGCCAGGTGGACGACCTACCCCAGACCAGCATGGGGTATCTGTCACCTCTGCCACTGGAAGGGATCACAGAATCATTTCGGTTGGAAAAGACCTTTAAGATCATTGAGTCCGGCATGAAACCTTGTCCCTAAGCACCACATCCACTCATCTTTCAGGTGCCTCCAGGGATGGTGCCATAACTCACTTCCCTGAGTAGCCTCTTCCAATGTTTGACAACACTTTTGGTGAATAAATTTTTCTTAATGTCTAAATTAAACCTCCTGTGGCACAATTTAAGGCTGTTTCCTCTTACCTGGGAGAAGAGACTGACCCCACCTCACTACAACGTCCTTTTTGGGTAACTAAAGAGGCTAAATAACCCCAGATCCTTCAGTTGCTCATAACACTTGTTCCTTAGATCCCTCACTGCCCTTCTCTGAACACCTTCCAGCACCTCAACGTCCTGGTAGTGAGAGGCCCAAAACTGAATCCGGTATTAGAACTGCGGCCTCACCAGGGCTGAGTACAGAAAGACGATCTCCTCTCTACTCCTGCCGGCCACACTAATTCTGAAACAAAACTGGGAGGCGCGAAGGCAGCCCTGCCACGCCGGAGCTCCCCCTGTCGTCAGCCATGGAGAGCACTACAACGCAGAGCCGCCCCCGATCACAAGAGGGAAGCGTGCCGCGCGCAAAAACTCACCCCCGTGACGTCAGCCACAGTTCAAGTTTCTATTGGCCCGGAGTAGTAGGTGGGCGGGGCGTCGTGACGCAGAGGCGGAGGCAGCCGTTCTGCTGTGACCCGAACCGGATTTGATTCCTCTCGTTGTCGGCAACGTCCTCGGTTGCCTTCCCTCTAGCCCCAACGCCGCCGCCGCCGCCGCCGCCAACGCCGCCGCCGCCATGGCTCTCAGTGATGCCGACGTGCAGAAGCAGGTACACCCGCGGGTTCTTGCCTGAACGCGAAACTGCAGCCTTGGAACGGGCAGCATGGTGGCCCCGAGGCTTCCTCTAGGTCTGCCTCCTCCGTACTGCGCTCGGCCCGGCCGAGGCCGCGGGGAACAGGGAACGGACCCACCGTGAGAGAGACACTGTGGCGGCGGTGGCAGCTTGCAGGCAGCGTCCTTGCCCTGAAGCCGTGCTAGGTGTGAGGCTCGGGTGTGCCTGAGCCGACGGGCCATTTGTCTAGTAAAAGGGCAGTTGGAACGGGAAGGATAGTGACAGCTCTGCGCCCCGCTGCAGCCACCTGCGGCTGATTCACGTCTTAGGTGTCCAGTAGGGTCTCCTGCGGGTGGAACGGTGACGTACTGTGAAAGCAAGGGTAGTGAAGGGGACCTTCCTTCTCAGGGAACCTTAGTGAGAAGAAGTCCCTGAAGAAAATGAATTTTCCCCTGGTAGGATTGGTTTGACACCCACTGGAAAAAGTATCGAACCATCTTAATGACGTGTTATGCCAGATTATAGTGAAAGGGATCGTTGAGTACCTCTACAGTGTGGAATTGCACTTGAAGGCAGATAAATGCATTGCCCTCGATAAGTGGTGGCTTTTTAGATGTTGCTCTCTAAGGACATCCCTTCTTTTTTATTCTTATAGCTGCATTGCATCTAATTAGCTGTAAATTAGCATTTGGGTAGGCTAGTCAGTATTCTAGATTGCCCTTTTCACTTTAGTATCCTGAGCAGAATAGTGCAATCCGGGTTTTCTCTTGCAATGGAAACTTACAACCCTGAGGTCTGACTGTGCAGACTTCCTCCTGAGGCAGGACACTTTGTCCTTATTGACAATAAACACTGCCCTTGCCTAAAAAAGCTGCTTTGAGCTGGTTTGAAAATGGCTTGCCATGTTAAAGACTACATGTATCCAGTCAGTGCTGGTCTGTGGAGTTTCCTTCAGGTGATGAGCAGATCACCCAAGTTCCTTTTGTCCTTTGCATCACAAGTGCTTGTGTCTCACTTTCTCATTCAGTAAACATAATCTCTTGGCAGGGTAGCATCACATTGAAAAGTAAAATCAGCAGGCTGGGTTTTTTTTCCAAAAGATGAATTGTATCATTGCATTTATTTATCTACAAAACTTATTTGGTTTTCCTGCCTCTTCCACGAAGATGATAAAAATAAAGCTGACATTGGAGTGCTCTTTTTCAGCCACCATGGACTGAACATCAAAGGTTAGTTCAGAATCACAGAATGTTAGGGGGTGGAAGGGACCTCGAAAGCTCATCCAGTCCAACCCCCTCCCAGAGCAGGATTACCTGTATGAGATCGCACAGGAATGCATCCAGGAGGGTTTTTAATATCTCCAGAGAGGGAAACTCCACAACCCCCCCCCCGGGCATCCTTTTCCAGTGCTCTGTCACCCTCACAGGGGAAAAAAATGTTTCCTCATGTTTCCATGGAACTTCCTATGGCTCAACTTCCACCCATTGCCCCTTGTCCTGTCATTGGGCATCACTGAGCAGAGCCTGGCTCCAGGATCAGTTTATATACTAAACATGCAATGCAAATAGTATTTCACATCTGCAACTTGCCTGTCATTGTTTTATACCCCTCACCTGTTATATACACTGCTTTATACTCCTGTGGTCCTGTGTGGTGGAGTAGGAAGGTTCCCCCCCACACACAAAAAGAATTCCACAGCTAACTCAGCCGGAGAAGCAGATGAAAGCTGTATTTTACAAGCAGATATGGAATGCAGTGAATATGTACAAAAATATACAATATTTACAATATATACAGAAATACACAGCAATGTATGTAATACAGGAAACCTTTCCCCAACCCCCCTGCGGCCAGGGGGGTTCGCCTGCCCCTCCCTTCTCCCTCCCTACCTCCCCTTTTTCCCAAAAGGGTTAGAGAGAGAGAGAAAGGAAGGTAATTAAAAGGGGAAAACTTTGTTAAAGCTCAAAGCGAATGCAAAAAGTTAGTTTTCTTATCTGGTTAGAGAGGAATCGTAGAGAGAAACGAGCCTGCTCACAGCACAGGGGGAAGAAGAAGACGACTGCCTGACTGACTCCCCCCGACTGAAAGACTAAACAAAAATTTACAGCTGGGTCCCACCAATGAAATTGAATTAGCATATCTCTTGTTTTCATTCTAATATCAAAACATTCGCCCAGAGTGTTCAGAAAGTGTCCCTTTCTTAAAGGCACAGCCTAAACCGGTCACATCCTGTTACCAGGAAAAGAGAATGCTGCTGGAGGGACGACAGTTCTGCCTGTGTGGAAATCCAGTATGAACTTGCCAGCTGATCCTCTGAACTCTTAACTATTTGCCACGGTGTTATCAATAATTTTCACTTTGAAAATCATTTCCAGTTAAGATTTTTTCCCATTGATAGACTGGATTGCTTTCTTCTGTCCAAAGTGTTTAATAGATTGTTCCATCTGATCTGGCTTCTAGCTCAGGCCACCTTAACACGTAAAACTTCCCATGGAAAGGATAATCTCACTACTCTTCCTTTCTATGGGGAATACTGCCCTGCCAATGTTAACTCCATTTACAAGCAATCTCTCATTCCAAAATACATAACCTTTTCTTTTCAGTGCAACTAAAACTAAGCCTGTTCACAGATGTGCCAGTCCTGTGTGAGTAGGATCTGTTAATTTCCATGAAAAGCAAAAAGATGTTTCAGTGCAACAGATTCTGAAGGAAATAATGCTGTTGAGCCACGCTGCCTTGCTTCCCTCTTATTCCTCTTAATTACTCAGAGGACATTTCTTGAACACTCAGAACTATTTAAAGTACTTTTCCAAACTTCAGAAACCAAACCACACTGCAGGAAGCGACTCAGTAATGTCAGGGTTACTACTTCTGCACAAAAGTTCTTAGTCTCCTCCAACAATAGGCTACTTAGCAAAATAATTCCCTTATTTTATATGTCCCTCTTGGTTTTTTTTTCTGTAGTGCAGGTAGATCTTAAAGCTTGGTTTAACCAATTATCAGATGAGCATGATAGGAAACTGACACTGCCCTTGGAAGTGTTATAGACTAGAATGAAAAGAAAAATTGTTGATTTGCTTTTGAGGGTGTAGATAGTGTTAATTTCTTCCACTGCATGTGCTTAAAAGCATCCACTTGTCTGTTCACTTCTGTTTTTTCATCTATCTGGGTGTTGTGTGTTGTCTCACTTTTCATATTGGTACCTTTTTTGCCTCTTTAAAACATTTCATTTTAACATGGGATCATTCTATCTGCCCCTTGAAAATACTCTACTAGTTTGGTTGGGCCTAAGTCATAGAATCAATAAGGTTGGAAAAGGCCTCAAAGATCATCAAGTCCAACCTGTCGCCCAAGACCTCATGACTAACTAAACCGTGGCACCAAGTGCCACATCCAGTCCCCTCTTGAACACCTCCAGGGACAGTCCTTATGGTGTGCCCCTAATGTGACCTTAATCTTGGGGCTGGTCACAGAAGGGCACGTGATAAAGAGGCAGAACTCAGTATAATTGCTTTGCTAGCATTTAAGCTGTTTGACTGATGCTTCATTGTGTTTTGAGGTGGCTTTTAAAAGGTTCCCTTAAGTAGAATATGTTAGTGCATACCAGGCTCTGAGCTGCATGTGATAGACTTCATGTGGTCTTGAGGAACTAGCACTGCTGTCTCTGTCTCCTCCTCCAGCTCCTCCAAACTGACTACTTCATAAAGTTACATAGAGCTGAACTGTATATCAGCATTTTTAATGACCCTGTAAGTCTTTACAGAATTTATAGCTACCTTCCCGACCCCCTCCCCCATCAAGAAAGACTGCTCAGATGTGTAAAGGAACTTCTGATTTTACAGATCTGACCAGAGTAGTCAGTAGCCCTTTGCTTTCCTTCACCAGTCACCTAGTGTGGAAGGTCTAGGTTCATGCAGATGCCAGCTGTAGAGCAGGGACTTTATGTTCATCTCTTATGTTTCATGTAAACAGTACAAAACCTAAACACACTACTCTAATATGTGAGGAGTTTGGGTTGCTTTGTTTGTTTATTTTGCTAATCATGAAGAGGAAAAAAAGATGTTCTCATTAGTGGAAAAAAAAAGGATAAATTTTCTTTGGTTTGGTTTGTTTGGGGGTTTTTATGTAGTTGCATATCCGAAGTTTGTTCTTCTCATGGCAGCTACTGAAACAGCCTTATACAGAATTATTTTTTGAGATCGTAATTTTAGTGTAATCTTTGTTGAGATGGACTGAGGCTTTGACCTGTGTGCTCCATTTAGTTCACTTGAAAAACATTTCAGAATCATAGACTTGTTTAGGGTTGGAGGGGACCTCAAGGATCATCCAGTTCCAAGCCCCCTGCCATGGCCAGGGACACCTCACACTACAGCAGGTTGCTCACAGCCACATCCAGCCTGGCCTTGAAAACCTCCAGGGATGAGGCTTCCACCACCTCACTGGGCAACCTGTGCCAGGCTCTCACCACCCTCACAGGGGAAAAACTTCTTCCCGACATCCAATCTGAATCTACCCATTTCTAGTTTTGTTCCATTCTTCCCAGTCCTATCACTCCCTGACACCCTCAAAAGTCCCTCCCCAGCTTTCTTGTAGCCCCCTGCAGATACTGGAAGGCCACAAGAAGGTTTCCTTGGAGCCTTCTCTTCTCCAAACTGAATAGCCCCAACTCCCTCAGTCTGTCCCCACAGGAGAGGAGCTCCAGCCCTCTGCTCATCCCTGTGGCCCTTCTCTGGACACCTTCCAGCACCTCCCTAACAGGGGCTCCAGAACTGGTCATAGTGGTCCAGGTGGGGTCTCACCAGAGTGGAGCAGAGGGGGGAATCATTTCCCTGGCCCTGCTGGCCACACTTCTCTTGCTGCAGCCCAGGCTCTGCTTGGCTTTCTGGGCTGCAGGTGCTCACTGCTGGCTCCTGTTGGCTTCTCATCCACCAGCACCCCCAAGGCCTTTTCTTCAGGGCTGCTCTCAAGCCAGTTACTGCCCAGCCTGTTTTGGTGCAAATGGATATGAATTAGCAAATGGATATGGAGTGCCTTACTGTACAAATGAGGAATAAATGCATACTTCCTGTCATCAAAGTTCTTTCTAACAGAAGGTATTTTTTGTCTGTCTTGTTGCAGATCAAGCATATGATGGCTTTCATTGAGCAGGAAGCCAATGAAAAGGCTGAAGAAATAGATGCAAAGGTAAAAATGGAAGTTCAGTGTCATTAAGTGCCAAGGAGGGGGGAAAAAAGTGCAAAAAGTGTCATTGTGTCTAACCTCCTGCTGTGGCAGTTGCAGTCAGAGCAGTCCTAGAACCCGTTCAGCTACAGCTTACTTCACCTTGTTACCTAGCGAAAAAATGGTGCTGTCAAATGAAGTTCACATCTGGTAGGTTTTGACAAATTCAACCACATTTGGACTACTCTTTGGCCAAAATTTTCCTTGTGGTTCTTAAATCCAAATCTATTTGTGTGCAAGCTCACTCCTGTTTTCTAAGCAATCAGGAGAGCCGAGTGGTAAAGTGAACAAAGGGAGTGGATTACGTGGGGCACCTTCTCCCACCTCCTGCACATAACTTGATGTCGCTGAGGATTAAAGGAGTTCTCTACATAATTAAGTCTGCTAGGGTTTGTCATAAACTGTTAAGGCTTAATTTTAATTTTGGCTTGATTTGCATAGTGTGTCAGGCAGAAACATTTAGCTGTAAGTTAAAGCATTAATATTAGAGTCATAGAATTGTCAAGGTTGGAAGGGACCTCAGGAATCACCTAGTTCTAACCCCCTGCCGTGGGCAGGGACACCTCACACCAGATCAGGTTAGTAGTCTTGCACAAGGATTTATACATGTACCAAAATGATACAAGATGAAAGTTAAACTGGTTGGATTATGTTGGTTAAAATTTGTTTGTAAGCAGGTTCCTAGCTGTACCTGAAGCTGTGTTCCTAACTGTACCTGAAGGTGTGTAGCCACCTGCAGACTTAATTCTAGCTATGATTTAGTAGGTATCCTAGGGAACTAAAACAGGTATTTATGTTTAAGGCATGAGCTGAATTGCTTGGAGAATTCTTCACTCAGGTTGAGCCACAAGAGACTAATTTTAATACTATCCTAGTGATACAATGTAGATGTTTACCAGAGAAGTAAAGATGGTACCTTGCAACCATAACAATCTGCATTATACCAATAGTGAAGTATCTTGTTGATACTGGACTCAGCTTGTATATTGCTAATAATATTTAATCACAGAATCACAAAGCATTAGGGCTTGAAAGGGACCTCAAAAGATTGAGTCCAAACTCCCTGCCAGAGCAGGATTGCCTAGAACAGACCACACAGGAACACATCCAGGTGGGTTTTGAATGTCTCCAGAGAAGGAGACTCCACAACCTCTCTGGGCAGCCTGCTCCAGGGCTCTGTCACTCTCCAGAAGTTTTTCCTCATATTTACATGGAGCCTCTTGTGCTTCAGTTTGCACCCATTACCCCTTGTCCTATCAGTGGCCATCACTGAAACGGGATGTTCAGTCCCTTAAACTTTTAGAACTGCACAAATATTTGATCAGTACTAAAGCAGACATTCCTGATGATCTGCAAACAGAAGTCAGAAGCTGAGATTGGCTTCTCAGGTGGGAACAGGAAAATTCATCATGTCTTTTCCCATGCTGCCTGGCTAGGCTTTATAAAAAAGGGAATAACTATAGTGGCACTGTCTGTGTAAGAATTGCTTTGATTAATGTTGTGGGCACTCAGGGCTGGGTAGCTTGTTTTAAGTAGAATCTCTTGTGGCCAGACAAGAAACCAATTCTACAAAAATCAGACCTGAAGTTCAGACAAAGTGAGTTTTGATTATCAGTACAGAAAATATAAATATGGTGATTCTGTGCCTGCAGTATAAATAACACATGAAAATGTGTCAGCCCATTGATGAAATAAGCTGTGCCTTAGTTAGCAAGGTTGTAGCTCAGCAGAACCCATCCCAAGCTGCCTTTGGCTTGAGTACTGGTGAAAATGTTTTGTTCATGTGGAACTGTAAATTGTGTTGTCCAGTTTATCTATGATGTGCTCTGAAAGCACGGCTGTTTCATTTTGATTCTGTTTTTTTCAGCCCATGGAATCAGTTTCCACTTCAGTTATTTAATTTTTACTATAGGCAGAAGAAGAATTCAATATTGAGAAGGGTCGCCTTGTTCAGACACAGAGGCTGAAAATCATGGAGTACTATGAAAAGAAGGAAAAACAAATTGAGCAGCAAAAGAAAATGTAAGTTTCTAAAGTTTAGAAGGCCGAGTTCAGAGCCTGAGCTCTCCTTTTATTGCTGAAAATCATGGAGTGTTAGGAAAAGGAGGAGAAACGAATTGAACAGCACAAGAAAGTGGAAGTTTCTGAAGTTAGAAGGCTGAGTTCGGAGCCTGAGCTCTCATTTTGTTGCTAATCTTAAACAGAACTTTTTCCCTGGTAAATTGTAGCAAATATATTTAGTTCTAGCCATGAGTTCTATTTTTGGAGGTGGGGGAAGAAATTGGCGAAGATGAGCTACAAGAATATGATTGTTAGTAAGTGTGGTGAGTGAATCTCATCTTTCTTTACGTGCTTAACGTCTGGAGCTCTACCCTGGTTTGTTACACTGGGACAGATGAGGTTGAGTTTTGGTGGGTGTTTACTGAAGGATATGGTTCTGCATTTATGCAAACTCAGAACCAGATGCAACCAGGATAACAGGCTATGCTGTTAGATATTGTAGTGTTGCTCACAGGATATTAGGGGTTGGAAGGGACCTCCAAAGGTCATCCAGTCCAACCCCCCTGCCAGAGCAGGACCACAGAATCCAGCACAGGTCACACAGGAACACATCCAGACAGGGATGGAAAGGCTCCAGAAAAGGAGACTCCACAACCTCTCTGGGCAACCTGTTCCAGTGCTCTGGGACCCTCACAGTCAAGAAGTTCCTCCTCACATTGAGATGGAACTGTCTGTGCTGTAGTTTCCATCCATTGCCCCTTGTTGCATCATGGGACACAAGTGAGCAGAGGCTGTCCCTGTCCCTTCCTTCCTGACCCCCAGCCCTCAGATATTTATAGAGATCAATTAGATCCCTTCTCAGTCCTCTGCCTTCTCTCTCTTCTCTGTTAACTTTTAAATGTGAAGCATGTAGTTAAATGTTGCAGTTCTCAGATTCTAATGGATTGATTCAATTTTATCACACACCTTGCAGTCAGATGTCCAACCTGATGAATCAAGCAAGACTGAAGGTCCTCAAAGCAAGAGATGACCTTATTGCAGTGAGTATCTCTGTAGTAGATGCAGAGGTTCTGTTTCTGCTATCTGTTAGAAAGTGTTCTAGGCCATTCTCTAAGGAAAAAGATGATTTGTGATTGAGTGATGCTTGCTTCAACATACAAAAATGGTTTTCCCAGCTGCTCTGAAAAGACTCTGAGGATTTAGTCCAGCTTCACTAATCTCCTTTAGCACAGTTTCTGTTATCTTCTCCTTTAGGTAAGTACAGTTCCCTGCCAGGAGTATTGCAGACAGTGGTTTATTTATCATTTGGACAATATTTTGTTTCTTGAAGGAGCAGCATATCTCCCTTGAAGTTCTGCTTGTCTGAAGCAGCAGTTATTCAATAAAGCTGGCATGGCTTAAGCCAGGAGGGCTTAAAATGCCACTAACTGGATTTTTCTCCTTTAGTGGCCCCTAGTACACAAAAAGGTTTGGCTTTTTGTTCTAGTAGGTGACCAAGCTGTGTGTTGATGTACAGGGTGAGTAATTGTTTATCAGAGCAGGCTACATTTAACCTTAGCTCAGTCTTACTCCATGGGATGCAAGATCAACATGGTATGTTCTCATTTTGCTCATTGCAGAGCTTGCAGGTTTCCTGTTACCTCAGAGCCCCTCAGAAACAGTTTGAGTGTTCCCATTCTGCTAGATGGTGCTGTTGAGCTGTTGGGAAAGCTGCAAGACCTGTAGAAGTCAAATAAAAAAACCCCAAAACCCCAAAGGATAATGTTCTAGTGGATGCCACCTTGAAAAAGGAGAGCTAGCAGAAAGACAGTCACCAGTGTATTGATTCTTTAAGCCTAGTTTCAACCTTCAGATTGTATTCACAGAGAGGAGTAAGGTGGGTGGCTGAAGAGCTAACTCTATTGTGATAGTCTCTGCTGGGTAATCTCTTCCTCTTTTATCAGCTGACTCACTCTCATGCTTCTGAGTAATGCATAACACTCTTCCTCATTTTAAAGCATTTAAAGTCATGTGTTGCCAGCTCTTTCTTCCCTTATCAGATTGCCAGTCTCTTCCATGAGCAGGGGAGATAAGCAGTTGCAGAAATGCTGTGTTACTCCAGGGCAGACATGGCATTCAATTGTGATAGTCTCCTATCCTACTACTGCCTGTGTTATATTTAAAAGAAGATGCATTCTTCTTCTAGGCTCTGTGAGGCAGGCCAGTAAAGAGAGGTTTATACCAAATCACACCATTTCTTTATCTGAAGTGGCTATGATGATTCAATTCTCAGGGCCTGTTTGTGTTGACTCAAATTTCTTCCAATGTCAATCCCATTTGGTACTGACTTGCTGAGAAAAGAGGATAAAATCCATCTACTTCAAATTAAAAATAAGCTCTGACTTTTAAATGTTGACTTGCATTTGCTTGCAATTCAAAAATGGCCTTCCAGTGTCTTGAGAGGGCCTACAAGAGAGCTGGAGAGGGACTTTTTAGGGTGTCAGGGAATGATAGGACTGGGGGGATGGAGCAAAAATAGAAATGGGTAGATTGAGACTGGATGTTAGGAAGAAGTTCTTCCCCATGAGGGTGGTGAGAGCCTGGCACAGGTTGCCCAGGGAGGTGGTGGAAGCCTCATCCCTGGAGGTTTTTCAGGCCAGGCTGAATGTGGGTCTGAGCAACCTGCTGTAGTGTGAGGCGTCCCTGGCCGTGGCAGGGGTTGGAACTGGCTGATCCTTGAGGTCCTTTCCAACCATGACAATTGTGTGATTCTGTGAGAAATGCCTAACCTGAATCTTTTTTTGATTACAAACATAGAGTGGATTTCTTTGCTTGAGCACAAAGCTGAAAGATTTGCTTTGGATGACTTTATTACTTTACATTAGGCAACATAGTTTAAGTCTGAATTAAAAGTACTGTACTTTTACTGCTGAGATCTCCCCATTTCGTCAAAAGGGATTGCTGTCAGGTTCGAATGGGATCAGATCAGGGCAGGGAGAAGAGAACTGTTGGGAAGGGGATAGGGTGCCATGCACAGAGACGAAGGTCTAGCTCAGATGAGCACCAGCTGGAGTGTACATTTACATGTTGGCAGGGTGTGATAGCTATAATGGGAGTACAGAAAGTTGGTAGGCATGAAACCAAATGCCAGACAGATGGGCTCTGCTGATCTGATTTCTTCTGAATGTAGGATCTGCTGAATGAGGCCAAGCAGAGACTTGCCAAGGTGGTGAAGGATGCTGCCAGGTACCAGACATTGCTGGATGGACTAGTTCTACAGGTGATTATTTAAATTGAAAACAATAGATGGTAGCAGTTGTATCCTCCTGGGTGTTTTTCTTCCCAAGTAGCCTACTGGAAGTTACAGTTGCATTGGAGTCTAGATCAAATATTGCTGGGTGATCTTTGAGTTTTAAACATCACTTCTACTATACCTCTCAGTCTCGGATTCTGAACAGATAAGGCTGCAGCTTATTTTGAGCTGTAAGCCCCAATGTGCCCTTGGCCCAGTTTCATTATGAGATGCCTGCATATACCCTGTAACATGCATGTCTAGGATTCACACTTCTTCAAGCCTCTCTCATAATCAGCGTTTGACACAAGGTGTTTCTCCAAATCTAGAATTCAATAGTTTTCTCTTTTAAAATCATTTTGGTGCTTGGAACTTAGAGATCCTGACATTGAATTTACTGCTGTGTGACACGTGCCTGTGACAGGCATACCTGGTGCACCATTCTCCAGCCCCAGAAATGAACTGCTAAAAATCCAGTATTGGCCCAGGTCAGTTGTGTGACCAGTGGTGCCACCTCCTGGTGTGACTTGGTCCTCTTACTGGAACCTCAAACCAGCCCTGAGCCTTCTTGTCTACAGTTTGATAGCAGAGTTTCCTAGCAGTGTTTCCTGCCAGCTTGTGATTTCCACTCAGTGTTGTTTCCATGTCCTACCTGTACGTTAAGCAGAGCTGTCTCATTTTTACAAGGTGGCCATGTCTGTCTTGGCTCATTAAATCTGATGCAGGGAGGGTTCTGTACTCATCAGTAATCACAGTTGGGCTCTGTGGTAGGTCTCTTCCAGCTGGAACTAAACCCATTCTATTCTCTCTCATGTATTACTATAGGAACTTCTTGTGGGTTGAGGCTTATGTCCTAACCATAATAGATGATTCCTCCAGAGGGTACAAGGAGCTGAACAGTCCAGCCCAGTGGGTGGACACAGGAAATTGTTATTCTATTCCCACAATGCCTCCATCTCCCCTTTTATAAGGGAACAGCACAAGCTGTCCCTTTTCCTTCTCCCTCCCTCTCTCCCTTCCTGGTGGGCTCCCTTATCTTTGCTATGTGTGGGAGTGGGGCCTGGAGTGACCTGAGTGGGGCCTGGAGCTGGCAAGCTGAATTTTAAGTGTGTCACTCAGGTTTGATAGGGGACTGGGGGCTAGAGAGGGGGGGGGGGGCATTAGAGGCCTGGGGCTTTGGCCTGGTTTGAGGGAGGTTGTATGAAGCTTTGGCCTAAGGAGGTTCTTTGGTGACTGTGAAGCGTTGTGTGTTGTATATGCTTCTACTGTAATACGTAGTTATGACTGGCATTTCCAGTTCTATCCAGGCCTGAGGGGAGTGTTTTACTCCTTTGAGAAGGGTTAAAGCGCTCTGTCTCACTCCTTAAACAGAGACAGAACTGCAAGGAAGGAGTAGTTAGAAGAGGCATCAGAAACAGCTGTATATCTTCTCCAAGAGCTGCATAGGAGAGTGTCAGCTTGTCTGCATGCTCAGCCTACTTAAGCAGCAGTGATCCTTATGTGTGTATGTAAATTGTATGGGCAACTCAGTGCTATGGTACATATGTTTAGCTGCACTTGAGTTCCAAACCTGAAGCTGACAAAGAAACACATCAGCCATGGTTGTAGGCTCTTGCTGAGATATTGGTGCTGTCCTTTCAGAATAAGGTGTATTTGAGAGCAAAGAACTAAATAAAAGAGGCCTATATTGGCAGGTTTTAAGTTTCAGGCTCCTTTCCTTTCTTGGGGTTAAATAATTTCAAGACAAGTAAAATGCTGACTTTCTGCTGCTGTAATGATTCTTGTGCAGGGATTCTACCAGCTGCTTGAGCCCAGGATAGTTGTTCGGTGCCGGAAACAGGATCTCCCTATGGTTAAGGTAAGACACCTGGAACAGTTTGACAGTATCCTGCTCTCAAAGGCTGGGACCTAGCTGCAAGTATTTGCTGCTCAGATCCCATCTGTGTGACAGGAAAACAAGCTAACAAGCTTTGCTTGCTACACTTGTGCAAGAGAGCAAGTATGCTGTTTAAGTTGGGGATCATTTGCTTGATTGGATATTACCTAGGAAACTCAAGACATCCTTACAGTATTAAGGATAATAACAGGGTCTGGCTCATACTGAAGTACATTTGAAAGTCATAGTGAAATACATTTGCCTACTTAAAGGCCTCAATCCTTTCATTTTGTTGCTACAAATGACTGACCAAACTCAAGTGGTATGTGAGCATTTGTCAGTGCTAACTGGAGGTTTATCTCATGTCCTAGACTGCTGTGCAGAAGAGCATTCCCATCTACAAAAATGCCACAAAAAGGGATGTGGATGTTCACATCGACCAAGACAACTTCCTGCCAGAGGAAATGTAAGGAAAATGGGAGTCTCTTACACAGAGCACTCAACTCATGCCAATTTTCAAGCCACTGCTCCTACAAGAACAAGCTCAGAATATTCCCCATGCAAGATCATAGGATCTTAGAATGGTCTGGGTTGGAAGGGACCTCCAAAGGTTATCCAGTCCAGCCCCCTCTGGAGTCAGCAGGGACATCCTCAACTAGATCAGGTAGCCCAGAGCCCTGTCCAGCCTCACCTTGAATATCTCCAGGGATGGGACCCCAGCCACCTCCCTGAGCAACCTGTTTCTTGGGCTGGGGGTGTTCAGCCTGGAGAAGAGAAGGCTCCAGGGAGACATAATTGCCACCTTCCAGTACCTGAAGGGGGCTACAAGAAAGATGGAAAGAGACTGCTTACAAAGGCCTGCAGTGATAGGACAAGAGGCAACGACTTCAAACTAGAGAAGAGCAGATTTAGACTGGATGTTAGGAGCGAAGTTCTGCACCATGAGGGTAGCAGAATGCTGGAACAGGTTACCCAGGCAGGTGGTTGAGGCACCTGGAGATATTCAAGGTGAAGCTAGACAGGGCTCTGGGCAGCCTGATCTAGTTGGGGACGTCCCTGCTAGGTGCAGAGGGGCTTGGACTGGATGACTTTGGAGGTCCCTTCCAACCCAGAGCATTCTGTGATCAGGAGATGTTTGTGTTTTAACAATACAAGAATCTTACCTCTGTATCTGACTTGCCTGATATGGGAGAATGACTCTGCCACACTGTGACTTGGAGATGTACCACACATTTAATGGACTTCTTCTGTCTCCCCCTTTCTAGTGCTGGAGGTGTTGAAATCTATAACAGTGATGGTAAAATTAAGGTTTCCAATACCCTGGAAAGTCGGCTGGACCTTGTAGCCCAGCAGGTGAGTTACTCCAACAGTCTAGGTGAACAAGATGTGATTAACTCCTAGTGTTTCCAGTGTGGTAACTGTCACAGTAGTGTGTGGGACCAAATTTGGATGTGGATGACAAACAAAAGTTAGTTTTGATTGGAGTGAAGCAAATGTTACCTACTGTTGGTGCTTCTCTGCAGCAGAGGTGGCTTTTCCCTGAGTGCTGCCTTTTGTATTAAGCATGAGCACAAAACTCCAGAAATTCTCACTCACAGACTTGTTATGAGTACACTGCAGTCAAGATACGGAAATGCTGAGGCTGACTTGAATTCCTTAAGCTAGCCTGTGGTAGTTTCAGGCTGTGCCTTTAAAATGGTGTGACAGATTTCGAGCAGGGGAGTAGAAGAAGGTAAACAAATCACTGTTGGGTGTGAAAAGGAAAACCAAAGACAATTCCAAGCAATTGCATGGGAGAGAGATCTGCTGTAAGGCTGCTTGTACCAAAACATTCTGGGGGCTTCTCTTCTCTGCTCCCTTTGTGCTCTGCAGGGAGACAAATCTGCTTCTGCTTGACCCTGGCTGCATTGTTCTGGTGAAGTCTAACAGCTACTTTTTCTCTGCTCCTCTCTCCCTTTTGGACAGGAGGTGGGGGGCAGAGGGACAGCTTCCCTGGTTTCTGACCAGGGGGTTCTTGTGGTGTTTGTTAACTGTAAATCCCTGTAAACATTGCAAATCCTGGATACTTTGTGCATATTCCTTGCAGTCCATTGCAGATTGTAGTTTTGCCTGTAAATACAGCTTCCATGTGCTTCCAGCTGAGCTGGCCTGGCAAAGCTAATGTTGGGGGGTAATCTCAAGCCACTACATAGCCTTAGTACTAGAAACTTTAGCTGAGACCTATTATACCCTGGGAAAAACCTAGCTCTGGTCTCTTTCCTGTGCTACAGTCCTTTAAGTCTAGAGGGCAGGTGGTGATGTGTGATCAGATAAAGGCTTCAGAAGACTCAAATGGATGGACTTGTTAAATTCACAACCTAACCTAGCTAGCACACAGGGCCTGCACTGGCAAGTGGCTTGTCCATTGTGTATAACCAATATACCCTTTCTTCACAGATGATGCCAGAAATCAGAGTGGCTCTCTTTGGTGCTAATGCCAACAGGAAGTTTTTGGACTAAGCCTCTATGAGGGAAGGTGGGAATCTGTTCCACTGCCATACTGAAGGGGATGCAAAAGCATCTGCTGGTTTGGAATCTTGAGATGTAACATACCTTGTCACCTACTATCTGTTCTTCAATGGAATAATTTTGCATACCTGCTGTGCTTAGTCTCTCCACTTGTGGTTAGAATGTGTTGCTTGAAGGATGTGAAGACATGCATATTCATCCAGCAGTGACACTAGGCAACGAAGGTGTGGGGGCTTTCTTTGCAATGTTGTAGCTCTCTAAAGACAAGTGCTGCTTTCAGGGCCACTCTCTCTGCTTTGGCCACCTCTCTTTTCAAGTTGTTTAATCTGTGAAGTAGATTCCTATGCTGCCCGTGGGAAATCCCTTCTCAGTCAAGGTCTCCAGTGTTAGAGAAGGCATGCATTCCTTCCCAGGGCAGTGGTTAAATTCATGTTCCTTGGTCAGGCATTTTTCTGTTCTGTATATGTGATTTGAAAAGGAAAAAAAAAAAAGAGCCTGTACCACATTATTTATTGAAATAAAACTCTGTGTGTGTATGAAATTCTTTGTAGTTTCTCTCTGGGGGATTGGCAGCAGCTTGTGAAAAGAGGGCTTGTGTGGGTATAAGGCCTCACTGCTTGAGGCGCTGCATCACAACTGTGCTGTGAAGCCAGAATTCAAGTGCCTGGAGTACTGTCAAAGCTATTTGCTTGACTAACAGTAGGTTGTATGCAAGCCTTTGGAACAGGGCTCTAGGATAAGCTACGCTCTTATCGTAGAATCAATAAGGTTGGAAAAGATCATCGAGTCCAACCTGTCACCCAACACCTCATGACTAACTAAACCATGGTTTCAAGTGCCATGTGCAGTCCCCTTTTGACCACCTCCAGGGATGGTGACTGCACCACCTCCCTGGGCAGCAAATTCCAGTGGCAAATAACTTCCTACAAAGCAGGTCAAGAGTTTTGCTCCCACAGTCTTTGGTAAGAGAGAAGTGGAGTGACACATCTGTGCTCCCTGACTGCAGCAAATGTGATCCATTTCAGGTGACAGGTTTGGTGCTTCTGTGCAGGAGACCCAAACCACAGAGTCAGCTGCTGCTCCTAAACTCCTCCCTGTTGGTAGGAGCTGTTAACTTGAGTAATGGTAACATAACTATTCATGATCTAACTTGTGAAGTTATACTAACAGTTTCTTCTCCTTTGCTTCTGCAGTAATGGCTAGTGTTGTCTCCACCCTCTGTGGTGTAGGGCAGAGAAATCCCTGAGGTGACTTTCCACACAACAAGCCTGTGCCAGAGTTCCTGACTCTTCACCTGGCTAGCCCTCAGTTCTGAAACTTGTTTCATGGAAATAAGAAACCCCTCAAATGATTTGCTGCTTGCCTATGTTTTGAAATCATCATCTTTAAGTATTGCAGTGATTGAGGAATGGCAGAAATTGTACATTGTGCCAGGAGCAGTACTTGCCAACCTGCAGCAACATTACTTTATGCAGTGGTTTTAACCTGAGGCCCTTTTCTTCTCGAGATGAGGTACATGCCCTCAGGAAAATCACAGAACATTAGAGATTGGAAGGGACCTCCAGAGATCATCCAGTCCAACCCCCTGCCAGAGCAGCATCACCCAGGGCAGTCTGCACAGGAATGCATCCAGGGGGTTTGGAAAGTCTCCGGAGAAGGAGACTCCACAACCTCTCTGGGCAGCCTGCTCCAGGGCTCTGGCACCCTCACACCAAGGAAGTTTCTCCTCAAGTTGAGGTGAAATCATCTATGGTCAAGTTTGTATCCATTGGTCCTTTTCTTATTACTGAGCACCACTGAAAAGAGATTCTCCCCCTCTTCTTGACCCCCACCCCTCAGATATTGATAGACATTGATCAGATTCCCCTCTCGGCCTTCTCCTCTCCAGACTAAACAGCCCCAGGGCTCTCAGTCTCTCTTCACAGGGCAGATGCTCAAGTCCCCTGAGCATCCTCCTGGCTCTCTGTTGGGCTCTCTGTCTCTCTTGAACTGGGGAGCCCAAAACTGGACACAGTACTCCAGGTGTGGTCTCAGCAAGGCAGAGTAGAGGGGAGAAGAACCTCCCTAGCCCTGCTGGCCACACTTTTCTTGCTGCAGTGATAACTCACTGCTTTTTAACCTTCTCCCAACCTTGCTTTGAGAGTCTTGTGATATCCTAATTAACCTGGGCAGAGCAAAGCCTTGTATTCCTGAGACTGCTTTTCATTTGGTGTACAATGGAAAGGAGTACCTCACGAGCGACTCTGTAATCTGTGAGTCATCGGTCTGTCCTGAAGTATCCAGCCTAGTTTGCTGGTTTAGAGGTGATCCCATGAGGCTGGGGTCAGATTGGCTGGAGAGCAGCCAGGCAGAAAGGGACCGAGGGGTATGGGTTGATAGTAGGCTGAACATGAGCCTGCAGTGTGCCCAGATGGCCAAGAAGGCCAATGGCATCCTGGCCTGCATCAGGAACGGTGTGGCCAGCAGGAGCAGGGAAGTCATTGTGCCCCTGGACTCAGCACTGGTTAGGCCACACCTTGAGTCCTGTGTCCAGTTCTGGGCCCCTCAGTTTAGGAAGGACATTGAGACTCTTGAACGTGTCCAGAGAAGGGCAACAAGGCTGGGGAGAGGCCTTGAGCACAAGCCCTATGAGGAGAGGCTGAGGGGGCTGGGGTTGCTTAGCCTGGAGAAGAGGAGGCTCAGGGGAGACCTTCTTGCTGTCTACAACTACCTGAAGGGAGGTTGTAGCCAGGTGGGGGTTGGTCTCTTCTCCCAGGCAACCAGCACCAGAACAAAAGGACACAGTCTCAAGCTGTGCCAGGGGAAGTTTAGGCTGGAGGTGAGGAGAAAGTTCTTCACAGAGAGAGTCATTCGCCATTGGAATGTGCTGCCCAGGGAGCTGGTGGAGTCACCATCCCTGGAGGTGTTCAAGAGGGGATTGGACGTGGCACTTGGTGCCATGGTTTAGTAGTCATGAGGTGTTGGGTGACAGGTTGGACTTGATGATCTCTGAGGTCTTTTTCCAACCTTACTGATTCCATGATCCATGACCCCATTGGCTCTCTTGGCCACAAGGGCACATTGCTGTCCCATGCAGAACTTGCTGACCCCCAGTACCCCAAGGTCTTTCTCTGTGGAGCTGCTCTCCAGCAGGGCAGTCCCTAACCTGCACTGGTGCCTGCTGTTGTTCCTCCCCAGGTGCAGGACCCTGCACTTGTCCTTATTGAACTCCATGAGGTTTGCTTGCAGCCAGCTCTCAGCCTGTCCAGCTCTGGCTGGGTGGCAGCACAGCCTGGCAGGTGTCAGCCACCCCCAGTTTTGTGTCATCAGGAACTTGCTGAAGGCACACTCAATCCCCTCAGCCAGGTTGCTAATAAAGACATTGAGCAAAACTGGACCCAGTACTGATCCCTGAGCAACACCACTGGCCCCAGGCCTCCAAGTTGACTCTGTGCCACTGATGACAACCCTCTGGACTCTGCTGTGGAGCCAGTTTTCAACCCACCTCATGGAGACTCTAAATGCTAGCTAAGCCTCTCCTTGCCTCATTTCTCTCAAATGGAGATCCACTTCCTAAGATGATGATGAGGTTGTTTTGCCTAAATGTGCCAGCTCTGGTTTTCCCTGTGGGTGGTTTGTGGTGTTCTTTGGGTGCTTTACCTTTCAACACGTGGTTCTTTGGGCACTAAGTGTATCTGAGCTGGAGTCCTCTTTCTCGATTTTCAGAGAGCATTTACAGCTTTCACCTTTGCAGCTGCCAGTGGTCAAGCTTCCTGCCTCAGCACTTGGCTCTGGTTTTGTGACACACCTGTAGTGAGGGAAAGCTGCCTGTGGCTGTTCAGGCTGGGTGCCTCCTGTTACTGCCTAGTAAGTTACACCTCTGCTATCCCCAGTGTCCAACCCCATAAGGTGGGCACAGGAACGAGCTTGTTTTTACCCTTGAATCCTGCCCCCTATAAATCCATCTGCAAAGTCGTTCTCATCCCCTTTCTTCCCTCTCTGCTCCCATGGGAGATGCTCCCTATCAGGTAATGGTGGGGAGTATCTCAAGGCCTCTTAGGCCTCCCTAGGCCTAATGCCAGGAGGAGAAGGGGGAGGGGCAGTCTCAGACCTGGCCAGCCTGAGACCAGCCTAGCAGTGGGGGGGGAAGAAAGAGCCCTGGGGGTTTTGGGTGTACCCTCAGGTGGGGAGAAGGGAAGTGTTGGGAGGCCTTTGGGTGTGCTGTCAGGGACTGTGTGTGCTTTGGGATTCTTTGCCACTGTGCTTTGTAGTCTCTGTAAAACACCCATTGCTTTTCCATTCAAACTTTCCCTCAGTTCTGCAATCATTTGTGTGATGTCATTCTTTTGCCCCCCCAGGAGCAACAGAGGATCTGTCTGGCCTCAAACCAGGATACTTTCACACATGCCTGGCTTAACTGTGTTGTTTCTTGGTTCAAATAGCACTTTGTGGAACACATTTCTTTGGGTCATTTCTGACAGTTTCATCCAGCTCATCAGTAGGCTGCCTGCCAGTGTTTTGGAAATGCAGTTGAATGCCTTTGGACACTGAGAGAGAGTTGAAAGACAGTGCAGCACATGTAAATAAAATTGTGAGGAGTGAGAGGAGGAGAGTGCTAGTCTTTCACAGGGGCCATACACTATGAATATTTGATCCTGTGCTCGATGAAAAGACTGCAAACAAATCATAAGATCCTCTCTAAAGAAGTGAATGGCTTGGATTTGGCCACCACCTCTCAAAGATGTAGCTTTCATGTTGTCCTAGTGCTGCTGCTACCCTTATATCTGAGGGCTGGGTGTCAGGAGGTAGGGGACAGGCCCTGCTCACTTGCTCCCTGGGATAGGACAAGGAGCAATAGATGTGAGCTGCAGCACAAGGCGGGGCAAGGGGGAACTTCTTTACTGTAAGGGTCACAGAGCACTGGGGCAGGCTGCCCAGAGGGATTGTGGAGTCTCCTTCTCTGGAGACTTTCAAGGCCTGTCTAGATGTGTTCCTGTGTGACCTGTGCTGGCCTCTATGGTCCTGCTCTGGCAGGGGGTTGGACTCAATGATCTCTTTGGGACATCCTGTGATCTGTGATCCTTGGGACACTGACGTGGGCAGTTGTGTAACGCACATAGATGAAGTCACAGGCAGGAGAAGCTAAAGGTCAGGAAACAGAGACAGATGGCTCTGTTGTACATCATTCTGCAGTGATTTGGTGAAGAAAAAGTTAAAAGTTATCAGCACTTTGGGTGATGCCAGTAGCATGCTCAGCTGTGACACAAAGGGGTTCTTTGTGTAAGTTCTGGTGGTCTGCTGCTTTTGTGAAGGCCTCGAGGCTTTCACACATCCAGATCCTGTGCATTTTTACCAGCAAAGTAACAACTCTCTGACTGTGGAGCTCAGAGTGGAAGATGCTGGAGTTGCTGGTTTGTACCTTCCTATGCAGAAAAGAGGAAGAAATAGCTGCTGTCATAATTGCAGATGAAAATTAGCAACTTGGAGAATGTTTTTAGCATGAGCCACTTAGCCAGCAGTGATTTGAAGCAGGTCCTCAAGAAACAGTTCATGTGTATTGCAGCCACTATCTGAGTCTGGTGGTTTAGTACCCTCTGCTCTACTGCAGGCTGCCTGAAGCACTTAGAATCATGGAATCAGAGAATGGTAGGGGACCTCTGGTAGGGTATCCCATTGAGGCCCATGGATGTGTGGATGTCCAGCCTGTCTAGATGATCTCTAACCCAGTCCCCCTTGAATGAGGGAGAGTCTGCCTTCCTCCAGATTTTCCCTCTTACCTTTAGACAGAGGATTGGTCTTAGCAGTACAGGCTGAAGCAAAGAAGCCATTCATTAACTTCCTGCACCTGGGAAGGAAGAATAAATTGCACCAGTACAGGTTAGGAGGTGATCTGCTAGAGAGCAGCCCTGTGGAGAAGGACCTGGGAGTCCTGGTGGGCAACAAGGTCTGCATGGGACAGTAATGTGCCCTGGTGGCCAAGAAGGCCAATGGGATCCTGGGGTGCATTTAGAGGAGTGTGTCCAGCAGATCCAGGGAGGTTCTTCTCCTCTGTTCTGCCCTGGTGAGACCTCACCTGGAATATTGCATCCAATTTTGGGCTCCCCAGTTCCAGAGGGACAGGGATCTGCTGGAGAGAGTTCAAGGGAGGGCTACAAGGTCTCTGAAGAGGTCAAAGTTGTTAGGGTTGCACTCTTACTTACCATCCTGCTACCACATGCATGATTCTGAACTCCCCATCTCATGTCACTGCAGCCAAGGCTGCCTGGTTTGTTGTTTGAGCTGTACTGCTAATTTAAGTAAACTTAGGATCTGCAGTTGTTTTTTTCTTGCTGATCTACCTGATGACCTAGGGCACAGCAATGAAGATACTGATCACAGAATCACAGAAACATTCAGGTTGGAAAAGAGCCTCAGGATCACCAAGCCCAACCCAGAACCCTGCTCTACAAGGGTCACCCCTGAACCATAGTCCCAAGCACCATATCCAAGCCACCTTTAAACACATCCAGGCTTGGGGACTCCACCACCTCCCTGGGCAGCACATTCCAAGGCCTGACCACTCTTGATGGGAACAAATTCTTCCTACTGTCCAGTCTGACCCTGCCCTGCTGCAGCTTGAGGCTGTTCCCTCTTGTTCTATCACTAATTACCTGTGAGAAGAGACCAGCACCAACCTCTCCACAACCTCCTTTCAGGGAGCTGTAGAGAGCCATGAGGTCTCCCCTCAGCCTCCTCTCTTTCACACTAACCATCCCCAGCTCCTTCAGTCACTTTCCATCAGATTTCTTCTCCAGGCCCTTCCCAGCTTCCTTGCCCTCCTCTGCCCTGGCTCCAGCACCTCCACATCTCTCTTGGATTGAGATGCCCAAAACTGGACAGAACACTCAAGGTGTGGCCTCCCCAGAGCTGAGTACCAGGGGACAATCACCTCCCAGCCAGGATGCCATTGGCTTTCTTGGCCACCTGGGCACACTGCTGGCTCATATTCATCCACTTTGTACAAGCACAGAAAGTAGTCCAGCTGGATATAGTAAACAAGCCCTAAGCCAGACTCCACACATTACGAAGCTGGCCAAGTCCAGGGAACGAAGGCAGCATTAAATCAGGCTTCTGGTGAAAGAGTGAAATTGTGATGGGAGAAGCAAGCACCACAGATTAATGGGAGAATGGAGAGCTGGTTCTGCCTAGTGCTGGAAAAGGAGTTAGGGAAATAGATCATCTTGCACTTGTTCTGCACAGTTGGCAGTGGAAAATTTAAGGGCAAGTTTGACACCAAGTGATCAGCAGAGGACTTAAAATGTTACTGCACATCTGAGTCACAGCCCCTTTTTAGTACTTAGTTTTCACACTGAGAGGTATTACCATTAATCAGAGAGGCACATGCCGGATGAATGATCCCTGGAGGTGCAAGCAAGTGTCAAGGTGAGAGAAAGAGTAGAAGGAAACAACCAGAAAGCACCAAGAACTGGGACCTGGGATGTCTTTATTAAGCCAGTAGCAGTTGATAGAGCTGTAACTTATGAAAGGAAGCTCTGAGCTGGCTGTCAGGAGGTAAAACTGGTAGTGATAGGGTGAGCATGCTGCAGGGAGGCTGCTACAGTGCTCAGCTCTCTGCTAAGAGCCAGGCCAGGAGGAAAGCGCAAACATGGTTTCTACTGAACAAGCCTTGAGCATCCAGCTCAGGGATGAATCCTGCCATGAAAGCCCTGCTACAGGCTTTTGGGTGCTTACTGTCCAGAGGGGTCATGGCTCCTGGTGTGCAGCTGAAGGCAAGCTGGTCCCTTTCTTGTCATGTGTCCCTGTCCTGCACTGCTGATGTTAGCAAGCAGTGGGAAATAAATAAGGGAAGAATATGCATCCTTGTTGGGAAATGGAAGAGAGCTCACACAGACCAATAGCATCTGCAGTACAAGGAGGCTGGAGTCATCTCCACACATCCACAGCCTGTGCCTAAGGTAGTCTGGGAGATTAAGAGAAAACAACCCATACATTGCATTGCGAAGATATTTCAGCAAGTGAAGAACAGGGTGGGAAAAATGGGGGAAAGAAACAAACAAATAAATAAACCAAAACCCCAACTGCTTCAGGGGAAACTTCGAAGCAAAACATTTTCCTTGATGAAGTGAACTCTGAGCTGCTGTTCTGAGGAGCAGTAAGACAAGACTGCAGTACAGCAGCTTGGCAAAAGGTGTTTAGCCTGAGCCGAGGCAAAAGGTGTTTAGCCCAGAGCGAGAGCCCAGACAGACTGCAGCATGGTTTGGCTGTTTGCCATTTGGTACAGACAGCTCAGAGAGGCAGGTGGGTGCCCCCCATCCTGCCTCTCAAACATGTCTGGAGGGAGCAGGCTGTGACAAGGAGGCCCTTCCAGGGCTGGGAAGTTCCTGCTGCTTTCAGCCAATGCAGAGCTGGCTGTGAAACTCTTCCTAGGCATCTCTTTCAGAGCATCCCATGCTGCTTCCTTGGCTTTGCTTTAGAGAAAGCCAGGAATGCATCTGTACAGGAGGTTAAGAATCATGCTGACAGCCTGCCAGAAAATGTCATTTCTCAGCCCATGTTACAGGATGGAGATCAAAAGCTGTGAAAGTCAAGGCTACCACATTATTTTAGGTAGTTCAAGGCTGATGTGAGAGACTGCAGAGTGAAATCATGGACGGGTCCCTCCCAGCATTTCTGATGGCCTTTTCCCATCCTGTGTGCAAGAGTGTTTGCATGAGGTCAGGCTCTTTTTGCAGACAGTTCCTGGCCCACACCTGAACACCAAGCAACTGCACATGCCCAGCCTAGCACCAACTGCAAGCCCTGGGGCTGTTCAGGATCCTGGATGATATCCTACCATCTGCCAGTGGCAGAAACATCCTTTTTTTCACACAAAGACATTCAGCAGAAGACTTCAAACTGTGAGATTAGCAGGTGATTGGGTTCTGCATGGCTTTGAATTCACAGCATGAATCTCTAAGGTCTAAAACACTTGGTGCCTCTCTAGCCAACTGCAGGGCATAACAGGACATTCATACAATTGTCAGGGTTGGAAAGGACCTCAAGGGTCATCCAGTTTCAACCCCCTGCCATGGGCGGGGACACCTCACACTACAGCAGGCCAATGCCATTCTCCAGCAGGATATTCCTCAGCCTTCTACACATTATGTCAGCAGGCCTGAAGTGGTTGCTTTCATCCAGCCTGAAGCATTTGCTCTTCAGTTGCACTAAGTGACCTTGTGTGAAGTCATCTGGAGTTGTAAAGGAAATAGGAGCCACCATCTGGCTTTTTTTCTGTTTCTTATTTAATATATTGCTACCACATCTCCTTGCATCTGATCATCTTTATTGCTCTGTGCTACTCATTCCCTTTCCATCTTGTGGCTCCATGTTTCTTTTAGCACCAGCTACGTGCAGTGGCTCTCAGCAATGGTTGCAAACACCACCTGGGTAGCCAGGCTGGTGATGGCTCTCACCTTGCTGCCGTGGTCTCAAACTGCACCAGGGGAGGAAGAAGTTCTTCACAGGAAGAGTGATTTGCCATTGGAACGGGCTGCCTGGGGACGCGGTGGAGTCACCATCCCTGGAAGTGTTTAAAAAGAGACTGAATGAGGCACTTAGTGCCGTGGTTTAGTTGATGTTACATGTGCTCCAAACCCCCCTGCCCCCATCTCCATCAGCGGAGGTTTGAATGGGGAAAGACAAAGGTGCAAAGTCGCCTTCCCCTTCGCCTGGGGACAGGCAATTAGTGCCCATTCTTCCCACCAGCAAGGAGGTTCCTGCCCCGTGGGGAAGTCCGCTGGGTTTGGGAGCTATGATTAAGCAGGATGCTTCGCACCCATTCTACACTGGCCTTGGTCACACTGTCGAGAAACACCTTTAACAGAGTGGGCAGAAAGCCATCGGGGGTCTTGCCATCATCTTGCTCCTGCCCTGGCTCTCGCTCTCCTGCTCTGGCTCTCGCCATCACTTTGCTGCTGCTCCTGCCCTCTCTCTCACGCTCCTGCTCTGGCTCTCACCATCACCTTGCTGCTGCTCCTGCCCTCTCTCTCACGCTCCTGCTCTGGCTCTCACCATCACCTTGCTGCTGCTCCTGCCCTTGCTCTCCTGCTCTGGCTCCCACCTTCATCTTCACTCTTCTTCACTCAGACCTGGCTTCTCCCTGGACTCTGCCTGCCGTGGAGTGACCCTGACTGCCGTGAAACCTGCTGCTTTCTTGCAGTGCTGCTGCTCACGAGTTTCCCCTCGTAGCAGCTGTGTCTGTGGACACTTTGATTCTGACAGGTCCTTTTCCTTTGGATCGTGCTGCATTATCCACACATTGGTTTATAAACCCTGCAGTTCCTGGAGCCTGCCACTGAGGAGAAACCTGGGGACTGAGGCCAAATTCCTGCTCCGTCCTCATGAGTACAACCCGGCGTTCCCGTCGTCCTTCCCAAGGTTCCTGGCTTGCCTCTGATTTCAAGTGGGGTAAAGCTATGTTGTGCCTTGGCCTTTTCCATTTTCTGAAGTCTCTGAATTGTACTAAAGTTGCCCATAAGCATCCTGGTGGAATTCGTGACCGAACAGCCTGTCGCTAATCAAATCAGGTTTTATGCCTATTTTGGGGGCAAGGTTTCAGGAAAAAGAAAGATCACTCTGTTTTTATAATTCCAGCCTCATTAATTCAGCCCCTATCAAGTCAGTTGATCAGATGGTGTTGGGTGATAGGTTGGACTTGATGATCTCAAAGGTCTTTCCCAGCCTGGTTAATTCTGAATTCTGGGTGGGCTGGTGTCCATCCCCAGGGCCCGAGGCCCTGATGCTCCCTTCAGAGACAGACTGGCCCCTTGCCAGGGCACTGCCATCACCCTGTGCCATCAGGGAGGCAGAAAGCGAAAGCTCTGCTGTACCTACTATGGCTTTGCTTTTTTCCACAGCAGCCTGTGTCTAACCTGGTAACTACAGCTGTCGGTTAGTTCTAGGTAACCATCATCTGCTTTTCCAACCTGGTAGCTGGCAGCAGTGGGGCCATCCTCCAGGCAGGAGACAGCTGTGCTGCACCTTGACACAGCATTTCTCCACAATACATGTGGAAAGTTAAACTCCATGAGTTCTCTGCGAGAAGAGATGGGCAAGAGCCTGCTTGACTCATGAGTTACTTGCTGGTAGCTCCCTTCCACCTGTCACAGTGCAGAGATGGGGAAAAAACCTCTGTGCAACCCTAAATGGGAACCTTCCACCTGCAGCACCTAGAAGGGAGGTTTGTGCTCACCTTGGTTCTCTGCCTGAGGTCCCTGTAAGCCTCCCAACCCCTCAATTAGCTAATGCTTGGAGAAAAGAAGAGAGAGGCAAACCCTTGCAGCAAACCCTTGGAGCTGCCCACAGCTTGGCTGCTTTACTTCAGTAAGGCTGTCTCCATGCCGCTGAGTGACTTGCTAGAAGTTGGGCATCTCCCTTTGCTTTAGTTTTAACCTCTTGGCTGCTGATTTAGACCAGTGGGCTCACAACTTTTTCTGCACCCCTATTTGAGAAGCAACTACGTAGTGCAAATACAAACAGGCACAAGTACAGGTTAGGGGCTACCACAGGACTATGAGGGGATAAGAGGGCTGCAGAAATTTGCTGGGGGCACAAGTGGACATCTCAGGGCAGGGGGCATGTAGTTCCTCATCACCATGTGGAGCTGTAACAACCCCTCAGCTGCTTTCAGTCATGTGGGATAGGGCAGGAGGTGCAGGGATGCTGCAGAGTCTCATCCAGATGATGGGTGCCTTTGCCTCCCACCCCCAAGAAGCAGCAAATCTCAGAGGCAGTGAAGAGGGCTGGAAAACCCTCAAGGCACCCCACACTCTCTGCCTCCCAGTGCTGGCTGCCAGTGGTGGGAGCAAACGGGTGCCTGTCCCAGCCGGCGCAGCCTGGGCTGCAAGGAATGCCAAAGACTTCGGGAGGTTTGGAAAGCATACAAAGGAAGGGAAGGGAAATATCTTGGACAGGAGATAGAGAGCATAAGTCTTTTGGGAGGCACAGGAGTGTGTGTGTGTGTGCATGTGTGACTGGAGGATGCAGGGAGCAGCAACTTTGACCTCCCAGGACGTCTGGCGCGAGGGCATCCGCCACACATCTGCACACAGGGCAGGGCCAGAGCCTGCGTGACTGGGGGAGGCAGCTGAAAACCCAGGCAAGACGCTTGCTGTTTCCCATGCTCCCTGCACCCTCGCCTTCAAAGCAGGCAGGCATCATCAGCCCCAGAGAAAAGGCAGGCACTGTTGGAGCCAAGCCCCAGTTCCCTGCCAAAGCCCTGGGGTGAGCACTGTAGTGCCCTACACTGCTCTGCGTAATGTGGAAGCTGTGGATGCAGCTTGGAGGGGTTCCTGGGCTTGAAGGAGATCAGGTACAGCAGGGCCTGGGGAAAGGAGAGTGACCTTTGGGATGTGTGCCCTCAGTTTAATTTCAGTGAGGCCTGGAAATGGGCATCCTGAGCCGAGATGGCATGATGTGCCCCCCAGGATGGGAAAAGGGTGCTGGGCAGGGTAGTAAGGGGGGACAGTGTTTGGTGTTTTGGCAAAACCTGCTCTGGCAGGGGGGTTGGACTCAAAGATCTCCAGAGGTTCCTTCCAACCCATAACATTCTGTGAGCCTGTAAATGGCAGCACTCTTGGGACCAGCATCCGGAGTACAAAATCCACTGCACACCAGCCCAAGCCCACAGCTGCTGGCCCTGTTCAGCTGCTGCGGTGGTCACCAGCTTGTGGGACATCAAAGATGCTGAGTCCCAGCACTGCTGACTCAATTGCTTTAAAAAAGACCCCCAAGAGATTTTCTTACATGGTAAAAGAGGTTTGTTTTGTCTTGCCATGTGAGCAGCAAGGGCTTTAGAGTTTGGCTTCAGAGGCAACATTTTTCAGTGACAGTCAAGCAGCATCACCTGCAGCTCAGCAAACAGAAGCCAGCCCTGCCTGGACTCGTGCCAGAATCACAGGCTGTGGCAGAAAGCACTGATGGCAGGTTCTGGCCCGGCCCTCCAGCCAGTTCCCAACCCAGCGCAGAGTGTTGCTGCCCATGCCACGAGCTGACAGCTTAGCCAGCAGTTTGCTGTGGGGGACGGTGTCAAAGGCCTTGCTGAAGTCCAGGTAGACCACATCCACAGGCCTCCCCACATCCACCAGGCAGTCACCTGGGCATAGAAGGAGATCAGGTTGGAGAGGCAGGACCTGCCCCTCCTAAATCCATGTTGGCTGGGCCTGAGCCCTTGGCCATCCTGCAGGTGCACAGTGATTGCCCCCAGGATGATCTGCTCCATCATTTTCCCTGGCACTGAGGTCAGGCTGACTGGCCTGTAGTTTCCGGGTTCCTCCATCCGACCCTTCTTGTGGATGGGGACCACACTGGCCAGTTTCCAGTCATCTGGGACCTCACCGGTCAGCCAGGACTGGAGGAAAATGATGGAGAGCGGCTTGGCAGCTCACCTGCCAGCTCTCTCAGGACCCTGGGATGGATCCCATCCGGCCCCATGGACTTGTGAGTGTCCAAGTGGCTCAGCAGGTCCCGAACTAATTCCTCATGGATATCCAGGGCATTACACTGCTCCCTGACCCCATCCCCCAGCTCAGGAGGCCACTCGTCCTGAACTCCTCCTGCCTTGCTGTTAAAAACTGAGGCAAAGAAGGTGTTCAGGACCTCAGCCTTTTCCTCATCTTTAGTCACCGTGTTCCCCTCCAGGTCCAATAGGCAGTGCAGGTTCTTCCTGCCCTTCTTTTTGGCATTAACATATTTGTAACAATGCTTTTTATTGTCCTTCACAGAGGTGTTCAGCCTCAGCTCCAACTGGGCTTTTGCCTCTCTAATTTTTTTTCCTACATAATCTAACAACTTCTTAAAACACACCTCGAGAAGCCTTCCCCTCCTTCCAAAGGTGATACAGCCTCTTTTTTCCCTTAGTTCCTTCAGGAGCTGCTTGCTTATCCAGGCCGGTCGCCTCCCCCGCCGGCTCATCTTTTGGCAGATGAGAACCGCCAGTTCCTGTGCCTTCAAGAGCTCCTGTTTGAAGTAGGTCCAACCCTCCTGGACCCCTCGGTTCTTGAGGGCTGATACCCAGGGAACTTTGCAGATAAGTTTCCTAAACAGGCTGAAGTTTGCCCTCCGGCAGTCCAAGGTGAAGGTTCTGTTGGTGCTCCTCCCTGGCTCCCTGCATATTGAACACTTCACCATCTCATGGTCGCTGCACCCCAGGCAGCCTCCCACGGTCACGTCTCCCACCAGCCCTTCTCAATTGGAGAACAGCAGGTCAAGCAGAGCCTGACCCCTGGTAGGCTCACTTAACAGCTGCATCAGGAAGTTGTCCTCCATGCGCTCCAGGAATCTTCTGGACTGCCTCCTCTCTGCTGAGTTAAGTTCCCAGCAGATATCTGGCAGGTTAAAGTCACCCACAAGGACAAGATCTGATGACCTTGAGACAGCCTCCAGTTGCTTATAGAATGTTTCATCTGCCTCCTCATCCTGGTTGGGTGGTCTATAACAGACTCCAACCAGGATATCAGTTTTGTTGGTCTGCCCCCTGATTTTAACCCACAGGCTCTCAATCCCTTCATTTTCCACCTCAAGTTGTGTGGCAGAGAGTGATTCCCTAATTAATCCCAGTGGTCTGATAAGTAACACAAAGTTAGTTGTATGAACTAATTCATGCTCTCTCTTGGTTTCTGTGCTTTAGCAGATACCAGCTGGTAGCTTTTGCTTGGCTGTTGCTGACCTTGGCTGTGTTTCTTTGTTAAGTGCTAACGAGCTGCTCTCTGCTTTTCTCTTCTTTCTTTATCCCACGTCTGGGGGAGAAGAGAGGGGAAAGCCATTACTAGCCCCCTGGTTTTGTCCAGGGGGCTTCTTGTGCTGTCTATAAATTGTAAATATGTGTAAATATTGTCTATTTTGTACATACTCACTGCATTCCATAGTTCTAGATTTCAGTGTGCCTGTAAATACAGCTTCATTTGCTTTCCAACTGAGCTGGTCTGGCAATTTTATCCTGGGGGGTTAATTTCAACCCACCACACTATCACACGTGCATGTGCAATAGCCCATGCTGCCTTCTCCTTCAGATCCAACATTTGGCTCCTTGTGGAATACACCAGCCCTGGTCTGACCTCCTCAAAAAGTCTGTTTCAGTGATAGTCTTTATACCTTTCCACCTGGAGAAGAAGCTGCCCCTGGGCTGCCTCTCCATAGGACAGATTTGTGTCAGGGGTCTTAGCTCTCTGTTTTTTAACCCCAGCTAGCAGCTAAGAACCACACAGCTGCTTGCTTTCTCCTTTCCAGAGGAGGGAATCTAAGGGTAAAACTGAGAAGACTCATGGGTTGAGATAAGGACATTTAATAGGCAAAGCAAAAGATGTAGCTGCAAGCAAAGCACAACAAGGACTTCATTCACTACTTCACATCAGTGGGCAAGTGTTCAGCCATCTCCAGGAAAGCATCTCAGGGGATGCCACCACTGTACCTGGTCCCTTACAGGTTCCCAGCAGCTAGAAGAAAGCAATAAGGTGTTGGACACTCTCAGAGCTGTCTCACACCTGGAACTCAGCCACCAGGAACCACTGCAGGGCAAAGGGTGGGAGGCAGGTCAGCCAAGGGGGAGGATGTGAGGTTTGGTGTGCTGGCTCTTAGGGAGCTGGGTGCTGACGTGTTGGGGACAGAAAAAGGCAGAAAAGAGGTTTGGGCTTTGTGTGACTTTATTAGAATCAATGAATTGTCAAGAGTTGGAAGGATCATGCAGTTCCACCTGAGGAGTGAGGCAGGGATCACAGTATCACAGTATCACAGTATTACCAAGGTTGGAAGAGACCTCAAAGATCATCAAGTCCAACCTGTAACCACAAACCTCATGACTAGACCATGGCACCAAGTGCCACATCCAGTCCCCTCTTGAATGCCTCCAGGGATGGCGACTCATCCACCTCCCCGGGCAGCCCATTCCAATGACGAATCACTCTCTCAGTGAAGAACTTTCTCCTCACCTCCAGCCTAAACTTCCCCTGGTGCAGCTTGAGACTGTGTCCCCTTGTTCTGGTGCTGGTTGCTAGGGAGAAGAGGCCAACCCCTTCCTGGCTACAACCACCCTTCAGGTAGTTGTAGAGAGCAATGAGGTCACCCCTGAGCCTCCTCTTCTCCAGGCTAAACAACCCCAGCTCCCTCAGCCTCTCCTCACAGGGCTTGTGCTCAAGGCCTCTCCCCAGCCTTGTTGCCCTTCTCCAGACACGTTCCAGTGTCTCGATGTCCTTCTTAAACTGAGGGGCCCAGAACTGGACACAGGACTCAAGGTGTGGCCTAACCAAAGCAGAGTACAGGGGCACAATGACCTCCCTGCTCCTGCTGGCCACACTATTCCTAATGCAGGCCAGGATGCGGTTGGCCTTCTTGGCCACCTGGGCACACTGCTGGCTCATGTTCAGGCAGCTGTCTATCAGCACCCCCAGGTCCCTCTCTGTTTGGCAGCTCTCCAGCCACTCCGATCCCAGCCTGTAGCTCTGCATGGGGTTGCTGTGGCCAAAGTGCAGCACCCGGCACTTGGATTTGTTGAATTCCATCCCATTGGACTCCGCCCATCTGTCCAGCCAATCGAGGTCCCTCTGCAGAGCCCTTAATGGAGAGATGCCTCACACTAAATCATTACTCTGAGCCACATCCAGCCTGGCCTTAGAAACCTCCAGGGATGAGGCTTCCACCACCTCCCTGGGCAACCCGTTCCAGTGTCTCACCACCCTCATGGGGAAGAGCTTCTTCCTAACATCCAATCTGAATGACTTTCTGACATATGTGCCTCTCTCTTCCTTCTCCTAGAGCAAGGAACCATCGGGTCTATATGTTTGAGATGTAGAAGATTTTGCCTTTCCAATCTTCTCCTCCCCGAGCTCCACAGATCCTCATCAAAAAGGAACTGAACAGCACATTTCTCCACATCATGGTCTGCTCTGCCTGGAAGTCAGCACACAGCTCCTTCCTGGGATGGTCTGAGTGCTGCAAGGCCATGCTTGGTGCTACACAAGGGGTCAGGTGAAATATTGCAACTCTCCCTCCTGACCCCCAAACCTAGGGGCTCTCCAAGTGCTTGAAAAAAAGACATGCCAGGACAATTTCCCAAGGGAATCTGTATTTAGCAGCAGGGAAGCGTGGTAGGATGTGTTTCCCTAGGGAAGCAGAGATCAGAGGGAGGGTAGGCAGGGCCAGGCAGCCAAGGGAAGCCAGGCAGACTGGTATGCACAGGCTGCATTTCCTCAGGGGAGATTGGTTTCATATGCAGGTATGCCTTCAAAGGGGACACCTGAGTGCAGGGCACCATGCTCCTGCCAGGAATTGCCCCCTGGGAATTTGAGTTCCAGGCACCTAAGGAGAGCGTTTCCCAGGGGATGGTTCTAGTTTACTGCTAATTTTCCTAACAAAACAGCAGTGCAGGGTCTACCAAAAACTTCTGCAGCCTGGAGGTGTCCAGGACTATTAACAGCTGGGGCATTGGAGCCAGTAAATATGCTGGCATCTCCCTTTGGTCCAAACTCCTGCTAAAAGTAAGGTTGTGATACTTGCTGGCCAGTCTGCAGGGAGGGCTGGCTCTGGACACAAGCCTTGCAGGACATCTTTCCTCACCCTGCTGATGCAGCAAAGCATGATCCAGCATTCCCCTGGGGAAAATAAAAGCTAAAGCAAAATCTCTCAGACCTCTCTGGCAGGAGCCTGTTTTGTGCCATGCAGAGTGCAGTTTCCTTCACTGAAGCCTTTGCTGGGGAGGAGCTTGAACCTCACTCAGCTGGCAGTGAGGGGTCCCCTGTGCCTACCACCACACTCCAGGGTCCAAGTGGTGCTCTTTTGCCCCTTGTAAAGGCACTTCCACCCCCGCCAGCCAAAGGCAGCTCTCTCCCTCACCCTCAGCAAGGGCTTGATGGATTGTGACTCTCCTCTGCCATGGTCAAAACAAAGGTCACGGCCCAAGGAAATTGCAAACAAGTTTTGCCTACCGGCCCCGGAAGAACGGTGCCTGCGTGGCAAGGGGCTGAGCTGTTTATGATCCCTCCACTCTGGCAGTCTCTTTGGGAAAGGAATTTTTAAGAGTGAGCAGGGAATGTGTGGCCTCCCAGCGCTGACAGAGGAGGAGGAGACAGCCCCGAGATGCTGCTAGAGGCCCACGGTGGGACCTTGCCTCTTCCCACCTTCTCCTCTGGTGGAGCTGCTCTGCGTTCTCTCTGCTGGGCATGCACAGGACTCTTGGGGCTCCCCATCTGGGGCTCTCATGATGGTCCAAAGCAAGTCTGCATTTTCTGTCAGCACTTGGGAGAGCATTTGTTATGTGTGTGTGTGTGTGTATAAATATATATGTATATATATGTGTGTATATAAATAGATATGTGTGTATAAATGTGTGTATATAAATAGATATATGTGTGTGAAAATATAGATGTGTGTGTATAAATGAATATAGAGATGTGTGTGTGTGAATATATACATGTGTGTATACGTGTGTGTGTATAAATATACATCCACACCACTGCACCCTCAGACTGAGCTTATGGCTGGAAACAGCCCAAGTTTGGGTCTGTTCCCACCTGCAAGGAATGTGGGCTGCCCCACCAGGCAAGTGGCTTTGCTCTACTTGTCTGTGCCTGTGCCTTCTCCACCAAACAAAAACTGCAGCTTTGAGGGCTGCAGGAGATAGAGCGGGGTCCTAACCCTTAGGAGCACTCAGTCTGCTTGGAGAAGTTGCATTATACATCTCCACGTGGGACGGCATCCAGATCTTGGCATTAGGAGTGGCTGTTTCTTTTAACATTTATATAACTCAGCATCTCTGAGAAGAGGAAATGTTTCAGCCTAAATCTGAGTCTCGCCTTTCTGTGCAAGGTGGCGTCTCCCATGCTCAAGCATGGAAAGCAAGAGAAAAATGTGAGATAGAAACTTCACCTGCAGGATTCTTTATTTTAAGGGAAATAGACAAAACAAATAAAATATTCCTAAAACACTGGTGGGTGTCAAGGGCACACCAGCTCTTCCCTTGCCATTAGGCACTCCCCAAAGGTGCAACAGATGCACTGTCCATTAGCTCTAGCAAAGCCTCCATGGAGCTTGTGGTGGTTTAGCCTGGGTGCTGGCCCGGATGCCACTGCACAGACCACACCTGGGAGGTCCCCAGGGGTGGGCCCAGCCCAGGGGGTGGTCACAGGAAACCAGGTATTCCATTCCCATAACACCCTGCTCCCCTATAAAACATCCACGTGGGGTCTTCACTTCCCCTTTCATCCCCCGCCGCTGCCTAGGTACAACGGCCTGAGCTGCCTCCCTTGGGCCTGCCCAGGCCCGAGGCTGGGCTGGGGGGCGAGAAAGAGCCCTGGGGGGGTTTTGGGTGCCCCCAGGTGGGGATGGAACGCTCTTGGGTATGTTCTGGGATCTCTCTTTTGTCATGGTGCTTGTGGTTCTCTGTAAAACTTTCATTGTTGTTCTTTTGTTTTTCCATTTAAACTTTCCACCATTTTTTTGCAACCCGTTTGGCTGAGTCGTCGTTTCTGCCCGTGGTGGGAGGATTGCTCTCCCAAACCACGACAGAGCTGAAGCTCAGCCTGGAGATAGCATATTACGGGAGTGAGAAGCTGTCATTTATTTCCACACCCAGAGTGGGCATTGGTGATCATTGAAGCCATCCAGTTTTGGGCTCTCCCGTTCAAGGGACAGACCTGCTGGAGAGAGTCCAACAGAGAGCCAGGAGGATGCTTAGGGGATTTGAGCATCTGCCCTGTGAAGAGAGACTGAGAGCCCTGGGGCTGTTTAGTCTGGAGAAGAGAAGGCTGAGAGGGGATCTGATCAATGCCTATCAATATCTGAGGGGTGGAGGGGACCAAGCTCTTTTGGGTGGTGCACAGCAATAAGACAAGGGCCAATGGATACAAACTTGACCAGAGAAGGTTTCAGCTCAACATGAGGAGAAACTTCTTTACAGTGAGGGTGCCGGAGCCCTGGAGCAGGCTGCTCAGAGAGGTTGTGGAGTCTCCTTCTCTGGAGACTTTCCAAGCCTCCCGGATGCATTCCTGTGCAGACTGCCCTGGGTGATGCTGCTCTGGCAGGGGGGTGGACTTGATGCTCTTGGGGTCTCTTTCCAACCTCTAAGGTACTGTGATAGCTGCACCAGGGGAGGTTTAGGCTGATGTTAGGAAGAAGTTCTTCACAGAAAGAGAGATTGGCCATTGGAATGTGCTGCCCAGGGAGGTGGTGGAGTCACCATCCCTGGAGGTGTTTAGGAAGAGCCTGGATGAGACACTTGGTGCCGTGGTTTAGTTGATCAGATGGTGCTGGGTGATAGGTTGGACTCAATGATCTCGAAGGTCTTTTCCAACCTGGTTAATGCTGTTCTGTTCTATTCTAATACTGTGATTTGTCCACCCGTCCCTGGTGATCACCAGAGTAAGCTGCTCTGAGGCAGCTGGATGAAAAGCTGGAGGTGGTTCTCAGGGACAAGGAGGCTAGAGGAAACCTAGAGTTCAAAGCCTCAGTTTAAGAGCTCAGGAAAGCTCTCCCTTAGTACAAGGCAGTAGCTTTGCCAACTCACGATGGGAAGGAAGGAAATGAAACGAGAACAGTGGACAACAGAATGCAGGAAGAAAGGTGAAAAATTAGGGGGCCGCATGACCTAGCCTGATGCCACCTATTCGCTCGTGACAGCATCTTGTCAAGGTCAGGACTCGGCGGTTCCTATTGCACAGATAAGCTTTGTCTTTGCCTGGGCTTCAAGGCAGCTCTAAGAGCAGGGACTTTCTGCCCCTTCTTCAGGACTGGTTCCAATTAGCGCCAGCTCCGCTAAGCGTCGGCTTAGCCCCTGGATTAGAAATCTCCTCCTGCCAATCCCCTCTGACCCAAATGCTTCCTGGGACTGATGGGGCAACTGAATTCCTCCCCTTTCTAAATTGGACAGCTTGCTCTCATCACCCCGAACCCTGGCCCCTGTGAGGGGAAGAGGGGGAAGGGATACATGAGAGTGAGCAGCCCTTTGCCTGCCCCTGGGAACAGCTTACCCTGACAAAGCTTGGAGAGGTCCTCAGCCAGTGCAGTATCTGGAGCTGTGTCCAGGCTGGGAAGCACCCCCTGGGATGCTTACCTTCGCCTGTCTGCCAGAGGCAGCAGTGTCAGCAGTGGTTTTGCAGTGCTCAGGATATCAGGGTGCAGCAGATCACATCTTGGGCTCCTCCTTCCAGGCTGGATGTGGGCTCCTGCAAGCTTCTTTGCTCATTAAATAGACAAATATGTGGCAGGAGAAGTACTTTCAGACCAAGCTGTGGAGGATGAAATGAGTCCCTGAATGGATCTAGGAGTGGGGTTGCACTGGGCCCTTGTAGCCAAGAAGGCCAATGGAATTCTGGGGGCACTCAGAGGAGTGTGTCCAGCAGAGCCAGGGAGGTTCTCCTCCCCCTCTACTCTGCCCTGGTGAGACCACACCTGGAATACTGCATCCAGTTCTGGGCTCCCCAGTTCAAGAGGAACAGGGATCTGCTGGGGAGAGTCCAAGGGAGGGCTGCAAGGATGCTGAAGGGACTGCAGCACTGCCTGGTGAGGAAGGGCTGAGAGCCCTGGGGCTGTTTAGTCTGGAGAGGAGAAGACGGAGGGGATTTAACAAATGGCTATAAATTTCTGAGGGTTGGGGGTCAGGAAGGAAGGGACAGAGACAGCCTCTGCTCACTTGTGCCCTGGGATAGGGCAAGGGATGGAAACTACATCACAGGAGGTTCCACTTCAATGTGAGGAACTTCTTCACTGTGAGAGACACAGAGCACTGGAACAGGCTGCCCAGAGAAATTGTGGAATCTCCTCCTCTGGAGCCTTTCAAGATCCATCTGGATGTTCTCCTGTGCAACCTGTGCTGGATTCTAAGATCCTGCTCTGGCAGGGGTGTTGGACTGGAAGATCTCCAGAGGTCCCTTCCAACCCCTGTGATCCTGTAGTTTACCAGCCAGCTCTGGAACAACTTGTTCACTGGGGCTCATTTGTAAAACACTGGTGGCCCGAGGGGATGAACTTGCTGCTTAGGGCACATGGAAAGACAGCCAAGAGGATAAGGTGAAGGCACTGGTTTAGCCAGCAAGTGTGGGGTCCTGTGTCAGAGACAGATGTTTCATGAGCATCTCCTTGCAGAGGCAGCTGCAATGATGAAAGCTTGGGGAAGTACTCTGGGCTTAGGAGCAGCCCCAGCCCGAGTGAGGCTCCCACAGGAGGGGCAGATGGAGTCCATGGTACAAGCAAGCTCTGCTGCAAAGCTGTTTTGGCAGGAGGAGATGTGAAGAAGAGCATCTGTTGCCAGCCCTGGAGGAGACAGAGAGAGCTTTCACCAGCCAGAGCTAGAAGGAAAAGGCAAGGGGCATGTAGTGTGTGCCTGAGAGCCTTCGTGTGCCCTTTCACTGGCACTGCTCTTGAAGGAAAATTGCCTTGGTTTTGTTCTGACACAAAGCTGCAAGATCAGCAAGATGGAGCAAGTTATTCAGAGACCAGCTGAGAAAGGGCCATGTGCAAGCTGCCCTCTTGCACCTACAGCAGGCACCTTCCTCCATAAAATGTTCTGGCCAGTTCCCAGTTCGATGCCAAAACCCCTGTGAGAAAGTGCAGTGTTTCCTTGGAAGAGGTTGGAGGGCTGCAACCACTGCCCCAGCTCACCTGGGGCATCCAACAAACAGCAAGATGCCTTTTTGGGTTCAGTGTGGATTCAGAGCCCTTGAGCTTGAAAAGCTTCTCATTTCCCTACCAGCCCCTGAGAGCTGTCATGCTGCTTAGAGTTGAAGCAGGACAAGGGGGAACCACGCAGGCCACATCAGATCCTCCTTTGCAGCAGCATCACTCCACAGGCTTTACTCAAGGGTAGTCATCCTTTTTAAAGCAGAAAGGTTTCAGCTGAGTGTGGGGGAATGGAGTACCTGCAGCCTAAGTCTGTGAGGTGCTTCAGAAAGGCAGGCAGGCTTTCCTGCAGCCCACCAAGGGACTTGAGGGAAAGCAGCAGCACGATCTCCCTTCCACAGCTGGGTTGTGCTCATACACAAACAGCTGTATTTTTGGAAGAGGAAACAGTCCCAATTAGCTTTTCAGGTGCTCTGCTGTGAATGGATTTCAGATGGCACGAGCACATCTGACTGCAGTCCAGGGCTTTGTCTCTGACAAAAGAACAAGAGCCCTCTGGGGCTGCCCTCCCACCCCCATCTGCTGCCCCTTTACAAAGGCAGAGGAAGGCCATCCAGGAGACAAGAAAACACACATACAGCAAGGGTGGTTGCTATTTTAAGAACATACTTTATACAAAATAACCAATTCATATGGAAATAAAATCTACAGACCTCCAAGGATCAAGCTTTTAAAAAGTTCTTTAAAAAAATTACCCACACACAGTAGTGAACTAACTCTTGAGGTAACTGTCGCTCCTGGGGAACAGAGGTGATCAGCAGACCAAGACAAAATATACACAATATAAAAATAAATAGCATTCCCCTTTCCAGTATTGACCAGGAAAGTTCACACGACTTTGCAGCAGCAGCAGGAGGGAGAGGAGGATCCCTGACACTGTGCTCTACGGAACGGGGAGCGAGGCAGGGGCTGCAACCGGCGCTCCTGGGAAGCAGGGGTGGAGAGGTGCAGCACCTGAGCCCCTGCTGGGGGGGGAAGTGCTGGGGCCAGCAGCTCCGGCACCGACTACTTCTTGCACTGAGAAATTTGGACTCTCAAACCCAGCCTTTCCTAAACAGCACAGGCAACCATCCAGCTCAGTTTCTAACCAAGCCCAAGACGAACAGGACCAGCCCCCGAGGGCGAGCTCTCACCACCCAGCAACGCCCCCAGCGCAGAGCCACACCCAGGTCAAGTTCCCCTCGCTGAGGGATGCAGGCAGAAGTTGTTTTCACAGGTTGGTGTGGAAGGTCTCTGCTGCGGCATCAGCTCACCCTGACATTGCCCTAGGACAGTTGGGAGCAGATGACAAGGGCCAGGCTTTTGCCCTCCTGGCTGCTAAGCCCCTGCCCACCCAGCAACACAAAGCACAGCAACACAAGAACAGCCTCACGCCAGAAGAGCAAGGCCTCCGTTTTCTCCTTGTGCCCCAGACAGACAGATTACATTCTTTACAAACTTACAATTATACAACAAAACCCAAACAACCAATGTCACCCAGCTTCAGAAACACGGATGGAATGGCTTAGGCTCTCCTGCCACCTCCTCCCTCAATGCCAAGTGAAGCAGCAGTGGGTCACCCTCCTCCCCAAGAGGCATTAAATCAGGAGGTTGCACCCACCCCTCACTTGACAGCCACAAGAAGTACCCCTCCTCTTATAGGTGCTCTGCCTTGAGGAGGAGCCTCAGCTGTTACCAGCTTGCTCCCTTCCCCTTCTGACTTGCCAAACACAGAAGCAGCAAGCAGGTGTCTTCTGCCTACCTAAATCAACCCAGAGGTCACTGAGACAGCAGGAACGTGGCACAGATAAATGCAGGGCCCCAGACGGCACCTTGCTTCCCACTCCTACTGTGAAGCCCCTCAGTGTGTTTCATAGCCATGTGGCCCCTGAAAACAGTCTGGGAAGGTCTAAGTTGTGCTGCTGTGCATTACTATTGCTCAGGAAAAGAGATGAGGCAGTGGTGTTCATCCATCTATCAAGGAAAAGAGGCAACAGCTTCCAGGGTTGTGCACAGTAGGTATGTTTTTAACTTAAGCCCCTTTGGAGGTAGACACACCAGGATTATGTGCAGGAACACTGCACAGGCACCAGGAGCAAATCCTTGTGGTGGCAGAGGGATAGACATCGCTGTGCCAGGGTGGTGAACCCCAGGGGCATGTGAGAGGAGGCCAGTGAGCCACGGAGGTCATCTGAATTTCATGAGGAGAGGAAATGTGTACTCCTCACCTGCTTTATATATGCATGTGGAGAGGAGGCAGCTGGCAGAGTTCAACCTTCCGCCCTTCCACTCCCGCTGGCAGTAATCTTTCATCTCTGCAACGGAGCAGAGGGAAAGAATCTGAAAGCTAAGAAGGAAGGCGAGGGGAAGGTGGCATATGACACAAAAGGGGATCAGAGGACTCTGCAGAATAAAAGTTGAGGGTTGAGCTCCCGCTGATGTCAGGAAGGGAGATTGCTCTTCTGACACAACCCACAGTGTTGGAGTGTGCCAGGTGTCTGCTTGCCTCCCACTGATTTGAAGGCCAAAGAAGTTCCTCTAATAGAAGTCTGGTCTAACTTTGTCCACAAGAAGAGAATTTTGCCCACACTGAGTCTGTTCTACTTTTATTTAGAAGACATTCCACCTACTGCCCTTCTGCTACTGAGCCAAGTATTTCCAAATGAAAGAGGCACAAGACAGAGAGACTTGCTAGAGCTGGTGAACATCAGCCCTAATTAATCCTTCACATCCTCCCTTCCCCTGGTGGGTGCAGGACAAGAGAGCAGCAATTCTTCTGTTCAATGTTCAACTTGTTTGCAGCACCTTTCTCTCAATAGCTTCTTTATAGTGGTTTGAAGTGGATTCTGACACTCCAGTGCTGCTTCTCCCTTAGACATCTCCCCTTTAATAAACACATAGAAAGGAACCTTTACTCCATCAGCCTTACGGAGCAATCCTGGACCTGTTTCTACCTCTGCTGCTTGGCACGGATCTGCTTTCCTAGTGTGGCTCCGACAGACCTCGTAATAGTCATAGAAACACAGAACTATTTAGGTTGGAAATGGTCTTCAAAATCCTTGAGGCAGCTGTTAGCCCAGTACTGCCAAGACCCCCATTGAAGTGGGTGCCCTGCCCTCTCTTCCTGTACACTCTGTCCTCCTTCCTGGATATGCTGTCCTCTCTCCTGGGTGCCCTGCCCTCCCTTCCTGGGCACCCTGCCCCCTCTCCCAGACGTCCTGCCCCTGCTCCCAGACACGCTGCCTACTTTGACATTTCAAAGAGAGGAAGACCTTTGACAAAATAAATCTAGGCCACAGCAGCAGATCAAGCAAAAACCCCACCTTGGTTGATGCCAGGCCAGCAGTGCTAAACCCACAGAACGCTCCATGGTCTCCCAAAGCCTGCACATGGGCTGAGGCAGGATGGCAGCTGGGAAGGGGATGGTGCTGCCTGGCCACACCTGTGCTTCGCCACGCACGGACGTTGCTATCTGGTTTTAAACACGCAAAGCCCTGCCCTCAATTTCCTCGCCTAGGGGTGGACTGAGCCTCGCCTCTTGTCATCCCAGGAGCTCCTGCACAGAGGCAGCTGGGACAGAGTCCCTCCCCAGCTCGTTTTTCAGAGAGAGCGGCGGGCAATGGAGAGTGAAAAGCAGAACGTGTAGTTCATTACGTGCTGATTAAAAGCACTTCCCTTCCACAGGGGCGGCAGGGGTCCTGCTGAGCCCAAACGTGCTTTACCCCCATCTGTATGTTAAACAGGTACAGATGGGCTGGAAGGTCAACGTTGGAGATGCTTCCTTGGCTATAATGAGCACACATCATGTGGCCTGCAGCTGCAGTGCCACTCTCCTAGCCTGCTCTCTCAGCCCCAGCCTCGCAGCAAGGATACAGCACTTGTCCACCTGCTCTGCCACCAGCAGTGCCAGGCTTCCTGAAACAGGAATTCTGCAAGAGCAACCTCTCCACCACGGCAAAAAGTCCTAAGGGGTTGCTCTGATTAAGCACAGGCCCAGCTGCATAGCTGCTCTGCAGTGAGTGGAATCAGAAGCAACCACATCACAAATTCTCATTTGTCTTCTCCAAGCCACCCCTCGGGATGGCACGGCCCTGCTGCTCAGCTCAGCGGCTTCCCTGAAATTCCACCATGCATACGGCAACACTCTCTCCTCAGAAGAGGAAAGCAGAACAAAGCCACTGAGAACAAAGCAACAGCCCTGGCTGAACTCAGATATGTGACAGAAGACTGGCAGGAACCAGTAGAGGACATAAAGGAAGGCTGTTTTTGAACTCTTGCTTTCATTTGAGATGGGGAAGTGTCAGGGTGAGAAGCTGCCGAAGAACTGTCTCAGTCAGCAGAATGAAAGACAGGCGCTGGGAGTAGCTTTCTGACAAGACAGCAAGAAGCTGATAGCTCTCCAAGACCTCGAGAAACCACACTTACAAAAATACACACAGGAGATTTGTTTCAGAAAGCCTGCATGGGAAAGGCACTTGGCAGATGAGAAAGAATCAGAAGCTCTTCCAAGAAAAGTAGCTCTGTGTACTTTATAATGCCACAAATCAAACCAGTTGGGCCTTGAAGCTTCAAATTTGCGTTCCCCTTTTGTCCTCCTCATTGCAGGCTGGTGCCTTGGATTGCTACTGAATGGCTTGGTGGGTCACACCATGGAATTTATGGACTGCAAACTTTTGCTAGACACAGCTAAAAACCTCTGAGAAGCCTCGGTGACTTGGCCTTCTTGAAACACTTAGCAGAATCACCAGGGTCTGTAGTACCTGAGATGTTCAAATGCTTCCAGCATCCCAGGGAGAGTTTATACAGTGGCATTTATGTGCCCTTGTGGCCAAGAAGGCCAGTGCCATTCTGAGGTGGATAGAAGGGCTGTGGTTAGTAAGTCAAGAGAGGGTCTGCAGCCCCTCTACTCTGCCCTGGTAAAGCCACATTTGGAATATTGTGAGGCCAGTTCTGATGCCCTCAGTTCAAGAAGAACCTCAGGGAACTGCTTGAAAGAGTCCAACACAGAGCCACAGAAACGATTAAGGGAGTGGAACATCTTCCTTAGGAGGAGAGCCTGAGGGCTCTGTAGCTTGGAGAGGAGGAGACCAGGGGTTGACCTCATTCCTGTTGATAGAGATGTGCAGGGTGAGTGCCCAGAGGCTGGAGCCAGGCTCTGCTGGGGGATGCCCAATGCCAGCACAAGGGGCAGTGGTGGAAGCTGAGCCATAGGAAGTTCCATGGAAACAGGAGGAAAAAATTTTTCCCCATGAGGATGACAAAACACTGGAACAGGCTGCCTGGGGGGTTGTGGAGTCTCCTTCTCTAAAGATATTCTAAACCCTTCTGGATGTGTTCCTGTGTGATCTGCTCTAGGTGCTCCTGCGCTGGCAGGGGGTTGGACTGGAGGAACTTTCGAGGTCCCTTCCAACCCCTAACATTCTGTCTGGTTTATAATGACAACTGAACAGCTTGGGAGGCTGGGAACACCACACGCCACTCTTGCAAGGAGGAGGCAGTGGGGAGACCAAGAGGCTAAAAGGCCAGAACAGCTTACAAAGGCCTTCTGAGAATACTGGAGAATTTTGGCACGCCCACGCCAGGCCAACGTTGTATTTGTTCTACGTACTGCGCAGTGCCACTTAACATGAAATCCTTAATTACAGCAAAACACAGCCTCCATAGGGGAAAAGTAAGAGCTACAGGGAGCTTTGCTAAGTCATTACCTTGGGGTGCTTTCTGAACAAGGACCAATTGGTAATAAATTATACTACAACAGTGCTGGGAGGGATGAGAAAGAGGGCTTCCAACCAGAGTCTACCACGTCTCTGTATTGGGTTAAAATATTCAGTCAGGGATACAAATGTGGCACTCAGAAGCCAGAATAGTTCAAAATGCAGTTACATTTCTCCTGCACTGCCTGCTAACCCATGGCAAAAAGTACCACTCTCTCTCTATATATATAAAGAGCTGCCCTTTTACTCTCTTCTACACCCCTCTTTAACCCCCCCCTTCACAGTACCTACAAAGCAGTCCTGTGCAGCACAGGTTGGGAAACCACAGACTACAAAATTCACATTTTCTGCTCCTCCCCACGTATCTCCAGCAGTGTTCCACCCCAGCAACCAGCTCCCAGCACTGTGCCCTCTGAGGGGTTCCAAAATTTCAGGTAGTTGCTCAGAACTCTGGTTTTCGGGTGATCCCTAGGTGTCATCAAAGGGAAAAAACCCAAACCCCAAGCACTTGTGAACAAAGCATGTGAAAGCCTGGAAACCCTGAGCTAAGATTCCACAAGCAGCTCTCCAGCTGTCCCTTGGATAGCTCTCTTCCTATAGTCCAGCCATAGCTCCCCCTATGTTAGGTTAGTACTTTTCTAATATAAACCATGTGTTCTCACAACAGCAGCTTCTTAATCACTTGAACAAGAAGTACTGACTACATCAAAAGCCATTTACCTAGAAACCCTCCCACCAGGAGTCAGCTTCACAAATCTGTTTTGTCTACCATCTGCAAGTCAAATCCTTCTCCCAGCTTTGCACTAGGTTAGGTAAGGGATATTCAGTTCACACACTCCATACAGGATCCTTAGGGTATCTATCAGCGGCCAACACTCAACTAGGCTCTGCAGCCACACCACAAGGAGTTCTTGCCTTTCTCATTCCTCCCATTTTGAGCTGGGCTCTGTACTCATCCAGGTACCATGACCACTAGAACTATGCTTTCAGTGTCAGTTAGAGCTGAAGGCCAAGAGTGCTTCAGCCTGGTTGTTTTATTTTCTCAGCTTTACAGCTTCTAAAATCATGAAGCTCACAATGAACTGAATGATAGGCACTTCAAACATTTGGGTGACTATGACCATGGCTTTCAGACACATAGGCTGAAGTGCAAGCAGTGGTTGTTTGCAGAATCTTTCAGATACATTGCTGGGATTTGGAATTTCTTTTTGTTTTTAGAACAAGCTCTATTTCACAGTTCCCCCTCCTTAAACACACAATTGCAAGTTACTTTTGTACCTACAATGAACTAAAGATTGCTTTGCAAGGAGAAGCAACCATGTCTTCAGTTGTCCCAGGCTTACTGTCTTGAAAAGCAGTTATACTTGCAGTTTTTCCATAAGTATCTACTCCTACTGCTGCTGTTTCAGTACCTCCCATTCAGGAGAGGCTCCAGACCTGCATTTCCAAGCAGCTGTAGCAGCTTTGAAAAGCCACTGCCAACTGAGGAGCCAGCAGCAGATCCTTAGGTCTGGGACAAACTTGAATGAGCTGTAACATAATGTTCTTGGCAGGGGAGAGAAGTTACCTGCTTCTCAGTCCAAGGGTCAGGATCATCTATTCCAGTTTATACCAACCCACCAGTCACAATTGCTCCCTAAGCAATGAGCACTAACAAGCAAAGCAGAGCATTCTCCCTCTTGTAATGTCATAGCATCTATAGACACTGTACTTTATATTCTACTGAAGTCTTCCTTTGCAGAGCAGCCAAGGCAACTCCTGGGCTAAGCAAACAGCTAGCTGCAGCAGGAGGAAGAAGACCTGCATTTATAAGCACATTGATGGGAACAGCATGAAGAAGCTGAACTCCAGTCAGGCTTGGAAGCTGCCTTGGTCAGAATAGCTCACCAGCATCAAAAGTACTGTAGCAACACAGCAGTGAGACTCATTGGTAAGAGGGCACTAATGTGACTGCCCTTCTATTTCAAGAGAGAAGAGCTGTTGTCCTTTAGGCTTTTTGTGCTTCCAAGAGCTCAGGGTAGGGGTGATGGCCCAGTCAGACACTACCTGCTATTTGCACAGCCTTGCCAGCATGTGGTGGATCCACACAGCAGGACAAAGTGGGTGTAGTTGTGCATGCTAGTGCAATCCAGCTGAAGGTACAGGTGATGGCACCATCCAGCACAACAAAGCAGCCAGAAAAACTCTCCAGACACCTGCCAAGACAGACTCTCCTCCCCATGCTGCTGCCAGACTAAAGGGCAGGATTCTCCATCCTCGCTTCTGCTGCCGCTCGTGCTTTAGCCAGCACAATTTATGCCACACATTGGCACAACCTCCTTTAAACCACACCACTGCACCCTAGGGCAAACAACAGCCTGCAATAGGGCTGTGGGGCCAGCAGATCTCACTGACCATTCTTGTCATGTAGCAGCTCCACCTTGTTTTACCCCAGTTCCCTCAAGAATAGTCAGCTGTATCTCCTTGTTAGGTTTGAGATGTGAATAGACATCTGCAGATGAAACTTCTGTAGAACTACTTTGTCAAACCTGTATCTGAACAGCAGTGCTTGGAGAAGCACTGGTGAACAGGGTTTCCCCTGAACAGCATGGCAACTGGTGAGGGAAACTCCCAGAGACTGCTTAGCCTCTGAGGGAAGCTATTAGCTCTGTAGGATGTTGCTACAGCACCAGTGGGGATGAAGGTAATCCCAGCCAACTCAAGCACTTGTCCCTCTTGTCCCTCACTCCTTGAGCCACATCTGACTTTGAATTAGGGCTTTCTGATTCACTTGCACCTTGCAAGCACCAAACCCAACAAACAGCACACACTACAGCAAACCAACCATTTCTCCAAAGCAGCCTCATGCTCTCCCTTCGCAGGCAGCCAAGAGTGGTTAGGAAACTCCAGGGTACTTTCTGCTTGGCTGCTACTAGGAAGTGAACATAGCCAATGGAGGGAGAAAGAAAGGTGAGGATTCTGCTCAGCTCCTTGGGCAGCAGGGCAATATAGATGTGCACAATATTTGTTCTAGTAGACAGGTGCTGCTCCACCAGCTTCACAGAAATCAGTCTAAGATGAGCAGTTATGCCATTTCCTGTTTCATAGAGCATACATTTCTCCTATCAGAAAGACAGAGAGGAAGGTACTATACTAGTAGAAGGGACAATGCCATAAGTGTCCTGTCCTGGTTTCAATTCCTGGCCCTGGTTTCTTTGTTCCTCCATGATGACAGGAGCTGGAAGTGCACTCGGGCCCTGGATCCAGAGGTGTGGAGAGATGGGGATGAGAGGGGAAGGACAAAAAAAGACATGAGAAAGAAGAGGACACGTTGTGGTCCTGAGCAACTATTGCTGTTAAGTCAACCAACCCTTGTGTTGTGTCTTGGCTGCAGAGGATAGAAGAAGGACAGCAAGTCACCCATCGTGCATTCCCTCAGCTCTCCCCCCAACCCCTCACCCTATCCTGAAAGATTTCAGTGTGATATGATTGTAAACAGTTAAGGATTCCTCCAGTGCTAAGCCCACTACAAGCTGGGCCCACCCCCTCCCCCATTATGTACAATACATTCACCAACAACAGAAATTTATTTCAAAAGGCAACAGGTTAAATTCTGTAAACTGGATCCAGCTCCAAAACACACACACATATTAATACTACAAGTAAAACTCCATCATCGTCCTCTTCCACCCTGAAAAATATACCTGAGTTTAGGAGTCACTGAAAGTTTCCACCCTACACCCTCCCTCCCCACCCCCCCCAACAAAAACAACCCACCCAAAACCCCCAAATCCCTCAAACCCTGAAGGAGATGCAGTCTCCGGTCACGGAAAGCCACTAGTTTGCAATGCCTGCTCTGTGGAGGGGCAAGCCAGCTGCTCATCTGGCTGGGGCCAGCGCTGCTCCAGGGGCCCAACACAAAGCTGTCACGGCACGATGTCCCACGGACCCGGGAGCTATGAGCTGCTCGGGCAAGGGGAGGGTGGGAGGAAGGGCAGGTCTTCTGCCCCCTTGTCCAAATCATGCGTGGCTTTCATTTTCATGAGGTCCTTTTTCCTTCCTTGGACTAGCTCTGGAAGAGGAACAAGAGTTGGAGGCTTTAAATGGTGGTTTTAGAAGGGAATAACCTCATCATTGCATGCAGCCAGTTCAAAGCTAGGACTGCAGAATCACAGAATGTTAGGGTTGGAAGGGACCTCCAAAGGTCATCCAGTCCAACCCCCCGACAGTCAGCAGGGACATCTTCAACTAGATCAGGTTGCCCAAGGCCTCGTTGAGCCTCACCTTGAATAGCTCCAGGGATGAGGGCCAAGCCACCTCCCCGAGCAACCTCTTCCAGTGTTCCACCACCCTCATGGTGAAGAACTTGTTCCTGATATCCAATCTAAATCTGTTCTTCTCCAGCTTAAAGCCATTGCCCCTCATCCTACCACTGCAGGCCTTTGCAAACAGTCTCTCCCCATCCTTCCTGTAGCGCCCTTCAGGTACTGGAAGGCTGCTATCAGGTCTCCCCAGAGCCTCCTCTTCTTCAGGCTCAACAACCCCAGCTCCCTCAGCCTGCCCATGTAGCAGAGCTGTCCAAACCCCGTCATCATCTTCATATCCCTCCTTTGGACCTGCTCCATCAGGTCCATGTCCTTCCTCTATTGAGGGCTTCAGACCTATACACAGGTACATTGGAGCTGTCATAGAGGAAGGACATGGACCTGATGAAGTGGGTCCAGAGGAGGGCCATGAGAATGATCAGGGGTTGAAGGTTACCCAGTCCAAACCTCCTGCCAGAGCAGGATCACCTAGAGCAGATCACACAGGAACGCATCCAGGTGGGTTTGGAATATCTCCAGAGAAGGAGACTCCACAACCCCCTGGGCAGCCTGCTCCAGGGTTCCCTCACAGGGAAAAAATGTTTCCTCACGTTTACATCGATGTGCCTAGGTTATGTTTTACAGTCAGCTAAGACTATAGAGCCATCCCCAACACCACTGAAGAGCACTTTCCAGCTTCCTCCAGTGCTTTACAGTCCCAAACACTTCACTCTTATAGGCAGTGGGAAAGAGAGATTGGCATTTCAGTTCTGCTCTTACTTGATCCAGAGGCAATGCTGATGGTTTTTGTGACGTCAGATCTTCCCGGGACATGGTTGCTGTAGGCATCTTCAGGAAGGGAACTTGAGCCTGATGCATTTGCATTCTGGAGCCAGGTTGAATGGAAAGAGTTTTAGCACAGGAACATCATGAGCCAAGCTCCCCTACTTTGTTGAATGCACACATACAACGTTCACAAACAAGCATGCAGCTCGTGTATTCTTCTTTCTGGCTTCCCCTCCAAACACAAAACTTCAATCTGTGCCCCTTCCCCAATGGCTGAGGTGTAAGCCAAGCTCCCTGACTACTAGGAGGGAGACAGACAAGAACAGTCTAAACACCATTTTAAAATCTGAACAGGTAATTTTTGGAGCAGCAGAACGTTCCACTTGGAAATAAAATGTGATCTGCACAACCTCAGTGAGAAGTCATTCTCTGCAAGGAAAATTACAGATAGAAAGCACGGGCAAGCAAGAGGAGGGGTACAAAAGGGGGCAACGTTGGAGTAAAGGGATTCACAAGAGGCTCATTTCCACTGCAGCTAGCTTACTCTGCCCTGCTATGAGGAAGTTGCAATAAAATACTTGCAAGGAAAATAGGATAGAATTAACCAGGTTGGAGGCGACCTTTGAGATCATTGAGACCAGCCTATCACCCAGCACCATCTGATCAACTAAGCCATGGCACCAAGTGTCTCATCCAGGCTCTTCCTAAACACCTCCAGCGATGGCGACTCCACCACCTCTCTGTGCAGCGCATTCCAACAGCCAATCTCTCTTTCTGGGAAGAACTCCTTCCTAACATCCAGCCTGAACCTCCCCTGGCACAGCTTGAGACTGTGTCCTCTTGTTCTGTTGCTGGTTGCCTGGGAGAAGAGACCAACCCCCACCTGGCTTCAACCTCCCTTCAGGTAGTTGGCAAGAGTCCATTTGATTAAGAGGTGCACAATCCTGGATGACACATTAACAAACTCCAGGAGGTGGACTGGAAGGTGTATTTCATACCCAGAAGTCCTGCATCCCTCTAAGACTGGCTGCAGAGTCAGTTTTCTTCCCTTTTCCTTCCCAGAAGGACACACAGGCTGTTAACTTTTGTGGGGGAGGCCTGGTGTTGGCCTTGGCAATGCTGCCAATTAGACCTGGAGCAGCCTCACTGGGGCCTGGAGCTGCCAAGCTGAATTTCAGCTGCATCACAATGGTGTGGAATGGAGGGTAGAGATGCATGGTAGGGAAGGGCACAAAGGCTTGGGTTTGTCGGCCTGGTTTAAAGGGAGGTTTGTGTGAAGCTTTGGCTTAATGTGATTGCAGCCAGGTGGGGGTTGGTCTCTTCTCCCAGGCACCCAGCACCAGAACAAGAGGACACAGTCTCAAGCTGTGCCAGGAGAGGTTTAGGCTGGAGGTGAGGAGAAAGTTCTTCCCAGAAAGAGAGATTGGCCACTGGAATGTGCTGCCCAGGGGGTGGTGGAGTCACCATCCCTGGAGGTGTTCAAGAGGGGACTGGATGTGGCACTTGGTGCCGTGGTCAAGTCATGGGGTCTGTGGTGACAGGTTGGACTCGATCTTTGAGGTCTCTTCCAACCTTGGTGATTCTGTGTTAAGCCCAGGGTAGGGATTCTGTGCATTTTGCACGGTTTGCACTGTGTTGCTTTATGGTTTGTAGTTGTGAATAGTAGATCTGTTTAAACTTTCCAATTCTATCCCAACCCTTTGTGTGAGTGTTTTTCCTTCTGCCCCTTTTGGCAGGGCGTAAGAGAGCATCTGCCCCGCTCTAAACTAAGATAAAACAAAGCACTGGTGTGGAGATGGATGGGACCGGCTAACAGGTCTCCATGATAGTGATTGCTCCTTGTTTTAAGGACCTGCAGCCATGAGACTTTCTCTCCAGCTTAAGAGCCCTCTTCCTCCAAGGGCTTGAGTCACCTGCTAGCTTTTCAGCTCTGCTCACCATCTCACAGAATCAGCCAGGATGGAAAAGACCTCAGAGATCATCAAGTCCAACCTATCACCTAACACCTCCTGACAACTAAACGCCGGCTCCAAGTGCCACATCCAATCTTTTTTGAACACCTCCAGGGATGGCGACTCCACCACCTCCCTGGGCAGCACATTCCAATGGGCAATCTCTCTTTCTGGGAAGAGCTTTCTCTTCACCTCTAGCCTAAACCTCCCCTGGTGCAGCTTGAGATTGTGTCCTCTTGTTCTGGGGCTGGTTGCCTGGGAGAAGAAAGAGACCAACCCCTACCTGGCTGCAACCTCCTTCAGGTAGTTGTAGAGAGCAAGAAGGTCTCCCCTGAGCCTCCTCCAGGCTAAGCAACCCCAGCTCCCTCAGGCTCTCCTCACAGGGCTGTGCTCCAGACCCCTCCCCAGCCTCACTGCCCTTCTCTGGACACATTCAAGTGCCTCAATGTCCTCCTTAAATCTCTGACCTTGAGTGGTATCTTGTTTTAAGAATATCCAACACATTGTTACCCAAGCCTCACCCCCACTTCCCACAGAAGGAATCATCTTACCCTGAGGGTCTATACAAGTCCTGGGGTGGCCCCCCCATTCCACCTCCACTGCCTCTCTGCTCCATCAGCAAGGCCTGAAAGTGACCAATGTTCTCGTCCCGGCAGCGGTACAGGGGTCCCTCCTGAGAGAGGCCATTGGCCTGGCCAGAGGCTGGATGATGAGACAGGTGAGCATTCATAGGCGATCCATACGTCCTGGGTTGGAAATGACTGGCGGGGAGCCGGGATGCATAAGGAGGGCCAGTCTGTAGCATCATCCCGTGGGGAGGGAAAGCAGAAGGGCTGAATCCCATCCCTGAACCCAAGTGTGGCGGAGGGGCTCCATAGAGAAACTCCCCCGCTGCCACCGAGCTCTGCCTCTTTGTGGCCGCGTTGTGGTTGTCCAAATCAAGAAACTCTTTGGGACTCTCCGGTCTATCCTGGGACTCCTCAGACTTCTCATCTTCAGGCCCCACCTCCGGCCCGTCGCTCGGAGAAACCTCTTTGGCACTTGCTACGTCCATGTGGCTGGGCGAGGTGAGGGCAACGCTCAGTGCCTCGCAGCCCTGCAAGCTGCTGGTGGACCCCCTGTCTGGGAAAGGGGGTCTGGCCAGGGGGTGGGTAGTGGGGTTGGCCTGAGGGTGGAGAGGCCTCTGCCAGTCCGAGTAGCCCTGCGGACAGGCGTAGTAGGGCGATCGCTGGTAGTGGTGGTAAGAAGGTTGAGGCTGAGGCTGGTAGGGGTAGGGCATGCCCTGAGGAGGCCGGTACCGGGGAAAGACGCCAGGGTGGGTGCTGCTTGGCTGGAAACCCCGTGGGGAAAATGCTGGGGGTGGGAGGCAGGAGGAGGAGGCGGCGGCGGCTTTCCCCCCATCATGGGGCTGAACCCCTGCAGGCCTGGATTGATGTGGTAGCGCCCGGCTGAATTTGGGTATTCCAGACCAGGCATGTAGAGAGGGTGGAACTGGTTGGGGGCAGCCCCCATGGAGCCAGAGTCCACAGCAGGGAGGCTGCTGCCCTGCCCCATGCAAGGCACAGTCGTGTCGGGCAGAGCCTTCCCACTGCCGCAGAGGGGCTTCTCCAACAGGTTGCTGGCTAAGCCTTTCCCCTCGGTGCCAGCCACCGCTCCCTCTCCTGCGGCCCCGTTCTCAGGTAGGGGACCCCCTCTCTCAGAGGCGGGCACCAGGTCCCTCACACAGCCTGGGCCACCAGCGTAGCCACTTTCTGCTGGCCACGTGCCCTTGCCCTGTCCTGCCTTCAGGTCGCCCTTCATGCCAGAGCTGTCCCCTTCCCCGTCTGGGGGCAAGGCACGCCTGGGGCACTCCATGGGCAGTGGGGGCTTGGGATGAGGTAGGAGCTTGGTGTAGGCCCCGTCGGGAATGCCGATGCACTGAGCCTTCTCGTCCATACCTGCTGGTGGCTCCACTGGAAAGAGAGGGGGGGAAAAGTCACATGTTGGCCTAATTTCATGTCGTCCTTCCCCACCCAATGCGTGCAGCCACACTCACCCAAAGCACACAGCTCACAGTAATTCCAGCCAGCTTAACTAGGTCTACCAAGTCACCTCTCAGCATCCTGTTCTGCCACTGACCCAAAGCTGCTGGGCAGCCTGACAAGTCCCTAACACCCATCCAGAGAAAACATCTCACTTTTGCACAAATGGAGGGGAAAAAGGAATGACCTTGTAAAGCCACAAAGATCCTTCCATCACAGAGTGCTACTAAGCCTACAATGTTCTGTCCTCTACTCAGACTTCCCTATGGGACTGCCAGAGTGTGGCACCAGGACAACTGCTTGTCTGGGGGGCTGCAGGCTCCCTCCCACACCCATCACACAGCCTTCCCCTTCAGAGTCCTTTAGCAATCCTGAAGTGCATTTCTGCGAAGTTAGGTGATCTTCAGTAGCCTTTTAAAAAGGCTCGTTTGAAAACTCCTTGTGAGGTTGCATCTGTGATGGAAAGGCACATAGGAACTGATTCCTTAAGATACGGGTCTGCTGTAGCTTGCAAGCCACTGGTAGGTCATATGCCCACCAAAGTAACATCACATACGTGGGTTTGGTCTGACGCGGGTGTGCAGAGCCTGCCAAATGGAGAGGCAGAGTTGGGAAATACCACAGTGGCTTCCACACAAGAACAGACTTAAGCAAGCTGTGCTACCCCTTCTAATCCAGAAATACCACTTGCCCACAGCTTGGGCAGAAGTGCCACCACGCACTGAGATACTATGAGGCCAATCACAGCCATATTTTAACCAACTGTGATTTGGAGATGCAGCAACTCTGCCCTGAAATCACTCAACATCTTCCTCCTGTCTCTGTTCTAAATCCAGCACAGCTAAGTGATGATGGCTCTTAAGAGGAAACTCTTTCCTTGTGTGGCATTGCTTAAGTACAAGGCACACAAGGGATCTATAAAAGATGCAATGGGTTTTGATCTTTAGCTTACCAGCCAGAAGTAATGAAAAAAAAAAAAAAAATTGTTTTGATCTTTGGGATTTTTTTGATCTCTACTTCAGGTTTTATTTTTAATGGTGGTTGGTTTTTTTGATCTCTAGTTTATCAGCTAGAGCGAATGAAATTCAGCTAGAAAGAACTTATGACATGACACCATCCCACCTGAACTGACAGGGCTGCTCAGGGGCTTTCAGTCAGTCCTGTTGTGTGAAGCTTTTGAGATGTTGAAAGCTCCCCAGGCAGACGTGCAGTTCAGAGAAGCCATACTGACATACACACAAAGGTGTCTGTTCAATCCATTTATGTCTTCTTGCCTCACCTAACTCTGCAGAACCAATGTTTGTATCAAGCTCCAGAAGCATCACAGCCCATGCTTTGCATTTGCACCCCGTGGCAAACTGATAACTTGCAGGGATAGCTGGGACAGAGGCAGCCTCTGCCAGGCTACAGTGAAACAAAACCACCTCAAAAACAACAAATGTGAGCAGTGGCTGAAGCAGAAAACATATTCCAATTGGGATTTTAAAAAAGGCTGTAACAAAATGTGTCCCCCACAACTCTCTCACAAAACATTTAATTCTCTTCTAGAAAAAAGAAAAAAAACCAAACCTGCTTTTGCTGCTGAGCCTCAGCCACCCTTCAGAACTGACTCTGGGAAGCCTGAAGGCCAGGATGTATTTTAGAATCACAGAATTGTCAGGGTTGGAAGGGACCTCAAGGATCACCCAGTTCCAACCCCCTGCCATGGGCAGGGACACCTCACACTACAGCAGGTTGCTCACAGCCACATCCAGCCTGGCCTTAAAAACCTCCAGGGATGAGGCTTCCACTACCAATCTGGGCAACCTGTGCCAGTCTCTCACCACCCTCATGGGGAAGAACTTCTTCCTAACATCCTATCGGAATTTCTAGTTTTTGTTCCATTTCCCCTAGTCTTATTTTCCACTTCTCTAGTGGTGCAAATGCAAAGAAAGCCACACTTGCAGACACAGGTTTTGTGCATCTGCAAGACAGTTAAGTTTGGACCCTGCATATCTGGAGCCCAAGAGCAACAAAACTGGCCTGGGAGTGCTCTCTTAGCCTCCTTGCATGCTCACAGCAGAGGGCAGAGGGTCTGCCCCAGCAAGGAAAATGGTGGTGTTGTGCAGCAGGTGGGAGGGATGCCTGGCAGTAAGCAAAAGGGAGGCAGGCAGGGGGATGTAGGTGACAGAGGGAGGCAGGGAAGGTCAAATGCTACCACCAGATGCTTGAAGGTTTACCTTGGTTGCTTTCTGTTTCCATGGTCTGACTGGCTGGATCCTGTGAGCTCCCATTCCCCACAATGGGTTTGGGAGGCTGCACGCTGGTGGCGGAGGTGGCGTGAGCCAGCTGGGGAAAGGGTCCAGGGAGGTGGTGGGGGGGTGGCTGGCGAGGGTGGTAAGGCACACCCGGTGGGCACACACGGGAGGACAGCTGCTGCATGGCGATCATCTCTGGGCTGTCCATCATGGATTCCCCGCCCTGGCACCCTCTTTGAACCTGAGGTGGTCCCCCAAATAGAGCGGTTGATGGCTGCGGCATCCTCTGGCTGGAAGCTTTCCCAGGTGGTCTGATAAATCCTGAGGGAGGTACCCCGTGAGGTAGGAAGTTTGATTGCTCAGTCCACTGGCTGGGAGGCAGTGGTTGCCTCACGGTCCGGGGGTCCATCATATGACCCAGGGCACGTGGCTGCAGCGAGGGCCCTGGTCCCATGGGGGTCTTCTCCTCTGGCCCTGTGGCACCCTGGCTGGCAGGGCTGTGGCTGCCGTTCCACAGGGCTGGGTGTGCACGGTTCAGGTACTTGTAGGGCCGGTACATGTGCCCTGGGGGGACCTCCGAGCCCTCCGGTGCCCTCACAGGGGGTCCGTTGTGCCTTGGAGGTAGGAAGCCCTGCTGGAACTGGGCCGGTGGGTAAACTGCCTCGGGTGGGGGGCCACTCACACACCCTAGCTGCAGGCTGCCTGGCCGTGGGCCAAGGCTGGCGACGTGGGTGGGTCCTGCACACGCCTGCTTCTCTGGGGCAGCCAGCCTGTGCCCATGGTGCTCACTCAGTCCCATGGCCGGCTGGGAAGGAGGGAGAGAGAGATGGAGTGGGTCTCAGTGAGAGGTGTCACACTGCAAGGAGCGGAGGGGCCCTGTGGGTCCCAGGGTGCTGGATCTCTCGGCTGCTGTTTCTTACCTGCATAGCAAAGTGCTGGTGCTGCTGGACCGGGTCTGCGGGATGGGGCTCAGGCACTCGGGGTGAGCCATACAGTTTTGTGGGGTCCGACCCGCGCAGGGGACCGAACGTTCCTGGCACGGCTGGTCTCTGGGGGACAGGGAGGGGTGCAGGTGGGGGAAATAAAACCGTTTGTGAAATGCAGAAAAGCAGCAGAGGTGGTGAAAGGGAGGGGAAGTTGAAGGTGGAAGAATCACATGGATAAGCAGACAGAAAAATCCATGGCTTCTGTCCTGCGGACACAGCTCCCCTGCTAATGCCACTCTTTCACACCCCAGTCATGTATCCCTGTGCTCAAGGCTGCAATGTGGTCACCACCCAACTACTTGGGAGCAAGGAGGATGACTGGAGGGGGCAGTGGTCAGCTCCAAGAGCAGGAACAGACCACAAGAGTATGCAAGCAGGATGACTGGAGCACATTCTGGATTTCTTTCAAAACACTGGTTGCATCCAGCTCTCCCGTGACTTCTCACTATTTATGTCACAAGAATCTAAAAATGTTGTTTGATTTCTAGCTAAAAGGGCAAGGGGTAGCCTGAATCTCAGAGGAGAAACCAATACACCACAAAACATCTGTGAGGAAAATGGAAAAGGCAGTGAGGAATGAGGGAAGAACAACCCAGAGAGGAGGCAGAACAAGTATCACTCCAGGAAGAAATGCTGGGCTAAAGAGAGGTCACTGCTGCAGCCCAGGGTGGCCTTGTGTTTGATTTCATTTACTGCTTTCATAAACAGTCAATGCATGAAATGCAGTAGTACACAGATGGCACAGAGTTACCAGGCATCTGTAAACAATTGAGACAAAAGACCACCAGCTTGTTTAACATCAAAAACTGGGGGCTAAGACTGCTTTCCATGCACAATGGGGTAAGTCTCCAAGTAGAGATGAGAACTGGGGGAGCCAGGGCTGGCACAAGCCCACACAGACACATACTGGCCATGGGAAACATTAGGGGAGTGCTCCCAGCTCACGTGGCAAAGACTGGAACTGTAGCAGTTTAAATCTAACAGATGAAAAGTTTCAGTTGTAGAAACCATAGCCCTGAAATCCTTAACCTCTGGGAAGTGGAGGGGGCCAAGCTCTTCTCAGTGGTGCACACTAATAAGACAAGGAACAGCAGGTACAAGCTTGAACGTAGAAGGCTTCAGCTCAACATGAGGAGAAACTTCTTTACAGTGAGGGTGACAGAGCCCTGGAGCAGGCTGCCCAGGGAGGCTGTGGAGTCTCCTTCTCTGGAGACTTTCAAGCCCCATCTGGATGCATTCCTGTGTGGACTACCTTGGGTGATCCTGCTTTGGCAGGGGGGTTGGACTGGATGATCTCTGGAGGTTCCTTCCAACCTCTAACATACTGTGAAAATGTTCTTGCCATGCAGTAGAGATTTCACAGTGGAGGGCATCATTCTGTTCCACCTCCCGCCCTCTCTCCACAGGCCTGATGAGTGAAGAAAAGCAGAAATGGCTCCTTACCATCTGGCTGGGATGTGGCACAGGGCTGGGCATGCCGCCGTACTGCAGGGACCGAGGGAAGCCTCGCCCATTGGCAGGGCCCACTTCTCGAGGAGGCTGTGCTGGGTTGCCACTTGGGTCCTCTGCAGAAGATGAGGAGAAGGAGGAGGAAGAGGAAGAAGAGGAAGAAGCAGGAGCCCTGGCAGCAGCTCGATATGGTGGGGGCTTTCCTCCGTTTTCCAGGCGTTGCTGCCTCTTGCCTGCTCCATCTGGGTCTCGTGACCGAGTCCAGACGCTGCCTGTGCCAGAGCGGCCGGACCGCCGGCTCCTCTTCTCTCGCCTCCCATCTTCTCTGATCCAAAATTCCTCATCAGTATCTCCATCTTCCCCAGGGAAGTGCTTCATCATTGCTCGGTGAAAGCACCTCTCTAAGTTGTAAGCCATCTTGGTATATTCTGGTCAAAAAAACCCCAAACCCCAACAACGTCAAGGGACAGAGCCTCACAGAGAGAAACAACCAAGTAACATCAGAGTTTTCCTGTCAAGTCAATCATCTTCCCTCCACAAAGGCCCTTTGTGGAAGACTTTTGTTTCTCACTAGCCAACTTTGGCTTATGTTCTTAAACTTGACAAAGCCATGCAGCATCAGATTTGTTCAGTAACCCCTACCAGAGGACAGGCACACAGGCATGACAGAACAGCATTAGCATCACAGCCTGCAGAGTCAGCATTAACTGAGTGTTGCAGCACAGTGCCAAGAGTTACATTATGAGAAGCACCACCTCTGCTCACGATTAGCCAGCAGAGTGCTGAGGCAAGAAGTGAGGACTTCCAGCAATGCTATATTTCAGAGGCTTTTGGACTCATTCAAATGTCTGCTGCATGCTACAAACCAGGGGAAAAAAAAATAAAAATCAGCAAACATCAATTACCCACGTGCAGCCTCTAAAGCATGCACTGACACTGGAGCAAGAGCTAGTTGCAAGCACCAGCGTCCAAACTGTGTCATTGCCCAAGGATGGTTCTGCTCAGAGGGGCTCCTGCTTTTCATTGGAGAGGATAGGAAGGAAAAGACACAAGAGGTGTTAATGACAAAGGCTTGAAGCAAATGGCTTTCCAGTTGTTTCCACTAAACTAACCCTGAAGCTCCTCAGGAAGTGGAGTTCTCCCAGTGGCAGTGCAGGAATGCCTTTACTTGGGGCCCACAGTGACAAGCTGGGTAGCTCTATTTTCCCTTTCAAGGCAGTGCTGGTGAGGCATAGTCTGCAGTGATGACCCACCATATGGGAACTGATTTCTTACCTAAGCAGTGTGCAGAATTTTAATTGGCATAGCAATTAAACCCAGGGTTTTCCATTTGCAGAGGCATGTTATTCATTCAATAGCCAAGGAACCTAAAATCTACATTTTCTGTAGAAAGGACTACCAGCCTGGTGCTTACATCACTTTTCTGTGGTACTCAAACACTGGGAGCTAACCAGACTCTAATGCTTTTCAAAGTCTGTGTTAGATAGTATGAGAAAAAGGGGAATACAGACACACACACAAGCACAGGAAGCAACAAGCTCAGAAACAGATTTTCTTCTCTCCACATTCTGCTTTCACCATCTACCAATACAGGAGTCCCTTGGTATACCATATCCCCATTCAGCATGGCCACATTCTGCAGAAAACCTTGCTAAATCCCCAGGCCTTATCACTTAGGAGCTCCTTTTTTTGTGCAGCCTCCCAGAACACCCTGAGAGTAAGCACAAATCAAGAACTGATGAGTAGGAAAAGATCACTGCTTGATTTGACTGGAAATTGAGTCCATCTGGTTTCTTCTGCTCAGTGGGTAGCTACACCTTGGGGTCCTATTAAGCCCTGGAACAGGCTGCCCAGGGAAGTGGCCAAGTCACCATCCCTCAAAGATATTTAAAAGATACGTAGATATGGTGCTGAGGGACTTGGTTTACCAGTGGACTTGGTAGTGTTCGGGTAATGGTTGGACTCTATGATCTTAAATGTCTTTTCCAGGCTAAATGCTTCTATGACTGAGAGCTGCAAAGAGATGAACTTAGCATCTTACTGCTCTTACCACTGCCTTCACCGTTGTACTTAAGACAGTTCCTGAACATGGTCTTCATATCACCCACAAATTCTTCCTTGGTGCAGTACTGACCTCCATTCAACTTCTTCTCCATGCTAGAGATGTCCATGGGGGCCTGAAACGCACCAAAACCTCCTTTCAGTCACAGCAAGCAGGGCAGGTTTACAAAGTCACAAAGGTATCTTCCCCACAGAGGGGGTGAGAAGCGGAGGCTGCTCTCCTGAGGGGCAGCCTCTCAGCTTTGGTTTCCTTGGCTTATGAGGCTGCTGGAGTCATGCAGTTTCACTGTGAGAGCAGCATGGGACACAAAGCTTCAAACCACTAACAGAAAGCTGCATCCCAGTCAATAGCGTGATTAGTCGAGATGTCTGGACCACTTCCCATACCTTAATGATCTGGTAGTAGTTGGGAGCATACGATTCATCTACGGGCTCCAAGAAGGGCCAAGAGTCCTTGTGAGCCTTTACCACATCTAGAACTGGGAAAAGGAAGGTGAATGGTTAAACACAGAAGCCCAGGGCAGTGTTTTGCTTGGAGCAAGTCACGCAAAGGGGAAAGCTGGGGCAGGACTAACCTTTGTACATAGCTGTGAATTCATCATCCAGTTCAAAGCTGTAATGGGAAGTACAATAGTGAATATGCAGACTGAGGACATGCAAGACATACTCTCATACTTCATTTGCCCTTCTACTCCATGCACAGTGCCATAATGTTGACAAAGAGGCCTCATCACAAACACCCATCTAGTGTGGGTGCTTCGCAGCCTACTCCTCGCCATCCTCCAACCTCACTTCTCCCCCTCATTCCTGTGAACGATCACACTCCTTCCCCTACATGCTACTGCAATGCACTCATGTGCTGCATACTCACAGATCCTTGGTCCTTCTCTCTTCCCTGGTAGGGGAGCTGGGATCCAAGTGGGAAAGCTCAGGGGGCAGCTCCTTCCCTTGCGCCAGCAGCCAGGCTCGTTCTTCACGAAGCTTCCTCCTCCTGGCCCGTTCTGCAGTGGGGAGGGGGAGAGGTGAAAAGCTATTCAGCAGCTCCTTGTCAACAACAGCTTGCAGGGAGAATGAAGGCAGCTCCTGCAGCTCTCAAGGACTCCAGGGACATGGTCTTGTTCTTCCAAGCAAAAGCAGCAACAGCACAGAAGCAGAGGAAGTGAGAACACAGCTCACCATCAATGTGCTTCTTCATTTCCCCTTGACTTTACAGTCACTGATTCTGAAGCCTTACTGTGATACAGATGCTTCCCTAGGCTATGCTGCGTGATGCCCAATGACAGCACAAGAGGCAGTGGTGGAAACTGAGGCATAGGAAGTTCCATGGAAACTTGAGGAAAACTTTTTATCCCTGTGAGGGTGATGGAAAACTCAAACAGGCTGCCCAGGGGGCTGTGGAGTCTCCTTCTCTGGAGATACTCAAGACCTGCCTGGATGTGCTCCTGTGTGATCTGCTCTAGGTGCTCCTGCTCTGGCAGGGGTTGGACTGGATGAGCTTTTGAGGTCCCTTCTGGCCCCTGGAATTCTGTGAAGAGTAGTGCTGAGGCAAGGGGGGTGGGGGTGGGGGGGGGGGGAAGCTCTACCAGCTGGGTGGCAATACGTAATCAGGGACACTAGTATTCTCCACCATCAGCTTGGGGAAGATTGCTCAGGTAGACCTTCATGGCCAGCAGCCAGCTCAAGCAAGCTGCCACATAGGAGGGCCACTGGGACAGCTTTGGTTTAAGAGGTGGGAGACAGGAAGAAGCAATGCTGGTAATATAACCTGTGGTTTGCAAGCAGACAGCTGGCTAACAGATTGCTTCATAATAGAAAGTTTATGGGCTCTTATGAACCTCATTTCCTTTTTGTTATAGGAAATCTGAATTCATTTCACTTGCTAAACACCTGCGGTTGTACCAAGTTTCTGTAGGAGCTCAGTTCTGTCAAAGTAATGTTCAAAGAGAGATATCATAGGAGTAAGACTCCAGAAAACCAGCCACATGGAGGAACACCCAGAGAGAAAGAAAGACTGGGGGAGACTTGGCTAATACCCTCTAGCAGAAGCTCCATCTTTGGAAAATGCCAAAGACTGGAGAAGCACCAGCTCTGGTAAGAGTATTAATTTGCTGTCTTACTCTGCCAGTCAAAAAACAAACTTGGGATGAGGGCACAAGAGAACTAGGAATGGCTACAAGGTGAGTATTTCCAGGGAAGTCCACAGCCAGTTATGCCAAAGATTGGAAAAGAAAGTTCAAATGTCCTATATTAGGAGATTCTGGCGGGTACTGAAGTTGGAAAGAACATATATGCATCTCAGATGTCCTACAGAATCGCAACAGCATCTACATATAGTGATGAGAAGTCCAATATCCAATCAGGTTTTTAAGGCCAGGCTGGATGCAGCTCTGAGCACCCTGAGGTAGTGTGAGGTGTTCCCTGCTCATGGCAGGGGGGTTGGAACTGGGTGATCCTTGAGGTCCCTTCCAACCCTGACAGTTCTGTGACTCTCTGAAACTGCAGTTAACAGGGGTTATCCGAGTCTGCCCAAGCACTTCATACTGCTTTTGTAAAAGCAGCACCATTTAGATGGCTTTGTAATGGACATCCAAATGAGCAAGCTGAGAAAAACACGAGGTGATGGCTTGGGCAGCAAAAGGAAACACTCAAGGCAAAAGCAGCCAAGAGGTAAGGTGATGCACATTTTCAAAGTCCACCAAGGCCTGCCAAGGACCTGACCTAATAAACTGACAGGAATAAGGGAGCCTTGGTACCAGACTGGAGCTCAGTCAGAATTAATGCTAGGCCCCTCTACCACAGCAAGTGATTAATATAGTGTGTCAGAGATCACTGGCAAATCTCATTGCCATGCTTTTGGCCTGAGTTTAGTCCTACCCAGCAGCTCTCAACAATCTAACCAATGCCCTTAAAAGTACCTCAAACACCTAGAAAGAAAGAAAGAAAAGAGAGAGAGAGAGAGAGAGAGAGGGGGGGGGGGAGGGAGAATGTTGGACCAGCATCTGGAAAGAGAACTGGATTGGGCTCTTTTCAGTGGTGGCCAGTGATAGAATAAGGGGCAACAGATACAAACTAGAACACAGGAGGTTTCATTTGAACTTCAGGAGAAACTTTACTTTGAGGGTGATGGGACTCTGGAACAGGCTGCCCAGGGAGCTTGTGGAGTCTCCTTCTCTGGAGACTAAAGACTTACCTGGACATGTTACTGTGCAACCTGATCCAGGCATACCTGCATTAGCGGAGGGGTTGAACTAGAGGATCTCCAGAGGTCCCTTCCAAACCCTACCATTCAATGATTCTCACTGGGACTCTAGCCTGCTGTTGTGGCAAGAATCTAGAAAGCTGCTTTAGCTCAGAAATCCAGGAAAGCACAGATGGATCCAACAGGAGTCTTGCTACCTGAAGCATGCATTTGAGTAAGGGGAAAGACAAATCTCAGACTGGGAACAAGAACATGACCTAAACCCAGGCATACAGTCCAAAACCAAGAAGCAGATGAAGTGCTGATGAAGTTCACAAGCAGGTATTTCACCCTGTGTTTCACACCACCCTGCTGCAGAAGGCCTTATAAAATGAATGTTAAATCCCTAACAGACTGCAAAAAGTCCTTTGTCATCCTAAAAATCTGTCAACAGATATCCATGCCTGTTTACAGGTATCTACCTGTAGGCCTTCTGGAACGTCAAGATTAATTTTGTCTCTGCAATGAAGAATTAAGGCACAGAGAACATGCAAGTTGCCAAAGAGAAGGTCAAGCAAGTAACTGGATTTACTAAAGGTTAGGAAGGCAAGCAGGTAAAAGAAACTATTCTTAGATAACATCTGGTCTGCTACCAAACATCTGGTGGCAAACTGTTTCATCTTTGAAAGTTTACAAGGTTTCATGAACTTAATCTTTATTCCTTTCAGATTCTTTATCCACTTAAGGATTCATGATTTAGCCTCACTACCAATACAGGGTTGAGGTGTTAGAAAGCAGCCCTGTGGAAAAGCATTTGGGGGTGCTGGTGGATGAGAAGCTGCACAGGAGCAGGCAGTGTGAGCTTGCAGCCCAGAAGGCCAATGGCAGCCTGGGCTGCATCCAAAGCAGCACTGCCAGCAGAGCCAGAGAGGGGATTCTGCCACTTTGCTCTGCTCTGGTGACACCTCACCTGGAGTACTGTGTACAGGTCTGGAGCCCTCACCGCAGGAAGGCCATGGACCTGATGGAGAGAGTCCAGGGGAGGGACACAAAAACGATCAAGGGGTTGGAGCAGCTCTGCTACAAGGACAGGCTGAGGGAGCTGGGGGAGTTCAGCCTGGAGAAGAGAAAGCTCCAGGGAGACCTAATAGCAGCCTTCCAGTACCTGAAGAGGGATACAGGAAGGATGGAGAGAGACTGTTTGCAAAGGCCTGCAGGGACAGGAGGAGGGGCAATGGCTTCAAACTAGAGCAGAGCAGATTTAGATTGGATATCAGGAAGAAGCTCTTTACCATGAGGGTGGTGGAACACTGGAACAGGCTGCCCAGGGCAGTGATTGGGGCCCCATCCCTGGAGCTATTCAAGATGAGGCTCCACAAGGCTCTGGACAGCCTGATCTAGCTGGGGAGATTCCTGCCGACTGCGGGAAGTTGGACTGGATGAGCTTTGGAGGTCCCTTCCAGCCTGGACCATTCTGTGATTCAGTGATAGATACCTTCACACATTACACCACAGATTTCTGAGGACATTTAGGCTTTCCCTGGAACTGCAAAAGCCCAGCCAGCCACTGCAGCAAAAACAACTGACAAAGGAAACTCCATGGGGAAGGCTGACAGAGTAATGAGAAATGGAGATGCTCTTAGACACCAGTGCCTCCATGTGCTGGCTGATCACCTGTTGTCTGTGCCTTGATCTGATGCATTAAACACAATGGCTTTTTCTTGTGGACACCTTAAATTAGTATTTAATTCAAAGCCATGACAAAACAAGCCCAACACCTGAGCCTGCCACATGTGGCACTCTGTTTCACCTGGGCTCCTCAGCTTTAGGTCTCGAATCGACAAGGCCAGCAGCAACATAAAAATACTGCTCTTGTCAGCTCTGTATTGTCCCCATCCATTTCTCCTCATAGAGAATCAAAAAGGACCAAGTGCTATTCAGCAGAAGCAAAGCCAGCTAATCCTGCACACAGGGGTAACCATGAGGAAGCAATGGGTGAGACACAAGAAAACTGAGGGACAACATGAATAGCAGGTTAAAAACCCACAAGTACAGCTATGGCAAGGGAGAGAGCAAGCATGGTTTGAGGAAGACAACACAGCTGAATGATGCATTAGAGAACAGCCACCCTCACCAGAGGAGACAGACAAAGGAAAAGAAGCTACAGTCAGACCAATTTGTGATAGGTAAGTGCAAGAAAAGGTATTTCCATTAGCAGGTCTGGCAGGGGGAATGCAAATGCAGACTTTAATTCAAGATCTCAGTCTTGACTTTGAAAGGTTCCCCCACTGCTTCACACTGGCTGCATGTACCTTCCACTGCTTTGACCTTCTCCTCCATCTCTCTCTTCCTCTCCTCCTTTAGCAGCTGTTCCTGCTCCCTCTTCTGCACTGCTATAAGGATTTGGCGCTCCTCCTCTTCCTCTCTGCGCTTCTGCTTCTCCACTGAACTCAGCACATTCGGGTTCACCTGTGATAAAATAGTGCACCAAAAACTGTAATGCTTCGGCTTACTGAAGTCTGAGCAGGGGTAGGCTTGCTTTGAGCAAATATTAAAGCATGCCTGCAATGAATGGCTGGTGGAGGAAAAAAAAAGGATTTGTACACATGAATTCTTGGATGGAAAGCAACAGGTAAAGTTATTTGTCAAGCAATGAAAGCTACTGAGACAGGGACAAAGGAATGAGAAGTGATGGGTTAGACAAGCTGAAACTCTGACAAGGATGCATCATATCTCCCTTCTGGGCAAAGAATGCCGGCTGTTGACACCTCTCTACAGCACCTTTACCCCTTCCAGCTAGCACAGCCCAGACTGGCAAGCGTGAGCAGAGAGGACTAACGATGAACCTGGCTCTGCTATAAAACACAGAATAGTTAGGATGGGAAAAGAGACTGGCATCAAGAAATCACTTGGATGGTTTTCCTTACCTGTTCAAAATAAGGCCTGACATATTTTTCTGTGCTAGTCTCTCCTGACCTGGCTCTGGCTTATTTGTTTGGACAGTCTTTGCATTGGGTCCCCCAACCAGTTTCGTCATTCAAGGACACCTGGCTCTGTATTGCCCCACTTCCTCACCTTCTCACTGCCAGCAGGCTGCAAGGCTGTGTTTGATCCTACCTACACTATAGGCTTCCCAGAGCAGGGATTCCCTGCTCCTATTTCTCCAAAGTGTAATTTATGTATACAGCAGTGTGGAATTATCTTAACTTAGTTCTAAAACAAATGAATCAGTCACCTACCAGCCATTTCTACCCCTTTGACTTCTGCATAACATACATGGGCCTTACCAGCAGGGCATATCAACCAACAAAGAACCATGTGCACACCATTTTCTCCACCTTCATTTTCAGGGAATAACCAGCAACCACCACTTATGCAGAAGGCATTTCCTGAGGATTAGCAATCAGCTGGAGCCCCTTGGCTGCTGCTCAGACCATCAACTTCTCCAGGCCCACTATTAATCCCCAGAAAAATATAAAATAAAACAAAAATCTGGCACCATGATTACTATTTTGTCCTTGTTTTATTTCCTACAAGTGGAATCTGGGGGCGTTTTGATAACCATCTAAAACATTGTCTGGTTTCACTGTGCATTCACAGTGCTACCCTATAAGCTCCCCTTGCAGCTCCCTGTGGACGAGCGTTGAGTATTACCTCCCTGTTTCCAGCAGCAACAAAATATTAAGAGAATTATGCTTCAACCACCAAAAGCCAGCGAGTGTCCAAGAGAGGCTGACAGGATAACATTAGGGCCATATCCTTGCACACAGGAAGAGACAGGAGAGGAAAAGCATCTATTCCATGCTCATCGTTTCAGGTGAAGCCGGCCGCACGATCTCGTCACGAGGGGACCCTGCACTGCTTGTTTTCCATTTCAGATCTTTGCCAAACACTGCTACTTCGCTCTTCTGTTGCCTTCTTATGGAACCCACATGCCTTTAGGTTAGCCAGCTTCTTCCTCACTTTCAATCCAAAGTTAATTTCTCATCCCCTCATTCCGTCCAATTATTCCTAGTCATGCTCTTCTGGGCAAACATAACTTCTCTTTTTCAGCCACATTCCAGCTTTTATAAGCTTCCTCAAACACTGACACAAAACTCCAATGTTTGTGTAATTAGGTTAAATGTTTCCTTCACAAAGCCATCCTTCAGGCTCCCTAATCATTCTAGCTACCTCTCAGACCTTTTTTTCCCCAACTGATCACTATCCAAACACTAGGATGCCCAGGACTGAAACTGCTATGGTAAGTACAAGAGATCAAGAACCTACTGAATCACGTTCTTCATTTCCACTACTGAGTCCTCTTTACGTACCTTTCTCAACCACTCAACTATCCTATTTTCAACTACTGCACTGCAAACAACTTCCTTTTAGGCCTGATCCTGACCACTATCAAACACATTTCCCCTATTTTGACCAATCTTTAAATTGCAATAGGAACCAAAAAAATTTCAGGTTCTGCAGCAAGTGGGAGAGAAAGAAGTGAGGTGAAACTAGCTACCAGTACACCATGTTGTTTTATTGAGGATGTGACCATCAGCCTTTAAATTCCCCATCCAGTACATCTAAGCCAGCCTGGTGTGTCACATTGATTTCTTCAGCTGTTGGTGCATTGATCAGAACACAGAATTAACCAGGTTGGGAAAAACCTTAGAGATCATTAAGTCCAGCCTATCACCCAACACCATCTAATCAACTAAACCATGGCATCAAGTGCCTCATCCAGGCTCTTCCTAAACACCTCCAGCGATGGTGACTCCACCACCTCCCCGGGCAGCACATCCCAATGGCCAATCTCTCTTTCTGTGAAGAATTTCTTCCTAGCACCCAGCCTAAACCTCCCCTGGCGCAGCATGAGACTGTGTCCTCTTGTTCTCGTGCTGGTTGCCTGGGAGAAGAGACCAACCCCCACCTGGCTACAACCTCCCTTCAGGGAGTTGCAGAGAGCAAGAAGGTCTCCCCTGAGCCTCCTCTTCTCCAGGCTGAGCAACCCCAGCTCCCTCAGCCTCTCCTCACAGGGCTGTGCTCCAGACCCCTCCCCAGCTTTGTTGCCCTTCTCTGGACACCTTCAAGCCTCTCGATGTCCTTCTTAAACTGACGGGCCCAGAACTGGATGCAGTTCTCAAGGTGTGACCTTCCCTTTCTCTGGATTCATACAATTTCCACCAACAGGTACTATGAAACCACAAACACAACATCCAAACTGCAGCGCTCACACCAAGACCTCTCCAAGCCTGCAGAGTGCATTCAGCACCCTCTGCTGTGATGGTGCAACACTGACTCCACAGCACATTCCAGTGCAACCCGCCATCAGTATGGCAACAATTTAAGCAAAGAAGAGGATCTCATCCTAGCAGACCTAGGAAGCGATTAAGAGGGAACAACAGAAACCACAAGCACAGCATAGTGACCATTACAGACTGCAGCAGACACCCACATCTGCACTTGCTCCCTGCAGCACAGCAGCAGGGCTGGCACAGGCTCTTCCAAGACACTTCACGACACAGCAACAGCCTGATTTGCAGAGGGACCCACTGCCTGGGGTCCCACTTAAGCCCATTGGGGTTGTGTGTGATTAACTCGGGGTTAAAAAAAAAAAAAAAAAAAAAAAGCAAGCACCAGCAAGCAAACTCCTGCAAGATGTGATGGAAGGCCTCTTGGAATGACAAAACCAAGAATCTAACACGAGCTAAACTTCCTTCCGGACCAAGGAGGTGGCAAAAGGACGCTCCTCCAGCCTCCTCCCTGCTTGGAGCACACCACCAGGCTGCCGATCTGCGGCTGCGGCAACACCGCCTCCTTCCCTCCGCCAGAGAGCACTCCAGGACGCAACATCGCTGCCCCCCCGCCTCCGCCCACACCCCGACAGGGACAAACTTCTGCCGCCCCTCCAGATACCGAGTATCAGACTTCTGGAGCAGGAGGCACGACTGCCCCGACCCCCGTCCTCCAAAGCTTCCCTACTCCGGTTTCCGCAGCGCTGCCCTAATGAGGGTGCTGCTCAGGCAGCTCTCTAATGAGGAGCTAATCTGAACCACCTGTTGAGAAATCCCCCACGGGATTAGGAGCCTACCGAGTAGTTCTATCTCGGACCAAAGTGGCGTCCGGCTCACAGAGGCAGGAAGAAGAGGTCACCCCTACACCGGGCTGAGCTTTTCTTTCCCCAGACTTGCCTGCCGGCCACCCCTCGTGTGGCAAAGAAGCCATCAGACATGCTGGCATCTTCCCTGGCTCCCCCGTGGCAGGGATGACTGCCACGTCCTGCTGGGGAGCCGGCAGGAGTGGCGCCATCCTCTCGCTGGCTGGCTCCCCATGCCCTGGCACAGCGGGTGCCAGGAGGGCCCCCACTCGCTGGAAACGTTTCACTGGCCCACAGGCAGCAATTAACAGCCCTCTGCCACTGCAGACCTGGAGCACCTGCGGTACTGATTAGCATCATTCAGGCTCCATGTGTTTCCCACTCCCCTCCTCCTCGGGGATTTCTGCTGCCTGCAAACAAACACGTGTCCCCGCGCTTCCTGCGTAGTGGGATTTGCAGACAGCAGTTCTGGCCCCAAACTGACCATCACTGGGCTCTTATTTTCCTCTTGGCAGGCTTTTATCTATAGCATGATGAGAGATTCTTCCTTCCTTTTATTTATCTATTCTAAGTAATTATATTTATTGCAGAGAGCTATACTTTCTCCTTTGTTTCACGGGAAACCCTGTCCCTGACTCACGTAGAATACTCACTCCCTGCCGTTTCATTTCCCAGGGTCTGACAAAACACCAGGTAACTACATTTTCATCACATTTAGTGAGAGGTTATGCCACAGCCTGATAGAATCAAGTCAATTTTCCCCTCCAAAGCTAATCCTGCCTTGCCTGACCGATTGTTTTGAGTAGCAGCTGCCAGTTAAAAGACCTCCCCCTCTCCACCGTACCATGCCCCTGGGCTGTGCCACCATGACTGTTGGGGGCTGTGTGGTGAACTGGACTGGAAAGCTGATCCAGGTTAAAAATAACTCAGACCAAAGAAAAGGTTATATTTAACTCCAGTCATCTCCTGGGGTCTGGTTCACTGCACAGCCCCGCGAGCAGCAGCGCCGTTACACTCAGGGGTGGAGAGGAGACGAGGGCTCGGAAGCCCGGCAAGACCCCTTTCAGCCATCAAGGCTGGAGTCTGACAAGCGTTCCTTTAAGCAGCCGAAATGGTGACTTCCATTTCCAGCTGACCGTCTCCCAGCTCAGCTCTGTTCTGCATCAGTCATTCTCCTCTCCCTTCGCGCTATCCGCAGCCTCATGTGTTTGCAGCCTCACGTTTTTCCCCTTGGCTGGATTTCTGTCCTTTCCCTTTGTAAGCCGGTTCTCCCAGCCCTCTCATCCTTCTTCAACTTTTCTTTGAACTGCCTCGAATGTGCCAGCACTTTCATTGAAGTGGAATTCCCCAGGCTGAGCACAGATTTCCATATGCAGCTGCAGCCAAGCCCGCAGCAGAGGCCGGCGGTTACCTCTTCCATCCAGAGGGCAGCACCTCCCTGCTGGCCACAGAAAGGCCGAGTGTCAGCCTGCCTTTGACGGGCATTGCCACCCATCTCTCTTTCAGCACGAGCACTTTCAAACGACTCCTTCCCACTGAATAGCGATGCTGCAGCTGATGGTTTTTTTCCCCCAGGAGGCATCTGCTCTCGGCCTCCCTCCATCGTCCTCCCCCTCGCACCCCCCCTCACCTCCTGCTTGATTGCTTTGATGGGCTGATGGTCAGACATCCACCTGGGAGAAAACTCTGTCCGCTGCAGACGCTTCTCCTGAAACAGGGTTGAGAATTGAGGGAAGGAAAGAGAGAGTGGAGGAAATTAGGGCACATTGATGATACCAGCAGGAGAAACTCGGGGGGGCTAGAAGCGACCATGAAATCCCTACTAGCTTTACGAGGGAAGCAGATAAGCAAACAGAACTCAATCCAAGAGCATCACGCTGACTGAAGCACCGTTTTACAAAGCCAAAGGATCCTGTCCAAATCACCTGAGAACATTCAAGTTGACAGACAACACTCTTCGGAGTTCCAGGGCTCGAGCTGACTAGGCTAGGACATCTAAAGAAGTCATTGCTCCTTCAGCAGGGCCAGCTGAGAGACGGCAGTAAAAGTGGAATCGCAGGCAGTCTGAATAGAAAAGCTAGGCTGTAAATTGCAGCAGTTCAGAAGCAGACAGAGACTCCCTGCTAGCAAAAAAGGGACACACAACAGGGCTGAACACATAACTCCTTCAGTCATCCTACCTACGCTGCCATGCAATCATCAACCAGATTCTTAAGTATTGATTCCAGCCCTGCCACTCCATGGCACAGAGCCTTGCTCCCCAGACACAGCCTAAGCAACCCCTGCATCCACTCTGCAGGCTGGAGGTGCGGGGTGGCAGGAGAGGTTGACAGGCTGCTCGGATTTAGATCTCCTTCAATGAGCAAACGTCCATGCTCTTGGAAGCAGTCAAGGAGAAGTAAACAGGATGTCATGTCTCCTCACCTTCTGTGCAATCATGTTGCAGATCTCCGGCAGGAAGTCTTCACTCAGGAGTTTGTAGAGCTGCCGCTCTCGAAGGGAAGTCCTCTCTCTGAAGCTCTCTGTGACCTGCCTCCACTCCTCTTCCGTCTGACACAGCAGCCACCATGTCCCACGGCCAGGCCCTTGGGACCCTTCAACAACATGAAAGAATGTTATCTCCACAGCATTTCTGACTAACAACTTTTCTTTATCCTTGCTCTTCTCCTCTGTTCAGAGCTCAGGAAGAGCAGAACACACTGCCAATGGCCACTGTTACAGGAAACATGCTCTTTGCTATGGACCCAAAGCTCTCTTCATCCACCAGAAGCACTGCTGCCTCCCTAGTGACATGGAGAAAATGATGCCAAGACACGGAGGAAATACACAGAAGAAGAAATAATGGTGGCATTTTGCAACACATGAGCAGTGTGACATCCCTGTGGCAAGCCTCCCTTCCAGTTATGATGGACCACAGAAAAAGGATTTCACTGTTTTTCTTGTAATAGATGGCTGTCAGGCAGAGCAGGACATAGGGTAATGTAAATATCTGAACAAAACCATAAAAATATAATGTTATTTTAAATCATACAATCACAGAATTGTCAGGGTTGGAAGGGACCTCGAGGATCATCCACTTCCAACCCCCTGCCATGGCCAGGGACACCTCACGCTACAGCAGGTTGCTCACAGCCACATCCAGCCTGGCTGCAAAAACCTCCAGGGATGAGGCTTCCACCACCTCCCTGGGCAACCTGTGCCAGTCTCTCACCACCCTCATGGGGAACAACTTCTTCCTAACATCCAATCTCAATCTACCCATTTCGAGTTTTGCTCCCCCCCCCCAGTCCTGTCACTCCCTGACACCCTCAAAAGTCCCTCCCCAGCTCTCTTGTAGCCCCCTGCAGATACCGGAAGGCCACAAGAAGGTCTCCTTGGAGCCTTCTCTTCTCCAGACTGAACAGCCCCAACTTTCACAGTCTGTCCTCACAGAAGAGGTGCTCCAGCCCTTCTCTCTCTTATTTTGTAGCACTGCAAACCTTTGCTGTCGTGAATGAGGTGTCCCATTCTCCCCCAAATGAAACATTTTGTTTGCAGGCACTTAATAGAAGGGGAAGTGAAGGATGGGCTTCATCAGGCTGCCAGATGAAGGGGAAGTTCCAAAAGTTCACATCCTATCCCTGCTTGATCCAGAGTGGGATCTAAAGTAGATAAGCCACTGCTCTGAAGCGTGGCCCAAGTACCAAGATACTCTGAGATGTTAAATCTTGCGTGAAACATTTCAACTTCAGTTGCAAAGGAAGGATTCTAGTGTGGTGGTTGAAACACCCACCTCGAGATGAGGAATGGGTGCAAATGCTCTGCAAATGCTTACATGGAGCACAGAAGCTCCATGGGTTGCGACTTGGATGCTTCTGCCCCGAGATCCTCCCTAAGCAAAAAGGGTTGTGGCTCATTTTGGGAGAGGGGGAAGATGTTGGTTCAAAGCTCTTCAGTCTGAGGGGCTCTCAGCTCACTCTGGACTTTTGCAGAGCTAACAGCTGGCTACTGTAGAGAAAACAACAGTCACCACCCCCACTGGCAGGTGTCATGCAGCTTCTCACCGTATTTTTCCAGCAAATGAACTATGACAAATATAAAAGCAGACCAAAACAGAGTCCCTTTCTCTCAGAACTTGACCCTGTGCCTTTTGTGGATCTGAGCTGCCAGTGGCTCTGGCACACAAGCTATCAGGTTACCCCAGAACACTGGAAAGCTGCAGCCTCCTTCCAGCCACCTGTCCTCTGTTGGAAACCTCTGTGCTGCGGTAGTGGCACTGAGTGAGCATCTGTTAGCTCCAGGTCACAGGCCAGCCTATAACTTAACCCAGCCTCAGCTTCAGCTCAAGTTAATGCACTGGGGACTGGTAAGTGAGATAGTGAAGGACCAACAATGTGCTGGTTTCTGTTACCCTCCTCTGCCCACCTGCACACTGCCCCCAGTGCCTGCATGCTTGTTGCCTTTCCTTGCCACCTGCTTGTGGGTGACTCATTTCAATAGCAGCTCTCAACAAGGCACTGCTCTGTGCCACCAGAAGATTGCTCTGCAGCTGGAGGCACACAGTTTGCTGGAAGACAATGATTTGATGAAACCTCCAGCACCTCACGTGAAATATGAAGACAAAGGGCAAAGGGAAGGAGGCCTGGGAAAGACAATGCCACCCTTGCCTTTTATTGGAGGCAAATGGGCAGGCTGAGCCCCTGGGTTATGTGGAAGCCAATGGATTCACATGCATAACAGATGAGTCCCAGCCCCCTTGAACTCACTTTCACATTATGCTGCCAACTTGCTTTTTCTGCTTGGCTTGTAAATCCTTAGCTGGGTATCCCCAACACCTCGTTTACTGATCTCATCAGCCCAGTGGCCACCAGCAAGCAAGGGTGAGGAGAATCAAAAAGGTTCTTCCTTCCCTGTCTTGGCATCTCTGACCCCAGTTGGAAAAAACACGCTCCCTGCAAACATGGACTGCTGTTCACTTCATTCCTGGAGGAACAGGGCCCATTTCCATCAGCTTCAGTGAGTAGTTGGGCCCACAAGAACTATTGTTAGATTTCTTCATGCCAAACTAATCCTCAATGAGCTAGGAAGCCCACAGGTGCCCAGCCTCCCTGCTGAAAGGCAACCTGGAACACCAACCCACCCTTCCAAACTCAGCCCCAACCACCAGCAGGAAGACTCTCCCTTTCCTGGGAAAGACTTCTCTGCAGGCTTTGATAATTTCAAAGCCAGGTTAACTGATCACATCAAACCTGACCTCACAAAATCTCTTTACCGTTTCTTATCTGAGTCTCACGGATTAGCAAGTTCTCTTCTGCCTTCTCCCTGCCAAAAACAAAAAAGGAGTGAAACACTAAATATGTTACTTCACATCACTGAAATGAAGTCATTTCTGGGGAAAAAGAATGGGTGATGTAGGAATTCATGGAAAAACCACCATGCAGGACACAGAATCACAGAATGTTCACACCATGTTAGGGGCTGGAAGGGACCTCAAAAGATAGAATCATAGGGTTGGAAGGGACCTCGAGGATCATCCAGTTCCAAACCCTCTGCCATGGGCAGGGACACCTCGCACTACAGCAGGTTGCTCACAGCCACATCCTGCTTGGACTTAAAAAAACCTCCAGGGATGAGGCTTCCACCACCTCCCTGGGCAACCTGTGCCAGTCTCTCACCACCCTCATGGCAAAGAACTTCTTCCTAACATCCAATCTGAATCTACCCATTTCTAGTTTTGTTCCATTCCCCCCAGTCCTATCACTCCCTGACACCCTAAAAAGTCCCTCCCCAGCTTTCTTGTAGCCCCCTGCAGATACTGGAAGACCACAAGAAGGTCTTGTTGGAGCCTTCTCCTCTCCAGACTGAACAGCCCCAACTCAGTCTGTCTCCAGAGCAGAGCAGCTCCAGCCCTCTGCTCATCCTCCTGGCCCCTTCTCTGGACATGTTCCAGCATCTCCAAATCCTTCTTGTAACAGAGGCTCCAGAACTGGACACAGAGCTCCAGGTGGGGTCTTACCAGAGTGGAGTAGAGGGGGAGAATCCCCTCCCTGGCCCTGCTGGCCACACTTCTCTTGCTGCAGCCCAGGCTCTGGTTGGCTCTCTGGGCTGCAAGTGCTCACTGCTGGCTCATGCAGAACACAGAATTACAGAATGTTCACAGAATGTCAGGGGCTGGAAGGGACCTCGAAAGATCGTCCAGCCCCACATGTTCAACATACCTATTTTTCACATATGGATTTATCACAGCTTCAGAGAATTTTAAAAATGAATGGTACTGGCTGGAGTTTGGCAAGGACCAAACTTAGTTCTTATGGGAAGCATCCCAAAATCCATACTGATTCAAGTGGCCAGGATTTTTGGCTTCAAGTACTACAGCAGTGAAAGCATTCTTTATCAGGAGAATATCCTTTAGTACTGCAGAGGGGACCTGCATCCAAAGTGAGGTGGCTGGAAGAGCAAGACCCAGTGTTTCACCAAACCTGGCTTCCAGCTCAGCCAGAAGTTTCTTTGGAGAGTAATCAAAGCATCCATCAAGTTTGAGCTTGCTTCACTTCAGAGATGCATTGAAAATATGGCTGCATGGTGCACATATAATTATTGGGGGGATCCCCAGAAGTACATTGTATTTCCCCTTGGGAAGGTGTGCATTTCACATCTATTGCAGGAATGACCTTTCCATACCTTAGCAGATTTTCCTCCAGTAGTTTTTTCCGCTTTGGGGGTCGCCCTCGTCTCTTGCCCGTCTTCCCAGGAGCACTTGGGGTGTTCGTTTGCCCCCACATCCCCTGATAACGGCAAAACCATCGTCAAGTGTCTGCTGTGCAAGGGAAGTGCAGCTGGCAGGATGGGAGAAGGGCAGGGAAATCGGAACAGCTGCTAGGAACCCAACCAAAGGAGGGATTAAATCAGAGCAGCAATGAGACAGGGAGGGGCAGCGGGATTCCCACTGGCTGGGCGCCTGCTCTGGGAGCCGTGCGGGGCAGACGGGAGGAATGCGGTGGAGCAAGCCGCATGGCTTCTGCAGCAGGCCCTGCTGGTGCCACAAAGGCTGCGGGCTGCCTCTGACACAATGCACCACGCGGGGCAGCTCGCAGGCTGCTTGGCAACTCCAGCCTTGCCCCTCGCTGTCCCGGCTCTCTCCCAGGACCTCCTTGCACTGCCACAGGCAGTCCCCACCACCCTCTGACATAACAGCAGTCAGGCGGAGTCCCCTCAGTCGGGCAGGCTTTGCCAGCCCCCTCACCCCCTGCACCCAGACACAGGGGAGACGTGGGGGAGGCTGTTACCTGTCTGGAGCCAGCTCGCCGTTGCTCCTGCCCTGCACAGGGTCCTCCTTGTACATCCTGGTGCCATAGAAGTACCAGTACAGGGCCCCGCTGCTGTCCTCGCCCAGCGGCTCCACGCGCAGGCTGTCGGCGTCCAAGCCCTACGCCCACCAGGAGTCCCCCGCCAGACAGTGACAAGTGAAGAGCGGCCACATTGTAACACAAAACATGATGACACCCCCTCTGCAAACAGCTCCCTCCCTCCCTCTTCCCCTCCCACCATGCCACAGCGGCAGCACAGCTGCTCCCCAAGGCCAAGCTGGGAAAATGCTCCTCCAGTGGGAAAGCGACAACCACACTGTCCGGGGAGGGATTTAGATTGGCATCTCTAATTTGAATGGCCTCTCTCGTTTTAACATTTCATCTCTGGTGCTCCTGACAGGGAAGGTCTAATTAGTGCTGGCGACAGTCATGCACAGCCCTGAGAAGCTCCCCCTCCCCCTCCCCCTTCCCCCAGCTCCTCCAGTACACTTCAGCCCCATCCTTTCATCTCACACCATCCCTCAGCAAGGCAGTCTCAGTTCTCAGAGCCCTGCCATTACCATTGGAGCATCTCCAAATACACTCTTGATAGGAAGAGTAGCCAACAAAGCCAATTTACTTAGCAACTGCCGTGCTGTGAATACATCTGTGCAGGGCACGGGCCCCAGGAGCAGTCCTGAGCTTTTGCCTTGGGTCCTCTGCAAGACAGAGGAGGGGATGGGCAACTGCTGTCCCATTGCACCATGACTGATTACCTGGCATTAATATACACTTCACAGGCTCACAGGATGTTAGGGGTTGGAAGGGACCTCTGAATCGAGTCCAAGCCCCCTGCCAGAGCAGGACCATAGCATCTAGCACAGGCACTTAATACCATCAACTCTTTTCTGCCTAGGAAGATTCACTGATCTGGCCCAGCTCCACTCTTTGTCCCTTTCCTGCTGCCCAAGCACCTTAAGGAGGTCGAAGACGTCATCTGCGTCGAGGCGGTAGTCACAGAGTCGGTGCAGGATCTCCACGCGGGTACGCAGGGGCAGCTCCTGGAAGGTGGACTCCCGCAAGGGGTTGGGTTTCCCTTCTTCCAGCTCCCAGCGGTAGTTGATGATGTCCTCCAGGTAGCTGTGAAATGTCTGGGACCTAAGCAAGGAAACAAAGCCCCCACACACTCAGTGTAGCTTGCCATGCCAGAAACACCTGATGGAACAAAACAACTGAAACCATCACAACACACACAGCTGATGATGCCTGAAGGAAAACTGTGCCCCACTATAGCTATGACTTGGTGCAGCTCCATATGATCATAGAATGGTCAGGTGCAGCTCCATACAATCATAGAATGGTTAGGTGCAGGTCTATACAATCACAGAATGGTTAGGTGCAGCTCCATACAATCACAGAATGGTTAGGTGCAGGTCTATACAATCACAGAATGGTTAGGTGCAGGTCTAGACAATCACAGAATGGTGAGGTGCAGCTCTATACAATCAGAATGGCTGGAAAGGACCTCCAGAGGCCATCCAGCCTAAACCCCCCATTCCAGTCAGCAGGGACATCCCCAGCTAGATCAGGTTGCCCAGTGCCTTGTCAAGCTTCACCTTGAATATCTCCAGGGAAGGAGCCTCAACCACCTCCCTGGGCAACCTGTTCCAGTGTTCTACCATCCTCATAGTAAAGAACTTATTCCTAATATCTAATCTCTATCTGCTTTTCTCCAGCTTAAAGCCACTGCCCCTCAACCTGTCACTGCAGGCCTTTGTAAACATACTCTCCCCATCAACTCATCAGCTCCCTTATAACTCAGCTTCTCAAAACACAGCAACCTCATCGTGACACCACAGGATTTCACATCGCACGCACAGAGCTTGTAGGACTCTGCATTACTGTTATTTCTTTCCAAGTTGAAAGAACAAGCTAAATAGGATGCCAGCTTAGCCTCATCCCCTTCCTATCCCAACAGGCAGTGCCTTGTGCTAGCGTCAACATTGACCCTTTATTAAAATATGGAAGCCAAAGAGTCTGGTCCCTTTCCTCCTCTCTCCATTTCATGCATTCTTCAGTTTCCCTTTTGCTCCTCACATCTGCTGTTGCCAAGACCTGCTCCTCTCTCTGCCTTTTAAGTAGTTTTGCATGCACCGTTTCAGTGCCTGGAAACCTCCTGTAGCCTACTGTCTCCTCCCCACTTGGCTGCTGTATGCTTCCCATACACCTGTTACTGTCCCTGTTCTCCTCTCCTTCCAGCCATCCCCAAAGGTGTTGCCACTTTCTGCCCATTCCTTCACCAGTGGCTCTGGCACGACACCTGCACAGCTTGTTTAATGGATATGGCTTGGACCTGGGCACACACATTAAGGCTCATTCCCAATATAAGCACACCTCCTAAACACGGTTCAGCCCAGGGGATTCTCACCTCTCTAAGTCTTCCAGATGATCAAACTGAACACTCAAACTCTTCACCACTGCTACTAGAATGCTCTTTCTCATTTTCTAGCTAGGTCACATCAAGTCCCTCTTTTGCTCCCAGCAGTTAAGCATAGAACTCAAGGAAACAGACATTCCTTGCCCTCATCTGGTGTTGAGGGGATATGTCTCCATATGACACACATTAGCCTGCTGATGCAGCTTAAGGCTAAAAGAACTCCTGCCTATACTTTAGTGATTCTTAAGTCCTTACTCTCACTGCTGAGAATTTAAGAGAGGAATAAAAAAGGGCTGAAGATGCCACATGAGGTGGTCTCTAAATTTCTTAAGATCTGTCCTGAGACTTGCCACACTATCTCAGCCTGTTTTGTGCTATCCCTGAGCACAGAAAAGGGACCCCCCCACCATGCCTCAGTCATTTTGCACACAAGGGAAGTCCATATGCCAGCAAGAACACCACTGGGTACACATTCCCACCAGCTCTCAAAAAGGCAGCTCAACTTGATAGGTTTTTGGCACCAGTGGATGACTCTATATGATTAATGGAACCATGCCAGCACCACAGAGCTGCATTTGCCTGAGAAATCGCTAACAACTACAAAGGCTATTATTTTGTCACAGAGATAGAGAAGTGCAATCCAGCTGAAGAAAGATTGTTGAAAGCCACCAAGAAGTCAGCTCTTAGACAGGGAGCTCAGAGACTGGATGTCTTTTGCAAGGACCATGACTGGACAGCGACTGCAAGAACCAAGGAACAGATGCCACAGGATTCCTCTAGCCACATCCACCTGGCAGCGTTCCCCTTCCTCCTCAAGGGGAAAATGTTGACACCACCACCCTGCAGACCATTCCCCACCAGTCTGATTCTTTCCAATGTCAAATACAAGCTGACCTCTTAGAGAGACCTCCTCTCACCAGATGAGTGTTAGAAGCCCCCTGGTTATGTCTAAGAGTAGGTGCTGAACGTACCTGGGTGTAGTGCTGCCTTCAGCAGCCTGGAGTTTGCTCTCCTGCATGACCCATGCAAAGTCTTTCCACGTGCCATTGTTTTTGCTCCATTAACATCACCAATCAAACAAATGCAACTTGAAAGAAGCCACTGCAGTGACCAAGTTCAGTCAACAAAGGAGAACTTCTATGAGGTCTTCAACAAGGACTTCTATGAAATGATTTCTGTGCTGCCTCAAGTACTAACTTTAGGGTAAAACTACAGCAACTATCCTCTTTCAAAATGAAACATTCAGTGCAGGGTGCACCTACCTGAAGAGCTCTGCATTCCAGCAGCGTCTTCCTCATATACCTCAAGACCCAATGGAACTTCCAGCAAGTAAGTGAGCACGTGCAGCCCAGAAAGCCAACCAGACCCTGGGCTGCAGCAAGAGAAGTGTGGCCAGCAGGGCCAGGGAGGGGATTCTCCCCCTCTGCTCCACTCTGGTAAGACCACACCTGGAGCTCTGTGTCCAGTTCTGGAGCCTCTGTTACAAGAAGGATTTGGAGATGCTGGAACATGTCCAGAGAAGGGCCACAAGGATGAGCAGAGGGCTGGAGCTGCTCTGCTATGAGGACAGGCTGAGAGAGTTGGGGTTGTTCTGTTTGAAGAGATGGCTCCGAGGAGACCTTCTTATGGCCTTCCCTTATCTAAAGGGGGCTACAAGAAAGCTGGGGAGGGACTTTTTAGTTTGTCAGGTAGTGATAGGACTGGGGGAATGGAGCAAAACTAGCAGTGGGTAGACTCAGTCTGGACATTAGGAAGAAGTTCTTCCCCATGAGGGTGGTGAGAGACTGGCACAGGTTGCCCAGGGAGGTGGTGGAAGCCTCATGCCTGGAGATTTTTAAGTCCAAGCAGGATGTGGCTGTGAGCAACCTGCTGTAGTGTGAAGTGTCCCTGGCCATGGGAAGGGGGTTGGAACTGGATGATCCTTGAGGTCCCTTCCAACCCTGACAATTCTGTGATTCTATGAAGGACCTCAAGATGGCAAAAAGTGCAACACTAGATTACCTTGATGGAGTTTTTGAGAGTGCTGTTTGACCACACAGCTTAAAGGATAGATTTTTACTGAGGCCACCAGATTAAAACAGAGAAAGAAACAGATTTGACAAGCTTCCAGAACAGAAATGGTGATGAGAGGCACAAGGATCTACTTGAGAGAGTCCAAGGGAGAGCTATAAGGATGCTGAAGGGCCTGCAGCACTGCCTGGTGAGGAAAGGCTGAGAGCCCTGGGGCTGCTTAGTCTGGAGAGGAGAAGACTGAGAGGGGATTTAATAAATGTTTATAAATATCTGAGGGCTGGGGGTCAGGAAGGAAGGGACAGGGGCAGACTCTGCTCACTTGTGCCCTAGGATAGGACAAGGAGCAATAGATGGAAACACAGGATGTTCCACCTCAACATGAAGAACTTCACTGTGAGGATCCCAGAGCCCTGGAGCAGGCTGCCCAGAGAGGTTGTGGAGTCTCCTTCTCTGGAGCCTTTCCAGCCCTGTCTGGATGTGTTCCTGTGTGACCTGTGCTGGATTCTATGGTCCTACTTTGGCAGGGGTTTGGACTGCAAGATCTCCAGAGGTCCCTTCCAATCTTTAACATCCTGTGGGCCTGTGAGAACATCCTTTCCTGAAAGCAGGAAAGCAACATCAGTATCTGGATGCTTAATCTGTCACAGAAGAGGAATGACTGTGAGATCTCAGAGAGCATTCATGTTTTGACTCCCTGAGTACACTTATTCAGCTCTGCCAGAGCTCCAGGCAGATTATTTCATCAGCTCTGATACCAAGGCTGTGGCTATTTCCAACAAAATTGATTGAAAACCCCATTTTCCCTAGGATCCTGAAAAACTAGCTGGTGACATGGGATGCCAGGAAGAAACAACAAAGCAAGAGGGCTTTTACCTGCTTCTATTTCTCTGAATAATTTGAGGGTTTTTTCTCCTACCAAAACAAAGGCAGGCATGGATCATAGATACTCTTACTGCCTGGAGGAGTTTACTTATCTCACTACCATTCTGGCTGCTCTCACAAGAAAACTGATCCAGGAAGCCCCTCAAATCCAGCAGATCACCTGAAATCTTTGCCTGTGTAACTCCCCTTTCCCCTGGGGACTGTCTCTGTTGACTTAACCAATTTGGTTGGGCTTTGACTTTCACCTAAGTGCCTAACTGTAGAAATTGCCACCACCCACCCCAGTGTGCCACACATTACAAGCTCTGTTATTTAGCAGTACTTTGAGTTCCTACCCCCATCAATTTCCAGAGACAGCTACTGTGCATTTGTCGCTTTGAATAAGGACAGAAATGAGAACCAGAGATGGAAACCAGATGTCCCAAGGCATTCCCAATCACTCTCCAGCTTACCCAGTTGCTGTTTTCCCTCCCAATGGGGCTGGCTTTTTATCTCCAGTCAAACACGAGGTGCTCGTCTTCAGCCTGTCTGCCACACCGAGGCTCAGCCTCACCTTAGCTTTTCTCAATTAAATTTCCCTGAAAAAAGGCAATTGGAGAAGAGGAAATCTGGAGGAGAAAATCTGCAGGGAGCGCAGCAGCCTGGAAGAAGCCTGCCCTTGGGGTTCCTTAGGGCACAAAGCAGAAATACTCAAGACTTAGTGTCTGACATTACCCAAAAAGTCCAAGCCCAAGAATCAGACAGAGAGGGTCCAGCAGTGCAAAGGCCTCCATGCAATTTGTCCAAGACCCTTTGTTCAAGCTCACAGTGATATATCCACAGGTGTGACACAAAGTCCTACGGTCTCTGCTGCAGATGGGAGGCTCTGAAAACCTTTTTGTAGGTGGGAAGAAAGTAGTGAAGAGATCATTGATGTTAGGAAGAGGTTCTTCACCATGAGGGTGGTGAGACACTGGAACAGGTTGAGAGAGTTGGGGTTGTTCAGTCTGGAGAGGAGAAGGCTCTAACAAGACCTTCTTGTGGCCTTCCAGTATCTGAAGGGAGCTACAAGAAAGCTGAGGAGGGACTTTTTAGGGTGTCAGGGAGTGACAGAGGAGGGGAGATTCAGATTGGATGTCAGGAAGAAGTTCTTTGCCATGGGGGTGATGAGAGCCTGGCACAGGTTGCCCAGGGAGGTGGTGGAAGCCTCATCCCTGGAGGTTTTTGCAGCCAGGCTGGATGTGGCTGTGAGCAACCTGCTGTAGTGTGAGGTGTCCCTGACCATGGCAGAGGGGTTGGAACTGGATGATCCCTTCCAACCCTGACAACGCTATGATTCTATATCTCTTCTCCTGAGGTTCTCAGCATCACTGAGACTTGCAAAAACACTCAATCAACAGAGGCAATGTTATTCAGTGTGCAGTCATAGAATGATAGTATGGTCTGGGTTGGAAGGGATCTCCAAAGGTCAGCTGGTCCAAGTACCTCTGCAGTCACCAGGGACATCCTCAACTAGATCAGGTTGCCCAGAGCCCTGTTGAGCCTCACCTTGAATATCTCCATGGATGGGGCCACAACCCCCTCCTTGGCAACCTTTTCCAGGGTTCCACCACCCTCCATGTTCTTTTTCTACCAATGGGAGCATTCCCAAAGAGGATGAATTGCTACATGGGCAGGTTCTGTCTCAGTGCATGTATCCAAAGGATAGTCAACTATGTCCTGAAAGTAAACTGAGGGTCTCAGAAAGAATTTACAAGGTATGAGATGATGGGTCATGTCTGTCACCATATCTCAACCACTGCTACCTCCCCTGTTGCCATACAGCACAAGCAGCTCATTAACCAAGGAAAAATACTACAGAAATTATCTACAAGGTCAGGAAAGTTACCTTAGAGTACTCTGTAACTATAAAACTTCACCCTTCCCACCAAGGGTCTTTCCTCTCACCCCAACTTCACCAGCACCAGTAACAGTTCAGAAATCTGAGACAAAGTTCTCCTCGCTTTTCACAATATCACTTACTTTGCAGTTGCTACCCAATGTGCAACGCAATTTGGAGAGCTGTAGAGGGAATGTGGTAGAATAGGTGAACACCGAAACATCCCAGATGGATGCAGGTGATTTCTCATGAGCCCAGTGAGAAATCACCTGCAGAGGTGTCCAGAGAAGGGCCATGAGGATGATCAGAGGGATGAAGCTCCTCTCCTCTGAGGACAGGCTGAGAGAGTTGGGGTTGTTCAGTCTGGAGAAGAGAAGGCTTCAAGGAGACCTAATTGTGGCCCTCCAGTATCTGAAGGGGGCTACAAGAAATCTGGGGAGGAGATTCAGATTGGATGTTAGGAAGAAGTTCTTTGCCATGAGGGTGGTGAGAGACTGGCACAGGTTGCCCAGATTGGTAGTGGAAGCCTCATCCCTGGAGGTTTTTAAGGCCAGGCTGGATGTGGCTCTGGGCAACCTGCTGTAGTGTGAGGTGTCCCTGGCCATGGCAGGGGGTTGGAACTGGCTGATCCTTGAGGTCCCTTCCAACCCTGACAGTTCTGTGATTCTGTGATTGTCAGTGTTGTCCCTGGCTGTGCTCTGAAGGCACAGGGCCCTGGGCACAGCTCCCTAGCTACTTTCTTTTTCTTTTTTTTAAATTATTAGAAAGGAAGTCAAAGCTAAGTTTCACTTGTAGTTGAAAGTTTTACTCATACTTTGTGGACCTCTGCACACACAAAAGCAATCTGGAGCACAGAGAAGGACCAGACCTAGCACATCAGTGTCAAAGGGGAGCCATAGTGGCAGACAATCCACCGAAGTACCGGGCAGGATGCATCTCAAGTTGCCTATGATCTTTAGTAGCAGCTGCAAAAAAAACCCAGGTCATAAAGAAGACAGGAGCAGGCTGAAGGAGGGGCTCCTCTCCAACATGGGCATCAGGGTCCAGAAGAGTCAGAGGAATGATCCAGCCCCTGAGAGCTGAGTGCTGCAGCCCGGCCATCTGCCAGCCGGCTGCCTCCCAGAGAGGGAGGTAGGTATCTCTGCTCCAGGAGAGGGGAGCTGAGGACTCCTCCCCCTGCCTGGCCATCCCAGCTTGGCAGTCTGCCTCTGTGGCAGCTTCACCTGCTCACAAGAGAGGTACTCTTCCCCTTACCGAGGATTTTCATGCATGTGGCCACACTGCTGTTGGGAAAAGCATCTTGGTCAGCAGGCAGGGTAAAGCTCCCATCCCACTGCTTGCCACCATGCCTGTGTTCTTGGATGGGCTCCTTTGAGACCTCTGGAAGTCAGGGTGAAAATTACACAGGGTTGATGGGACAGACTGAAAAATCTGGTTGGAGCTTCTGGTATGAATGCTTGGAGGGGGAACATCGGCACTTAGAAGACCCCAGTCCCACAGGCACTCTGTAGGGCAAAGTCAACGTGAAATGCCTTCTGAGCAAACCCAGCAGCGCTGGGGCTGGAATTGCCCCTACAGACACAGGGGTGGGGCTTTTTTTCATCCTCATGCTCAGCGGACTTCTAGTATTAAAGCCTCCGAAGTAAATAAAATCTTGGCTGGGAAACTGTAAACAAAATCAAACCAAAACCCACAAAAGCAAAACCAAACACTGCTTCAGCAAGGCAGTCCTGGTGTCGGTCTGTGCTTCCCACAGGCAGGGCGCCACGGTTTGAGTGTGGAATCAGCACACTTCTCTATCTGGTCTATTGCTGCCAATTTTGTTCCAAGTCCCACCCTGCCCCTCCACTCCCCTCAACAACAACAAACCACCACAACGCTCCCCAAGCCCCCAACCCTGTGAGGGTAAAAACTGGATTAAAAGGAACGTTAGGATAAAGAGTTGGAGATATTGGAGAGTGAAATGTCTCAAGGATGCTCAGATATTGCTGACACACAGACATTCAGCCTTGTGAAAGTTCAGATGCCAAATGATTGCCTGGACCCACCAGCTAGAATATCTGTCATGCTGACAGCGTTTGAAGTCTCTTGTTTCATTTAATTTACAAAATGCAACGGAAGAGTAAGTACTGGAATGCTCCTGAGCTAAAACTGCTGGGAAAATGGCAAGCTTGATCTATGTCTAATTCTACAGAGTATGTTGTTCCATGCTTGAGATTAAAACCAAGAACCCTGACAAAAACAGAGACTGGACTGTGTCCAGTTCTGGAGCCTTTATTACAGGAAAGATCTGGAGGGGCTGGAAGGTGTCCAGAGAAGGGCCACGAGGATGAGCAGAGTGCTGGAGCTGCTCTGCTATGGAGACAGGCTGAGGCAGTTGGGGTTGTTCAGTCTGGAGAAGAGAAGGCTCCAAGGAGACCTAATTGTGGCCTTCCAATATCTCAAGTGGGCTACAGGAAAGCTGGGGAGGGAGTTTTTAGGGTGTCAGGTAATGAGAGGAACTAGGGGGAATGGAAGAACACTAGAAATGGGCAGATTCAGATTGGATATTAGGAAGAAGTTCTTCCCCATGAGGGTGGTGAGAGACTGGCACAGGTTGCCCAGGGAGGTGGTGGAAGCCTCATGCCTGGACCTTTTTAAGGCCAGGCTGGATGTGGCTGTGAGCAACCTGCTGTAGTGTGAGGTGTCCCTGCCCACAGCAGGGGTTTGTAACTGCATGATCCTCGAGGTCCCTTCCAACCCTAACAATTCTATGATTCTATGATTAGCAACAGGAACAGAGCTCATCCATCTCCTGGCTAAGACTAGTGTGTGGGAAGAATGTGGAAAACAAGACTGCAAGATCTCAGGCTTTCCCCTAAAGACTATAGAAACAGCAATGTAATTACTGTCATAGTTCCTCTTACAGAATTACCCAGTAAGAAAAATGACAGAGGTGATACTTCTGTCTGCTAAAGGCTTTAAAAGCTGAGAAAGACTTGGACTCCACCAGGCACCCAGCACAATCACTGCTGCTTTTACGAGGTTCTCAGTACTAAGCGGAAAATGCAAACAAACCAACCTTCTTGGGCATGCAATTCACAGCTCATGAGAGACCTGCCTCTGCCTCTGTGATCCCTCTAGTTACAAGAAACAACCACAGAAAATCCAGGCCTTTCTAGAACAGATGTTTTATCATGGAATTAATTTTATGGACTGAAGATATTTCACCTTATGGGCTGGCACCTTTTAGGACCTGTATTGGCAAAAACACACCAGCTTGGCATTGGGAGTCACTCAGGTGTTAATGAGAGCATTAACTGACAGATGGCATTCAAGATATTTCTCTCCTCTCCGATGAAGAGGCTTCTTTGCTACAGCAGAGATCAGAAAAGCCTAATTCTTAACAGGCACACAATGCCTTGGCACAAAGGCAAGCTCTCTAGAAGGTAATGGGGAAGGATTCAGGGTTTGCTGGGATGACCTCAGTCAAACATCATTAACAGGGTCAGAAGAAGCAAGAACTATTTCAGAAGGAAAAAAAAATAATGTAAGGGCTCCCATGATCAATCCATCGTGGCTTGTCAGACAGAGAGAGCTTAGGCTGACCTAAGAAGCAATATGAGTTACTACTACCAGCCCGACCTTGAGCTCTCATCTAACAATGTAGACTCTTTCTTTTTTTCACTGTATTAATGAGCTTTCTTATCTGAAGTGGGGGAGGAAACCTTATGGTTGTACTTTACCTTCAAACAATTTACTCTGCTGAGAAGCTACATCAGGCATTACTCAGGGAGGGAAAAAAAAACCTAACCAAAAAGATATTCCTTCATGCTTCTGGGAGAGAAAAGGGTTAGATGAGTATATTGCCCATTTCCTTCCAAGCCCTCTGCCTGCAGCGTTCTCAGAAGGTGCCCAAGTCAGCAGAAAGCATCCTCAGACCATGAGCCAAGTTGTCATCAGGGCAATCACAGAACTGTCAGGGTTGGAAGGGACCTCAAGGATCATCCAATTCCAAGCCCCCTGCCATGGCCAGGGACACCTCACACTACAGCAGGCTGCTCACAGCCACATCCAGCCTGGCCTTAAAAACCTCCAGGGATGAGGCTTCCACCACCTCCCTGGGCAACCTGTGCCAGTCTCTCACCACCCTCATGGCAAAGAACTTCTTCCTAATGTCTAATCTAAATCTCCCCTCCGCCAGCTTGGATCCATTCCCCCCAGTCCTATCACTTCCTGACACCCTCAAAAGTCCCTCCCCAGATTTCTTGTAGCCCCCTTCAGATACTGGAAGGCCACAATTAAGTCTCCTTGGAGCCTTCTCTTCTCCAGACTGAACAACCCCAACTCTCTCAGCCTGTCCTCAATCAGACTCACTCAAGGGCAACAAGCACCTTGAAGGGTCCCTCCTCAAAGCTGCAGCAGAGAAAAATGACCAAGAAGCTGGAGATCCAGTGGAATCATGACCCTGAGCATTAACATCCACATTTCCATTCCAACTCAACTAGCAGCACCATTGTCCTGCACCGCTGGCAAGGACAGACGTCACAATTTCCAGCCTGGGATAGTCACAGGGGAGCAGTAACTCCTGGCTGCACCAAACTGCAATATCCAGGCCTGGCAGAGCCCTTGGGATGAAGGAAACACCCAGGCTCATCCTGCTTTTCAGCAGGGAAAAGGAGACCAGCTGATATTAACAGACCCTGAACAAGACCATGAAATGGGGGAGGAAAAAAGACAGAAAACCCCAACCCTCTAGAGTGAAGTTTCTCCTCCCAGAGTCAGAAAGACAGCAGAGATGGCTAGAATAAAAGACTGTCACAAGGCGTGTGCAGGCCTGCCTCTGATCCTCCAACCCTAGCTAGAACTAGTTTTCTGACACTGCCCAAACCTCAAGCAATGCTGTAGCTAACCTGAGTGGCCAGCAGGATCAGTGCTAATGAAAGGGAGGAGAAAGACACCTAAAGAACTGAGCAGATGGATTGCACTGAGCTCTACACACAATGACCTTTGCCTTCACCGCTGCTGAACAAGGAAAGAGCCTTTCTACATCACAAGCATGGTTTTGTCTCAAAGCATAAGCTTTAAAAAAAGGAATAAAATAGCTGCTCAGGAAATGTTAAATAGCAGCAGCTCTTCCCTGGCCTCCTTTCTGGATCTGACAGTCTGAAACAGAAGTGCTGAGAGGTTTCCACACACATGAAAGACACACCCAAGCCTTCCACAAAAGAAAAGGGCAGCAGAGTAATTTTAACACCCTAGCAACTCCTGTTCCCTGCCCAGCACTTGTCCATCCCATAACTTGCTTCCAGAGCTCAAATGTGGCACTGAGATCACTCCCAAGAATATGCTGAAGAGATGCTCAGAGAAGATGCCAGGATTTTGGACCTGAGGGGCTGCTCTACCTTGCTAAGACAATCTAATTTCAAGTGCTGGGGAATCAAATGCCTTCCCAGCTGGACTCCTGAAGTGTTCACGTTTAGGAGAGAGGAAAGAAAAGCACCTAAGAAAAACCAAGGCTGTCAGCAGCTCCTGCTCCTTGCCTTCATCTTACTTCAAGTGATACAATAAAAACGGGAAGCTGGAAGGGGAGCTGGCAAATATGCTGTATCCCACAGAGAAGCAGAATAGGAACAGCTATGGAGCGAGGCAGTGTCTCCAGGGAGGCAGAGAGAATGGAGAGCTGATGTGGGCTGTCTGGTCTAATAAGGAATCACACCACAGGAGCATGTGCTGGCTTGACAGAAGCAAGTACAGCCACTTAACCTGGGTATGACAGCTGAGGTGGGAGCATTGCTTTGCTACCCTAAAAAAAGGGGAGAAGGAAGGAAGAAGGGGAAGCCACAAGGTCACCACAGCTACCCACTCTTCAGGGAGGTTCCAGGCTTCTCCCTCCAACCACGGCAGAAAAACTGAGCAACCGGAGAAGTTTCTAGCTTGGGCTCTTTAGCACTTCTAGACCACACTCATCAACTCTTGAATTAGATGGAGATGTTCTTTTCTCCCTGCTGCAGGGTGATACGAGCTGCCTTCTACCCATTTTCCCTCACACAAGGGACAAAAGGCAGCAAGTGCACCCCCTCCAAAAGGAGATGGCAGCTGGAGGAACTCATCTCACGAGCCAGCGTGGCAAAAAGGCATGCCCTGATCTCCCCCAGCTGCCTATGGTCCACACTCCTCCTGTGATTCAGCTTTCATCTATCAAGCCCCCTCCGCCTGACGCAGCTGCAGCGAGTGGGTGGCTTTGGTCACGTCACTGAGAAAAGGCAGAAAAGCAGCAGAGATACCAGCACAGATACCACGCTGTCCTGTACTGGCTTCTCCTGAAAAGGCTCTTCCCTTGGGCTGGCAAATGCCAGGGACAGGCAGGAGTGCTGAGATAAGTGTCTGTTTGATCTCCTCTGCATTCACCCTGGATTTTCCCCCGCTGCCAAGGCAGCTCGTCAGTGCTCTGTGACCCCTGTTAATGGGGCTGCGTGAGGGAGGAAGCCGGCCGCAGGAGAAATCACACGTACCTGTTACTTTGAACTGTCCTCTCATTCTCACCTTCCTGCCTTGCAGGAGCTCCAAGCCCCTCGTGTGAGCCAAGGCTGCTATGTTTTTGTCACCGTCCCCAGGATCAGCAGGAGGGGCCACAAGTGCTTCATACGGTTGTGTCCTAGCTCTAACACCTCGAGGTACAGGGGATGAAAAGAAGAGGCACGGGTTTTGCTCCTCCTTCCCTGTAAGGTGTGGTAGTTTTAGGCCACGCCTTTAACATTTTCCACAGATCTTGAACAGAAAGTAGGAAAATGTAAATAGATCACTCTTGGGCATAAAAAGGACAATAATGATGGTTCTGCACTATCCCATTGGAGAGATAAGGGACTTGAGCTAGTCACGGAAATAACTTCTCTCTCTTCTTGCTTCCTCAGGCTGGGAGATACTAACTTGCTTCTGATTGACCTTGGCTGCATTCTTTTGGCCAAGTTCTAACTTCTCTGCTCCTTTCTCTTGTCCCTTTTATATACAGGGGGATAAGGGAGAGCAGGGAGGGCGAATCTGTTAGTTTCCCTGGTCTTTTTCCAGGGGGTTCTTGTGGTGTTCATCAATTGTAAATCCCTGCCAACACTGTAGCTCCTGGGTACTTTGTACACATCCCTTGCGTTCCATCCTAGATTGTAGCGTTGCTTGTAAATACAGCTTGCATCTGCTTCCAGCTGAGCTGCTCTGGCAAATGTAGTGTTGGGGAAATTTTCAACCCACCACATAAGGAAATCACAGAATCACAGAATTTCAGGGGCTGGAAGGGATCTTGAAAGATCATCTAGTTCAACTCCCCTGCCAGAGCAGGATCAACTACACCAGATTACACTTGGAACACATCCAAGTGAAATGAAAGTGACTTCTGATGAAGGAAACAATCTGAAGGCCCTGATGGCCCTTCTTCCACCTACACCCAGCTGCTCCTCACTGCCCTCATCCACCTCCCTACTGCTCCCCCTCACTCTTTCCCCCTCTCCCTCCCCCCCAATACCAGGCAGAAGCAAGCAGATGCCCGGTATCCATTTCTCCATCTCAAGGGACCAGCAGCCTATTTGTCCAAATAAGCCAGAGAAAGAAAGTGACTGGTGTGAAGATGTGAAGCATGGGAGGAAAGAGGGGTTAGGTTTGCCAAGCCTGGTGGATTATGCAGTGCTTGGAGGATGAGGAAATCACATATGGTTAACTAGATGCACACTGGGTGCGGGGGCGCATTTGAAATTGAGGTGGAAGCAAGGGCTGCTGGTGTGGTTTTGTTCTTTGATCAAGGAAAGCAAGAAATAGGTATCTGAGCAGCAATAAACCCAGAGCAGCCAGAAACATCCCAGCCATGGGCTGGAGATGGGGGGTACAGAAGGAAGAGAACGTCCTGGGGGGCAAAGGGGATCAGCAGGAGGATGCACACACTGCCCAGATTCAGGGAGCATTAATGGGATTCAAATACATGTTGCCAGCTCAACCCTGCCCTCAAACTCAGTGAGTCTCTGCACAGCATCCACGAAGATCTGTGGGGTTTGGGGTAGTGGTATGGGCAGAGAAACAGAAGTCTCCTCCCCACTCTACTGATGCTGTCATTTGAATGACAAATCAATGGCTTGGATAAGTGGATTAAACAGGCATGGAAAATAATTCTGCTGCAAGATCCTGGTGGTGAGCAAACAGCATTGCCCTGGAGATCTGTCAAAACATGAGCTGAGGAAGCAATACACGAACAGAAATTATTATTTACCTTGAATGAATGCAAAGAGATCATCTGAGAGGTTTTTAAGTGGTCTTTTCCCTTAATTGTAATGGCATAAATATGATTAATTGTGATGATGCTATTTTAGATAGGCATTGTTGAGGTTGACTCAGAATGTGCAGTTCTGGAGTCCCTATTACAAGAAGGATCTGGAGGTGCTGGAACATGTCCATGAGGATGGTCAGAGGGATGGAGCTGCTCTCCTATGAGGACAGACTGAGAGAGTTGGAGGTGTCTGGAGAAGATAAAGCTCTGAGGAGTCCTTTCCTGTGGCCTTCCAGTATCTGCAGGGGGCTCCAAGAAAGCTGGGGAGGGACTTTTGAGGGTGTCAGGGAGTGATAGGACTGGGGGGATGGAGCAAAACTAGAAATGGGTAGATTGAGATTGGATGTTAAGAAGTTCTTTGCCATGAGGGTGGTGAGAGCCTGGCACAGGTTGCCCAGGGAGGTGGTGGAAGCCTCATCCCTGGAGGTTTTTGCAGCCAGGCTGGATGTGGCTGTGAGCAACCTGCTGTAGTGTGAGGTGTCCCTGCCCATGGCAGGGGGGTTGGAACTGGATGACCCTTGAGGTCCCTTCCAACCCTGACAGTTCTATCATTCTATGTTCACACCAAAGATGTGTTTAAACACACCTGCCCAGCTTTGCCAATGCTTCCAGCCCCACAGATACTCTGTACTTCACTGTTTGTTCCATTTTACCTTGAAGACACCACCCTGAAACCATTGAAGGGCACAACAGTGCATCAGTTGCCTTCAGTCTGATACAGAACCCATGAAAGCAGCAAGGGGAGGTATAAACACCACGAGCAAACATGCTCTGTCATCAGCCACTACTGTGCGTTTTCCTTCCTCCCATCATGTTGAAACATCCAGCACAGCTCCAGCATGGAGGAAAGCAGAGGATATTGCAGACACTTTTCCTTTTCTTGCCTAAAACCAGAGACCTCAGTTCCTACTATGCATCTGGAAATACTGAGGAACCTCCAGAAGACTCCTGGTAAGACAAGTCTGTCAGATGTCCTGTCTGTCTGAATTGGAAGAAGACTTGAATGTCCAATAATCCAAGGGACAAGTGGTTTCTGCTCCTTTACTGGGGTTTACACTGTCCATCAGTCACAGGGTCTGGGAGCTACTAGAGAAGAGTCCAGCACAGAGCCACAAAGATGATTAAGGGAGTGGAACATTTTCTACATGAGGAGAGCCTGAGGGAGCTGAGGGCTCTGTAGCTTGGAGAAGAGGAGCCTGAGGGTGACCTCATTCCTGTTGATAAAGATGTGCAAGGGGAGTGTCCAGAGGCTGGAGCCAGGCTCTGCTGGGGGATGCCCAATGCCAGCACAAGGGGCAGTGGTGGAAGCTGAGGCAGAGGAATTTCCATGGAAACAGGAAGAGGAATTTTTTCCCTGTGAGGGTGACAGAACCCTGGCACAGGCTGCCCAGGGGGTTGTGGAGTCTCCCTCTGAGGAGATATTCAAGACCTGCCTGGATGTGTTCCTGTGCGATCTGCTCTAGGTGCTCCTGCTCTGGCAGGGGGTTGGACTGGAAGAGCTTTTGAGGCCCCTTCCAGCCCCTGACATTCTGTGGTTCTGTGAAAACAAGATGCATGTCCCCAGCAGTTTCAGATGCTCTTTTCCTGCTTTGAAGAATTGATCTGTTGAACAGAGGGAGCCCAAGGAAGAGTCAATAACAGTTACCAAAGCTTTACTTAGAAAGGGAGGCAGAGATGGTACTAGAACAGGTTGGTTCCTATCACACCTGAAGAAATTTTGGCATCAAGCTAGCATATGATGCTGTGAGGAGATGTCTAACTGTATGTCAAATCTTGCCATGTGATGGCATTGATCTTGGCTGGGGAAGGGTCAGGGAAAATAGCTTTCATCAAGCAGTGCTAGTGAAGAGGGTCAGAGAGCTGAAGAGAGGCAGAGCCCAACACTCCCCTGTACAATGACATCTATCACTGCAGCTAGATGGCAATATGTTTGGTTGGTTTTTTTTTCCTCTGACAGTGTGCTTAGTGGCAAGAATCTCCCAAGACTCTGAAGTGCAGAGTTCTCTGTCAGGCTCAAGATCAGAAACTAGGTGACTTATGCCACTGGCAAAGGTAGAATGGCAGAAGAGGGTTAGGGTCCTGAGTCTCAGAGCCATCACTGGGTAGTGTACCGAAGGCACTGGAGCATATATTGGTGCTAACAGAAAGGCAGATCATGGTGATCAGATGTCAGGGCAATCAGTACTGAAATTGGTGCTACGGGTACACAAGAGAGGTGCAGAGGAGGAGAGCCAGATGAAGGAAGCAGCAACTGACCTGCAGGGCACAGCTGGTCACAGATCACAGAATAACAGGGGTTGGACTGGATGATCTTTTGAGGTCCCTCCCAACCCTTAACATTCTGTGATTCTGTGAATGTTAAGGGTTAGAAGGGACCTCCAGAGATCATCCAGTCCAGACCCCCTGCCAGAGCAAGATCACCCATGGCAGGCTGCACAGGGGCACAGTCAGGAAGGTTTTGAAAGACTCCAGAGAACACAACATGTCTGGGCAGCCTGAGCCAGGCTCCACACACCCGAATGTAAAGAAGTTTCTACTCGCGTTGAGCTGGAACCTCCTGTACTGTAGCCTGTACCCATTGTTCCTTGTCCTGTCACTGGGCACCACTGAAAAGAGCCTGGCACCTTCATCTTGACACCCACCCCTCAGATATTGATAGACATTGATCAGACGCCCTCTCAGCCTTCCCTTCTTAAGACTAACCAGCCCCAGGGCTCTCAGTCTTTCCCCACAGTAGAGACGTTAAAGTTCCACAGCCAGCCTTGTAGCTCTTTGCTGGAGTCTCTCCAGCAGAAGATGAAGCCACAGTGATGCCAGACTGGAGATTTTGCAGGCACATCAGCAGGCAGCAGTCTTGATGACACTGACAGATTTAATGGTGCAGGTTTTGGATGCGATGGAAAAGCGAAGAACCAGGGGTGTCCTCAGACTAGGTTCTCAGACCACATGCTCACAAGGCAAAAATCCAAGACACAGCAGTTCCCAGAGTTACTTTAAGGAGTAATTCCTGGACCTGGAAACAAAACTGACACAGACATTGCTGAGCACAACTTAACAAAGGGAGGTACCTTCTTACCCCCCACAGAAAGAAGGGCAGATTTTTGTCAGTCTTGTAAGGGAAGTCAGACAAAGGCAGAAAGGTCCTTGGGTGGGGTGAAATGATCATCCTGAAAAGCCCTCATCAGCAGGTGAGAGTTGCTCCTCCAGTCCTGGCATGAATGGATGTTTCCCAGCACCCCTCAGGAATTCGGAGTGCTGCATTTTTCACTGCCCAGTTTTTCCCCAAGGCTTATCAGACACTGAGGATGGGAATCACTTATAGCCATAACGACCCCACAGCCAGGACAGCCCCGGGTTGAAGCCCTAGAAGCTTCTGCATTGCTTCTGTGTCAGGTACTTTTGGCTCTGGAATAACAAAAGGCAATCTCATGAAGGATCAAGAAGGTAAACAAAGAACCACTTTTAAAGTATTCATTAACTATTTACAGGTTGTTAGGTACATTGAAAAGGAAGAGAGAAGGATTTGGGTGCTCAAGAGGGAAACAAGTACCTTTGGGAAAGCCAACTCCTTCAGTGGGTGATGGAGGACTTTGGTAACTCTGGTGCCTGGCAACACAGCATCATAAAATTGTAGGGTTGGAAGGGACCACCACCTCCCTGGGCAACCTGTGCCAGGCTCTCACCACCCTCATAGCCAAGAACTTCTTCCTAATATCCAATCTGAATCTGCCCATTTCTAGTTTTCTTCCATTCCCCCAGTCCTCTCATTACCTGACACCCCAAAAACACCCTCCCCAGCTTTCTTGTAGCCCACTTGAGATATTGGAAGGTCACAATTAGGTCTCCTCGGAGCCTTCTCTTCTCCAGACTGAACAACCCCAACTGCCTCAGTCTGTCTCCAGAGCAGAGCAGCTCCAGCCCTCTGCTCATCCTCATGGCCCTTCTCTGGGCACCTTCCAGCACCTCCAGATCCTTCCTGTAATAGAGGCTCTAGAACTGGACACAGTGCTCCAGGTGGGGTCTCAGCAGAGTGGAGTAGAGGGGGAGAATCACCTCCCTCGACCTGCTGGCTAGGCTAGCAGCAAACAAGAATGAGACTCACTGTGCCTTACATTCAGCCTGGAAGAGGATTATTACTTACTATTCATTCCTGGATCCTCGAAGAACAAGTGAAGCCAGCTTAATGCTGCATTGTTCATTCCCATCAGCAGCGCCCATCAACAGAAAGCAGGCTCCCAATCCATAGCCACAAGGAAAGACAACAGCAGTGCTGAGCCATGAGCTCTGCCAATTGTTTAGGGGCTGCAGAGAGAGGACCTAAGGGTATGACAGTGATGATGAACACTGTGGGGAAGAAGCTAGTTATTGTCTGGATGAGGATGGGGAAATAGGACACATCCATGTATTATGGCACAATTCCATCTGAAACAAGGCATTATATGGCTTGCTGCTCAGGAGAAAAAAAGATGTATATATACTTATTGTGGGAGAAAAGTCCTCTTCTGAGGCAAAAATACCTAGCGTGGGGTTGCCTTGCAGCAAATAAACTTAGCCAATTCATTACTTAGAGCAAGCTCCACGTGTTACAAGTTTCTGGGGACAATGGATAAACCCAAATTGCCACAAAGAAATGGCTGCTAAAGAAGTCCCTTTTGGGATTCATTTCACCAACAGATCTTCCCTTTTCTTTTCCCTAGAGTTTAAGCCACTACATCAGGCAAGCCAGAAAGAAATGGAAGGCCAACTGAGAGAAAAATTGAAGGAACAGGTGGCATAGAACAGAGACTGGCACCAAATTATTGTAGTGGCTTTGTCAGTGGCTAGCAGCTCAGAATCACAGAATCACCAAGGTTGGAAGAGACCTCAAAGATCACCAAGTCCAACCTGTCACCACAGACCCCATGACTAGACCATGCCACAGAATCATAGAACAGAATCATAGAACCAATAAGGCTGGAAAAGACCTCAGAGATCATCAAGTCCAACCTATCACCCAACACCTCAGGACTAACTAAACCATGGTTCCAAGGGCCACGTCCAATCCTTTTTGGAACAGCAATCTCATTGGGCAGGACAGCGTGAAAAAGGCGGAATTAGGCACAGAGGAAAGCAAGAGAAGCTGCAGCAAGGTGAAAGCTACATAAGGGAACACGGAATGTAGTCAGGGGGTTGCTAGGTGGATCACAGAGCAAAGGACACCAAAGGAACAGTGACCAGTTCCAACCTCTTCCAGCGGCAACCATGAGCCAGCTGGGATTGTCACCAGGGACATTTCCCCAGTGCCACTGACAATGCCCAGCAGTACTCAGGGATCCCTTTCCCCAGTCTCCAGCACTTTTCATTCTGCATCTATGGAAGTGACTCTCCCAGAAGGTTCACCCCAGCATCCTCACTCCACATCCCATGCCACCATGCAGGACACCCTCCAGGCTCTCCAGGGATGTGCCTCCATGATCACTTCCCACCCATAATCCTCAGCTGAAGGTCTGCTGGGCTTTGCTAAGCCCAGCAGAGCCACACTGCAAGACAGGCCACTAACAACTCAAAGGCCACAGCATGAGGAGTAGAGGAAGACAGTAAGAAGTTGCAGAGGCTCCTGCTTCACCCTCAGAGCCCAGGCTGCCCATGGGCTGAGAGCTTCTGGCAGTACAGCTCATGCAGGCTCTGTGCTGTCTTCTGTGTCTCTTGAAAGGCTTCACAGCTCTGCTCCCAGGTTGGGGGATCTGCTCCTCCCCATAATAAGCCCCAGCAATGGCTCCTGCCATGGTAGCAATGGTGTCTGTGTCTCCACCCAGAGAGATGCAATAGACAATGGTCCTCTGCAGCTTGCTGTAGTGATCAGGAATATCAGGATCAGCCTCCATGCAGCGCAAGGAGTAAATGGCAGTGGGGACCGAGCGCAGGGCAGCAATGCCGTTGCCCAATTCAGACAATACACCTGCCTTGGGAACACTGCTGAGCTCCAAGAATTCCTTTGTCTTCTTTAGACGCCTTGAAAACGGTAAATCCTCAAATCCCAGCGCTCGAGCATCAGTAAGAGACTTATCATCTGCCTCCACATCTTCCATGTGGTTAATGAGCTGCTTCAGGAAGGTCTCCTTGCTGAGCTCTCCCTGCAGAGCCAGGTGCACAGCCAGGGCCTGCAGGATGGCCTCATTGTAGCCCAGGGAGTTGGCGTGGGTCAACTCTGCGCTCAGCTTCGCAAACTTCTTCACATCCTGGATGTCAGGGTACACAAGTGAGATGCCTGCCACCCTCATGGCAGCCCCATTGCCATAGGAGCCCTTCCCATTGAACTGGGCTCTCGCTGGTTCAAACACGTTGCTGCACTTGGGGCTCAGGAGCTTCTTGAAGACGTTGACAACAGCCATCCCATAGCCCCTGTTGGGCTCCTTCTTGTACTCCTCAGCAAACCTATTGGCCATATCAACTTCGTCAAACTCCTTCTTGGCTAGCAGGGACCGCACCACCGACCTGCTCATGGCTGTGTTGTCCGTGTATGAAAGTGTTTCTCTGCGGGCGCTGCCGGCCGGTTCCCCCTCCTCAGGTGCCGATTCCAGGCCTTGGAGGAAGCGCAGCAGATCATGGGGTTTTGCCATGCTCCTGTCTTCAAAGACGGCACCCAGACAGTCACCCAACAACGCTCCGGCCAAGCAACCCTGGAACCGGGCGAGCGCAGGCCGAGATCTCGCCGTTGCTCGCCCAGTACCAGAGGGCGACCCTGCGGCCGCTGCCATCTTGCACCAAGTGCCACATCCAATCCCCTCTTGAACACCTCCAGGGATGGACACCTACCAGCACCTCCAGATCCTTCCTGTAATAGAGGCTCCAGAACCAGACACAGAGCTCCAGGTGGGTGTGGTGGGGTAGGACGGTTCCCCACACACACACAAAAGAATCCACAGCTAACTCAGCCGGAGAAGCAGATGAAAGCTGTATTTACAAGCAGAAATGGAATGCAATGAATATGTACAAAAATATACAATATATATACAGAAATATACAGCAATGTATGTAATACAGGAGACCTTTCCCCAACCCCCCTGCGGCCAGGGGGGTTCGGCCTGTCCCCCCTTCTCCCTCCCTGCCTCCCTTTTTCCGAAAAGGGTTAGAGAGAGAGAGAAAGGTAAGGTAATTAAAAGGGTAAAATTCTGTTACAACTTACAGTTGGATTCTACCAATGAAATTGGTTTAGCATATCTTTGTTTTCATTCAAGTATCAAAAACATTCAGCCAGAGTGTTCAGAAAGTGTCCATTTCTTAAAGGCACAGCCTAAACTGGTCACAGTGGGGTCTCACCAGACTGGAGCAGAGGGGGAGAATCCCCTCCCTGGACCTACTGGCTATGCTTCTCTTGCTGCAACCCAGGCTCTGCTTGGCTTTCTGGGCTGCAATCATCAATAGCTTTACAACACAGGGACCCATTTCAGATTTCAAACTCTCCATGGCACCATGACATCATTGCAGTCTCCAAGACCTGACTTCACTGAGTGTTCTCTATTCATCCTTTTAAGTTTAGCCACCTATTCCTCCCCATGGATGTTTTGCATAACTCCTCCCCAGCTACTCAATCTATTTCCCTCTCATCCATCTGCCCTGACAATAACAGCACAGCTTTCGTGCTCCCTTTTGCTTCCACCATTTTCATTTCTTATTCTCCACCACGCCTGTGGAACAATACTTCCAGAACGTGCTCCCAACTTTTTCACTCCCCCCACCTTTCAAATTCTGCTTTAAAGATTCACTTTATCCATCTGAGAATCAAAGACATTTACTCAGCTTTATTTATACTTGAACTCTATAATTATATTCCACTGTGTTTCTCATTAATCTCTGAACAACCGTGTTATTTTACTGCTGTAATCTCATCCTTCCTTTCCCAACACCTGCCAGAATGCCTCATTTTCACTTTTTACCCTTTCAAAGGCTCACCTTGCCTGGCATGGCTATTATGATAATAAATATTAATATTGAAGATGAGCAATGTAGCCACTTCATCTTCCTTGCCTCCTCCTGGTATCTCCCGGGCTGATGATACCGCCTCGATCCAGCAGTCATCTACCAATCTCCATGATGTATGAAAGGCAGCACTTGTTAAAAGTCAGGCTGTAAACAATGCTGATCTTGTTGATATGCACTTGGCATTCGTGGATATGACTCTGAGTTACAGAGGTGCTTTGTGGCTGGGCCATTTGAAACAGTTGTTAGAATTAAGGCCACTGGCACAACTGCAAGAGTCAGCTGTTAAAAGTCGTTCTGAAAGGTGGTGGTCTCCAGGTCTGCTGGCACTGCCTTGGACTGGCTGCCCTAGATGCTGTTGCATGGACTGAAGACTTGGAGTCATTCACATTGTCTTAGTGCCTGGGCTGAGCTATTCCCACAGCCTGGTTCACCACGAGACTCAAAACTTGCTGCTGCTTTGCCAGACATCCCAGCTGACCTTCCACTTTATCCCCTTGATCAGACCAATGTTCAGTGGTTCTTAAAGGACACAGAATGAGTCACAGAATCACAGAATGTTTTAGCTGGAAGGGACCTTTAAAGGTCACTTAGTCCAACGCCTCTGCAGTGAGGAAGGACATTTTTAACTGAATCAAGGTGCTCAGAGCCCCATCCAATCTGACCTTGAATACTTCCAGGGATGAGGCAGGCATCTACCACCTCTCTGGGCAACCTGTTTCATCACCCACATTGTAAAAAAAGAGTCTTCTTTATATCTACTCAATATAACCCCACTTGTAATTGAAAACCAGTACCCCATGTCCTGTCACCCCAGGCCCTGCCAAACAGACTCTCCCTGCCTTTCTTACAGGCCCCCTGTAAGAAACAGACATCGAACAGAGAGAATAGAATAGAATAGAATAGAATAGAATAGAATAGAATAGAATAGAATAGAATAGAATAGAACAGAACAGAACAGAACAGAAGAAAATAGAATTAACCAGGTTGGAAGAGATCTTTGAGATCATCAAGTACAACCTATCACCCAACACCATCTGATCAACTAAACCATGGCACCAAGCACCCCATCTAGTATCTTCCTAAACACCTCCAGTGATGGTGACTCCACCACCTCCCCGGGCAGCACATTCCAATGGGCAATCTCTCTTTCTGGGAAGAACTTCTTCCTAACATCCATCCTAAACCTCCCCTGGGGCAGCTTGAGACTGTGTCCTCTTGTTCTGGTGCTGCTTGCCTGGGAGAAGAGACCAACCCCCACCTGGCTACAACTTCCCTTCAGGTAGTTGTAGAGAGCAAGAAGGTCACCCCTGAGCCTCCTCTTCTCCAGGCTAAGCAACCCCAGCTCCCTCAGCCTCTCCTCATAGCTCCCACAGTCACATGCAGAAGGGCAATTTCAAGTGGTTAAGTATTTTATTGAGCTCACTTTCACCAAAATATGAGACCTGGGGTAACCCTCGAAGTAGCCTATAAAAAACCCACAGTCCACACAGAATAAAAAGCAAGGGGGCAAAAGTGACAAAGCAAGGAGGAGGAGGAAAAATACTCAAGAACTGTTAAACACAGGCCTTCAGAAATGGGCATTCTGATTTCAGATTCTCTCCTATCTCCTCCTGATGAAAGCTCAAATAAGTGATTACAGAACAAGCATTGGAAAACAAGCAGAACAGAGGCAGTATTCTTGACTGGCAATTAACTCAACAAGTAGGGAACATAGCTCTTCAGATGCCATACTGGGAGTATTTCTTGGTGCCATCACAAAGGCTATGAAAGAAATACTTAAAGACAATTGCAGGGGAGGGAAGAGGAGTTAAGGAATATCCTGTTATCCATATTAGAACAAACCGGGGCAAACAAGCCAAAGACTTGTTTACAGATCCCTGGAAAGCTTAAAGTGGTTGCAAAACAGATGATCCACTTGGGGAGGAAAACAAAAAAATTCCAATGCATTAAGGGGAAGAAATAACAAGGGAAAAAAAAAAAAATAATTGAGGTTCCTAAGGAAGACTTCTTGTGCCACAGAAGTCAATTACATCATTTTCCAGGCTCAGTGATGGAGCAGCCTCCTGGGGTATAAAGAGAAAAATAATAATAATGATGAAAATAATATCATGGGGCACAGGTAGGCAAGAGCAGAGATGCTGCTTTTCTTCCTCTGCACAGAATCACAGAACTGTCAAGGTTGGAAGGGACCTCAAGGATCAGCCAGTTCCAACCCCCTGCCGTGGCCAGGGACACCTCACACCACAGCAGGTTGCTCACAGCCACATCCAGCCTGGCCTTCAAAATCTCCAGGGATGAGGCTTCCACCACCTCCCTGGGCAACCTGTGCCAGTCTCTCACCACCCTCATGGGGTACAGCTTCTTCCTAATGTCTTAACTAAATCTTCCCTCCTCTAGCTTGGATCCTTCCCCCCAAGTCCTATCACTACCTGAAACCCTAAAAAATCCCTCCCCAGCTTTCTTGTAGCTCCCTTCAGACACTGGAGGGACACCTAAAGGTCTCCTCAGAGACTTCTCTCCAGTCTGAACAGCCCCAACTCTCTCAGCCTGTCCTCACAGGGGAGGAGCTCCAGCCTTCTGCTCATCCTCGTGGCCCTTCTCTGGGCATGTTCAGGTTGAATCATGTAGCAGCCACTGAAATGATTTTTTAGGGTGGATGGGGTGAGGCTGTGAAACCATTCCTCAAAATGCATTATTTTTAGCCCACATTGGGGGGGAAAAAAACCAAAAACCCAACCAGAAACCCAACAAAACAACAAACCCAAACAAAAAAACAACCAGAAAGAACAATTAAAATGTTTTCAGGAGCCAGCAGCACCCTCCAAACCAGTGACAAACAGGACAAAGCCATCAACGGTTTTTTACACCATCACACTAGAGAAATAGCCCCAAAAATGCTGCAGCAGGAGAGGAGTGGGGGTGGGGGAAAAGACTTCACCCAAAGAAACTCTGAACAGCAGGAGCTTTTCTGGACTATTTTAGTGGAGTGCACACCTCCATGTCACCCCATCACCTCATCACTTCTCACTTAAAAACAGCTGCAGAAGGCTCCTGCTGCGCCTGCTGCCGTTCGCTGGAGCTCTGATCTTCCTGTCTTGATACAAGTCATCAAGTCGCATTTCCTGCTCAAATTAAAGTGCCAGCCCCTAGGGACGAGGCAGTTGCCCAATGTATATCAGAGGGAATCTGAAGCAAGCACCAGTAGTTTTTATTTTTTAATTATTTTTTACACAACTGTTTGATTTGATTTTAATTTATTTATTTTTACAAACCTCAATTTCTACCCCAAGTTAGGGTCCCCCTCCCCCCACTTTGTAGGTGTTCGCACTCCGAAACAATTAAAAGTGCAAAATTCAAAGGCAGACCTTTCAAGGCCTGGTCACAAGAGCTAGAGGGAGGCCGGAAAAATCATAGAATCAATAAGGTTGGAAAAGACCTCAGAGATCATCAAGTCCAACCTAGCACCCAACACCTCCTGACAACTAAACCATGGCCCCAAGTGCCACATCCAAGCCTTTTTTGAACACCTCCAATGATGGTGACTCCACCACCTCCCTGGGCAGCACATTCCAGTAGCCAGTCTCTCTTTCTGGGAAGATCTTTCTCCTCACCTCCAGCCTAAACTTCCCCTGGCACAGCTTGAGATTGTCTCCTCTTGTTCTGGTGCTGGTTGCCTGGGAGAAGAGACCAACCCCCACCTGGCTACAACCTCCCTTCAGGGAGTTATAGAGAGCAATAAGGTCTCCCCTGAGTCTCCTCTTCTCCAGGCTAAGCAACCCCAGCTCCCTCAGCCTCTCCTCACAGGGCTGTGCTTCAGACCCCTCCCCAGCTTTGTTGCCCTTCTCTGGACACGTTCAAGGACAACAAGGCTTAGGGTAAACTTAGTGGCATCAAACCAAGTGGTGCCTAAGGCATAAAAATGCGCTGGAAGATCAAACAAAAAGCTTTAAGGATATTAGATGATCCTGCTCTTGCAGGGATGTTGAACTGGATGATCTTTGGAGGTCCTTTCCAGCCCTTAACATTCCATGATTCTGTGATCAGTTACTACATTGCAAGCAGTTAGATGGTAAGGATTGTATATGAATACTACGAAAGGTGTTTATAAGATAACAAATACTGCAGATTGTGGCACAAAACTGTTTCAAATCAGAGCAAAAAGTGGAAAGCAGCAGGGAAATTGTCCTGGCTAAGTGCTCCAAGCCCCCAGTGACAGGAGAGGATGGCTATGGGGTCACTGTTAAAGATGCTAGAAGATAAAACCACAGAACCACCATCTTTTTTTAATCTGTACTTCTACAGTGCTTAACATGGCAAGAACCAGGGCAGGGAAGTGTTGCTCCTAACAGCTCTGCTAGGTTATGATAAACAAAAGTCTGGAGAAGATTGTGTGGAATCCCTTAAAACACAGATATCCATACTTTACAGAGAGTCTTAAATTACCAGACATTCAACACTGCTTAACCATCAAGTAGGGTTAAAAGCAGCCTCTCTCATACGGCTTTTTGCAGAAGTCTGTCATACAGAATATAAAACCCAAGGCAAAGCTGCTCTCCTTCCAAAGCAAGAATCACAGAACCCAACAGTTCATCTCTTGTTCCTTTTTTCTTCAAAGTATAAAAGTAAAAATCAAACTAGAGTACATTAAATGGTACATTAGAAGGGCTCTCAGCTAGGTTCCACTTCCAAAATCACTTGAGAGCACATTATAATTAGCAAAGGTATGTGACAGTTTTATATGCCTCCACGCTGCATGATTAAAGCCAGGCAGCCCCAGCTCTGCCCCAAGTCCTGCATGCCGTCAAAACAGATGTGACAAGAGCTGCAAGCTGCTTCCAGACAGGCTGTGAGAAAGCATAGGCAGATAACATTTTGGCCATCAAAGAGGGAAGACACAATACAAAACTGATTTAACCTCCAAATAGCCCTTGGAGAGGTAGATGTTTCCTATCAGGTTATAGGGAGCTTCTTGCACTTGAGCTGCAGTGCTCCAGCCCAAGAGCTTGGATGAGAACAAGCTCCTAACTTCTCCTCTGAGGTGCAGCGTGGAGCGAAGTTTACAGCCTAAAGATTAACAGCTCACAGCCACAGCACAAGGATGTGGAGCACAAATGACAGGAGAAAACCCTGCTGCAGTGCCACTGTGATGATCTGTGAAACCCACACAAGACAGATACCTACTACCTGCTCACAGCTACAGAGTGAAAACCCCAATCCACTCTCCAAACAAATTCTTCCCTCTTACGTTTGCACATCTTTGTCAAAAAGCCATCAGCCAGCAGCCCTACTCGTAACCCTAACAGGGGACACACTAGGTGTAGTGGGGAAGCTGTGGGTTAGAGGGAACAAATGGTGCTGTAAATAAATGTGTAAGGAACAAGGAGAATTTTAGGCTTCAGAAGCACAATAATTTTGGATAAATACTCCACAGCTGGTTTGTAAGTGTGAAACAAATGGTGAGGCAAGTTTGTTTCTCAGAAGTGCATCCGAGCCGTCGCGTTAATTCTCATTTATCCACAGATTTCCATATTGAGACTACATCTTAATGCCTCTTCCTTTGTGACATGCCTCTGCATCCAATGCCTTTCCCTCTGCTTCCAGCTATCCTCCCCTATTGCTTTCTCTGCAGTGCTTCAGGGTCCACCTCCCTAAAATCCCAGTGGTTCCAGGCAGTTTTCCCCCCAAGATGTTCCTTCAGCCATTTCCACCGTGCTGCTCCTGTTGTCCTTTTCCCCCTGTCTCCTTATTCCCATGCCTATAGGAGGTGCTGTAGGAAGGGTGCAGCTGGTTTCTCTTTCAGGCATCTCTTGCTTTCCCCAGCACAACCATTCAGGTGAGGTGTAGGTTCTCACAACTTCACTACATGACTTTGTCATCCTTCCATTTCCTATGGCACCTCTTGTACCTGGACAGACACACAGCAACAGCTATGCAGGGAACTATCCGTGCTATGTGTGCACCCTGACTGAGTGGTACAAAACCACGTTTGGGTTAGTCATAGAATTGTTAGGGTTGGAAGGGACCTCAAGGATCAGCCAGTTCCAACCCCTCTGCCAAGGCCAGGGACACCTCACACTACAGCAGGTTGTTCACAGCCACATCCAGCCTGGCCTTAAAAACCTCCAGGGATGAGGCTTCCACCACCTCCCTGGGCAACCTGTGCCAGGCTCTCACCACCCTCATGGGGAAGAACTTCTTCCTAACGTCCAATCTCAATCTACCCATTACTGTACCCAAGTCCCATCATTACTTGACACCCTAAAAAGTCCCTCCCCAGCTTTCTTGTAGCCCCCTTCAGATACTGGAAGGCCACAAGAAGGTCTTGCTGGAGCCTTCTCTTCTCCAGACTGCAGAACCCCAACTGTCTCAGTCTGTCTCCATAGCAGACTCGTGGCCCTTCTCTGGACCATAAGGATGATCAGAGGGCTGGAGCACTTCTCCTGTGAGGTTATCAGCTCCTTCTGTGATGATCTTACCTCCTGGCAGCTTTTGCATCTCAGAGCTAACCAAAGCTGTGCTGACAAAGGCACAAGTTGGGACCTACATGCAATACTGAATACCTACTTGCAGTTGAGCTGCCAGGTGCATCATGTGTTAGTGCATGAGTGTGTCCTCAAGTGTGTACACATGTAACCTTTCCCTGACAGACAGACAACATGCCAATGCCCAGCAACTCATCCATGATTCACTCCTGAGTTTTGTTAGTTAAAATTAGGCAATTAGGCAGTGCAATTGTTAAGTGAACACTCTCAGGCTTAGAGCCCTGCTTAGGAGAACCTCACAATGTGGAATTGATTGAATTTTTCAATGACAAACCTTCTTCCAGTGCTCTGTGGCTGTTTTGATGAAGGAGGTTTACATGCTTGCAGTCCCTTTACAGTGGAGCTTCACATCTGTTTCATTCAGAGACAGTAAATGCAGCACAGCTGCCTGGTTCAGGTCCTGATACCCACTTATGTTGAATGCCAACTTAATTGGCACACATATATACATATATTAAGAAAAAACATCACATAACTGTTGTTGCACACAAGAAGTTAATTAGTAATTGAGCTTTCGGTGCAGGCACCTGTGGTTACGTCCATGCACCAGCCCAAGTCTCTGCACCACAGGGGAATCCTGGAGAGCAGGCTTGCTTAACACCTCTTCTAAGCAACTGCAAGTGTTGCCAAGCTGTCCCCATCTCCACAACTGCGCTTTGCAATTAATACGATTCACAGGCAAACAAATAAACCACACCGCACGGAGCCTTCGCTCTCCCTGGGAGCACATGGCGCTGGGAGAGTGGCTATCCTTCAAACAATGATACTCCACACATTCACAGTATCATAGTATCAGTCAGGGTTGGAAGGGACCACAAGGATCATCTAGTTCCAACCCCCCTGCCATGGGCAGGGACACCCCACACTAGATCAGGCTGGCCAGAGCCTCATCCAGCCTGGTCCTAAACACCTCCAGGGACGGGGCCTCAACCACCTCCCTGGACAACCCATTCCAGGGCTTCACCACTCTCATGGGGAAGAACTTCCTTCTCACGTCCAGCCTGACTCTCCCCACCTCCTCCTTGTTCTCCTCCATTTGGGATGCCACCTTAGGGGACACCAAACAAGAGCCTCTGCATGTCAAACCACCAAGAGAATGTGTCAAATCATTTTTTCCAGTGCCCTGCCTCTGAACTCTGCTTCCAATACTCCTCTTACTCCTAACAAAATGATTACAGTTGCCTCTCTGTAAAGCAAGGAGGTCTTCTAAGCAAAGTGGCTGCAGAGCAGCAAGTTTTATCCTACACAATACATATGAAACATTGAAAACATATGTGATGATTTAAAGACTTAGTGTGATATCACTAATTTGACCAAAGAGGGTGCAAACCCTAACAACAGATGTGAATGTTCACTGCATGCTGTAGTGCTAGAGCAAAGTGTCAAACACATTTGCATGGGATCTGAACAAAGAGGTTTGCTGCTAAATAATAATAAAAAAACCCAAACCCTTACGACTCAACCAAAGAAGAGCTGGAATTCCCTTCCACTTGGTGAAGCATCTGGTCTGATTGCCGGTGGCTGCTGATAACTGCCATGTCATCACTCTAAAGCCGTGCAACATCCTTGCAACGGTGTTAATTAGCTCCCCTTGCAAAGTGCTTAAGCTGTAGAGCAAGGTTACTCACGTGATGTCTCTGCGCTGATAGCAACCTTGAAGCAGGCAGGCGATCAGGTCACTGATAAACTCCACATCATCCCCGTGAAGAGCAGCTTCCAGTTCCTAATGAGCAGAAAGGAGAGAGGAAAGAAAGAAAAGAAAAAAAAATCCAACCATCAAACTAATTCCTGAACATTTACTGCTGGCTGATCAGACCCCCCCCCCCCCCCCCCCCCAAAAAAAGACCCCAAGCAGCCTCAAGAAGTATGTGCACAGCAGCCATGAGGTAAAGCCAAGCTTCCCCACCAGTACAAATCCTGCTGCTGCTACCTCTTTGGTGCAAGTTTATGGGAAGACCTTGAAAGGCTTTTAGTGAATGTCACTCTCCAGCCAGAAGACTAATGCTTTTGTCTGCAAACAGGAAACATAGGGTTCAGTGAGGGTGAGATGCTGCAGCCTAATAGGAAAGCCAGGATTTCATCCATGTTCAGCTGATGGGCAGGAATCAAGAGTTGCATTCTCCTGCTTTGCTTTGCTTTCCCCTCATACTCATTTAAAAGATGTGCTCAGAAACTGGGGCCCTAAAAGCCACTTACACAGAGAAGGAGCAGTTTCAGATGGATAGCCAGAAATGGCTGAAAGCTTGCAAGTAAATGGCTCAAATAGAGGAAGGCATTTTGATTATTGAAGTTATTCCCCTCTGGGTTTGTTTGTTTGTTTGTTTGCTTTCCCTACAGTAAGACAGAAAGAAAGGAGGTCAGACCTCACGACCCAAAACCTCAAAACCCTTTGTGAAGGGGAGGAAGAGCATCACGGCTTATTTCAGCATGACATGATGTAAGAACTGATCCCCCCAAAAGCATAAAACTTCTGAAAGGAGGTCCTTAGGAATGTTGCACCTGCCCTGAGAAATATCTCGCAACTAGCAACTTCAGGCTTCATTTTCATAATATTACTAAGGTTAATTTGGATAATAAATCTTATGAAGATTCATTATGAAGGAGCTGGGGCTTGAAAAACAGGAGGCTGAGGGGAGACCTCATTACTCTCTACAACTACCTGGAAGGACATTGTAGAGAGGTTGGTGCTGGTCTCTTCTCACAGGTAATTAATGATAGAACAAGAGGGAACAGCCTCAAGCTGCAACTGGGTTTAGGTTTAGATTTAGACTGGACATTAGGAACAAATTTGTTCCCATCGAGTGGTCAGGCCTTGGAATGTGCTGCCCAGGGAGGTGGTGGAGTCCCCAAGCCTGGATGTGTTTAAAGGCAGTTTGGATGTGGTGCCTGGGGATATGGTTTAGGGGTGACCCTTGTAGAGCAGGGTTCTGGGTTGGACTTGGTGATCCTGAGGCTCTTTTCCGACTGGAATGTTTCTGTGGTTCTGTGATTCTGTGGTTCCCATTTTAGTTGCATGCCAGAGAATTCACTGAGAAAAGTCCCCTTTCTGTGAGACCCATCAGCAGCAACACAGCACTTAACGAGGTTTATTATGGATAAACAAGGTAGGCATAACCAAGCCTGTTCTTTTTGGGTTTCAGAGTAAATAACGACTGGATACAAATTCCTAGTTGAATGTTACTCAGCAGACTGTTACACAAATGGCTAAGCTAATGGTTACAGAATAAAGGTTAATGGCCAGAGAATAAAGGATAAACGTTTTGGCACTTAGCCAATAAAGAAGGGAAAGTGCTTCTTTATTAAACCACAGCAACTGCAGTAATAAAATTATTGATAACAGATTGCAGATTAAATGCCACTTGTAGTTTGTTGTGGTTTTTGGTGTTGTGGGGTTTTGTTCTGTTTTGTTTTATTGGGAATGTATTAATGGCATCTTTTCATTATCAACACTACTCTTATTTACCTCTTGTGCAACATCCAAAGTGCTTCACCAGAGGCAAGCCTGGCACCTGCCCCGTGAAGAGTGCATTAAACCTATCTATTAGACTCAGAACCTCAAGGCAAGGCAAGGGTAGTGGGCAGCCAAAGCCTGACATAGCATCCCTGCCACAGGAATCTCTGCTCTGGCCTCTAGATGACTACTCTGCTTAATGACAAGTTCATCCAAAACCTGCAGTTGCTGCTTGCCATGCCTTGGAGAGAGTGAGGTTACTGCTGTATAAATAGCAATTGTGCTATATAAATAGCAATTACCCAGTGAATCCACTTGGTAAGTGGTTAGTATTTCTGAGGTGTTGAAATTACTTTAGTGGACATCTGCTTCCTAACAAAATATACCTGGGAAGGGACCTCAAAATATGTTATCTGCTAAAACATCTCAGGTGTGTCATTACCATAGACTTGCAGCCTGTAAAAAATGACATGTTAGGACCTGGTGCTGCAGCCACTGCTCTGAGGACAGCTGCTGAACACATGCAGAGTGCAGGATTCCTTAGCTGACCAATTCCTTAGCTGCCTAGAGCAAAACAATCACATTCCATGGGTGCCAAGACCAACAGCCTCACCTTGGCACCCTTGGATTGGCACATGCTGCAGAAGCCACCTCCTCGACATGCTGGCATCTCTCACTGGGAAAAGATTTTAGCTTATATAGGGGGTTGAATTTTACTGGTTAGGTGATTGATAACAAAGAGTATAAGAAACAGCCTCTCTGAGCAAGAGTTATCTTTGGTTAGGGCTGCAAGGCACTGCTGCTTCTCTTGGTTAGCTACTTCAGGTTAGGGCTTTGGTGCAGGGATGCTGCTAGGGATATGCTCAGGACTTCTGTTAGCTGCTTCATCTGTTAAGGGCTTCCAGGACTTCTTCTGCAAGTGGCACTCTTGAGACTCTGTAAAGCTGGGAATTCTACAATGCTACAATAAAGGACTTCTGAGAAGACTTCTGAGATTCTCTGCTCCCTGCATTTCTGCAGCCTGGTTGCTATATGGTTGGTGCCTTCATTCGTCACCCAACGGCACCTCGCTACGAGGGGTCTGCAACTACATACGTACAGAGGAGTGATACCTGGAATAAAGGAGAAGGGGGAAAGTAAGTCTCCTAGATGTTCCCTCCTGTTCAGCCTCTCCTTCATCCACCTGCTTCTGCTAGGATGCCTTTTGTATGAAGGAATATTTCAGCTGCTTCCCGAGAGCCTTTTCAGCCTGCTGTTTGACTAACACTCCTTAAGCAGTGCCCACAAGCAGCTCCTCTCTGCAAACAATGTTTTCCAGGCCTGTGAGTGACCTTTATATTCTTGGAGCCAATGGGTCACCCTGCTTGCTACAGGACATTCCTTGGGCACTGGGCAAAGTGCTGTCTCCTGGGCAGGGACTCATCAGTCTTCTCCAAAGCACCTGGCTGGGTAGTTTCCCCCCTCTCTCCCGTAGAGGTGCTCCTCTCCTTGCCTTCATAGCAGGTATAGTGCCTATTTGGGGACATGCCCCAGCTGCAGGCAGATCTCACTGCTGCTGGCTAACAGGGGCACTGGGCATGCAGACTGACGAGGGGGCAGAGCACAGAGTCCCAGGGCCTTGCTGAATTAAGGGGCTCTGGCACAAGTCAGGATTAATTAGCACACACACAGCATAAAGCTAACAAACATCCCTCAGCAGCAGGTGTGAGGCTGTTGGCACCTTTGTAGAAAGGCATTTGCACTGCACTCCATGAAGCCATGGTGCTGCCTGTAGTCCACTCTGGTCCTCTAGTCCCTACCAACAGTTGCACACAGTACCAGCGGCTTATGGTGAAGGCACAGCCCAAATATTCCATGTTTACTTGTCTTGAGGGGAAAAAAAATGCTGAGATTGTTCTGTAAAGTTTTTGTCTGTTTTTTTTTCTGCCACTGCTTGCAACAGAGCAAGAGCAGTGAGGGGCTCTTTAATTTCCAAAAGCTGGGTCCCTTGGCCCTGTCTAACTGAATGTCACAATTTTCTGTCCTTCTGGATTCTCCAGCATCCTGGCCCCAAACTCATAAATTCTGCCCTTCTCCCACGTGCCTAAGGTGCCGTGGGAATGCCACAGACCAGGAGGATGTGGTCAAACCTGGAATGTCTCACAATCACGAGTGAAGGGTTAGGACCCCCTCAGGTCTTCACCTAATGCTTCAGCCTACATTTTGCAGGAGGAGGAATAAACATTGTTTTCCCAGCCTTCCCCTCCAACAAGGGATGGCCAGCAAAGAAGATGGTGCATGTGAGCAGAATTGGCTGAAGTGATGCCAGGGTTTCCCAGGAGAAAGAGGCCACCAAACCCACCCTGGTCCTCAGGGCAAACCAGGTCCCAGGCACCCATCCCCACACTCCTCTGGTCCCCGGCCAGAGCCAGCGGCTGGGCTTCCTCCCTACCATCCCCCCCATGCCTGCAACCCTTTTGTTTTTCCCCTTTTCTCTTTGAGCACTGAGCTGTGAGCAGAGAAATCTGAACCTTGCCAAAATGCTTTGGGGACGGCACAGAAAGGAAACAGAATAGGCAGCAAATCAGCAGAGGAAGCGGAGGGACACATCTCCTCCTCCTCCTCTAGCTGGAGAGAGCAACAGACAGGAGAAAAGCAGGATTCTCCCCCTCTCCAGCTGGCGTCACACCTCATTAGGGAAAAGCCTGTTTAACGTCTCTCCCTCCCCTCAGCCCCAGACTAAATCCCCCGAGTCAGGCAAGGGCTGCCGGGAAGAGGCGGCCACTGGAGCAAGGGTGACCACCTCGCCCCAGAGGAGCACTGGCCCAAAGCAGGGTTAGCAGGAGAGGGTGAGAGGGCACCGACCCATCTCTCCCGGGCTCCCTGGGAAAACAACTGTCAGGGGTGGGCTAGGAGAGAAGGGCCAGCTGTCCTGCGCCAGGCTAACCTTACTTGTATGGCTAACCCTGCTTGTGTGCTGCTGGCCAAGGGCTGAGTCCAAAACAAATACTGCTCCCCCAGAGTTTGTGTGAACGTGTACTAAACCCCAGTATGACCTGGGGTTTTGTTTGTTGCAGCTGGTACTTTAGTCTGCTCTTGACAGCACTCAAGTGCTGTGGCCTCTGGACACCTGGTGATCCAAGCCCTACTCTGCCCAAGTATGCTCCTTGATATCTACCCAGATTTCTGAGAGGAAAGAAGAGCTGATTTCCCAGGTAAAAGAAAACAAATCCACCAGTGTGACTGCAGTGCAGAGGTGATGGTGGAGCTGCTGAACCACAGAAGGCAGCCTGTCAGATTCCAGCTCTTAGCAAGCTGCTCACTTGGAAGGTGACAGCAATGTTAGGGGCTCTCATTTACACTGAATTACACAGAATTAACCAGAATTACACAGAATTAACCAGCTTGGGAAAGACCTTTGAGATCATCAAGTCCAACCTATCACCCAACACCATCTAATCAACTAAACCATGGCACCAAGGGCCTCATCCAGTCTCTTCCTAAACACCTCCAGTGATGGTGACTCCACCACCTCCCTGGGCAGCACATTCCAAAGGCCAATCTCTCTTCCTAGGAAGAATTTCTTTCTAACATCCAGCCTAAACCTCCCCTGGGGCAGCTTGAGGCTGTGTCCTCTTGTTCTGGTGCTGGGTGCCTGGGAGAAGAGACCAACCCCCATCTGGCTACAGCCACCTTTCAGGTAGTTGTAGACTACTCCAAAACCACAGGGAAGCCCAGCACATGCAAGAGTCCAGTGTAAGCAAGCTGAGCACTGAGGTATAGGACTACAATTTAAAGGCTTCCTTTATGCTGGAGCTGAGTCATAACCAAACTGGCTGGACACAACCAGTTTAAGCAGAGCTAAGCCTTGTCCAAGTTAGCCATCACTTTAAAAACTCCAATCCCTTCAACTCTGTTTCCACACCACTGCTGTTATCAGCTTTCCATTGCACTGCTCCCAAGTGACTCAACAGGCTTTTAAAGCAGAGGCTTTAGGAGATCACTGAAAGCTACCAGTGGGCTGTGCTGAGCCAGCCCCAACCCGTTTCAACATCATCACGCAACAGAGTCAGGATGTTCTTTCCCCTCACAGATAATTAATGACAGCAAGTAACTGGGCAAGAGCCTGGCAAATTTGTGCAAAAGAGCAGAGTTACTGGGACTGGGCAGGAAGATGGGAAGTTAACTGCAGGCCTGAAACGCTTCCAAACACCATTTATCCTTGTATTGTGTGAAGCCCTTGTATGCGCTTCACAGCGCTGGCTAGGAGCTCCTGCTGTCTTTCCCACCGAGAAGACAGCTGTCCAGCAGGATGCAGGGACCTGGGGAGGGACCACTGGTCCTCCCAACACATCCCAGAGAAGAAAGGAATCACAGAGTCAACCAGATTGGAAGAGACCTCCAAGATCATCAAGTCAAACTGATCACCCAACCCTACCTAATCAACCAGACCATGGCACTGAGTGCCTCATCCAGGCTTTGCTTAAACACCTCCAGGGACGCTGACCCCACCCCATCCCTGGGCAGCCCATTCCAATGGCCAATCTCTCTGTTTGTGAAGAACTTCTTTCTAAGATCCAGCCTAAACTTCCCCCTGCACAGCTTGAGCCTGCATCCTCTTGCTCTGGTGCTGCTTGCCTGGGAGAAGAGACCAACCCCCACCAGGCTACAACCTCCCTTCAGGGAGTTGTGGACAGCAGTAAGATCTTCCCTCAGCCTCTTCCAAAGTGCAGCACCCTCCTTTCTGCCACAGAGCACACCCAAACAATTCACCCAAAGCAGCAGTGAACGGCAGGATACGGTCCTGGAGCTAAGGTGACAGGACCCAGCTACACTACAGCTGCCAACACCTAAATCCCAGATTGCTGGCCTCAGTGTACTCAGGCCCTGGGACATTCTCAGCATGCCTGAAAAAGCCATGCCCCCGTCCAGCAGCCAGACCACTTTCTGCAGCCCAGAGCCATGCTCTCCCTGCTTGGGACTGCTGCCATCATATGGAATTAGTTTCCAAACAAGCCAGTAGGGCATTGCAGGAAGTCAGGGGTACTCATAGGGCCATGATGCTCTAGGAACACAAGCAGCAGTGGCTTTAGATGGATGCCATACATTCAGAAATTAGTTACAGCTCCTGGTCCTGATGGACTCTCCCAGCCATGCTGTCTTGTTTTTAAAGTGGCTACTTGGAGACACACCCCGTTATCCAAGCCTGCATCTGGATGTGCCTCCCCCAGCTTCCCCACAGTCCCACATGCTCCCCTCTCTCTCTATGGAGCTCCAGGGTTTTACAAGCTTCCTGAGCCAAATGGTCTCCCAACTTGTCCACTCTGCCTTTCCACTGCAGGGCAGTAGGTGCTGAACACCCTCCCTGTGCTCCTGGCAGGGGCACCAAGCTCTCCTCGAGGAAACATCATTATCTTCACCTCCCCCACTGGAGACCATGAGCTCAGGAGGAGCCAAGCTGGCCTCCTACAGGAGCTCTGGGCACAGAAGGTGAAGAGGTTCAGTGACAGTTGGCACTGTGGCGGTCCCAGCTCTTCTCTGAGCTGCCAGACTGGTGTGGGGAGGGGAAGGAATGAAAAATAAACACCTGATGGAGGAGAAATGCTACCCTGCCAGAAGGGGAAGGGTAAAAGGCAAGAGCAGCAAAGGTGCTGCCTTTTCCCATTGCTTCAGGTCCCCTCTTCACACCCGGCGGTGCCTGCTGAGATCTCTGCCTCCCTCAGCTCGCTGCGAGCAGACGTCGAAGACTATTTCAAGCATGTTGTAAATAGGGGCATAATGTTACTCCAGGGCTAAGAAGAGGTGTGAGATGACAGCTTGGTAGGGGTGAGATGGTTATAAACAGAAAGGCAGGCTGGGTTTGTTGGGCTGCTGCTTGAAAAGAACAAATCCCACGGACTTCCGCCCGGTGCCAGGGGAGCTGCGGCGGAGCCATCGCCAGCCATCCTCTCCACCAGCAGCTCCTTTCAGCCACAAAATGGGGTGCACACAGACATCACATTCACAGAAGCACAGAATCAACCAGGTTGGAAGAGACCTCCAAGAACATCAAATCCAAACGATCACCCAACCCTATCTAATCAGCTAGACCATGGCACTGAGTGCCTCATCCAAGCTTTTCTTAAACACCCCCAGGGATGTCAACCCCCCACCTCCCTGGGCAGCACATTCCAAAGGCCAATCTCTTGCTCTGTGAAGAATTTCTTCCTAACATCCAGCCTAAACCTCCCCTGGGGCAGCTTGAGACTGTGGCCTCTTGCTCTGGTGCTGGGTGCCTGGGAGAAGAGATCAACCCCCACCTGGCTACAACCTCCCTGCAGGGAGTTGTAGAGAGCAAGAAGGTCTCTGCTGAGCCTCCTCTTCTCCAGGCTAAGCAACCCCAGCTCCCTCAGCCTCTCCTCACAGGGCTGTGCTCCAGACCCCTCCCCAGCTTTGTTGCCCTTCTCTGGACACCTTCCAGCATCTCAACATCTTTCCTAAACTGAGGAGCCCAGAACTGGACACAGGACTCAAGGTGAGGCCTAACCGGTGCTGAGCACAGGGCACAATGACTTCCCTGCTCCTGCTATTCCTGATCCAGGCCAGTATACTATTGGCCTTCTTGGCCACCTGTGCACACTGCTGGCTCATGTTCAGCTTACTGTCCACCAGCACCCCCAGGTCCCTCTCTGCCTGTCTGCTCTCAGCCACTCTGACCCCAACCTGTAGCGCAGCATGGGGTCATTGTGTCCAATGTGTAAAACCCAGCACTTAGATGTGCTAAATCTCTTAATTCTGCTCAGTCCACCCCAAATAAGGTTTGAAAATGCAAACTCTTCCCAATTCCAACAGGCATTTTTGGTCAGGCCCCTATTTCCAGGTTTGGTTTATAGGCACGTTCTGGGTTTGTCCCCCTTTAGCCTCCCCAGCAGAATGCTTAGAAAAATCTGAGACCCTCATGCTATCCTCCTACCACCCAGCCCACTCACTAGACAGTTGTGGCTTCCATCCCTGTTAACCTGCTGTCTGATCTCTCCTCTGGGACTGGGGCCCACCCCTGTTCGCACAGCATGCCACGACTTGCTCTGCGACTGGAATTTTTCACTGCTGTGTAATACAAACAAATAGGAGCAGCTCACACTGGGTGGCTAAACTGTACTGAAAAGAGATTTCAGACTGATCAATCCAGACTCCCTCATGCCCCATAGCAGTGTACTGATGCTCATAAAGCTTTCCTCTCCTCCTAGCTCATCCTTCCTGCGGTGCAAGCAATTTGGGACAAGAACTGCATTCGTTATGAATTCTATGCATTGTCAGCACTGAAAAGATGTAGAAGTGCCACTTGTTCCATTTCTTTGCCCCTGCAAAGTACCTCTTTGGGTGGACAGGGCACATCGGAAGCTCTGAACTAACAAGCCGTCAGTTTCTGTTTAATAGTTAGACATTAGTAGTTGATGCTCCCAGAGTGGCTTTCACCCCAGAGCATCAAAACATTTAAAGCACACTCAGTAAAGCCTCCCAGCACCTGTGAAAGGAGGGAAAACACACACCCTACGAGGAGAGGCTGACCTGGAGCTTTTTAGTCTGGAGAAGAGAAGAATGAGAGAGGATTTATATCTGTGGGCTGGGTGTGATAAGGGAGGGGACAGGCTCTGCTGAGTTGCACCCTGTGATAGGACAAGGGACAATGGATGTAAGCTGCAGCACAGGAGGTTCCACCTCAACAGCAGGAGGAACTTCTTCACTGTGAGGGTCCCAGAGCACTGGAGCAGGCTGCCCAGAGAGGTTGTGGAGTCTCCTTGTCTGGAGACTTTCAAGACCCATCTGGATACATTCCTGTGCTAGATTCCATGGTCCTGCTCTGGCAGGGGGCTTGGAGTCGATGATCTCCAGACATCCTTTCCAACCCCTAACATCCTGTGAGCCTGTGATCCCACATGCAGAGCAGTTTTACAGATGGAGAAACTAACACAAGCCCCAGCACCCTTCCCATGCTCTGCTCAGTGGCAAGGCTAAGAGAGAAGCCATAAAGTTTGACACTCGATGCCATTGCAATCATCTTTCTTTTTCAGCAGATTTATCAGCAGCCAAAGCATTTAGAGACCATGTTTTTGGTTGGTTTGGTCCCCCCCCAAAACGATAATTTCTTGCTTTCAGAGCAGATAATCTACACCATTTATGATAAATCAGTTATGCTGGCTGAGGGGCAAGCATCACACTGGGCACTGAGTTGGCTTTACATAGGAGAGAGACAAAAATTTTGAGGCTCAGCAGAACCAATGCTCTGCAGCCTGTGGTTTGCAGACCTCTTGCAGACCCCATGGGTAGGCTTCCAAGAGGCCTGGCAAGAGGCAAATAAGCGAAGCAAGCTTAACACCACGGTGCTCAGATTTCTGATCAGGGGTGTGTGCCTTTACAGGAAAAGTACTGGGGTTGTGCCCTTAAAAAAAACCCACAACCACAACACCTCCACAAAGTGACTGACCACTGTCACCCAAGCCACAACTTCAACTCCTCTAGCTGGAAATAACCTCCAAAGAACAGTATGAGAGGAAACATAGGATATGAAAGGAAACATTGAGATGTTTGAACGTGTCCAGAGAAGGGCAACAAGGCTGGGGAGGGGTCTGGAGCACAGCCCTGTGAGGAGAGGCTGAGGGAGCTGGGGTTGCTTAGCCTGGAGAAGAGGAGGCTCAGGGGAGACCTTCTTGCTCTCTACAACTACCTGAAGGGAGGTTGTAGCCAGGTGGGGGTTGGTCTCTTCTCCCAGGCAACCAGAACCAGAACAAGAGGACACAGACTCAAGCAGTGCCAGGGGAAATTTAGGCTGGAGGTGAGGAGAAAGTTCTTCCCAGATGGAGTAATTGGCCATTGGGATGTGCTGCCCAGGGAGGTGGTGGAGTCACCATCCCTGGGGGTGTTCAAAAAAGGACTGGGTGTGGCACTTGGGGCCATGGTTTAGTTGTCAGGAGGTGTTAGGTAATAGGTTGGACTTGATGATCTCTGAGGTCTTTACCAACCTGGTTGATTCTGTGATTCTGTGTGCTTGAATTGCATCCCGTTTGCCACACCCTCAGAAAGATATTTGTTATCACCTAGAAAGACTCTCTTCAATAGCTCTGCTTGGATGGAGGAGGATTTTGGGGGGTTTGTTGCTGTCGTTGTTTTGGTTTGTTTTTCTCCTGGGAAGACTGGGTGAGGAAAGTGGTGAGCAGGCAGCTAGAGCTGAGGACCATTCTGAAGGTAACCCATAATACTCTGTATTGTTAAACTCTCAAAGCTCCACGCCACTTGTACCTTGCTCCCTCTTTCCACAAATATGAGATTTATAATCCCCACTTATTAACAAAGTAGTACGAGCAGCTAAAGACTAAACATTTTAGCAACTGTTTTCCACAGCATCTTGGGTGAGCAGTCACAGAATCACAGAATCAACCAGGCTGGAAAGACCTCAGAGACCATCAAGTCCAACCTATTACCTAGAACCTAACACTGCCTGACCACTAAACCATGGCTCTAAGTGCCACATCCAATCCTTCTGTGAACACCTCCAGGGACAGTGACTCCACCACCTCCCTGGGCAGCACATCCCAATGGCCAATTACTCCATCTGGGAAGAACTTTCTCCTCACCTCCAGCCTAAACCTCCCCTGGCACTGCTTGAGTCTGTGTCCTCTTGTTCTGGTTCTGGTTGCCTGGGAGAAGAGACCAACCCCCACCTGGCTACAACCTCCCTTCAGGGAGTTGTAGAGAGCAAGAAGGTCTCCCCTGAGCCTCCTCTTCTCCAGGCTAAGCAACCCCAGCTCCCTCAGCCTCTCCTCACAGGGCTGTGCTCCAGACCCCTCCCCAGCCTTGTTGCCCTTCTCTGGACACATTCAAGTGTCTCAATGTCCTTCTTAAACTGAGGGGCCCAGAACTGGACACAGGACTCAAGGTGTGGCCTAACCAGTGCTGAGCACAGGGCAGAATGACTTCCCTGCTCCTGCTGGCCACACTACTGCTGATGCAGGCCAGGTGGGGAGCAGCAGCACCATGGCTGTACCTATCCTTGGGGGGTTGTATTTTTCTGGAAACAACATCACAGGGCTAGCTATGGTCCCCTCCCCAGACAACCCTGCAACATGACAAATAAAGAACAGCTGATCCTGCCATGCCACCATCTCCTGTGGTAAGAGGCTTCCTGGGTACCTAGTGGGAGTTCTGCTAAGCTTTTAAGCCCATTGGCAACGTGGGGAACAGTCTGTAGCTCCAAAGCCAAGAGGCTCGAAGTAATAATCCGATTTCAAAGCTCCTCCTCCCCTCCAGCTGAAGGCAGCAAGGGAGGATGAGATCAGACTCTAGATGCTCTTCATTTTAGGTCTGGCCATTGCGCTCATCTGCTCAGCATGAGCACAGGGAAGGAGAGGATGAGTGCCAAAATCTGGAATGGATTGCTTGGCTAAAGTGTCTGCAATGATTTCAAGACTTATGGGGGTTCTTGTTTTTTTCAAAGGGATTTTTCACTGCTCTTGATCTAGCCAGGCTGACCCCACCTAAGCCAAGCTCCACTTTTCCAGTTCACATGCTGGCCGAAACTTCCGGAGGGTTTAATCCCTGCCTGCCATCACGCACTGCTGACACAACCTGGCATGCAAGCTGTGCAGCCAGTTTGTGCTCTGGCCACAGAACTTCTCTAACAGCAGTGAGTGGTGCTCTGGCACTTATGTTGCTTGCCCCTCCACCCCGGATATTATTAGCTGCCAGTTGAAAAGCAAGTCATGAAAAAACTATTTCCATGGGTATTGAAACAAAGAGAACACCCAGATCATCCCTAAAGGATTTGGGTGCTTAGAATCACAGAATTGTCAGGGTTGGAAGGGACTTCAAGGATCAGCCAGTTCCTACCCCCAGCCATGGGCAGGGACACCTCACACTACAGCAGGCTGCTCACAGCCACATCCAGCCTGGCCTTCAAAACCTCCAGGGATGAGGCTTCCACCACCTCCCTGGGCAGCCTGTGCCAGTCTCTCACCACCCGCATGGGCAACAACTTCCTCCTAACATCCAATCTCAATCTACCTACTTCTAGTTTTGTTCCATTCCCCCAGTCCTATCACTCCCTGACACCCTAAACAGTCCCTCCCCAGCAGTCTTGTAGCCCCCTTCAGATACTGGAAGGCCACAAGAAGGTCTCCTCAGAGCCCTCTCCAGACTGAACAACTCCAACTCCCTCAGTCTCTCTCCACAGCAGAGCAGCTCCAGCCCTCTGCTCATCCTCGTGGCCCTTCTCTGGGCACCTTCCAGCACCTCCAAATCCTTCCTGTAATATAGGCTCCAGAACGGGACACAGAGCTCCAGGTGAGGTCTCACCAGAGCAGAGCAGAGGGGAGAATCACCTCCCATGACCTGCTGGCTGTGTTTCTCTTGCTGCAGCCCAGGCTCTGCTTGGCTTTCTGGGCTGCAAGTGCTCACTGCTGGCTCCTGTTGAGCTTCTCCTCCCCCAGCACCCCCAAGGCCTTTTCTTCAGGGCTGCTTCCTTACACCCCTTTCTGCCCTTTAAATAAAACCAACAACTTGGCTTTTGATTGGGGGAAGAAAAGTCCCTGCTCACCCTTGTCTGAGGAAAGGCAAGATGAAATGCTAAAACACATTAAGATTTTTCAGAAAGGCTGCTAAGCCTTGCTTGCTTTCCCCCTTTAATCTGATCTCCCCAGCCAGCCATTCTTCTGCCTGCCCTTCGGATGCTGCACGGAGAGCAGCCCACAGTGTGCCTACCATAAACAAATCCTGGCTGGCAGCTCAGTGGGGAGAATCAGCCTGAAAGTGCTGTCAGCACTGAAAACTTCCTCCGTGCCCTGGGTCAGACAAAAGAACAACTGCCAAGAGCCTGCAGCCACACACAAGCATCCCATGGGTTTCTACCACTGCCCGTGACCAAGATGAATGGCAGGTGAATTCCACCTCAGTGCTAAGCTGAAATCCAAGTTCCAGCAATTTCCCTATCAATTTAGAAAGAAAAACCTGCAACAGTATGAAAAAGTTGCCCACAGGTATCAAAACTGGTGATGCAGTCAGCCAGCTACTCAGATGTGTGAACTGCTTGCTTGCTAACAGGCTTAGTCTCAAGCCTAAGAATAAGGTTCCAAACACACGTGTTCCACAGCATAACAGTTTATAGAATCCTCACAGAATTGTCAGGGTTGGAAGGGACCCCAAGGATCATCTAGCTCCCAACCCTCCTGCCATGGCCAGGGACACCTCACACTACAGCAGGTTGCTCACAGCCACATCCAGCCTGGCTGCAAACACCTCCAGGCATGAGGCTTCCACCACCTCCCTGGGCAACTTGTGCCAGGCTCTCACCACCCCCATGGGGAACAACTTCTTCCTAACATCCAATCTCAATCTACCCATTTCTAGTTTTCTTCTATTCCCCCCAGTCCTATCACTCCCTGACACCCTCAAAAGTCCCTCCCCAGCTTTCCTGTAGCCCCCTTTAGATAAGGGAAGGCCACAAGAAGGTCTCTTTGGCACCTTCTCTTCTCCAGACTGAACAGCCCCAACTCCCTCAGTCTGTCCTCATAGCAGAGCAGCTCCAGCCCTCTGCTCATCCTCATGGCCCTTCTCGGGACACCTTCCAGCACCTCCAGATCCTTCCTGTAACAGAGGCTCCAGAACTGGATACAGTACTCCAGGTAGCGTCTCAGTAGAGTGGAGTAGAGGGGGAGAATCATCTCCCATGACCTGCTGGCTCTGCTTCTCTTGCTGCAGCCCAGGCTCTGGTTGGCTCTCTGGGCTGCAAGTGCACACTGGCAACTCAGTTAACTAACAGATCTGTTTTGTGCTCTTAGACCACAGTCTGCGCTGCTCTGGATAGTTGAAAGCATCACCTTGCTTATCTGCTGGACTCTCTGAGCTTATTCCAAGCTTATACAGTCCAGACATACTTCTTCAACACAAAAAATGAATGGCTTTTGCGCACTTTTAAAAATGATTGCAAGAAACACAGCAGCTCTCACCCTAATGAGAGATAAAAGCCCTAAGAAACATGCTTGTTGTCATAGGGAATAGCATTTCAAGGCTGTTGAATATTGTAATGTGACTCACAGTACCTTACACAGCCCTGGGCTTAACCCACACCACCACAGGAGCCCATCTCAAAATAAATACAAGGTGTTATCTCTTCTAGCACTTACAGTCTGCCTTCAGCTGTGCCCAAACACCCAAATAATACTAACACTAATATTAATGCTACTAACAGTAGTAATAGTAATAATAATAGCAACACTAGCAACAACAGCAATGATAATAAAAAGAATAGTTGCATTTTATCAGATATGTAGAGAAGCTCCCCAGAGTTTATAAATCCTGGTCAGCCTCCACTCTAAAGACCACTACCTAGCACACCTTCTCTGGCTCTCCTTCATGCTTCCTCAGTTCCTGCTCAACTCACAGACCTGCCCTGCTCCACTCAGCCATAATCTTCCACAGGAAGCCAGTAAAAACCCAACCAGGACCCAACAGGGCTGCTTGGTGACTCCTTTGGGGGCTGGGAATAGCCAGGAGACCAGTTGAGACCCCCTGGTTGTTATGTGTTCCCCTCCCTGCAGCTGGGGAAAGGCAGCAGGGAAAAGGGTCAGCTCAGAACACAAAGCAAAGAGCTGGCAGTGCCAGGGTTTTTAGGCTGAGCAAAGCACAACATCTCAGGTGCTGCTTCTAGCAACATACTGAGAGTAGCTCAAGATTCATGCAAGTGCCACTGGTGCAGCTGTCCTGACCAAGGCCTGTCTGCCAAAGTGATCCTTCCACTCATGCTTGGAAGGAGCTCAGCTCATGTGTGTTTGCCAAGGACTAGACTAGACTAGAATTAACCAGGTTAGAAAAGACCTCATCAAGTCCAACCTATCATCCAGCACCATCTAATCAACTAAACCATGGCACCAAGTGCCTCATCCAGGCTCCTCCTAAACACCTCCAATGATGGTGACTCCACCACCTCCCTGGGCAGCACATCCCAATGGCCAATCTCTCTTTTAGTGAAGAACTTCTTCCTAACATCCAGCCTAAACCTCCCCTGGGGCATCTTGAGACTGTGTGCTCTTGTTCTGGTGCTGGGTGCCTGGGAGAAGAGACCAACCCCCACCTGGCTACAACCTCCCTTCAGGGAGCTGTAGAGAGCAATAAGGTCTCTGCTGAGCCTCCTCTTCTCCAGGCTAAGCAACCCCAGCTCCCTCAGCCTCTCCTCATAGGGCTGTGCTCCAGACCCCTCACCAGGGAAATAATACAGAGCCCTTCATGTGCTTCAGAGGCCAATATTCCATGTTTTACTCCACATCTGGCAATGCTGCTCCATAAAAAAGGTGATGGAGTGCTTGCAGCTCTCCTTCCTGCATGCAGGGTAAATACATTCTTCAACACATATGCCATGCAGGAATTCTCCTCTAGCTCAATTTAATGTTGTATTTATAGGCAATAAATTTGCAGACTGCTACAAACATGTGGCTATTTATGCAATAACAGTTATAGCTACCAGAAACAACAAATTATCATTGTTAATTATTATTATCATCATTATTATTATGATCTTCATAAACGTTAGTGCTAAGTAGGCTTTTAAAACACCTATTATAAACAGCATGGTCATTTGACAGAAGGGCAGTAAAAACCATTGCCCAGACACAGAGGAAACCAGGTCTGTTGGTCTAACACTTACTCTACAGACATTAGCTGGAGAGCTAATGTCAGTAGAATAAGGGCAGCCCCCTGGAGAAGGACCTGGGAGTCCTGGTGCACAGCAAGTTCTGCATGGGACAGCAATGTGCCCTGGTGGCCAAGAAGATTCTGGGGTGCATTCAGAGGAGTGTGTCCAGCAGATCCAGAGAGGTTCTCCTTCCCCTCTATTCTGCCCTGGTGAGGCCCCAGCTGGAATGCTGCATCCAGTTCTGGGCTCCCCAGTTCAAGAGGGACAGGGATCTGCTGGAGAGAGTCCAATACAGGACTACAAGGATGCTGAAGGGACTGCAGCACTGCCTGGGGAGGAGAGGCTGAGAGCCCTGGGGCTGTTTAGTCTGGAGAGAAGAAGACCGAGAGGGCATCTGATCAATGTCTATCAATATCTGAGGGCTGGGGGTCACAAGGAAGGGACAGGGATAGACTCTGTTCACTTGTATCCCAGCCCTGGGATAGGACAAAGGTCAATGCATATAAACTACAGCACAGAAGGTTCCACCTCAACATGAGGGAGAACTACTTTACTGTGAGGGTCCCAGAGCACTGGAGCAGGCTGCCCAGCGGGGTTGTGGAGTGTCCTTCTCTGGAGGATCCCTGTCCGGATGTGTTCCTGTGTGACCTGTGCTGGATTCTATGGTCCTGCTCAGGCAGGGGGTGGACTCTCCAGAGGTCCCTTCCGACCTCTAACATCCTGTGAGCCTGTGACCTATTTTCTCCTAACTTCTTTCCTGCCATCCAGAATAGGTAAAACAGGGAAAAAAAAAAAAAAAAAAAAGTCCAGGTCTGTTTCATTCCATTTTGAAAAACCACCAAAAGAAAAGTCTGCTCCATCTTGTGAAGTGTAATAGCCAGCTCTGTTTCTGCAGTGCAGCACAGAAGTGATGGCAGTGGATTATCCATGGATCTGCACAAAAAGCTTTGGAGGGATGAAACAGCCAATCTGCCTGAAGTGGGGGGGTGGGGGGAAAAACACCAAAACATTAACAGATAATTATATAACCAGCTTGTAAACGTGTTTATTAGTAGAGCATGGGGATTGGGAAAGCCCTGGCTTTTATTCTCACTTCAGGCATTCAGTGATGAGAGTTAAATCTCTGCCCATCTCTCTCCTCCCCCACCCAGAAGTTAGATAATCTTTAGCCAACCTTGTAAAACGCTTCCAATTGTTTGAGTGGAAGCAATGCTGGTGTTAATGTACCGCTGCTTCTCTACCATTCAGATGCTGTGCTCTGCCTCGATAACAGAAGAAAACTCGAGGGGGAGGTGGTGGTGGTGAATTTCCTCTTTCATTCAGATAAGGTAGCTTGAGGACTCAGGGGTAAACTCTAAAGTTCAACGTTTCAGTTTGAAAGGACATTTCCAGTCGCTGGTTACAGGAATTCAGATCTTCAGATCCCAACCAAGTGATAAAATGCAATGAAAAAAAACCAAGAAGAGCTTTGCCAGAAGGCCTCTCTTTCCTTCAGGGAGGGATTGGGAAACTTTAACCATTCTGTGCATTAACTGAGCACAGAAAAAAACCCAACCAGCGAACAAACCAAACAAAAAAATACAACCCACATGTGGACCTTGTTCTCAGTTATCCACAACTCCATGTCTCTGGAAATCTTTCCTCACCAGTACAGTTTTGCTCCTCCTTCCTCACGAATGACAGAGCCAGACCCAAGCAGGAGAGCAAAATTAAACAGGTAGCAATGGACCTTGAAGGTCTGACAGTGACCTGCAGCTCTGAGGTCTTTGAAACTGCTTTCATTTGCCAGAACATAAATCAGATTCCTCGCTAGGTACGGCACTGAGGTTAATGGGAGCTTTATAAATCCTTCTTTGAACACACAGATTATCCTTTTCCAAAAAGACTAATCTTGTGGTTTAAAGCACAGGACTGGGAGCCAGGAAACCTATTCCCAGCCCTCTCAGGCTGGGTGACTTCAGGCAACCCACTTGGCTGTTCCCTCTTCTTTTTCAACACACACAAAACAGACACAAATACCTGAGTCTCCCATGAGGCTTAATATTTGAAAGACAGTGAGAACCAGCTTAAGCATGCCTAGTTCTCTCAAAGCAGAGGAGGATGGCAGAACTTTTTACATACAGGCTTGCTCAAACCACTCCAAACAATAAGTCCCACATAGAGCAGCAGTAAGAACACCTGCACCAGGGACTTCATTCAGGGAAAAATCCTGAATTACAACATTACCAAATATATGTTTTTTTTGCAGCAGTGAAAAAACTGTCTTCTCATGCCCAGCATTTCTGTCTGAAGGAAGCACCCAAAAGCAGCAGAGCTGAGGAACTAAGGAAAATGAATGTGAGCCATCAGCGTGCCCAGATGGCCAAGAAGGCCAATAGCATCCTGGCCTGGATCAGGAACAGTGTAGCCAGCAGGAGCCTGGAAGTCATTCTGCCCTGTACTCAGCACTGGTTAGGCCACACCTTGAGTACTGTGTCCAGCTTAAGAAAGATGTTGAGATGCTGGAACACATCCAGAGAAGGGCAACGAGGCTGGGGAGGGGTCTGGAGCACAGCCCTGTGAGGAGAGGCTGAGGGAGCTGGGGTTGCTTAGCCTGGAGAAGAGGAGGCTCAGCAGAGACCTTATTGCTCTCTACAACCACATTAAAGGAGGTTGTAGCCAGGAGGGCGTTGGTCTCTTCTCCCAGGCAACCAGCACCAGAACAAGAGGACACAGTCTCAAGCTGTGCCAGAGGAGGTTTAGGCTGGAGGTGAGGAGAAAGTTCTTCCCAGAAAGAGCAATTGGCCACTGGAATGTGCTGCCCAGGGAGGTGGTGGAGTCACCATCCCTGGAGGTGTTTAGGAAGAGCCTGGATGAGGCTCTTGGTGCCATGGTTTAGTTGATCAGATGGTGCTGGGTGATAGGTTGGACTCGATGATCTTGAAGCACTTTTCCAACCTGGTTAACTCTGTGTGTGATTCTGTGTGTGGAAATGCTAGTTGAGGGGAAGCTTGGCTAGGCAAGTCCCCAAGAGCAGCCTTCCAGTGCGAGATCTGTTAAAAGCAACTTAAAGACAACAAAATAAATTCAGTTTAAAAAAAAAGAAGCCAAACATTTCAAAGCTAAAGCACAGAAAATACCAAAAGCTTGAAGTGACACATAGCATTTGGTGCTGCAAACAAGGATCACTACTTTCTTTCCAAGAGTAAATTCATCTGAGAGATCTCTACTGTGAAAAGCAGTATTGGCTTAGAGTCTCCTCTCAGCAGCTCTCAGATTGTCAGCTACATGTTTTAGTTTCTGTAAATCAGCTTCCTTCAGACTGAACATAAAATGAGTGTAAAACATTCGGGTGTAAAACAATCCCATGATTTCCAAACCTTTTTAGAAGAGGGCAGGGGGAGCCTTACTTGTGCTATGTGCACTACAACCTTCTAGACACATCTTTCGAGACTGAGCACAGCGCTTTCCTGCACCCCCAGCACTTTGATTGCTGCATTCACATGCTGCTACTGCTCAAAACACCACTGCCCAGGAGCACAGGTGGCCGAAGTGATCACTCCCCAGAGGTTCAATCCCACCGTGTCAATGGGTGATAGCATTTCCTGTGACTCAGCCTCACTACAAAAGCTTTAGCAAGAGGAGCTCCCAAAAGCTGTTTCCCAACTCATTGCTTCCTAGCCTGCAGAAACCTCAGGAAGTAATTTTAACTCAATAACCTCCACACCATTCCCACCCAGCTGAAACAGAAGAAGATGCAGCAAACAAGCAAACAAAAAGCAAACCAAAACCAAACGAAACACTAAACAACCCAAACCCAACCCAACCCAAACCCAACCCAAAACACCAAACCCAACCCAAACCCAACCCAACCAACCAAACCAAACCCAAACCAAACCCCAACCAACCAAACCAAACCCCAACCAAACCAACACCAACCAAACCCAAACCAAACCAAACCCCAACCAACCAATCCAAACCAAACACCAACCAAACCAACAAACAAACCAACCAACCAAACCCAAGCCATACACCAAACCGAACCCAAACCAAACCCAACCCAAAACAAACACTAAACAAACCAAACCCAAACCAAACACACCAAACCCAAACCAAGCCAAACACCAAACCAAACCCAACCCAAACCCAAACCCAACCAAACACCAAACCAAACCCCAACCCAAACCCAAACCCAACCAAACACCAAACAAACCAAACTCAAACCAGACCCCAAATAAACCAGCACAAAAAGCCCCCAAACTCACCAGAAAAGCAAATAAAACCACATCGTACTCCACAGACCACAAAATCTGCACCTTCCAGGGCTTCTCCCACAGCAGAAAATAATCCAACCACAACAACATAGCAGCACTTCCTTTTCCTCCAAAATGGATTTTGATGTTGGGGCAGAAGTCAGCTCTGCATTTACTGTCAACACAGGGGCACAGCCACAGCCAGCAGACAAGGACCAGGATTCAGGACTATCTCTGTATTGATTCCCAACTGGGGTGCAAAGTTAGGAATTTGCTTTCCCCCCGCCCCGATCTGTCCACTGAGCTGAGAAAGATGAACCAAAAAATCCCACGTGCCCAGGCTCACTTTTGTATGAAGTGAGGCATCTAATGATTTTTTTTCCAAACAAAAAGCAAATTATTATAGTTCCTTAAGAGCACCTGTGAAAGAGCTAGAGCAGTCTGACCCCTTGCTATTCATTCCTTCAAACACATCCAATCTTTCAGTCACACTGTGCCTATTGGCCATATGGAAGGTAAAGCCAGCAAGGAGCACACCAAAGGATTAATTCTGACAATAGCAGGAAGCAGGAGTCCCTGCTCCCGGGGGAGGTGAATGGGGGAGAAAGCAGAGGGATGACTGTGCAAGGCTGCGTCCCTGCTCTTTGGAGCTCTTTGCTGTGAATTCATCTTCTGCCTGAATCTACCTTAAAACAGGAGAGCTACTGCAGAGAGAGTGTCCCATCGACTTCAATGTAAAAAGTGTTGTGGGAGTTCAGCTTTAAAGCTGCAAAGCCTCCAAGAAGGTGCTCTGTGTATCAGACAAATGAGGCATGGCTCAGCAGGGAAGGGAAGGGCTAAGGCACAAACACTCCATACTCTGTTTGTTGGGAGCCATGCAGCAGCTGGACAGATTTATGATTCAGGTGGTTCAGAGTTGGTTATCACTGATTAGCCCAAACTCTCAGAAAAATGGAGAGAGAAAGATTAAGCTTTTGTCTACCCCAGCCCTCATCCTCCCTTTGCCTGGCAGCAGGGGTCAACGATTGTTTCTGTCCCTTTTTGAACATCAGAATGGCTAGGAGCCACACTCACCAGAGAAGCGGATCACATTGCCAACAGAATCATAAAGAGCAGATTCAAGGGCCAAGCACTGAAATGCAGCATCCTTTCCTCAGGTGCAGCCCGTGCAGGTATATTGGCGAGATTTGGTTATGTGAGAACTTGTAACTCTGGGGTTTTCCCCAACCATAGAGATCATTTGTGAGAAAGAAAGGGCTGACCAAAAAAAAGACTGGTTTTGTTAACTTTAGCTCTGTATAAGCCCAGCAACATACACACAAGAGGACTTCATGCATCTTTATGGTGCTTTACCTCATAACAGCCATGTGGGCTTCTCACAGATGAGCTAAGTGATTCACCCCAGAGCACACAGGAAGCCAACTGCAGACCACTAAAACCGAGCAGACCTCTCAGACTAGACCTCTGCCTACTGCAGCGTTAATTCAGTTCCAACTCAGTGTAACTGCACTTAGCACTCAGGTAACAGATTTATTCCAACTCACTGTTACATGGCATGGAGCTACAGGTTAGAGGAAGAGATCCAGACTTTTCTGTGAAACCATCTCTACACAGAATCACAGAACATGAGAGGTTGGAAGGGACCTCCAGAGATCATCCAGTCCAACCCCCCTGCCAGAGCAGCATCACCCAGGGCAGTCTGCACAGGAATGCATCCAGGTGGGGTTGGAAAGCCTCCAGAGAAGAAGACTCCACAACCTCTCTGGGCAGCCTGCTCCAGGGCTCTGGCAGCCTCAGTGTAAAGAAGTTTCTCCTCATGTTGAGGTGGAACCTTCTGTGCTGTACTTTCCATCCATTGCCTCTGGTCCTATCCCAGGGCACAAGTGAGGAGAGGCTGTCCCTGTCCCTTCCTTCCTGACCCCCAGCCCTCAGCTATTGATAGACATTGATAAGATCCCCTCTCAGCCTTCTCTTTTCCAGACTAAACAGCCCCAGGGCTCTCAGTCTCTCTTCACAGGGCAGATGCTCAAGTCCCCTAAGCATCATCCTGACCCTCTGTTGGATTCTCTCCAGTAGGTCTCTGTCTCTCTTGAACTGGGGAGATCAAAACTGGACACAATATTCCAGGTGTGTTCCCACCAGGGAAGAGTAGAAGGGGAGAAGAACCTCCCTAGACCTACATGTAAATGTAATGAGGCAGCCTTAAGGACAGAGTCATCCTCAGATCATCCTCCATAACTGGGGGACATAAAATACTGCTAACCTTCAAAACCACACTGCTGTTAGATCCTGTGGCTGTGGAGGGCAGGGGAAGAATGGCACTGCTCCTGCATCACCACATTCACAGAAGAATTTGTGTACCCCAACTCAGACCAAGGTCCAAAGTCTGTAAGGAAGTAACTGAACACAGCACCCAATGGGACAGAGTCGAGCTGTAGGCCTGTAACTAGAAAAGTCCCTCAGGGGTCAGCAGTGGGGCCAGTACCATTCAATATATTTATCAAAAACCTGGATGAGGGCACAGAGGGCACTGTCAGCAAGTTTGCTGATGACACCAAACTGGGTGGAGTGGCTGACACACTGTAGGGCTGTGCTGCCATTCAGGGAGACCTAGACAGGCTGAGAGTTGGGCAGGGAGAAGCTGAATGAAATTCAACAAGGGCAAGGGTAGCATCTTGCACCTGGGAAGAACAACCTCATGGAGCAGGATAGGTTGGAGACTGACCTGCTGGAGAGCAGTGAAGGGGAAAAGGACCTGAAGGTCCTTGTGGATGGGAGGTTGACCATGAGCCAGCAATGTGCTCTGGTGGCCAAGAAGGCCAATGGCATCCCGGGGTGGATTAGAAGGGCTGTGGTTAGTAGGTTGAGAGAGGTTCTCCTCCCTCTCTACCCTGCCCTGCTGAGGCCACATCTGGAATATTGTGTCCAGTTCTGGGCCCCTCAGTTCAGGAAGGACCTCAGGGAACTGCTTGAAAGAGTCCAGCACAGAGCCACAAAGATGATGAAGGCAGTGGAACGTTTTCCTTGAGAGCCTGAGGGAGCTGAGGGCTCTGTAGCTTGGAGAGGAGGAGCCTGAGGGTGACCTCATTCCTGTTGATAAAGCTGTGCAGGGGGAGTGCCCAGAGGCTGGAGCCAGGCTCTGCTGGGGGATGCCCAATGCCAGCACAAGGGGCAGTGGTGGAAGTTGAAGTACAGGAAGTTCCATGGAAACAGGAGGAAAAAGTTTTTCCCTGTGAGGATGTCAGAGCCCTGGAACAGGCTGCCCAGGGTTGTTCAGTGGAGATATTCAAAACCCACCTGGAAGTGTCCCTGTGTGATCTGCTGTAGGTGATCCTGCTGTGCAGGGGGTTGGACTGGATGAGCTTTCAAGGTCCCTTCCAGCCTCTAACATTCTGTGGTTCTGTCTGATCCTGTGATTTTTCAAATGCTCAGAGCCCACAAGAACCCCTTTTTGTTGAAACTGTGGGGGACTCCATGCTTTTGGGGAACAGATAGGGAATCAGAGCAACTTAAGAATCTCTAATGGTGCTATAGCAACGTTAGCTTATACTGCTATAAAAACACCACCTTGGTTGTGGTTAACACACAGAGCAATACCAGCACTTGCAGAGGAAGGCTCTTTGTGCCAGATTCCTCTCTTACAGATCCATCCAGGATCACTTATCCAGCACAACTCTGGACAAATCCTCATGTGCTGACTCAGTGTGTAGTATCAGCAACAAACACAATGGGCTGGGTAGGACTCCAACGCTCTGTGCACACTCAGTGCTCACAGAGTCCATCTGTACACAATCCAACACACCTGGGAGGCAAACAGGCTGCACATCTGCACAGCAGTGGTGCAGTGGGTCCAACACAGAGAAGGAACACAGAAGTTACACAGACCAGCCAAATGTTTTCTATCCAAAAGGTCCCCGTCAGGAACAGAGGAGGCCCCAAGACTGCTTCTTTAAATCTTGCAGGCTTGGTTTCCTTGAGAGGCTGCACAGGGTCTAAGAAGATTAAGATCTATTAAAATAAGACAATAAGACCCTTTTAAACAGTGCAAACTAGAACTAAACTTAGAATTAACTGGACTGGTGTAAAATTAACCCTTAATGCAGACGGAAAGCAGATTAGAAGACAGATGGTGAGGAGGAAAAAGAGAAAAAGGAAGAGTAGCCTGGACATGCACGTGTGGATTTACATCCTGGGAGCTTGGCACACATCTTAAGAGGCATTTTTTATTTCTAGCCTATCAGAAAGTTGCCTGACAGTGCTGGTTCACCAGATAAGGGGGGAAAAGAGCAGGTGCTTTTGAAGGGCTCTGTGGTATGACTCTTTGGCAGGAATTTAGAGATCAAGGTGGGTAGGGTAGGAGCACTGGAGGAAGGAAGCTCTTTCAGATGTGATGGAAGCATAAAATGGGAGACGCGAGAGGAAAAAGGAAAGTCTTGTGAAGAGAGAGAGTAACTGTCGGGGTCTAGATCATCAGCAAAAGTGCCAGGAAAACTCCGAGCGATGCAGCTTGGGCAGCAGTGCACAGCACCCTGTAAGCAGAAGCAACAGAGTGGAAGCCGTCAACATTTTTATCATTAATAACAGTAGGTATGTGGAAGAAAGGAAGTAAAACACCAATGTACCCTTGTGGCCAAGAAGGCCAATGGGATCCTGGGATGCATTAGGGAGAGTGTGTCCAGCAGATCCAGGGAGGCCTCTCCCTCTACTCTGCCCTGGTGAAGCCCCACCTGGAGTACTGCATCCAGTTCTGGGCTGCCCAGACTACAGCAACTAGAGCAACAGCTTCTGGAGGAAAAACCAATTACACTACACAATAAAATCAGTAAAAGCAGAAATAGCATGGAGAATGTGTGCTTGTAGTTCCTTCTTGAAAAAAGAATGGACAAACATCAAATGAAATTGATGAGGATGATCAGAGGACTGGAGCTCCTCTCCTGTGAGGACAGGCTGAGAGAGTTGGGGCTGCTCAGTCTGGAGAAGAGAAGGCTCCAACAAGACCTTCTTGTGGCCTTCCAGTATCTGAAGGGGGCTACAAGAAACTGGGGAGGGACTTTTCAGGGTGTCAGGGAGTGATAGGACTGGGGGGAATGGAGGAAAACTAGAAATGGGTAGATTGAGATTGGATGTTAGGAGGAAGTTGTTGCCCATGAGGGTGGTGAGAGCCTGGCACAGGTTGCCCAGGGAGGTGGTGGAAGCCTCATGCCTGGAGGTGTTTGCAGCCAGGCTGGATGTGGCTGTGAGCGACCTGCTGTAGTGTGAGGTGTCCCTGCCCATGGCAGGGGGATTGGAACTGGCTGATCCTTGAGGTCCCTTCCAACCTAACAATTCTGTGACACTATGACTCTATGAAATTATCAGGATTAAAAAGAAAAAGGAGACGCTTGCTTGCACAGGAGAGGAACTCATCTGCCTGTGTCTCTGCCACGGAATATTCTGGATGCTAGAAATGCACACGGGTTTGCAGATGAAACAGGCAAATTAACAGAGGTGAGGGGGGGAAAAGTGTGATCTATCAAGGGCTGTAGATACAAAAGGAAGCTTCTGAGACGCAAATATGATCCAGAGGCTGTAAGCAGAGTCTAGGGAAGTATAATTGCTCGATTGCCCCATTACAGTATCACTACAGTTGGAAGAGACCTTGAAGATCATCAAGTCCAACAGACCCCATGACTAGACCATGGCACCAAGTGCCATGTCCAGTCCCCTCTTGAACACCTCCAGGGACGGTGACTCCACCACCTCCCTGGGCAGCACATTCCAAAGGCGAATGACTCTCTCGGTGAAGAACTTTCTCCTCACCTCCAGCCTAAACTTCCCCTGGCACAGCCTGAGACTGTGTCTTCTTGTTCTGGTGCTGGTTGCTAGAGAGAAGAGGCCAACCCCTTCCTGGCTACTACCACCCTTCAGGTAGCTGTAGAGAGCAATGAGGTCGCCCCTGAGCCTCCTCTTCTCCAGGCTAAACAACCCCAGCTCCCTCAGCCTCTCCTCATAAGGCTTGTGCTCAAGGCCTCTCACCAGCCATTCTGACACTCTTCCCTGGGTATCCACTGTACAAGAGACAGGGTGCTGGGCTAGACAGGCCTTTGATCTAACCCTGTGCATTCATTTTGGTGTGCAAGGCAGAAAAGAGTTTGTGTTCCATGCTGTATCAGGCTAGGGATAGTCAAATTCTAACACAGAAGAGCATCGTTTAGCAGGTAAAAGCAGAAAACACTGGCTGCCTAGAACTGAATGTCGTAGAGGAGGGAGAATGTGAGGATAACACACACACAAAAAACATATTAGAACCTTTGTTACAGCATTAGAATGGAGAACAGAGAGGAAACTTTTGATGGCAAGGACATGTGAGAATACAGAAAACCACATTTCAGACACAGAAGAGACTTTATTTCACACAACTTGGGATGTTAAGAAGGGAGACACACAAAAGGAGGGGACAAAAGAACAGGATCGAAGAAGACTCCCAACGTAAAATCTCCACTCCCCTCCAATGCCTCGAGCCACAAGCAGAGGCAAGAGACATGGACAAAAAAGCCGTTTGACATGCTTGTTCAGCTTCAGGAGATGAATCTGAGATGAGGCAGTGGAGATGATCATGTTATTAAGGTGCTGGACAGACACAGAGAGATCAGAGTTGATCTCCCGGCTGCGCCACAGACTTCCTTCTCGATGTGCTGGGAATTTCGCTTTGTTGCTTCAGAAAGCAGAGACAATATTTTCTTAATGCACAGGAAAGCTGTGGGGCTGAATTCCTTAAACGCCTGAGTTGTATTGTGGTGTCTGAAGAAGCACAGATAGGACAGCAAATGCCAAGCACTCCCATGCCAAGGACCATGTTTCACAGGCTCACAGGATGTTAGGAGTTGGAAGGGACCTCTGGAGAGCTTTGAGTCCAAGCCCCCTGCCAGAGCAGGACCATAAAACCCAGCACAGGTCACACAGGAACACATCCAGACAGGGCTGGAAAGGCTCCAGAGAAGGAGACTCCACAGCCTCTCTGGGCAGCCTGCTCCAGGGCTCTGGGACGTACTGGGACCAGTAAAGAAGTTCTCCCTCATGTTGAGGTGGAACCTGCTGTGCTGTAGTTTATATGCATTGACCCTTGTCCTATCACAGGGTGCAACTGAGGAGAGGCTGTCCCTGTCCCTTCCTTGTGACCCCCAGCCCTCAGCTATTGATAGACATTTATTAAATACCCTCTCAGTCCTCTTTTCTCCAGATTAAGCAGCCCCAGGTTTCTCAGCCTCTCCTCACCAGGCAGTGCTGCAGTCCCTTCATCATCCTTGTAGCCCTCCCTTGGACTCTCTCCAGCAGATCCCTGTCCCTCTGGAACTGGGGAGCCCAAAACTGGATGCAATATTCCAGGTGGGGCCTCACTAGGGCAGAGTAGAGGGGAAGGAGAACATCCCTGAATCTGCTTTTATTAATGCACCCCAGGATCCCATTGGCCTACTTGGCCACCAGGGCACACTGCTGTCCCATGGAGAACTTGCTGTCCACCAGAACTCCCAGGTCTCTCTCCACAGGGCTGCTCTCCAGTTGCATGAGCTGCTGGAATCATACACAGTGCAAGATGTAACCACAGCATCAGGGCCAGGGGGAATGATAACATCACAGGAAACCAGCTCAGGGAAATTAAACTCCATAACAGGTGTAAGGGAAGAGGGACCTTGACAGGCTGGACAGATGGGCTGGAGACTGGATGGGGTGCTTGGTGCCATGGTTTAGTTGATTAGGTGGTGTTGGGTGATAGGTTGGACTCGATGATCTTGAAGGTCTTTTCCAGCCTGGTTAATTTCTACCCTACCCTACCCTACCCTACCCTACCCTACCCTACCCTACCCTACCCTACCCTACCCTACCCTACCCTACCCTATTCTATTCTATTCTATTCTATTCTATTCTATTCTATTCTATTCTATTCTATTCTATTCTACTCTATTCTATTCATCAGCAAGAACATAAGAGAGGGAAAGTGCATTTAAGGAGCTGAAAAGTTTGCAATGCTGCAAACTATAGGAAACTATATGACACTACAAGGGTGGGAGATAAATAGGATGATTTGGCATCATGTGCCAAGTCCTGCCAATAGGTGAGCCTACAGCCAAGATGCACTTCAGCACTTAAGAAATGTTGTGGGTTTAGAGTGGACAGAAGCTCTTTTAGCCCTCCCCAAAGCAGTAAACAAAAACCATTGCACTCCACACAGGATTGTTAAGAATTGGACATTTAAATGGAAGTACTGTTCACAACGATATACAACAGTACAAACCCACCCAAAAGGCACAAATTCCTATTCAGCCTCGGTCCAGTTCTCTATCCTGGGCTTACCAAAACCTCACTAGGCCAATATTGTCCAAAAACCAACCCCCCAACTGGGCCAAAGCCCCAGGCCTCCATCACCCCCTGTCCACACCTTCCTACCCAGCCCCCAATGACACTGAAAAAAATTTGCCAGGATGCTGGAAGCCAAAAGCCTCCCCTGAAATAGAATGATAGAATCAATAAGGTTGGTAAAGACCTCAGAGATCATCAAGTCCAACCTAGGACCCAGCACCTCATGGCTGTGGCCCCAAGTGCCACATCCAATCCTTTTTTGAACACCTCCAATGATGGTGACTCCACCACCTCCCTGGGCAGCACATCCCAATGGCCAATTACTCCATCTGGGAAGAACTTTCTCCTCACCTCCAGCCCAAGCTTCCCCTGGCACAGCTTGAGACTGTGTCCTATTGTTCTGGTGCTAGTTGCTTGAGAGAAGAGACCAACCCCCACCTGGCTACAACTTCCCTTCAGGGAGTTGTAGAGAGCAATAAGGTCTCTGCTGAGCCTCCTCTTCTCCAGGCTAAGCAACCCCAGCTCCCTCAGCCTCTCCTCACAGGGCTGTGCTCCAGACCCCTCCCCAGCCTTGTTGCCCTTCTCTGGACACATTCAGGTGTCTCAATGTCCTTCTGAAATTGAGGGGCCCAGAACTGGACACAATACCAAGCAAGAGAAATCTGTCATACTGGGAGAAGGAGAGAGGGGAAAGGGCAGAATAACCTGTGATACCCATTTATACATGGGAGATCACAGGACCAAAGGATGTTAGGGGATGGAAGGGACCTCTGGAGATGGAGTCCAACCCCCGCCCACAACAAGAAATGAAGAAACAATGCAACAAGAAATGAAGAAACAATGCTTAGCCTGACATTATTGATGCTCTCTACCAACTTTCCCTCTTCTCTGAGATCAGGATTGTAAACCTTACATACTCTGAATGTTAACTCTGTCCCTAAAGGAGATATAAACAGGCTCTGAGCGAGGATACCAGCAGCAGAGCAAAGTCTACAAGAACAGCAATACAGGACACTGGAACTTTACACCCAAGTACTTAAGGTCAGCTAATACCTTTAATACTTATCTAAAGGTAATTTTGGAATTACCAGAGCCAGCAAGAGTTGAAGTTTTCTCTGACTTTTAATCAAGCATTTAAATTATACTTTAAAACACCCAAACCAAGTATTTGCCAAGAGGTGTAAAACAACTCCCAGACTGAACTGGCAGAAAACACAGAGGAGCCCAGAATAGACCTTACTGATAGGATAAATTGAGCCTTGACATGTGTAGAGCCCATCTGTGAGTAAGGAACAGCATGGGCTTCATTTCTGTTTCTTCCCCTCACCCTGGATGAAATTTCATGGGTAACTTTATAGCTCTGCTGCCATGCTGGTGCCTAGCCACCCTGCCTGCATCCTCTCCTCCATTCATAGCTCTGCAGCAGCTCCTGGGCATCACCCATGACTTATTAGCTTTTTGAGTTTCTTTGCTGTCTTATTTCACAGATGGATCAGCCTTTCTCTGCCCATCTCACAGTTACTTGTGGCAATGCAGACAAGCACAGCACACAGGACGACACTGCTGCTGTCAAGAGTCTACCTACAGCCTGAGCACAGCTCTTCACACAGAGTGGAGCACTGAGCTGCAAGCTGAAAACTTGCTTTTCTTTTCCAATTTCTGAGTAAAAGCCTTTATGTGAGATGCCAAAATGTTGACTTCATAGAGCCCCAGCAGGCCTGAGGATCAGAAACCAATCAGGTCACTCAGCTAACTGCAGCAAATCAGTCAGTTGTCACAGAATCACAGAATGCTCTGGGTAGGAAGGGACCTCCAAAGGTCATCCAGACCAACCCCTCTGCACTCAGCAGGGACATCCTCAACTGGATCAGGCTGCCGAGAGCCCTGTCCAGCCTCACCTTGAGTATCTCCAGGTATTGGGGAGATTAGATGCAAAGCATCTTGTTTAAAACAATTTAATACTAAACTTCAGAAGTTTGAGTGCACTTTTTAGTTTGACTGTCTTAACCAAACACACTTTAACACATGTCATGAACCAACAGTTTACTCTGTATACAGGAAGAAACAGCTCTGATTTTTTAACTGTAAACATCAGCATGAATCCAAGTAAATGAAGATTAAAGCCACAAATTGCTTAAACATTCACAGAAGGTAGTGTTGAATTGACTCTAAAGACCGTTTGGCTGTAAGATTGCAGCAAGATCCAGGGATGATCCAACTTTTACTAACACAAAAAGCCAAAAGCATTAAAATCATATTCAAGTTAGAATTTATAGATAACAATTTCTTGCTAGCTTGTTTGAATTAAAAAGTTAGTATCTCAAATTTTAACAAACCTGTCTAAGCTTCCCAAAAGTCTGAAGGTAAAGATGCTTGGAGGGCCTTTTCAAAGCCTATCTCCAGAGCAAGGAGGCTGTGCTGGCTACACCAAACATCACAGGAGGTCATCGCAGCCACAGAGAGCTGAACCCTGCAGCAGCCCTTGACAGGGGCCAGTAACAAGCAGTTCAAGAGCAGGAGCTGTAAAAACCCAGGGCAGCCTGCCACCGATGCCTGGAGCCACATAAAGTTAATTTAAATTGGAAGCAAACCAGCCTGGGTAGCACTTGCCTGAGCTTCAAAGGACGCCAAGAGCAAGGCAGCCTATCGCGCTGTGCCGGCAGTTCGATCGTTACAATGACATGGGAAGTGGCAAAGCTGCAGGGCAGGTGATACCCTGCATCCATGGATAGAAACCAAGGGTGAGCCTGGGAATTACAGGCACTTGTAAACCTGACTTTAGGACTATGTAAAATGGCTCAGCTGGGTAGTTTTGAAAGTCAGATTAATGCCATATAGGAGGCAGAGAGCAGGCAGGGTAGGTCCAAAGGAAAAAAATGGGCACCTCTGTGTTTTCTATGATCATAGGATCATGTTAGGGGTTGGAAGGGGACCTCTGGAGAGCTTCAAGACCAACCCCCCTGCCCGAGCAGGACTATAGAATCCAGCACAGGTCACACAGGAACACATCCAGACAGAGCTGGGAAGGCTCCAGAGAAAGAGACTCCACAACCTCTCTGGGAAGCCTGTTCCAGGGCTCTGGGACCCTTACTGTCAATAACTTCTTCCCCATGTTGAGGTGGAACTTCCTGTGCTGGAGTTTCCATCCATTGTCTCTCGTCCTATCCCAGGGCACAAGTGAGCAGAGGCTGTCCCTGTCCCTTCCTTGTGACCCCCAACCCTCAGATAATGATAGACATTGATCAGATCCCCTCTGAGTCATCTTCTCTCAGGACCAACCAGCCCCAGGTCTCTCAGCCTTTCCTCCCTATGGCAGTACTCCAGTCCCTTCATCACCCTTGATTAAGACGATGAGAGTCAAGACAGAAAAATTGGCAGGTGCAATTAATTTTGGGCACCTCTGTATTTTCTGTGAGAATGAAGGCAGTGGTTAGAGACAAAAAGCACCTGGTGCATACAATTGATTTGGATTTTCAAACAGCCTTTGGTAATATTAATCACTGCAGCCTATTAGAGAAGCTAGCCATGGGGTGAGAGGTAAACATCTGCCAATAGATTAAAGCTAATTGAGGGGAAAAAAATGAATAGCATGAATAAATGGCCAGTTTTCAAGAAGGTTAATGGGGGAAGTACCAGGGGTGGATACTATGATCAACATTTAATATATGAAATGATGTGGAAAGGGGCATATACAACGTGCAATAGGGGGGAGATAACTGTTGATGATGATGCTCTCTAGGTTAGTTAAAACCAGTGAAAAAGAAAAGAGAGGAGAGGAGAGGAGAGGAAAGGTTTGGACAGGAGAGGAGAGGAGAGGTTCGGACAGGAGAAGGGAAAGGGAAAGGGGAAGGGGAAGGGGAAGGGGGAGGGGAAAGGGAGGGGAAAGGGGAAGGGGGAGGGCAAAGGGGAAAGGGGAAGGGGGAGGGGAAAGGGGAAAGGGGAAGGGGGAGGGGGAGGGGAAAAGGGAAAGGGGAAGGGAGAGGGGAAAGGGAGGGGAAAGGGGAAGGGGGAGGGGAAAGGGAGGGGAAAGGGGAAGGGGGAGGGGAAAGGGAGGGGAAAGAGAAGGGAAGGGAAGGGAAAAGAGAAGGGAAAGGGAAAGGGAAAGGGAAAGGGAAAGGGAAAGGGAAAGGGAAAGGGAAAGGGAAAGGGAAAGGGAAAGGGAAAGGGAAAAAAAATCAGAAGTATTCACCCAAGGTACAGCCAAGAAGAGTTAGCACACACAAGTGCAAGGTTGTGCAAACTGGCAAGGAGAGTTTGACCTACTGGTAGACAAGGACTAGTTGGAGAAAGATCTAAGTGCCCTCATGAGTACTGCATCCAGTTCTGGAGCCTCTGTTACAGGAAGGATCTGGAGGGGCTGGAGCATGTCCAGAGAAGGGCCACAAGGATGATTAGAGGGCTGGAGCACCTCTGCTATGAGGGAGTTGGGGCTGTTCAGTCTGGAGAAGAGAAGACCTTCTTGTGGCCTTCCAGTATCTGAAGGGGGCTACAAGAAAGCTGGGGAGGGACTGTTCAGGGTGTCAGGGAGTGATAGGACTGGGGGGAATGGAACAGAACTGGAAATGGGTAGATTCAGGTTGGATGTTAGGAAGAAGTTTTTCCCCATGGGGGTGGTGAGAGACTGGCACAGGTTGCCCAGGGAGGTGGTGGAAGCCTCATGCCTGGAGGCTTTTAAGGCCAGGCTGGATGTGGCTCTGGGCAATCTGATGTAGTGTGAGGTCTCCCTGCCCATGGCAGGGGGGTTGGAACTGGGTGATCCTTGAGGTCCCTTCCAAGCCTGACAATTCTATGCTTAGTCTCCACTCCTTGTCAAAACCACCAACTGGATGTGGAGCTCTGCATTACAGAGAGATCAAGAACAAGATGGACACCACCATTTCAGCCTTGGACGCTGTTGTGTTCCTCCCATTTGTCTTTGTAACCAAACAAAACAGCAGCAACGGTCCAGAAAGAGTTGGCACAAATTAGAGCTCCAGAAATGCACTCATCTAAGAGCTCAGTTACAGAGGACACACTTCACAGAACTCAGGCTGGGTGAACTCTATTTAGCATGACTTTGGACGGCCCTACAGTCCATGAAAAAGTTTGCTGAATAAGATCTTTGATGAATTTCAAGTTTCTGGGCTACATCCAAGGGCGATAAGTGAAACGATCCAAGCATATCATGCAGAAAGCAAGCAGAGTAAACCATCTGGATGCACTTATTCTCCACTCCCACCCTCTCTTCCTCCCAATAAAACAGGAGCAAGGAGTTGTCCAACTAAATAAAAGGCAATAGATTTAGAAGTGATGAAAGCAAACTCTGCTGCACCCACACAGGCAGAACTGATGCACAGGGCTCTTCTCTGCAAGGTGTTGAAGCAATAATCCTAATAAGATTAAAAACCACAAACAAATCCACAATGTCAGCAATTGGAGTCAAGAGAATTCTGCAGTGTTGCCACTTGTCTTTGCAGCATCTTACTCTTTCTTCCAAGGTATCTCTTATTAGGTGTGACTTAGGACAAGACGCAGGAACAAGCCAGTCCAGCAGCCTTGTCCAGAGCCTGCTTAGAAGTCAGGTGAGGAGGCATAATAACTCTGGACATGAATGCAGCTCAAAGTGAAAGAGGAAGGGAACAGGGAAGACAAGATTTTAACTTTATCGTGTTAGTTGCATTCAAGGAAAAGATGGTTTAAATTACCACAATAATAGCAGGAAAAAAAGTGCTGAGAAACAGAGCTTTTCATGTCTAAAACCTTCGGCCTACTCTGCAAAGCGGTAGGAGGTATTATCAGCTCTACCGCAGCTGTCTGCGACTCTTCATTCAAACGAAAGAGAAGCCTGGTTTCACAGAGCCACAGAACGTTAGGGGTTGGAAGGGACCTCAAAAGCTCATCCAGTCCAACACCCCCCTGCCAGAGCAGGATCACCTACAGCAGATAACACAGGAATACATCCAGGTGGGTTTCAAATATCTCCAGAGAGGGAGACTCCACAACCCCCCTGGGCAGCCTGCTCCAGGGCTCTGTCACCCTCACAGGGAAAACATGGAACTTTCTATGCCTCAGCTTCCACCACTGCCCCTTGTGCTGGCATTGGGCATCCCCCAGCAGAGCCTGGCTCCAGCCCCTGGGCACTCCCCTGCACAGCTTTATCAACAGGAATGAGGTCACCTCTCAGGCTCCTCCTCTCCAAGCTACAGAGCCCTCAGCTCCCTCAGGCTCTCAAGGAAAATGTTCCACTGCCTTCATCATCTTTGTGGCTCTGTGCTGGACTCTTTCAAGCAGTTCCCTGAGGTCCTTCCTGAACTGAGGGGCCCAGAACTGGACACAATATTCCAGATGTGGCCTCAGCAGGGCAGGGTAGAGAGGGAGGAGAACCTCTCTCAACCTACTAACCACAGCCCTTCTAATCCACCCCGGGATGCCATTGGCCTTCTTGGCCACCAGAGCACATTGCTAGCTCATGGTCAAACTCCCATCCACAAGGACCCCCAGACCCTTTCCCCTTCACTGCTCTCCAGCAGGTCAGTCCCCAACCTATCCTGCTCCATGAGGTTGTTCTTCCCAGGTGCAAGATGCTACCCTTGCCCTTGTTGAATTTCATTCAACGTCTCCCTGCCCAACTGGAAAGTTGAAATGGAAAAGGCAATTTACAAACCACAGTGCTACAGTTCACAGTTCTAGAGTGGTGAGCATAGCAAAGCATAGTAAATACACAAAAATTCATAGTCTGGGCTTAACACAGAAGCTCATCAAGGCAAAGCTTCACACACAACTCCCTTTACACCAGGCCAACCAACCCAGGCTTTCATGCCCCCTCCCTACATAGACCTCCCTACCTGCCATTATGGCTCCATTTGTGGCACAGCACAAAGTTCAGCTTGGCACCTCCAGGATGCCCAATGAAGTCACCCCAGGCTAATTGGCAGCATTGCCAGGGCCTCGCTCCTCCACAGGAGATAAGAACCTGGGCATCCTTCCCCGGATGAGAGAGGAAAGGAAAAGGGGGAAGAAAACAACTTTGCAGCCAGATTTCTAGGGATGCAGGATTTATGGGAAGAAATACAATGATTACACCTTCCAGTCTACCTCCCGGACACTCTAGCTCCCGGAGGTCTGCAACTTTGTGGCCCTCTTAAAGGCACCACTTCAAACTGCCACAATTTGCCATCTAATTCTTTCTTACACCTTCCAGTACATCCCAAGGCACTTCTTTAGTGCTTAGCCCAAGTCTGCCAAAGGGATGCATGTCTTAAGTGGAGTCACCGTCACTGGAGGCGTTTAGGAAGAGACGGGATGGGGCACTTGGTGCCATGGCTTAGTTGATTAGATGGTGTTGGATGATAGGTTGGACTCAGTGATCTCAAAGGTCTTCTCCAAACTGGAAATTCTATTCTATTCTGTCATCCCCATGCTGGTTACTGAGATGAGCTCACTACTGATTCATGATACTAACCGTCCTCTGCTTTCCAATTCCCTTTATTGAGCACAACATTTGGAGACACAAAAGCTATATGAGATCTTATTTCTAACCCTAGAGTATTCACGTGATATTCTCTCCCAATTTCTCATGTATTTATCTAGTGTAAATGATTCGAGAGCATAACTTCAAATTCCTGCTTAGGAGCTCTTCCTTGTGATGAGAATCAATTATCTCCTCCTCCTTTCTCCTATTATTTCTATCACCCAGTTTCCTTGGCTCCCTCAGTGTCTGTGTCCTTTAAATACAGGTAAGCATCCAATATATTCAGGCCTTTCAATCTTCACAACAGGATCATTCTCTTGCTGTTATTCTGGTTGATACTTGATACAATTTTTATCTCTTTTTGGTATTAAGGTTTTCAGAGACAGGATTACAGAGAGGGGCAGGGGTTACCAACAGTCTTAATATATTTTATGACATAACAGAATCACAGAAACATTCAGGTTGGAAAAGAGCCTCAGGATCTTTGAGTCCAACCCAGAAGCCTGCTCTGCAAGAGTCACCCCTAAACCATAGTCCCAAGCACCACATCCAAAACACCTTGAAACACATCCAGGCTTGGGGACTCCACCACCTCCCTGGGCAGCATGTTCCAAGGCCTGACCACTCTTGATGGGAACAAACTCTTCCTACTGCCCAGTCTAAACCTACCCAGTTGCAGCTTGAGGCTGTTCCCTCTTGTTCTGTCACTAATTACCTGGGAGAAGAGACCAGCACCAACCTCTCCACAACCTCCTTGCAGGGAGCTGTAGAGAGCCAGGAGGTCTCCCCTCAGCCTCCTCTCTTTCACACTAACCATCCCCAGCTCCTTCAGTCACTCTCCATCAGATTTCTTCTCCAGGCCCTTCCCAGCTTCCTTGCCCTCCTCTGCCCTGGCTCCAGCACCTCCACATCTCTCTTGGATTGAGGTGCCCAGAACTGGACACAGCCCTCGAGGTGTGGCCTCCCCAGAGCTGAGTCCCAGAGGACAATCCCCTCCCTGCTGCTGCTGGACACAGCATTGCTGATCCCAGTCAGGATGCCTTTGGCTTTCTTGGCCCCCTGGGCACACTGCTGGCTCCTGTTCAGCTGCTTGTCCATTAGCCCCTGGTCCCTTGCAGCCAGCAGCTTTCCAGCCACGCTGCCCCAAGCCTGTAGCATTGCTTGGGGTTGTTGTGACCCAGATGCAAGACCTGCACTTCCTTTATATGCAGTCAGTAGTCTTCCTTTGCACTGACACACATTTAAGATGAAAATAACCTCTCTTGATCTAGTGGCCTTGCCACATTCAGCAGAGCAAGGTGTTGGGCCCACAATAAACACAACCTATTGGAGTGACAACATTTTAAGCATTGTAACTCACAGAGGGGTCAACTTGTTTCTCTAAACTGGGTGTGTATTTGGATTATATTTCCCAAGCATCTTCAATACAAATAGAAAATATGAAACACTGATTTTGTCCCAAAGTCACAAGATATGGCACACCTGTCACATCTCGAATGTTCTCACTAACTACCTCTGGTTTGGATTATTAATGTCCAGATATGATAGCATCCACTTTTCAACTTGGATTTCTTTATCTATGCTTTTAATCTCTGTCTAGGCTCTTGCACTCTTGAGTAACGGTGTTAGCACCTTTAACATGTTCAGAAAAGGGCAACAAAGCTGGGGAAGGGCCTGGAGCACCTGGGCTATAAGGAAGCACTGAGAGAGCTGGGGGTGTTCAGACTGGAGAAGTGGAGGCTGAGGGGAGACCTCATTGCTCTCTACAGCTCCCTGAAGGGAGGTTGGAGTGAGGAGGGGGCAGCCTCTGCTCCTTGTTGGCAAGGGACAGGACCAGAGGGAATGGTTCCAAGCTGCAGCAGGGGAGGTTCAGGCTGGATGCTAGGAAATATTTCTTCCCAGAGAGGGTTCTCAGCCACTGGAATGGTCTGCCCAGGGCAGTGCTGGAGTCCCCATCCCTGGAGGTGTTTAAGCAGTGAGTGGAGCTGGTGCTTAGGGACATGGTTTAGTGTTGCCCCTGCAGTGCTGGGTGGAAGGTTGGACTGGATGAGCTTGGAGGTCTCTTCCAGCCAAATGTTTTTTGTGATTTCCATGAACATCCATGAATTTAATTAATACATTGCCTATCTCCTCCTTGGAATCATCAGTGAAACTGAGAGAGAAGCTACTTCTGTTGCCTGTAGCACCTTGATATATATCCTCCCATGGTGCAGCTTACAGTTACTGACTTGCCCAGGGCAGGGAGGGAGGGAAGACCTGAGGCTTTTTTTGCTTATTGCTTTTGTAGCTCTTAGTATAAACTGAGCAGCATTACTGAGAGAAATCGAGTGTTTCCCAATAACAGAGTTATAACCACATCATCTACCTTGGGTGAGAGCATTTAACACAATGTCATATTACCAGTGCTTCATTCCAATTAGCCACAAGGATGATGAAGGCAGTGGAACATCTTCCTTATGAGGAGAGCATGAGGGAGCTGAGGGCTCTGTAGCTTGGAGAGAAGGAGACTAAGGGTGACCTCATTCCTGTTGATAAAGATATGCAGGGGAGTGCCCAGAGGCTGGAGCCAGGCTCTGCTGGGGGATGCCCAATGCCAGCACAAGAGGCAATGGTGGAAGCTGAGGCATAGGAGTTCCATGGAAACAGGAGGAAGAATTTTTTCCCTGTGAGGGTGACAGAACCCTGGAGCAGGCTGCCCAGGGGGGTTGTGGAGTCTCCCTCTGAGGAGATATTAAAAACCTGCCTGGATGTGTTTCTGTGTGACCTGCTCTAGGTGTTCCTGCTCTGGCAGGGGGTTGGACTGGAAGAGCCTTTGAGGTCCTTTCCAGCCCCTGACATTCTGTGGTTCTGTGAAATTACTGAAGCAAAGGAAAGTGCAAGGAGCATAAAACGAAGCAGAAGGCTAAAGGTCAAGAATTATTGTATATATCTGCATGCTTTTAATCCCAAAGAAGTCTCATTTTAAATCCATTCTAAAAGGTGCCGTGTTTTGGAATATCAGGGAAAGCAGTTGGCAGATGAGGGCAGGTTACTGGAAGACAGGACTCACACAGACACAAATTTTCTGGAAGCTCATTAAGTGCCTGGAGCTCATCCACAGGCACCACACCATGTGCTCTGCAGACCACATCATGTGCCAGCAGGCCAGTTTCCTTTCCTCTCCCACTGCCCCTCTCCCTCCCTTGTGAGCCTAGCTCCATCCTCTGCCATCAGAAGACCAAGTCTTAACTCTGCTTTCTGCTTGCAAGCAGGGGATGCAGAAAATGCATTCCAGAGTACATCTCTACATGCTGTTAGCATTTCCTTAGCAAAACTGGGACACCATTCACATTGTCTAAAGCACAACAGACGAATAGAACCATCAGCCTGGGTCAGACCAAAGGCCCATGGAGCTCAACATCCTTCCTGAGACAGTGACTAGTGGAAAAGCTGGGAGGGTGTGTAAGGATGGTGCATACCGAAAGGCTCCCCCACTACCAGCTTCCACAAGCTGTGGCTTAAGGCTTCCTGTGCCAGAGATTGTATCTCTGTACCTTAATTGCCCTCGATGAACTTCTCTTCCATGAATTTGTTTAATTGCTTTTTGAACCTATCTCAACTTCTGGCATCCACAACATCCTGTGGCAATGAATTCCACTTTAATTATGCCTTGCATGGAAAAAAAGAAGAAGCAAATTACAACATACTTCCCTTTTGTCTAGGAAATTACTTCCTTTTAAAACAACAACAGCAAAAAAGCAACAACCACCAACAAAACAACAACAGAAAACAACAAAAAAGGAGAAAAAATAAACCCCACACCACACAAAACCCACCACACACAAACCAAACCAAGCCCAAACCAACCAAAAAACCACAACCCCCCCCAATCAAAATAACATGAAAAAAAAACAAAAAGGAAACTCACACAAAAAAACCAAACCACAACCCAAAACCAAACCAACAACAACAAATCCCCAACCAATGACTACCACTATGTAAGACACCCTGTACTCATAAACTATTGCAGGGGCTTTGAAAGAAATCACTGCATTCAGTTGTCCTCTCTGGCCTTCTTCAGGTTACTGCCTGGAGTACCAGGCAAGGCTGCTGTGTAGAAGGTGAAATGCTAGGTGATGATGGTGGTGAGTGATGATCATAGAATCATAGAATTGTCAGGGTTGGAAGGGACCTCAAGGGTCAGCCAGTTCCACCCCCTGCCATGGGCAGGGACACCTCACACTACAGCAGCTTGCCCAGAGCCACATCCAGCCTGGCTGCAAACACCTCCAGGCAGGAGGCTTCCACCACCTCCCTGGGCAGCCTGTGCCAGTCTCTCACCACCCTCATGGGGAACAACTTCTTCCTAACATCCAATCTGAATCTACACACTTCTAGTTTTGTTCCATTCCCCCTGGTTCTATCACTCCCAGACACCCTAAAAGTCCCTCCCCAGCTTTCCTGTAGCCCCCTTCAGATACCGGAAAGCCACAATTAGGTCTCCTCAGAGCCTTCTCTTCTCCAGACTGAACAGCCCCAACTCCCTCAGCCTGTCCTCATAGCAGAGCAGCTCCAGCCCTCTGCTCATCCTCATGGCCCTTAACTGGACACCTTCCATCACCTCCAGATCCTTCCTGTAACAGAGGCTCCAGAACTGGACACAGAGCTCCAGGTGGGGTCTCAGCAGAGTGGAGCAGAGGGGGAGAATCCCCTCCCTGGCCCTGCTGGCCACACTTCTCTTGCTGCAGCCCAGGCTCTGCTTGGCTCTCTGGGCTGCAAGTGCTCACTGCTGGCTCCTGTTGAGCTTCTCATCCACCAGCACCCCCAAGGCCTTTTCTTTCCTGGCTGCTCTCAAGCTAGTCCCTGCCCAGCCTGTATCAGTGCTTGGGATTGCCCTGACCCAGATGCAGGACCTTGATGGTCCTGTATGAGCCAGGAACTTGCAGTAAATGAAGAACAAACGGCTTGCCTACCTTTACCACTGTTGTATCTACCTGCAAGACCACAGAGTTACAAGCCAAGATTTCCTCCCTGCTGAACTGGGAGAGAAAAGGTCTGCTAAAACTGTTGCCTGTGTTACGCTTTCAGAACTTAGCTGTTGCGACGCAGTGCAAATTTATCTGAAAGAGCATCTGCCCCTGCCCTGCTTGTGCTTTACTGACTTGTGAGGGCTCAGTGGCTACTTATTCCGTTGTTCCAGGTCCACAAGAAATAAAATGAAGTCTAGAGAGAGAATGTAGAGGTCGCATTATCACAGGGTGTTAGGGTTGGAAGGGACCTCTGGAGAGCTTCCAGTCCAACCCCCTGCCAGAGCAGGACCATAGAACCCAGCACAGGTCACACAGGAATGCATCCAGATGGGTCTTGGAGGTCTCCAGAGAAGGAGACTCCACAACCTCTCTGGGCAGCCTGTTCCAGTGCTCTGTCACCCTCAGAGTGAAGAAGTTCTTCCTGCTGTTGAAGTGGGACCTCCTGTGCTGTAGTTTAGATCCTTTACCCCTTGTGCTATCACAGGGTGCAACTGAGCAGAGCCTGTCCTCTCCCTCTTGAAACCCAGCCCTCAGATACCTATAAATATGCAATAGGTAATATGTGAAACCTCTTTCTGCTCTCTCAATAATCTGATCCAAACCAAACTGCAGACAGACTCTTTCTATAAGCTGAGTTTTTTCTCATACAGGGCAAGTCTGGCATAACTGCAGCCTCTTTCCAAAAGTGAACTAAAGCACTGATGGTCTTTCAGAACAGGCTTGGCCATCAGCAGTTCCTCCTCCCTATTAGGAAGACCATTAAAAAGGGTTGAATAATTCCCCATCTCCTGTCCTCCTACTCTGCAACAGCTTGAACCAGGCTGCTTTACATTAGAAATATATCTAATTAACTCAGCCAAACATCACATCACTCACCCCCCAAATGAGTGCAAGTGGCTACCCTGCAGTTACAGACCAGTTTGCTGGGTTCCTGCAAAGGCTGCTCACACCAGCTATTTCAGCGGCATCTTTCATAGCTCTCGTGCCATATGTGCAACCATTCTGAAATGGATTTGCTGTAAACTGTGAGGCCATTTGTTTAGTGTTCTGGAAACACAAGAGGATTCCAAAAGAGGTGCTAGAGGGCTCTCAGGTGCTTTAGCTTCTATCTTTACTGATCAGTCAGAGGGTTAGCAGACTAAACAAAGGCAACACTGGGCCTGCAGCCCAGAAGGCAAATCACATCCTGGACGGCATCAAAAGATGTGCTGCAAGCAGATCCAGAGAGATGATTCTGCCACTTTACTCTGGTGAGACCTCACCTGGATTACTGCATCCAGCTCTGGAGCCCTCAATATAGGAAGGACAAGGACCTGATAGAGCAGTTCCAGAGGAGGGCCATGAAAATGATCAGGGGTTGCAGCACCTCTGCAGAGAATAGGCTGAGGGAGCTGTGGTTGTTCAGCCTGAAGGAGGCTCCAGGCAGACCTAATAGCAGCCTTCCAGTACCTTAAGGGGGCCTACAAGAAGGATGCAGAGACTGTTTGCAAAGGCCTGCAGGGACAGGACCAGGGGCGATGGCTTCAAACTAGAGCAGAGCAGATTTAGATTGGATGTTAGGAACAAGTTCTGCACCATGAGGGTGGTAGAACACTGGAACAGGTTGCCCAGGGAGGTGGTTGAAGCCCCATCCTTGGAGATGTTCACAGTGAAGCTCAACGAGACACTGGGCAACCTGATCTAGTTGAGGATGTCCCTGCTGACTGCGGGGGGTTGGACTGGATGACCTTCAGAGGTCCCTTCTGGCTCAGACCATCCTATGATTCTGTGAATTCTACCACAGGTAAGCCACCTTGTCCACTGCCAAAGCACTACTCAGCTCCTCACTGACCTTGGGGCAGGGGCATAGAGAAGGAGAAGGGCAACACCCAGTGGAGAACAAAGTCTCCAGTGAAAACAGAGTCAGACCTAACAACTGGCAAACACTGCCTTCCACGTGTGTCAGAGCACTCCTCCTCATGGGTGACCTCCTCGTTTTACCTTTTCACTTTCACATGGCCAGTATGCCACCAGATCAAGGCCTGAGGCCAGCTTCTGTTTGAATGGTTGACAGCAACCCAATAACCAAAACTATGAGACTCAGCATTTGGTTCTTCTGAAGCCAGGCTCTTGCTCTTCATCAGCTGAACACAGAAGTGGACTCAAAGCCCATTTTATTTATTTATACATGTTGCAGCACTCTCTATTCCTGGCAACTGGTGCTCATGACATAGTGGCCTGGGACACGCTGGAACAGGGCTCCAGGTCACCTTGTAAGTGGTGGCAGCAGCTGCCTCCTGGATCAAGCGTTTATTAACCAGCAGCTCCAGAGGACTCTAAATTAAGTTCTCTGCTCAGTTCCCACAGGGGGGAAGGGAGAAAATACGCAGCCACTGAACCCCTATTTGCTTCCAGCAGGACTTGCAGAAGTTTCCCCACTGCTCCCTTCTATTCCTGCCAAGATAAACCACCCAAGCCCAGTTGCCCTCCAGATTAGAAAGAGCTGCTGGCTATTCCAGCTGCCAAGGCTTTCCACAAGCCTCACAGGCTTTTGGGGTTTTTTGGGTGGTGGCAGTGGCATGTGGCCCTTAGACTGCCTCTGCCTCCAAGATGCCCGTGCAGCACCATCCCTATAAACCCCAGTGGTGAAGGGTCGGGCACCAAGGGTGCTGCGGGCCCAATACCAGTAGTTTGGGAGGGGAGGTTGTATAAATAGCTGGCATGCACATACTCTGGGGGAGCAGCAGGAGAGGGAGGCAGGGGGCTCTGAAGTGTTGGGCCCCAGCTGTGAACTCCTCTTGTTTTTGTTTTAGGGTAATTAATGTTCCCTTGAATAGAGGCAGGGCATGGGCTCCTGTTTCTGCAGCTTTCAATGCTATCGGCAGGCCTTATTGGACTGCTCTGGAAGCGGCGGGGGAGGTTTGTATTTCCTGCTATCCCCATTAAATGAGGTAATGCAAGCGCGGGGCCGGGCGGCCTGGGGGGGCTGGAGGCAGGGCACGGCCAAGGGGAACCCGCCCGAGCCCCAAAGCCACGCTGCTGGCTGCGGGGGGAGTCAGCCTGCTCCCGAGAAAGCCTTGCGGAGAGCCGCCCCACCTCCCGCTTCTGCACGCCTCCTGATTTCACTGCCAAGGCAGGGGACCATCGTGGTACCCCCAACCCCACCGCCCCTCTGCCCGCTCCCACCCCACGCTCCCCTCCGCCCGAATTAGATACATTCTCCCTGCGCTCCCAGACGTCTCCATCCCCTCGTCCCCTGACAGAGCAATCATTTATCAAGTTGTTTCACGCGTTGTCGGGGAGGGGGGCCCCGGGGGACGGGGGTTTGTTTCGTCTCTTTGTTGGAGCTCCACAGGACCGTCCAGCTTAGTCTCCAGCCAACTGCTGAGAGTTGCCGGAGTAGGGGAGCAAATGTTAAAGGGGCTGCCTTTCATCTGCGGGCTGATCCTGCTGCCTTTTCATTTTATTCTTCCAGCTTCTGGGATGTTACTCGCTTACGCGCCCCCACACCCACCCCACTATCGTTCTGCATGCATGTTTCTGAGGGAGCAGGAGCTTATTTTCCGTGTGCTTGTCTCTTCCTCCCTCCCCAGCAGCTTCTCCTGTCACCAGCCCACTCAGCCTCCGGGAGGTTTGTTTTGTTTGGCTGTTTGTTTTGGGGGTGTTGTTGTTTTTTAACCACTAGCCTTTTTCTCGTCCCTGAATGCTGAGATGTCAGAAACCACATTTGGTTAAAGGCCAAGTGCTGCTCGTGCAGCCCACCGCTTCCTTCCCCATGCTTTGGTGTGCTGCGAGCTTTCATCCACCAGCTCTGTGTGCCTGGGAGATGAGTAACTACCTACAGCACACCACCATCAAAATATGGGTGTGGGTTTTTTTTGGTGGGGGGGCGGGTGGGAAAAGAAAGAAATCTAAGCGGGGGGGTGGGGAGGAGGAATAAAGAAGAGGCTGTTTGGCAAAAGAACTAAGTAATGCTAAAGAAAAAAAAAGAGCCGTTTTGAGTGCTGCCGTGCTTTAAGGGCTCTTGTGTTTTCCACAGGCAGGACTGGAAGACAGATGATCTGATTTGTATTGCTGACTGCCCACGCTCATGCAGGAAGCTTGTGGCAGGTCACCTAACCCCTGTGCACCACACCTGTGAGACCAGGACACTGCCCAGCTCCCAGCGATCCTGCGGGCTCTCATTAACCGGCCACTAATGCCCTTAGGACTCTGTGGAAAACAGAGAGTGCCTTGCAGGAGGGATGTCTACCTGCACCCCAGAGCAACATTCTTATTCAGCTGCTGGGGATCGGCTGAACAAGGAGAGGGTAGCCCAAGGAGCTGTGAATCAAACACACCATTTCCTTTGTTTACCGGAGGGCACACAACAAAAGTGCCTGCAAATCTTAGGGCTGCATTTATTTTTGGACAACTATAGTTAGTCACAGTTTGTTTTCTAGCAGGCTGCCAGCTCCGTGCTTATGCATGAGCATTTCCCAGCTATAGCTTGTTGCAATTTAAAGGATGGACAAAAAAAGAAAAGGGGGGGCGAAAAAGAAAGAAATCCTACTTGCTTGGCAGCTAAGTAGCCATTGTAAATTCCACACATTTCACAGCAGAGAGGGCAGGAGCTGCCTGAGATCTGATGTATTCCTCTCACCACCTTGCCTCCATAACTCTTCCTTGTGGAGGAGAGCTGGATTCATTTGCTTCCCAAGTCAATCAACAGAGTTCATGAGTCAGCCAAGGGAATGCTGAAAAGCAAGAGGGTAAGGCTCGTGCCCCCAGGAACTGATTACACTGCTGCTTAATTGTTCCCAGATTCTATTATCCCCGAAGAGATGGAGCAGCACCAGCACCAGCCAGCGTGTTGACAACATCCACTCCATACAGCCTACACCTTCAGACACAGAGAAATTTGCATTTCTGAAATCCACGGATCTGTTAAGACCACAATAGTTAAAGTACAGGGGGAAAAGTTAGGTCTTATATATCTCTGTCAGGAAAAAAAAAATAATCTGCCTTCTGAGTCAGACTGGAGTCTGTTGGTAATACCTGGTCAGAAAGCCAACCTATAACCAGAGCTTTGCACTCTGCCTATCACTGATCCACACAATTCCCTCTACTCTCATTCCCTACCAGTTCCAGTACTTTTAAGGCTTATCTCTTCCCCCCCCCGCCCAAAGGAGAACACCCAAAGCTTTATTTCACTTTTCACTCACTGGTAACTGGAGTCATTGGGGTCATTACCCTGCTGCACAGCCTCACGACTTCTTTTGCATCACTCATGCAGGCTCTGGTGACTCCCTGTAACAGCTCAGGTGACAGTGTACAGAGAAGCAAATACTAGAATCACAGAATTGTCAGGGCTGGAAGGGACCTCAAGGATCATCTAGTTGTTGGGTGGGTTGGATTGGTTGATGGGTTGGACGCAATGATCTTGAAGGTCTCTTCCAACCTGGTGTATTGTATTGTATAGTTGCAACCCCCTGCCATGGCCAGGGACCTCTCACACTACAGCAGGTTGCTCAGAGCCACATCCAGCCTGGCTTTAAAAACCTCCAGGGATGAGGCTTCCACCAGCTCCCTGGGCAGCCTGTTACTACTACATTTAGGGCTGTGAAAGCAACCTGAGGTCTGTCCCATTATTTGAAGCCCTTATAATACATACTAAGTGAGTCATCAAACACATTTCCATTCCACTTCATTCAGTCCATGGGAGTGTGAGACCAGGAAGTGAAGACAGCTGTTCAACATTGATTTTTATCTTTCTTATTCTTGACGTATCCCTACGCCTAATTTGCTACAGGGCTTCCGAGCCTGGCCACCAAATAAGCTATTAATTGCTTCACAAACCTTCTTCTGTGGTGGCCTCCACGTGTAGGATCTCAATCCAATAAGCATTAATTCTTTTCTCAACCTATTTACAAGCTAATGATTTTTAATCTGATTTGACAAATGCAAAATTGAAGGGGGGGGGGAGAAGGTGGGGTGGGAACGGTCAGTGCTAGCGAGACTCACCACTCCATTTAAGCATCCATAGGCTGCATCTCTCTTTCAGATTGTTTCCCCCACCCAACCCCTGGGAAAAAATCTCACAAGCCCTCTGCTTGGCATTTTTATGGTAGCATTTAAAACACAATGGAGTTTGATTCTTTTGCCCAGGACTAGGAGAAGGTGGGTAGGTAACAATACACCCCAGGAAGCAAGAGAAAGATTCCTTCACCAAAGCTGCTCAGAGAATCACAGAATCAAGCAGGTTGGAAAACTTGCGGCAGAGGCTGGCTCTTCCCACAGCAATGTTACCAATTTCTACTTCAAGCACTGAGCCCTTCAGCACTTTCTAACACGTTTGGCCACACATAGCTTCAGGCAGCTCTGCGCCGAGTCAGAAAGCAGAGCACTACTGAGCATAAACTCAACTCTGCCATTTGTAATGCAGTTTAGCTCTGTTCTGGCTGGCACCCATGGCTGTTCCTCAGGTGGCTAATCCAGCAAACAAGCCCCACACCCTTAACTGGATCACCTGGATGACCTGCAGTCAGGGATGGGGGCACAGAGAAGGAACTGAAGCTAGAGATCTGGAGCACAAATGAGGAGTGAAGGAGCCTTTGCCCTCTGTGCTTCAATCAACTGCAAGAACTTGTGGCCCGCTCTGTGATGCAATCTAGGACCTCACTCCACTCTCCCTTGGCTTTACCCATGCTTTCCCAGCTCCCACAAGAGCTCACAAGCAGTTGTGTTGCCACACCTGGGAAGAAGCACATATCCCGAGGTGCTTCAGGGGAGATGACTGCCTCCAAGGCAGGTAAGTGAAGGTTTTTGGTGAGAAATGGGGCATTGGAAACTCACCCAGAGCCACTGAGTCTCTGTAACAAAAGATGAGCACCGAGACTGAACATGCAACACTACATCAGTACGTTTCTGTTGGCTAAACCTGCCCTTATTCCTCTGTTCCTACACCTTCCACTCACTTGAGAGCTTCATTGTAAGACAAACAGCCATAATAATTTCAGTTAAAAACAAACAAAAAAACCCATCAATCAAACAAACAAAACCCAACAACAACAAACCCTCACAAATTTAGCTTCTGAAACCTGGATCGGTCCTCTCCCCTTCATAAGCATGTCCCCACAAAGTTGAGTTGGTGGATGAAAAGAGGCTGCAATCTCTCAGGGTGGAAGAGACAAGGACTTCACACCTGCTTTGCTACTGTCTGGGACAGACATGACACTGCACCCTCCCTTAACCAGAGGGCAGCCTTTCTTTTCCTGTAGCAGCCCTCATCACAGAATCACAGAATCAAATAGGTTGGAAAAGACCTCTGAGATCACCAAGCCCAACCTAGCACCCAACACCATCTAATCAACTAAACCATGGCGCCAAGTGCCTCATCCAGGCTTTTTACAAACAATTCCAGGGATGGTGACTCCACCACCTCCCTGGGCAGCACATCCCAATGGCCAATTACTCCATCTGGGAAGAACTTTCTCCTCACCTCCAGCCTAAACTTCCCCTGGCACAGCTTGAGACTGTGTCCTCTTGTTCTGGTGCTGGGTGCCTGGGAGAAGAGACCAACCCCCTCCTGGCTACAACTTCCCTTCAGGTAGCTGTAGACAGCAAGAAGGTCTCCCCTGAGCCTCCTCTTCTCCAGGCTAAACAGCCCCAGCTCCCTCAGTCCTACCCACCTTCAAATTCCTGCACTAAATGAGGTCAGAACCACACAGCCAACAGTTCCACATAATGCAAAGCCTTGGTTTATGCTCTTGGCTCCATCTGCCCTACAGAACAAGCACTGCCATTCTCCCATACAAAAAGCATATGACTGTGCAATTAGAAACAGTCATCATCTACAGGCACAAGGTGATGGCTTAAAGGCTGCACAGGCAACTGTAAAGCTACAGTTTCCTACCAAGTAACTGAAATTCATAGGATCACAGGACGTTAGGGGTTGGAAGTGACCACTGGAGGTCATTGAGCCCAAACCCCCTGCCAGAGCAGGACCATAGAATCTATAATCAGGACCATAAGAACATATAGGCAGGACCATAGAATTTATAATCATTTGGCATCAGTTTTAACACAAAAACCCAATAATGTACAATAAAGCCCTCACTATCATGTCACAGCAGTGATGTGTTTGAAGTAGTCACCTTCTCTACCACTGCTACCACCTGAGCTCAAGCACAAATTGCATTAGCAAGAAAGCAAGCTGAACATATTGGTCTTTGAAGCCCTCACTGCAGGACATAAACACTGAAAAGCAGGCAGGAACAGCCTTGTTTTATGGGCAGCCTACCCAAAAAGCAAGCAGTTAAAAGTGTTTGGGGTTTTCCCCCCCCACCCCAACAGAGCTAGTTACCTTCCAAACCCAGTTACATTATGCTTAGCAGTTGGATTTTCATAGTATCACTGTTGCTTACACCTGCCCTCTTAAGAAGTTTGCTTCTAGCTGGTGATGTTTTCCGTATCGACAACAGGAAGGTGAGGCATTATGAACATTAGGCATGCTGATATTGTCCTCATTTGAATGTGAGAGTGAAAAACAAACAAAAAAGTTTTAAGTCTGATGTCTTGTCTGAGCTGGCACACTCAGCTCCTCCCTGTCATCACAGGACCTTAAGGGTTGGAAGGGACCTCTGGAGAGCTTCCAGTCCAACCCCCTGCCAGAGCAGGACCACAGAATCCAGCACAGGTCACACAGGAACACATCCAGACAGGGCCTTGAAAGTCTCCAGAGAAGGAGACTCCACAACCTCTCTGGGCAGCCTGCTCCAGGGCTCTGGGACACTTACAATGAAGAAGTTCTTCCCGCTGTTGAGGTGGAACCTCCTGTGCTGGAGTTTCCATCCATTGCCCCTTGTGCTACCACAGGGTGCAGCTGAGCAGAGCCTGTCCCCTCCTCTTGACCCTCAACCATCAGATATTGATAGACATTGATCAGATTCCCTCTCAGCCTCTCCTCACCAGGCAGTGCTGCAGTCCCTTCAGCATCCTTGTAGCCCTCCTTTGGACTCTCCAGCAGATCCCTGTCCCTCTTGAACTGGGGAGCCCAGAGCGGGATGCCCAGGTGGGGCCTTACCAGGACAGAGTAGAGGGGAAGGAGAACCTCCCTGGATCTGCTGGACACACTCTTCTGAATGCCCCCCAGGATCCCATTGGCCTTCTTGGCCACCAGGGCACATTGCTGTCCCATGCAGAACTTGCTGTGCACCAGGACTCCCAGGTCCTTCTCCAGGGGGCTGCTCTCCAGCAGATCACCTCCTAACCTGCACTGCTGCAGTTTATTCTTCCTTCCCAGGTGCAGGACTCTGCACTTATCCTTGTTGAACCTCATTAGCTTCTTCTCTGCCCAGCTCTCAGTCTGTCTAAGCCTCACTGAATGGCCACACAGCCTTCAGCCCAGACAAAGAGAGAAACACCTTCACAGTGATTCATGCCAGTCTAAAATAGACCCCTGTCATCTCTCAAAGATCAGTTTCTTTCTGCTGACAGTGATGCTGCCCTGCATGATTGTTCTGACACAACAGTCCACTTGGAACACCGAATTATTTTTGCCCCTTTTCTCATCCCCACTGCTCATTCTAACTTCTACACCAGCTGTTTGTCAGGCAGCTTATAAAAACTGATGCAGACAAAATGGGACTGGAGGGAAGGGGAACTGAGGTGGTTTGTTGGCTTGTGTTGTTTTTTATACCCACTGGCTGGATCAGCTTCTTGACCTACTTCAGCACAGCCCCACAGAGTAGTGCTGCCATAGCTGAGAAAGTGCTGAGAGCCATGCAGGGACAGACAGTCTCCTAGCTTGCACGCACACAGAAATAGATGAAATGAACTAAGTCTTCAAAACCCCAAGTCCAGAGCTCTTGGGCTATCTGTTCTCAGCAGTAATTAAAAAAATCTTCCTTTCTGGTCTAAGGTATTTCTGGCAAGGCAACAGCTGCTGTTTTGTGTGCTCCTTCCCCACAGGTCCCATTTGGAGGGCTTGCATAATGACTCCTGAAGTAAGGCATTAGTGCACAGGCAACAACTATCCCTCAAAGGCAAACCATTCCCTATAGAACTAAGAAAAGAACTGGCAGTTTCCAACTGTATCTTATTACCAGTCACAGTTTGAGAAGTGTTTCAAAAAAGCACCAGCAAAAGGTAGATCTCTGCCTCAGAACCAAACACCTTTGCCTCCCAGTTGCTCTTCTGCCTAGGAGGACTTTCAGCAAACAGTTTCAGACCACACATTGTTAAAAGTTCTCTTAAACAGAACTCTTGTGACTATTCTGCTCCCTTTCTTGAGGTGGTGGGAAAAAGGAAAACAACCAGGGAAAGCATTATGCATTTCCCAGGGAGGTGGTGGAAGCCTCATCCCTGGAGGTTTTGAAGGCCAGGCTGGATGTGGCTCTGGGCAACCTGATGTGTCCCTGCCCAGGGCAGGGGGTTGGAACTGGGTGATCCTTGAGGTCCCTTCCAACCCGGACAATTCTATGATTCTTCAGATTGTGGTTAGCCTGACCTGCTGGAGATGACTGCCTCATCCAGGCAAGACTAGAGACTTCCAGAGGTTCTTTCTGATTAGATAATTTTGTGATTCCCTATTGAGATTTCCTTATCAATCTTGCCTGAAATCAAACCTTGACTGACTTTCCTTTCATAATGATCTTCACAGATCATTTACACCTCCACAGTTTCGGCCTCCATTTAGCATCACCTCTCTCTGTTCGGACACATTCTGGCACTCTGTTCTTCCATGGGGCACAAAATTAGGTTCACATAATGAACAGGCAGGAAAAGCAACAAGCAAAGCCGTTATGCCCAGGGTAGGACACCAATGCAGCAATACTTCACCCATCATGACCAAGGAATGTGATGAACAAGCATTCGAGGGTGGATACATGTGCCTGTGACTGCTAAAAGGTTCACATATGGTTGAGTAATATTTAACACACCTTGGACGAGGGAAATCAGGACAGTTCCTTACTTCCCAGCTAGAGAGGAAAAAAACAAAAGCCAAGCAGCAGAGGAGAGGATTCCTCCTCTTCTATTGCAGAGGACCAAACCACTCTTCTGGTGTCACAGCTCAGACTTCACACACCCTGCCTACAGGGGAAGGAATGTAGACTCATTTGCCCTCTCTCTGGTTCTCTTTGGCATCTGAATGTTTGTCCTAAAAGAGCACTTTGAACTGAGATAACGTCAAGCATTTGTCTATTAACCAGGAAACATCACCCAAAGAAAACATCATGCAAGCATCCTAAGGAACCCAGAAACATCCACACACAGTTCAGCATCTCCTGCCTGCTCCTCATCCTCCCCCGGGCAAGCCACCAGGCTAGCCCAGGCCTCTCATGCAATGTGGTAACTTCTGTGCAGCACACCCAGGTAACTCCTCAACACCCACGCACATCCTCTTGGCTCAAGGCTATATAGGCCTGGGGTTTTTGTTTGGGGAGGGTGTGTGGGGTTTTGGGGTTTTGTTTGTTGGTTTGGGTTTTTTGGGTGGCTGTGGGGAGAGAAGCACTGAAAAAAAAAGAAGATGGGGAACTTGCAAAGCCCCTTCCATTTGTTTAGCTCAGATACAACTTCAAGCACTGCCGTAATTGTCTAGAAATCAAACAAGTGGTTGATAGCACCAATTAACACCTTCCAGCATAACAATACCTTCATCTCATCTCTCCCCATTCTCTCAAGCGTTTAGCAGATTGGCACCCTGAATGACTTCTCTCCCAGACAGCAGACAGACAGCAATATGGAGGAGACTGAGGAATGAAGGTGTATGCAGTGGCCTAGCATGCGAAGTAGCTATAAAACCCCCCATTAGAATAAAAAGTTAGGCCTTGACATGAGACAGCCAAGCAGGTGAAACTAGTCTAGAGAAATGTTTTGTTTTGTTTTTGACTCAGATGCATCTCACTGACTCCAACCACTTTTTATCAATAGCTACAAGTTTAGACTGACCTGTCACCAATGAATATCATGACCTCTTCACACAGCAGGGGGGGAAAAACCCTGTGAGCAATTTAATCAAACTCGGGGAAGATTTAAAGATTAAATTTGCATTTTCTCCGGAATAAAGAAGCAAATAAGTTCTTATCCTCAACTAACCCCGTTAAACTTCTGGTGTGTAAGCCTAACTTTTCAGGCTCAACCACATGCAACAGCCTGGCATTAAAGGAGCATAGGAGCCTGCTCCGAAGCACCTCAGGCTCAGTGAACAGGTTGGGTGCCACACAGAGCAGCACTCAGCTCAAGTGCACCACTGGGGTATTGCAAAGAGAAAACTTTGGGTTCAGAGGAGCCACTGCTTTTTGCAATAACAGAGTAAATCTGGAGCACCTTTGAGGTCTCTTCTAACCTTGGTGATTCTGTGATTCTGTTGGGCTGCCCAGGGGCGTGGTGGAGTCAGCATCCCCGGAGGTGTTCAAGAGGGAACTGGACGTGGCACTTGGTGCCATGGTCTAGTTCTGGGGTCTGTGGTGACAGGTTGGACTCGATGATCTTTGAGGTCTCTTCCAACCTTGGTGATTCTGTGATGTGAACTTCCTGGAATTACTCTAAATTTGCACCTCTGTGACTAAATGCAGCACTATGCCTTACAGAAAGAGGACAGGGCTAAAGGTTTCTGTTTTATCTGATACAGTTTGATTAAAGTAATAGGACTGTGGATGGAAGATTTCCAGGGCTAAAGCAAAGCCAAATTTGTGGGCAGGAAACATCTATTAGATCAGCAGCTACCAGAAAAAGTGAACAGCTTCTGGATTCAGAGCTGGTTTGGGTTTGGATTGTTTTGGGGTTGGGTTTTTTTTGCCCAGAATTTGTGCAACCCTTTAAAACAATTACAAATATTATCCTTGCCTGAAAACAAGGTGAATTAACTTTCCAGGCGATACTGCCCATCTACCTTAAGATTCAGCTGGAGGGGTAGCTGCAGCTTGGGCACATTCCCATCAGGGAGATGCCTTAGGCTTTGCTCCTCACCAGAGCCCGGAGGGAGGGCTGCTGGGCAAGCAGCAGTAACCCCAAACGGGCTAAACCAGGCCTCCTTCCACCTCAGCCCAAGGGCCTTCTTGCCTCCGACACTGAAATGCTAATCCCACTTTGTAAACCCATAAACAAAAACAAAGAGGAAGACACAAGAGGTAAAAAGCCTCCCCCGAACTCCACCCCCAAATCGAATCTCCGGCATTCAGGCTCTGTCCTGCCGAGCGTGATTTTACCCACAGGAGTGGGTCCCAGCAGCTCCGATATCAGAATTGCTGGCAGGCAGCATCCTTATGGTCAGATGCATTTAAATAGCCACTTTCACCACACACGACAATATCCTTTTGTTTCAGAAATCTCCTCAGAAAATAGCTCTTTACTGCAACAACAGGCCAGGCACAGACCTGCTAGCCTTACTTATTGCCTTTTTACAACAGGACACCATCAAATATTAATACTAGTAAAACCTAACCGGCTTCTGCAGCTGGGCTCAAGCTTGACCTTGCCGTGCTGAACACACGTTCCCCACCTCCCCCAGTCCACACACTTTTAAGACCTTCACCTGCCCACCATTCGCTCACAAAATGCAGGCAGCACCTTCCCAGAGACCCCAGCTAGGAGTCAGATAGGTACCAGAGCGCTGGGTTTGCCACAGGATGGTGTGGGGCGCATAGGAAGGACAAAAAGGTCAGCGGGTGGGGAGAACAGGACTGATGGCTTCCCTTGCCAGCAGAGATGCTAAATCTCCGCGATCAATACGGACACATAATCCCCAAGGCTCCCTGGCCCTTCTCTCTGCTTACATTGCTCTTCTTCAAACCTTGTCAGCACACCTACATCTGTAGAGCCAACATGGGGCATCACTGGTTCTCACCAGAGAATTCACCCTATGGGAGGGAGGTCCACAACCACTTACTCCAAAAGCTGCCCTTTTGTTTCCTGTTTTCCCCATTTCCTTCTGTCTCCTGACCTGCTTTTGAATGCATTTCAGGCTGCCCCATCATGTGGAAGCCGAATCTTAAAAGACAAAGTAGTGGCTCAGATATTTATCCCTCACTGAGGATGGGCTGACTGACAGCAGTGCTGCTACCACCGACCTTCAGGCAAGAGGAGGACAGATCCAGCTACAGGGACCACGGGGAGAGGGAAAGCTGTTCTGCATGCCACAGAGGAGCAGCAATTCCTTAGTGGGGTAGCTGAAGCCAGCTGTGGTTAACTTAGGCCAGAAGGTCCAAGGGCTCTTCTCTGCCAAGTTTAATCTTGGATGACAGTGAAATGTGCTTAATTTGACAGTTTCATTTTAACATGCATGGGCAAAGTCTAGAAGGAGATGGCAGCAGCAGCAAGGGAACAGAGCTGGATCCTTATGAGGCAGCTTTCATGCTGCCTCAACCCACTGCTCAGTACTAAAATCTGATACAAAAAAAAATTACTGATGCTGACCCTTCACCCTAGCAATGAAATAACCAAGCAGAGTGCCTTCGACCCTGTAACGCTATTTCTCATCTTATAAAAATTAACCTTCCACTAGAAATGTCAAACTGTGCACCACACCTCCTGCCACACAGAAGCTGAAGCTGAAGTTGGGCACAACACTGGGGAGGTGGAAAATGCAAGGCTGGAAACCAGGGAAACTTCCTGTTTGCTACTCTCTTCACATCCTTTCTAAAATGAAAGAAGAGTATGGCACTGATGAGTACTGTGTCCTCCTCAAGCTACAGGGAATCTGCCTGGATTCCTGTGACCTCATGGCAAATACAGTTCCTCCAGCAGCCACTGAAGCAGCAGAGAGAAATAGGTGGTCAACAGCAAGTTTAATTAGTGGAAAGCTGTCAGATGCATGGAGGTGTCCTGCCTGGTGTGGGGCTGTGTGACAGCGGTGGCAGGAAAGAATAATGCTTCAAAGGTACCGGAGAACATCTGATCTCCAGCTGACTTGTTTCTCCTGAAGAGCTATGAAGCACATCTTCCTTCACCAACACTTTGCAGTTCATTAGAGGACACAAAGCCACTAGCTGGGTTACAGTGCAGGCTTGGGCACCGACTGTCGTAAGAGCCAGGGGGACCAGATTTTTTGGTAGCATACCAGTCTCCTACCAGGTATGCCAAACACCAGCTACACCAGAGGATGGTCACTGTGTCATCTTCTCCCCAGGCTCTTGCTAAGAAAGGACACCTTGGCAGTCCAGCACTGGCCACGTTGCAAGCATCACCCCCTTTTGCTCACGGTCCCCACCCTGGGGAAGCTGCCCTCTCCATTTCACACCAGGGCACCTCAGGCACACAGGGCAGTGAAGGGTTAATTTAATTAGTTCTCTGTGTGCTCAAAGAATTACAGGCAACTTCATTTAATTATTAAGTAGCCAATCAGGTAATCTCTGTATCTGATTAGCACGCTAATGAAATAATGTCTTCCAGTTCAAAGCTGTCATTCCAATCAGGAGACAGCCCTTCAGCTAGAAGGAAAAACTGGCCAGGTTTCCGTGGGCTTTGGATTTTGGAAAGATGGGAGCAAGGAGTGGAAACCTTTCTGCCTTGCCTCTGCTTGTCTCTGCCTCTGCCCTGAGCAGCACAGCTCTCCCTTCCAGACGAGTGAGCGCATTGGCTCCAGCGAGGCTCTCTGATGCTCCAGGCAAGCGTCCTGTGTCACCACCACGTCGAGTCCCTTCTCTTGCACTCCCAGATGCCCAGGAAGACTCTGGTCGACTGGAGCCCAGAGAGCGTCAGGCTGTTAGCATATCGCCTAGGCACTGCCAACAGAGATCTGCTAAATATGTGGGGCATGACTCTGCTATGGTCCACATGGGAGAGGAGTCACACAGCAAAGCCATTATAGCACTAAGAGGAAGCCAGAAAGCTTCCTCCCTCCCCCACACCATGCTCTGCTCCTGTGTCATATGCAGTTATTTCCAGCCTGGGGAAAAGTGCAAGGCGGCAGCTGTCACACGAGGCAAGGACTTGCCCCTTTTAAACATGGATTTCAGGACTAAATGACCCATTACAATTAACACAGCTGCAAGAACTGGGACACTTCCACATGGCCTGAGAGGGGCTTTGGGAGTGGGGGAGGAAAGGAGGAGACAAGCAGAGGGTTAGGATTGTACTTTCAAGACCTGGTGTGGAGTCTCTCACCCTTTATGTATTAGCTCAGCTGTCCTCTTCCAACTGCTACCACTCAGCCTAAGCCCGGCCAGGCAGCCAATTCAGGGTGTGCAGCCTAGCCCAAGCCTGCCACACCACCTCCTCCTCCATCAGCCCCTTACTCACATGACCGCTCCTGCTCAGATCCAGCTCAGAAACCCTTTACCAAAGAGCAATGCCAGCTACTCCGCAGCACAGCAGTGGCCTGGCTGCTTTCCCCCTAGCTGCGTGCATGCTAACTTTTAATTAGCCAGCCCAGGTTTATCAGAGGAGCTGCAGCAGGATGTGGTTCAGCACGACCAAACCATCCCTGTGTTTATCCAAGGAGCCTGACAGATGTTGCTGTCCGTGCTCAAGCCCTGCTGCATCTGTACGTCTGCGCGTCCTCTGCTGCTGCTTTAAACGCTAACTCAGCTCCAATTGCCGCAGCTGGCTTGGCATTTCTGAGCGCTGGATCACCTTCCCCGCGATGCTCCCACTTTCCCAGCACATTTCCCAGGAAAGAGGAGCCTCCAGGATGCTGCTCACACACACAAACCAGCACTAGTTCTGCTTAAGTCACCAGGCTGAAAACAAATACAGAGAGCAGCCCAAGAGAAGCAGAAAGCATGTGAGCAGCGGCTAACTGGCCGGCCAGCCAGCAGGCTTTCTGGGAGACCTCTTAAACGATGACACTGTCTGTTGATCCTTTTTTGTTTCTGAGTATATCCCACGAACAAGACACAGTGCTATCGAGAAGGAAGACAGATCTTCTCTCTGCTGACTACAGCCATTCCACGTGAAGGGAGCTGGCTGGATCAAGAAATTCAGGCTTGGACAGCACAATGAAGCACCCACTAATAATTAATCCCGTCACAGCAGCCTTCCTGCCAACTGGCTATGGACTAGGCAATGATTAGAAATTGCAGTTACTCCTCCAAGGGAAAACAGCACAACATCATATGGCAGAATCCATGCTCATCCTTTAATTCTGAAACCAGCCCTGCTTACAAAAAAAGACAAGTCTTCCTAACTGCCAGTCCCAACAAAAACCTCAACTCTGAGATCCAAAGCTGGGTTCATCCCAGCCTGTGCTTCACAAGTCACCCCCCCAAGCCCCACCCCCAACATCTCAAAAACTTGATAAAACAATACGTGGGTAATTAAAGTTAGCAGAAAATTGCTAGAAGTGCTAAGAGGGTTCATTTCTTGCCTACCACGATACTACTGTTTCATCCCTGTATTTCTGGCATCCTGCTGCCTCAGGAAGAGCTACACACAGACGAACCTGTCATGGCAGAGCTGCCCCACCACTTATTAACCAGCACACAGATGCAATTCGAGCCTGAGTTCAGCACAATCGACTGCAGCAGCCACCTGGGGACCTGCATTCTTTGACAGCTTCGCCACCCTGCACATTCCAGCCCCCTCACCCCCCAGCCCTGCAACCAGGTCAGGGAGGTGCAGCATGACCTGATCTCCACCTCTGATAGTACCAAGCCTTGTCCCATCCCCTCTTGCCACCCTTGCCACAGTGAGGCTGCCTGCACGGTCACCTCCCCCTCTGGTGAGCAGCACAGAGCAAGGATACAGATATAGAAGGATCCAGACCCCCATCCACACATGTGAAGGGACTCCCTCTCACCGCCACAGCTATTTGTGGATCAGCCACCATCCAAAACCTCCCAAAATGAGAGCGTCCAGGCATCTGGCAGGTCAGAGGATTACTACAGTGAGTAGTTTGTTCCGCCAAGGGACTCGTAACACCCTCCCAAATTACACATTGCCCTTTAGGGGATGCCACAGCAGCTGGAGCGGGCTCCCTTCTCACGTTCCTCAATAAGCACTTCCACAGGGTGGATGCAGGGCATCAACTGCAGTCAACCATAACCAAGAGCTGGGCTCCCTCTCCTCATGCTCCACGGCACTGTCGGTGGTCTAAGAATACAGTGGGCACCACCCACCCTGCTAGGGCAGGGGGAGTTCAAGTGGTCCAAGCTCCCAGGCATTACAGGTCTCCTTGTTACAGGAGACTTAGGAGACTTTCACTCTGCCTCCCCCAAGCAGCAGGCCTTCACTGGGGCCCCTCAATAGCTGGTTGAGACCCTACAGATCATGGAAAGATAATCCATTGCACTACTAATGCACTACTGCAGCTGTCCATGGAGAAAATCCCCTTTCAACTGGAAAAAAAAAAATCCTCAAGCCCTTTGATCCTCTCCAACACACAATTATCTTAAGGACAAAATAGTCTTCTGTGCCTCAGCACCTTGTATCAGGCTGAAAGAAAGGAAATCGAGACTGCTATTCCCTGTTTATTCTACATGGCTGCTCTGTCCCACAAGGCAAAGCTGCTCTGGCCTCTTCAGCGCAGGCAAGCAAATCCTGATGGATAGATAACTTCCACTGCTTCGTGGCCAGAGGGAATCCTTTGGGGGTGAAATGGTTTGGGGAAAAGGGCCAAGAAAAAAGGGCACTTCAATTTCTAAGAAAGGCAATGAGATTTTTGCACTGTTTTGGTTTTGTGCAGGACTGTCAGCTACAGAGGAGTGTAACTGATTTCAACTGCATGTTCAGGTCTGGCTTTAGAAGGAATGATTTAAAGGATTGCCATCAATTTCAGCTTTTTCTAACCAGAATGTTATCTTAAAGAAATAAACATATATATATATATAGAGAGAGAGAGAGAGAGCATGTCTGGATACAGTACCAAAACCCAATCCCCACCCCCAAACCCTTTTACAGAGACAGACAGGGGTTCTCCCCAGGTGCCCCCCTTGCTGCATGACCTCTTGTTACCTGTGCAGTCTCACTCCACCTGCTACCCAGGGCTGCAGTGCGATAAGCATTGCTTTCAGAAGGGTCAGCTATAAAAAGCCCTTCCCCTCCCCACTGCCTGTTTCCATTCCTGTGCCACTGCTTCAGTCCTGCTGGTACAACCCTTTTGTGGGGCTGTGGACGGAGCCAGCTGGGCAAATCATTCCTGGTCAGATCCCAGAGTCAACCAGGTTGGAAAAGACCTCAGAGATCATCAAGTCCAACCTATTACCCAATACCTAACACCTCCTGACAACTGAACCAGGGCTCCAAGTGCCACATCCAAGCCTCTTTGGAACACCTCCAGGGACGGTGACTCCACCACCTCCCTGGGAAGCACATCCCAATGGCCAATTACTCTTTCTGGGAAGAACTTTCTCCTCACCTTCAGCCTAAACTTCTCCTGACACAGCTTGAGACTTTGTCCTCTTGTTCTGGTGCTGCTTACCTGGGAGAAGAGACCAACCCCCACCTGGCTACAACCTCCCTTCAGGTAGTTGTGGAGAGCAATGAGGTCTCCCCTGAGCCTCCTCTTCTCCAAGCTAAGCAACCCCAGCTCCCTCAGCCTCTCCTCACAGGGCTGTGCTCCAGACCCCTCCCCAGCTTTGTTGCCCTTCTCTGGACACGTTCAAGTGTCTCAATGTCCTTCTTAAATTGAGGGGCCCAGAACTGTACTCAAGCTCACTGAAAAACTGTTGCAGTTTTAATCCAGGCAAGCAGTTTTAATGCTGTTCAGTGGAACTAGATGATCCTTGAGGTCCCTTCCAACCCTAATAATTCTGTGATGGGTGGCAGGATCTGCTGTGGGAAGGCAGCTTCAGAATTGATGTCCTCCAGTTCCACCAGACACTGCTCATTGAGTCCACACTAACACAGGGAAAATGGCCACATGACATCAAACTCTCCAGTGAAGAATACAAAAATAAGAACAAAACCAGAACACTTCTCTACTGCCCTGAAACCCTATTCATTTCAGAGGTACTGACAACTGCACTTCATGCAAGGGTTTTTAGAAAACTCATCTAAATATCCCAACAAAGTATTATTGCTCCTCGTGCACATTTCTCCATCCATTACCCAAGAGTAACTTTGGCATTCTTGTCTGACTCCACCCAAAGTAACAGCAGTGCTGAAGCCTTGGACATGCACTTTCCATATAATGTTCACCATACTTGGCCCCTGCAATCATCCCAATGCCAATGAGCACGTGTGGCCTGGGAGCTCCATGAGACTAGACCCCTGGGTGAGGAGAATGCAGCAGAAAACAGAATTACAGAATGTTAGGGCTTGGAAGGGATTAGATGGTGCTGGGTGATAGGTTGGACTTGACGATCTCGAAGGTCTTTTCCAACCTGGTTAATTCTATTCTACTCTACTCTATTCCATTCCAGAGATCATCCAGTCCAACACCCCTGCCAAAAGCAGGATCACCCAGGATAGTCTGCACAGGAATGCATCCAGGTGGGTTTGCAAAGTCTCCAGAGGAGGAGACTCCACAACCTCTCTGGGCAGCCTCCTCCAGAGCTCTCACCATAAAGAAGCATCTCCTCATGTTGAGGTGTTCTAGCCTGTACCCATTGTTCTTGTCCTATCACTGGGCACCACCGAAAGGAGCCTGGCACCTTCATCTTGACACCCACCCCTCAGATTATGATAGACATTGATCAGATCCCCTCTCAGCCTTTTTTTTTTTCTAGACTAAACAGCCCTAGGTCACTCAGTCCTCCTTCAAAGGAGAGATGTACAAGTCCCACATTCATCCTCATAGGTCTCCATTAGACTCCCTCCAGCAGGTCTCTGCCTCTCTTGAATTGGGGAGTGCAAAACTGGATACAGGTTTGGTCTCACCAGGGCAGAGTAGAAGGGAAGGAGAACCTCCCTAAACCTACACCCCAGGATGTCACTGCAAAGAGAAGCACTGAGTAATGTCAGACACAGGGACATGAAGGGCTGCCATCCTCCACCTCCTGACTGGGAACCCCTCTGAAACCAGGACTCACTTTTACTTGCAAGTACAACACAGTTTATGTTTGAAAATACATTTTACTTTTACAGAGTACCCTTAATGTTACTTATTCAGGGGTCATGAAGCAACTTGTTCTGGGCCAGTAAGGGTTAGGCCAAAGTGAGGTCTTAAAATAGCACAGACAAGCATGGAAGAGGTCTTGTTTGCTATGTTTTGGGTTTTTTCTTGCTCATTTTTTCAGCATTTGAACCATCCCAGTACACCAGAAGAGGGAGCCTTTGACTTCTCTCCCATGATCATCATTTGTTTTATATTAGCAACAATGACAAGCTCTATTAAAAGTCAAGCTCTTTAAGTGAACTCTCACCCTTTGCCTCCTAAAACAAACAAAAATCCCAAGCAAGAATGGGGGGGGGGAAAGGAAAAAAGACCAAACCCCACAACCCTCTTCACCTTGTATTATGCATGTTTAAATATTTTTGCTGCCACACAGCTCCCTGTGTCCAGGGCTCACCAAAAATGAGCTCTGTCTTCCAACCTTGGCCATGCAAAGCTCCAGCCCCTTTACAGCAGGCTTATCTGGAAAGAAAGAGCCAGAGAATTAACAGCTTTGTCAAAGAGGAGGAAAAAGGACCCTCCAGAGCTTCTTTTACACCACCAGCCCCAGAACTAAACTAAGGCTAGAGTTTCAACAGCCACAACAGATTGACCCAGCAGCCTTACAGCCACCAACAGCACGAGGTCCTGCTCCCAGCCGCTACAACCCCCCACCAAAAGCTCCTCCAGGACCCAGCGAGCAGCTGGGCTGGCGCCGGGAAAGGGGCAGAGCACAGAGTCAGAAGCGTGGCTGGGATGAGGACTTGAAAGGGAGTGAGATCTTCCTTCTGGCAGCAGGCAGTCCCTGAAACCAAAGCTTCGGGTTTCACTCTCCCCGGCAGCACATGTGCCCTCCTTCCCACCGGGACTGAACACACCAGCACAGCCACACCGATGGAAGAGCTAACAAAGACCCCTCCCCACCCTGTTGCTGAACTAAACTACTTTAATTGAGGTAAGAGCTGCAAGTCCAGTGCAAGCACTTCATCCTAGATGCTTAAGTCAGATTGGTTCCAAAACTACATTAAACTGGTGGCCTGGCGCGAGGCAGAAGTGGCCTGAAGACCATTACACTCCTCATGTTTCAAATAATTCGGTATTAACCTTACATACTGCCTTCTCCAGCCAGCCCTCAGCAGCCCTACCCTGGGTGGTATCAGCAGTTTGGGGTTTGGTTTGGTTTTGGTTTGTTCTCTTTTTTCCAGTGGAAAGCCGGTATTTTAGCTAAGTATTGATGGGATATAAAGAGTTCATCATCCAGAAGTTGTGCAAGCCCTGAAAGGAGTTGCCACATCGGGCTGCAAGGCCACCTCAGAGCAAGGCAAAGACCTTGGCTGCCACCAGCTCATATTGTCAAGTTATTCCCGCCCCCCTCCCCGGTCCTCAGTAAAGGCAGACTTAAAATCTCCCCAAAAAGCAGAAAAACGTGTTCTGGCAGTAAGCAGCCCGTGCTAGGACCACTTTTCCCCATCAGCTGTTTTCTGTGCCTCACACAAAAGGCCACAAACCCCTTCTAATTGCAGGAGTTCTCCACCTAACAGACCCTGCTGCTCTCTGGGCCCTCCTCCCCAGGAACTGGGGGAGAACTGGGGCACAATAGGAAGGAGAGCGGTTAAAGGGAATAGATCTGTTAAATTAACACATTTTCTGTCAACCAAATCAGCTGCCCCTAGAGCTATTGTTGGTGAAACAATGGAGACCCCAGGAATGGGCACCCATTAAAAGGAACAAGCCTGCTGAAAGGATACACTCTGAGGCACAGCCTTGTGTGTTTAACAGGATTCTCTACTGTAAGGAAGGAGGAATCACTAGGCTGCATTGTTCCCACCACCACAGCAGATGCTGTTGCTTCTGGTAACGAGGAGGGGAATTAAAAAAAAAATAAATTAAATAATTAAATAAATTTCGTCCCTACCTACAATGAGGTTGGTGCCATATACACTTTTCATTCGGGAACTTTTTAACTCTCTTGGCTGTTGTGATTTCTGACTATAGCCCTTTTCTTGAGGAGATTTTTGCCTGAAAGAAGTCTATGAAAGCATCCATTGCCATTACAAAAGTTAATTCTTCACCCTTCATGCAGGCACTTAACAGATGCCAGGGGCAGAATGGCACAGCTATGCCGGCATTATCCGAGGGGAGAGAAAGACTGCAGTTAAGCAGGTCTACATATAAAGCTGCAACACTTTTAACGGTGTTACTTTTAGCTACACTTCAGTTAGAGCAAATTCCCAAAGCAGCAAACTTTAGAGGCCTAATTTAGATGCCCTGTGCAGAAGTTTACATCAGCTGCACTGAACGGGTACAAGTTTGTGGTAGCAGAGCCCTTGTAAACAAAGCCTATTTAAGCTCCCACCTAGATCGTCTTGGGGGGGGGGGGGCTATTTCCTAGCCGAGAAGGACTTGCACCAGTTCGTTTTGTATTGGGTTTTAAACAAAACTGGGCTTAAACCATTAAACCTCTGGGTGCACAAACACGCCCAGCTAACACCAGGCATGCTTTCCAGAGTCGGCCGTGCTAGCAGAAGCAGCAATGGGCTCCAGTTACTATCGCCACGGAAAATCTGCCATATCAACCTCCAGGTACTCCACATCCAAACCTCCAAAATTCTTACTGTGTTCCTCTTTCTCTTCTGCCTTGACTGCTACAGTCATTCCACAACTCCCCTGTCACCTAGCTGAGATCCATTCAAAATGTTGCTGTCAAAATAACCTTCCTGATCCATTGTTCAGACACCCTTTGGCTGCGTGTAGTCACTCCTTATTTCTTTTCATAGGCTTAAGATAATGTTTTAACTCACATATCAGCCTCCTGAACTATCTATTCCTTCTTTTTGTATCCAGTTACACTGGAGTCTCATTACATAAAATGTAAGTACTTGTTAAAAAGTTTAAGATCTACAGTTGGGAAAGATGTGACTTGCATTCAAAATAGAAACTGATATAATGCTTCCCAATTTGCAGACCACTTGAAGCAACAGCTCCAGAGAAGTATCTCTCTACCTCCCCCTCCATTAATCTCAATGAACTCTAGAGCCCAATGCTGGCATGCAGAGTGTTAATGATTCTATTAGGAACAGAAAAAACCTAAGGCAGAATAGCCAAGACCAGCAAATAAAGAATTGCTACTGGAACAGACAAGGGGAGAGGGACCAGGCACTGCTGAAGAAACAAAACCAAAGAGTGGATGGGGCAGGCAGCGGGAATAATAAAAGCAATACCAACACTCCACTGCTTTCTTGTTTTTCAAACTTGATTTTCAAGCAACAAATACCCAGCCTGGACTCTCTGCTCTGATGAAGCTGATGCCACCCAGAAGCAGCTGATGCACCATGGGGTGACACACACCGGTCCAGAAATGAGACTCTCTGCACAGCAAGGTTGACACTTCATCTTTTCAGTACATTTGAAGTCCATTTATTCCAACCCTGCCCACTCACTGCACAGCACCTCTCCCTGCACTGCCAATTACTCCACCTTTCCTCAGACAATTTGCTTTTTCTGAAGCCAGCCAGGTCTTAGTGACCAGATCTATTATCTACCCTAACTTCAGAGAGTCAGTGCCCCCTCCCTTCCACTTTAACATCGCCTACCATCAAGGGGCAAAAGGCAAGAGGGACAGACATCCTAATGCCTGAACATACCACCTACTGAAAAGCATTTAAACTAGCTCAAACTTACCTTCTATTAGTAGAGCTGACCTCGGTGAATTCACCAAAGTTTTGATCATCTTCCTGGATCTACTTGTTGCACTGATCTTAACTGCATTCTAAACCCTTTTGATCAGCAACTACCTGGTCGTCTCAGCTATCATACAACATGATGAGGCATCAGTAGATGCTGTACATCCTACTGCAATACAAACAATCATCATCATAATACAGTACCAGAATAGCTATGGAGGAGTGAAGGCTTAACACTGAGTGTTAATTCACAGCCTGTGAAATTAATTCCACACAAACCACTGGCAGAATAGAAAGGTTGTGACATTATGGTGCCACAGATCATGAGGGACCCGCCTAGAGTGCACAGAGAAAGGGGCTCCAGAGAAGTTTTAGCAGGACCTAATATTACAGGACAGTGGAGATTCAAAGCATACTTGGACAAACACTCTGCACTAAAACCCCCGAAGTATTAAAATTCTAACACTCCTGGAGTTTAATACATTAAAAACAACCCAAAAAATTGCTTTTAAAGCTCTAGAGAGAACAACCCCCCTGTTCTTTGCTTTCTCCTTCACATGGCCACACCACTGTTTTCTCCCTCTCTCCACAACTCTTCCTCCTCCTGGGAGCCATAGCAGCCACTTGTAACAGCCACATAATATTCCTGGCAGAAAAGAGCCTGTTCAGGACCCAACACAGCAGCTACCACACCACAGGAGGAAAAAGGTAGGCAAGGGCAGTGGTGTCCTGTCTGTGGGTGGGAGAAACAGACCTAGAGGTAAAGCCAGAGCGCCAAGCGCTAGGAAGGGGCACACGGAAGAGTGGAAAAGCATCTTAAAGCCGCAGTGAAGTTAACAGCAGAGGCAATTTGCCCAAAGGCACTTTTAAAAACCACAGGAAAATATTTATGTTTTCCCTGTGTAATGTGGCTTTCCCCTCCCTCTCCCAAATAAAAACTAAGTTAATAACAGCGTTTTGACTACTTTTTCAAGCATATTCTGAGAAGTCACCTCCCCTCGACCTACCCGGGCAGAAGTTCCTAAATGTTTCAGTCCACAGCCCCCAGGAGCACACGCCAAAGAGCTGGGTGGCCGTGCCATGCTGGCTTCTGTCCAGCGTTCGCAAGTTCTGCTGAAATAGGGTAGAAATCGACAAATATCCTCCTAATATTTTCATTGCCAAAGATTCCTCCAGCTACCAGGAGGAGAAATCAGTTGCAGAGGGGAAGGCACATGGCCAGGAGACACTTTGTCATGAGAAGTGTCCCACACTACAGTCTTGTCTTGAAGAGGGGAAACAAATCATTCCCTCAACCCACTCAACGAAGATTTCACAAACCATCAGGAAAGAAGCCACAGCAACCAATCCAACACAGCTAAAAGCCCACTTTTGAAGTGGGCATTAAAGTTTTGCACAGCAGATGGCCGACAAGGCAGCCATTTGAAAGAAAGGGGGGAATCCCCACCCCAGAGGACAGAACTACTCTTTGCTATCCTCGGAGATCCACGTAAAAATGCAGCGTGAAGCCGAACAAGTCCCGGAGCACCCGCTCCTGGCCCACTGAACTTTTGACCCGCTGGCAGTAGCTGAACCCCTCCTGAGTCCTTTGCTGGGTGATGCTGCGATGGAGGTTTGAAAAGAGGAGCCCTGTGCCTCGTCAGGCGCCTGCATCTGCCGGAGCCAGCATGAGGGCCGGCTGCGCCCACCCCCTCCTCGAACAATGCCCAGGGCCCAGCCTGATGGATGCGCTTCTTTCTTTCAGTCTTGGACATCCCTTCTCAGTAGTACACACTGGTCCAGCAAAAAGAAAAACAAAACATCTGCTTCCCGGGTTTCTGACATCCAGCTGCTGACAGCGGCCCCGCATCTGGAACCTTCACTTTCTTTTTGGATCGAGAAGTAGAGGGTGAAAGTTTTGCATTTAAAAAGAAAAATAAAAATAAAGCAAGAGCTCCGTGCTGCCTCCCGTACTAAAGCCCCCAAAGTTCGCAAATACCATCAGCAAATCTGCTCGGCACAGGAGGGATGGGTCCAGATGGCCGATCATTACAGAGCCTTCCAGCTAGCAGACCCACCAGAAAAAAAAAAAAAGTGAGGAAGGAGAAGAAAACAAAAGATAAATACATCTTGGGGGGGGGGAAAAGAGGGGGGGAGAGGGAACCCCAACACAAAAAACATATTGGAAGGTCAGGTTTTGTCTGGTTTGGGCACTGCAAAGACTGTAAGAGTGAAACCTTAGCCTCTGTGCCTCTCTCTGATTTAAGCAGGCAGTGAGGTTATCTGTTACAAGCAGAATTAAGGTTCATTTCACGATTTGTAACACTGCTGTAAGTGCTCAGCATCACATTCCCCACTGGAGATGCACTAGTATCAGAAGCTGTTAAAAAAACAAGATACCAAGATACTTGAGAGGAGCTCAGTCCTCCCTGGAAGATGAGAAGAGAGCAAATGGCATCCAGAGTAAGGCCATTCCTCAGAGACAGTGGGCAGTCACACAAACATTTGGGGTGAAGCTCAAGGAGTTTGAGCATGACCATCCTCCAGCTGAAGCCCTCTGAGCCTGAGACCTCCACTTCTGCTTCCACACACAAGAAAACAGGTTCACTCAAACCACTGCTTGACTTCATACCCAATGGACTGGGGTACTCACCCCTGAGTTACCCATGAGGGGCTGTAATTTCTGAGGAAAAAGGCAATAACTTCTCCAACTGCTCACCTTCATCCACAAGCACATCTCTCCCCACAATAAGCAAAGCTAAAACAAGAAAATATCATTTGTAGATGAGCAGTTTCCAATTTTGATGGCTGGCTCAGGTTTTATTTCCCTCTATTATCTGCCTTAAGACAGAGTCATAGAATCAACCAGGTTGGAAGATATCTCCAAGATCAAGTCCAAAACAATCACCCAACCCTAACTAATCAACCAGACCATGGCACTAAGTGCCTCATCCAGGCTTTTCTTAAACACCTCCAGGGACGCTGGCCTCACCATCTCCCTGAGCAGCCCACTCCAAAGGGCAATCTCTCCTTCTGTGAAGAACTTCTTTCTAAGATCAAGCCTAAGCTTCCCCCTTCACAGCTTGAGACTGTGTGCCGGTGTTTCCCCAAATCCCTAGAAGAAAGGCCACCTCTGTTTTATTTGGACACCCCTGAAACTCAAAGCCCATCTCAGAGGCAATGGTGGCACCAGCATTCCCAGTCCAAAAGCAGAGAGGAGCCTTCTTTATGTAGCCAAATAAAGTAAAAAATAAAAATAAGGCAATAGTCTTAGAAAAAACCCCTCTAAGTCCCATCGCTGACCATCAGTTTTGCACCACGAACAGTTCTGGGCAAGCACTGGGCACAAAGTGCCATTTCCAGATTTCCCCAAAACTGGCACTGAGACTGGAACAACCATGCCAGACAAGAAATAACAAGATGGTGAGCTTCGAGAAACAGCAAGTTTTGAAACCATCTGTGCCGGGCTGCTCGCACCATGCCAGGGAAAAGGAGGTTTGCTCTGTGTGCCTGAAGATGCCAGGTTCTGACAGCTGCATCTGCCCTCTTTGAACTGCGATTTCCACTGTCCCTCGGACGAACACCATCCTTCAAAACCCATTTCTGCCAAACGCTGCAGGCCATCCATGCAGGCAGAGGTTTTGGTGGGCTGCTTCTGCTCTGCTACACCCCCAGCACCAACCCCACGACACCCTTCACCCCGAGCATCCATTTCCAAAAAAACAAGTTAATTTGTTCCGAGTGAAGTTAACTCCCCCAGCCTAAGCGTGTTCCGGGAACCAAAGGGGAGCCCACATTTACTTCATTTGTGAAGCAAGCCAGATGCTAATTGCCTCCAAAGGTGAAAGGCTACTGCCTTGGCCCTTTTATCATTGCAAATTCAGGTTCCTTCAAGACTTTGCGCTGCTGGGCCTGGAGAGCTCCCCCCCCCTTTAATGGTTTGGCATCAATAGGAGGGGGAGGGGAGTTCCCTTTCGCAAGAAGTTGCATCATTGAGACAGACCTTATCCCCTTTCAAGATTTCACACCGCATAAGGGATTCCCCCTCTTCAGAAATTCACATCCTGCTTGAGGAGAGTTTTGCTCTTCAGGCCTCCGCGCATCTCATTGAACTTTTTTAAGCATCTTTGGAATTCGCATTCACGGAGCAATTACTGTTTTTAAAAAACACACGCCACCACGTTATTCACCCGGTTTATTGCCAGCGCGCTGGCAAGAATAGCTTTTCACAGCAAGCACAAAAGATTTCCTACCAGGACAAACTTTGTTTAGAACATTTGTGGCCAGAGCACAAAATATTTACGGATCACAAGCCACGCACAGGAAAATAAGAAACAAACAAACAAACAAAAAGGCACGAGAAAGTTACAGAGGGAAATGGGTGAAGAGGTACGAAAGGAGAGCTTTTTCCGCGAGCAGGGGACGGCGGCGGTGGGGACGGCACCGCCGCTGCCCAGAGCCTCCGCGGAGCCGCACAATGAGCGGCGCGATGCCCACGGGGCAGTTGCTGAGATGCGGGAGAAAGGCTGCAAGGGGGTCGACCCTCCGGGCTCCCCAGTCCCGGCACCGGCCAGGTGGGGACCTCCTCCTCCCCAACGAAAAGGACCAACTTGGGCACCGGCTGTGCGGGCTAGGAAGGCCCCTTCCAACAACGACAGCCAGAGAGTACCCCAGGGGAAAGTGGGGGGGTTACCGTGCCGGCCCCGCCTCTCGCCGCCACCATTTTGGGCACGGGGGACCCGCCACCGGCTCCGTGCCGAGTCCGTGTGACCCCCAACAGACACACCTTTGTGTGCGGATACCGTCCCGGTGGAACAATGCGGCCCGCGGGCGGCCGGCTCGGCTCCCCTCCGCTCCGTCGGCAGCTGCCTGCGCCGTGCGCCTCCCTGGGTCCGGAGCGGCGCGGGGGTCCCACCCGCTGGCCGGCCACCGGCGCCCCGGGACGGGCGCGCCAAAGTTTGGAAGGCGCCCGAGAGGGACAGGGAAGTTGCTGTATCTGCCGCAAGCGGAGGCGAGACCCCGCTATGCATCACGCCGAGACCAGGGGACACACGACATTCCCAGCCCCAAGCCCGCGAGATCCGTGGAGCGGCACGCGGAACCCGCCGGGCATCGGGAGCACAGCGGGGACACCACCGCGGCACGAAAACAGCCCGCGGGCTGGGGCGTAACCGGTCAGAGGCTGTCCAGTGGGGCGCGCAGCGCACGGAGGACGGCGGCCGCGGGGCTCTCACCTCGATTTCGAAGTCCGGCAAGCGGAATGCGGTGCGGAAGAGGGAGCAGAAGTGCGCGATGGCGGGGACTTCCCACCAGGAACGAAGCTCGTCTAGCGCGACAGCCGCCTCGGAGCCGCCGGTGCCGGCCACGCCGCCGCCGCCGCCACCGCAGCCGCCGTCCTCCTCCGGGCACATCTCCCCCGGCTGCCTACCCGTCCACCAGCCCGCTCGCTGCCTCACTCCGCGGGCGGCTGTGTGCCGCCGCCGCTCGGCGCTCCGGCTCCGCCCGCCCCCGGCGCCACGCCGCTCAGCGGCCGCCCCCGGCGGCCCCGCGCTGCCCCCTCGCTGCCGTCCGCGCATGGGGCGGCTCAGCGCTGGCGCGGGGGCGCTAGGGCCGGCGGGGGCGCTGCTGCTGCTGCTGCCCCTGCCGCGGGCGGCCGCCGCTGCGCGGTCCCATCCTCCGCCTCCCCGCGCCGCCGCCCGCGCCCCGCAGTGCAACCGCCGCACCGCCGGGAACAGATGGGCCCGGAGCGGAGGATGGATTCGGGGGGGTGGACGACACACTCGGGAGGGCTGGGGTGGGGCTCCCCTAGAGGGGGACAGGGCTCAGTTCGGGAGGACGAATAGGGAGGCGAGAGAGGGCGGGGGCGGGGCGGGGGCCCGGCGGGGCGGGGCGCAGGGGGTGGACAAAAGGCGTGCGGCGCGGGGCGGAGCCTGTGCGGATGGGCCGCGCGGCCGTGCACGAGGAGGGGGCGGAGCCGGCGCTCATCACAACAACCGGCCCTGCGCCCCGGGGCACGCCCCTGTAGGCGGGGACTGGCGCTGCTGGGGAGCGGGCGGGGACTGGCGCTGCTGGGGAGCGGGCGGGGACTGGCGCTGCTGGGGAGCGGGCGGGGACTGGCGCTGCTGGGGAGCGGGCGGGGACTGGCGCTGCTGGGGAACGGGCGGGCGGCGGTGGCGGTGCTGCTGCCGCTGCCGGTGCCGCTGCCGGTGCCGCTGCCGGTGCTGCTGCCGGTGCTGCCTGTGTTCCTGGACGGAGATGGAAGGGGCACACCGACCTCGCCCGGGCGCTGCTTGCCCACTCCGTCGCCGGAAGGAGGCGACGGGATGAAGGGCTTGACCCGAGCCCCTCGGGAAGGTCTTGGAGATCGTTCCCGCCGAGCGGCCTCCCCGAGCCTCGGGGGTCATGCGCGTTTGCTCTTCGCCTTGGGCCTCACTGGCATCAGGCCTCAGCCCCCTTCCTCCGCTTGGGTAGCTCCTGCTCTGCTCCCCAGGGCACTGGGGCTGGACGTCGGGCTGCGCATGACAGTGTCTCAGCTCCGGTGCCAGGACTGCGTTCCCAGCCTGTGCACTGCGGCTGGTCGCCAGAGCTGGCTGCAGCTGCCCGACGTGGCGGGGAGAGGCTAGGGCTGGCCCCTGGGCACAGCGAAGGGGCACCCTCCAGCATTTCTGTTCTCACTTTGTTTTTGAGTGAGGGAGCCCAAGCGGCACTTCTCCTTCTCCACGTGCTGCTGCGGCTCCCCTCTGAAATGGACAATGCCGCGCTGTTTTGAAATCTGTTACGGAAAAACATTCAGCAACAGATGGGAGTTAACCTTCTTGTGGGACAGCTGTAATGAGAACATCTTCAGTGAAGCTCCAGGCTGCTGTAACTTTGCATGCTGTCACTGCATCGCTTCACAACCTCTCAGTTTCCCTCCCTAGTCCGTCTTCAAAACTGTTGCAAAGTTGCCAGTGTGCACAGCTGCACCAGCTTAGGGTCTTACCTCCACCAAAGCCATCGCAAAGCTGGTGTTTAACCACAGTTTAGGACTTTTTCTTCCACTCCTTCCCACCTTCACCTGTCTGGGGCCATTTTTATACTAGTTCCACTTTTCCTGGTCTTTCCTTTCCTCTGTTTCCTTAACGTTCTCAGTTTTAGCTTCTCCACACCTTATATTCTCTTGCCCTTTCCAGTGCCGTCTCCGACTGGCCAAGGGTGATTGGCTGCTGCTTGTGATATGTAGACTCAGCACAGGAGACTGCAGAGCTCAGTCTCAGGCTGGGGATGAATAATCCAGAACAGAGAGGACTAATCCCATGGCCTGATGATCCCCAGCATGGATGCAAGGAAGCAATTAAATGCCTGAGATGGATGTGTGTGTGGTGGGTTCAGCTGAATCTGCTAATGAGTATTCACTACCACGCAGACAGCATGCCGATTTTTAAATTCAAGTGCTGGCTGGAGCAAAGTATCATGGGGCTTGTAGTTCAGATTCCTGTTTCTGGTTGCTCTCTTCCTCTGCAGAGGCTTGTTTCAGCTGTGGAGGAATTGTTCCAGGAGGTCCATCAACTCAAAAAGAATATGTCCTATTACCTACCTGTATGGTCCCATGTTGCAGCTGTTAGGAGTAGACACTTGTCCGAGGCAGAATTGGGGAGGTACACACCACAGGGTACCCTCTGGTTTTATTTATATGACCACAGGGAGGACATGAGGACGTGGGATGGAGTGGGCTAAAGAGAAGCCACATTGCAGATGTCCTCCTATGTCTCTGACTTAGAGGTATCAGTGACATAGGTCAGCATCATCATATGGCTTCTGAGCTAATGGCAGTCTAATTTCAGACTCCACAACCTCAAGCATGTACTTTTGAGACCTTCAGAGTTTTCTCTCTTTGTTTCCTGTCAAAATGAACTCATAACAAAGAATAAGGTTAAGGTTTAGGAAAGATGTTGACTTGCTGGAAGGTGTCCAGAGAAGGGCAACAAAGCTGGGGAGGAGTCTGGAGCACAGCCCTGTGAGGAGAGGCTGAGGGAGCTGGGGTTGCTTAGCCTGCAGAAGAGGAGGCTCAGGGGAGACCTTCTTGCTCTCTACAGCTATCTGAAGGGAGGTTGTAGCCAGGTGGGGGTTGGTCTCTTCTCCCAGACAACCAGCACCAGAACAAGGGGACACAGTCTCCCGCTGCGCCAGGGGAGGTTTAGTCTGGATGTTAGGAAGAAATTCTTCACAGAATGAGAGATTGGCCTTTGGAATGTGCTGCCCAGGGAGGTGGTGGAGTCACCATCACTGGAGGTGTTTAGGCGGAGACTGGATGAGGCACTTGGTGCCATGGTTTAGTTGATCAGATGGTGCTGGGTGAGGGGTTGGACTCGATGATCTCGAAGGTCTCTTCCAACCTGGTCTGGTCTATTCCATTCCATTCCATTCCATTCCATTCCATTCCATTCCATTCCATTCCATTCCATTCCATTCCATTCCATTCTATTCCATTCCATTCCATTTGCATAAGCTCTCTGCCTAACAGCCTGACCCAGGAAAACTGTGGCCAAGGGTGTGGGAACAGCTGGATTAGAGAAGATAAAAATCAAGAGACAGCAGTTTGGCTCTGCAAGAAGGAAGAAGCTCTAATTTCCTTGGCCTTTTTCATACCGTAGGATCAAGGGATAGCCAGCAAAACTGGAAGGAAGCAAATTTTAAATAGTGCAAGGAAATATTTGTACCATTTGTAATTAACACATGGCATGAGGTTTCATTGAAGCCAGGAGGTTAGCAGGTTCAGGAAATGATTAGACATCTGCATGGATCCTGAGAAAGTTTGTGGTCAGGTTAGACAGGATACAAATACATTTTGGAAGGAACATAATGCATCAGGCTTCAAGGTACAATGTAACCACTAACTGATGGTGAGAGATTAAGAAGAAACTTCCCTTGTGGGCAGGTTCCCTGGGGGCAGAGTGACTGGAGAGTGGCCAGGCAGAAAGGGACCTGCGGGCACTGGTTGACAGTAAGCTGAACATGAGCCAGCAGTGTGCCCAGGTGGACAAGAAGGCCAATGGCATCCTGGCCTACATCAGCAAAAGTGTGGCCAGCAGGAGCAGGGAAGTCAATCTGCCCTGTGCTCAGCACTGGTTAGGCCACACCTTGAGTCCTGTGTCCAGTTCTGGGCCCCTCAGGTTAGGAAAGATGTTGAGGTGCTGGAAGGTGTCCAGAGAAGGGCAACAAAGCTGGGGAGGGGTCTGAAGCACAGCCCTGTGAGGAGAGGCTGAGGGAGCTGGGGTTGTTTAGCCTGGAGAAGAGGAGGCTCAGGGGAGACCTTATTGCTCTCTCCAACTCCCTGAAGGGAGGTTGTAGCCAGGTGGGGGTTGGTCTCTTCTCCCAGGCAACCAGCACCAGAACAAGAGCACACAGTCTCAAGCTGCACCAGGGGAGGCTTGGTCTGGGTATTAGGAAGAGAGATTTGCCATTGGAATGTCTATTCTATTCTGTTCTATTCTATTCTATTCTATTCTATTCTATTCTATTCTATTCTATTCTATTCTATTCTATTCTATTCTCCACTACAGGGTCTCTCACACCTTTCCTGAAAGTCTCAGAGGGTGGCAACTGCTGAAGTGAGAAGACTGGATTAGGAGGGCTGCTTTGTGGCTCTGGTAAAGCAGGTGCTGGGAGGGTCACTTGAGGCTTGGAGGCACAAAGAGGTTAAGATTACATCTTAGCATCAGGCCTCTTACAATGCAGACTTCACTCTCCTTCCCTCACTCAGGCCTGCCCCACCAAGGTTTTTGCCACTGTTTAATCACTTCCTTACCTAAGTACAATATTTCTGTGTTTTCCCCAAACCCTTTTCTACTTAGTTATGTTTATTGTTTGCAGCAGACCACTGCTACACTGAAACCTTGATTCTGTTTCAAAGCACACTAACTCCAAGACTTGATTTTGAGCAAGGCAGTATCTGATCTATCAGTTCTCCCCAGTTCCAGAGGGACAGGGATCTGCTGGAGAGGGAGGGCTACAAGGATGATGAAGGGACTGCAGCACTGCCTGGTGAGGAGAGGCTGAGAAACCTGGGGCTGCTTAATCTGGAGAAAAGAGGACTGAGAGGGTATTTAATAAATGTCTATCAATAGCTGAGGGCTGGGGGTCACAAGGAAAGGACAGGGACAGCCTCTGCTCAGTTGCACCCTGTGATAGGACAAGGGTCAATGCATATAAACTACAGCACAGCAGGTTCCACCTCAACATGAGGGAGAACTTCTTTACTGGTCCCAGTACGTCCCAGAGCACTGGAACAGGCTGCCCAGAGAGGCTGTGGAGTCTCCTTCTCTGGAGCCTTTCCAGCCCTGTCTGGATGTGTTCCTGTGTGATCTGTGCTGGGTTCTGTGGTCCTGCTCTGGCAGGGGGCTTGGACTCAAAGATTTCCAGAGATCCCTTCCAACCCCTAACCTCCTGTGGTGCTGTGATGTACTCTATCTACCAGAGCTGGATTAAAGCAGCTCTGGCTGCAAACCAGTAACTGCCAAAGAGGAGAGTGCAGACTGACTTACAGCACTTTGCCAATACACAGGATCACTCCTAAACACTAGCAGCTCTGTGTGGGAAATCTTGGGGTGACAAATCCTCGGATGGTTTCCTTTGAGCCAGTTACAGAACTCCACAGTATTCATTAATGCCTGATTCTTCCACAGGGCATACTTTTTGTGCTCTAGCCATGCAAGAAGAGTTCACCCTGCTTTGCTTCCTTGCTCTGTCCCAACATTCCTCCCTGAATTCCTGCAAGGGCCAGCCAGGGCTTATCTTACTGCTGCATCTTTGCTTGTTCTTAATGCTGGGTCAAACAGCTTTGTACCATCCCTGCTCTCTATCCCACTAAGACTTCTGTGAACTTTAATGAAGACTCCTAATCTCTCTTTTTGTCAGAAGAACGATGGTCCCAGTTTTCCTGTGTTTGGTTTATTGGTTTTTTTAATTAATGAATTAATTAGGCTCCCTCTATTGTCCCCATTATTTCTGTTGGGATGTGTTTTCTCTCATGTTGTTCTTTGTATGCAAGGATGCTGGGGGCTGCCCACAATCATTTAAGGTTACTTCACTTTGCTGGGTTCTTACACAGGCTTTACACTTATGTTGTTCAAGGTCATCTCTGGACTTCTGAGCTCATTTCCTTAAAAGAAAGGGGGAAAAAAAGCCAAATGCAAAGTGTCAAAAACAATTGAAAAGGTTGTAGGAGATGCAGGAACTGAATGTCACCATTCATAGAATCATAGCATTGTCAGGGTTGGAAGGGACCCCAAGGATCATCTAGCTCCCAACCCCCTGCCATGGCCAGGGACACCCCACACTACAGCAGGTTGCTCACAGCCACATCCAGCCTGGCTGCAAACACCTCCAGGCAGGAGGCTTCCACCACCTCCCTGGGCAGCCTGTGCCAGTCTCTCACCACCCTCATGGGGAACAACTTCTTCCTAACATCCAATCTCAATCTACCCATTTCCAGTTCTGCTCCATCCCCCCCAGTCCTATCACTCCCTGACACCCTCAAAAGTCCCTCCCCAGCTTTCTTGTAGCCCCCTTCAGATACTGGAAGGCCACAATTAGGTCACCTCGGAGCCTTCTCTTCTCCAGACTGAACAGCCCCAACTCCTTCAGTCTGTCCTCATAGCAGAGGTGCTCCAGCCCTCTGTTCATCCTCGTGGCCCTTCTCTGGACACGCTCCAGCACCTCCAGATCCTTCCTGTAACAGAGGCTCCTGAACTGGACACAGTGCTCCAGGTGGGGTAGAGGGGGAGAATCACCTCCCTCCACCTGCTGCCTGCAAATAGTTTCACCTGGAAACAAAAAGAAGGGAGGGATGCTTCCCCTGCACTGTGAGCCTGATTTGGCAAACCTTATGTGTAACATGAGGCTAATGACAGGTAGGTCTCCTGTAGCCCACTTCTGAAAATGCTCAGATTATTGGCAGGCAAAGTTCCTTACCAGCCCAAGTGATGTTATCATCAATAAGGATCTCTTTCTACAAACTCTTAACCTCTTTGCATGTCCTCTTCATGGCTTTAAGATAAAGCCCCACTGACTAGGTTTCTATAAACTAGGCACAGGAGAACCTGCAGTCTTCCCTTGTAAAGTCTCAAAAGCACTTACAGACCCACCAGCAAAACCAACCAGTCACTAGTGGTGTCCCCCAAGGATCAGCGCTGGGCCCCATGCTCTTTAATATCTTTATTGATGATCTGGATGAGGGCATTGAGTCCATCATCAGTAAGTTTGCAGATGACACCAAATTGGGGGCAGGAGTAGAGGGTAGGAGAGCTCTGCAGAGGGACCTTGACAGGCTGGACAGATGGGCAGAGTCCAAGGGCAGGAGATTGAACACATCCAAGTGCTGGGTGCTGCACATTGGCCACAGCAACCCCAGGCAGTGCTACAGGCTGGGGTCAGAGTGGCTGAGAGCAGCCAGGCAGAGAGGGACCTGGGGGTACTGGTTGATAGTATGCTGAACACGAACCAGCAGTGTGCCAAGAAGGCCAATGGCATCCTGGCCTGCATCAGGAACAGTGTGGCCAGCAGGAGCAGGGAGGTCATTCTGCCCTGTACTCTGCACTGATTAGGCCACACCTCGAGTCCTGTGTCCAGTTCTGGGCTCCTCAGTTTAGGAAAGATGTTGAGGTGCTGGAAGGTGTCCAGAGAAGGGCAACAAGGCTGGGGAGGGGTCTGGAGCACAGCCCTGTGAGGAGAGGCTGAGGGAGCTGGGGTTGCTTAGCCTGGAGAAGAGGAGGCTCAGGGGAGACCTTCTTGCTCTCCACAACTCTCTGAAGGGAGGTTGTAGCCAGGTGGGGGTTGGTCTCTTCTCCCAGAGAACCAGCACCAGAACAAGAGGACACAGTCTCAAGCTGTGCCAGGGGAGGTTTGGTCCGGCTGTTAGGAAGAAGTTCTTCATAGAGTGATTTGCCATTGGAATGTGTTGCCCAGGGAGGTGGTGGAGTCACCATCACTGGAGGTGTTTAGGAAGAGACTGGATGGGGTGCTTGGTACCATGGTTTAGTTGATCAGATGGTGCTGGGTGATAGGTTGGACTCGATGATCTCGAAGGTCTCTTCCAACCTGGTCGATTCTATTCTATTCTATTCTATTCTATTCTATTCTATTCTATTCTATTCTATTCTATTCTATTCTATTCTACCCCTCAGACTCTGTTCACGTTGGCAGCCCATTCTCAGAAGCATGAAGCTTTTGGAGGTGCAAGTTTTCCTAATTCAGGTGAAAGAATTTAAGAATCCTTTAAAGTGACCACTTCTTCAAACAGGACTTTTGCATTTCAGTGTGTGAATTGATTCAGCTGCCTTTTCTAGCACATCTGAATTTTATCCCTGCCTTGTGTTGACCCCCTCAATAGTTAGCACCAACAAATCTCCCTGCCTTTGCTTCTTCCTGCTATTTGAGTTATGAAGTAGAAGACAGTCATGATTTAGCCTCCTGCTTTCACCCAAAGCCACTTTTACCTTCTAGGATTCTGTATTTTTGATCCATCTTTCAGTTCCTTGTTTCATTTTCAAGGCTTTCTGAGTGAAGAGATTTTGTGGTTTGCACAGCAACAGAGTGAATAGTTAGCATCGGAGACTTTGGCTTTGATCCTTTGATCTGCCTTTCTGACTCAGACAAGTCAAGGAAACCGAGGCACATGTGGTGAAAATGAGGGCACGGGTGTTTCTGGGTAGTGGTGGGGCTAGTGCACTGGAGACAGCTGGACGGATCACAGGAGGGGTGTGAAAGCAGATGAGAAACTTTGCTTCCTGTAACTAAAGCAGGAGGGCTGACAGAAAGCCATGATGTGTTTTGACAATTACTCATTTTGAGCCACTGTTTGTGATTAAGCAAGGGCAACAGTGGCACACAAGGGGCTGAAATCAGATGCATGAAAGCCAGCAGGACTGGGGCAACAGGAAAAGTTCTGTTGGACAAGAAAGTGCTGAGGGAGGGGAAAACAGATTTGGAACAGAGGACATGGGTAGAGCCCAGAGATTGTGCAGGATGAGAGAGACACAAGGAAGCGGAGGGTGAAATTGATAGATACCCTGAGAGGTGGGAACTGGAGGTGTCTATGCATCTGCTCCCTAATTAGGAGGGAATATGGAAAAGTCTGTAGTAGCAAACACTGGCAGAGTGGAAGGAGCAGGAATGCTGCGAGGAAGAAATTAAAAGAGCAAGGGGAATAAATCTTATGAAGAGCAACTGAAGGAGCTGGGGCTGTTTAGTGTGAAAAAGAGGAGACTGAGAGGCTCCTGGCTCTCTACAGCTACCTGAAAGGAGGTTGTGGAGAGGTTGGTGCTGGTCTCTTCTCACAGGTAATTAGTGACAGAACAAGAGGGAACAGCCTCAAGCTGCAACTGGGTAGGTTTAGACTGGGCAGTAGGAAGAATTAGTTCCCATCAAGAGTGGTCAGGCCTTGGAATGTGCTGCCCAGGGAGGTGGTGGAGTCCCCAAGCCTGGATGTGTTTCAAGGTGTTTTGGCTGTGGTGCTTGGGGCTGTGGTTTAGGGGTGACCCTTGTAGAGTAGGGTTCTGGGTTGGACTTGGTGATCCTGAGGCTCTTTTCCAACCTGAATGTTTCTGTGATTCTGTGAAAGAGGCTGAAAGAGATGGTAAAGCCAGGGAAGCAGAAGCTGAATAGAGAAAAAGGAAGAAATGCATAGTGAAGGCAAGGTCAAGCAGAAGGCTGGTCTGGTGAGTGGGATCCTGCAGGGTTGAATGAGAGGTGAGAAGAGGGCAGTGCAAGATGTGAGGTCTGAGCAACCTAACATCATGAAAATATGAGTCATCAAGAGAAAAGAAAAGGGAGTCAATAGAGAGCCAGATGTTAAGGCAGAGAATGGATGGGGAAGAGATGGGTGGGCACAGACAGTGGCTGCTGAGTGGAGGCATGAGAGGACAGGGTCTGCCTGGACAGTGCTGGAAAATATGTGAGACAGGAGTTGGAAACATGAGCAGCACAAGGGAAAAATCTAATGCTCTCTTGTTTGCAACTGTGCTGCAGTGAACCACCTTGCACAAGGCCTGTCCCTGAAGCTGGGCATAATGGTGCTGGCACAGCTCCATTTAAAATTCAGCTAATATAAAGAGGGCTGCAGATTCAGCTGGGACACAAAGAACCTGCGACAGAACAAGAGGACACAGTCTCAAGCGGTGCCAGGGGAGGTTTAGGCTGGATGTTAGGAAGGAGTTCTTCACAGAAAGAGAGATTGGCCATTGGAATGTGCTGCCCAGGGAGGTGGTGGGGTCACCATCCCTGGAGGTGTTTAAGAGGGGACTGGATGAGGCACTTGGTGCCATGGTTTAGTTGATCAAATGGTGTTGGGTGATAGGTTGGACTTGACGATCTCGAAGTTCATTTCCAACCTGGTTAATTCTGTATTCTGTATTTCTCTTCAGCTTTGTGCAACCAGGAGGTATTCCTTAATTCCTGCAGCCTGCACCATCAGCCACATGCATTTGAGGCTCATCTGCTGAAGAAGCCATTGCTTGACCAGAATGTGTCCTCCAGCTCCCCATGCCCAGCTCCAAACTGTTAGGCCATGGGGGCTGCAATTGCAGAAGTGCCATGCAGTATTTGTTTTATGTCCTTGGTGTACACATTCAGTTTGTAAATGTGAAAGCAGTCACTGCTGTGAACGTGACCTGCCCTCTGAAAAACTGATCAATGCTCTTGGTTGTTGCAGCCACTGCTCTGAGGGCAGCTGCTGGACACGTGCAGAGTGCAGGATTCCTTAGCTGACCAATTCCTTAGCTGCCTAGAGCAAAACAATCACATTCCATGGGTGCCAAGAACAACAGCCTCACCTTGGCACCCTTGGATTGGCACATGCTGCAGAAGCCACCTCCTTGACGTGCTGGCATCTCTCACTGGGAAAAGATTTCAGCTTATCTCACAGGATCACAGTACATTAGAGGTTGGAAGGGACCTTGAGAGATCATTAAGGCCACCCCCTGCCAGAGCAGCGTCACCCAGGGCAGTCTGCACAGGAATGCATCCAGGGGCGCTGGAAAGGCTCCAGAGAAGGAGACTCCACAGCCTCTCTGGGCAGCCTGCTCCAGGGCTCTGTCACCCTCACTGTAAAGAAATTTCTCCTCCTGTTGAGCTGAAACCTTTTACATTCAAGTTTGTATCCATTGGTCCTTGGCTTATTGCTGTGCACCACCCAGAAGAGCTTGGCCCCCTCCACTTGCCCCCCATCCCTCAGATATTGATAGACATTGATCAGATCCCTCTCAGCCTTCTCCTCTCCAGACTAAACAGCCCCAGGGCTCTCAGTCTCTCTCCACAGGGCAGATGCTCAAGTCCCCTGAGCATCCTCCTGGCTCTCTGTTGGGCTCTCTCCAGCAGCTCTCTGTCTCTCTTGAGCTGGGGAGCCCAGAACTGGGCACAGTACTCCAGGTGTGGTCTCAGCAAGGCAGAGCAGAGGGGAGAAGAACCTCCCTAGCCCTGCTGGCCACACTTTTCCTGATGCACCCCAGGACCCCATTGTCTCTCTTGGCCACAAGGACACATTGCTCTCCCATGCAGAACTTGCTGCCCCCAGCACTCCAAGGTCCTTCTCTGTGGAGCTACTTCCCAGCAGGGCAGTCCCTTAGCTGTGCTGGTACCTCTATGTGGTTGGATTTTACTGGTTAAGTGATTGATAACAGAGTATGGAAAACAGCCACTCTGAGCTACAAGGCAGACTGTGGGGTTAGGGCTTCTCTGGGGACTCTAGTTAGGGATTCAGCAAGGGTTTCAATGTAGGGATGCTGCTAGGGATATGCTTGGGAATTCTACTTCTGTTAGCTGCTTTGTCTGTTAAGGGCTTCAGGGACTTCTTCTGTAAGTGGGACTCTGAGACCCAGTAATGCAAGGGATTCTACACCACAGCAATAAAGGGTGTTCCAGAGGGTGGGGAAACACAGGACTAGGTTGCCCAGGGAGGTGGTGGAAGCCTCATACCCGGCAGATTTTAAGGCCAGGCTGGATGGGGCTCTGAGCAAGCTGATCTAGTGTGAGGTGTCCCTGCCCATGGCAGGGGGGTTGGAACTGGATGATCCTTGAGGTCCCTTCCAACCCTGACGATTCCGTGATTCTATGACTTCTGGGAGGAGTTCTGAGGGTCTCTGCTCTCTGCATTTCTGGAATCCGGTGGCTGTACAGCAGTGTGGTTTGTGCCTTTATTTGTCACCCAGTGGCACCTCGTTAGAAGGGGTCTGCAACTCCATTCAGCTCCCCCAGAGCAGGGGAGCAATACTTGGTAACGTCCCAGATACCTACCGCACAACGCTATCTGCAGCTGGTCACACCACCAGAAAGCAGGAGGAATTTCACATTACTGAAGTGTAGCTGCTCTTTCCAGGCAGCACAACAGCAGTCACACACCTCACCATTGGTTTAGGCAGAAAGTCAGCAGCACTGTGCTGTTTTTAGCTTGCATCAGCTCTCTCAGTAATCAAAAAGCATCTACCTACAGGGAATTTGGCTAGCACTGATGTGGCAAAGCATCCTCCATCATGGCTCCTCTCCTCAGAGCCTTACTGAACAACACATCAAACCAATAGATCTTAGGTCCCAATAGAGTTTCTTTTTCCCCTGCTCTCAATCCACTGGGGCTGAAAAACCCACAGGTTGCAACTTGATGTTTTGTCCCCTAGACAGCAATCCACAGGCGATCGATAACTCGTGGCAATGGATTCAAAGCCAGGGAATTTGCATCCTTCCAGGTCTGAGAGGGGCCCACCATGGATGTGTGTGTTTGTGATCAGCCATGCTCACAGCTGCTGCCAAGCACTGCTCCATACATCTCTGGCAGAGAGGTGAGTGTCCAGGAAAATGATCAGGGGGTTGGAGCAGCTCTGCTATGAGGACAGGCTGAGGGAGCTGGGGGTGTTCAGCCTGGAGAAGAGAAGGCTCCAGGGAGACCCAATAGCAACCTGCCAGTACCTGAAGGGGGCTGCAAGAAGGATGGAGAGAGACTGTTTGCAAAGGCCTGCAGGGACAGGACCAGGGGCAACGGCTTCAAACTGGAGAAGGGCAGATTTAGACTGGATTTCAGGGAGAAGTTCTTTACTATGAGGGTGGTGGAACACTGGAACAGGTTGCCCAGGGAGGTGGCTGGGGCCCCATCCCTGCAGATATTAAAGGTGAGGCTTGACAGGGCTCTGGGCAACCTGATCTAGTTGGGGATGTCTCTGCTGACTGTGGGGAGGATGGACTGGATGACCTTTGGTGGTCCCTTCTGGCCTGGCCCATTCTATGATTCTATGAATCAGCCATGGCCTGGCTTGAATGGTTGCAGAATGAGATGGGGAGGTAGTGGTCTGCCCTGGAAACCTCGGTGGGAAGCAGAGCAGAGAGAGAGCCAAAGCCAAATGCTTTTGTGTCTCACTAGGTCTCTACTTCTGCCATCAGCAGCTATTCCACAGGAACCAGTGCTATGGCATAAACAAAGAGATGTTTTAACTGTTTGCAGAGCAGCAGTTAACAGTTGTGCTGATACATGTGCTGTGCTCTCCAGCCCTGCTTCCTAGACACTGCCTCCAAACACCTGGGGAGAGGTTCATTGGGATTCGCCGCCGCAGCCTGACTTTGCTCGGCTCAGGTGCAGCGTGCTGTGGAGAAAAAGCACTCAACAGGGAAAGAGAATGGCCCCAGATGAAATGTAGAGGACACTTCACAGCATGGTGATGCTCCATGCATAGAGGAGCTCCTCATAAGTCACTCCAGGAGAGAAAATCCTGCTGGGAACCAGAAGACCGTTTTGCTTACAACCCATAAGGATTGGGTTCTCTGTTGAGCACCTTCTTGCATGGAGATTAGAGGCATCAAAGCAGCTCTGGCAGTGAGGATGATGTTTCCTTTGTTGTAACCAGCCTTCAATAGTGATATGAGGGAAAACCTGACTTCTCTAAACCACTGATCTCATACAGCTACAAGAGGTTTTGCTGGGTACCTACCTGCACGGAGCAAGAAGCTTCCCATTCAGAACTTCTACCACAGCAGTGCTCCCCACACTGGTTTCTGGGCCAGATTCAGTGCTGGTGTAAACCACTAAGTCCATGCAAGTTAAGAAATGGGTGTTGGAAAGGCAAGACATGGGATGGCTTAAGCTGACACGATCCCTTCCAGCACTTCATTTGGCACTCATCTGTTAGTTGCTTTTCCTGCTATGCTGCTTCTGCTGTGAGTGCAGCTCTCAAATTGTAACCTGTTCTGACTTACAGTGTCCATTTTCAACCTCACCGGCATCCATTTTCTGCCTCACTGGCAGCTCTGCTTGTTTCTTCTGCATTTGGCTCAGGAGAGGTTTAAATCCATTCCTTCTATGGCAGTCAACAGGAATCCAAAACAATTTATTTCTAAATTGTGCTAAGAATGGGGAACTAAGGTCACACTGATGCAGGGGTCTAGAAATAAGGCAGAGCCTCATGGAGGGCTGAAAGTGTTCAGAGAAGGGCCACAAGGATGAGCAGAGGGATGGAGGACAGACTGAGAGAGTTGGGGTTGTTCAGTCTGGATAGTGGAAGGCTCTGAGGAGACCTAATTGTGGCCTTCCAGGATCTGAAGGGGGCTACAGGAAAGCTGGGGAAGGAATGTCTAGGGTGTCAGGGAGTGATGGGACTGGGGGAAGGGAACAAAACCAGAAAGTAGATTCAGATTGGATGTTAGGAAGAAGTTCTTCCCTATGAGGGTAGTAAGATACTGGCACAGGCTGCTCAGGGAGGTGGTGGAAGCCTCATGCCTGGAGGTTTTTCAGGCCAGGCTGGATGTGGCTGTGAGCGACCTGCTGTAGTGTGAGGTGTCCCTGGCCATGGCAGGGGGTTGGAACTGGCTGATCCTTGGGGTCTCTTCCAACCCTGACAATTCTGTGATTCTATATTAGCAGGATGGAGCTGTGGTTCCAGCTCTTTCACTGAATTGCTCTGTGCCATTGAGTAAATCAATTTGTATCTATCTCCCTTGTCTATAAAATGGGAATGGTCATATCCAGATACCTCAGGGAGGTTGCAAGGCTCAATTAGTTAATGCTTGTGCCTTGTCAGCTCTCATTACCACAGTATCTCAGTGTTGATTGCATTGAAATTGTAAAATGCTACTTACACACTAAACATCATTATTCTGGGAGAGATGGAGAGAGGCTCAATCCAGTCTCTCTGTGCATTCCAAAGGCAGGGTGTTGACATTCCTGGTAATAGCTTCGGTATGAGGACTGGCCTACTTGGAGAAAAGTTCCCCTGACATATACCAACATCTATTTATTTCCAAATCCCTAATGTAGCTGCTCCTGAACCTGTTTAAGTTGCTTTTATTCCCCTCCCCCCCCAGTTTACTTCATTCAGTCTCTGCACAATTAAACTCACCCAGCAGAAACACAGTTTCAATTGGTTTAGGTAGATCTTTGCTTTCAGTGCAAGAAAAGCCCTAGGATCTCTTTCTCTGGCATTGAAAAAAAGTCCAGGCAGGACTCAATCAGATCAAGGTCCATGAAATACTACAAAAACCCATTTGGACGTCAAACTGCTTAGAGAAGAGTGATTGTAGGCAGCTTGAAGCTGGGGGGAGGCGGCTTGGCAGATTCATGAAGTGAAGGGATTGTAAGTCCTCAGCCTCAAAGGCAATGAGCTAGTGACTAAGCTAGTTAGTCATCTCCAGACCTTTCCCAGAGCAGTCCTGCTTGTAACTGAGGAGTCTTGAGATACCCAGCTTTTTCTGTCAACCAGTTAAGGGCAAGCCTGACTCTCCCCAGGAGCAGAGTCTTGACCTTAGGGGTTATTTCCATTAGTGCCACATGTGCATTAGGCTCACAGGATGTCAGGGGTTGGAAGGGAACCAAAGAGAACTTTGAGTCCAACCTGCCAGAGCAGGACCATGCAATCTAGCTCAGGTCACAGAGAAACACATCCAGACAGGGCCTTGAAAGTCTCCAGAGAAGGAGACTCCACAACCTCTCTGGGCAGCCTGCTCCAGGCCTCTGTGACCCTTACAGTAAAGAAGTTCCCCCTTGTGTTGAGGTGGAACCTCCTGTGCTGCAGCTTACATCCATTGCTCCTTCTCCTATCCCAGGGAGCAAGTGAGCAGAGCCTGACCCCTCCCTGCTGACCTCCAGCCCTCAGATATTGATAGACATTGATCAGATCCCCTCTCAGTCTTCTCCTCTCCAGACTAAAGCCCCAGGTCCCTCAGCCTCTCCTCCCCAGGCAGTGCTGCAGTCCCTTCAGCATCCTTGCAGCCCTCCGCTGGACCCTCTCCAGCACATCCCTGTCCCTCTTGAGCTGGGGAGCCCAAAACTGAAGGCAGTACTCAAGGATAGACCTGAGACACTGGCAGTGAGGCTGAGGAACTGCTTTCACCTCTTCTTGCCCCAGCCTCTCCAGTAGCTCTGCCTGCTGAGGCAGGGGGTGCCTGGGGGTGCCTGGCTAGCCAGGACAAGGCAGGCTGCTCCTCCTGCTGTGTTTTCCCAGGGCTGGTTTTACACTTCGTGCTTTGCAGACACCAGCTTCATTATTCCAAAGCAGCAGCAGCACATCCCTGGACCTCAGCCTGGTACCCAGCTCAGAAAGGGTCCTCCCAGGGTCTGACCCAGCTTGAGCTCACACTGTGAATGGGGGTGGGCGGCTGCAAGGCAGCACGGCTGTTTCAATTATGCATGCTGCAGTGCACAGGGTGCGCTGAGCGGTACAAGCAGTGACGTGAGGTGTTACTGCCTCCTTTGACCCCCTGCTTCTCCCTTCCTCTCACCACACTGCTTTCTCCATGCATTCAATACTTAATTCCAGGAGCTTGGGCCACTGGTATGGCCTTGCATGTGCAAGGTTTAGGCTCAAAACACAGCAAACATCAATGCTCTGAAGCTGCCCAAAGGATTTCTTCCTGGACATGATTTGCATGGCAGTGGTCTCCTTACTGATGAGGTAACTGTCTGCTGGGGAGTAACCTTGCCAGGCTGAGGAAGCCTTTGTGCCCTCCATGGCAGCTCCACTGTTCAGAAGCGTTCAGAGGTGTGGACTTAGGCTATGCAATATGTTTAAGAGATGCCACACAATGACAGTGATTGGTCACCTTGCTTGGGCAGTGGACCAGTTTAAACCAGCAGCTTAGAAGTGGAAAGCAAAGGTGTGCTTGTGCCATTAGTGACACTGTCATCCACAGACTTCTACAGCTGTCTTCCATTTACTGCCTCTCATCAAGCACTTGAGGCTGGGCTTCAAGCTTTCCTATGCTAATAGGATATCAATACAAGCTGCTAGCGCTCCTTACAGTCAGGCATTAGGCAACAGAGATGCCATAGGCTCCTGAACATAGATCACAGAATCACCCAGATTGGAAGAGACCTCCAAGATCCCCAAGTCCAACAGATCACCCAACCCTATCTAATCAACCAGAGCATGGCACTAAGTGCCTCATCCAGGCTTTTCTTAAACACTTCCAGAGATGTTGACCCCACACCTCCCTGGGCAGTCCATTCCAATGGCCAGTCTCTTTCTGTGAGGAACTTCTTTCTAAGATCAAGCCTAAACCTCCCCTGGCACAGCTTGAGACTCTGTCCTCTTGTTCTGCTGCTGGGTGCCTGGGAGAAGAGACCAACCCCCACCTGGCTACAGCCTCCCTTCAGGGAGTTGCAGAGAGCAAGAAGGTCTCCCCTGAGCCTCCTCTTCTCCAGGCTAAGCAACCCCAGCTCCCTCAGCCTCTCCTCACAGGGCTGTGCTCCAGACCCCTCCCCAGCTTTGTTGCCCTTCTCTGGACACTTTCAAGTGTCTCAATGTCCTTCTTAAACAGAGGGGCCCAGAACTGGACACAGGACTCAAGGTGTGGCCTAACCAGTGCTGAGCACAGGGCAGAATGACCTCCCTGCACCTGCTGGCCACACTCTTCCTGATGCAGGCCAGGATGCCCTTGGCCTTCTTAGCCACCAAGGCACATTGCTGGCTCGTGTTCAGCCTACTATCAACCAGTACCCCCAGCTCCCTTTCTGCCTGGGTCCTCTCCAGCCACTCTGGAAAACAGATCATTCTTGGACAGAGGAACCTCTAGAGTTTGGTTTTCAGTACCCTAAAGCAGCTCTGCTAATGCACCTCTGCTTTCCCTTGAATTCAAGATGAAGATCCTGTCACAAACCAGCTTGCTGTGGTGGAGTGGTTGCTCCTGTGGAAGCACCTGGGTTGTTTTAAACCTGTGAGGTGATGAAAATGCAAGTGTGCAGTGAAGAATGCCTGCACTGGCAGGTAGAAAGGCTGCCTGCCCTTCCCTCTGCACTCAATGTCTTTCACCTTCTGGGTTTCTCACATCCAGCCTTCCGGGTTCACTCTCATGACTAAGCCTCATTTTCCTACTGGGAGGAGAGGAATGCATCCCAGCAGCTCTGCTTGTCCACCTCAGCCCCCAAGATGCCATCTGCCCTGCTGGACCGTGGGATTAAACCAATCATCCACTGGGAGTTAATGCTGTGTGTAATCACCTAGATAAACAGTCCAATTTGCAAAAGCACTCAGCACCCAACCATCCTGATGGCTATCTGAGTGTTCATCTTTCCTCTGCCTGTTCCCAAGGGCCCCTCCCAGTGATATGGAACAAAACTAGAAGTGGATAGATTCAGACTGGATGTTAAGAGGAAATGCTTCAACACGAGGGTGCTGAGACACTGGCACAGGCTGCCCAGGGAGGTGGTGGAAGCCTCATGCCTGGAGGTTTTTCAGGCCAGGCTGGATGTGGCTGTGAGCAACCTGCTGTAGTGTGAGGTGTCCCTGCCCATGGCAGGGGGTTGGAACTGGATGATCATTGAGGTACCTTCCAGCCCTGACAATTCTATGATTCTATATGCAGACAAAATGGGTTAACTGTGCTGGCAGCTGTGGGAGTGACCACCCTTTATGCTCTGGGTGAGAACAGAATCTGCCCTCGAGCCCCAAAAGGTAGCAGCAAGGCTTTGAAATACACATCCAGACTAAGTCCCACAGGGAACTGCTGTATGGCAATAGGAAAACATTACGCTTTACCCTTAGAGAGGGAGAAAGGCTTGGGAGTTAAAATATGAAGTGTTCAGGCTATTAACCTTCTCATTTAGAAGCAATGCTCACTAAATTATGAGGCATGTCTTCTTCCTCCTCCTCCTCCAAAGAGTGGTCCTTTGAAGATGATACTGGTCTGTTACGTGAACAAGCAACAAAGTGTAATTAATCTTGCTCTGAAAAGATGATCAAATACTGGCAGTGAGTCACAGCTGAGCCTGAGGGGGTTAAGGAACTTAAATCAGGGAGCCAGCACATCAGGCAAATAGCAAATCCCCCCACTGCCTCCTGTCACCCCTAACGCACAGCTAGGGCTGATGGTGATGTGAAGCGTGCTGCCTCCTGGGGACTCCGGGGGGAAGGCTGGGTTCCTGCAAGCTCTCGGAGTGGGGCTGGCTCCTATGGGACAAGAGGCTGCCAAGGGAGACCTGGAAGAGCACAGGAAGCATGCCCAGAGTCAGCGATTTTCCCTTCATGCCACTGCTGAAGCAAGTGCAGCACGTTGCTTGGAGCCAGGTGTGCATAGAGTGCACACTCCTGGTGTCATGGCAGACGATGCCAGGGGTGGGGAGGAAGAACTGCCCATGGTAAGTGAAGCTCAGGTTGGTGATCACCTGAAGAACCTGAAAGTGTTCAAGTCCATGGGACCCGACGGGATACACCCACGGGTGCTGAGAGAGCTGGCAGAGGAGGTTGTCAAAGCCCTCTCTAGTCTATTCCAAAAGTCCTGGCAGCCTGGGGCAGTCCCCACAGGCTGGACAAGGGGAAACATTGCTCCCATCTGCAAAAAGGGTGAGAAGGAGGAACCAGGGAACTCCAGGCCAGGCAGTGTCACCTCTGTGCCTGGAAAGATCATGGAGCAGATCCTCCTGGAGGCACTACTGACTCAGAAGAACAGTGAAGAGGTGATTGGGAATAGTCAGCATGGCTTTGCCAAGGGCAAATCCTGCCTGACAGACCTGGTGGCCTTCTCTGAACAGGTCACAACATTAATAGATGAGGGGAGAGCAACTGATGTCGTTTGCCTGGCCCTGAGCAAAGCCTTCGGCACTGTCCCGCACCACCTCCTGGTCTCCAGGCTGGTGACACATGGGTCTGATGGGTGACACATGGGTCTGATGGGTGACCACTAGATGGATACAGAACTGGCTTGATGGCTGCACCCAAAGAGTGGCTGTCAATGGGTCCATGTCCCAGTGGAGGCCAGGGACAAGCAGAGTCCCTCAGGGATCAGTCCTGGGACCAGGCTTGTTCAACATCTTTGTGGGTGCCATGGACAGTGGCATCGAGTGCACCCTCAGCAAGTTTGCTGATGACACCAAGCTGTGTGGTGCAGTGGACACGCTGGAGGGAAGGGATCCATCCAGAGGGACCTGGACAGGCTGGAGAGGTGGGCACAAGCCAACCTCATGAGCTTCAGCAAGACCAAGTGCAGGGTCCTGCGTCTGGGTCGAGGCAATCCCAGGCACAAATCCAGGCTGGACAGTGACAGGCTGGAGAGCAGCCCTGAGGAGAGAGACTTGGGGGTGCTGGTGGAGGAGAAGCTCAACAGGAGCTCTCAGTGTGCACTTGCAGCCCGGAAAGCCAATCAGAGCCTGGGCTGCATCAGGAGAAGTGTGGCCAGCAGGGCAAGGGAGGGATTCTCCCCTCTACTCAGCTCTGGTGAGACCCCACCTGGAGTACTGCCTCCAGTTCTGGAGCCCCTGTTACAGGAGGGATGTGGACGTGCTGGAGCGTGTCCAGAGAAGGGCCACGAGGATGAGCAGAGGGCTGGAGCACCTCTCCTAGGAGGACAGACTGAAGGAGTTGGGGCTGTTCAGTCTGGAGAAGAGAAGGCTCCGAGGTGACCTCATTGTGGCCTTCCAGTATCTGAAGGGGGCTACAGGAAGGCTGGGGAGGGACTTCTCAGGATCTCAGGTAGTGATAGGACTGGGGGGGGAACGGAATGAAGCTGGAGGTGGGGAGATTCAGGCTGGATGTGAGGAAGAAGTTCTTCCCCATGAGAGTGGTGAAGCCCTGGAATGGGTTGTCCAGGGAGGTGGTTGAGGCCCAGTCCCTGGAGGTGTTTAAGCCCAGGCTGGACGAGGCTCTGGCCAGCCTGATCTAATGTGGGGTGTCCCTGCCCATGGCAGGGGGTTGGAACTAGATGATCCTTGTGGTCCCTTCCAACCCTGACTGATTCTATGATTCTATGATTCTATGATAGAGGAAGGAAAGGGAGTGGGCTTTCCAGGGATTCTATCGCTTAAGATGTAATACCCTGTATATGTCCTGGCCAGGCCTGGGGGTTAAAAATCCCCTGGTGAAGGGTGACCTGAGCAGCTGCACTTTGCTGGTCCTAAAGCAATTCCAGACAGCTTCAGCTGAAGATAAAATTAATCTCCCTCTTCCCTGGTGAAATGTGCCCTGCTGTGCACGGGCTATGCTAGAGGCAGCTGGAACTGCTGGGAGGAGGAGAAATGGCTGGTTAGTACACACTGTAGAGATGCTTCTGAACAGAGCATTTTTGTACCTTTGATCAGCAGTCAGAGTGAACCAGGGAGTCTCTGGAGGCAAGATGAGTCCTGCAAGCCCCCATCCAGAGATGTGGCAGCATGCAGCATCGATCTCCTCAGACATGTAGCTGGGGCAGATCACCTTATCCTGGTCCACTTGGCTCCCAACACCTGCTCTTCCTTGTAGGCACTGCTTGGGCACATACAGAATCACAGAGTTGTCAGGGTGGAAGGGACCTCAAAGATCATCCAGTTCCACCCCCGCCCTGCCATGGGCAGGGACACCTCACACTACATCAGGTTGTTCACAGCCACATCCAGCCTGGCCTTAAAAACCTCCAGGCATGAGGCTTCCACCACCTCCCTGGGCAACCTGTGCCAGTCTCTCACCACCCGCATGGGGAAGAACTTCTTCCTAACATACAATCTGAATCTATCTGTTTCTAGTTTTGCTCCATCCCCCCAGTCCTATCACTCCCTGACACCCTAAAAAGTCCCTCCTCAGCTTTCTTGTAGCCCCCTTCAGATACTGGAAGGCCACAATTAGGTCTCCTCAGAGCCTTCTCTTCTCCAGACTGAACAGCCCCAACTCCTTCAGTCTGTCCTCATGGGAGAGCAGCTCCAGCCCTCTGCTCATCCTCGTGGCCCTTCTCTGGACACCTTCCAGCACCTCCAGATCCTTCCTGTAACAGAGGCTCCTGAACTGGACACTGTGCTCCAGGTGAGGTCTCACCAGAGTGGAGTAGAGGGAGAGAATCACCTCCCTTGACCTGCTAGCCACACTTCTCTTGCTGCAGCCCAGGCTCTGATTGGCTTTCTGGGCTGCAAGTGCTCAGTGACATTATTGTGAAGTAATTAGATGGCAGAAAACCTTCACCAGAGCAATGCAGACAGGACAGGGAAGAGCTCTCTCTGCCTCTAGACAAGTGGGCAGGAGATGTATGGCCCACAGTTCACCCCCCACAAGATTGTGCCTATCTTGCTGCTCTTGTGGGCAAGACTCTACCAAGAGCAGAGCAGCAAAAGCCACCCTTCTTTTTGCAGCCTATCAGCTGTCCAGAAGCAGTTCCTAGCTGCCTGACATACTTGATGTTTAAATCCACTGAGGATATGAATGGGCATGTGAAGCTGGGCAGGTGGGTTTTGGGTGCGTGTGTGGAGCCATACCTGGCTCAGGCAGCTCAGGCTACCTCCTGCCTGTGTACGTTTAGAGTGAAGTGGGATGTGGAGCATGTCTCCAAGCCAGCACGTGTAGAGCAGTGGTGAAGACACAGCACTGTAGGCTTCAGCACAAACTGGAGCAGCCCACTGGAGGGTGATTTTGGATTATCAGTGACAAATATTCTCCCTCCTGTTATTACTTGGCTGGCGAGCTGGCAGCTAGTGTAGGTGTGCCTGCCCTTGGCAGAGTCACTCTCGTTTGATTGTGCAGCCGCATCTAATGCAGCAGCCTCCAGCCTTTGCTGGCCCAAGAGCACAAGCTGCAATGCCCTGCAGGCAACACTCTGCTTTGTTACCTTTGTTGGAAGGGGGAATGCATTGCTGGTTGCCAACACCTGAAGAGATGCTTGGGTGGGATCTGATCTTTTGTTTGGATGACAACACAAAACCTTTTGGGTGTTGTCTAAGCTTCTAAGCAGCCACTGTGTCTTGCAGGAATGATTCCTCTTCTCAGCTGATCTCCCCCTCCAGGTCCATCAGCTTGTCCACTGGCATTGTAACATTCAGCTTTAGCCTGTCCTCTCCTGTCCAGCCAGTGGCCACAAGTAGCGGGGTGCCCATGAGCTCTAGGCTGAAGCAACCAGCCAAGTGATTTCTGGTTCTATGTGCCCAGCTTTTTAAAGCCTCAGAAACGGGGTCTCACATAAGGCCACTGTTTCCTGGGGAGTCTCTGTGATTAGAGGCAAAACTTCACTACTTTTGCTTTTCTCTCTCTCCCTTCTCTTTCTGATGTAAAGAGAGTCTCTAAGCAGCCGTCACAACTCTACCCTCATCTTTCCAAAACAAGTGCTTCTCTCAGTCGATCTGTCTTCCCTATATGAGAGGAGGATACCATTGCCCTGTAGCAGCATCACAGGAGTCCAGCTGAAAGCAAAAGCAAGCACAAAATTAATTTAGCAAAGCATTTGGCTACCATCACAGCAGCGATCCGAAATCTAAACCAAACTGACAGTCACCATTCCCCTGCAGCCTTCCCAGCTCCAGCTTTGAGGAGCACACTGGGGAAGATTCACAAATAGAAAGAAAAGTAAAGATGACTTGAAATAAAAGAGAAACTCAGCCCAACTGATTCCTTTGATCCAGCTGAGAAAGGCAAACACACGAAAACCCCACCACCAAAACCAAAGCAATAAACAGGCCAGGAGATAAAGAGCTAGAACAAACACCAAGGGTTGGGGACTCCTTTATGTTTTTCTTTCCTTATTTTTATGCTATCAGTTTTAGTCTCCCAAACTGCTGTCAGTGTAAGTGATCACTGCAGCTCAAGAGCGTTCCCTGCGAAATTAAGCTGTTAGCATACAGCTGTAGCCACATGCAATTTTATTCACAGGTCTTTGTTAAATACACTTAGATTCGCCAGGTAGGAGAGGCTGAGAGCCCCGGGGCTGTTCAGTCTGGAGAAGACTGAGAGGGGATTTAAATGTTTGTAAATATCTGAGGGCTGGGAGTCAAGAGGGAGGGGACAGGCTCTGCTCAGCTGCACCCTGGGATAGGACAAGGGGCAATGGATGGAAACTCCAGCACAGGAAGTTCCACCTCAACATGAGGAGAAACTTCTCTACTGTGAGGGTCACAGAGGCCTGGAGCAGGCTGCCCAGAGAGGTTGTGGAGTCTCCTTCTCTGGAAACTTCCCAGCCCTGTCTGGATGTGACCTGTGCTGGATTCTATGGTCCTGCTCTGGCAGGGGGTTGGCCTCGATGATCTTTGGAGGTCCCTTCCAACCCCTAACATCCTGTGGTGCTCTGACTAGAGAGGGAGGCAACAAGTGCTGTAATAAACTGCCCAGTATGTCACTGCTCACTACAAGATCTGCTTAACTGTGTCACAGACTCCGCGCTGCTTACAACCATTCTTTGCTGTATTGCCTGTGTTCATAGCCTGCATGGTTGGAAGAGGCAAAACATTTCCACAGCATTCAGTTCTGGGCCCCTCACTGAAAGGACATTTGAGGTTCTGGAATGTGTCCAGAGAAGGACACTGAGGCTGGAGAAGGGCCTGGAGAACCTGGGCTATGAGGAAGGGTTGAGGGAGCTGGGGGTGTTCAGGCTGGAGAAGAGGAGGCTGAGGGGAGACCTCATTGCTCTGAACAGCTCCTTCAAAAGAGGTTGGAGTGAGGAGGGGGCAGCCTCTGCTCCTTGTTGGCAAGGGACAGGACCAGAGGAAATGGTTCCAAGCTGCAGCAGGGGAGGTTCAGGCTGGATGCTAGGGAATATTTCTTCCCAGAGAGGGTTCTCAGCCACTGGAATGGTCTGCCCAGGGCAGTGCTGGAGCCCCCATCCCTGGAGGTGTTTAAGCAGTGTGTGCAGCTGGTGCTTAAGGGTCATGGTTTGGTGCTGACCCTGCAGTGCTGGATCAAAGGCTGGGCTGGATGAGCTCAGAGGTCACTCCCACCTATATAGATTCTGTGACTCTGTAATGCCTGTGTGTGGGTTAGCACATGTCTGTGTGTGGATGAGCACATGTCTGTGTGTGGATGAGCACATGCCTGTGTGTGTGGATGAGCACATGTCCGTGTGTGGATGAGCACATGTCTGTGTGTGGATGAGCACATGTCTGTGTGTGGGTGGGCACATGTCTGTGTGTGTGGGTGAGCACATGCCGGTGTGTGGATGAGCACATGTCTGTGTGTGTGGGTGAGCACATGTCTGTGTGTGTGTGAGCACATGTCTGTGTGTGTGGGTGAGCACATGCCTGTGTGTGTGGGTGAGCACATGCCTGTGTGTGGATGAGCACATGTCTGTGTGTGTGGATGAGCACATGTCTGTGTGTGGATGAGCACATGCCTGTGTGTGTGGATGAGCACATGTCTGTGTGTGGATGAGCACATGTCTGTGTGTGTGGATGAGCACATGCCTGTGTGTGTGGATGAGCACATGTCTGTGTGTGTGTGTGAGCACATGTCTGTGTTTGTGGGTGAGCACATGTCTGTGTGTGGATGAGCACATGTCTGTGTGTGTGGATGAGCACATGTCTCTGTGTGTGTGTGAGCACATGTCTGTGTTTGTGGATGAGCACATGTCTGTGTGTGGATGAGCACATGTCTGTGTGTGTGGATGAGCACATGTCTCTGTGTGTGGGTGAGCACATGTCTGTGTTTGTGGGTGAGCACATGTCTGTGTGTGGATGAGCACATGTCTGTGTGTGGATGAGCACATGTCTGTGTGTGGATGAGCACATGTCTGTGTGTGTGGATGAGCACATGTCTGTGTGTGGATGAGCACATGTCTGTGTGTGTGGATGAGCACATGTCTGTGTGTGGATGAGCACATGTCTGTGTTTGTGGGTGAGCACATGTCTGTGTGTGGATGAGCACATGTCTGTGTGTGGGTGAGCACATGTCTGTGTGTCGATGAGCACATGTCTGTGTGTGGATGAGCACATGTCTGTGTGTGTGGATGAGCACATGTCTGTGTTTGTGGGTGAGCACATGTCTGTGTGTGGATGAGCACATGTCTGTGTGTGGGTGAGCACATGTCTGTGTGTGTGGGTGAGCACATGTCTGTGTGTGGATGAGCACATGTCTGTGTGTGGATGAGCACATGCCTGTGTGTGTGGATGAGCACATGACTGTGTGTGTGGATGAGCACATGTCTGTGTTTGTGGGTGAGCACATGTCTGTGTGTGGATGAGCACATGTCTGTGTGTGTGGGTGAGCACATGTGTGTGTGTGGGTGAGCACATATCTGTGTGTGGATGAGCACATGTCTGTGTGTGGATGAGCACATGTCTGTGTGTGGATGAGCACATGTCTGTGTGTGGATGAGCACATGCCTGTGTGTGGGTGAGCACATGTCTGTGTGTGGATGAGCACATGCCTGTGTGTGTGGATGAGCACATGTCTGTGTGTGGATGAGCACATGCCTGTGTGTGGATGAGCACATGCCTGTGTGTGTGGATGAGCACATGTCTGTGTGTGTGGGTGAGCACATGCCTGTGTGTGGATGAGCACATGCCTGTGTGTGGATGAGCACATGTCTGTGTGTGTGGATGCGCACATGCCATGTCATGTGTGTGTGGATGAGCACATGTCTGTGTGTGTGGATGAGCACATGTCTGTGTGTGTGGATGAGCACATATCTGTGTGTGGATGAGCACATGTCTGTGTGTGGGTGAGCACATGTCTGTGTGTGTGGATGAGCACATGTCTGTGTGTGTGGGTGAGCACATGTCTGTGTGTGGGTGAGCACATGTGAGCACATGTCTGTGTGTGGGTGAGCACATGTCTGTGTGTGGATGAGCACATGTCTGTGTGTGTGGATGAGCACATATCTGTGTGTGGATGAGCACATGTCTGTGTGTGTGGATGAGCACATGTCTGTGTGTGTGGGTGAGCACATGCCTGTGTGTGGATGAGCACATGTCTGTGTGTGGATGAGCACATGTCTGTGTGTGTGGATGCGCACATGCCTGTGTGTGGGTGAGCACATGTCTGTGTGTGGATGAGCACATGTCTGTGTGTGGATGAGCACATGTCTGTGTGTGTGGATGAGCACATGTCTGTGTGTGGGTGAGCACATGTCTGTGTGTGTGGGTGAGCACATGTCTGTGTGTGGGTGAGCACATGTCTGTGTGTGTGGGTGAGCACATGCTGTGTGTGTGGATGAGCACATGTCTGTGTGTGGATGAGCACATGTCTGTGTGTGGATGAGCACATGTCTGTGTGTGGATGAGCACATGTCTGTGTGTGGATGAGCACATGTCTGTGTGTGGATGAGCACATGTCTGTGTGTGGATGAGCACATGCACATCTGTGTGTGGATGAGCACATGTCTGTGTGTGGATGAGCACATGTCTGTGTGTGTGGATGAGCACATGTCTGTGTGTGGATGAGCACATGCCTGTGTGTGTGGGTGAGCACACGTCTGTGTGTGGATGAGCACATATCTGTGTGTGGATGAGCACATGCCTGTGTGTGTGGGTGAGCACATGTCTGTGTGTGGATGAGCACATGTCATGAGCACATGTCTGTGTGTGGATGAGCACATGTCTGTGTGTGGATGAGCACATGTCTGTGTGTGGGTGAGCACATGTCTGTGTGTGGATGAGCACATGTCTGTGTGTGGGTGAGCACATGTGTGTGTGGATGAGCACATGTCTGTGTGTGGGTGAGCACATGTCTGTGTGTGGGTGAGCACATGTCTGTGTGTGGATGAGCACATGTCTGTGTGTGGATGAGCACATGTCTGTGTGTGGTGAGCACATGTCTGTGTGTGGGTGAGCACATGTCTGTGTGTGTGGGTGAGCACTGTCTGTTTGTGTGGGTGAGCACATGTCTGTGTGTGTGGATGAGCACATGTCTGTGTGTGTGGATGAGCACATATCTGTGTGTGGATGAGCACATGCCTGTGTGTGGGTGAGCACATGTCTGTGTGTGTGGGTGAGCACACGTCTGTTTGTGTGGGTGAGCACATGTCTGTGTGTGGATGAGCACATGTCTGTGTGTGGATGAGCACATGTCTGTGTGTGTGGATGAGCACATGTCTGTGTGTGTGGGTGAGCACACGCCTGTGTGTGGATGAGCACATGTCTGTGTGTGTGGATGAGCACATATCTGTGTGTGTGGATGAGCACATATCTGTGTGTGGATGAGCACATGCCTGTGTGTGGGTGAGCACATATCTGTGTGTGGATGAGCACATGTCTGTGTGTGTGGATGAGCACATGTCTGTGTGTGTGGATGAGCACATATCTGTGTGTGGATGAGCACATGCCTGTGTGTGGGTGAGCACATGTCTGTGTGTGGGTGAGCACACGTCTGTTTGTGTGGGTGAGCACATGTCTGTGTGTGTGGGTGAGCACATGCCTGTGTGTGGATGAGCACATGTCTGTGTGTGGGTGAGCACACGTCTGTTTGTGTGGGTGAGCACATGTCTGTGTGTGTGGGTGAGCACATGTCTGTGTGTGTGGATGAGCACATGTCTGTGTGTGTGGGTGAGCACATATCTGTGTGTGGATGAGCACATGCCTGTGTGTGGGTGAGCACATATCTGTGTGTGGATGAGCACATGTCTGTGTGTGTGGGTGAGCACATGTCTGTGTGTGGGTGAGCACATGCCTGTGTGTGGGTGAGCACATGTCTGTGTGTGTGTGTGAGCACATGTCTGTGTGTGTGTGAGCAAACGTCTGTTTGTGTGGGTGAGCACATGTCTGTGTGTGTGGATGAGCACATGTCTGTGTGTGTGGATGAGCACATGTCTGTGTGTGTGGATGAGCACATGTCTGTGTGTGTGGATGAGCACATGTCTGTGTGTGGATGAGCACATGGCTCTGTGTGTGGGTGAGCACATGTCTGTGTGTGGATGAGCACATGTCTGTGTGTGGATGAGCACATGCCTGTGTGTGGATGAGCACATGTCTGTGTGTGTGGATGAGCACATGTCTGTGTGTGTGGATGAGCACATGTCTGTGTGTGGATGAGCACATGTCTGTGTGTGTGGATGAGCACATGGCTCTGTGTGTGGATGAGCACATGTCTGTGTGTGTGGATGAGCACATGTCTGTGTGTGTGGATGAGCACATGTCTGTGTGTGGGTGAGCACATGTCTGTGTGTGTGGATGAGCACATGTCTGTGTGTGGGTGAGCACATGTCTGTGTGTGTGGATGAGCACATGCCTGTGTGTGGATGAGCACATGCCTGTGTGTGTGGATGAGCACATGTCTGTGTGTGGGTGAGCACATGTCTGTGTGTGTGGATGAGCACATGTCTGTGTGTGGATGAGCACATGTCTGTGTGTGTGGATAAGCACATGCCTGTGTGTGGATGAGCACATGTCTGTGTGTGTGGGTGAGCACATGTCTGTGTGTGGGTGAGCACATGTCTGTGTGTGGGTGAGCACATGTCTGTGTGTGGGTGAGCACATGTCTGTGTGTGTGGGTGAGCACATGTCTGTGTGTGGGTGAGCACATGTCTGTGTGTGGGTGAGCACATGTCTGTGTGTGGATGAGCACATGTCTGTGTGTGGATGAGCACGTCTGTGTGTGGGTGAGCACATGTCTGTGTGTGGGTGAGCACATGTCTGTGTGTGGATGAGCACATGTCTGTGTGTGGGTGAGCACATGTCTGTGTGTGTGGATGAGCACATGTCTGTGTGTGGATGAGCACATGTCTGTGTGTGGATGAGCACATGTCTGTGTGTGGGTGAGCTCACGTCTGTTTGTGTGGGTGAGCACATGTCCGTGTGTGTGGGTGAGCTCACGTCTGTTTGTGTGGGTGAGCACATGTCTGTGTGTGTGGATGAGCACATGCCTGTGTGTGGATGAGCACATGTCTGTGTGTGGATGAGCACATGTCTGTGTGTGTGGGTGAGCACATGTCTGTGTGTGTGTATGAGCACATGTCTGTGTGTGTGGATGAGCACATGTCTGTGTGTGTGGATGAGCACATGCCTGTGTGTGTGGGTGAGCACATGTCCGTGTGTGTGGGTGAGCACATGTCTGTGTGTGTGGGTGAGCACATGTCTGTGTGTGTGGATGAGCACATGCCTGTGTGTGGATGAGCACATGTCTGTGTGTGGATGAGCACATGTCTGTGTGTGTGGATGAGCACATGGCTGTGTGTGTGGATGAGCACATGGCTGTGTGTGGATGAGCACATGTCTGTGTGTGGATGAGCACATGTCTGTGTGTGTGGATGAGCACATGGCTGTGTGTGTGGATGAGCACATGTCTGTGTGTGGATGAGCACATGTCTGTGTGTGTGGATGAGCACATGTCTGTGTGTGGGTGAGCACATGTCTGTGTGTGGATGAGCACATGTCTGTGTGTGTGGGTGAGCCCATGTCTGTGTGTGTGGATGAGCACATGTCTGTGTGTGGGTGAGCACATGTCTGTGTGTGTGGATGAGCACATGTCTGTGTGTGTGGGTGAGCACATGTCTGTGTGTGTGGGTGAGCCCATGTCTGTGTGTGTGGATGAGCACATGTCTGTGTGTGTGGGTGAGCCCATGTCTGTGTGTGTGGATGAGCACATGTCTGTGTGTGTGGATGAGCACATGGCTGTGTGTGTGGATGAGCACATGTCTGTGTGTGGATGAGCACATGTCTGTGTGTGTGGGTGAGCACATGTCTGTGTGTGGATGAGCACATGTCTGTGTGTGGATGAGCACATGTCTGTGTGTGTGGATGAGCACATGTCTGTGTGTGGATGAGCACATGTCTGTGTGTGTGGATGAGCACATGTCTGTGTGTGGATGAGCACATGTCTGTGTGTGGATGAGCACATGTCTGTGTGTGTGGGTGAGCACACGTCTGTGTGTGGGTGAGCACATGTCTGTGTGTGTGTGTGAGCACATGTCTGTGTGTGTGGATGAGCACATGTCTGTGTGTGGATGAGCACATGTCTGTGTGTGGGTGAGCACATGTCTGTGTGTGGATGAGCACATGTCTGTGTGTGTGGGTGAGCACATGTCTGTGTGTGGGTGAGCACATGTCTGTGTGTGGATGAGCACATGTCTGTGTGTGGGTGAGCACATGTCTGTGTGTGGATGAGCACATGCCTGTGTGTGGATGAGCACATGTCTGTGTGTGTGGGTGAGCACATGTCTGTGTGTGTGGATGAGCACATGTCTGTGTTTGTGGATGAGCACATGTCTGTGTGTGGATGAGCACATGTCTGTGTGTGTGGGTGAGCACATGCCTGTGTGTGTGTGGATGAGCACATGTCTGTGTGTGGATGAGCACATGTCTGTGTGTGTGGATGAGCACATGTCTGTGTGTGTGGGTGAGCACATGCCTGTGTGTGTGGATGAGCACATGTCTGTGTGTGTGGGTGAGCACATGTCTGTGTGTGGATGAGCACATGTCTGTGTGTGTGGGTGAGCACATGTCTGTGTGTGGATGAGCACATGTCTCTGTGTGTGGGTGAGCACATGTCTGTGTGTGGGTGAGCACATGTCTGTGTGTGGATGAGCACATGTCTGTGTGTGTGGATGAGCACATGCCTGTGTGTGGATGAGCACATGTCTGTGTGTGTGGGTGAGCACATGTCTGTGTGTGGGTGAGCACATGTCTGTGTGTGGATGAGCACATGTCTGTGTGTGTGGGTGAGCACATGTCTGTGTGTGTGGATGAGCACATGCCTGTGTGTGGATGAGCACATGCCTGTGTGTGTGGGTGAGCACATGTCTGTGTGTGGGTGAGCACATGCCTGTGTGTGGATGAGCACATGTCTGTGTGTGTGGGTGAGCACATGTCTGTGTGTGGGTGAGCACATGTCTGTGTGTGGATGAGCACATGTCTGTGTGTGTGGATGAGCACATGTCCGTGTGTGGATGAGCACATGTCTGTGTGTGTGGATGAGCACATGTCTGTGTGTGGATGAGCACATGTCTGTGTGTGGGTGAGCACATGTCTGTGTGTGGATAAGCACATGTCTGTGTGTGGATGAGCACATGCCTGTGTGTGGATGAGCACATGTCTGTGTGTGTGGATGAGCACATGTCTGTGTGTGGATGAGCACATGCCTGTGTGTGGATAAGCACATGCCTGTGTGTGGATGAGCACATGCCTGTGTGTGTGGGTGAGCACATGTCTGTGTGTGGGTGAGCACATGCCTGTGTGTGGATGAGCACATGTCTGTGTGTGTGGGTGAGCACATGTCTGTGTGTGGGTGAGCACATGTCTGTGTGTGGATGAGCACATGTCTGTGTGTGTGGATGAGCACATGTCTGTGTGTGGATGAGCACATGCCTGTGTGTGGATGAGCACATGTCTGTGTGTGTGGATGAGCACATGTCTGTGTGTGTGGGTGAGCACATGTCTGTGTGTGTGGATGAGCACATGTCTGTGTGTGGATGAGCACATGCCTGTGTGTGTGGATGAGCACATGTCTGTGTGTGTGGGTGAGCACATGTCTGTGTGTGGATAAGCACATGCCTGTGTGTGGATGAGCACATGTCTGTGTGTGTGGATAAGCACATGCCTGTGTGTGGATGAGCACATGTCTGTGTGTGTGGATGAGCACATGTCTGTGTGTGTGTATGAGCACATGCCTGTGTGTGGATGAGCACATGTCTGTGTGTGTGGGTGAGCACATGTCTGTGTGTGGATGAGCACATGTCTGTGTGTGTGGATGAGCACATGTCTGTGTGTGTGGATGAGCACATGTCTGTGTGTGGATGAGCACATGCCTGTGTGTGGATAAGCACATGGCTGTGTGTGGATGAGCACATGTCTGTGTGTGGATGAGCACATGGCTGTGTGTGGATGAGCACATGTCTGTGTGTGGATGAGCACATGGCTGTGTGTGGATGAGCACATGGCTGTGTGTGTGTGAGCACATCCCCCTGTGTGTACACATGGAGCTTGTACAGACGACCTCTTTTTCACCTTGGTGCTGGGGGAATTGCATGGACACTTCCCAGGTGTTGGATAAGAAGCTCTGTAGTAGCTCAGGCCAACTGTTTGGCCCTTCATCTGAAGCAGCCGGGGCGAGGGCAGGGTTTTGGCAGGAACGTTTCACTTGCTGGTTAGACCCAGGGGGCTTCTCGGTGGCTCGAGCCGATGGCTGTCAGCCCACTACATCCACTCCTGAGATCTCCGTGCCAGTCACCAATGCCTGGTGAGCAATGGTTCTCAGAGAAAGACAAGACCGTGAGCAGTACCTGGAGGGCGACTTGAAGTCGCTGGTCAGTTGCTGATTTAGCAGCTTATTGCTCAACTGTCATTTGTGTAGCCTGGCCTAGGAAAGGGGGACGCCAGGGGGGCCTCCCTAACTGTTCTGCCCCGATTGAAAAGGATGAATGAGAGGCAGGATAGCGCATTTTGGGCATACCCAGTACAATTCCCACTCCTGGCAGGGGTGTCTTTCATGCCAGGCTTCTCCGCTCCCCTTCTCCGTCCCCAGTTTCCTTCCACCTGTGGGGTGGGGGACGCAGTGGAAGGCAGAACTTCTCTGCAGCCCCAGGATTCAGAGTCATGAAAGTATTTTAAGCACTCTCCACCCTTTTCCTGCCGATGGCTGCTGCAGCTGCTGCGCCCCATGCTGTTTCTTTGTACCAGAGAGAGAAGGACAGAGGCGTATTTTCTTTTCAGCGCTTACTGCCACTCAATGCTCTTCCCCATCTCCTGCCCGCATGCAGAGCAGTTGCTCCCATTCCTCTCTTGTCCTGTCCCAGGCAGATGCCTTCCATGGCTGAGCACCAATTCCCTAAAAGTACTAACCGCCTTCTCTGAGCAAGAAACCCCGCGCTCATTTCTGTCCCCTGACTTACTCTGCCTGCTGTGTTGGGGGGTGAATCCAGTGCCGAAGTGCCTTTATTTCAAGGCTACAAACAGCCCGAGGCAGCAATTGATTTGTCCCACGTGGATGCGTTGTACCTGTCACCCCGGGCTCTAGATTAGGATCTGAGGCACTACTACAACTGAACAAAAATACCTGATCTGAGAGAAGCCTTGACACAGAATGAGAGAAATATATCTCACACTTACCCCCTCTGCCCTGACTTTAACCAACCCCCCCAAACAAACAAAAACCAACCACCACCACAAAACCCCACCTACAAAACCTCAACAAAACAAACAAAAACCCAAACCAAACCACAACAACAACAATTTCCACATCTAAGGTTTATCGATTGATTTATTTATTTTATTAAGCTATCAGCTGGCTCTGCTTAGCTCTCCGAAGTTATGGCTATGAAGCATCAAATCAGTGCCAAACTGAGCTGTGGCTGTCCCCATCGTGCCAGAGCCTCCTTCTATTCCAACGCAGACTCCAGGAGAGGCTTCCACAGCACTTCAGAGCGCAAGAACAGCTGAAATCGCAGCGCTCTGCTTTGCGCTGCTGTAAGAAATCCCTCCCCCTCCCGGAGTGCCCCTCAAAAGCTGCAACTAATAGCACTTTGCAGAGAGATCAGCCTCTGTGGAGGAGCTGGAGAAGCACCCTCAGCATACCCAGCCTCCTCATGCTGATGTCCATTCCAGCACCCACATCCATCCCGGCCACAGCCACCACCTAAAGGCACAGCACTGCAGGGCTGGGCTGCCTGGGGCCCTGCTGTTGGGACAGGCAGCCACAAGAAATTAATCTGCCCCTCACCTAGTTATCCTGGAGCCATGTGGGGGGTAATGCTCCTCTTTCCCAGTTGCAGAGTGACCCAGGTGGGGCTAATGCGTGCTTGTCTTGCTTAGCTAATTAGAGGCTCTGAGAGCAGCAGACTGCAGTTCTAGGCTGGGGCACTTGCAGAGGCAATGTTGTTGGTGGTGGGGTGTTATTTGCAGCCTGTGGTTTTTATTTTCACGTGTATGAAATAAAAACCTCTGGCAGGACTAGCACAGCACAGATGGGAAAAAGCAATGAGGTGAGGCTCTGTAGCACCCTTCCTCTTTTAATCTGCATTATTGTGGGGTTTGAGGAGGAGGCAGGAGTAAATGATAAGGGCCATTTGTTCCCCTTCAAAGATGAATTTTCTGATCCAAATTAGCACAGGCCTTCGGAGTCCAGCCTAAGTCTCTCCACTTCCACAACTTTCCCCCTCCCCACCACACCACCCATCACCTCTGCAGGGTCTAGCAGAGCGTGGCACCTGTGGTCTGGCCAGTGGCAGCCCTCGCTGAAATGTCTACCCAGAGGCACATGTAGCTCAGGTCTTGCATAGGGCACTTCTGGATCCCAAAGTGCTTGGCAGGCCAGCCACCCACCAGCCCCACTTGTGATGAAGCTTCCCCAGGAACAGGGCTGCCCAGGGAGAGCCTTTCCTCTCAGAAATGGTGGCACAAACCAAGGAAGCCCTGATAAGGCTTCTGAGATCAGCAGCCTTCTCCCATTTGCAAATCCCAGAGATTTTGCCCCAGGGGTGCAAGACCCTAGAAAGACAGACAGACTGTGCACTGACAGCCAGCAAGTTGGGGCCAGGGCAGGGGAGCAGCTGTGGGAGGAAGGTCTGTGGCACAAATGGTGCCCCTGCTTGAGCCAAAAAACTCTCGTGGCTGGGAGGGTTTTGGCATGCAGGAGGCTGACTGAAGGGACCATGCTTGCCCTGCATGGCTTAGCTCTGTTCAGCAAGGAGGTGATGGACGGCCCCTGGCCATCCCACCTACGGCAGCAGGCTGGCCAGCACATGACAGCTGGAAGGGATCTGGAGTTTATTACAACATCACCTCGAACACAACACACCCAAAGAAGGTCCTTAGCTGCTGCTGAGCCTGCCCCGCACTCCCAGGCTTGATCTCAAGGAGTCGTAGCCTGAGCTATCTTCCCCTTGCCCGCCCAGCCCTTTGCATTCAAATTGGAGTGAAAAGCAGCTGCTGCTGAAAGGTGCTTATATTTCCTCTCACTCCAGCAAGCTGCATTTCCCTTGCCTCTTTCTAGCTGTTATTTAGTTCCCTTCACGTTGTTTCCCCTGGCTTTCCCTTTGTTTCTTTCCTAGGGAAGCAGCACATCATTACGGCTGGTCTTTCTCTAGAGCTCTCCTAGCCGAGGTCATTACTTAGCTTGTGAGATCCAACGAGGCTGCTGTTTGTAAGGCTGTGAGACCTATGAAAAAGCAGCTAATCAATTCAGAAAATCATCTGGGTGGTAACCCCACTGTCAGCTTATTTTCTTCGCTTCCACTTAGACATCAAACTGGCTGAAGAGGGCTCTGGGGAATGAGGCAGGCTCTGAGATCTGCTCCTCTGCAGACACATCTGTGTCTTTCATCAACAGGGCTCAGGGAATACCACTAACCGGAGAGGGGAAAATCTCTTCGGAGCTGAGAGGCTTGCGGGTCTCCATTCTCCCTCTCTGCAGAGACCCTCCCCAGCGGGAAGAGATGGCTCGGAAAGTGGCTAATGCACTAACATCGTTTGGCAGAAACTGTCACATTACAGAGGGAGCTGGGGGAGAACCGAGGACAAAACACACAGCGAGGAGGGTGGCGTTAGGACAGCCTCCCATCAACGATCAGAGCCCGGTTGCCAAAGCAGCTCACAATGGCTAAGTGCGAGCGGCACTTGGCAAAAGCACTTGCGAATGGTCTTCTGGCCACGGATTTACTAATCACTGCACTTTGCTTTTACCCTCTCTTTTTCTAGTTTGTGCCTTCGGGGACTGCACCCCAGCAAGTGCATGGTCAAAGCCTTCACCACCACCGGTTTCTGTAACCGGCAGTATAGATACACAGTGCCTCATCGGCTGGGACTCGGTGGTGTCACAGCTCGTTCGCAGAAGATAAGCCACATCTGAAAGGCATTCTCCGGCAGATGAGCCAGCCCTTTGAAGAGTGGGGGTGGATGTGTGTGCGTGTGTCCTACCCATGGCTTTGGCCAGCAGTCTGGAAAATGTCAAGGTTAGGAGAGGCTGAGCTTCATTTGCTTTGCACAGATCTGGGTAATGAATTTTTCATTTTAAAGTATTGTTCTAGCTTGAAAAGCGAGGCTGTAGCACTGGCATCACAGGGTCTCACATCTGTCTCTCAGTTGCTTCAGATTGCATTTGCCCAACTTACTAAACAGAGACATTTTGTGTGTGTGTTTTGCAACCCTGCAAACCAAACAGGAGGGCTGAGCCTTTAGCGGTCTTCACGTCTCCACAAGCCTTTATCGATGCAGCAGATTTTGCTCCCTAACACTTTGTATCAATCTCCTACACTGGTGTTGCATTTACTAGGAAGCTGTGCAAAACCAAGGTGCAGGAAAGGGAAAAGCACCAAGAACTTTCCTTTGTCACTAGACAGAGTACTATTAAATCTGAATGCAAATGGGAAGCAGAAGCCCACTCTAAAAACAAAGGCATTTTTAATTCCCAGCCGTGGCCGAGTCAAAGTCTTTTTAATCCCTCGTTTGTGGTTGCAGCTTGATAAAACTCCTTAAAATAATAAGCATCTCAAAAAGATTCACTCAATTCCCCTTCTCATCTCAAAAAGATTATAGAATCATAGAATTGTCAGGGTTGGAAGGGACCTCAAGAATCATCCAGTTCCAACCCCCCTGCCATGGCCAGGGACACCTCACACTACAGCAAGTTGCTGACAGCCACATCCAGCCTGGCTGCAAACACCTCCAGGGATGAGGCTTCCACCACCTCCCTGGGCAACCTGTGCCAGTCTCTCACCACCCTCATGGGGAACAACTTCTTCCTAACATCCAATCTCAATCTACCCATTTCTAGTTTTGCTCCATCCCCCCCAGTCCTATCACTGCCTGACACCCTCAAAAGTCCCTCCCCATCTTTCTTGTAGATACTGAAAGGCCACAATTAGGTCTCCTTGGAGCCTTCTCTTCTCCAGACTGAGCAACCCCAACTCCCTCAGTATGTCTCCACAGCAGAGCAGCTCCAGCCCTCTGCTCATCCTCATGGCCCTTCTCTGGACACATTCCAGCACCTCCAGGTTCACTCATCTCCCTGTTTCACCGTGTGAAATACAGAGATATTCAGCTACCTCAGAAATCATATTGGGACAGCTGGAGGTGATGTCTTTTCATACCATTCACATCATACCTGTGGAATTTACTTTGGCCATGTGCAACGGAGCCCAGGGGTCTTAACAGGACTCAGAAGAGTTCAGCAGGCCTCAAACATTTTTAGAGCCAATATTAAAAGCTGTAATTAAAGTACCAAAAGCTTCTAGTGATGTAAGCCCTGCTTACCAAAGCTGAATTCAGCCTCCCCTGGGTGGAGTTTAGCCTGGAGACAAAGAGGCTCAGGGGAGACCTTGTTGCTCTCTACAACTACCTGAAGGGAGGTTGTAGCCAGGTGGGGGTTGGTCTCTTCTCCCAGGCACCCAGCACCAGAACAAGAGTCTCAAGCTGTGCCAGGGGAAGTTTAGGCTGGAGGTGAGGAGAAAGTTCTTCACAGAGAGAGTTGTTAGGCACTGGAATGGGCTGCCCAGGGAGGTGGTGGAGTCACCATCCCTGGAGGTGTTCAAGAGGGGATTGGACATGGCACTTGGTGCCTTGGTTTAGTCATGGGGTCTGTGGTGACAGGTTGGACTCGATGATCTTTGAGGTCTCTTCCAACCTTGGTGATTCTGTGGTCCTGTGAGTTTGGGAAATGATTCCTTGGTAGGGAACTGTTCCTGCTCCTGCCTGCTGAAGGTTTTTGTGTCTCTGCCTGTGATGCTGACCCAAGGTGAAACCACAGTGCTAGAAGAGAGGGAGAGCTTGTGTGATCTAACACAAACCTCTGTTTCTGTTTAAACTCAACACTGATTATAGCCACTGTAATCCTGACCAGTCCTGAGGGTGATGCAGGTTTAGAGGAAAGGCACAAGTGTCTGTACACCAGTGAGAGCTTGTGCCAGGGCCCTGTGAAAAGGTGCTCCACAGCTTAACCACCTGCTCAGGTGGGAAGCACAGAAGCAAACTTACTTTCTTCCAGCTTTATTTCTCTCAGAAGGTGCTGGCCATGCAGCAGCACTGACCTTCCTAAAGGCAAAGTGCCCAAGAGCTGTCTCTCTAGAAGTGCTTTTACCCATTTTCCGCATCCCCGAAGGGTGCCTGCGTCACACCAGCAGTGTGCTTCTGCCAGCTGCACTTGCTGAAAGCCTGCTGGCAACCAGAGCATGACACAGAATCACAGAATCACTCTGGTTGGAAAAGACCTTTAAGGTCATCAAGTCCAACCATTCTCTGACTCTACTAGGGCCACTGCTACACCATGCCCTTGCCCACCATATCTAGCCATATTTAATCACATCCAGGGATGGCAATTCAACCACTTCCCTGGGCAGCCTGTTCCTTGGCAGTCTTTGCTAAGCCTTTTGGCGTGACTTCTCTGTCACTGGCTACTGTAAGCTGAAACAGAGGGGACCAAGGACTTACCAGCAACCAAAAAGGGACCAGCCTGGTGTCACAGGCTCACAGGATGTTAGGGGTTGGAAGGCACCTCTGGAGATCTTTGAGTCCAACCCCCCTGCCAGAGCAAGACCATAGAAACTAGCAGAGGTTGCACAGGAACACATCCAGACAGGGCTGGAAAGTGCCCAGAGAAGGAGGCTCCACAACCTCTCTGGGCAGCCTGTTCCAGTGCTCTGTCACAGTGAAGAAGTTCTTCTTCATATTGAGGTGGAACCTCCTGTGCTGTAGTTTATATTCATTGCTCCTTGTCCTATCACAGGGTGCAGCTGAGCAGAGCCTGTCCCCTCCCTCTTGACCCCCAGCCCTCAGATATTTATAACCATTTATCAAATCCCCTCTCAGTCTTCTCTTCTCCAGACTCCTTGATTGTTGCAGAAAGCTGGAGTTAAACCACCACATCCACACAGTTAGTGGTGTTCACAGGTTTGATGGCCTGTGGCAAGCCAGTAGCTGATGAAGTACAGCAGATATGCAGTGAGGGGGAAGAGCAGCACTCCACCCATGACAGGAGCTCAGGGGGAAGAATCAGGGTCACAGCCTAAGCAAACCCAACAGCAAATACGAGCATGCACTTATGGGGCATTCTTAGCAGAAGCCACAGTAGCTGCTCCTCACGAGCAGACTGGAGCTAACCACAAGCATACCCAGCAGCAGACTGAAGACCAGGGTATCCCGTTTGTCCCCAAGCCTTTGTCCTCCCCATTGCTGCCTGCCTTGGCCACCCTGCCTCAGCCAGGCTTATTTAGAGCTTCATCCTAAGGTGCCCACGTCTTCTGGCTGCTGCATGCTGCTTGATCCACCCCATGGCTCCGTGGGGGCACAGAGCCTCGCAGAAGGAGGGTGTAGCCAAAGGGGGAACACACTAAGCATCCCTGGGGGGACCGCACATGGGATTTGGAGGGGAGCTTGGAGGTGGGGAGCAGATGGCACTGTGCTGAGCTGCTCAGCTGTTGTGTGGCTGGAGAGAGACGGACGCAGCTGGGCGAGGGAAGGAAAGAACTCAACGTCTGGCAGTCTTCCTGCTTTACAGGTCTGCAGCCAGCACAAAAGAAGTGGAGAGCAATCCAGCTAGGATGAAGGGCGCTGGGTGCTTCTGAGCCCACAAGAGGCTGTGCCACGAAGCGCCCTCGCAGGGGTGAGATATGAACACGCCAGGTCCGTGACAGCCTCACCTCGAGTCTTGTGCTGCTTTGTGTCTGGGTGACTACCCTGGCAGCAGCCCCTGCTGCATGCCAGCAGGGGCCTTGGCAGCGCTCTCTGGGGCATACATTTATATTTGCTCATGCAAATAACCTGGAGGTGTCCCCTGGAGTGGGACAGCTGGTCCCCGGCAGCGTTTTTGGGAGCATTCTTTATGCACCCATGTAAATACCCTGGCAATCTCTTTTGGAGCTTGCCAGCAGGGGCCCTGGCAGAGGCCAAGAGGCAGCGTCTCGGTGGCTGAAGCCATGCCAACTGAAGCTTTCCAACAGCAAAGCTTTCTTTTGGCCTGAACAAAGAGCCAACGTGGCCGGCGTTATTGATCCGTTTCATGCCTCCCTTGCTTTTAACGCGGCAGGAAAAGACCGAGAGGAGTTTTGCTTTATCCCAGTGGCTTCAGACACAGTTAATACAACCCATTGATAAATGCCACCTTTTATTAAGTTTTAATTACAGTGTCATTTCAACAGGCTGGACATGTCCTGCCTCCTCAGTGTAGCCAGTGGGGCTTTTGTTTCAGGTGCGCTTCCTCGAGCTTCAGTGATTAATTTCCGTCGCAGGCTCAAGGAGCTGACAGGCTGCTGGAGAGCCTCACGCTGCCTGCCTCAGCAAATTCCCCTTGGCCCCATCCTCCATGCTGGCAATTACAGCTTTGCATCAGTGCTGCAACTGGCAGTTCAGGCTGTGCTGGCACAGCGGCAGGAGGAGGCGAGCTGGCGGTGTCAGAGGCATTAAGATATCCACCCACTAAATGTAGCTGTTGGATCTCCTTTCCTCTTACTAATGGAGATGGCCTTTCCCAGTGTGCTGCAGCCTGGCTGCCTCTCATTGTATGCTTTATTAAGCTTGACTTGTCTTTCTTTTTTTTTTTTTTAGGAGCTCCGTGTCCAGTTCTGGAGCCTCTGTGCCAGGAAGGATCTGGAGGTGCTAGAAGGTGTCCAGAGAAGGGCCACAAGGATGAGCAGAGGGCTGGAGCTGCTCTGCTATGGAGACAGACTGAGAGAGTTGGGGCTGTTCAGTCTGGAGAAGAGAAAGCTCCAGCAAGACCTTCTTGTGGCCTTTCAGTATCTGAAGGGGGCTACAAGAAAGCTGGGGAGGGACTGTTTAGGGTGTCAGGGAGTGATAGGACCGGGGGAATGGATCCAAGTTAGAGGAGGGAAGATAAGGAAGTTCGTCATCATAAGGGTGGTGAGAGACTGGCACAGGTTGCCCAGGGAGGTGGTGGAAGCCTCATGCCTGGAGGTTTTGAAGGCCAGGCTGGATGTAGCTCTGGGTAACCTGCTGTAGTGTGAGGAGTCCCTGCCTATGGCAGGGGGGTTGGAACTGGATGAGCCTTGAGATCCTTTCCAACCCTGGCAATTCTGTGAGTGGTGAGGGTGGCATGAATGGCAAATATTCCACCTTCCCTGTTATCTTTCAGAGGCAGGTTTTGAACACCTGAGAGAGCTGCAGATAAGATCTGATCAGGCCTGACTCACAACAGGATGAACACACAGAAACTGCCACAATCACTGGAGGCAGGTAGGGGTTCAGCTTGGCTTATAGCTCTCCATCTCCAGAGCAAAATGGTGAATACGCTTTTGGCATGCATGTATTACCCCTGAGGCAGAATTTCTCCCATGCCTTGCACTGCTTTTTGTCCCCAACACTGTTTCAAAAGCTTTGATAAAACAGTTATCTTTATGTAGTTCCTCTGCTCGCTTCCCATTTTTCCACATCCCTTTCCTGGGAGTAAGATCTTTACAAAACCAGGGAACTGCACTGCTGCAGAAGGCACTGGGGTGCCAAACCACTGCTGGGTTGTGATGCTACAAACCATACCTCCCTCCACTGCCTTGCACCTTCCCAAAAAGCCACAGGAGTTACAAAAGGGCCCTGACACAGACAGGTAGAGATACCAGGGATCAAAGCTGTAGAAAACTCACAGCAAGGGAAAATAAATGGCACCCAGCTTTAAGGGGCATTTGCTGTCAGATCAAAACCAAGAGGGGAAGAGTTAGAGGCCAGACTCAGTGAAACCACAGGGCACAGCCTACTGTTGCATGATTTGCCTCAGGATGTATCGTGGCAGGGCTTGGTGGTGTTTAAGGAAGTGGAACTGAGTGCTGTGAGGTTCTAACACAGGCTTGTTCCAACAAGGCAGAGAGCTTGGGGTACAGGTGAGTGGTGCCTGATCACAGGATCACAGAAACATTCAGGTTGGAAAAGAGCCTCAGGATCACCAAGTCCAACCCAGAACCCTACTCTACAAGGGTCACCCCTGAACCATAGCCCCAAGCACCACATCCAAACGACCTTGAAACACATCCAGGCTTGGGGACTCCACCACCTCCCTGGGCAGCACATTCCAAGGCCTGACCACTCCTGATGGGAAAAAACTCTTCCTACTGTCCAGTCTAAACCTTCCTAGTGGCAGCTTGAGGCCATTCCCTCTTCTATCACTAATTACCTGTGAGAAGAGGCCAGCACCAACCTCTCTACAACCTCCTTTCAGATAGCTGTAGAGAGCCACAAGGTCTTCCCTCAGCCTCCTCTTTTCCAAACTAAACAGCCCCAGCTCCTTCAGTGGCTCTTCGTCAGGATTTATTAAGGCGATAAAGTTCTTTTCCTTCACAATGCCTGCTGTGGTTACCATGAGCATTTATAGTGGTGTGGTGCTCAAGTCTAGAGATTGGCAGCAGATTATATTAATCCCTGGCAACTATATCTGCCTTGAGAACGTTTACAGAATGTGGTAGCCAGGATCAGGGCCCTGAGCACATCCTCTGGAGGTCTGACTCTCTGGGATAACTTAAAGAATTGTGCAGGTGTCCACTGTTGAAGAGAGCTATTTGAGAAAGCTCTGCTAAAAAGCCTTAGTGAGGTCCTGTTCTGCTCTTGTCCTGTGAACTGAGGATCTTGCACCAGCTGAACATGAGACAGTAGTGTGCCCAGGTGGCCAAGAAGGCCAAGGGCATTCTGGCCTGCATCAGGAACAGTATGGCCAGCAGGAGCAGGGAGGTAATTGTGCCCTGTGCTCAGCACTGGTTAGGCCACACCTTGAGTCCTGTGTCCAGTTCTGGGCCCCACAGTTTAAGAAGGACATTGAGACACTTGAATGTGTCCAGAGAAGGGCAACGAGCCTGGGGAGGGGTCTGGAGCACAGCCCTGTGAGGAGAGGCTGAGGGAGCTGGGGTTGCTTAGCCTGCAGAAGAGGAGGCTCAGGGGAGACCTTCTTGCTCTCTACAACTCCCTGAAGGGAGGCTGTAGCCAGGTGGGGGTTGGTCTCTTCTCCCAGGCACCCAGCACCAGAACAAGAGGACAAAGTCTCAAGCTGCCCCAGGGGAGGTTTAGGCTGGATGTTAGGAAGGAGTTCTTCACAGAAAGAGAGACTGGCCATTGGAATGGGCCGCCCAGGGAGGTGGTGGAGTCACCATCCCTGGAGGTGTTCAAGAGGGGATTGGATGTGGCACTTGGAGCCATGGTTTAGTAGTCATGAGGTGTTGGGTGACAGGTTGGACTTGATGATCTTTGAGGTCTTTTCCAACCTCGTTGATTCTGTGATCCTATGATTCTATTTCCCAACTGGGCTACCTCACCACTGAGTTGCAGCCATGCTTATTGATGTGCACCTTGGCCTCAGATCTGGCTTGACCTCAGATCTGTCTCGTCATCATGGACTCTTTCCTGGTTGGCCCTGCTCACCTGTCACCAGACCTGCTCTGCTTTTCTTACTTGGGTATCGTGAGGCTGTGCCTTTGCCCAAGTGGCCACTGCCCTGGTCCTTTGCCTTGCTGTTGCCCCAAACTCCAGGCTCACCTTCCTAAGTGGAGCAGCCACCACTTGTTGCTTCCTCACAACTGACATACAATCATAGAATGGTCTGAGTTGGAAGGGACCTCCAAATCTCATCCAGTCCAAACCCTTGTGCAGTCAGCAGGGACATCCTCAACTAGATCAGGATGCCCAGAGCCCTGTCGAGCATCACCTTGATTATCTCCAGGGATGGGGCCCCAACCACCTCCCTGCCATACTGATTGATGCCTACATCCCTGATGTTCCTTGTGGTTTTGGCCTTGGCTGTCACCAGTGGAGTGAAACCACGGTGGGAAATAGAGCTGTCCATCTGCAGGAGATATATGGATCAGGCAGAACATAAAGGCAGCAGCAGCTCTCACGTATTCTGATGCAAAGCAGCGATGGGCAGCATTCCTGCACGCATGGGTCACCTCCCAACAGCTGAGTGTGTGCTGGAGCCACCAGGGCTGCCTCTCAAACTGAAGAGGGCCATGGGAACAGGGAGTTTTAGGCAGATGGTGATGCTGGCTCCCCAGGGAGTGGTGGGGGCTGTGTGAGATGTGGAGTGAGATCTCAGGGTAAGCCAGAGAGGGTGACCCCTGCAGCCATGCTTCCTTCCTGCGGCTGAGGATCCAGATTGCGCAGCGGACCTCAGCAGTGCAGTTACTCACAAAGGAGCTGTTTTCAGAGCTGACAGTGAGGTTCAAGAGCCAAGGCTTGCTCAGCAGTGACACTGAAAGAAGGTAAGCTTGAGCTATCTTTTCTCAGTGAGGTCTGAGAAGTGGTTGCATTGCCATGGCTACCAAAAGCCATGAGCTGTTTGGCTCGAAAACCTTACAATGCACATCTTTGAAGCCTCTCTCTGTCTCACTTTGTGAGGTCAGTGATAATATTGCAGCTTGCATAGCCAGCAGATCCAGGGAGGTGATTCTCCCCCTCTACTACACTCTGGTGAGACCCTACCTGGAGTAGTGTGCCCAGTTCAGGAGCCTCTGTTACAGGAAGGATCTGGAGGTGCTGGAAGGTGTCCAGAGAAGGGGTATGAGGATGAGCAGAGGGCCTGGAGCTGCTCTGCTGTGAGGACAGACTGAGAGAGTTGGGGCTGTTCAGTCTGGAGAAGAGAAGGCTCTGAGGAGACCTTATTGTGGCCTTGCAGTATCTGAAGTGGGCTACAAAAAAGCTGGGGAGGGTTTTTAGGGTGTCAGGGAGTGATAGGACTGGGAGGAATGGAACAAATCTAGCAATGGGCAGATTCAGATTGGATGTTAGGAAGAAGTTGTTCCCCATGAGGGTGGTGAGAGACTGGCACAGATTGCCCAGGGAGGTGGTGGAAGCCTCATCCCTGGAGGTTTTAAGGCCAGGCTGGATGTGGCTCTAAGCAACCTGATGTAGTGTGAGGTGTCCCTGCAGGGGAGTTGGAACTGGATGATCCTTGAGGTCCCTTCCAACCCTAACAATTCTATGATTCTATGATTTGTGCCTTCCTTGTCACCCACATTGGGGTAGGTGCACTGAAGACATCTCTGCTTGCTGCAGCTAGTGCTGTGGCAGTGAAAGAGCATCTCTTGGGGCAACGCAGTGATTTAGGGGAAGTGAAGATTGCACCTACCACTACCTGCAGGACAGGGTTGGGAGGTGCCAGGGGACAAGAGGCAAAGTGTTATAGGCTGGGCTGGAATGCCTCTGAAGAACAGGACCAACAAGTCTAGGCATGCCAGAAATGCCCTGAGCTTTTTCTGTAGCAATCACAAGGGCTCACTCCCTGCTGTTGAGTGTGTACTCTGGGCAGGTGACTGCTGTCACCTTCACTTTGCTTTAAGATCTGTTGCCCAGGTGCTGCTACAGCTGATAGCAATACAAACCCCACAGAGCACAGCCCTGCCTAAGAAGCTGGGCAATGCCTGGGGGGAATGGTGTTTTGCTGGCAGTGCTGATAGTGCTAACTGGCTTGAGGGCAGTGTCTGCATTTTTAGTGACAGGATATGGATGTACCTGTGAGGGGAATGTTTTGACATCTCTTCAATGAAGTCTGAAGTTTTCCCTGGGCAGGATGAAGCCTTGTTGCAAGGTACTTTTGGGCAGTCTTTAACTCAAATAATCCTCATTACCATGCATTTTGTAGTTTAAATCCATTCCAAATATCAACTTACCGCATGCACAGGAGGAAAAGAAACTATACACTATAGAGTAACTTCTGTTTAACATCTTTATTGATGACCTTGATGAAGGCACGGAGTGTGTCAGCAGTAAGGTGGCAGATGACACCATGTTAGGTGGCAGTGTTGATCTGCACCAGGGTAGGGAGGCTCTCCAGAGGGACTTGTTTAGATTGGATCCATGGCCAATGTTAACAGGATGAGCTTCAGCAAGGCCAAGTGCCAGGGCCTGCACTTGGGTCACAGCAACCCCAAGCAATGCTACAGGCTTGGGGCAGTGTGGCTGGAAAGCTGCTGGCAGAAAGGGAACTGAGGGGGTGTGTGTGTGCGCTAATGGACAAGCAGTTGAACAGGAGCCAGCAGTGTGCCCAGGGGGCCAAGAAAGCCAAAGGCATCCTGCCTGGGATCAGCAATGCTGTGTCCAGCAGGAGCAGGGAGGGGATTGTCCTCTGGGACTCAGCTCTGGGGAGGCCACACCTCGAGGGCTGTGTCCAGTTCTGGGCACCTCAATCCAAGAGAGATGTGGAGGTGCTGGAGCCAGGGCAGAGGAGGGCAAGGAAGCTGGGAAGAGCCTGGAGAAGAAATCTGATGGAGAGTGACTGAAGGAGCTGGAGATGGTTAGTGTGAAAGAGAGAAGGCTGAGGGGAGACCTCCTGGCTCTCTACAGCTCCCTGAAAGGAGGTTGTGGAGAGGTTGGTGCTGGTCTCTTCTCACAGGTGATAGAACAAGAGGGAATGGTGTTTAAAGGTGGTTTGGATGTGGTGCTTGGGGCTATGGTTCAGGGGTGACCCTTGTAGAGTAGGGTTCTGGGTTGGACTTGGTGATCCTGAGGCTCTTTTCCAACCTGAATGTTTCTGTAAATCTGTGATTCTGAGCAGCTGAAGGCTGGCTGTAGCTGCTGGTGTGCTTCCTAACCTTTGTTGTCCGCTCTCCTGAAGCACTTCTGGAGCAGAGAAGTACGTGGCACAGCCATGGCTTTGGGAAGCGGTGTAGAATATGAACCCTCTGGTGAGACTTCTGTGAGAGCCCAGGGAGAGAGAGAGACACAAACCATGGTGCTCTGCTACTGCAAGGCCTTGTACTTCTTACTAACAGGGCTTGGAGTCAAGGGGATGGTGGGGCAGCCTGGGTAATGTAGATAGAGTGAAATGGAGGGGCAGTGAGATGAGGAGGTGCTTGATGTGGAGACTCAGGATATCCCGGCGGAGCTGCAGTGTGACCCGGGATCAACTCAGATCCTCTGTACCAAGGTGTGATGGACTCCTGGGGCACAGGTTCAGGGGATTAGGGCAGAGATGTGGTTTGCTTCAGGTTCTAGCTGGGGAAGTCAGGTGGGTGGAACAGGAGGAGTAGGAGGGTGTTTAGATGGAGTAGAGCTGTTTGGAGGAGGAACTTCGCCCTGCTTGTTACACAAGGGCAAATTCCCTCAAACCCATGCTGAGCAGTGGGAGTCACCACAGCCTGGTGATGGAGAGACACCAAAGGTCAGGCAGGAAACGTGATGTGACTAATGCAAAAAAAAGTGAGAAAACACTGCCCACAGTGGCACTGGGCTTCTTCCCTCCCTAAAGCCATTCCCTAGAGAGAGTGAGTCAAGTACTCTTGCTAATTCAGGTCGTTTCAGTTGCTTCCATTGTTGCCTCTAGTAGGTAGCAGAGGGAGAGAGTACAAGAATACAAATAACACACACGAGGCTCTGCTACTATTCTCTGGAAACCTTTGCCCAGGAACCTCAGAGACAACTTGGAACCTGCCCTAGACCTGCTAAGCCTTTTCCCCAAGCAGCCAGGACTCTCAGCTCCTGCCCTGGAAGCCCTTGGCAGCCTGCTGTTTGCTCCCAAAGCAACAAGAGTGCTAATACACACTGCCTTGCTCTGTTTTGTCCTTCTCCTTCCCAGCCTTCCACTGGGGTGTGACAGCCGTGGGGAGCGAGCTGGGCAGGGGAGGGTTTAGAAGGAAATCCTGCAGTTTGACTTACTTATTACAAGCCCTGTGAGGAGAGGCTGAGGGAGCTGGGGGTGTTTAGCCTGGAGAAGAGGAGGCTCAGGGGAGACCTTATTGCTCTCTACAGCTACCTGAAGGGAGGTTGTAGCCAGATGGGGGTTGGTCTCTTCTCCCAGGCAATGACCCACAGAACAAGAGGACACAGTCTCAAGCTGTGCCAGGGGAAGTTTAGGCTGGATGTTAGAAAGAAATTCTTCACAGACAGAGAGATTGGCCATTGGAATGGGCTGCCCAGGGAGATGTTTGGGTCACTGTCTCTGGAGGTGTTTAAGAAAAGCCTGGATGAGGCACTCAGTGCCATGGTCTGGTTGATTAGATAGGGTTGGGTGATCAGTTGGACTTGATGATCTTGGAGGTCTCTTCCAACCTGGTTAATTCTGTGTGGTTCTGTGATTGCTGTGCAGGCTCAGCTCAGCAGCAGCAGCCTGAGGTGCTGCAGGCTGCTGTCGGTGAACGCTGCTGGCTCCGATGCTAGAGGGTGAGTGCCAATGGGCTGACAGAGCTGTGAGCCCTGCTCTCCTGAGCAAAAGGGAGTTGAGTTTTTGCAGGTGTGCTGGGAATAGGCCAAAGCACCTCATAGCAGTCACTGCTCAGGAATTCACAAGCTATTTGGGAGCCCGGCAATGATTACAAATCAATGACTCCACTTCTGGTGTGATTCATCCTTAACCTGGGAGTTCAGCTCTTTCCCTGGGTCTCTCCATTACCAGCTCCTGTCCTTGTGGCATCTTGAGGCTGTTACTCATTTTAAAACCTCAGATGGCCACAGGTGGAGCTGAGGAGGAGGGGAAGGACAGATGCTAGATTCAAAACTGGCTGGATGGCCAGGCCCAAAGAGTTGTGATAGAGGGAGTGAAACCCAGCTGGTGGCTGGTCGCAAGCAGTGCCCCCAGGGCTTGGTACTGGGGCCAGTTCTGTTTGATTTCTTCTTCAGGGATTTGGATGGGGGGATTGAGAGCACCATCAGCAAGTTTGCAGATGACACTAAATTGAGCAGGAGTGTTGGTCTGCTTGAGGGTAGGAAGGCTCTGCAGGGAGATCTGGACAGGTTAGATTGATGCACTGAGGTCAGTGAGATGAGGTTGAACAAGACCAAGTGCTAGGTCCTGCACTTTGGTCACAACAACCCCAAACAATACTACAGGCTCAGGGAAGAGTGGCTGGAAAGGAGCCTGATGGAAAAGGATCTGGGGGGTGCTGAGGGACAGTCATTGAACATGAGCCAGCAGTGTGCCCAGGTGGCCAAGGGCATCCTGGCCTGTATCAAAGCCAGTGTGTCTAGCAGGAGCAAGGAAGGGATCATGCCTCTGTACTCAGCACTGGGAATGCCACAGCTTGAGTGCTGTGCTCAGTTCTGGGTGCCACAGGATGGGAAAGACATTGAGGGCCTGGATGGTGTCCAGAGAAGAGCAACGAGGCTGGTGAGGGGCTTGGAGGGCATCATATGAGGAGTGGCTGAGGGTTATTTAGTCTGGAGAAGGCTAAGAGGAAACCTCACTGCTCTCTACAACTCCCTGAAAGGAGGCTGTAGTAAGGCTGGCATTGGTCTCTTCTCCCAAGTAACTCCCAACAGGACAAGAGGAAATGGACTTCAGTTGTGCCAGGGGAGGGTTAGATTGGACATTAGGGAACATTTCTTTACTGACAGAGTGGTGAGGCTTTGGAACAGGCTGCCCTGGGTGGTGGTGGAGCTGCCATCCCTGGAGGTGTTCAAGAAACTGTAGATGTGGTGCTTCAGAATACAGTTTAGTGGTCATGGTATTTGGGTTATGGTTGGGCTTGATGATCTTAAAGGTCTTTTCCAGCCTTAATGATTCTATGATTCCATGCACAGAGGCATGGCTGGGCAGCTAAGGGGAGGGAGGGTTTCTGAAGGGGGAGCGGAGCTTGGCTGTAGGCTGGGAAGCAGTGCTGCCAGCATGAAGCATGACAGACTGTTGTCCTCTCCTGCAGGGCTCCCACTGACCTCCTTGCTTGGCTGGTAGATGTCCCAGATTGTTGCCTGGCTGGGTGAAAAGTTGAGGGGGGACCCCACCCTGTTCTCAGCCAGATCACAGCAGAGGTTATTTAGCAGGCCAGTGAGGAGGTTTTAATCACACAAGGAATCACACAGAAACTTTCAGGTTGGAAAGACCTCAGGGTCACCAAATCTTCCTGAACATCACGGTGCAGTCCATTCTGAATAATAATTTACAGCACTTAGGACTTTCACATGTTCTAGGCATTTTTTTCAGGCAGTAACCTGGGGCTGAGAGGCTGGAACCACTTCAGAGCAGGGACTGGCACTGCGGTCCTGCCCAGGCAATGCAGAGAGAGGGGCTCAAGGAGCAGGCTCTCCACAGCCGGCTCTCATTCACTACTGTACTGCACACTGACAGCTGTCTTCCAGCCCCTTGTCCCACCTCACAGTTTTCTTCTCAAAACTAGAGCACTTTAAGAGTGCAGCCACCTAGCCTCTGGCCTGGCAAGCCTGGCCATGTCACCAGGGAACTGCACCACTGCCAACCAGGGCAGCTAAGCAGGGAGCTGGTTCCATTTCACAGCTGAGGCAGCTGGCACAGGAAAGATAACTAACTGATAGAGCTGGGAAAACATTTCCAGAGCATGGCTTAGATGTCATAGAATGATAGAACTGTCAGGGTTGGAAGGGACCTCAAGGGTCATCCAGTTCCAACCCCCCTGCCATGGCCAGGGACACCTCACACTACAGCAGGTCGCTCACAGCCACATCCAGCCTGGCTGCAAACACCTCCAGGCATGAGGCTTCCACCACCTCCCTGGGCAGCCTGTGCCAGTCTCTCACCACCCCCATGGGGAAGAACTTCCTAACATCCAATCTGAATCTACCCATTTCTAGTTTTGCTCCATTCCCCCCAGTCCTGTCACTCCCTGACACCCTAAAAAGTCCCTCCCCAGCTTTCTTGTAGCCCCCTGCAGATACTGGAAGGCCACAATGAGGTCTCCTCAGAGCCTTCTCCTCTTGAGACTGCACAACCCCAACTCCCTCAGTCTGTCTCCATAGCAGAGCAGCTCCAGCCCTCTGCTCATCCTCGTGGCCCTTCTCTGGACACCTTCCAGCACCTCCAGATCCTTCCTGTCAGCCTGTTCAGAGGCTGGGAAGCTAAGAGACACTCCAACCTCTCCACCATCACAAGTACTCCTTGGTTAGGATTTGGTTTACACACAATGAGTTGCACTCAGGCAACATAGACAGGTCTGCACCTCCCTTAGGCCTAGCCTCTGCTGGATTCATTACCACTAAAGCTTTTGCTATCATTTCCACATGCTGCAGGTGTTTAAGCTGGCACTGGGATCTGCAGTGGTACACAGCAAGGTGATCCTCCGTGCAGAGGCTGCAGCAGGAGGCTGAACTGTGCAGGCTGCTGTAAGGCACTGTGTGAGACAATGAGCTGAAAGATGAAGTGAAAAACACAGGGCTGCAAGCCCAGTGCTGCTGCTGCCTCTGCACTCCTTCCCTCTTCCTTCACCCCACCGCTGGGGGCTGTGTCTATGCTCCCCTTCGCACCCCTGCTGCTGTGAGGACTGAACTCTGGGAGCAGACGTCCAGCTGTGACAGCAGCTGTGAAGCTGCAGGAGCAAGAGGTGGGGAAATGTGCCTGGGGGGTGGTAGCCATCTTCCAAGAAGTCAAAAGGTTTAAGAAAAATAACCAAAATCAAATACAGAACAAACCACACATCAAACCAAACCCAAACCAGTCTGCAGGTGGAACTGAAACTGAACCAAAGGGTATTGACTGAGGGCTCTGCATGGTGGCCACCAGCTATTTAGAGCTTCACATGCATCTGATGTGCATCTAGGCAGAGGGAAAGTGTGACCATGACAGCTTTCAAGCAGGGCTTTTGCACACTGCTAGGTACAGCTGCAGGAGCCAAGAGGCTCAGCATGGGCTGAGCAGGCAATAGGAAGGGCATCTGATGAAGGGGCTGGGCATGAGATGAAGGAGCTGGGCAAGACTGTGCCTCTATGAGCTCTAACCAAACAGCAAGCAGAACTGGAGCCAAGCAGCTTTCAAGATTATTTTAGGAACCAGCCAAGACTGGTGGGGAACTGCAGTCTTGTGCACAGACACACAGCTATTACACAACCTCTAGACAGGCTCCCCACTTCTCAGTAACAACTCAAACTAGCCAAGAGATCTGCTGGCATGGAAATGACTCCTGTGACATTTCTTGCTGGTCCTTTAACAGAGGAAGTCTTCCTATACCTTACCTTGGTTCCCAGGGAGGCCTGAAACTGGAGCTGTGAATGCCTGCAGGCACTACAGGGACCCAGGTCCTCCCACAAATGGGGCTCCTGGCTGATGCAACCACAGAATCATAGAATAGTCCAGGCCAGAAGGGATCTCCAAAGGTAATCCAGCCCAACCCCCTCTGCACTCAGCAGGGACATCCTCAACTAGATCAGGCTGCCCAGAGCCCTGTCCAGCCTCACCTTGAATATCTCCCTGGGCAACCTGTTCCAGTGTTCCACCACCCTCATGGTGCAGAACTTGTTCCTAACATCCAATGTGAATCTTCTCTGCTCTAGTCTGAAGCCATTGCCCCTGGTCCTGTCCCTGCAGGCCTTTGCAAACAGTCTCTCTCCATCCTTCTTGTAGTCCCCTTCAGGTACTGATTTCTATTAGGTTTCCCTGGAGCTTTCTCTTCTCCAGGCTGAACCTCCCCAGCTCCCTCAGTCTGTTCTCATAGGAGAGGTGCTCCAGTCCCCTGATCATTCTCATGGCCCTCCTCCGGACCTGTTTCATACCCTGGCTTGGGTGGTCCTCTTCTTCCTCCTTCTGCCCTCCATGTCCAGACAGATCCTGGCTAAAAGCATCTGTGGTCTTGTTTCACTAGTGCTGGCCCCCGTGATTTTTTTGTTTTCAGTGCATGGAGCCCAAGTTAATAGAGAGCAAAGCATCTCAAACACCTTATTTCCTAGCACAGCCCTTGCAACCTTTGCGCAGCACTCTCCTGCCAGTGGCTGTGATTGCTTATGTGGAACAGTCCCATTAAAGAAGTGTTTTAGCACTAGGCTTTGGTTTTGTTTTTCAAGCTTGATTTGACAGGACAAACCACTGCTGCTTCGAAATCTCAGAGGCCCTCTGGCAGGCATTACCAAACCCCCTGTCTGGCTCTGAACTGCTGTTTGAAGTCCTTTGCACAGCATTTGAACCCCTCCTCAATTCTCCTCCCTGGGAACCTGTCTCTAGCACTACATCGTTCACCCTAGAGATGGTTTTCTTACCGCCTAGCCTGAATTTGGTTTTATGCTCCTAGCATCAGGTTTTACTACTGGGAGATAAAGAGAGCAAATCTCCTCCTTTGCTTATATTGTTCCCTTGAAGGCACCTGTAGGTGGAACACTTGTCCCTATTTAACCGTTTCTTTTCCACTCCACATGCTTCCCTCTGTGATCCTTCCTCGTACTTCCCATCCTTGGGTTGCTTTTTTCAACTAATAGTTGCTGCAAAGCACAGTTGGGTCATCTTTTGCCTCCTCTGATCTGACTTTGGGAGTAGGATCATGTCCAGACTCCAGAAAAATCCATGCTGCTGAGGAGCAGGCAAGGGGCTGCAGCCACCCTCTGGACACACTGCCCTCTCTGGGGCTTGGAGAGCACTGGGGAACCCTGGCTCATCCCTGCATAGCTGCTGGCACTGATCTTGGTGACAGCAAAGCGTGAAGGGACCAGGAGAGGAGGAAAAGCTGGCAGGTCTCTAGCTGAGATACTCAGGGGATGCTGTTCACCCTGCAGTGTTGCCAGCCAATGAACTTGAACTCTGCCATCAGCAGCACGGAGTCAGCTTGGAGGCCTGTGGCCAGTAGTGCTCCCCAGGGATCAGTACTGGGTCCAGTTTGGTTCAGTATCAACGACCTGGCTGAGGGGACTGAGTGTGCCTTCAGCAAGTTCCTGACACAAAACTGGGGGTGGCTGACACCTGCCAGGCTGTGCTGCCACCCAGCCAGAGCTGGACAGGCTGAGAGCTGGCTGCAGGCAAACCTCATGGAGTTCAATAAGGACAAGTGCAGGGTCCTGCACCTGGGGAGGAACAACAGCAGGCACCAGTGCAGGTTAGGGACTGCCCTGCTGGAGAGCAGCTCCATGCAGAAAGACCTTGGGGTACTGGGGGGCAGCAAGTTCTGCATGGGACAGCAATGTGCCCTTGTGGCTAAGAGAGCCAATGGGGTCCTGGGGTGCATCAGGAAAAGTGTGGCCAGCAGGGCTAGGGAGGTTCTTCTCCCCTCTACTCTGCCTTGCTGAGACCACACCTGCAATCCTGTGTCCAGTTTGGGGCTCCCCAGTTCAAGAAAGACAGAGAGCTGCTGGAGAGAGTCCAACAGAGAGCCAGGAGGATGCTCAGGGGACTTGAGCATCTGCCCTGTGAAGAGAGACTGAGAGCCCTGGGGCTGTTTAGTCTGGAGAAGAGAAGGCCAAGAGAGTATCTGATCAATGCCTATCAATATCTGAGGGGTGGGGGGCAAGTGGAGGGGGCCAAGCTCTTCTGGGTGGTGCATAACAATAAGGCAAGGACCAGTGGATACAAACTTGAAGAGAGAAAGTTTCAGCTCAACATGAGGAGAAACTTCCTTGGTGTGAGGGTGGCAGAGCCCTGGAGCAGGCTGCCCAGAGAGGTTGTGGAGTCTCCTTCTCTGGAGCCTTTCCAACCCCCCCGGATGCATTCCTGTGCAGACTGCCCTGGGTGATGCTGCTCTGGCAGGGGGTTGGACTGGATGATCTCTGGAGGTCCCTTCCAGCCTCTGCTGTACTGTGATGCTGTGAAGTGTCTAGCTGGGATATTCAGGGAGCCTGTCCCCGCTGCTTTCAATCTGTCAATGAAATTTAACATATTATTGACCGGGTTCTACCTTCTCTGCCTCAAACCTTGTGACTGCTGTGGGTTGTTTGCAATACTCCTTGGCTTGTGAGATACTTGTTTTATTTTAATTAAAGCCCATTAAAGTTGTTGTTTGAATTTTTATTTAAGTAAACTGCATGGCCTTTGTTCCCCACTGGAAGCTCTTTAGATAAGATCTGTTTTAAATACATTTAAAACTCACTCCCGTCACCTGTGCAGAATAAAACAGCAAAGTTACAACTTTTGTTGTGGTTTGGGGTTTTGTCTTCCAGAAGCCTCCTCCACCTGGTTTACTCCCAAGCTTAGCCCTGTCTGCCCAAGGCAGCCCTGGTGCCTCTGCCTGGTTTGCACAGCTGGTGAAGTCTGGGCAAAAATCATTTAAAAGGGTTTTTACAAACCATTTTCTGGGATAAAAAGAAAGAAAGAAAAGCCAGCTGTCAGTCTGCAGCGTGGTTTGCACCAAACGCACGGTGCTCGAAATGAGATTCCTCGTCCCGGGAATGCCTGCCGAAGCAGCCACATCTGCATATCAGAGCACGTGGGAGGGCGGCACAGATAAGCCTCTGACCAGCTCGCCGGCAGACATTGATGAGTTAAAGAGCTCAGCTCTGTTCTGTGCAGGGGCTGGAGGGGTTCCCATAGGTCACCCCACTGCTCTGGTTCCCCGATTCCCAGCCCCGTTCGCTTCAGCCGCCGGCGCCCTGCTTTTTCACAACCTCCCCTGCCTCCTCCTCCTCTTTAGATATTCATGAAGCAGCGGGGCCAGGGATGTGAATAGAAGCCGAGCAAGGCAGGGCGGTCGCGCAGGAAGAGGAATCGTCTGCGTCGGCCGTGCCTCGCTCCGCCGGGACGGATCCTGTCTCTTTATCTTTGCTGGGACAGTGACAGCTTGCAAGAGAGATAACTGCGCCCTGCTCTCCCGGGTGGCAGCTGGATGGGCTCTGGATGCAAGGAGGAGGAAAGTTAACAGTAAGTGAGTCAGTCTCACCAGCGATAGGACGGCACCTTCCTTTCTCTCAGTTAGAGCCAGGCCTGACTGGGGCTGAGCCTACCCCCAGCTCTGTTCCAAGCAGATTGCTCCCCTGCCCCCTTCCTCTCCTGGGGCTGAGTCTACCCCTCGCCCCCCTATCTCTGTTCCAAGCAGATTGCTCCCCCGCCCCCTTCCTCTCCTGGGACCCACTGATGGGACTGAGGGTATCCTGGTGGTAGAGCTGGGACTGGAGGCAGAAGACACGTGTGCAAGCAGGAACTTACTGTGCAATTCACAGGGGACCGTTCTAAAGAAGCTGAGCCTCTCTCCAGCCTGCTTTAGTCTAGAGAGTGGTGTGGAGGGCCACTGAAGCCTGGTGCTGAAGGATTATGTTGCAGCTGTGCTTTTTTGGGGAAGGGCAGAGTTCTCAGAGTTCACATGTGCCTGTCTTCTGTGATCCCTTACTGCTCCCATGGCCTCATTTCCGTCCTCTTTCTTCTGGGATTGCCAGGAAGGCACACACCTCTGTCACTGCAGAGGAAGCCATGGGGTTTTCTGCCTGTAAATTAACTCCTCTGATAGCTGGAATGTACTGTAAGGGTGCAACAAGATCCGCTCTTGACTCCAGGGAATCCAATTAGCACAAGCAAAAAACCAAAAGCAGCTCAAGTGCTGTGGCCCCCCGCTTCCCTCCCCAGGGCACTAGCAGCGCAGTCAGCATCTTGTCACCAGCACCCCTTGTTCTGAGGGGGCTGCATCCCAGCTTGCAAGTCAGAGTCCTGATCTCACCAGTCTTCACTGTTCCAGGGCAAGACCTTTGCCATATTGCAGGTCTGCCTGATACGGTGCCAGTCGCACCCAAGGAGCAATCTCTCTCTTTTCCATCCTGCCTGCAGTCTTGCAAGGAGCATCACAGGGAAGTCTGCTAATGGCCAGCCCTGAACAGAGGGGACACAGGTACCAGATGCTCCCCTCAGTACTGAGGGTACAGTTAACTCACTGTTTCTGCAGGGTGGGCCAACAGGGCATGAAATTCTTCACAGAAGGAGTGATTTGCCATTGGGATGTGCTGCTGAGGGAGGTGGTGGAGTCACCATCACTGGAGGTGTTTCAGAAGAGCCTGGATGGGGCACTTGGTGCCATGGTTTAGTTGATCAGATGGTGTTGGGTGATAGGTTGGACTCGATGATCTCAAAGGTCTTTTCCAACCTGGTTAATTCTATTCTATTCTAATATCCCAAGGGGTCGTTGCTAAGATGCCACTTTCTGGCATGTGCTAATGCTCTGACCTTCTCCCCCTGCCTAGGTGCAGTGAGAAGATGAAGGCTCCACGTGGGAAAGGCGCAGGGCTGGCATACCTCCTCTTCCTGAACCTGGCTTCCTTCTGCCTTCCCGCTCCCCTCTGGAAGGACCGGGAGGCTCTGATGCAGGAGGAGAAAAGCCACCAGACAGGTGGCAACGTGGTGCTGAGTAGAGAGGAGCAGCAGCTCAGTACAAAGCTCCTAAACCTCAAGAAGGAGGAGGTCGCAAGGGCCATGGCTAGAGGAGAATTTCCTCCAAGCATGCACTTCTTCCGGGCAAGAAGCCTCATTGAGCAGAGCGCCGTGTTCAGCATCGTGAAGCGCATGCCCAAAGGTAGGCTTGGCCTTATTCATCCTCCCCTCACCTTTTGCTGTCTGTGGCCAAGCCAGGACAAAGTGCTCTGTGTGACAGGCAAGCTTATGGGAGCTGTAAGTTGTGCAGACTGGGTTCCAGGAGAAGCCCTGCCTCTGAGCTTGGGAACAGAGCAGGGGGAGAAAGGAAGAGGGGGACGGATTGGATGAACGCACATTTCCAGCAATTGTAGCACTTGGGTAACTTGCACTGTGGAGCCTTCAGCTTTTCAAGTGTGGAGAAAGGGTAGAGGAAGCAAAGACAAGATGTCAAGACATCTGTATTTGCTCAGCATGTTTCAGCCAGGGCCTTTCCTTTTTTCTACATGCCCATGCCACAGACATGCTACCAGCCTTCTCTGAGCCAGAAATGCTGTATCCCCCCAATAAGTCTTTTTGCAGGCGGTTCTGTAGCAGACTTGGAAGTCTTCTGGAAAGTCTGGGAGTGCTGTAGGAGGAAGGTGCTACCTCCAACACTGCAAATTTCTTTACCTGTTGAAAGCAAGTCAAAGCTTTTGTTGATGTGACCTACAGAACACAGTGTAAAACCTATTCTCTCTTAGTTGTCCTTAATCAGGTTCTGGTCTGTGCACTTCCAGGGATATCTGCTTATAAAGGCAGGTGCTGCTCCTTTTGTTGTCAGAAATGTCTTTTCTCCTCTGTTGAGCAGCAGAGAAACTATGTTCTAACGGGCAGCCACAGCCTGCAGCACAGACACAGTTTTGACGGCATTTGGACCATTTTGGGTTAGATAGTGAAATGAGATTGCCCAATACCTTCACCAGACCATCCTGTGCATCCTCTGATGAGCAGCTGGGACACAACTGCATCTGAAAGCTCAGTGCTCCAGGTTGCAATGGAATAGGGAGAGGACATTTCTAGTCAAGGTGAAATCTAAACCACCTAGGCTGGGTAGCAGGAAGCCTAATGTCTCCATGTCCCCCTCTTCCAGGTGATGCCTTTTTTAGATTCAGAGTCCTATGGCCTTGCCCACATGGCTGTCTGGAAACAGGTTGACCTGCTTTGGAAGATTTGAGAGTCAGCTTCTCCACAGGAGCATTTTTCACTTGTGAGGCTGTGGCACAAGAATAAGAGCCATCTTTCACACTTCACAGAACAGAATATCTTAGGTTGGAAGTGATCTTCAAGCTGGATGACCAGCCCAACCTTTGATGCAGCACTGAAGGGTCAACACTAAACGATATCCCTAAGCACCAGGTCCACGGGCTGCTTGAACACCCCCAGGGATGGTGACTCCAGCACTGCCCTGGGCAGACCATTCCAAAGTTTGAGAACCCTCTCTGGGAAGAAATATTTCCTAGCATCCAGCCTGAACCTCCCCTGCTGCAGCTTGGAATCATTTCCTTTGGTCCTGTCCTTGTCACCAAGGAGCAGAGGCTGCCCCCTCCTCACTCCAACCTCCCTTCAGGGAGTTGCAGAGAGCAATGAAGCCTCCCCTCCCCTTGTCCAGACTGGACTCCCCCAGCTGGCTCAGCCCTTCCTCACAGCCCAGGTCCTTCCCACCTTCCCAGCCTCTGGCATGGGATGAAGACCCCTGGATTTCAGCATCCTAATGGTACCATGAAGGGTTGCTAACTCAGAGCTGTCATTATCCTTCAACTGCCAAATTGAAGGCATTTAAAAGCTACCTCCTTTTCACCTCCAGTGGGATGTCTTTGACACCAAGAAGGAATCAGACCAAAAAAATGACACTTTTTAATCCAGCATTTGTTAAAGTGGGTTCTCAGAACCTTTGCAAGAGCTGTGAGCTTGTAGGACAAAAATCACATCCTTGGAGCTGCTTGAGTACGGCATAGTCAAAGAGGCCTCAGTCTTGATGAGAGCCCCTGGGAATTATGGTGGTAATTTCTATTCCTGCTCACAAAGAAGGTGGATTGCCTGAGAGAAGGGTCAGAGCTAGACAGCTGTGGCACACCTGTTCTGTCACACTTGGCTCTGTTGAGAGCAGAAACAACACTTCCTCAGCATCTTAGCAGTATGACTCTCTGTAGTTGGAGGTTATAGAAATTACAGCCAGCAGGGCTGGGGAGGTTCTTCTCACTCTCTACTCTGCCCTTCTGAGACCACATCTGCAATGCTGTGTCCAGTTTTGGGCTCCCCAGATCAAGAGAGACAGAGACCTGCTGGAGAGAGTCCAAGGGGGAGCCATGAGGATGATTAGGGGACTTGAGCATCAGAGTCCCACTTACAGAAGAAGTCCCTGAAGCCCCTAACAGACAAAGCAGCTAACAGAAGTAGAATTCCCAAGCATATCCCTAGCAGCATCCCTACATTGAAACCCTTGCTGAATCCCTAACTGGAGTCCCTAGAGAAGCCCTAACCCCACAGTCTGCCTTGTAGCTCAGAGTGGCTGTTTTCCATACTCTGTTATCAATCACTTAACCAGTAAAATCCAACCACATAGAGGTACCAGCACAGCTAAGGGACTGCCCTGCTGGGAAGTAGCTCCACAGAGAAGGACCTTGGAGTACTGGGGGCAGCAGGTTCTGCATGGGAGAGCAATGTGTCCTTGTGGCCAAGAGAGACAATGGGGTCCTGGGGTGCATCAGGAAAAGTGTGGCCAGCAGGGCTAGGGAGGTTCTTCTCCCCCTCTGCTCTGCTCTGCTGAATCATAGAATCATAGAATCATAGAATCAGTCAGGGTTGGAAGGGACCACAAGGATCATCTAGTTCCAACCCCCTGCCATGGGCAGGGACACCCCACACTAGATCAGGCTGGCCAGAGCCTCGTCCAGCCTGGTCTTAAACCCTCCAGGGACTGGGCCTCAACCACCTCCCTGGATAACCCATTCCAGGGCTTCACCACTGTCATGGGGAAGAACTTCTTCCTCACATCCAGCCTGAATCTCCCCATTTCCAGCTTCATTCCGTTCCCCCTAGTCCTATCACTACCTGAGATCCTGAGAAGTCCCTCCCCAGCCTTCCTGTAGGCCCCTTCAGATACTGGAAGGCCACAATGAGGTCACCTAGGAGCCTTCTCTTCTGCAGACTGAACAGCCCCAACTCCTTCAGTCTGTCCTCATAGGAGAGGTGCTCCAGCCACACCTGAGACCACACCTGGAGTACTGTGTCCAGTTCTGGGCTCCCCAGCTCAAGAAAGACAGAGAGCTGCTGGAGAGAGCCCTACAGAGAGCCAGGAGGATGCTCAGGGGACTTGAGCATCTGCCCTGTGGAGAGAGACTGAGAGCCCTGGGGCTGTTTAGTCTGGAGAAGAGAAGGCTGAGAGGGATCTGATCAATGCCTATCAATATCTGAGGGGTGGGGGGCAAGTGGAGGGGGCCAAGCTCTTCTGGGTGGTGCACAACAGTAAGCCAAGGACCAGTGGATACAAACTTGAAGAGAGAAAGTTTCAGCTCAACATGAGGAGAAACTTCCTTGGTGTGAGGGTGGCAGAGCCCTGGAGCAGGCTGCCCAGAGAGGTTGTGGAGTCTCCTTCTCTGGAGCCTTTCCAACCCCCCCCCGGATGCATTCCTGTGCAGACTGCCCTGGGTGACCTGCTTTTGGCAGGGGGGTTGGACTGGATGATCTCTGGAGGTCCCCTCCAGCCTCTACTGTACTGTGATAAGATTAGCCCACTAATAATTGTGGTCCTGAAGTTTATCTAATATCACCTACATACCAGTTTCTTGTCTTGTTTTTGCTGTTCATGTTCTCCCTTTACCCTGAAGGGCATCAAATCTATATTGACTGCAAGGTTTCCCTTAGACTAATGAAATATGCCGCTGTAAGAATAGAATAGAATTAACCAGGTTGGAAAAGACCCTTGAGATCATCAAGTCTGACCCATTACCCAGCCCCATCTAATCAACTAAACCATGGCACCAAGTGCCTCATCCAGTCTCCTCTTAAACACCTCCAGTGATGGTGACTCCACCACCTCCCTGGGCAGCACATCCCAATGGCCAGTCACTCTCTCTGAAGAATTTCTTCCTCACATCCAGCCTAAACCTCCCCTGCCACAGCTTGAGACTGTGTCTTCTTGTTCTGGTGCTGGTTGCCTGGGAGAAAAGACTAACCCCCTCCTGGCTACAACTTCCCTTCATGATGTTGGCCTCACAGTATCTTCCCTTTACAAAGGTGAAGTTTAGTTCAAGCACCAACAGCATGGAGAAATCTCTCCAAAAAGAGATTTTAGCAAAAGAGAAAGCATGGGCTGAGGAAGGTGAGCACGTAGAGGATGCTTCTTATGCCAGGAGGTGGGGCAGTTGCCAACATACTGCCCAGTAACAGTGTCCCAGGGGCCCTTGGTGCTGGCCAGCAGCAGATGTACAGTGTGAGAATGCTTTTGATAAGGTGTTGAAGTAGATGGTCCTCCTGCTTCTGCAAGCAATTCCCTGCTGTGTCATGGGCAGGCATTTTTGGTGTAGACCAGAGTTTCAAAGAGAGGAAGGAAGCAACACAAACTAGATGCTGAAAGTCGAGCCTGGGATTCAAAGAGCTTAGAGACAGAGGCTTGCTTGAGGTCTAGCAGTCAGCCAGCACTGCCTTGTAAACTGCTGCCTACTGGGAAGTTCCTCTTTAAACCAGCGGAGCCTGACCCAGCCCAGAGCAAAGTCTGTGTGAAAAGAGCTTTAATAACTCGGAGCATTTTCCATCCCAGCAGAGAAAATGAGCTCCCTATTGATTTCCCCCTCCCTCCACGCCCAGGTTGCTGTCACGCTCTGCCTGCCCTGCGTTTGATGTGGAGGGAGCTGCTTCCGCCGGCCCGGGGGCGCTCTGCTGGCAGAGGTCACTCGCAGCTCTCTAGAAGCTTTTCCAGATGCCCCTGCGTAGGCAAACTCGAACTATCATCGCATTAAACCTCGGTTCCTTCTTCTCAGCTGCCTTGGCTCATTAGGTCATACTTTTTTTCCCCTCCTTCCCACCAGGGGCTGTCTTACACCTGCACGACTATGCCCTGCTGAGCGTGGGCTGGCTGGTGTACAATGCCACCTACCTCCCCGACTGCTACATCTGCTTCACCCCCACGGGCACGGTTCGCTTTCGTTTCTCCAAGCCTCACCCTCCTCACCCGGTGCCTGCCCAGTGCTCCCAGTGGGTTTTGCTAGAGGCTTACCGGCGGCAGCTGCAGAATGTGACCAATTTTGACAGCAGGTGAGTGAGGAGGGGCTACAAGCCTGCCAGAACTTCCTGACAGTGTTAATCACAGAATCAACCAGGTTGGAAGAGACCTCAGAGATCATCAAGTCCAACTTATCACCTAACACCTCCTGACCACTAAACCATGGCTTCAAGTGCCACATCCAATCCCTTTTTGAACACCTCCAGGGATGGTGACTCCACCACCTCCCTGGGCAGCACATCCCAATGGCCAGTCTCTCTTTCTGTGAAGAACTCCTTCCTAACATCCAGCCTAAACCTCCCCTGGCACAGCTTGAGACTGTGTCCTCTTGTTCTGGTGCTGGTTGCCTGGGAGAAGAGACCAACCCCCACCTGGCTACAGCCTCCCTTCAGGGAGTCGCAGAGAGCAATAAGGTCTCTGCTGAGCCTCCTCTTCTCCAGGCTAAGCAACCCCAGCTCCCTCAGCCTCTCCTCACAGGGCTGTGCTCCAGGCCTCTCCCCAGCCTCGTTGCCCTTCTCTGGGCCTATTCAAGTCTCTCAATGTCCTTGAATTGTGGAGCCCAGAATGGTAGCAAGCAGGACCGTCCTGGTCCAACTCTACTGTCCTACTTTACTGTAAGGGTCACAGACCACAGGTTCCTCAGAGAGGTCGTGGAGTCTCCTTCTCTGGAGACTTTCAAGGCCCTGTCTAGATGCATTCCTCTGTGACCTGAGCTAGATTGCATGGTTCTGCTCTGGCAGGGGAGTTGGACTTGATGATCTCTTTGGGTCCCTTCCAACCCCTGGTATCCTGTGAACTCTCCCATTTGCTTCCTGCTCAGGAAGCATCACTCATTCTCTCACAAGGCAACTCCTGCCTTCATTTCTGGCAGGTTTTTTTTATCAAGACCAGAGGTTAGTTGATTGCATTGCAGACACCTACCTTTTAATTTCTTACAGGTGGGTGGGAATAGCCTGGCTTCCCTTCCAGCTGGTGGCAGCAGGAAGAGGGAGTCCTATCTCCCCATCCAGGGGCCTCTGATCCTAAGACAAAGAATTGCCAGGAAGAAGCATATACTTGTGTGTGGTGTGCAGGGGGCTGGAGAGCATGCTAAATAATGCATGAAGACAGACACTGAGTGATGAGGACAAAGGGAAATATTGAGTAGTGATCCATGGCTGAGGGAGTTGGGGCTGTTCAGTCTGGAGAAGGGAAGGCTCTGAGGACACCTTCTTGTGGCCTTCCAGTATCTGCAGGGGGCTACAAGAAAGCTGGGGAGGGACTTTTGAGGGTGTCAGGCAGTGATAGGACTGGGGGGGGATGGAAAAAAGTAGCAATGGGTATATTGAGATTGGATGTTAGGAAGAAGTTGTTCCCCATGAGGGTGGTGAGAGCCTGGCACAGGTTGCCCAGGGAGGTGGTGGAAGCCTCATCCCTGGAGGTTTTTCAGGCCAGGCTGGATGTGGCTGTGAGCAACCTGCTGTAGTGTGAAGTGTCCCTGGCCATGGCAGGGGGGTTGGAACTGGCTGACCCTTGAGGTCCCTTCCAGCCCTGACAATTCTGTGATTCTATGATTCAGAGGGCACTGCCATCCACGATGCTCTGGGGGCTGGGGTCCACAGCAAAAAACTGTGTGAGGTGTCATGTGTTTGAAGACAGCATCACCTTGCTGACACACAAGGAAAAGGTTGGATTAATGTGAGGGTGGCTTTAGTAACAGTATTTCCTAAGTGAAACTTGACGGGATTTATTGTAGTGCTCTTCAGTGGGGGTGTCTGCTCTTAAATAGAGACTCTCGGGGAGCTGGCATCCCATCCACATGGAAGCTGATCCAGGAAGGAGGTCAGAGGGGAACCTGAGGAGCTGCCAGACCTTTGGCATGGTATTGCCTTTCCCCTCCAACAACAGCGAGGTACAAAGCAGAGGGAACTGCCACTCCAGGCACCTACCACCTGTCTGCTACAGAGATCTAGAAGGGAAGGAGAAAGCAGTGCCAGACCCAGGGCTCTTGACCTTTTATATCATGAGGCTCAGCTGCCCTGACATGATAGAATAAATAAGATCCAGTGAGAAGCCACTGATTTACATCTTCCAAAGAGCTCCCTTCCATTCATGAGACTGATGAGGAGGGAAAGGCCACAGCACCAGGTCTGATCACCAGGAGACCCATAAATAATATGCAAGAGACTGGATTTGGAAGCAGCATCAGTTCCTTAAAGCCCAAGCCATTGCACTGGCTGTTTCAGGAGCAACCCTTTGCTGCATTTCTATAGCATGCCATCCCTTCCTGGCAGAGGCTCGAGGCCATGGCATCCTGCGCACCTAGGGAGCTGAGCTGGGTATTGTTTGGTTCTCACTGGCTGGTCCTGTTTGGGAGCATGACTTCTTCTCAGAGGCAGTCTTGCAACATTGCTCTTCTTTTGTGTTAGTTGCCTGACAATGTCCAGTGGCCACAAGTCAAAGCAGGACTTCAGAGTGTCAGTCACCGCCCAGGGACACAAGACAGACCCCACTAGAAGGGTCTCCCCAAGGACAGAGGCAAAAGCAAGGCAGAGACCAATGAATCATAGAATTGTCAGGGATGGAAGGGACCTCAAGGATCATCCAGTTCCAACCCCCTGCCATGGGCAGGGACACCTCACACTAGATCCCATCTGGAGTACTGTGTCCAGTTCTGGAGCTGCTATTACAGGAAGGATCTGGAGGTGCTGGAAGGTGTCCAGAGAAGGGCCACAAGGATGAGCAGAGGGCTGGAGCTGCTCTGCTATGAGGACAGACTGAGAGAGTTGGGGCTGCGCAGTCTGGAGAGGAGAAGACTCTGAGGAGACCTTCTTGTGGCCTTCCAGTATCTGAAGGGGGCTACAAGAAAGCTGGGGAGGGACTTTTTAGGCTGTCAGGGAGTGATAGGACTGGGGAGAAGGGAAAAGCATAGAAATGGGTAGATTGAGTTTGGGTATTACAAAGAAGTTCTTCCCCATGAGGGTGGTGAGAGACTGGCACAGGTTGTGCAGGGAGGTGGTGGAAGCCTCCTCCCTGGAGGTTCTTAAGGCCAGGCTGGATGTGATTTCCCTGCAGATGTGTGCCAGGGCCAAGCACAAACTTGGATTTCTTGCATCCTGGGTGCTCAGACCAACTCATCTGAGTCTGCTCTCCTTCATTTGTTGTCCTTCTTTGCTCATTGCCATAACATCCCCAAGGAGCCATCTCACATAATGTGCAAACCCACGAACAACAGCCACATTGAGGCACTTCCTTCCTCTGCTCATCTAATCCCTGAGTACTAGTCTAGGGGTTAGGAATGTTTTTTGGCCGTCTGGAAATAGGTCTCTAGCCAGGAATAGGCCCCAATCTGTTCTGCTTCTCAGTTTCTGGAAACTCTCCCAGTCTCTTGGACATGTGCATCCCAGGCTACCTCTTTCCTGCTCTCCTCTTTGCCCTTGAGCACTGACAAGCTGAAAGAAAGCAGATGTCAGAGGAAGGAACGGATGGATAGTTGGGTGGTTTCAAGGAAGTATCAAGGGAATATGGCAGCAGGGGAGGGCTCTCATGCAAGGCAGGGTGGATCAGCAAAAGTGAAGGGAACAATGGAAACGTTTCCAAGAGGCTGCACCTCTTTCACCTTCCTGCATTCCTGACCAGGAAGGGGTGAGAGAGAGGGAGACAGAGAGGTGTCTGCATTACATTTGTGTTGTTTGCATTTTAGGTACCTATGCAGACACATCCATGTGTGTGCTTTAGAAGGAAGTCTTTTTTTTGTTTGTTTCCCTCAAAAGAAGGTTTAATCATTCCTATTCAAACTGCACAGGGCCAAGCCCCTGGAGTATTCTACTACTGGTAAGCTTCCAAAAGGATGCTGCAGGAGACTGTGGGCCAGGAGACAGAGAAAAGAAGGGATTTTTTCCCCCCTTTTTTTCTGTTTTTCTTTGAGACTTAAAAGAAGGAAAGGTAATCCTCACTTATTTAATCAATTATGATACAGGAAAATGCCTTCCCCCCTCAAAATGCAGCATAATGGCCACTGTCCCTGCAGCAAGTGTGCCCCTGCACGTTTAGAGAAACAAGGCTGACATTCCAGCTATTTGTGAAATACCACCACACACATCATCCCCTGCCAGCAGCCCCAGGATTAAGGCTGTGCCCAGCAGCACAGCTCTGGTGGCCCAGCAGAGCTCTCTATCACCAGGATGAAGTCATCTGTGAGGGAGCTGACACCACGGCTGAGGCTGCAGGGACAGCTCCCCTGGGCAATAATGGCTGCCCAGACTGCCATCACCTTCTCCTCCAAGTCCTCTGACTGCCTTATCTGAGAGAAAAATAGGGCAGTGTGTGCACTGCAAGGGAAAGGGGGAAAAAGGAAAGAAAAGGATAAGAATCCACGGCAGAAACAAAGCACTCTGCTCCCTCTACAAGACTACCCTTGGGGAGAAGAGGGGATGAGAGAGAGAGAAAGTGAATGAACCACATGTGACAGATGTTAGTCACACTATTTAATGCACCACTGGAAGACATTCAGATACTCTGGGCGAGGAGAGGGGTGCAATTTCCCATCAAGAACAGCAAAAGAAGCAAGGGAAAGAACCCTTTTAAAAACAAGGCAACAAAACCTTTTGCTTCTGCATTACATAGCCCCAGAAAGCAAAAGAGTCTGGGGGGGGAAGAGGGAAAAAAAGAATAAATTAGAGGAGAGAAAGCAAAAAGCAGAATTGCAAATAAATAATCCTTAGCTGGTGGTTTTAGCTGGGCCCCTTTGGGCATATGCATTGCAAGAGCATTGCTCAGTGCATACACAACGCGACATGGAAGGCTGTTTGTAGTCTGCACCTGATCACTGCTGAGGGCCCATCCCAGAAAAGAAGGAGAAGCAGCTTTGCTTCATCTGCATGAGCCACCGATGGCAAAAACCCTTAGGAGATTATCCAGTTATCGAGGCTGGATCGCTGTTACACAATAATCCTTCAGCAGTTATAGGGATCAATAATCGGTCTCCAAGGGAAGGGGGTTATGAAAAAAAAGGCAACAAACCCCAATTTGATTTATGTGCTCTGAGGAGCAGGATGGTGGGGGGGGGGGTTTATTGCCGTTCCTGGCACAAGAGCACAGGCTGAGTAAACAGCCACAAGTTTGTACAGCTCAGATTTAAAGGCAGGGAGGGGAGCCCTGTGCATGCTCACTGCTGGAGGAGCAGAGTTCTCACAGGACAGGGGAGAAAGCAGCGGGAGCCCAGCTCACCACCCGTCCTTATCTGAAACAAAGCTGTGCAGGGTGGCGAGAATGGGCTTGCAGGGCCGTTTGATCCACGGGGAGGTTGTTGCCTCAGTGCCTGCAGGGCTGGTGGGAACAGCCCTGCTCAGCTCTTGGCTCCAGGCAGGTGCTCTCAGCCAGCACGCAGGGCTGGAGGGGAGCTGCCCTTCGGCCAGGAGTGGAGCACCAAAGCCTCTTTTCCCTGGCTCTTCCCACACTAAATCTCCCTCCCCTCCCCACCAAACTGCGGAACACCTCTTCCTCTGGCAGTTGGCCTCCACCACAGCCCAGGCAGCTGGATCAGTGCCTTGAAGTTGCCCCTGGCTTCTGCATTCCTGGTTTCTAGGGTGATGCTGTGGTGTCTCCTGTTGCTGTACACTCCTCATTGCCAGCTGGAGGTGCTGCCCACCCCTGCCATGGTCTAGCTCAGTCTTCTTTGGTAGCATGGATTACTGAACAGTAGCTGGAGTTGCCTGGTGTCCTGTGATAATGGCACCAAAGTCCCTATTGTAATGCACAGGAGGCCAGAGCCAAAGTTGCTGTGGAAACCTTAACTGTGAATTTCCCTAACTGTTGAGTGTTTCAAACCTCATCTCTAACATGGCACAAGCATCTCTTTATGTACAGTTTTGCTTCTAAAACTGTTCCCAGCAAAGAAATTAACAGAGTGAAAAAGAAATTAAACTGCAGCCGTTGGAAGAAGGTCCTCAGAGAGTGAAACGGCAGGCAAAGGCTGGGGGAATGAGCTCTGCTTTATGAGCAGGATGGAGGGACTCAAAAGGGACATCCCTACCCAGAATGTCTTAGGTAAAGGAGTTTGGGCCAGATCACATCAGTAGGAGGGAGGATTTCCACTCCATCCACAGAAGATAATAGGAGCACAAATCAAATCCAGCATCTCAGGGAGCAGAGCGCTGTGTGGAGATGGAGGCCAAGACATCAAACACACAATGTTATTAAAGATCCATAACTGTTACCAAGGGGAAAGAACAGGACTGGATGAGGGATGAAGCATGGATGAAGGTATTTCTATCTGAACCTGCCTAGCACCTGGCACTAGATAAGCCTGGCCAGACTGGGAAGCCCACCCACCTGCAAGCAGCTGACTCTCTAGCTTGCTAGGATGGCTTCAGTTTGTCCACCCAGGAGTGAAGTCAATCACCCAGCACTGCAATTCAGGTTTTGCCTACACATCTGAGACATTTATGACAGGCTCCTCTTCAGGTGGCCACCAGTGGAAGGAGGAAAGCTGTTGCCAGGGGCAAGGCTTTGGGCAGGATAAAGGCTATCAGCTTGTCAGAGAACAGTGTTGTGGCACAGATGCTCAGCCTGTCCTCAATGCAAGCTGTCACCCACAACTAAGATAATCTTGCAATTACTGGCTCCCTTAAACTCTGCTTGATAAAAGTCCCTGGATTTCTGAAAGAGGCTTACAGGCCAGCTGAGCCTGGGAAGGAAATAAACACATTTCCATCCCACTAAGGCAAAACCCAGGACCTGCAATTCTTAGAAGCTCTTTCCCAGCAGACAAATCTGAAGAAGTTATCAGCCAGGCAGGCAGGATATCAGGTTTGTACCACTGGGGAGGAAAATCATTTCTGATTCTCAACCATTTCCCCTCCCCTGTCTGTATTGGAAGACATGGTTTGACAATACAGAATCACAGAATTGTCAGGGTTGGAAGGGACCTCAAGGATCATCCAGTTCCAACCCCCCTGCCATGGTCAGGGACACAGATGCACAGGATCACCAAGGTTGGAAGAGACCTCAAGATCATCAAGTCCAACCTGTCACCGCAGACCTCACACTACATTACGTTGCTCAGAGCCCCATCCAGCCTGGCCTTAAACACCTCCAGGGATGAGGCTTCCACCACCTTCCTGGGCAACCTGTGCCAGGCTCTCACCACCCTCATGGGGAACAACTTCTTCCTAAAGTTTAATCAATATCTGCTCTCCTCTAGCTTGGATCCATTCCCCCCAGTCCTATCACCCTGAACCGTCCTAGAAAGTCCCTCCCCAGCTTTCTTGTAGCCCCCTTGAGATACTGGAAGGCCACAAGAAGGTCTCCTCAGAGCCTTCTCTTCTCCAGACTGAACAACCCCAACTCCCTCAGTCTGTCTCCATAGCAGAGCAGCTCCAGCCCTCTGCTCATCCTCGTGGCCCTTCTCTGGACACCTTCCGGCACCTCCAGATCCTTCCTGGCACAGAGGCTCCAGAACTGGACACAGAGCTCCAGGTGGGGTCTCACCAGAGCGGAGTGGAGGGGCAGAATCCCCTCCCTGACCCTGCTGGCTCTGCTTCTCTTGCTGCAGCCCAGGCTCTGCTTGGCTCTCTGGGCTGCAAGTGCTCACTGCTGGCTCCTGTTGAGCTTCTCATCCCCCAGCACCCCCAAGGCCTTTTCTTCAGGGCTGCTCTTAAGCCAGTCCCTGCCCAGCCTGTATCAGTGCCTGGGATTGCCCCGACCCAGCTGCAGGACCATGCACTTGGTCTTGTTGGCCGTGACCCTTCTCTGGACATGTTCCAGCACCTCCAGAGCTTTCTTGTAAGTAGGGATTCCAGAACTGGACACAGTGCTCCAGGGTGGGGTCCCAGGGCAAGATACAGGCTTAGTAAGCAGGTTGATGGTGTCCTAATATGTGGCATTTTCCAGAGTCTCAGTCTGCCTTTAGGTGCTGAGCAGTGTCAGGTGACACAACTTTAACAGGCATGGAAGGTGTGTGGGAGAGTATATTGTTTACAGGAGCAATGTGCCAGCCTGCTTTAGGAGTAAAGATGCATCTGGGTAGCAGAGTGCAATACTTATGGCATAAAAACCTCATACCTGCTTTTGTGTCTCTATTACTCCTCAAGACTTTGCCCTCAAAAGAGGAAGAGGCAGGTTCTGAACACTTAGTCTTACCCTGCTTGGAGCACAACCTGTATTGTATGGCTTTTTGCCTGTCAGCTGTTACTTGTACCAGCCTTCACATGGTGTAAATATAGGTGGCAGGAAAAAAATGAGCTGAATGCTTCCTAGTTGTTGTCATGCCTGTTGTACTGCAATGCCAACAGGCTCAGAGTTACAACTTGGGCCCCTGCTGTGGCGGGAACAGCTTGGCAGCTTTTCCTGGTCCTGCCCAAAGGAGCTGTGCCTCCTTCAGTTTAGTTCTGGGCCCTTCAGTTTAGGAAAGATGTTGAGATGCTGGAAGGTGTCCAGAGAAGGGCAACGAAGCTGGGGAGGGGTCTGGAGCACAGCCCTGTGAGGAGAGGCTGAGGGAGCTGGGATTGCTTAGCCTGGAGAAGAGGAGGCTCAGGGGAGACCTTATTGCTGTCTACAACTCCCTGAAGGGAGGTTGTAGCCAGGTGGGGGTGGTCTCTTCTCCCAGGCAACCAGCACCAGAACAAGAGGACACAGTCTCAAGCTGTGCCTGGGGAGGTTTAGGCTGGATGTTAGGAAGGAGTTCTTCACAGAAAGAGAGAGATTGGCCATTGGAATGTGCTGCCCAGGGAGGTGGTGGAGTCACCATCCCTGGAGGTGTTTAGGAAGAGCCTGGATGTGGCACTTGGTGCCATGGTTTAGTTGATTAGATGCTGTTGGGTGATAGGTTGGACTTGATGATCTCAAAGGACTCTTCCAACCTGGTTAATTCCTATTCTATTCTATTCTATTCTATTCTATTCTATTCTATTCTATTCTATTCTATTCTATTCTATTCAGCACAGCCACTGCCCTGCTGCACCCTGGAGCATGTGGGTGGGAGAGTGTTGCATCAACAAAGCTTGGTCTCTGCCAGCAAAGCTCACACCTATCTTGGAGGAAACCTATTTCCTCCTGCACTGAACATCCAGCTGCCAGCTGGTGGCCCTTTCCATGCTGTTTGTGTGACCAGCAGGACTAGGGATGGAATTCTGCCCCTGTGCTGAGGCCTCACCTCCAGCACTGTGTGCAGCTCTGAGCCCTCACTGCAGGAAAGATCTTGAGGTGCTGGAGCAGGTCCAGAGGAGAGCAACCAGCCTGGGGAAGGGACTGGAGGGAAAGGCTGCTGAGGAGAGGCTGAGGGAGCTGGGGGTGTTCAGCCTGGAGGAGAGGAGGCTCAGGGGGAACCATCTCACACTCTACAAGTACCTGAAGGGAAGCTGTAGTCAGGTGGGGGTCAGGCTCTGCTCCCAGGCAGCTTGTGCCAAGAGGAGAGGGCATGGCCTGAAGCTGTGCCAGGGGAGGTTTGGGTTGGCTGTTAGGAAGCACTTCCTGATGGGAAGGGGAATTAGAGCCTGGAATGGACTGCCCAGGGAGGTGTTGGAGTCGCTGTCCCTGGAGGTGTTTAAGGCCAGACTGGATGTGGCACTCGGTGCCATGGGCTGGTTGGTGTGGTGGGGTTGGGTCATGGGCTGGGCTTGATGGTCTCAGAGGTCTTTTCCAGCCTCAATGACTGATTCTGTGATTCTTCTCATTCTTTCCCCTCTTCCTACCCTTCTCTACAGCTTGCTGAGAAACTTGACCCTAGTGACAGATTTCCCTGAGCTGGCCTACCCATCCCAGGCTTTCATTTGGAAAAGGTTTGAGGAAATCTTTCTCATTGCCTCTGGAATTATCTGCTATGCACCTGTGTTCAAGGCCTATTTCTACCAGGGGTTGCTGGAGTTCTATGAAGATAATGTGCAGTATGTTGAGATAAGAGCTCTCCTGCCTCCGGTATGTGTCATTTGGCTTCTCCACTGTGCTTTGAAATCCTGAGTTCTCCTCAACTTTTCTCAAGCCCTATCTTGAACTTAGTTCTTGGATGTTTGCATTCCTCCCCTTCTAAGGATGCTGGAAAACCTTGATCCTATTCAAAGGTCTTTGTTGGAGATTTGCATGGGCAAGTGCTTGGAAGGCAGAGGTGTCCTGTTCTTTGTGGCTGAGGATGATACCTACTGTGGCAACAGCACAAATCTGCATGGTACATTCTGACTGGGAGCTGTGTCACGACCTTGCTAGTTGGGAAGATGTATCTCAGCTTTGTCTGCACTGCAGTCACCAGTCTGCCACTGACTGGCAAAGCACAACCCTCCACAGTTCATTGATGCAATATTGCATCCACTTCTGGGCTCCCCAGTTCAAGAGGGACAGTGATCTGCTGGGGAGGGTCTAACACAGGGCTACAAGGATGCTGAAGGGCCTGGAGCAGTGCCTGGTGAGGAGAGGCTGAGAGCCCTGGGGCTGTTCAGTCTGGAGAGGAGAAGACTGAGAGGGGATCTGATCAATGTCTATCAATATCTGAGGGTCAAGAGGAAGGGGACATGCTCTGGTCGGTTGCACCCTGTGATAGGATAAGAGACAATGGATGGAAACTCCAGCACAGGAGGTTCCACCTCAACATGAGGAGGAACTTCTTCACTGTGGTGGTTGCAGAGCACTGGAACAGGCTGCCCAGAGAGGTTGTGGACTCTCCTTCTCTGGAGCCTTCCCATCCCTGTCTGGATGTGTTCCTGTGTGACCTGTGCTGGATTCTATGCTCCTGCTTGGGCAGGGGGTTGGACTTGAAGTTCTCCAGTGGTCCCTTCCAACCCCTGACCTCCTGTGAGCCTGTGATGATTAAAACTTTGGCTATGTATATGAAGCATGAACTGCTGCTTACATTGCCACTAACATTTAAACAGGGTGGTACTAGTTTAGGCCTTTCTCTTTCTGGGTCACCTGGAGCTGATCTGATTGTCCTGTAATCCCATGCTGTGGCAACACCTTCCCAAGCACCAGCAGACCTCCACCACTGTTCTTCAGGTATAATGGTTACTACTTTCTCAGTGACAGTTTGCACACTGCAGGCATATCTTTCCTATGCAGCTCTCCAGTCCAGCTCCAGCTGAGGTGGGAGCTCTGTCAGAGGCAGATACCCTTCTAAAACAAGTGAACTGGGACTGCTGTTCCTCACTGCACCACCTACCTCCACACTCTTAAAAGTCCACTGCAACAGGAGTGACATTGCTGTGCCAGGTCCATACAGTGGCACTTCAAGAACCAGGTGGTGGTGGTGGGTTGTACATGGGAACACAGGTGGCAGCTTGCTGCTGACACCAGGGGATCCAGTGGATGGAGCAGCCCTACTGAGGTCCTGCTGGTGGCCTGATTCCTGAATGTGCCTGCCAGCAACTTCCTTACATTATTGCCCTTGCATGCAATGGCTGGTTGGTTCCAGCCAGCTGCAGATGAATGTCTGAACCTCAGCAGCCACCAGTGCTGCTGGGCAGGTCTGTGCAGCCACCCTGTCAGCAGGCAGGCAGGTGCTGTGACAAATCTGGAGGCCCATCTGGCTGTGTGCATGCCTTCTCCCCAACAGCTGGGCAGCAGGGCTGCTCACCCTGCCCTCTTGCAGGCTCAGGGGAGACCTTATTGCTCTCTACATCTACCTGAAGGGAGGTTGTAGCCAGATGGGGGTTGGTCTCTTCTCCCAGGCACCCAGCACCAGAACAAGAGGACACAGTCTCAAGCTGTGCCAGGGGAGGTTTAGGCTTGATCTTAGAAAGAAGTTCTTCCCAGACAGAGAGATTGGCCATTGGGATGTGCTGCCCAGGGAGGTGGTGGGTTCAACATCCCTGGAGGTGTTTAAGCAAAGCCTGGATGAGGCACTCAGTGCCATGGTCTGGTTCATCAGTTAGGGTTGGGTCATCAGTTGGACTTGATGATCTTGGAGGTCTCTTCCAACCTGGTTGGTTCTGTGATTCAAACTGGCTCCATAGCAAAACAGGGCTCAGTATCAGGGCTGCAGGCTGGCACTGGAGCATGTCTGAGATGAGAAGGGTGTTCTGAAAAGAAAGGAAAAACCAAACCGGGGCAGGGGGGAAGAAGACCATAAAGCTTCTCTGTGCTTTACTTTGCTGGGGTTGGTCATGAGCCAGTTGCTCTGAACTCAGTCACCATCTGTCTTTGGGGTACCTGGAAAGGAAAAATAGCAGCAATGTCAAGATTCCTGAGCTGTGAGGCAGTGTGAGTGCTGGCATGCCCCCAGGTCACACAGGTTTCTGGGCCAAGAGTATCTGTGATGACACAAGTGCGTGGGCCTGACTGGAAAATACCCTGCATTTACCAGCAGCCCTTAGACATGGTTGTAATGTCATTTGAAGAGAGGCTTGGCAGGCATGATTTGCTTCCCATCCAGCCCCTGATGCGTGCTCCAAGGATGGGAGCCTCCAGAGCCCCCAGGCTTGCTGGCACCTGGCAGCTGGGTGTGTTGTGAGGTGCAGGCAGGCAGGCTGCCTGCAGCCTGAGCAGTGCTGTGAGACAAGGCAGTATAGGCAGGGAGGTGCCAGCTAGGCTGCAGCAGGGATGAGGAGGAAGGGAAACACTGCTGTGAAATTTCAAGTGAGCAGGTGTGGTGAGTTGAAATTTCCCCCCACCCCCAACATTAGATTTGCCAGACCAGCTCAGTTGGAAACAAATGAGAGCTGTATTTACAAGCAAAACCACAGTCTACAATGGACTGCAAGGAATATGCACTAAATATACCTTATTTACATATCTGCAGGTCTGCACAGGGACAAGGACCCCCTGTCAAAGACCAGGAGAAACTGCTAGCTTCTAGTCTCCCTGCCTTCCCCTTACCCCCTGTTCAAAAGGGAGAAGAGAAATGAGCAGAGGGACATTAGACTTAGCCAAAACAATGGAGCCCAGGTCAAGCAGAAGCCAGTTAGTCTCTCTCCCAGAGCCAAGAAGCGAGAAGAGAGAGAAATAGTTTTGGGAACTAAATCTTATGGTAGGTGTCTCTCCCATGGGATTGTTCAGAATTGTCTCTGTTGTCCTTTTTACACCCAGTAATGATTTATTTACATTTTTACTACTTTCTGTTCAAGATCTGTGAAACATTTTCAAAGGCATAGCCTAAACCTACCACAGCAGGGAGTGGTGGGAAGAGTGAGATGCTTGGCCGCCTGGAGGCTCTCTGCAAGGCTCGGACAGCAGCACTAACGCTCTGCAAGGAGCTCTCCTTGCAGCAAAGCCTGCCAGAAGCAGCCTCTGAAGTAAAGTAAATGAAAGTCAGGATTTAGTGTGAAACAGCAAACACTGTGGAAAAGCCCCCCCAGACCCAGCTGTGTTTGCAAACTCAGCTGTGCAAAGTCTCACATTCCCCTGGGGCCGAGGCAGGGGAAAGTTCCCTCCCGGTGCCTGCGCTGCCCTGGGGCTGCTGCTGCCTTCAAGGGGGATGGCATGACGTGGCCAGCTGCAGGGGCTCGGCAAGGGGCATCGCTCCCAGGAGCAGCACCAGAGGGGAAGTAAGAAGGTGGAGTGGACCAGCTGAAAGGTGGAGGAGAAGGATGGAAGAGAAATACAGAGGTGAGAAGGATATGAAGAGCACAGACTGATTCCAGCCACTGTTTCTGAGTGACTCCTGGCAGGGCCTTTGTGGGTTAGCATCAACTGGGGCAAGCAGGGTGTATGTTCCTACTGAAATCAGGGCAAAGGCCCTGCACATAGTCCTGGCAGTGAGGAGCTCACAAAGAAAGTTGATGAGACAGAGCATACCAAAAGGATTCTTGTTCCCAGTCTGCAGCCAGAGAACTGGGAAAGCCTGGCCAGACCAAACGACTGGCTCAAGGTCACAGAGCAAACCTCTGGCAGAGGGGAGCAGAAGCCCAGCCCAGCTGGTGACCTCTGGAGCTTAGCCCGCATGTGCCTTGGGGCTGTCTCGGCTGACAGACTGCCACTGCAAGGCACAGAGCTGCCAGACAGCTGGGCAAAATGTTCCAGCATCTGATACAGACATGAAGAAGAGGTCATGGTCTCCTCTGGGTACTCAGTGGCACTTGCTTGCCATGTCTGAACAGGGAGAAACTTGGGGTTTGCATCACAGTACCTTAGCGATTGGAAAGCACCTCCACAGATGATCCAGTCCAACCCCTGCCAGAGCAGCATCACCCAGGGCAGTCTGCACAGGAATGCATCCAGGGGGGTTTGGAAAGGCTCCAGAGAAGGAGACTCCACAACCTCTCTGGACAGCCTGCTCCAGGGCTCTGGCACCCTCACACCAAGGAAGTTTCTCCTCATGTTGAGCTGAAACCTTTTATGTTCAAGTTTGTAGCCATTGGTCCTTGGCTTATTGCTGTGCACCACCCAAAAGATCTTGGCCCCCTCCACTTGCCCCCTCACCCCTCAGATATTGATAGGCATTGATCAGATCCCCTCTCAGTCTTGTCTTCTCCAGACTGAACAGAGGAGGGAGAAAAGCCACTCCTTGTTTCATGCCAGGCTGGTAAAGGCTTCAACAAGAAAATGCTCTGCTTTTTTTCTGCCCTGTTGCCAGGACCACAGCACACTGCTTCTGCCAAGGTTTTCTTCAGTCCATTTCTCCTATCTCCCACTAAAACACCTTTTGCAACTTGTGCTTGCCATGTGTTTTTCATCCTGCAGGTGTACGAACTGGATGGCACCCAGCACAATAAATCATGGTCCGTGGCAGCCTATCAGGACGTGACCAGGCAGTTCATGAAGGAGCACCCTGACTTTCTTGGAGCCAAGATTATATTTGCAGCACACAGGTAGAGGCTGAGTGGGGCTAAGAGCAGCTGTGCATGGCTGGCTGTGCTATGGCAGAGATGGGAGTAGAGACGGAGGGGTGCGGGCCAGGAGAAGCGGTGCTAAGGGCTGGGGTGAAGTGCCTGTGTGTGATCAGACCCAGGGTGTTGACTCTCAAAGCATTCCCTGGCACATGTGAAAGGCTGAGGATGAGAAATAATCTATATAAGTCTGAGTACATGTGAAGTGAGCAGGGCTAGCTCGTGGCTTGTGCTGGAGAGACAGGCATCTGTGAGCCCTGGGTGCTGGAATGAGCAAGGGGAGGGCTGCTTGTGTACAGGCGTGCCCAAGCTGCTTCCCCAGCCTGGACATGTTCCACCTCTTTGCAGAGAGTGAAGCAGTGCCAGCAGTGCCCTGTACAGGCACTCATGGGGCCCTTCAGACACTGCTCTCCAGCAGCATTTCTATGGTGCTGCTGTTTGCAGCAGGCACAAGGCTGTTCTCCAAGTCACATGAGGCGATCCTGAGCAAACAGAACAGACCTCTCAGCAGCATTTACTTACTCTGGCTCATCATGGTCCAGTTCAGAGCTGGCTTGCCCCTGGCCATCTTGAGTATGGACAGAGTCTCTCTGCAAAATGTACTCTGATGTGAAGTCTGATAGGGCTGGAAGAGATCTCAATAAATTAAAATAGAACAACAAACCAAACCAAACCAAGACCAGAACCAAAGCCAAACCAACCAAACAAGAAAAAAACCCCAACACTGCAAAACAACCAAACCCCCCCACCCCCACCCCAAAAACCACCCAAACCAAAAAACCCTAAACATCTTCCTTCCATGCTGTTGTGTTCCCTGCTTGGTAGGCAGTGAGTCAGACAAGCATGGCTCCACTGAAGGGCCAGCAGGATCTAGCCAGGCATTTCCTGGTCCTTCAGGGATTTCCTTTCATGATAACAATCTTCTGTTACTCTGGAGACCTGAAGCTGGTTGTCAGACTCAGGAGAGACTTGCAGTTTGGACATACCCCTGGGGGGCTCATTTCACAAGTCAAACCCAAAGAAGGCAGGCCCGTGGGAATGAGCACTGCTGTCTCTCTCTTGTTCTTTAGGATGGAGAATGTTTCCCAGATTAAGGAAGCCATCATCACTGCCATGGCACTCAGAGCCCAGTTCCCAGGCACCCTGGCGGGCTTCGATCTGGTAACCATATTTCTTCTGTGGCTTCACACTAACCCCTAGTGAGACCTCACCTGGAGCATTGCAGCCAGTTCTGGGCTCCCCAGTCCAAGGGAGGGCTACAAGGATGCTGAAGGGACTGGAGCCCTGCCTGGTGAGGAGAGGCTAAGGCGCTTATGAGGAGAGGCTGAGGGAGCTGGGGTTGCTTAGCCTGGAGAAGAGGAGGCTCAGGGTAGACCTTATTGCTCACTACAACTACCTGAGGGGAGGTTGTAGCCAGGTGGGGGTTGGTCTCTTCTCCCAGGCAACCAGCACCAGAACAAGAGGACACAGTCTCAAGCTGTGCCAGGGGTGGTTTAGGCTGGAGGTGAGGAGAAAGTTCTTCCCAGAAAGAGCAATTGCCCACTGGAATGTGCTGCCCAGGGAGGTGGTGGAGTCTCCATCCCTGGAGGTGTTCAAAAAGGATTGGATGTGGCACTTGGTGCCATGGTTTAGTTGTCATGAGGTGTTGGGTGACAGGTTGGACTTGATGATCTCTGAGGTCTTGTCCAACCTGGTTGAGCCTAAGGCTGAGAGCCCTGGGGCTGTTTAGTGTGAGGAGGAGAAGACTGAGAGGGAATTTAATAAATATTTATAAATATCTGTGGGCTGGGGGTCAAGAGGGAGGGGACAGGCTCTGCTCAGCTGCACCCTGGGATAGCACAAGGGACAATGGATGGAAACTCCAGCACAGGAAGTTCCACCTCAACATGAGAAGGAACTTCTTCACTGTGAGGGTCACAGAGCCCTGGAGCAGGCTGCCCAGAGAGGTTGTGGAGTCTCCTTCTCTGAAGAATTTCCATCCCTGTCTGGATGTGTTCCTGTGACCTGTGCTGGATTCTGTGCTCCTGCTCTGGCAGGGGGTTGGACTGGAAGATCCCAGGAAGTCCCTTCCAGCCCCTAACATCCCGTGAGCCTCAAGGTGCAATAGAAGCATGTATAATGAGGCATATGTTTGATACCAGAGCCAGATCCTCTGTGCTGTACTGCAATCAGTGTAAATGAATCACAAATCCTCCAGCTAAGGATTTTGTTCAGGGTAATTGACAAAGTCCTCTGAAAGAATTTGCTCTCTACCTCACAGCATTGGAATTTCAGCACAGTTGGCATCTCAGTGATGCATAGCTGTAAGTCTTACCATCTTCCAAAGCATCCAGAGGGACCTGGACAGGCTGCAGAGCTGAGCCCAAGCCAACCTCATGAGGTTCAACAGGACCAAGAGCAAGGTCCTGCAACAGGGACAGGGCGATCCCAGGCACCGATACATGCTGGGCAGGGACTGGCTTGAGAGCAGCCCTGAAGAAAAGGCCTTGGGGGTGCTGGGGGATGAGAAGCTCAACAGGAGCCAGCAGTGAGCACTTGCAGCCCAGAGAGCCAAGCAGAGCCTGGGCTGCAGCAAGAGAAGCAGAGCCAGCAGGGCCAGGGAGGGGATTCTCCCCCTCTACTCCACTCTGGTGAGACCCCACCTGGAGCTCTGTGTCCAGTTCTGGAGCCTCTGTGCCAGGAAGGATCTGGAGGTGCTGGAAGGTGTCCAGAGAAGGGCCACGAGGATGAGCAGAGGGCTGGAGCTGCTCTGCTATGGAGACAGACTGAGGGAGTTGGGGTTGTTCAGTCTGGAGAAGAGAAGGCTCTGAGGAGACCTTCTTGTGGCCTTCCAGTATCTGCAGGGGGCTACAAGAAAGCTGGGGAGGGACTTTTAGGCTGTCAGGGAGTGATAGCACTTGGGGGAATGGATCCAAGCTAGAGGAGGGCAGATTTAGACGTTAGGAAGAAGTTGTTCCCCATGAGGGTGGTGAGAGCCTGGCACAGGTTGCCCAGGAAGGTGGTGGAAGCCTCCTGCCTGGAGGTTTTTAAGGCCTGGGTGAATGTGGCTCTGGGCAAGCTGCTGTAGTGTGAGGTGTCCCTGGCCATGGCAGGGGGTTGGGAAATTGATGATCCTTGATGTCCCTTCCAACCCTGACAATTCTGTGATTCTGTGAAAAATACTTTTCCTCTTCCCCCCAGGTTGGTTATGAGGATGAAGGTCATTCTTTATGGGACCTGAAGGATGCCCTCACCATCCCCTATTCCCTGGGAGGCAGCTTGCCATACTTTTTCCATGCCGGGGAGACTGGTAAGCATGAAGACTGCTACTGCTTGAAGAGGGAAGAGGTGAAGCCTTGCACAGCACAGAAGCAAGCTTGTTTGTCTCAAGGTGCTGTGTGTGTGTATACACAAGCATCTAAGCAGTTTTCCCTGTGCTTCTCCCCATACCAGCTTCTTACCCTTGCATTCCTCCAGGGCACTTCCCCTACCTGTTCCCTGCTCTGGACAGTAGGCATCATGTTGCTGTGCCTTTGCCCTGTGTGTGGCATGGAGTCATGCTGCAAGAGTTAGTGCTGGTAGCCATTTGCTGCTCACAGCAGCTCACCTTCCATCCACAGCAGCAGCAGAATGCCTCAGCAGTTATCTGATGTTTTGAGGTGCAGGAATGGCTGAGCCAGCCTCATGTCTCAACTGAATATCCTCATCAGCCTGAGAGCTAAGTGGATAAGTGCAGAGTCCTGCTTGTTCATGGGATTTGCCATGGTAGAGAGCATATAACAAGAACACATTACTTATCACCAACAGCAGGATTGCACACATAAAATAAATCACCTTTTAGCCCTGCTTCTGGACAGCAATTATGCACAAGCCCCACGCTGGGCGCCAATTAAAAATGTATGTGGTGGGGTAGGACGGTTCCCCACACACACACAAAAGAATCCACAGCTAACTCAGCCGGAGAAGCAGATGAAAGCTGTATTTACAAGCAGAAATGGAATGCAATGAATATGTACAAAAACATACATATATATTTACAATATATACAGAAATATACAGCAATGTATGTAATACAGGAGACCTTTCCCCAACCCCCTGCGGCCAGGGGGTTCGGCCTGTCCCCCCCCTTCTCCCTCCCTACCTCCCCTTTTTCCCAAAAGGGTTAGAGAGAGAGAGAAAGGAAGGAAATTAAAAGGGTAAAATTCTGTTAAGCTCAAAAGTGAATGCAAGAGTTAGTTTTCTTATCTGGTTAGCTCTGTTAATCCAAGGTCATTCCTGCCATGCAAGCTGTTGCTTCAGAGAGAGAAACAGGCCAGCTCACAGTACAGGGAGAAGAAGAAAAAGACTGAAAGACTAAGCTAAAAGTTACAGCTGCATTCTACCAATGAAATTGGTTTAGCATATCTTTGTTTTCATTCAAATATCAAAAACATCCAGCCAGAGTGTTCAGAAAGTGTCCATTTCTTAAAGGCACAGCCTAAACCGGTCACACTGGGAAGGAAGAATAAACTGCAGCAGTGCAGGTTAGGAGGTGATCTGCTGGAGGGCAGCCCCCTGGAGAAGGACCTGGGAGTCCTGGTGCACAGCAAGTTCTGCATGGGACAGCAATGTGCCCTGGTGGCCAAGAAGGCCAATGGGATCCTGGGCTGCATTCAGAAGAGAGTGTCCAGCAGATCCAGGGAGGTTCTCCTCCCTCTCTGCTCTGCCCTGGTGAGGCCACACCTGGAATATTGCATCCAGCTCTGGGCTCCCCAGTTCCAGAGGGACAGGGATCTGCTGGAGGGAGTCCAAGGGAGGGCTACAAGGATGCTGATGGGACTGCAGCCCTGCCTGGGGAGGAGAGGCTGAGAGCCCTGGGGCTGTTTAGTCTGAAGAATACTGGGGGGGGGGGGGATTTGATAAATGTTCATAAATATCTGAGGGCTGGGGGTCAAGAGGGAGGGGACAGGCTCTGCTCAGCTGCACCCTGGGATAGGACAAGGGGCAATGGATGGAAACACCAGCACAGGACGTTCCACCCCAACATTGGGAAGAACTTCTTCACTGTGAGGGTCCCAGAGGCCTGGAGCAGGCTGCCCAGAGAGGTTGTGGAGTCTCCTTCTCTGGAGCCTTTCCATCCCTGTCTGGATGTGTCCCTGTGTGACCTGTGCTGGATTCTCTGCTCCTGCTCTGGCAGGGGGTTGCACTGGAAGATCCCCAGAAGACCCTTCCAACCTCTAACATCCTGTGAGCCTGATCCTGATCAAAGTAACTGCTCATTACCCTGAATTCTTAGGGCAGGCTATAATTATTGGCAAGGTATTATGCAGTCTGTATGGGTGAGGTGTCTGCAATTGTGTCTAACTTGTGTATTATGCTTATTGCATGTTGACATCTGCAGAGAAGACATCTACATCTGAACTAGTTACCCTGGGCTCCCTTTATAGCCAGGGACAGCATAAGCACTTTTTAAGGTTCAATCCATCACATCCTGATGCACAGGCTGTTCCCCAGGAATTATTACTTCTCCCTCTTGGCTGTGAATGGAGACCAGCATGATCAGCTTAGCTGTAAAAACAACACTGTCAGCATCTAAAGCCAGCTGACATGAGTGGGTTTCTCCATGCTGGGCAACGTCTTGGATCCTGTGTCACTGGAAATACAAAGTGAGAGTTCAGAGAATGAGCAACCCTCCCACCTTGCACTTGGGGCATTTGTTTACGCAGTACTCTAGCAGTTTGAGAAGATACATTTTGTGGTGGGTTGAAATTACACACATCCCCCAAAAATAAAATTGCCAGACAGCTCAGCTGGAAAGCAAATCAAGCTCCATTTCCCCGGGCACGCTAAAATCTGGGCACGTGGAATGCGATGAATAGGTACAAAACAGACAATGGTTACATGTATGTGCAGTTTATAGACAACACAAGAACCCCTCTGGAGAAAACCAGGGGCTACCAACAGCTGCCCCCTCCCTGCTCCCCTCCCCCACCCTATCCAAGGGAAAAGAAAAAGAGAAGGGCAGAGAGTAGCTTGTTAGCACTTAGCCACACCAGGAATGCAGCCGAGGTCGGCAACGGCCAAGCAAAAGCTACCAGCTGGTACCTGCTAGAGCACAGAAACAGAAAAGAGAAGGAGTTAGCTTATGCAAGTGCCTTTATGTTAGTTATCAGACCACTGGGATTATTTAGACCTTATTATTATCTACCTGAGGGGAGGTTGTAGCTAGGTGGGGGTTGGTCTCTTCTCCCAGGCAAGCAGCACCAGAACAAGAGGACACAGTCTCAAGCTGTGCCAGGGGAAGTTTAGGCTGGAGGTGAGGAGAAAGTTCTTCACTGAGAGAGTAATTGGCCACTGGAATGTGCTGCCCAGGGAGGTGGTGGAGTCTCCATCCCTGGAGGTGTTCAAAAAGGATTGGATGTGGCCCTTGGAGCCATGGTTTAGTTGTCATGAGGTGTTGGGTGACAGGTTAGACTTGATGATCTCTGAGGCCTTGTCCAACCTTGTTGATTCTATGATTCTTGTCCCTTTTACATCCTATGGTGATTTATTTACCTTCTACCACTTTTCTACTCAATCTGTGGAAAATTTCCCCAGGCATCAGCCTAGACCTGCCACACATTTCCTTCCCCACAGCACTGCAGTGGTTCTTCCCCTCTCTCTCTCTCTGCTCAGACTGGCAGGGCACCTCTGTAGACAACAACGTGCTGGACGCACTGCTGCTGAACGCCAGCCGGATCGGCCACGGACTTGCCCTCACTAAACACCCAGTAGCCAAAAATTTGTCTCTGAAGATGGACATTCCTGTAGAAGTCTGTCCCATCTCCAACCAGGTATGCTGGGAAAAGCTCCAGGAAGGTGCAGAGCGTCCGGGAGGTGGGCTGGGAGGTCTATTTCATTCCCTTAAGTCCTGCATCCCTATAAAACTGGCTGCAGAGTCAGTTCCTTTCCTTTTCCCATCCCTCCATCCTCCCAGGAGGATGCACAGACTTGCAGGGAGGCCTGGTGTTGGCCTTGGCAATGCTGCCAATTAGACCTGGAGCAGCCTCATTGGGGCCTGGAGCTGCCAAGCCGAATTTTAGCTGCATCACAATGGTGTGGAATGGAGGGTAGGGAGGCTTGGTAGGGGGAGCATGAAGGCTTGGGTTTGTTGACTTGGTTTAAAGGGAGGTTTGTGTGAAGCTTTGGCCTAATGGGGTTCTGTGTTCAGCCCAGACTAGGGATTTTGTGTATTTTTTATGCTTTGTACTGTTTTATGTAGTTATGAAGAGCATTTCCATGTGAAGTATCCAATCCCTTGTGTGAGCATTATTTCCTTTGCACCTTTTGGAAGAGGTAAAGAGCAAATCTGTCTCACTCTAAACTGAGACAGGCTGGGGCATGGGAATGGGATTTACCATGACAGAGAGGAGCAGCAGGGAGCTGGGAGGCAGCTAGGTAGTTTGTGGCACCCAGGCTGGCTCAGCTTCTTTTGCACCACGTTACATTGCAGTCTGCTACACAGACACATGCTGTATGGAAGTAAAAAACCAACAAAAAGGCTTGTAATGCCAGTCAGCTCCAGATCATTTAAACTCCTCTCCAGAGGAACCTGGGGAGGCTGTCTTCTCTAATGGAGATGAGGCCCAGAGTCAGGCAGGTGCCTAAAGAAACATAATGGAAAATGCTTCAAGGCCAGGAGGGTCAGAGGCTGAGAAACTGGGATTGTAACTGCAAGCCTTTTGGTTTGTAGGATTTATAACCAGGTGTGGTGGGTTGGAATTTCCCCCAACACTGAACTTGCCAGACCAGCTCAGTATGGAAGCAAATGAAAGCTGTATTCACAAGCAACACCACAATCTACAGTGGAATGCAAAGAACATGTACAAAATATCCAGGACTGGCAATATTTACAGGGATTTACAATTAATGAACAGCACAAGGACCCCCCCGGCCAAAAACCAGGGGAAGCTACTAGCTTCTCCTTCCCTGCCTCCCCAAGACCCCCCCTGTATAAAAGGGAGAAGAAACAGAAGCAACATGGACAGCACCAAGCTGTGTGATGCAGCTGATGGGTTGGAGGAAGGGATCCATCCAGAGGGACCTGGACAGGCTGCAGAGCTGAGCCCAAGCCAACCTCATGAGGTTCAACAAGACCAAGAGCAAGGTGTTGCAGCAGGGTCAGGGCAATCCCAGGCACTGATACAGGCTGGGCAGGGACTGGCTTGAGAGCAGCCCTGAAGAAAAGGCCTTGGGGGTGCTGGGGGATGAGAAGCTCAACAGGAGCCAGCAGTGAGCACTTGCAGCCCAGAGAGCCAAGCAGAGCCTGGGCTGCAGCAAGAGAAGTGTGGCCAGCAGGGCCAGGGAGGGGATTCTCCCCTCTGCTCCACTCTGCTCTGGTGAGACCCCACCTGGAGCTCTGTGTCCAGTTCTGGAGCCTCTGTTACAGGAAGGATCTGGAGGTGCTGAAAGGTGTCCAGAGAAGGGCCATGAGGATGAGCAGAGGGCTGGAGCTGCTCTCCTGTGAGGACAGATTGAGGGAGTTGGGGCTGTTCAGTCTGGAGAAGGGAAGGCTCTGAGGACACCTTCTTGTGGCCTTCCAGTATCTGCAGGGGGCTACAAGAAAGCTGGGGAGGGAGTTTTTAGGGTATCAGGAAGTGATAGGACTGGGGAGAATGGATCCAAACTAGAGGAGGGGAGATTTAGATTGGATGTTAGGAAGAAGTTGTTCCCCATGAGGGTGGTGAGAGACTGGCACAGGTTGCCCAGGGAGGTGGTGGAAGCCTCATCCCTGGAAGTTATTATGGCCAGGCTGGATGTGGCTCTGGGCAAGCTGCTGTAGTGTGAGGTGTCCCTGGCCATGGCAGGGGGTTGGAACTGGATGATCCTTGAGGTCCCTTCCAACCCTACAACTACCTGAAGGGAGGTTGTAGACAGGTGGGGGTTGGTCTCTTCTCCCAGGCAGCCAGTACCAGAACAAGAGGACACAGTCTCAGGCTGCACCAGGGCAGGTTTAGGCTGGATGTTAGGAAGGAGTTCTATACAGAGATAGTGATTGCCCATTGGAATGGGCTGCCCAGGGAGGTGATGGAGTCACCATCACTGGAGGTGTTCAGGAGGAGGCTTGATGGGATGCTTGGTGCCATGGGTTAGTTGATTAGGTGGGTTGGATTGGTTGATGGGTTGGACATCGTGATCTTGAAGGTCTCTCCCAACCTGGTTTATTCTATTCTGTTCTAATTCTATGATTAATAACCTGAGGTGATGCTGTCTCCCACCCTTCCCTGCCAAGGTCCTGCTGTTGGTAGCTGACTTGCGGTGTCACCCTGCAGCTGTGCTCATGGCTGAAGGGCACCCCATTGTGGTCAGCCCTGATGACCCCCTATCTTTGGTGCAAAGGGAGTGTCCTATGACTTCTATGAGATGTTCATGGCTGTTGGAGGGATGAATGCTGACCTGAGGACCTTAAAACAACTGGCACTAAACTCTATAAAGTAAGTTCTTCACCTTTCTCATGTAGCTGCAGGGATACTAAGGGAGCTATCAGCTTGCTTCATGGAATCCAGCTGTATTGGGGTTTGGGGCTCAGAGTCTCCTTTGCCACTGAATGGGCTTCCATTAATCCAAAGACTCCTCTGTGTGTCTCTTCCAAGGGCAGGACAGAGGGACTCCAGAGGCTCCTCCTGTGCCCTTCATTGCCTTACTCTCACTAGTGTCTCCTCCTCTTCCATTCTTTGCAAATTTGTCTCCAGCACCTGGTTCTGGACATGGGAAAAGTCTGAAGCCTTTGTGCCACTTGTTTATTTCTGCCAAAGTTTGACTTGCTCTGGAGTTTGCCATGGCCCACTGGAGAGACATGGGGGTCAAAAAAAACCCAATCTACCAGCATGTAGTTTGTGTTTAGCCACTTTTTATCTGGCCAGTTATGAATGTCCCAAAATAGTTTGGATGTGGTGCCCAAGGTGTTTCTGCATGATCCCGGGCTCTTGTCTGTTTGCCAGATCCTGTGCCAATCTTCATGTCAATCCCAAGCCCCTGCATGGCCAGGGAAACAACAAATGCTCTTGTTTCCTACCAAGGTGGACCAAGCCTGGGGCACATCTGAAAGTAACAGAAGTGTTTTCCCTTCTGTACCAGTCACTGGCTGCCACTCAGAGAGCCTCCAGCTTGTTCAGGCTGAGCTGTTTGTCTTCATGGTGCAGAAGCCAGTAGCTGTTGATAAGGCCATGATACTTCTTGACCCACAGCCAACCCAGCCATAAGGAGTTGAAGGCTCTTTGTGCTGTTCCTCTGGGTGATGCAGGCACATCCTGCAAGGGTTAATCTGTTGCTGCTTCCTGTCTTTTCATTTTGGTCACTGATCTTGAAATAGCTGCCCCCTTGTCTCCTGTCTGATAGTGAGTTTTCTCCTCCTCACAGATACAGTGCCATGTTACCAGATGAGAAAGCCAAAGCCCAAGATGTCTGGCAGAAAAAATGGGACCAATTTGTTGCTGACCTCTCTGATAGCTTTTTGGGGAGCTTTGGAGGGGAGGAAACCCATCACAGAACGTATCTGGCAAGCCAGAACAAGCCAGGCTTATTGCTAAGAGAGAGACTGCTGCTTCTGTGCTATCTGAGCAGGAGGACTGAACCTCAGAGGCTCACCTGGCAATAGTTGGTTCTGGTAAGGAAGCCTTAATGGCCTGAATGCTATTAATGACCTGAATGCTAAGAATAAGCTGCACTGTGCTGCGAAAGTCATGGACTGGAGGTAAAGGGAGCAGCAAGCCTTCAACAAACGAACACCCAGCTTGGAATAGTCAAAACAATTAACAACTGCCAGTGGCCAAATCCTGGCATTCACCCTTATTGGGGCAGAGCATGCTTGCTGATGAGGGTTAGTGGAGCTTGCCAGCACCAGGACCTCTGCATTTCGCCTTATCGTTACAAAACGCAGACCTTGTCCGGAGACAGCTAAGACAAACATCCAACCCGTTGGCCACTGACCTTCAGGAGAGCAAGGACTGAAAGTGACTCCTGTTATGTTTAACCCTGGGCCTGCTGCCAAAATAGCACTGCTAGGTTGAAGAGCCAGTCATAGGTCTGAGGTCTGCTATTTCAGGACCTACCACGGCTGGAAGCAAGCTGGTGGAACTTGCTCCCAGAGCACTGAAGCCTGGTTGCACAGCCCTCACAAACCCCAACAGAGCTGCCCCACCTGACAGCCTGCTGGTGTTTGTTTTACTGCAAAATCTTTTCTTCTCCTGTGGTCACAAAGAAGCCAAAACACTTTCCAGAGGAGAAAAAAAAGCAGCACCCTGGCTTTCCACATCCAGCTTCATGAAAACTGTCCCTCTGCACTGGGCCATGTTAGCAAAGGCCTCTGTATGTATAGGAAGCACTTTTTGATGGGTGTAGGTGATCCTGCTCTGGCAGGGGGATTTGGACTAGATGATTGTTCAAGGTCCCTTCCAGCCCCTAACATTCTGTGAAGAGGTTCTGCGGCCAGTCTTTGTCACCCAAAGTGCAAATGTGGCCTTGTGCAGCCTGTCAGAGGTTTTCACCTTGGTGGAAAACTTCTCTCAGGCTGTGGATATCCACAGTGTTCTAGAGGTGGGCAGATTCAGATTGGATGTTAGGAAGAAGTTATGCCCCACGAAGGTGGTGAGAGACTGGCACAGGTTGCCCAGGGAGGTGGTGGAAGCCTCATCCCTGGTGGTTTTTGCAGCCAGGCTGGATGTGGCTGTGAGCAACCTGCTGTAGTGTGAGGTGTCCCTGGCCATGGCAGGGGTTGGATCTGGCTGATCCTTGAGGTCCCTTCCAACCCTGACAATTCTGTGATTCAGTGATTCTATGTAGACCTTTATAGTTTACAGCTGTTTGGCAAAAAGGTATTGAGGCAACTACACAATACATAGTGTCTGGACAAGCAGATTCCTTTTCTTAATATCATCAAAAACATCAGGGGAAGAATTAGATGCAGAAAAAGTTAAAAAAGAAAAGGAAACTCTCACTGAGAATCCAAATAAATGCAACTAAATCCTTCTGCACACACATTCCAAGCAGGCATCCAGAATCAACCAGCACCTCTCCCTGACTTACAGAATACAGAATTAACCAGGTTGGAAGAGACCTTCGAGATCATCGAGTCCAACCTATCACCCAGCACCATCTAATCAGCTAAACCATGGCACCAAGTGCCTCATCCAGGCTCTTCCTAAACACCTCCAGGGATGGTGACTCCACCACCTCCCTGGGCAGCACATCCCAATGGGCAATCACTCTTTCTGGGAAGAACTTCTTCCTAACATCCAGCCTAAACCTCCTCTGGCACAGCTTGAGACTGTGTCCTCTTGTTCTGGTGCTGCTTGCCTGGGAGAAGAGACCGACCCCCACCTGGTTACAACCTCCCTTCAGGGAGTTGTAGACAGCAAGAAGGTCTCCCCTGAGCCTCCTCTTCTCCAGGCTAAGCAACCCCAGCTCCCTCAGCCTCTCCTCACAGGGCTGTGCTCCAGACCCCTCCCCAGCTTTCTTGCCCTTCTCTGGACACCTTCCAGCAACTCAACATCTTTCCTAAACTGAGGAGCCCAGAACTGGACACAGGACTCAAGGTGTGGCCTAACCAGTGCTGAGCACAGGACAGAATCACCTCCCTGCTCCAGCTGGCCACACTGTTCCTGATGCAAGCCAAGATGTCATTTGCCTTCTTAGCCCCCTGGGCACACTGCTGGCTCATGTTCAGCCACAGTGGAAAGGTTTCAGCTCTTTCTGCACATCGTCTCTTGAGGGCTTGAACAACTGATGACTTTTCAGTTATCTGTAGTCCTCCCTCCTTGTTACCCTCATCAGAGGATGTTAGGGTTGGAAGGGACCTCTGGAGATCAAGTCCAACCCCCCTGCCTGAGCAGGAGCATAGAATCCAGCACAGGTCACACAGGAACACATCCAGATGGGTCTTGAAAGTCTCCAGAGAAGGAGACTCCACAACCTCTCTGGGCAGCCCACTCCAGTGCTCTGTGACTCTCACAGTAAAGAAGTTCCTGAAGAGTCATCACAGAGCAGAAACTTTTCCATCCTGATCACATATGTTTAAATGCTGCTGGAGGTGCCCAGGACCATGATAAGAGTGCTTGGGAGTCTTTCATGGGTGCCTGGGACTGCGGTGGAAGGGTCTCTGGGGCACCCAGGGTCATGCTGGGTTGCTCTTGGGGGTGTCCAGGACCATGCTGAGGAGTCCCAGAAGATCCCATGGGTGTGTAGGATCATGGTGAAGGTGAACCTTTAAATGTGAACCTGAACCACATGAAGAAAGCTGACACCAGTGGTGTAGCCATCCTTGGATCTCTCCTTGAGCAGGGCAGTGTCCTCTGTGGTGATTTTGGCTTCCCAGGAGTCCTGGGGCAGTAGGCAGCCTTTAACTCTTTCTAGAGCCTTTGTGAGTCTCAAAAAGACTGGCCAGCCTACTGTCAGTGCTGGGGATCAACTCTTCCTGAGAGTGGGCCTTAGTTCAGAGAGAGGGGCAGACAGAGAAGCCCAGCCTGCATCCTCACCTGGCTAACTGTGGATGTGGCAAAAAAAAGGAGGGAATGAGTCAAGAAGGATCAAGCTGTTCAGATACACCCAAAGCTTCAGGTAAATTTGACTGCAGGGCTTTATTGAGACTCAGCTGTTAGCATGCACAGTAACACTTCCAAGGATCTAGAGGCAAGTCCATTCCCTTACCCTCAGCACCTTGGCCTCCTGCTCACGTTAGTTCGCAAATAAATTGCATGTAATGCTTCCTTGCCTGTCTCTCTCAGAACATAGCCTGTATTCGAATCGTAGAACCATTGACTCATAGAACTGTCAGGGTTGGAAGGGACCTCAAGGGTCATCCAGTTGTAACCCCCTGCCATGGCCAGGGACACCTCACACTATAGCAGGTTGCCCAGAGCCACATCCAGCCTGGCTGCAAACACCTCCAGGGATGAGGCTTCCACCACCTCCCTGGGCAACCTGTGCCAGGCTCTCACCACCCTCATGGGGAAGAACTTCTTCCTAACATCCAATCTGAATTTACCCATTTCCAGTTTTTCTCCATCACCCCCAGTCCTGTCAGTCCCTGACACCCTCACAAGTCCCTCCCCAGCTCTCTTGTAGCCCACTTCAGATACTGCAAGGCCACAATTAGGTCTCCTTGGAGCCTTCTCTTCTCCAGACTGAACAACCCCAACTCTCTCAGTCTGTCTCCATAGCAGAGCAGCTCCAGCCCTCTGCTCATCCTCGTGGCCCTTCTCTGGACACCTTCCAGCACAAAACCTTTTAACTGTGGAGCTTATTTTACCATTATTATTATTATTACTATTATTATTATTTTATTTTAGTTATTTTTCCTGTTAAAAAGATCATAGTATCATAGAATCAGTCAGGGTTGGAAGGGACCACAAGGATCATCTAGTTCCAACCCCCCTGCCATGGGCAGGGACACCCCACACTAGATCAGGCTGGCCAGAGCCTCATCCAGCCTGGGCTTAAACACCTCCAGGGACGGGGCCTCAACCACCTCCCTGGACAACCCATTCCAGGGCTTCACCACTCTCATGGGGAAGAACTAACTGCTCACCTCCAGCCTGAATCTCCCCACCTCCAGCTTCATTCCGTTCCCCCTAGTCCTATCACTACCTGATAGCCTGAGAAGTCCCTCCCCAGCCTTCCTGTAGCCCCCTTCAGATACTGGAAGGGCACAATGAGGTCACCTCGGAGCCTTCTCCTCTCCAGACTGAACAGCCCCAACTCCCTCAGTCTGTCCTCACAGGAGAGCAGCTCCAGCCCTCTGCTCATCCTCGTGGCCCTTCTCTGGACACCTTCCAGCATGTCCATATCCCTCTTGTAATAGGGGCTACCTGCATTTGGTGTGAGGTTTTCATCTGGACTGTGCAGGAGAGGGGAATGCTTCACGTCACTCAGCCTGGAGCGCGGTTATCAGGGAGTCTGAGATGTCTTCACTGGATGCTGCAAAGGGCAATTTGATCTATGGGGCTAACATGCTGTGCAGCCAAGCCTGAGCCACCTGGCAGAGACATGACACAGGACCTCCACACCCCACCTCCCTTCTCCAAACCAGAGAGTGGCTGCATGTGCTCAGGGCTGCGTTTTCATGCAAAGACCACCCAACAGACACAATTTGCTTCTGCTACCTCTCCTCTTACAATTTTATACAATCTCTGGGGTGGTTGCAGCCTGGGAAAGTAAAAGGAACTACTGAAGGTCACTTCAGCTCTTGGGTAGGGATTGTTGTTGGTGGTTGGGTTTTGATTTTGGGGTTTTGCATGATTTTAACAAAAAGAAACAAGAGTAAGTGCTGCATGGGCAGCCCATTGAGAGCTGGCAAGTGCCTCATGGGGAACACCACTGTCTGAAGGGGGCCTGGTGTGGGACTTTTTAAGGTATCAGGGAGTGACAGGACTGGGGGGAATGGGTTCAAGCTAGAGGTGAGTAGAGGGTGGTGAGAGACTGGCACAGGTTGCCCAGGGAGGTGGTGGAAGCCTCATCCCTGGAGGTGTTTGCAGCCAGGCTGGATGTGGCTGTGAGCAACCTGCTGTAGTGTGAGGTGTCCCTGGCCATGGCAGGGGGTTGGAACTGGCTGATCCTTGAGGTCCCTTCCAACCCTGACAGTTCTGTGATTCTAACTACAGAGTACAACTTTGAGGCTCTTTTCCTGATGTACTCATGGTGACCATGGGAAGAAAGGGCCAGCTAGAGAACTTGAAAACCTGAGATGAAAGAGCTGTTTGGACAAACAGAGCTGGTGGCAGCCACAGGAGTGGTGGGAGGCTGAGTGAGGCAGACCTAAAGAATACAGAATTAACCAGGTTGGAAAAGACCTTTGAGATCAAGTCCAACCTATCACCCAGAACCATCTAATCAACTAAACCATGGCACCAAGTGCCTCATCCAGTCTCCTCTTAAACACCTCCAGTGATGGTGACTCCACCACCTCCCTGGGCAGCACATCCCAATGGCCAATCTCTCTGGGAAGAATCTCTTCCTAACATTCAGCCTAAACCTCCCCTGGGGCAGCTTGAGACTGTGTCCTCTTGATCTGTCCCTCCATCTAGACTCAGGAGAAAGGATGAGGGGTAGAAAATCCATGGAAGTCTCTGTAAGAGCTACTTCAAGCAGCTCTAGGAACACATCAAGCCTTATGCCTGTTATCTCCCCCATCTGTCTCTCCCTGTGGCCTCCTCAGGGTCAGTTTGTTTATCTGGGAGGTGGAAGGAGCTTTGTCCACAGCACACTGTCACAGCACTTGCCTTTTTTTTTTTTTGCTTGTTTGTTTGCTAGTGTTTAGCAAGGTGTTTAGTTAGCTTAGACTGCCTTTGGGGCACTTTTAGCAAATGAAATGTTTGCCTCTTGGTCACTTACTGGCAGGAAATGGCTGAGGCAGCATTAGTGGTCCTGTCAAAAATCGTGCCAATAAAAACAGAGGAGGAAAGTAGCAGGTTGAAAATAGAGATAGGCCCAAGCAAGCAGCTGGATCTATGCATCATGTGAGCCTGCATCACCACAGAGGGACTACACAGATGCCAGATGCTAAGCAGGCCCTGTGGCTGTTAAAACACAGGGCTACAGATGTGTTTCCCACCCGCTCCTGATGCCCAGAAAAAAACCTTCAGGTTTTACTCCTGTACATCTCTGAATTAGTCTCTTCACAGGTAGCAGAAGGACATTTCTCTAGCCAAAAAAACCAAACCCCAAAACCCACCAAACTTGTAGCTCTAATTGCTTCATTTCTTCCCTTGCAGGTTTGCAGCAGTTGCAATCATGGCAGGGCTATCAAGTGTTCTCTGTCCGCTGAGGGACAGGCAGGTGAAGGGTCTGCCTCTCAATTCTGCTGGCTTGTCATTTTTATCAGGCTGTGTCCTCCCCTTGGTCATTACAGGATAAGAAAGGCATTTTACTGTATTTTCTCAACCTTTAGCTTGTCCATCATCCCGTGGGCAGGCTGCAGCAGAGAAAGACAAGAGATAAAGCAAGGGGGGTGGGGGGAGGGCTGGCTCATGCCATCAGAAGGACCGCAGTAAGAAAAGAGGTGGAAGGTGTGGCTGCTTTGCAGGGGGATGTTAGAAGGTCAGGAAGGCCCTGGGTGATGACAGGGGAACGAGTCCAGGGAGAACAGAGCTGCAAAGTTTGCACAGGGACCCATGGGAGAAGGCTGTGGGCAACTGCCTCTTGTATTTGTCTTTAAAGGCAGCCATGAAAAGGAGTGGGGGATACATCTAAGTACAGTGCAGACAGGGGAAGAAGAGGGAGGCTCCTGTGGGCTGGTGTGAGAAGGGCAGATGGACCATCTCTAGGGATATTATGGGATGTGGCTGTTGCCAGATGTGCCTGCGCACTTACAACGTGCAAAATGGGAAGCTCCTAGTAGAGCCACAAGGCCTCAACTCTTGAAGGGAAAATGATGAGACTGGGTGCTTAGCACAGGGCTGACTGGCTACAGCCTGCCTGTCAGCCCCTGCAGCATGTGCCAGGTTCAGCCTGTGCCTGATCGCTGGCAAACTCCCTCTGTGTTAATTTAGAAGGAAGCAGTTGGGCCTGTGGGATGGTCTTCCCTGTCAGAATAAATACAGCAGCTCTGCCAGCCTGCTGGGAACACTCACCAGGGCACACACACACGCTTTGGGGCCACTTCATCCATGGTGGGTACCCTGGCTGGTAACACAGCTGCACTCTCCACCAGCTGTTGTGTGTCAGAGCCACATCAGGCACAAAATCACCTGCCCCAGGAGCTACCTCCAACATCCCTCACTGTGCTCTGGCAGCCCAAACTGCACCCATGCTTCAGCTATGGCTGATCCACAGAATCACAGAATTGTCAGGGTTGGAAGGGACCTCAAGGATCAGCCAGTTCCAACCCCCCTGCCATGGCCAGGGACACCTCACACTACAGCAGGTTGCCCAGAGCCACATCCAGCCTGGCTGCAAAAACCACCAGGGATGAGGCTTCCACCACCTCCCTGGGCAACCTGTGCCAGTGTCTCACCACCCTCATGGGGAAGAACTTCTTCCTAACATCCAGACTGAATCTACCCATTTCTAGTTTTGCTCCATTCCCCCTAGTCCTGTAAGGAAAGTTGTTGCAAATCACACAAACAGTCTTAGCAAGACCAGCACCTCACTGGAAGGAGAAGGCTGTGCAAGGTCCTGCACCTTGAGTGGGGAGCAATGCCCAGTATCAGTACAGGCTAGGGGATGGAGAGATTGAGTGCAGATGTGTGGAGAAGGATCTGGGGGCACTGGTGGATGAAAAGCTGGATGTGAGCTGGCAATGTGTGCTGGCAGCCCAGAAAGCAAATCTGTCCTGGGCTGCATCCAAAAAAAGTGTGGCCAAGCAGGTCAAAGTGATTCTGCCCCTCTGCTCTCCTCTGGTGAGCCTCCTCTGGAGTACTGTGTCCAGCTCTGGAGTCCTCAGCACAAGAAAACCATGGACCTGTTGGAGCAGGTTCAGAGAAGGGCCACAAAAATGATCAGAGGGCTGGAACACCTCCCCCGTGAAGCAAGGCTGAGAGCAGTGGGGTTGTTCGGTCCGGAGAAGAGAAGGGTCCAGAGAGACCTTACTGGGTCTGTAAGAAAGATGGAGACAGTCTGTTTTGTCAGGGTCTGTTGCAACAGGGCCAGGCACAACGATTTTAAGCTAAAAAGAGCGTAGATTTAGACTAGATATAAGGAGGAAATGTTTTACAGTGAGGGCGGTGAGACAGTGGCCCAGGCTGCCCTGAGAGGGGGTTGATGTCCCCATCCCTGGAAACATACACGGTCAGGTTGGACAGGGCTCTGAACCCGATCGTTAAAGATGTCCCTGCTCACTGCAGGGCACGTGGACGAGATGAGCTTTAAAGGCCTTTTCCAACCCAAACCATTCGGATTCTAAGGTTAGAATCCGCCTTTCCGAAGTCCTCTTTGGAGCAGAACCGCATTCCTCCTCCCCCGGCGCCGTCTCTCCCGCAGCCAGCAGCGGCGGCGGCCCGCCTGGGGGCGGGGCTTGCGTGAGGGGGCGTGGCCCCGCAGGTGAGCCGAGCCGCGCGCCGCGCCCCGCCCGCGCGCCCGCGCCGTGGAGCAGAGGAGCCCCCTGCCGGCCCGGGCGGGAGGTGCCGCTCCTGAACTCCCGAGCGGCGCCAACAACGTGAGGCGACATCAGAAACAGAATCACAGAAAACATGCGGTGAGAAGAAACTTCCAAGCGCATCCAGTCCAACCCCTGACCCAGCACTGACGGGCCAACACTAACCCATGTCCCTAAGCACCACACGCTGCTTGAACACCTCCAGGGATGGGGACTCCAGCACTGCCCTGGGCAGACCATTCCAGTGGCTGAGAACCCTCTCTGGGAAGAAATATCTCCTAGCATCCAGCCTGAACCTCCCCTGCTGCAGCTTGGAACCAATTCCCTCTGCTCCTGTCCCTTGCCACCAAGGAGCAGAGGCTGCCCCCTCCTCACTCCAACCTCCCTTCAGGGAGCTGTAGAGAACAATGAGGTCTCCCCTCAGCCTCCTCTTCTCCAGCCTGAACACCCCCGCTCCCTCAGCCCCTCCTTATAGCCCAGGTGCTCCAGACCCTTCCCCAGCCTCATTGCTCTTCTCTGGACAGGCTCCAGCCCCTCAATGTCCTTCCTGTAGTGAGGGTCCCAGAGCTGAACACAACACTCAAGGTGTGGCCTCAGCAGCACTGTGCACAGGAGGATGGTCACCTCCTGTCCCTGCTGGCCACGGTGTTTCTGATCCAAGCCAGGATGCCATTGGCTTTCTTGGCTACCTGGGCACACTCTTGGCTCACATTTTATCAACTGTCAATCAAAACCCCAAAAACCCCCTCTCCGACTCACAGCTTTCCAACCATACATCCCCAGGTCTGTAGCTTGCCATGGGGTTCTGGTGACCCAGGTGGAGGACCTGGCACTTGGCCTTGTTACAAGTCCTACAGTTAGCCTTAGGGGGCCTGGACCCCCACACTGTGCCTCCTTAGCGCTGGCTGTAAAGGGGTAAACCCCTGCACATCCCCCAAACCCCCAGACTCAAGGATATGCTAAACATTTTCGCCATTAAACCCTTTCCACCCTAGAACACTGTCTAGATGTCTCTCACAGCCCCCTCGCCAACTCTCGGAAAGGGGAGAAAGGCAAAAGCATCCTCACAGTTAAAAAGAAGGGACTGACAGACCCCAGTGATGCAATTTGGCCAGCCTGATTTCAGCAACTGGAGGTGCTCAAATCTGTATACTGGCAAGTGGTTGTATCTTTAAAAGCTCATATATCTGCATTATCCAATACTCTATAGGCAGAAACCACAGCAAATAGGTTTTTTTGCTGCCAGGAGCCTTTGTGGGTAGCTGAGAAATGTTCTGGTGGTTGTCATTTGAAAGATGTTTGTCTCTCTCAGTGCCTACCATGCTTCTCAGCAGCAGCCCAGAGACATCAGGGTTGGAGGTCTCTGCTCTGTAAACAGGTGTGGAAGTGTCAGGGTTGGAAGGATCGTTTAGCTCCAACCCCGCTGCCATGGGCAGGGACACCTCACACTAGATCAGGCTGCCCAGAGCCACATCCAGCCTGGCCTTAAAAACCTCCAGGGATGAAGCTGCCATCACCTCCCTGGGTAACCTGTGCCAGTGTCTCACCGCCCTCATGGGGAAGAACTTCTTCCTACCATCCCATCTCAATCTACCTATTTCTAGTTTTGCTCCATTCCCCCTAGTCTCATCACTCCCTGACACCCTAAAAAGTCCCTCCCCAGCTTTCTGGTAGTCCCCTTCAGATACTGGCATGCCACAATAAGGTCTCCTCAGAGCCTGCTCTTCTCCAGACTGAACAACCCCAACTCTCTGAGTCTGGCTCCATAGCAAAGGTGCTCCAGTCAAGGAGGAGTAATTCAGTGTAGCTGTAACTGGCTCCCATGTGCTCCTGGAAGAAGGTCTGAAGCTCAGCTCTACAGTGAGCTAAATACTTTCAGCAATGTCTCCAAGGCCAGAATAAACTTTGCCAGTGCAGGAGAATCATAGAATCATAGAATCAGTCAGGGTTGGAAGGGACCACAAGGATCATCTAGTTCCAACCCGCCTGCCATGGGCAGGGACACCCCACACTAGATCAGGCTGGCCACAGCCTCATCCAGCCTGGTCTCAACCACCTCCCTGGACAACCCATTCCAGGGCTTCACCACTCTCATGGGGAAGAACTTCCTCCTCACATCTAGCCTGAATCTCCCTATTTCCAGCTTCATTCCATTCCCCCTAGTCCTATCACTACCTGAGATCCTGAGAAGTCCCTCCCCAGCCTTCCTGTAGCCCCCTTCAGATACTGGAAGGCCACAATGAGGTCACCTCGGAGCCTTCTCCTCTCCAGACTGAACAGCCCCAACTCCTTCAGTCTGTCCTCATAGGAGAGGTGCTCCAGCCCTCTGATCATCCTCGTGGCCCTTCTCTGGACACGCTCCAGCACGTCCACATCCCTCCTGTAATAGGGGCTCCAGAACTGGAGGCAGTACTCCAGGTGGGGTCTCACCAGAGCTGAGTAGAGGGGAAGAAGCACCTCCCTTGACCTGCTGGCCACACTTCTCCTGATGCAGCCCAGGAGCTGATTGGCTTTCCGGGCTGCAAGTGCACACTGAGAGCTCCTGTTGAGCTTCTCCTCCACCAGCACCCCCAAGTCTCTCTCCTCAGGGCTGCTCTCCAGCCAGTCCCTGCCCAGCCTGCATTTGTGCCTGGGATTGCCTCGACCCAGATGCAGGACCCTGCACTTGGTCTTGTTGAAGCTCATGAGGTTGGCTTGTGCCCACCTCTCCAGCCTGTCAAGGTCCCTCTGGATGGAATCCCTTCCCTCCAGCATGTCCACTGCACCACACAGCTTGGTGTCATCAGCAAACTTGCTGAGGGTGCACTCGATGCCACTGTCCATGGCACCCACAGAGATGTTGAACAAGCCTGGTCCCAGGACTGATCCCTGAGGGACTCTGCTTGTCCCTGTCCTCCCCTGGGACATGGACCATTGACAGCCACTCTTTGGGTGCAGCCATCAAGCCAGTTCTGTATCCATCTAGTGGTCACCCATCAGACCCATGTGTCACCAGCCTGGAGACCAGGAGGTGGTGCGGGACAGCGCCGAAGGCTTTGCTCAGGGCCAGGCAAACGACATCAGTTGCTCTCCCCTCATCTATTAATGTTGTGACCTGTTCAGAGAAGGCCACCAGGTCTGTCAGGCAGGATTTGCCCTTGGCAAAGCCATGCTGACTGTTCCCAGTCACCTCTTCACTGTTCTTCTGAGTCAGTAGTGCCTCCAGGAGGATCTGCTCCATGATCTTTCCAGGCACAGAGGTGAGACTGCCTGGCCTGGAGTTCCCTGGTTCCTCCTTCTCACCCTTTTTGCAGATGGGAGCAATGTTTCCCCTTGTCCAGCCTGTGGGGACTGCCCCAGGCTGCCATGGCTTTTGGAATAGGCTAGAGAGGGGTTTAGCAACCTCATCTGCCAGCTCTCTCAGCACCCGTGGGTGTATCCCGTCGGGTCCCATGGACTTGAACACTTTCAGGTTCTTCAGGTGATCACCAACCTGATCTTCACTTACCATGGGCAGTTCTTCCTCCCCGTCCCTGGCATCGTCTGCCATGACACCAGGAGTGTGGCTGGAGGCCCTTGCAGTGAAGACTGAGGTAAAGAAGTGATTGAGTACCTCGGCCTTTTCCACATCACTTGTGACTAATTCACCACTTTCCTTTCTGAGGGGGCCCACACCTTCCCTGGGCTTCATCTTGCCATTAACATACCTATAGAAATTCTTAGTGCTCCCTTTAACCCCCCTGGCTAGATTCACTTCAAACTCTGCTTTGGCTTTCCTAACCAGGCCTCTTGCTGCTCGGGCAGCTTCCTTATCTCCCCCTGTTCTATCTGTCCTTCATTCCACTTCCTGTAGAGTTTCTTTTTAAGTAATACTGTGTCCAGCAGCTCCTTGTTCGTCCAGGCAGGCCTCCTAGCATTCCTTCCTGCTTTTCTCCTTGTAGGTATACATAGCTCCTGGACACAGAGGAGGTGGTCCTTGAATACTGACCAGCTGTCCTGGGTCCCTCTTCCCTCCAGGGCTTCATCCCACGACACTTTGGCTAGCAGATCCCTGCAGCGATCGAAGTCTGCACGCCTAAAGTCTGGGGTCGTAAGCTTAGAATAGGTCCTCCTGATTGCCCTGAGGATATTAAATTCAACTGCTTCATGGTCACTGCAGCCAAGGCCGTCTCTGAGCCTCACATTCGTTGCCAGCCCTTCCCTGTTGGTGAGAACAAGGTCCAGCGTAGCACCTTTTCTTGTTGGTTCCTCTACCATTTGGAGGAGGAAGTTGTCTTCCATGCAGTCCAGGAACATCCTGGATTGCTGATGCCTTGCTGTGTTGTCCCTCCAGCAGATGTCAGGGTGGTTGAAATCCCCCATGAGGACCAGGGCTTGTGACCTGGAAGCCTCTTCTATTTGCCTGTGGAGGGCCTCATCTGCTTGGTTCTGCTGGTCAGGTGGCCTGTAGGAGACCCCCACAGTAATATCTCCTTCCCCTGTCTTGCCTTTAATTCTAACCCATAAACTCTCAACCAACTCATCATGCCTCCCCAGGTGGAGTTCTGCTGATTCCAGCTGGTTGTTGACATAGAGGGCAACACCTCCTCCTCTCCTTCCCTGCCTGTCCTTCCTAAAGAGCTCATACCCGTCTATCCCTACATTCCCACCAAGTTTCGGTGATGCCCACTATGTCATGGCGTCCCAGCATCACGGTGGCCCTTAACTCATCCTGTTTGTTGCCCAAGCTGCGTGCATTTGCATAGAAGCACTTCAGCTGGGCTGGCCCTGTCGTCCTCCTGTGCCAACTCCCCTTGGTTTCCTCAGGGTGTCCTGGTGCATCATTCGTAGCTTGCCTCAGGGCAGCAAGTGGAGAGCCCTTACCAGCTCTCCATCCCTCTGCCTCAGGTGAGCTGCCCCTCTGTTGGTCACAGGCCAGCAGGAGACTATTAACCCCTCCCCCGCTTCAAATCTAGTTTAAAGCCCGGTCTATGAGCCCTGCCAATTCCTGCCCCAGGATCCTTTTCCCCCTCTGAGACAAGTGTGTCCCATAAGTTGTTTTCAGCTCTGCTGCCTTGAAAACCAAACCATGATTGTAGAACCCAAATCCCTGTCGATGGCACCAGCCCCGGAGAAGCTGCAATCACTTTGGAAAAACTAAAGGGATCCTGCCAAGTTTGGGAAATGATGTAAAATAAACAGTAGGTAATTCAATTAAGGCAAAGGCACTTAGGGAGGAATCACCGTCTGTACAAGAGAAGAGCCCTGAGCTGCCAGTGCTTCACTAGCTTAGCAGAAAAGACTCTGGGTGTTCAAGCAGGTCAAAACTAAATTGTGGTTGGAGTTCATGGCAATGGAAGCATAAAACCAAACAATTTGACTGTTTGTCTCAAGTCATAGGTGTTAAGCCTGCCATATCACAGGAATCTTAAGCCTAGCCAGAAACCAAACATTGTTTTGTCTCCATGGACATAAAGTGAACCTTTTGCTTCCCTCATAGGATCAGAGGATCATTGGATGTTACGAGTTGGAAGGGACTTTCGAAGATCATGAAGTCCAACCCCCTGCCAGAGCAGGGCCACAGAATCCAGCACAGGTCACACAGGAACACATCCACATGGGTCTGGAAAGTCTCCAGAGGAGACTCCACAACCTCTCTGGGCAGCCTGTTCCAGTGCTCTGGGACACTCACTGTGAAGGAGCTCTTCCTCATGTTGAGGTGGAACCTCCTGTGCTGTAATTTCTGTCCATTGCCCCTTATCCTAACACAGGGTGCAGCTGAGCAGAGCCTGTCCCTTCCTTCCTGACCCCCAGCCCTCAGATATTTATAAACATTTATTAAATGCCCTCTCAGTCTTCTCTTCTCCAGACTTAAAAACCCCCAGGGCTCTCAGCCTCAACTCACAGGGCCCCTCAGGTCTAGAAGGGCCTCAGCTGAATAGTGTCCCTCACAGCAGGAAAGGGGGAGCCCCAGGGGCACTGTCTTTTGAAGAGCAAGAAAATCATCAGCATTTGAGAAAACTTTTTTGACCTATAGGAAAGGGATCACAAGACTTGGGTTTGAATAGAAAAGACTGATCAAAGGCAGAGCTGTAGTTAGCAGGGGCAAAAGCTGCAGTGAAGATCCTTCAGACGTGCACTGTGGGCAGGAGCTGTAACCACCTTAGACTGGAGCCATGCTGTATGCTGGGAAACCTCACTTTAAGGACTGGGATACAGGGGACTGGAGCAGCCTTACCCACAGAACCAAGAGGCTCCTGATACTGGAGTGGTAAGGGTGTGTGCCCTGTTCTGTGATTTGGGGGAATAGAATAGAATAGAATAGAATAGAATAGAATAGAATAGAATAGACCAGACCAGGTTGGAAGAGACCTTCAAGATCATCATGTCCAACCCATCACCCAACGCCATCTAATCAATCAAACCATGGCACCAAGCACCCCATCAAGTCTCCTCCTAAACACCTCCAATGATGGTGACTCCACCACCTCCTCGGGCAGCCCATTCCAATGGGCAGTCACTCTCTCTGTGTAGAATTTCTTCCTAACATGCAGTCTAATTCTCCCCTGGTGCAAAATAGGTTAGAAAAACCCTTGTCTCGCCTGGTGTAACTCCCTATTCTCTCATGCCCGATTTCGCACGCCTCTCCTTTGCGTGGCTGTTCGAGCCTCTTTCCCCACCACACTCGGCCAGCCTCGCTGCTGCTCCCGACACCTGCTTCTGCAACCGCTCACCTTTCCCAACTTTCTCTCCCAGGTCTCCCCAGCCTGTGACCCTTTGCTAAGAAGCGGACACGACACTGCACCCCTGCAGCACCCTTCCCCAGGTCCGTGAACGCGGCGCCCTGCCCGGGTCGGACCCCTCCTGCTCCGCCCCCGCCCGGTTCGGGGCGCGGGCAGCCAGCCCTCGGTCGCGTCCCAGCTCCCTCCGCCCCGGTCCCGCCCCGCCGGGCCCCGCGCCTTCCTGGGAGCTGTAGTCCGGGAACTACGAGCCCCGGCGTGCCCCGCCGCCGGCCCCGGCACCAGAGCGGGCGCAGCATGGCGCTGCGCAGCTGCCTGCGAGCCGGCCCGGGGCTGCTGCGCGCCGCTGGGCTGCGGCGGCCGCCTGCCCGCGGGGGCTGCGCCGGGGTCCGGGTGAGCGGGGGCGGCGCCGGGGGCGAGGGCCCGGGCTCGCCGGCCGCGTCCTTGCCGCGGGCCAGGAAGGGCAGCGGTGGCCGGGGGCTGGGCGCGGGAGGGAGGGGGCCGGGCGCGGGGCGGTGGGTGACCGTCCCCTGCGCTCGCCTTGCAGTCGCCGGCCTTCGGGTTCCTCTTCGACGTGGACGGGGTGCTGGTGAGGGGCAGCCAGGCGGTGCCCGCCGCCCGCCAGGCCTTCCAGAGGCTGGCGGACAGCAGCGGGCGGCTCCGGGTGCCGGTCGTCTTCCTGACCAACGCCGGCAACTGCCTGAGGTCGGCCAAGGCCCGAGAGCTCTCCCAGGCGCTAGAGCTGCAGGTAAGGGCGGCGGCAGCACCGCGCCCCGGAGGGGCACCGCCGGGCGAGGGGACGACGGCTCGGTCCGAACCCATGCCGCTGGGAAGCAGCTTCATCGCGGCGCCCCTTTTGTGGAGGGACCAGGAGAGGAGGGAGGAGGGAGGTACCCACACAGCGCTGTTTTCTCGGGAGCGGTGAAGGGATCGGGGTGGCAGCAGCTGCGGTTAGGGATGCGACCCGACTGCAGGAAGAAAGTGGGGGAATATTCCCTGCGGATCTCCCGTCAGCCTCTCCTTCCCGCAGGTGTCTCCGGAGCAGGTGATCCTGTCCCACAGCCCCCTGCGCCTCTTCAGCCAGTTCCACCACAGGTGCATGCTGGTGGCCGGGCAGGGGCCCGTGGAGGAGAATGCCCAGGAGTATCCTTTGCTGTGTGTCTCTTGACACCCCTCTGCAGCTTCCCAGCTAAAACTGCTGCTCCTGCCCGGCCCCTGCCCGTGTTGGTCACTCAGTCAGCTTGTGGAAGTGTGAGAAGACAGAAAAGTTACTGATCTCATCTTATGGGGAGGCACTCTCATGGGGAAGCTCACATGTAAGCGCTCACTGTTGAGAGCTGTTTTGATTACCTCCTGGCTGTCCTCAGTCTGTGCTTGACTTCTCACATGGATTATCTCTCCTGTGAGCTGCATTGCTGTTCCTGCTGGTGAGATGTCACCATGAGGACTCCTTCATCTTGGGCCTCTCTTTTGAGATAACATTGCACTCTTTCCTTCTCTCATAGCAGAGTCCACTATGGGTCACTGCCAGAGCTGAAGCTTTCCCCGGGAATCTGACGGCGGTTGAAAGAATGCAAATGTCATTTAAGCCAAAGGGTCTCAGTACAGGGACTTGGTCTAAATGACAATTCCACATACATAATGCCTGGCTGAGACAATGACATAGCAGGTCTCACATGTCCTGTGGCTGCAGGGAGATAAGATCTATCTACAGGGCTTGCAACATTTCAACCTGTACAGACACAGGATCACATTGGACTTCATCTGGTACAAAACCTTGGCCTCCCTTTATGTTACTCAAGGGTCAGTAGGGTGAGCTAAGGGCAAGGTGCTCTGCAAGCCAGTGTAGCACATCCTGCACTTGCAGAGTTTTATCAGTACAGACCATTTCCTTTTCACCTGCTGAGCTGAAGAAAGCTTCATTGATTCTGTTTCTTGCCAAGAGGTCTGTGCTGCCCAGAGCCAAAACCTTAAGTCTCCCAATGCACATCTCTTCTGTCCTGGAGCACCCTCTGTTTTCCTTTGCCTGTTTCCAGGGATTGCTGTTTAGAAAGTAAATCATCCCAGTCTGGGATTTTTATGTAACCTTTAGGGCTACCTTTAGGTTGAAGCAGAGCATGCAGTTTGACTGGTTATGCATTACCAGGTTAAATACTGCCTTGCTACTAGCTCTTACATTTCTTAATCCAGTAGATGCTTTTGCAAGTAATGTGGAAAAAACCAAACAACACAACCAAAATGCAGCAGTCTCCACAGCTTTCCTTGATGGTCTGAAACAGCCTGGGGTTCAAGCATGTGGTCACCATGGAGGCACTGCGAAAGGCATATCCACTGCTAGATATGGTGGACCACAGCCGGAGGCCAAAGGAGTTGGTAATTTCTTGATGCATCTGTAGAATGGGGTGGGGGGTGGGGGGTCTGGGGTGGTGGTGCTTACTGTGTGTGCCCTGGGGTGGAGAAACTGCAGAGGCACAAAGCAGACAGCTGCTAGTGCCCTTCTGTAGCGAGAGCCTGGGACTGGTACTGGGCAGCCAGCATTGCTCTGTACTTTCCAGTGTTGGCTCTTGCAGGAAGGGCGGTGGCTTTCCCTCTCCTTTCTCATGCCACCCCTGTCTTTTGTTGCTGTTCCTTGCAGTGAGTGGTGAGGTGGTTTGGTTAACATCTCTGAGACAGGAATGCAAGATCCATGAAATCCAATCTGGGATGGAAGAGTGGGGGAAATATTTCTTCCAGGATTCTAGGTGACCTTGTCCTGCCTCTTTATGGAACTGCCTTGGCAGGTTCAAAGGAAGCTGTTTTAGTTTTGTTTTGGAGATTGCATTAAGCTTTGCATTGCTAACCCAGCCTTCATTTTTCTCTGGCAGCCACCTCCAACCACTGGCTTCCCCACTATAGAAGGTAAGCAAGAGCCTTTGTTTACTTCTGAACAGCAAGCAGGATTAACAGCAAGGCCAGCCAGCTGGGATGGGAGCTAACGATGTGCTGGCAGCTCCTTGGTATCCACAGGCAGCTCATTCAGAGGATACAGTCAGGCAGCCTTGCTTCCCTCATACAGTATGAAGCACAGGCTTGCTAAGAGCAAAGCCAACTGTTCTCTGTGCCATGTTCCCATATCTGGAATCAATGTAGCATGTGGTGTAGTGATGTGCAGGCTGGAGCCTGCACCAGCCATGTTCCAATGGTAGCTGCATTCACCAGGCATCCCAGCAGAGCAGTGGTTCTGCTAGTGGGTGGCTCATGCTGGTGGGTCCTCTGCTATGCTGTCCTACACTTGGATCCTATGAGTTTCCAAGCATCTCTTGAACTCTTCCAGGGGTGGTTCTCTTTGGTGAGCCAGTGAGGTGGGAAACAAGCCTGCAACTTATTATTGATGTACTCTTGAGCAACGGGAGCCCTGGGGCAGAGCTGCAAGACATACCATACCCCCATCTGCCTGTCCTTGCCTGCAACATGGACCTCCTGTGGATGGCTGAAGCAAAGATGCCCAGGTGAAAAGCATGTGTGGTATTTGGTTTAGGCTACTTCATAGAGCCCTCCTGCAGATGGTGTCTTCTTACTACATTTTTTTAGTGTTAAAGAGCTTGACTGTATGGCATAAGTAGCATAGATATACCACTGCCTATGGGTGGGTAGATACTGTGGGTAGATCACCCTCACAGTAAAGAAGTTTTTCCTCATGTTGAGGTGGAACCTCCAGTGTTTTAGCTTATGTCCATTATTCCGTGTTCTGTTGCTGGGTGCCACTGAAAAGAGCCTCTCCCCTTCCTCTTGACACCCACCCCTCAGATACTTACAGGCATTGATCAGATCCCCTCTCAGCCTTCTCTTCTCCAGACTAAACAGCCCCAGGGTTCTCAGTCTTTCTTCATAGGAGAGATGTTCAGGGGCCTTAATTATCCTCATAGCTCTTTGGACTCTCTCCAGTAGATCCCAAGAAAAACTGGGGAGCTCAAAACTGGATGCAGTATTCCAGGTGTGCCGCAGATAAAAGCTGGCTACCACACAGGTGAATGATACACATCCAAACTAGGTGGTACCCTGGTTACAGGAGATGCTCCTCCTCACTGAGGAGTGTTTGCTGCTTGAGAGGTGTGACATGGTCTGGGTTAGTGCCATAGTCTGGTCACTGTGGTGGTGTTTAGTCATGGGCTGGGCTTGATCTCAGAGATCATAGAATCATAGAATTAATAAGGTTGGAAAAAACCTCAGAAATCATCAAGTCCAACCTATCACCCAACACCTCCTGACTAACTGAACCGTGGCCCCAAGTGCCACGTCCAGTCCCCCTCTTGAACACCTCCAGGGATGGTGACTCCACCACCTCCCTGGGCAGCACATCCCAATGGCCAATTACTCTTTCTGGGAAGAACTTTCTCCTCACCTCCAGCCTAAACCTCCCCTGGCACAGCTTGAGACTGTGTGAGTCTCAAGCTGTGCCAGGGAAAGTTTAGGCTGGAGGTGCGGAGAAAGTTCTTCACCAAGAGAGTCATTCGCCATTGGGATGTGCTGCCCAGGGAGGTGGTGGAGTCACCATCCCTGGAGGTGTTCAAGAGGGGACTGGACGTGGCACTTGGGGCCATGGTCTAGTCATGAGGTCTGTGGTGACAGGTTGGACTCGATGATCTTCGAGGTCTCTTCCAACCTTGGCAATACTGTGATACTGTGGTACTGTGTCCTCTTGTTCTGGTGCTGGGTGCCTGGGAGAAGAGACCAACCCCCACCTGGCTACAACCTCCCTTCAGGGAGTTGGAGAGAGCAAGAAGGTCTCCCCTGAGCCTCCTCTTCTCCAGGCTAAGCAACCCCAGCTCCCTCAGCCTCTCCTCACAGGAATTGTGCTCAAGGCCTCTCCCCAGCCCCATTGCCCTTCTCTGGACACATTCAAGTGTCTCAACGTCCTTCTTAAATTGAGGAGCCCAGAACTGGACACAGGACTCAAGGTGTGGCCTAACCAGTGCTAAGCACAGGGCACAATGACTTCCCTGCTCCTGCTGGCCACACTACTCTTGATGCAGGCCAGGATGCCATTGGCCTTCTTAGCCACCTGGGTCTATTCCAGCCTCAATAATTCAGTGACCTGGGTATATTGATGACCTTCCTTCTGGAGCAGGTTTGGCCATGGCACTTTCCTGCTGTGCTTGGAGAGCATCTACAAGAAAGTGACCGGCCGGGAGCTGAAGTACGAGGCCTTGCTTGGCAAACCCAGCACGGTGACCTACCGCTACGCCGAGTACTTGATAAAGGAGCAAGCCCAGAAACAGGGCTGGGCCTCCCCCATCCGCCGCCTCTATGCCATTGGGTAAGAGACTCTCGCTTTCCTTAAGGGAAGTCTGCAGCTCCTTAAGTGTTTGGGTGTTTGGGTTTTGGGGGTTTTGTGTGTTTATTTTAATGGAGATTTCTAAAATGAATACTGAAACCACCTTGGCATCTCTGGAGCTTCATATGCTGGAAGAGAGGCTTGCTGGGTGTTTGCAGCCTGCCCTTCTGCAGGGCCCCATCAGCCTAGCCAAGCTGTTGCTGTAGGATGCAGGCCTCATGTAGCATGACTGGATTAAAGAAACATTAAGAGACCCAGATGTAGTACCATTAGCCCAGCTACACCAAACACTTGGGGACTGTAGGGAATACATTAACAGTAACTGCTTCAGGTGCTTTGAATACATCTTGTCCCTTTTAAAAGCTGAGGCAGGTGGCCTTCACCACAGCTGAACAGGACACACCAGCAGGTGGATCCACTGTCCTTGACTGGGTGGCTTTCTCTTGATGTTAGCAAGTATCTTTCACCCCTTCCTCCCTTAAAGTCTACCAGTGCCAGAACTTGATTCACAGGCCTCTTCCTCAATTCTGTTCCATACTGTAACCTTATGCAGGGATAACCCCTTGTCTCCATGCTGTGACCTTGTCCAGGGATAACCCCTTGTCTCCATGCTGTGACCTTGTCCAGGGATAACCCCATGTCTGATGTCTATGGGGCAAACCTCTACAACAACTACCTCAAGTCAGCTCAGCGGAGCCAGGCGCCGGCTGGGGTGAAGAGGAGCCCGGAGGCAGCCAGTGCCCAGAGCCGGCTGAGGGAGAGCTGCGAGGGCTCAGTGGAGAGCTGTGAGTCTATCCTGGTCTGCACTGGGGTCTACCGCCACGAGGCAGCTGCTCCCAGGGCGAGGCAGGAGGGCACAGCGGAGGCTGTGTTCCACGGCCATCGGGACTTCTGCTTCGACCCCGGCCTGGTGCAGGCTTCTCACATAGTGCAGGATGTGAATGATGCTGTGCAGCTTGCTTTCAAGAAGGAGGACTGGAGCTAGGGTTAAGACAGGTGTGCCTCAAGTTCTACCATCAGGGATTCTATGTACTGGAGAGGGAAGAGGGAAAGAACAGGGAGAGTGCTGGAGTGATCTCCTAATCTAGCCAAGGTTGTCTCAGCACTAGGAGCCCCTGGATTTGGATACCCCTGTGCAATCCTGACAGCTGACAGCGGGCTTTCCACTGTGAATGTACATTGCTGCCATCAATAACTGAGCCACAATGGAAACAGGGTAGAAGGAGAGGGCTTGTCCCAGCAATCCTAGTTTTGTTCAGCTGTCAGAGTTCGTTCTTTCCCACCTTTCATACATGAAGATCAGGGAAGTCCACCCTCCAGATCCTCATGATGTGTTTGAGGATGAAACTCTTCCCTGCACAAGAGCTTCTACCAGCCGTGCACCATGCATACACTGCACTATTTGTCCAGTCTGTGATGTGAGTGCACCAGAAGCTGTGTTGTCAGGTGGTGCTGTGCTAAGGGGTGGCTTTAAGTCTTAACATTCTCCTTATGAAGAGTAAGTGCCTATGGACTTCAACAAATTCCCTTTGTTCAGGGTGGGGTTTGCCACTGCATCACCATTACTCAAAGTCTCAAAGTCCCAGTTTGCAGTCCTCCAGCAGCTATGGAGAGGGAGTGCCCCTCAAAGGAAGCTGCAGTAGCCAGAGCCACTTGCTACAGGGCAAGGGGAAAGTCACATTATTCCCTGCCCCCTGATTAGCATTCTGTGAGTGCCTCTGCCTTGTCACATCCCACTGGGGAGCCAGCAGTCTGCTCTCAGTCGCGGAGGAAACCATGACCGAGTCTGAATTTCCAAAGCTGGCTTTACCCAAACCACAGTGCTGCAGCAGGAGGCTGTTTCAGTGCCCAGCCTGACCCCAAACTGTTAAAAGGAGCATCCTCCTGCTTCAGATGGTGCAGGTTTCAAAGAGGGACCCCTCTTTGGAACAAGGACCAGTTAGGAGGAGTCACAGCCCACCTCTGCTCCTTCCCTGCATGCAAGATTGAAAGAGATCATCAAGCCAGGATGGGACCTGAGCCCCAAATCCTCAGTTTCATCTTTAAGAATACAAATGTGTCCACCCTTCACTTCCTTTTTCCCCCTGTTCCCTTGTGTGGTTGCAGCACAGGGATATCACGTACATTCTCATCCCTGTTCTCTCCTCTTCCTTTATCATGCTGGCAGAGTCCCCACAGCTGGGACTTGCCCGCCCAGGGACATTTCCGTATCTCTCTGACATGCCTTCTGTTGCCTCGCTTCTCCTAGTTTGGACTGTCCAGAAAAAGATTGAGACCCATGTCAGGCACTGCTTGAGACACCCCATGTGAAAGACTGGCTCAGCAAAGAGTGTCTTAATTCTAGAGGAGCACTGTGATTTTTAGAAGCACAAAACAGTCTGTGATGGAAAAGCCTTTGGCGCCAACACAGCTGAGCCGCTGGTCCTGGTTAGCTCACACCACAGAGAGAGATCAGAGATAGGTCTGCCCTGCCTCCCTCTTCCTTCCTGCTTCACCAGGCAGCTTCATACACAGGGTACAGACAAGATGTTCTGCACAGAAGTCTGAGTTGTTCTTAATTCAGATCTCAGCATCCATTTGCATAGGTATTCTGCCTCAACAGCTCTCCAGCTTCTCCATACTGATGGTAGGTACTTGCCTGCAGAAATGCTGAGGTCTGTCCATCGGTGTGTGCAGTAACCTTTGGCAGAGCTCCTTCTCCTGAAGGCCGTGATGCCAGGTACTCAAAGACCAGGTGCTGCTGAACCAGCCTTCCCTGAGGGGTGTAGTGCTGCTAACTCAGCTCTCCCAGGTGGAGCCAAGTGCACTGGCTGCTGCCTTGATGATGTCAGAGGCTTTGTGGAAGGAACACACATGAGAATTTTGAGAAACCACAAGCAGTTTGTGATTTCACATCAGCATGCATGGCACATCTCAGCCAGAAAGGGAGGTAGGGAGCAAGATGAAGGAGGTAGCACCTCCTGCAAGAAAGGAAGAGGTTTGCATTTGCATGAAGGATGAGCCAAGCATCTCTGTCTTGGGAATAGCAGTGGAGGTGAGCTGACTGATGTGAATCTCTTCAGAGTCCAAACCTGCCTTCAGCGCCAGATCTGTTTCTTTTTCCCATGGTCATGCTGAAGCAGTGCCCTGGGAGTCTTACAAATGTGTAGGAGGAACTTCAGTGCTAAGGAATTTGAGAAATGCTTTGCTTGTGAGTTGGAATTGGACAGAGGGGAGGAGGAGAACATCCAGAATAATCTTGTGCCCTTGCCCCAACTCTTGCCAAGCGAGGTTGCATAGAAGGCTCTGCTTGTTGGTCTGTGCACTCATGAGTCAGATGGGCTGGCCTTGGGCTGAACAGCACAGAGACCTTTCCTCTCTTTCCCTGCTTCAGCCTTTTGAAACAGTCCTTTTTGTCCAAGTCACTGCCTAGGAACTGCATACCCACAGTGGATGGAACAGGAATTCTTGGCTCTCCAGCAGCTTCTGGGTACTGACTTGATTGTGGAAGGTTTCTGGAGACAAAGTGTTTGCCAGGTCTCCACACATTTTTGTGCTAGAGTGCTGTGTGGGCTTCTAGCTTATCTGCAGCTCATTTGGGGACATCTGTTACTGCTAGAATTCAGTGAAGTCCTTTTCCCTTGGAATTGCAGCTTCCTGGAATTAGTTTCAAGTGTGGCAGGAACAAAACCTTCCCTTTGTCTCATGTATGACACAGAAGTCGTGTTTCTGAAGCCATAGTTCTCCCATCTGGAGCAGGCATAGTTCTGTGCAGATTATGGGACCAAGCAGGAGAGGGACTCCACTTGATGAGCTAATGCCTTAATATTTATATGGTGCACTGCCCTACACAGCAAAGGTGGTGAAGGCCTGATCCTTACAATGCCATCCTTCATGTGCTGCATTTTAACCAAGCCTAAAGGGAGTATGCAGTGAGGCCAGGCAACAGAGCACAGCAAGGAGGAACCAGAGGAGGGGTAAGACCTTGGTTTGGATTGAAGCAGAGAGCTTTTATGTCATGCAATAACGTGGTGGAGAGAGAGGTCAGGTCCTTTACTCCATATGACACATGCAAATACTAGCCTGGCAGTCAGGAATTCCTATAACACTACTGTCTCCTTTCTCCAATCTCAATCCTAGTGTGTCTTCTTCTCTCCAGTAAATCAGTAATGTTCCAGATGTGCACTGTAGCAGAGTGATGACAATATTATACAGAGGAATCACCAGCTGTGATTGTTTCTAGCTTTCATAGTAATTTCAACCCAGTTCTGGAGCTGCTCCTTTGATCTAGCACATACATAAAATAATAAAAGAGGTTTACTTTGAAATAAATTTTATCTTGATGTGTGTACATTTTGTGAGTATTGTCCTGCTCTCTTGCTCAGCTCTACCCTAGAAGAATTAACAGGACAAATTCTGTCTGTTTAGTGCTGGGCCACATCCTCTTTAATATCTTCATTGATGATGTGGATGAGGGGATTGAGACAGTCATCAGCAAGTTTGCAGATGACACCAAGTTGGGAGCAGATGTTGGTCAGTTAGAGGGCAGAAGGGCTCTGCAGAGGGACCTTGACAGGCTGGACAGATGGGCAGAGTCCAACAGGATGGCATTCAACAAGTCCAAGTGCCAGGTGCTGCACTTTGGCCACAGCAACCCCATGCAGAGCTACAGGCTGGGATCGGAGTGGCTGGAGAGCGGCCGGACAGAGAGGGACCTGGGGGTGCTGATTGACAGCCGCCTGAACATGAGCCAGCAGTGTGCCCAGGTGGCCAAGACGGCCAATGGCATCCTGGCCTGCATCAGGAACAGTGTGGCCAGCAGGAGCAGGGAGGTCATTCTGCCCTGGACTCAGCACTGGTTAGGTCCCACCTTGAGTCCTGTGTCCAGTTCTGGGCTCCTCAGTTTAGGAAGGACACTGAGACACTTGAACGTGTCCAGAGAAGGGCAACGAGGCTGGGGAGGGGTCTGGACCACAGCCCTGTGAGGAGAGGCTGAGGGAGCTGGGGTTGTTTAGCCTGGAGAAGAGGAGGCTCAGGGGAGACCTCATTGCTCTCTACAACTACCTGAAAGGTGGTTGTGGCCAGGAAAGGGTTGGCCTCTTCCCTCTAGCAACCAGCACCAGAACAAAAGGACACAGTCTCAAGCTGTGCCAGGGGAGGTTTAGGCTGGAGGTGAGGAGAAAGTTCTTCACTGAGAGAGTCATTGGCCACTGGGATGTGCTGCCCAGGGAGGTGGTGGAGTCACCATCCCTGGAGGTGTTCAAGAGGGGACTGGACATGGCACTTGGTGCCATGGTCTAGTCATGAGGTCTGTGGTGACAGGTTGGACTTGATGATCTTTGAGGTCTCTTCCAACCTTGGTGATTCTGTGATACTGTGATACTGTCTTCTCTTCTGTTTGTCAAGCTGTTCTCAGGATTTCTTGAGGGAATCACCCTGGAAGGTGCCCCTCCAGCAGTTCTTTTGACAGAGACAAACTGGGATTCCCTGTAAGCTCTACATCTGCTGTAGTCAGATGGGATGAGTGCAGTTTTGAGGGTTCCTGCTCTGTAGTGGGGAAGAGACCCATCACAAGCTGTGACTGGACAAGTATCACAGGACGTCAGGGTTTGGAAGGGACCCAAAGAGATTATCGAGTCCAACCCCCCTGCCAGAGCAGGACCATGCAATCTAGCTCAGGTCACAGAAGAACGCATCCAGACAGGCCTTGAAAGTCTCCAGAGAAGGAGACTCCACAACCTCTCTGGGCAGCCTGTTCCAGTGCTCTGGGACCCTTACAGTAAAGAAGTTCCCCCTTGTGTTGAGGTGGAACCTCCTGTGCTGCAGCTCACATCCATTGCCCCTTGTCCTATCCCAGGGAGCAAGTGAGCAGAGCCTGTCCCCTCCCTCCTGACCCCCAGCCCTCAGATATTTATAAACATTTATTAAATCCCTTCTAAGTCTTCTCTTTTCCAGACTTAACAGCCCCAGGGCTGTCAGCCTGGTGTCATCAGGGAACTTGCTGAGCAGACTCTCTGTCTCTTCCCTCATCAATGTCATTAATGAAGTTTAACAGCACTGGACCCAGCACTGATCCCTGGGGGACTCCGCTAGTTACAGCTCTCCAGCTGGACCTGGCACCACTGATCACCACTCTTTGAGCTCTGTCTTGTAACCAGTTCCTAATCCACCTCACTGTCTGCTCTTCCATCCCACACTTCCTGAGCTTGCTCACTAGGATGTCATGGGAGACCGTGTCAAAGGCCTTGCTAAGGTCAAGCAAGTCTCTTGCTAAGGTCAAGGAGTCTGTATTCTACATCCTGGAGAAATGAGCTATGGCCACAGGCTCTAATAAATAATATATAAAAAGCATTGAGCAGCCTTCTGCTCTTACCCAGTGCTCCAACAGTTGGAACAATCACCCAAGATAGAGCATATCAAAGTTTAGTTAGACAGAAAAAGGTCAAAACCCAAACCTCTTGGTTGAATGCTTTTAATCACTATTGTCAAAGCAAAAGGGCAGCCTAGGGTCAAGATGTCCTAGGTAGGAGAGAGCCCTAGCTGGAAGCTGGATAACCATAGAAATTCTTAACCAGCAGAAGGAGCAGAGTTAAAACACTGGCATCGGGAAACACTGAACAAGGGACAGCTTGAACAAGAGGGGTCTTGAGAGCCCTGTTCAAGTTGTAGTTTGCTCCCAGGGGGATGCAGTGAGAAATATCTGGCAGGGTAAGTGCTTGCCTATGGATTCTGGTGAACATAAGCAGTTCCCCACTCACCCATCTACAGACTGTAGCCCTTCAGGGGCATACCCGAACTCTACCTCAGTTATAAAAGCACAATTCTTCATGGATTTTTGCAGCCACATGGTCAAGCTGATGAAAATGAGGCAGTTCAAGACCTTCGTGGGTCCAGTTTGCAACACTTTAAAACCCCCACACTGGCAAGGCAGCTCCATCTCTAGGCACCAGACTGCATCTTCTCTAGGCACCAAACTTCCATCAAGAAAGCCTTTTTCTCTAATTCACTGTGATCAACCTGCTTTTCCCCTTCAACTGCTAAGAGCTTACACTTTCTCCTCAAAGCCAGCTGCAGCACACACTGTTTACTAAGTACAAAATACTAAGAGTAATTGCCAGATCCTCTTCACACTCCAAACCTGTACTGCACGGCAAGCATGAAAACATTAAGCTCTTCACAGTTGATGCTGGTATTGAAAGTTCTTTGAACTGAAATGCAGTTACAAGCAATAGATTGACAGTTCTGTACCCTCTGAAAAGTATCTGTATTCCCCAAAGCCTAATGCTGGACCAGCAGTTCAGTTACAAACAGTGGGTTCGGTTACATACATTGGGTGGAAGCTGAGGCATTGTGATGGGTTACACCCATCCTGGAAGCAGGGACGGGAGGGCTTGTGAGAGCATTGCCCTCCCTGCCGGGGCTTTTCCCCCTGGAAAACTGAGTTGGTCCCTCCCTGTCCAGCAAGGCTATAAAAAGGAGGACACTGCAGCCATTAGCTCTCTTGGCCTCTGCCTTTGCCTGGATGAGGACTGCCACTGGCTCCCTGCTTCTCTGCCACGTGGTCCTCCCTGCTACACCCACACCTTTGCAAGGGACTGGTATTGCATTTCCTTTTTTCCCATCCATCCTTGTCCCTTACCCTTGTGACCCCTGCCTGTTATTGTTATATATATATATATATTCTGTTTAAAGAAAACTCTTTACCTCTCTCCTTCCAAGCCGAATCCAAATTGTTTCTTGGTGGATTTGCTCCTTTCCTTTCTTTTCCTCTTTGTTGGGAGGGTGGAGGGGCGAGCGGGGGAGGGATTCTCAGCCTTGTCCCCATCTGAGCTCTTAAGTCCCAGTTCAGGCTCAAACCACCACAGCCAGAGGAAGTTCCATGAAGACACGAGGAAGTTTCTTTTTCCCTGTGAGGGTGACAGAACCCTGGAGCAGGGTGCCCAAGGGGGGCTGTGGAGTCTCCTTCTCTGGAGATATCCAAACCCCACCTGGATGTGTTCCTGGGTGATCTGTGGTCCTGCTCTGGCAGGGGGTTGGACTGGATGAGCTTTTGAGGTCTCTTCCAGCCCCTACATTCTGTGACTGTGAATCAGAGGTGAACAAACCCAGGCACCTTTGAACGTCGGTGCTGGCCAGGTGAAACCCTTCTATGCTTGCCAGTAACTCAAACCCTGACTGTTGGAATGGGTTAGATAAGTGCAGTACAAAGCATGTGCCAGAGAATCCCAGAACCTTCCTTTCCCACACACAAAGCATTTCAAGTGTGGTTAGAGCAGATCATGCTCAAACTCACCGAGCTCAGCTTTGCCTCTTTTCCTCCCACTGCTGCCAGTTTCTGACAGCTTACTGCAGGGTATAATTAGGGATTTAGTTTCTGGTCTTTATTTCAGGCATATATTTACTTCTTTTTTTCCCCTTCCCATCCCCCCCAAGAAATTGAGTCATTATTTTGTTTCCTTTGGAGTTCTGCCCCCAAGAACATTTTGTCTTTCCCCCAGCAGGGGCATTTAGGAGGGCACACTGCTTGTTTCCTCTAGTAGTGTAAACCAGAAGTGGCAGCATTTCAGATCCTCAGGATGACTGTTTCACAAAACTCAGCTGTCTGCTGCTTGCCTTTAAAGCTCTGTATGTACACAGGTAGAGATGCATACCCATCAATACCCAAAGCAGCCAGAAACACAGCTTTCGAGCTGCTGGAGAGTAGAAGCTATTTATAGTTTAGCCTTTTAATGTTTTAACAGTAATGCTTAAGCACTAACACTTCCAAGGGCTGCACGTTGCATTAAGTAACTGGATCACACGGGAAGCAGCAGCTTGTCAGAGCTCATCCTACAGCATGCTACAAAAAAAAAGCTCTTCAGTGCTCTCCTGAGTCGAAGACATTTCTCCTCTCGCTCCCATTTTAACACACAGGCATAATTCCTGCTTCCTTCCCCACAAATAAGCTCTTTCCTTGTTCTCACCTGTTAGTCTGGGCTGTGTTTGCCCTGCTGAAGCCCATACTCAGCCCAAGGAAAACCCCCGACCTCTCACCCTGCTTCCCCATACTGACCTATCCCTGCTCATAGCTCCCCTTGCCCTATAGCCAAAGGTCCCTGTTCCCACCTGCCTACCTTGAAACAGGGACATGGATCTGATGGAGAGGCTCCAAAGGAGGGCCCCCAAAATGATCAGGGGGCTGGAGCAGCTCTGCTACGAGGACAGGCTGAGGGAGCTGGAGGTGGTCAGCCTGGGGAAGAGAAGGTTCTGAGGAGACCTAATAGCAGCCTGCCAGTACCTGAAGGGGGCCACAGGAAGGATGGAGAGAGACTGTTTGCAAAGGCCTGCAGGGACAGGACCAGGGCAATGGCAATGACAACTAGAGCAGAGCAGATTGGGATTGGATGTTAGAAACAAGTTCGGAACTTGTTAGGAACAAGTTCTGCACCATGAGGGTGGTGGAACACTGGAACAGGTTGCCCAGGGAGGGGGTTGGGGTCCCATCCCTGGAGATATTCAAGGTTAGGCTGGACAGGGCTCTGGAGAGCCTGATCTAGTGGAGGATGTCCCTGCTGAGTGCAGAGGGGGTTGGACTGGATGAGCTTTGGAGGTCCCTTCTGGCCTGGACCATTCTATGATTCTATGAGTCTGTGACCTTCCCAGCCCCACCAGGTATCCCTTGGTCTCTGGATAACGTTTCCATAGGGCTTCTCTTGCCCTGCTCATGCAGCTTCAGCCTGGCAGGACTTTGCTCCCCAGAGTACAAGAGGTGCAAGCCCAGGCGAGCCCACTTAGCACCCAACACGCCCCAGGTGCCTCACTCCTCCATTCCCCTGGGCTGAGCTTGCCACATTGCCTGGCTGGTGTGTCACAGCCCATTCCCACAGGTGGGCAGGCCATGCAGGTGACAGCCCATTCCCTCCCAAAGCTCAGGAATGCTCATCCAATTGCTCTTACTCCAGCAGGTGGGGCACACACCCATCCAGCAAGAAACACACCCAAACCTTTGTGAAATGAGCCAGAAGAGAGTTGAGTGCCCATGGGCAGAGTGCCAGAGCAGCTAAGTGAGCATGGCCAGCCTATGGCACCCACAAAACCTGGAGCATGAAAGTTAATGAGGCAAAGCTGTCACTGTCTACTGCACAGGTAGGGCAGGAGCAACCCAGTCTGCATGAGAGCTTTTGCCCTGAGCAGCCCAGCTGGATGCTTGGTTTCACACCACGTCCTCTTGTAGAAGTGGGAGTGTTTTCTTTCAGTGCAACAGGCAAATGTAGAAGGAGCAAGTCCAATTTAGCTAATCCTCAGGACTGAGCACACATTAATCATGCCAGTGACACACCAAGAGAAGGGTCAGGTGTGTGCCCATCCTAAAGGCCAGGATGCAGTACATAAGCACGTGGGGTTTGATCACATACACTGCCACCTAACCCAGCCCCTTGGTGGAAACTAAATTCAGAGACACAGATGGTGTTGGTCAAAGACTGATGCTGCCACCCTGACCCTGACCAGGGAAACCCCAGCACTGAGCCCTGCTTGAACCTACACTGAGGTGTCTCTGGGCATGGCAGGGGTTGGAACTGGCTGATCCTTGAGGTCCCTTCCAACCCTGACAATTCTATGATTCTATGATAACTTCCACCACTGCCTCTTGTGCTGTCATTGGGCATCACCCAACAAAGCCTGACTTCATCCTCTTGGCACTCACCCTGCACATCTTTATCAACATGAAGTCACCCCTCAGGCTCCTCTTCTCCAGGCTCAATAGCCCCAGGTTGTGCCACTTCAGTTCTGTGCTGCCCAAGCAGGTACACCACAGCTTGCATAGGCTCCAGTTAATTTTGCCCCTCTGTTTGGACCATGCTTTGAGAAAATGAACTCATCTGTGCCCCCTCACTCTAAGTTGCCACTGGCAGCAATGCTTTTGCTGCGAGTCTTCTTCTCCTGTTCTTCCTCTTAGTGCTATGTGTGTAAAGAAGTCTTCATGGCAATCCAGCTCGAGCTCTGCCTTTCCTTTTCACAGTCATTTATTTGTTTCACATTTAAGTGAGAATTTTCCTGGTACCCCAGACCAATTTCTCCTTGTAGTCAAGAGCAGCCAGTGACATTTCCTGGAGCTGGGCTCCTGAGGGTTGTCATTTGGTCCTTGATGTCCCTTCCCAGTATTAAGCCCCGCTGGGTTTCATTTAACCCCACACATTGATTAGCATCCCCTTCAAAAGCCAAGCTGCTTGGAACCTTCATCACAAAGTGCAGTTAAGACAGCTGCTTGTGGGTACAACTTACTCAGTGTGCTTCACACTACTGACAGGCAGCACTCTGCTCACCACCCGTGGGCACTGGCACTGATGGGGATGCCAAGCACCAAGCCACCTTGAAACATGATGTGCCAAGTCATCAGTGCTGGTGCTGGGACATATCCAAGCAGCCAAGCTCAAGCTGAGGCCATTATACAGAATACAGAATTAACCAGGTTGGAAGAGACCTCAGAGATCATTGAGTCCAACCTATCACCCAGCACCATCTGATCAACTAAACCATGGCCCCAAGTGCCCCATCCAGGCTCCTCCTAAACACCTCCAGGTATGGTGACTCCACCACCTCACTGGGCAGCACATCCCAAGGGCCAATCTCTCTGGAAGAATTTCTTCCTAACATCCAGCCTAAACCTCCCCTGGCACAGCTTGAGACTGTGTCCTCTCCTGTCACAGGTTGCTTGAGAGAAGAGACTAACCCCCACCTGGCTACAACCTCCCTTCAGGGAGTTGTAGAGAGCAAGAAGGTCTCCCCTGAGCCTCCTCTTCTCCAGGCTAAGCAACCCCAGCTCCTTCAGCCTCTCCTCACAGGTCTGTACTCCAGACCCCTCCCCAGGCTCGTTGCCCTTCTCTGGACACCTTCCAGCAACGTAACATCCTTCCTAATCTGAGGAGCCCAGAACTGGACACAGGACTCAAGGTGTGGCCTAAGCAGTGCTGAGCACAGGGCACAATGACTTCCCTGCTCCTGCTGGCCACACTGTTCCTGATGCAGGCCAGGATGCCATTGGCCTTCTTGGCCACCTGGGCACACTGCTGGCTCATGTTCAGCTGCTGCTGACCAGTACCCCCAGGTCCGTTTCCACCTGGGCACTCTCCAGCCACTCTGTCCCCAGCCTGTAGCACTGCCTGGGGTTGTAAGGCCCTGATCAATGCTTTCAGTAGCAGCTGGAACTTCAGGGCTATTCACACTGGTTTAAAACCACCATCCCATCAAGGCAAAGCCGGGCAGAGCTCTCACTTTGTGCCCTGGCTCAGCTCAGGATATTGGTCAGATAGCAGCCACCTGCTTTACTACAGCCTGAAAATATGGGCAGCCACACGCCCAGTGCCACACACGAGGAACCGTGAGCGCTTGCTTGTACGCTCTGCAACAGGCCAGTGGCCCTTGTCTTGGTCAGCCCAGAGAGATCAGGGCTGATTAAAGTACTTCTGCTTTTCTGGAGTGAGTGCCGGGGTGATGTGCAGGCCCATGGGTGAGCGGCCCCAGCCCACTCGCTGGCTCCATTCACGGGCGTCTCAGGGGGCAGGAGGTAGCCAGGCCGTGCTCCCCCGAGCTCTGGCTCTAGTGCAGTGCAGGGGGCAGGGAGAGGATCGTCTCCCTCCCCACCCCTTCTCACCCCCCTCCTCCCCTCCCCCGGCAGCACAGTGGCGCTCCTCTCTCCCACCCCCAGCCCACCCACCGCCGCCAGCGGAGACGCCCCAGCTCCGCCAGCTGCTGCGGTTGCGGCTCGGCACCGCCCCCGGCCTCCCCCCACCGGCTCCCGCCGCTCGGGCTCTCGGCACCGCTGCCGCTGCCGGTGCGGCGGCACCGGGGGCGGGCAGGGGCGGGCCGGGGCCGCGGCGCGGCCGTCGGGCCCGGTGCGCCGGCTCGGGGGCCGGGGAGGACCATGCACCGCGCTGTCTCCAACCAGCGCTCGGTCTCCTCCTCCTCGGGCTCCTTCCAGCCGCCGCCACCGCCGCCGCTGCCGCACGCCGCCGACCGGCAGCCTCTCTTTCCGGGGGTTCCAGCAGCAGCGGCAGCCGGCGGGGCTCGGGTTCGAGCTCGGCCTCGGCGCGGGCCCGCCGCCCCCGCAGCAGCACCGAGGAGGAGGAGGAGGAGGAAGAAGAAGAAGAAGAGGAGGAGGAGGACAGCATCAGCATCAGCAAGCCCCTGGTGCCGCCGCCCGCCGCCCCGCTGCCGGCCGCCGCCTCGCCGCTCCCCAGCAGCAGCAGTAGCAGCGGCAGCGGCAGCGGCGGCGGCGGGAGCCCGGGCCGCAGCATGACGGCGGCGGAGCTGTACGGGGCGGTGGCGGCCGGCGGCGGGGCGGCGGCCGGCGGGGCGGCGGCGGGGGCACTGCTGGGGCCCGGCGGCGCGGCGGGCGGGCGGCGCTGGGGCTTCCAGGCGCTGTCCCTGGTGCTGCTGCTAGGGCAAGGTGCGCTGCTGGACCTCTACCTGATCGCCGTAACCGACCTGTACTGGTGCAGCTGGATCGCCACCGACCTGGTGCTGGCGGCCGGCTGGGGCATCTTCTTCTGCCGCAACAGCCGGGCGCGCCGCCGGGAGAGGCCCCCGCCGCCCCCGGGCCGCCGCCGCCGCACCCGCTGCTGCTGCACGGTCCCCCCGGCGGCCGTGGGGCCGGGGGTCGCGGGGCCGGCGCCCCCCCCGCGGCGGCGACTTCGCCTACGCGCACCTCGCCTGGCTCATCTACTCCATCGCCTTCACGCCCAAGGCGGCGCTGATCCTGGGCACCTCCATCCTGGAGCTGATCGAGCTGCGCCTGCCGCTGGGCATCACCGGGTTTCGCATCACGCTGGCGCTCTCCGCCCCGCTGCTGTACTGCCTGCTTAGGGCCATCGGCACCGAGGGCACGGGGCAGCTGCTCCTGCCGCCGCAGCCGCCGCCGCAGCACCGAGCCGCCGCCGCCTTCCTCGCCACCTGCCTCGACCTGCTCGACAGCTTCTCCCTGCTGGAGCTGGTGCTGCAGCCCGGGCGGCCGGCGCCGCTGCCCGCCCCGCTGCGCTACCTCCTCATCGCCGTCTACTTCCTCTGCCTGGCCTCGCCGGTGCTGTGGCTCTACGAGCTCAGCGCCGCCCGACCCCCCGGCGCTGCCCGCCTCGCCCTCCACCTCTTGCTGCCCGCCGGGCTGCTGGACGCCCCGCTCCTGGCGCTCCGCTGCCTCCTGCTCTTACGCTACCAGCAGCCGCTCTCCCTCTTCATGCTGAAGAACCTCTTCTTCCTGGCCTGCCGCGGCCTGGAGGCGCTGGAAACCTGCTGCCTCCTCCGCCCCGTCGCTGCCCCGCCGCCCGCCAAATACGGCCCCTCCACCGCCGCCCCCGCCGCCGCCGCCCCGCTGGCCCACGGTCTCTCCGACGCCGACGTGGGCCCCCACGGGTACGTGAACGCCTTGGCGGTCACCGCCCAGGGCTGAACCGGTTTTCCACGGCCGCCGCTCCCGGAGGGGCTCCCGCCGCCTCCGGGTCCGCTCCCGGCAGAGTCTCTCTGCGTTTCTGCTCAGGTTCCTGCCGCCGCGGCCGAGCAGGGAGAAGGGGACGCGGACGCCCCGGCAGGACCCTCGCTCTCCTCCTCCCTTTCCCGCGAACAAATCCAGCAGCGGCAGCTCAGCGCAATCCAGACTACCTTCAGGAGGCTTCGGCTGACGCTCGTCCTCGGAAAACGCACCTGCCCTTCGTAATGGGTCGTCTTCTACCCCTCCTGCCTCTCCGCTTGTTTGGAGGGTCCCACTCTTCCCTTCCCGCTCCCCGTCAGGACATCGTGTTGCTTTGTGCCCATAAACGTTTGGTTTTCACTTTTCTCTCTCGACAGAGGGGACCGGTGGATTTTGTCCCTTCGTTTGAGAACTCCTCCTGACCACAAAGAGGAGCGGTGAGAGGGGTCTGACCAGCAGAGCCGTGCCTTTGGGGCGTGGGCGGGACAGAAGGAAGCACGTTTTGGTTTCGCTAGGTCTCGTCGCCAGCAGCAGAGCTACAGCAGGCTGTTGTGCACCGGCTGGGGAACATCTGGGAGCAAGCTGGACGGCTGGGCGGCTCAAAGCCTAAGAGCCACTTTCTCCAAGCCAAAAAATGTCTACCTCTGTGCTTCGATATTTTGCATCTTCTTCACAGGCTAAAGAAACACATGAACCTGGCGTGGACATAATCTAGGGGTTCAGACCCCATTGTACTACCACACCCCCTTCCCCCCACCCCGAGACATTTCTTTCTGGTGAGAACAGGGTTTACAGCAGCCTACTGCTTGCTTAAGACAGCAGCACCCAGATGCTGGGGCTTTCATTTCTCTGTGAATATGCATGTTTATGGGATCAGTGTTGGTTTGCTTTTATGCCCACTGTAGGGGCTCCCTTTACATAGGCCAGGAAGAGTTCCTCAGGGCTCCTTCCACATCCACTTGAGAGAGCAGAGATGGGGCCAGGGGGCCTGCAAGCTGTGCCCCCTCTCTGCACCGGCGGAGCAGAGGACGTTGGCACTGCTCAGGGTGAGCCCTGCACTTGGTGAAGCTCACGTTCCAGCACAGAAAGCAAAGTGCTGCAGGAGCCTTTGAGGCAGAGGTGCTCCTGAGTGTTGGGGAAAGGCCACGCAGCAGCATCCTGTCCTCCATGTGCATGTGGTTAAGGGTAAATGGGGAAAAGGTGAATTGTTAGCAACCTCTCATTGAAACACAGTTCTCTTTGGTTTTAAGCTCCATGAGTGTTCAGTGGGGATGAAGGCCTCCTCCTCTGCCTGGCTCCAGCTGCTCCTGAAACCAGCTGAGTGAAAGTAGGAGCAGAGAGGCCACTTTGGAGGAAGGACTTTGCCCCTCCCAGGCTTATATTTTGTTATGTGGGCAAGACTGCATTCATTGGAAAAATGCCAGTTTCCTGTCCCAAGCCTTTTTCTGAGCTGTCCTGATGAGAAGGGAAAATGAAGCACAAGCAGCTGCTACCCAGAACCAAGTGCAGAACTGCAGGCACAGCCCAGGCTTCCCCTGCGCCCCTATCCATTCTCTGGGCCTTGGGCTTCAGTGGCACCCAGCCTCTCTCCCCCCTCCCTTTTCACAGAGTGAGATCAACTGCCTGCTCCAGTGGACTGCTACAACAAAATGTTTACAGTCTGGTAACTTCCAGCTCCCACGGGCAGAAGTGGGGGTGCCATGGGGCTCTTCTCCCCCAGCTGATGGGTTGAGGGGCTAGTAGAAGAGCCCCTAGAAAGGATGGGGCAGTAGTGCTGTCCTGCTGAGAGCTGCAGCTAGGATGGGTGACTCTCCCCTGCCATAAGGAGAGCCAGTGAAACGCTAGGCTTAACTTTCCCACCAGTGCTTTATTTTTAACCAGAGACCTTGCGTGGGCCGTTGTGTGAATTTTGGCCAGTGGCCTTTCTTCTTCAGTAACTTATTTCTGTCTGGACAATCTTGGTGCTGTGAGTGACTGTGATTGTAAAACTTGGTACTGTGAACTTTTTCCCGTGTGACATGCGATGTGTCGAGGGGGATGCTAAGTTTCTAGCCACAGGAGCTGTAACTGCAGGCAGGTGATGCTTGTACAGAGATTTGGTTCCTCACACCTTCCTTACACCTGTATGCAGGAAGTATTCCATGCTTCAGTCAAACAGCTAAAGAAAAGGGAAAGCAAGCAGCAAACAACAACAAACGAAACAACTTCACCCCAAAACAAGGTGAAGGAAGATATTTCATCCCCAGCTGTGTTCTGCTGCTGCTGAGTCCACGCTAGCACTAAAGCACACAGAACACCCCTAACGCCGATGTGTACCCACAGTTGAGACACTAGAGGAGAATTCTTAACAAGTCTGACTTCAGTACCCCTTCATAGCACATGACAAAGTTGCTGTTTCAACAGTGAGTGCCTTTTCCCATTTCAGACATGGCTGAGAAAATGGCAGACTTGAAAGTTCTTCTCACCCTGGCACATCGGAGCCATCTGACAGTGACAGCGCAGTTCCGATTTGGCCCTGGATGCAAAGGTTGCCTGGGACAGACAACCCTGCAAAATGATCCCAGAACCACAGAATGGTAGGGGGTGGAAGGGACCTCAAAAGCTCACGCAGTCCACCCTTCCCCACCCCCACTCCCCCTGCCAGAGCAGGGTCAGCCAGAGCAGATCACACAGGAACACATCCAGGCAGGTCTGGAATACCTCCAGAGAAGGAGGCTCCACGGCCTGGCTCTGTTGCACAGAATTCCTTTGTAGCAAAGTGGTTCTCTGTGGTGCTACGGTTTCTGGGTTGCTAGCAAACGTGCCCTTTGGAGAGGGTAAAGCTCTTGTAGCAGTTGGCTGTGCAGGAGCCCCCTTGCAACTAAAAGGCAGCTCTGCTGCCCTTTCAATGACTGACTACAGAGAAACCCTTAAAGCTCTTCAACGCCTTGTTGATAAGCCTGCCCCTGCCCCTCCTTTTGAATTCCCTTTTCTTTGGTTAATTGAGCTCTCTCTTCCACTTCAACCCCTCTGCTGCACAATAGGGTTCATTTGCGAGAGGGAGGTGGTAGCACCATTGAAGTGTAAGCAATACCTCATCTGACCATTCACCTTGCACACCTAACTGCATGTTCTGCCAACGGGAAATTACTGGCCCGGGTCAGTAACACTTTGCTAGGTGAAATTGTGCCACACAAAGACCTGCATCCACTTGGGTTTCTGTTACAGGCCTCCTTGTAACAAACTCAGCTATTTAGTGTTTCATTGCTCTCTCCCTTTGCAATCCTGACAAGCGAGGTGACTACTCCCAGGAGGGGAAACTGAAGTGAGAAATCAGGCCCATGGCCAGTGGACACTTGGCATCCCCCTGGCATTAATTAGAACTTGTATTTTTTAAAAGCAAGATTGTTAAAATAAAATTAGAAACTTGTGACTGATTTTGCTCTTTTTCTTGGGTTTTGTTTTTGTTTTGTTTTTTTTTGCTGTTCTACTCAGTTTTGCATTAAGGGCCCAGCAGCTGCATTGAAGTTCCTTCATTTCCTCGTGCTGGATTCTAAAATCCAGCGGGAGGCTGGGGAAGCCAAGGCCCTCCTGCTATAAAAGATCAGGTTTGTGACCAGCTGAGCAACCTGAACAGACTCAAGACTCTGGGACCTGACAAGATGCATCCCAGAATCCTGAGGAAATTGGCTGGTGTCATTGTCAAGCCACTCTCCACGATACCTGGAAAGTCCTGGCAGTCCCCCAGCGAAGTCCCTGGAGTATGGAAAAAGGGAAACACTGCACCCATTTTTCAAAGGCTGGAAAGGAGGATCCCTGGGAACCACCAACCTGTCAGCCTCACCTCTGTGCTTGGGAAGATCATGGAACAGCATAGCTTCTAGGGGAATCTAATACACATGGGAGACAGGGAGGTGATTTGAGACAGCCAGCATGGCTTCAAGTGCAGGTCCTGCCTGACCAACCTAGTCACAATCTGTCATTTTTGGTTCAAGATCTGTGGACAATTCTCTAGGCACAGCCTAAAACTGCCTCACCTCCCTGATGGAGTGACTACATCAGTAGACAAGGCATGAGCTACAGACATTGTGTATCTGGACTTTTGTAAGGCCCTCACACCACCTTTCTAACTTAGAGACAGATGGATTTGATGGGCAGTGTTCACTGGATGAGGAATTGGTTGGATGGTCACATAGCAGCCGGTGCTCCATTTCCAGATGGAGATCAGTGAGAAGGGCTGGCCCTCAGGGACACTGCTGCTCACTCTTTTCATCTAGTGGCACCAAGTGCACCCTTGGCAAGCTTGCAGATGGCACCAAGCTGAGCAGTGCAGCTGATGCACTGGAGGGACAGGAGACCATTATTGAGAGGGACCCGGACAAGCTTGAGAAGTGGACCTGTGTGAACCTCATAATGACCAACAAGGGCAAGTGCAAGGTCCTAAGCCTGGGTCAGGGCAATCCGTGGCATCAATACAAGCCAGGGAACAAAAGGATGTGAAGGAGGACTTGGGGATACTGGTGGAGGAAAAGCTGGACACGAGCCAGCAATGTGTGCTGACAGCCCAGAAGGACAACTGTATCCTGGCCAGCATCAAAAGAAGTGTAGCCAGCAGGTCACGGGAGGTGATTCTGCCCCAAGACTCTGTTCTGGTGACACTCCACCTGGAGTACTTTGTGCAGGTTTGGAGCCCTCAGCACAAGAAGGACAAGGATCTGTTGGAGTGAGTCCAGAGAAAGGCCACAAAATTGATGAGAGAGCCAGGGCACCTCTTCTAGGAAGAAAGGCTGAAAAGGCTGAGGGTGTGCAGCCTGGAGAGGGCTCCAGGGAGACCTTATTGTAGCCTTCCGAATACTTGAAGGAGGTCTAGAAGCAAGATGGAGACAGTTTTGAGCAGGGCCTGTAGTGGCAGGGCAAGAGGGAATGGTTTTAAACTAAAATAGGGTAGTTTTAAACTAGATGTAAGGAAGAGGTTTTTTACAGTGAGGGCGGTGAAGCATTGGCCCAGGTTGCCCACAGAGGTGCCCACAGAGATGTCCCACCCCTGGAGACATTAAAGGTCAGGCTGGACAGGGCTTTTTGAGCAGCCTGATGCAGTTTATGATGTCCCTGCTCACTGCAGAGGAGGGGAGGATGAACTAGACCTTTAGAAGTCCCCTTCCAACCCAAACCATTCTATGATAGCAGTGCCTGGATTTCGCCCCCCAGGCTTACTGTGAAAGCAAGGTCTGAAAGCTGTAATACCGAGGGAGTTATTTGAGAAAGGAATGAGTAAGGCAAGAAAATCCAGATGACACTTCTGAGCTTCCTGTTTCAATGGTTTATAGGAATTCATACCACTTGAAGAAGGCTCTTGGGGAAGAGAACAAACCAATTTCCCTGCTAATTGCTTACAAGATAAACTTTAAACAGTGGGATCACCAAGTCGAGAAGCATTCAGCATCATCTGAGAAAGGGCTTCTCGCTGCAACAGCACTGAGATGCCATCTGCTGCTGGGTTAGCTGCTGTACAGACAGCAAATGAAGCTGGGACCCACTCTTAAGTTTGGATCCATGCAGGGAGTGTCCCTTCATTAGTCCTCCCAGGCACCTGGCTGCAGACAAAGCAAGCTGTCTGAACAGTCCTGCCTCACTGAGCAGCAGTTACAGAGGTGGCCCTTCTCTGGGAGCCGTTGGGAAGGACCACGCACTTCACAGAACGTGAGAGGTTGGAAGGGACCTCCAGAGATCACCCAGTGCAACCCCCCTGCCAAAAGCAGCATCACCCAGGGCAGTCCACACAGGAATGCATCCAGATAGGTTTCGAAAGTCTGAAGAGAAGGAGACTCCACAACCCCTGGGCAGCCTGCTCCAGGGCTCCAGCCCCTTGCTGTGAAGAAGTTTCTCCTCATGTTGAGCTGAAACCTTCTATGTTCGAATCTGCATCCGTTGGCCCTTGTCTTATTGCTGTGCACCACTGAAAAGAGCTTGGCCCCCTCCACTTGCCCCCAGCCCTCAGATATAGATAGACATTGATCAGATCCCTCTCAGCCTTCTCTTCTCCAGACTAAACAGCCCCAGGGCTCTCAGCCTCTCTTCACAGGGGAGATGCTAGAGTCAGCAGAGGCTGTCCCTTCCTTCCTGACACCCATCCCGTGGATATTTACAGACATTGATTAGATCCCCGCCCAGTCTTCTCCTCTCCAGACTCTCAGTCTTTCCTCATAAGGCAGTGCTCCAGTACCCTAATCATCCTCCTGGCTCTCTGTTGGACTCTCTCCAGCAGGCCTCTGTCTCTCTTGACCTAGGGAGCCCAAAACTGGAGACAGTATTCCAGGTGTGGTCCCAGCATGGCAGAGCAGAGAGAGAGAAGAACCTCCCTAGCCCTGCTCCCATATGTGAGGGCCTCAGCTGTATGCAGCTCAACTGAGTACAGCTGCAACACCTTGCAGCAATGTTCTGGCACTTGTCAGTTCAGTTTCTCAGCTCTCCCTCAGATTTCTCTATGAAATATTAACAGAAGAGGTCAAGCAGAATGAAGGACCTAAAAGAATTGAAGCAAATATATCCAAAAGTATTCTTGTTTTTTAATTTAAGGCACAGAACACAAGTTGCAAAGCAAGGCAATTATAAAATACACACACAACAGAACACATTCTCTGCTGAGACATCAGAGGCTCAAAAGGCTGCAGGAAAATTAACGTGAGATTTGTTGACAACTAAACTTAGACAGGAAGGTGACAAGCTTGTCTGAGCACAAAGGAGAAAGGCCTGGCTGTATTTCATAGAATGCTCTGGGTTGGAAGGGACCTCCACAGCTCATCCAGTCCAACCCCTCTGCACTCGGCAGGGACATCCTCAACTAGATCAGGTTGCCCAGAGCCCTGTCCAGCCTCACCTTGAGTATCTCCAGGGATGGGGCTCCCTCCCTGGGCCACCTGTTCCAGTGTTCCACCACCCTCATGGTGCAGAACTTGTTCCTAACATCCAATCTCAATCTGCTCTGCTCTAGTTTGAAGCCATTGGCCCTGGTCCTGTCCCTGCAGGCCTTTGCAAACAGTCTCTCTCCATCCTTCCTGTAGCACTCCTTCAGCTGCTGGAAGGCTGCTATTAGGTCTCCCTGGAGCCTTCTCTCCAGGCGGAACACCCCCAGCTCCCTCAGCCTGTCCTTGTAGCAGAGCTGCTCCAACCCCCTGATCATTTTTGTGGCCCTCCTCACAAGCTGTTATCCAGTGGGCTGGACTAAAACAGCAGCAGTGACAAATGAGGTCAATGCCAGCCTCAGCTGGTCTGCTACCCAGTCAGTACTCCATGGGCCAGCAGGCACTCCAGGCAACAGTGCACTAAGCCCAGTGTTTAAAACCCCTGGAACTGATAGAGCTACTGTCACTCCTCCTGGAAGATGATTTCACAATGGTTAACCTGAACTACCTGTGCTTGAGTTCATACCCACAGAGTAACCTCTTACAATTCAGCTCAGCCTCCCCTAATGCAGTTACAATCTCCTCTCTAAACCAGCATGTGCTGAAGCTACACTTTCCCCCCTCCCAAATAGTCTTTCATTTCCTTAATTGTGTCACTACATCTTCAGTTCAAGTCTTTCTGGTGCTGAGATGTCCCAAAGCAAACAGCACTGCTGCACTGCAGAACAGACATTTCCAGGATTCAGTTACTCTGGATTCAGTCCCATATTCTTTTAAGCAGCCCAGATCCCATTTTTTGGTCCATTACCTCCTCTTCTCCCTTCTTTCTACTGCAGGTTTTCAAGCACCTACCTCCCTACAGCTATGTGTTCCCAGCAGGGAGATGAGGAGAATTATGGAGACTCCCAATTACACATTTATCCCACTTAATTCCAGGGTGATTTCCAAAAGGCCATGGATCACAGGATCAGAGGATGTTAGGGGTTGGAAGGGACCTCCAAAGGTCATCAAGTCCAACCCCCCTGCCAGAACAGGAGCATAGCATCCAGCACAGGCCACACAGGAACACAGCCAGACAGGGATGGAAAGGCTCCAGAGAAGGAGACTCCACAACCTCTCTGGGCAGCCTGCTCCAGGCCTCTGGGACCCTCACAGTCAAGAAGTTCTTCCTCATGTTGAGGTGAAACCTCCTGTGCTGCAGTTTCCATTCATTGCCCCTTGTCCTATCCCAGGGCACAAGTGAGCAGAGCCTGTCCCTGTCCCTTCCTTCCTGACTCCCAGCCCTCAGCTATTGATAGACATTGATCAGATCCCCTCTCAGCCTTCTCCTCTCCAGACTAAACAGCCCCAGGGCTCTCAGCCTCTCCTCCCCAGGCAGTGCTGCAGTCCCTTCAGCATCCTTGTAGCCCTCCCTTGGACTCTCTCCAGCAAATCCCTGTCCCTCTGGAACTGGGGAGCCCAGAGCTGGATGCAACATTCCATGTGGGGCCTCAGCAGGACAGAGTAGAGGGGGAGGAGAACCTCCCTGGATCTGCTGGACACACTCTTCTGAATGCACCCCAGGATCCCATTGGCCTTCTTGGCCACCAGGGCACATAGCTGTCCCATGCAGAGCTTGCTGACCACCAGCACCCCCAGGCCCATGGAAATGCAGCTGTCAGTGAGCAAGTGGCAAAATAAAAAGCCTCCAGACACGTGCAGCAGCCAGAGGCAACCCAGCCTGAAGTTTTAGGCACACATCTTTACGAAAGCATTTACAACAAAACATGTAAAATGTGTAGGAAAATGGCAATGCAACTTATCTAAACCTGGCTTTGCAAACCCTGGCCATGACTTCTACCCAGTGCAACACAACCAGCACAGCTGGAGGGCATTTTGAAGGCACGAGTGGATGAGGCAGAAGAATTTTCCTGCCGTCCATCAGTGAGGAGTCAATGTAACACATCTCACCACGAAACAGAAGTACTGCCTGCTCTCTCACAGAGTGGGGCAACAGCCCTTGCTTCTCTCTGTAGAGATGGGAAGCTGTGTCAGCAGTCTGTTGGGCAATTCTCTCTTCCAGCAGACAGGAAGATTCCACCAGTAAGCCATTTATAATGCAATGCCAGGCCTGGTGCTGCAAAAGCAGTTTCAGCACTGTGCATGTATTTCAAGTGGAGCAGGTCCCAAACACAGCCTAACAGTCCTCCAGTGCCTGGCCAATATCCATCACCTCAGCTGGGTACCCCCAGTCAGAGTTCCGCCGCACGTCCTGGAGAAACAGCCACTGCTGGAGGCTCTTTAGACTGTTCATGACCTCTGGAGAGAGTTCACAGTCGTCCTGATTCTCTTCCTCCTCCTCTTTCTCCTCCGCCTCCACAAGATCATCAGGAGGCAGAGGAGAACATCTAGAGATGTAGCCTTGGTCTGACTGCACTGACTGTCTTTGGTTTTTGTGTTGGTCATCAAAGACCAACTGCTGTTGCTTATCAGCCTTCTCTTGGTGAAGAGATGGCTCTGAAGGAATGACACTCTGCTGATACAGAGAGCACATGAGTCCGTTCAGATGCTGCCTCAGCTCGCCTGAAAGGCTGGCAGGACTCTGCTCATCAATTGCTGAGATGTCAGAGTCACTAGGGAGGATAACATTGTTCCTCATTGGAAAGCTTGTCTCCAGAAGAGGAACTCCTTCCATGCAGTCCTCATTACTCAGCACATGATGACTGAGGACATTTCTATCTTCCATGAAGGACATTGGCTCCACTACCTGCACTACGGGAGCCTCCTCCACAGAAAGGACCATGGTCTGAGCAGGCTGATCCCCACATGGATTCAGCTGAGGTTGTAGCTTACAACCTGTACTTTCACCCTCCTGCATGTGGAGGTTGAGCACACAGCAGCAGTCAGGGTAAGGCTCCCTCAGGTGCAGCTGGTGTTTCACAATCCCACCCGCTTCACATGGCGGAGACTCCTCCACCTGGCTCTCCCTGCTGAGGGACTGCAACTCTTCATCGTTATCCAAGCAGATGGTTTCGTTCTCAAACCACTCTGGGTGCTCCATCTGCCAGTTCTTGAACTTTTCCACTGCCTCTTTCAGCTTCCTCCCGCTGGGGGTCTGGCTGTAGCTGCCGGCGGCGATCTCCCCGGACGCGCCGGATGCGCCCAGGCTCGAACTTCTCCAGGTCCTGAATGCGGAAGTAGACATCCTCGAACTTGTCCATCAGCTGGTACCTGGAGGTGACATTGAACAGGTCAGGGATGTCTCCCTCGCTGCTTATCCCCTCGAAATAGCACACGATGTACATCCCGAAGCAGGCGGGCTTCTTGAAGTCCGGCAGGATCAGGTTCAAGGCCGGGGTGAAGAGGTCTCCCATCGGCTTCTGCTGGTCCTGCTTGAGGCGCACGGGCTCGCCCCCGAGCATGGCCTGCCACTTGGCCTGGGTGCCCCGAGAGCACAAGATGATGATCTTGGAAGAGAGGTCTTCCATTTCCTTCTTCTGCCGAGTGAGCCAAGGTAAGGGCCCCAGCTCTGAGATCTGATGGTCTGCCAGCAGATCCAGGGCGACGGCAGTGCCGCAGACCGTCATCAGGAACTCGGCAAACCTCAGCACCACGTCCACGTACAGCAGGTGGTCAGCGGAGTACACAACCCACACCTTCCGGGGCTTCAGGGGCGGCACAGGGAGGTCGGTGCACAGCGCTGCTGAAAGACAGGAAGACAACTGTCCTGGCTGATGCCTGACATTGCAGAGGTGCAAGCCAGAAGCCAGCAACACAGGAGAACATTCACAGCATCACAGAGTGTTAGGGGCTGGAAGGGGCCTCGAAAGCTCATCCAGCCCAACCCCCTGCCACAGCAGGAGCACCTAGAGCAGATCACACAGGAACACATCCAGGCAGCTCTTGAATATCTCCAGAGAGGGAGACTCCACAACCCCCTGGGCAGCCTGCCCCAGGGTTCTGTCACTCTCACAAGGAAATTTTTTTTTCCCTCCTGTTCCCAAGGAACTTCCTCTGCCTCAGCTTCCACCACTGCCCCTTGTGCTGGCATTGGGCATCCCCCAGCAGAGCCTGGCTCCAGCCTTTGGGCACTCCCCCTGCACATCTTTATCAACATGAATGAGGTCACCCTCAGGCTCCTCCTCTCCAAACTGAAGAGCCCCAGCTCCCTGTTAACAAAAGGTCCTAGCAGCTACCAGTTTTGAAGCTATTTTGGCAACACCTGCAAACATCACCTAATTGTGCGCACTCAATGTGGAAGTCCAGACAGCGGAGCTGTGATTTACAACAATGCCTGGATAGGCCATGGAATTCCCCACACCACTGAGACACCAGCCTCAAGGGGCTTGCAGATGTATCTACAGCCCCTTCTGAAGAGCTGACTGCACCTACCCCAAAACAATCTCTTGTTACCACAAAATCATTAATGTTGGAAAAGGCCTTTAAGATCATCAAGTCCAGCTATGAAACCAACATCACTCTGCCCATTAACCTGCGTCCCCAGGTACCATGTCTACACATTTTTTGATCACCTCCCCACCACCTCCCTGGGCAGCTTGTTCTGAAACTATGCATAAGGACAAAAGGACAAATTGGGCTTGCTTCTAAAGAAGGAAGATGAAAGCACTGCTATTTATGCTCTCTAAATTCTACAGTACTATTTCTCCCACTTCCTGAAACTGTGTGAGGGGATTTACAAAGAGAGGCTTAAATGACAAACTCTTGCCTGGATTTCATAGAGGGGCATGAAAGGACAACCAGGGATGGGAGGGGAAATCACAGAATCACCAAGGTTGGAAGAGACCTCAAAGATCATCAAGTCCAACCTGTCACCACAGACCTCATGACTAGACCATGGCACCAAGTGCCACGTCCAGTCCCCTCTTGAACACCTCCAGGTATGGCGATTCCACCATCTCCCTGGGCAGCACATTCCAATGGCGAATCACTCTCTCGGTGAAGAACTTTCTCCTCACCTCCAGCCTAAACTTCCCCTGGCACAGCTTGAGACTGTGTCCTCTTGTTCTGGTGCTGGGTGCCTGGGAGAAGAGACCAACCCCCTCCTGGCTACAACCTCCCTTCAGGCAGTTGGAGAGAGCAATGAGGTCTCCCTGAGCCTCCTCTTCTCCAGGCTAAGCAACCCCAGCTCCCTCAGCCTCTCCTCACAGGGCTGTGCTCAAGGCCTCTCCCCAGCCTTGTTGCCCTTCTCTGGACACGTTCAAGTGTCTCAATGTCCTTCTTAAACTGAGGGCCCCAGAACTGGACACAGTACTGAAGGTGTGGCCTAACCAGTGCAGAGTACAGGGGCACAATGACTCCCCTGCTCCTGCTGGCCACACTACTCTTGATGCAGGCCAGGATGCCATCCAGTCAAGCTAATAGCTTGCAGCAATCAGCCCAGATGACTTCAAAGGGGTCTGGAATGCCCTTGGCTGCTTCACAACCAGCGTAGACCTACATGTTTTCTGGAAGTGTGCTCTAGCTCTCACTGCTTTTGCCCCTGTACCCCATGCCATTCTTTACATCATATGGAAATTTGCTTGGCTTGGTCACTCTACATGACAGAGATGGTCGGGCTCAGATTCTCATGAAAGTGAGGTTATTTTCACTGTGAATTTCCATGTGAATCACAGAATGCTGTGGCTTCAATGCTCAGCAAAGGTTCTCCTACCAGCACTGCCTCAGCTGGCTCAAATGCCTCATCACTTTACCTAGCAGTTATCTTCCATCTGGCAAATATGACCTCCCAAATTCCATATAACAAAGACCTTTTAACCTAAATAGGAAGATGCTTAGGTTACTTTCTTGGTTTTTAGAAGCACCTACAGAGCACCTTTGAGAGTATGCTGGCCCCTTCTAGGCCTGCTGAACTACAACTGCCTGAAGGAGGTTGTAGCCAGGTGGGGGTTGGTCTCTTCTCCCAGACAACCTGTGACAGAACGAGGACAGTCTCAAGCTGTGCCAGGGGAGGTTTAGGCTGGATGTTAGGAAGAAATTCTTCCCAGAAAGAGAGACTGGCCATTGGGATGTGCTGCCCAGGGAGGTGGTGGAGTCACCATCACTGGAAGTGCTTAAAAAGAGACTGGATGAGGCACTTGGTGTCATGGTTCAGCTGATTAGATGGTGTTGGGTGATAGGTTGGACTTGGTGATCCCTGAGGTCTTTTCCAACCTGGTTAATTCTGTGTTCTGTAACTCACTACACATGGCTGACAAACCACAGGCAGAGCAACTTACCAGTCTGCAAATCAGCGTGGTTGCACTTCCCTCGCCGGTGTGCTGGAAGAGAGAGAAAGTCACTGTCAGTGCTGAAAGCTTGAAGCAAGCTCAAACTCTAACAATGACACCACCTTCCCAAGACTAAGTTAAAAAAACCAAACCAACAACCCAAGTCTTCAACTGTTCAGGGATAGAAGCAGGGGGAGGGAGAAGCCTGATACAAGAAATCAATCTACTGAATGAAATAAAGACTCCTCCACAGGCAATTCTGCTATGGGCTTTGCTACATCATTCCTTTGAGAGAAGGAATGCACTCAAAACCAGTTTTCTCTATCTTCCTCAGATCTGGCCAGCCTCAAGAAGTACAGAACCCCCCAGCTGTTCTGCTACCTGCCCTTAAGGAGAAGAGACATTTTAATATCCAGCTTTTCCTTAAGAGTCTTCTCTGAAGTGGCAACTATCACATCTTACAGGTAAGTCTGATGTTAAGATAGGTTCCAAAAATCTTTCAGTGAGTTGCACATTTTCCCCCACCTCTCATAACTGTCTCATGGTTGTAGCACAAAGGACTAGGAATTAATTCTCAGTCTATTTTGTAACCTGCTCAATGTCAACCTTTGTGTCCTTCTTTAATGCAAAATGTTATTTTAACTTCAAAACAGTATAAAAAAAATGAACTTTGCAGAGACTTTGGGGCAGAGTGGAAAGCCTACAGCCTGGACAAACAGGAAGCTTCTGTTCTGCAAAACTTGTGCAACGCAGGAGCAAAATGCATGGGAAAGACATCTGTAGCAATCTGCAGGAAACAAAGAGCTGAGCTACAAAGTTCCTTTTTCCCTTTATGAGGCCTGAAGCACTATGGAGTATCAGTCAACATAACCCACAGAGGGCTCTACTTAACTGAGTGGAAGGTATGAGGATATTACAAGTCCTATGATGTAAACCAGAAGACGTTAGCACAGGCATTGTCTCGGTGGCAAGAGATCAGAGCATCAAGGAAGAACACAGCAACAGGAATAGGCAGAGAAGTAGGAAACAAATATAGTTTTAGTATGAAATCTTTTCTTAGCTGGCATGGGTCTTACCTGCCCGTTTTTTGGTCATGCAAATCACACCTGCTATGACTGATCCCACCAGTAGCACGCAGATGCCAGTGATACACCAGTAGAGCCATAGAATATCCCCTGTGGTACAAAAACAGTGCTCAGATACTGCCTTACACAGAGACTCCACAAAAGAACAGAAGCTGCTTGAGCACTGCAGTGAGTTACAGCAGCACTCATTCTGCCCGGTGGTTTTGCTTCTCAGCTCAGTCTCTTCTAAGCAGCTGCACTTCCTGAAGTTAGTGCAATGCTTGCACACAGTGTCTGCTTCCAGCAGCAGCAACAATCAGTGTCTGCTACCAGAACAGGCTGAGGGAGCTGGGGGGTGTTCAGCCTGGAGAAGAGAAGGCTCTGAGGTGACCAAATAGCAGTCTTCCAATATCTGAAGGGGGCTACAAGAAGGATGGAGAGAGACTGTTTGCAAAGGCCTGCAGGGACAGGACCAGGGGCAATGGCTTCAAACTAGAGCAGAGAAGATTTGGATTGGATGTTAGGAACAAGTTCTGCACCCTGAGGGAGGTGGAACACTGAACAGGTGGCCCAGGGAGGTGGTTGGGCCTCAGCCCTGGAGATATTGACAAGGCTCTGGGCAGCCTGATCTAGTTGAGGATGTCTCTGCTGACTGCAGAGGGAGTTGGTCTAGATGACCTTTGGAGGTCCCTTCCAACCCAGACCATTCTACAAGTCTGTGATGTGCAGGCCAAGGTCACTGCTAAAGCTTGTGCACTACACTGGGGATGCAGAGTAAAACACTGCACCTCCAGCAACCAGCAGACAGAACGGGAGACCCTGAACTGAGCAGCAAACTATCCCAAACCATAGGTCATACTCAGTGGGAAGCTGAGGGACCATGAGGGTCAAGCTTTCTTCTTCAATGGCTGGTGTCCAAGGAGGACTCTCTCTGTTCTGCCTTCAATCCTGATCCACGAATAACCAAATCCAGTTCCCACCTGCCATGGAGTCCAGTGTGGCACTTCCGCCACAGCAGCAGTGGTGTTGGTGATGTCATTATCATCAGGGGGTTGGATGTGATGCTGGGTTTGTTTAGATTGGTGTATATTTGATTTTATTGTTATTATTTTCATTACAATAGCTTTAGTTTTCTTTTTTCAATCCACAAGTCTCCCCTCCTTATTCTCTTCCCCCTTGGGAATGAGAGGGCTTAACAGAGAGGGTCTGACACTCCTTTAGCAGCCAGCCCAGCCCTAACCCCTGACAAGGGGTCAAGAAAGGGCAATCCCAGCTCTGCCCAAACCCAGAACTTCCTCCTTACAATACTTCTCAAAAATGAGTTCCTGCTGTTGATGATGCTGCTCTACACCACCAGCTTGCTCCACAAAGAACAGAATAGAATAAACCAGGCTGGAAGAGACCTTCAAGATCAGTGCATCCAACCTACCACCCAACACCATCTAATCAACTAAACCATGGCACCAAGTACCCCATCCAGGCTCTTCCTAAACACCTCCAGTGATGGTCAGTGACAAGCGGAGTCCCTCAGGGATCAGTCCTGGGACCTGTCTTGTTCAACATCTCTGTGGGTGCCATGGACAGTGGCATCGAGTGCATCCTCAGCAAGTTTGCTGATGACACCAAGCTGTGTGGTGCAGTGGACACACTGGAGGGAAGGGATGCCATCCAGAGGGACCTTGACAGGCTGGAGAGGTGGGCACAAGCCAACCTCATGAGCTTCAACAAGACCAAGTGCAGGGTCCTGCATCTGGGTCGAGGCAATCCCAGGCACAAATGCAGGCTGGGCAGGGACTGGCTGGAGAGCAGCCCTGAGGAGAGAGACTTGGGGGTGCTGGGGAGGAGAAGCTCAACAGGAGCTCTCAGTGTGCACTTGCAGCCCGGAAAGCCAATCAGCTCCTGGGCTGCATCAGGAGAAGTGTGACCAGCAGGTCAAGGGAGGGGATTCTCCCCCTCTACTCAGCTCTGGTGAGACCCCACCTGGAGTACTGCCTCCAGTTCTGGAGCCCCTGTTACAGGAGGGATGTGGACGTGCTGGAGCGTGTCCAGAGAAGGGCCACGAGGATGAGCAGAGGGCTGGAGCACCTCTCCTGTGAGGACAGACTGAAGGAGTTGGGGCTGTTCAGTCTGGAGAAGAGAAGGCTCCGAGGTGACCTCATTGTGGCCTTCCAGTATCTGAAGGGGCCTACAGGAAGGCTGGGGAGGGACTTCTCAGGATCTCAGGTAGTGATAGGACTGGGGGGAATGGAATGAAGCTGGAAATGGGGAGATTCAGGCTGGATGTGAGGAAGAAGTTCTTCCCCATGAGAGTGGTGAAGCCCTGGAATGGGTTATCCAGGGAGGTGGTTGAGGCCCAGTCCCTGGAGGTGTTTAAGACCAGGCTGGACGAGGCTCTGGCCAGCCTGATCTAATGTGGGGTGTCCCTGCCCATGGCAGGGGGTTGGAACTAGATGATCCTTGTGGTCCCTTCCAACCCTGACTGATTCTATGATTCTATGGTGACTCCACCACCTCCCTGGGCAGCACATTCCAGTGGCCAATCTCTCTCTCTCTGAAGAATTTCTTTCTGACCTCCAGCCTAAACTTCCCCTGGTACAGCTTGAGACTGTGTCCTCTTGTTCTGGTGCTGGGTGCCTGGGAGATGAGACCAACCCCCACCTGGCTACAACCTCCCTTCAGGTAGTTGCAGAGAGCAATGAGGTCTCCCCTGAGTCTCCTCTTCTGCAGGCTAAGCAACCCCAGCTCCCTCAGCCTCTCCTCACAGGGCTGTACTCCACCATATGTGCAGCGCTCTGCAGACACAGATCAATAACCTTCCTCTAAGAAGCAAAGCTTAGCTACCCAGGTCCTGCTTCTTATATAAGTCTATCTTAAAAAACAATCAATCAAATCACCATTTTGGGTGAGGTTGGTTGGGTTTTGGTGGTTTTCCTTTTTGTTTTGTTGTTGGTTGGTTCTTTCCCCCCCCCAATCTACAGGGTTTCCTTTCCAGCCCACCACCCCCTTTTCATTTCTTGGCTCCTCACAGGTGCTGTTGCAGCCAAAAACAGAAAAGAGATTTCAAATCATCATGCACAGGATTTATCTTGGCAACCATAAAAATGAATATATGCAAGCTATTGTCTCCAGAAGCTGCTTTGTATTATGCAAATTTTTCTTAACACTGAGCAAAGTGGCAGAAAGTATTTTACATTTAGACTCCTCTTGTCAAAACTGTTTCTCAAAGAGCTTTATGCAAGTGAAGCAGCTCTGAGAAAAAAAAAAAAAGGCAAATGAAAAAAAAATCCTTTTTTAAGGCTGAGACTGCATACCAGTACTTGCCTGGTGAATCCATGGGGAAGTAACGCTCACCCCACTCATTCTGAGCTCAAGGCTTACAAGGGCACATTTCCGGCCCATTCTCAGGAAGGATCATTTGTTGTTCTGGATGCAGTAAATTTGCAGACAACACCAAGCTGGGAGCAGGAGTTACCTGTTAGAGGGCAGAAGGGCTCTGCAGAGGGACCTTGACAGGCTGGACGGAGGGGTGGAGTCCCAACAGGAGGGCATTCAACAAGTCCAAGTGCTGGGTGCTGCACACTGGCCACAACAACCCCATACAGAGCTACAGGCTGGGGTCAGTGGCTGAGAGCTGGAGAGGGACCTGGGGTACAGGTTGATAGTAGGCTGAACACAAGCCAGCAGTGTGCCCAGGTGGACAAGAAGGCCAATGGCATCCTGGCCTGCATCAGGAACAGTGTGGCCAGCAGGAGCAGGGAGGTCATTCTGCCCTGTACTCTGCACTGGTTAGGTCCCACCTTGAGTCCTGTGTCCAGTTCTGGGCTCCTCAGTTTAGGAAGGACATTCAGACACTTGAACACGTCCAGAGAAGGGCAACAAAGCTGGGGAGGGGTCTGGAGCACAGCCCTGTGAGGAGAGGCTGAGGGAGCTGGGGTTGCTTAGCCTGGAGAAGAGGAGGCTCAGGGGAGACCTCATTGCTCTCTGCAACTCCCTGAAGGGAGGCTGTAGCCAGGTGGGGGTTGGTCTCTTCTCCCAGGCACGCAGCACCAGAACAAGAGGACACAGTCTCAAGCTGTGCCAGGGGAGGTTTAGGCTGGAGATAAGGAGAAAGTTCTCCCCAGAGAGATTGGCCACTGGGATGTGCTGCCCAGGGAGGTGGTGGAGTCACCATCCCTGGAGGTGTTGAAAAAAGGCCTGGATGTGGCACTTGGAGCCATGGATTAGTAGTCATGAGCTGTTGGGTGACAGGTTGGATTTGATGATCTCTGAGGTCTTTTCCAACCTTATTGATGCTATGAAAGGAAAACAGCAGCAAAAAACACCCAAACAACAAACCAAGGAAAAGTTTGAGGCTATTGGAAGAACTTCTTACCTGATGGGTCTGTACCTGCAAAAGACAAGAGTTATGTTAAAAATTCAGGTCTCATCTGTCAGACACTGGGAATCTAATGCACTGAACAGCAGTTCTCACTTGCAGCTGGTGAACATGGGATGAAAGCAGAATGCCTCAGACAGTCTGTGCCACAGTTCATGAAGAATGGCTGAATCTACAGGTGACAAAAATAAATACATACAAAGAATGAGAAGCCAAGAAGCTGGTCTTAAGAGCAACTTGCCCCACCTCAGCACTCCCCTGTATGCTAGCACAGGGACACAGAATTACCATTGCCCTTTGGGGAAACAAATTCAATCAAGGATTCTCACACTATACATTAAGAAGGGAAATGAGTTCTTGAGGTGGCACACTTGCCATTCCCAGTCCATAATCTCTGACTTGGCAACTCTCTACTAAGGAAGAGCCCTTGCCTACAGAGAACACTACATGAAACCCCCAAGTGTTCACCATAATCACCATTTCCCTGACAGAGGAAATGAAGGATTAGCTCATCTCAGAACCAAACACCATGCAACCCCCCAACAGCCCTAAGATGCTCATTGCATTGTTGGAGAAGGAAGGACACAGGGACACCAGTGAACTTCTACCTGTATTTCATAGCTGCAGCAAGCTTTTATGTTCTTCTCTATTTTGATTGTGATGTTAACTTGCTCCTGCTGTCCACCCTGCAAAAATCAGATGCATGTCATAAGGGAAGGAAGGACATGGAAGGAAGGCACAGAAGAGGCAAAAGGACTTGACAGGAGAATATGGAATGGGCCAAAGGAGCATAAATGTCTTTTTTTTTTTTTTGTTCCTGAACAAGAAGACTACAGAGAGCAAAATGGATAAATGGCCTGGCCAGCATCACTGGAGGTGTGGTGCCTGTGTGACAGACAGGGAGTTAACAGAGCAGGCTAAGGTGGCACAAGAACAGGAAACAATTACACTGTATAAATCTAGTTGGGGATGCCCCTGCCTACTGCAGAAGAGCTTAGACTGGGTGATGTTTGGAGGTCCCTTCCAACCCAGCCCATTCTGGAATTCTATGATTCCAGTTGTGTTACCTTCCAGTTACTTAAGGTAAATTACTTCAGCTATTTCTTCTGCAAACATCACCAAGTTTCCTCAGTTCATTAAAAGCAGCTGTCAGCACTGCTGCTTCTGGCACTAGGACAAAGTCAGCCTTCTGACCTGCTGCATGCCATCAAGAGCACGATAATCTAAACATTCCTTACAACGATTAGCAGATCCATAGTTTAAAATGAGGTACATTCACCTCTAACAGGGGGCCATGCACACAGCTGTACCAGTCGTGGCAGCAAGTTAACAAACCCCTTCTTACTGCATGCACTGGTGTGTGTGGAAGAACAGAAGGATGGTACAAACTGAATGCCAACCTATCTGCTCTCCCTCAAGGAAAGAGTGGGGACTGGTACCAATGATATTCAGCATTTCCCCTCCCTCAGATGCCTGGAGGAGAACATTTATGTCAGAAGACAATCTAGATCTACTTTGAGCTTCTCCACAACACAGGCTGCAAGACCCACAGCAACCAAATCTCACTTTGAGTGAAACTTTGCTCCCCAGTTTTGATTGGTTAGCTTGATCTTAGCCCCCAGAGACTGGCCTGACAAAGGCAAAGCCCACACAACCTAACACCAAATTTTGGGTTCCTTTGTAGATTCATTCATAGAATACCAGGTTGGAAGGGACCTCAAGGATCATCTAGCCCAACCTTGCAGGGTAAGAACATAGTTTAAATCAGATGGCTCAGCACCCTGTCAAGCTGGGCCTAGGAACTCATTCAAATCAATATAGGAGGGGATGTACAATGAGGACAGAAGGAAAATGAATGACATCACATTAACTGAAAATAAGTCCTGGTACCAAGCACTGAGCACACACATTACAAAGTTTTAAACAGGATGCAAATAAACTGGCAAAGTTTATCCCCAGAGAGGGTGAGCTACACCACTGATGCCATGGGCATCAGTGCTCCCTGACCCCCAGTACAGCACACAGACTGGGCTGGACCATATGGCTGGGCCCTGGGGTTTGCTGATTGCAGACTTATCCACGTGTAAAATGTTGGGGGTTTTTTTTGACACAATCACAGAAACATTCAGGTTGGAAAAGCCCCTCAGGATCACCAAGTGCAACCCAGAACCCTACTCTGCAAGGTTCACCCCTAAACCACAGCCCCAAGCACCACATCCAAAACACCTTGAAACACAGACAGGCTTGGGGACTCCACCACCTCCCTGGGCAGCACATTCCAAGGCCTGACCACTCTTGCCATGAACACATTTTTCCTACTGTCCAGTCTAACCCCAGTCACAGCTCAAGGCTGTTCCCTCTTGTTCTGTCACTAATTACCTGGGAGAAGAGACCAGCACCAATCTCTCCACAACCTCCTTTCAGGGAGCTGTAGAGAGCCAGGAGGTCTCCCCTCAGCCTCCTCTCTTTCACACTAACCATCCCCAGCTCCTTCAGTCACTCTTCATCAGGTTTATTCTCCAGGCCCTTCCCAGCTTCCTTGCCCTCCTCTGCCCTGGCTCCAGCACCTCCACATCTCTCTTGCATTGAGGTAGCCAAAACTGGGCACAACACTCAAGGAGTGGCCTCCCCAGAGCTGAGTCCCAGAGGACAATCCCCTCCCTGCTGCTGTTGGACACAGCATTGCTGATCCCAGGCAGGATGCCTTTGGCTTTCTTGGCCCCCTGGGCACACTGCTGGCTCCTGTTCAGCTGCTTGTCCATTAGCACCCCCGGTCCCTTGCTGCCAGCAGCTTTCCAGGCACTCTGCCCCAAGCCTGTAGCATTGCTTGGGGTTGCTGTGACCCAAGTGCAGGCCCTGGCACTTGGCCTTGCTGAAGCTCATCCTGTTAACATTGGCCATGGATCCAATCTATCCAAGTCCCTCTGCAGAGCCTCCCTGCTGTGGTGCAGATCAGCACAGACACCTAACTCGGTGTCGTCTGCCAGCTTACTGCTGACACACTCTGTGCCTTCATCAAGGTCATCTTTAAAGATGTTAAACAGAAGTGGTCCCAGCACTGAGCCCTGAGGAACACCTCTTGTGCACAGCCACCAGCTGGATTTACCTCCATTAAGCATCGCTCTTGAGGCCTGCTCACCCAAAGGTGTGGGTTGGGGCAACCCCAAGCACCGATATAGACTGGGCAGGGACTGGCTTGAGAGCAGCCCTGAAGAAAAGGTCTTGGGGGTGCTGGGGGATGAGAAGCTCAACAGGAGCCAGCAGTGAGCACTTGCAGCCCAGAGAGCCAAGCAGAGCCTGGGCTGCAGCAAGAGAAGCAGAGCCAGCAGGGCCAGCGAGGGGATTCTCCCTCTCTACTCCACTCTGGTGAGACCCCACCTGGAGCTCTGTGTCCAGTTCTGGAGCCTCTGTGCCAGGAAGGATCTGGAGGTGCTGGAAGGTGTCCAGAGAAGGGCCACGAGGATGAGCAGAGGGCTGGAGCTGCTGTGCTATGAGGACAGACTAAGGGAGTTGGGGTTGTGCAGTCTGGATAGGGGAAGGCTCTGAGGAGACCTTCTTGTGGCCTTCCAGTATCTGAAGGGGGCTACAAGAAAGCTGGGGAGGGAGTTTTTAGGGTGTCAGGGAGTGATAGGACTGGGGAGAATGGATCCAAACTAGAGGAGGGGAGATTTAGATTGGATGTTAGGAAGAAGTTGTTCCCCATGAGGGTGGTGAGAGCCTGGCACAGGTTCCCAGGGAGGTGGTGGAAGCCTCATCCCTGGAGGTTTTTGCAGCCAGGCTGGATGTGGCTGTGAGCAACCTGCTGTAGTGTGAGGTGTCTCTGCCCATGGCAGGGGGGTTAGAACTGGATGATCCTTGAGGTCCCTTCCAACCCTGACAACTCTGTAAGATCTGGGAAGTTCCTGCATTACAGTTCTTCTTTCTAAAGCTGATTAAAAACCTGTAAAAAGAGTTCCTTGAAAGCTTCTGTGCCAGTGTGTGGGTGAGCTCCATCTCCACCATAGCTCCAAGTGCTGGTTTAGCAACCCCTGAAGAAGTGTTTGCCTCTGTTGGCAGGGAGGGTGGCACTCAGGAGGGTCCTCACCTCAGTGAAGTCGTGGGTGATCATTTTGCACCTCGTCTCGTTCAGGAAGCTGGCCACGTGGATTTTGTATCGAGTTGGCTCCATCCATGGGTGAAAACTCACCAGCAGAGTGCTGTCACCCAGGCTTTCACCTTGGATCCTGGGGTCCCACAAGCTGCCTGGAAGTGGTGCAGATATTCCAAAGTTTCTCAACAGTCAGAAAGGTTTCAGCAGTGCCCATGTCTACATGACTCGGGTGTGTTTTGGTTTTTACCTGTGTTTATGCAGGGGGTGGTGGTTTTCATCAGAGAGTCCTTGCAGCCTGCAAGAGAGACCATCAGTGACCAGTCAGAAACACTCTACTTCCACTGAGGAAAAACATCCATTTTCTTATCAGAACTCAGACACCCAACCAAGCCCTCCTTGATCAGTAAAGACCTTTGTTCCAAGACAGTAAAATTCTGCAGCAGAATAGGATCACAGAACCACAGAGCTGTCAGGGTTGGAAAGGACCTCAAGGATCAGCCAGTTCCAAACCCCCTGCCATGGCCAGGGACACCTCACACTACAGCAAGTTGCTGACAGCCACATCCAGCCTGGCTGCAAAAACCTCCAGGGATGAGGCTTCCACCACCTCCCTGGGCAACCTGTGCCAGTCTCTCACCACCCTCATGGGGAACAACTTCTTCCTCATGTCTAATCTAAATCTCCTCTCCTTTAGTTTGGATCCATTCCCCCTAATCCCATCACTACCTGGCATCCTAAGAAGTCCCTCCCCAGCTTTTTTGTAGCCCCCTTCAGACACTGAAAGGCCACAATTAGGTCTCCTTGGAGCCTTCCTTTCTCCAGACTGAACCACCCCAACCCTCTCAGTCTGCCCTCATAGGAGAGGAGCTCCAGCCCTCTGATCACCCTCGTGGCCCTTCCCTGGATACATTCCAGCATGTCCATTAGCCAGCTCCAGCTCTTCCACTGATGCATTTGCTTTGGTTTTGTTTCAGCATGGATTGGAACAGTAGTATTTGACAACTCTTGAGACTTTACAGAGAGAGTCATAGCGGAATGAAAGCTTTATAGTGATCTCCAGCAGCCCCACAGCAATCGGTTCCCCCTGAAGCACTCTGCCCCAGAAATGGTTAGGAGGCTGGAATCTTGGAGGAGAGAACACTCCTCCACATTTGTAGCTCTCTTCCTTTCATGTGGCAGATTGGCTGTGATCTTTGGCAACTTCCTGCCATGGCAAATCCAGAGTTACATATTCAGTGTTTAGCAATGTGAGATTCACAAGTCTCAGCCTGAAGGATGTCTCTTCTCCAGGGTCTGGACAAAGGAAAAGAAACCCTCCCTGCTTAAACAGTTGAAACAAAACATTGCACATCTTAAGAGTTCCAGTTTTCCAAGCTGGAGAATTTCCAGTGCTGCTGTAATTCACACCAGCTGGAATCAACAAGGCTGCCTGCAGCTGCTGAGCTTGATGCAGTGCATTAGGCTCCTGAAGAACAGTGAAGGATAAAAGCCAGGAAATTCTGAAGAGTCACCAGGTATAAGAAAGCAGAAGAGGGCTGAAAACAATCACAGGAAAACATCCAGTTGGAAGAGACTTCCAAGCTCCTCCAGTCCAACCTTTGACCCAGCACTGAAGGGGCACCACTGAACCATGTCCCTAAGCACCAGCTCCACACACTGCTTAAACACCTCCAGGGATGGTGGCTCCAGCACTGTCATGGACAGACCATTCCAGTGGCTGAGAACCCTCTCTGGGAAGAAACATTTCCTAGCATCCAGCCTGAACCTCCCCTGCTGCAGCTTGGAACCATTCCCTCTGCTCCTGTCCCTTACCACCAAGGAGCAGAGGCTGCCCCCCTCCTCACTCCAACCTCCCCTCAGGGAGCTGTAGAGAGAACTGAGGTCTCCCCTCAGCCTCCTCCTCTCCAGACTGAACAACCCAAGTGCCTCCTCTCCTCTTCCAGCACACACTGATTGGCACACCACATACTTTGCCACCTCAGAACTAAAAAGTCAACAAGACAACTACAACGGGGTAAGGAAAATTCTGAATCAGTTTTCAAGCTGTATATTAAGTGCCCAATATTTATAAACCAGTCAGTGGAGCCAGAGGGCACTGCAGCTGCTCAGGATCTTCAAGGAGAACAACAAAAGTTTTCACCTATGTAAGAAGGGTCAGGCATTCAGCTCTATCAAGCTTCTTGCCTGGTTATGCCTGCTTCTGCCTTTGAAATCTCCTTCTATGCCCAGGTGACTGCCTGGTGGATGTGGGGCAGGCTGTGGATGTGGTCTACCTGGACCTCAGCAAGGCCTTTGACACCATCCCCCACAGCAAACTGCTGGCCAAGCTGTCAGCTCGTGGCTTGGACACTCTGAGCTGGGTTAGGAAATGGCTGGAGGCTGAGACCAGAGTGGTGGTGAATGGTGCCACATCCAGCTGGCAGCCAGGCACCAGTGGTGTGCCCCAGGGGTCAGTGCTGGGCCCCATCCTGTTCAATATCTTCATTGGTAATCTGGATGAGGGCATTGAGTCCATCATCAGTAAATTTGCAGATGACACCAAGCTGGGGGCAGGAGTTGATCTGCTGGAGGGCAGAGAGGCTTTGCAGAGGGACCTCGACAGGCTGGACAGATGGGCAGAGGCCAAGGGCAGGAGATTGAACACATCCAAGTGCCAGGTGCTGCACATTGGCCACAGCAACCCCAGGCAGCGCTACAGGCTGGGGTCAGAGTGGCTGAGAGCAGCCAGGCAGAGAGGGACCTGGGGGTGCTGGTTGATGGTAGGCTGAACATGAGCCAGCAGTGTGCCCAGGTGGACAAGAAGGCCAATGGCATCCTGGCCTGCATCAAGAATAGTGTGGCCAGCAGGAGCAGGGAGGTCATTGTGCCCCTGTACACTGCACTGGTTAGGCCACACCTTGAGTCCTGTGTCCAGTTCTGGGCCCCTCAGTTTAGGAAGGAGGTTGTCCTGCTGGAACATGTCCAGAGAAGGGCAACGAGGCTGGGGAGGGGTCTGGAGCACAGCCCTGTGAGGAGAGGCTGAGGGAGCTGGGGTTGCTTAGCCTGGAGAAGAGGAGGCTCAGGGAGACCTTCTTGCTCTCTCCAACTCCCTGAAGGGAGGCTGTAGCCAGGTGGGGGTTGGTCTCTTCTCCCAGGCACGCAGCACCAGAACAAGAGGACACAGTCTCAAGCTGTGCCAGGGAAGGTTTAGGCTGGATGTTAGGAAAAAGTTCTACACAGAGAGAGTGATTGGCCATTGGAATGTGCTGGCCAGGGAGGTGGTGGAGTCACCACCACTGGAGGTGTTCAGGAGGAGACTTGATGGGGTGCTTGGTGCCATGGGTTAGTTGATTAGGTGGTGTTGGATGATAGGTTGGACTTGATGATCTTGAAGGTCTCTTCCAACCTGGTTTATTCTCTTCTATTCTAAATGAAAGTTCCCATGCCTGAGAACTAACAGAAGTCAAACTTTACTCCATCCAATTTAAAAATTCTGTCCTGTACTTCTGTCCTGTACTTCCACCTTCCCCAAGCAGAAGAGCAGCTTTGAAAGATTTCAAATGAAGAAAAGCTGCAGTCACAGTCTGCAGGTAGCTTGAAGATTACTCTGCAGTCCCTTTCAGGTAGATTAAAAATCACAGAATCACAGAATGCTCTGGGTTAGGATGAGCTCCAAAGCTCATCCAGTCCAACCCCCCTCTCCACTCAGCAGGGACATCCTCAATTAGATCAGGTTGCCCAGAGCCCTGTCCAGCCTCACCTTGAATATCTCCAGGGATGAGGCCCCAACCACCTCCCTGGGCAACCTGTTCCGGTGTTCCACCACCCTCATGGTGCAGAACTTGTTCCTAACATCTAATGTGAATCTGCTCTGCTCTAGTTTGAAGCCATTGCCCCTGGTCCTGTCCCTGCAGGCCTTTGCAAGCAGTCTCTCTCCATCCTTCTTGCAGCCCCTTCAGGTACTGGAAGGCTGCTATTAGGTCTCCTTGGAGCCTTCTCTTCAGGCTGAACACCCCCAGCTCCCTCAGTCTGTCCTCAATGCAGAGCTGCTCCAACCCCCTGATTATTTTCCTGGCTTCCTCTGGAACTGCTCCATCAGGTCCAGGTCCTTCCTATATTGAGGGCTCTCAACCTGAAAGAGGTACTCCAGGTGAGGTCTCGCCAGAGCAGAGTAAAGTGGCAGAATCACCTCTCTGGATCTGCTGGCAATGCATCTTTTGATGCAGCCCAGGATGTGATTTACCTTCTGTGCTGCAAGCTCACACTGCCTGCTTCTGCCCAGCTTCTCATCCACCAGCACCCCCAAGTCCTTTTCCAGTCTCGGCACCTGCTCCCTGAATGAACACTTCAGCAGCACAATGTAGGATATACACATCTCGGATGTATAGCACAAGGCTACTGCAGGTAAGGCTAGCACTGGGGACTTTCTCAACAGCAGCTTTCAGGAAGGACAACAGGTTTTGCTCATCCTGCCACCCTATTGCCATACTTTCTCACAAGATCTGGCCAAAAAAAAACATCCCTCAGCCCCCACAGCCACAAACCAGCACAGCCCCAAGCTCGAGGCTGCCAGTGTACTCCAGCATCTCTTACCAGGCATTGTGAATGACTTGGACTTGCAATTGTTGTCTCCATCTACACTCAGTTTGGGCAGGTGGTAGACAGTCACTTGGTAAGTCTGGCCAGGCTCCACTTCAAATCGGTCAAAAGTGAAGCTCCACTGAAAACGAAATGCAGTTATGAGGACTCAAACCAAACCAAGTGCTAACAGCAGACACGGCCCTGTTCCCCTCTGTTCCCTCATCCCATGGGACCTTTCTCCTGAAGCCTGATGACAATAAAACCAAACAAAACAAAGGAAGTGAGGTGCATTGAACGTACCAGTCCCCTGCTATGAGCCAAGTTGCTCTGTCCAAAATGACAGCAGTACAGTTATTTCTTGGGATCTTCAACCTGATCCAACAGCCTTATGCCAACCAACTGTGTGGAGTTCCCACTCAATCCCATTCTGAACTGGAAGTATATTAGGCTCAGTTTTGAGCCTGAAATTGTAGTGTAGTAGGAATCTTGCTGCCATGTGTGGTGGGTTGAAATTCCCCCCACCCCCCAACATTAACTTTGCCAGAGCAGCTCAGCTGGAAGCAGATGCAAGCTCTGTTTACAAGCAACACTGCAATCTACGATGGAATGCAAGGAATAAGTACAAAATATCCAGGAGTTACAATATTTACAGGGACTTACAATTAATGAACAGCACAAGATCCCTCTGGTCAGAGACCAGGAGAAGATACTAGCTTCTCCCTCTCTGCCTTCCCCTCTACCCCCCTGTACAAAAGAAGGGAGAAAGGAACAGAGAAGTTAATACCAAAACAATGCAGCGAAGTACAAGCAGGAGCAAGTTAGTCTCTCTCCCCAGAGCAAAGCAGCAAGAAGAGAAGAGAAATTGTTTTGGTACAGCCAATCTTATGGCAGATATCTCTCCCATGGGATTGTTTAGCTTTATTTTCCTTTTTACACCCAATAGTGATTTGTTTACATTTTACTACTCTTTTGCTCAAGATCTGGGAAAAGTTTTGAAGGCACAGCTTAAAACTACCACACCATGTGAGTGTTACACAGTTGGAATTGCCATTATACAGCTCTGTACCCAGCCATTCCACACAGTTGCTTTAATCTCTACTGTTCTCCAGAGCAGCAATGCTGTACAGATTCTGGCAGAAGCACTGGCTCCAGATGTAAGCTAACTGTGGCTGAATTCTGAGTGGTAAGCAATCAGCTCCAAATTCCTGCTGTTCATAAAGGCAGCTGGGGATGGCTCAGCACTTTTCTACCAAGAAGGAAGGGGAGCCCAAGAAGGAAGGGGAGCCCAAGAAGGAAGGGGAGCCCAAGAAGGGGAGCCCAAGAAGGAAGGGGAGCCCAAGAAGGAAGGGGAGCCCAAGAAGGAAGGGCTGAATTACAAAGGCTATCAATGTCACAGCTGTCAAGCAGGAGGCAAAACCTCCTACAACAGTTTGCTTTAAGCATCATTCAGACGTGTTAGAGGCGTGGAAAACAACAATTCTTCGAACCTGAGGGAAAGCGAAGCCAAGGTAAGCAGCTTGTTCCCGAGAAGAGTAAAACAAACTGGAAATGACAGCAGGTGTCAAGCCAGATGCTTGCTGAAACGATCAATATACCTCTTAACCAGTTTGTGCTTTTTAAGTGAAGCCCTGAAAGCAGAAGCAAACCCATGGGCTACGGAAGCGGTGCGGCCCCTCTGCACTCACCCGGCCTCCGTCTGGACGAACCTGAAGCGGGAAATTGCTCTGAAAGGCAAACTGGGCACAGACCTGCTGGTTGTTGTTCACCTGCACCACAGCCAGCTCTGCTCCTTCCAGATACCGCACGCTCGCTGCCGCACAGGGACACAGAGATTGAGAGCAGCCTCAGTAAGTCTGCAGACAATACCAAGTCAGGTGGGAGAGCCGACGTGCTGGAGGGCAAGGAGGCTCTGCAGAGGGACTCAGACAGGCTGAGGCCAGTCAAAGGACTCCAACAAGTGCCAAGTCCTGCTCTTGGGTCACAACAACCCCATGCAACACTACAGGCTTGGGGCTGCGTGGCTGGAAGGCTACTTGGCAGAAAGGGACCAGGGGGTGCTGTTTGAACATGAGCCAGCAGTGTGCCTGGGTGGCCAAGAATGCCGATGCAGCCTGGCCTGGATCAGGAATAGTGTAGCCAGCAGAAGCAGACAGGCAATTGTCTTGCTGTACTCAGCACTGGTTAGGCCACACCTTGAGTGCTGTGCTCAGTTTTGGGTGCCACAGTGTAAGAGAGACACTGAGGTGCTGGAGCCTGTCCAGAGAAGGGCAACAAAGCTGGTGAAGGGTCTGGAGAACAAGCCTTGCGAGGAGCAGCTGAGGAAGCTGGCGTTGTTTAGTCTGAAGAAAAGGAGGCTGAGACTTTATCACTCTCTGCCACTACCTGAAAGCAGGTTGTAGAGAGGTGGGTGCTGATCTCTTCTTACAAGTCACAACTGACAGGAGAAGAGGAAATGGAATCAAGTTACACCAGAGGAGGTTTAGGTTAGGATGTTAGGAAAAACTTTGATATTATCAAAGACTGGAACAGGCTGCCCAGGGAGGTGGCTGAATCACCATCCCTGGATGTATCTAAAAGCCATCCAGATATGGTGCTCAAGCATATGGTGTAGTAGTGACCCTGGAAGGGTCAGGCAATGGTTGGACTTGATGACCTTGAAGGTCTTTTCCAACCAGAGTGATTCGGTGATTTACCGAGACACAGGTGCCTATAGGACACCTAAGTTACAAGGACTAGATGACAGGAAATGAGAGCGACTTGCAGTGGTTTAACACTGCACAGTTTATTTGTGCTCTCTCAAGTAAGTTCTCATTTGTTCTGTTTGTAGATAGAATTCCCCTGCAGTCATTATTATACCTTGAAAAGACAACACTCCCATTTGTCACAGAATCACCAAGGTTGGAAGAAACCTCAAAGATCATCAAGTCCAACCTGTCACCACAGACCTCATGGCTCCAAGTGCCACGTCCAATCCCCTCTTGAACACCTCCAGGGATGGTGACTCCACCACCTCCCTGGGCAGCACACCCCAATGGCCAATGACTCTCTCAGTGAAGAACTTTTTCCTCACCTCCAGTCTAAATCTCCCCTGGTGCAGCTTGAGACTGTGTCCTCCTGTTCTGGTAATGGTTGCCTGGGAGAAGAAACCTCCTTGCTTCTGTTGTAAAGGTGTGGGCCACTCTATTCCATTCTCATCTGCTTTTCCCATTTCAAATGTCATTACCCCACATGAGTGGAAACATTTTAAATTCTCATACCCAGCATAGCCAAAGCCCTGATTCAGTCAAGAAAAAATCAAACCCTCATGAAATCATAGAATGGTCTGGGTTGGAAGGAACCTCCTAAGGTCATCTGGTCCGACCCCCTCTGCAGTAAACAGAAAGATCCTCAACTAGATCAGGCTGCCCAGAGCCTGTACCAAATGAAAAGCAGCTGCCAAACCCCCAAATTTCAAAGGCCTGCTTTCAAGACCAGATCAGTGAAAGTCTACAAGTCATAATTCTCTTCCCTATCCTTCCTAGGTCACACCTAATTCCTCTTCTCCGTGTTCACATTAACCAGCCACCACTTACCATCAGTGGCCACCTTCCACTCGATCCGAAGCACAGGCAGCAGTTTTCCATCCATCTGGTGGAAAACATCAGAAGAGACATGAAGACTGCTTGGAGCAGAAGGAGTGAGATCAGGCTTCCAGCTTGCCTCCATGCAGGTACCTGTCCAGCAAATGAAAACTATCACTGGGGGCAGGGGGAGGCGAGGAAGCTCTGCTTAACTGCAGTTATGGTCTGCTCTTTGGGTCAAGGTTACTCAGAGGGCAGCACTGGGTGACTGACAGCTTCCCAGTTCAGAAAGGCTCTTTACAGCAGGCAAGAACGTCACAAAATTGCTTGAAATTGCTCGAGTTCATTCATTCTAGTAACTTCCAAGTTGCCTTTCCCTTAAAATTCATTAGTAATTATCACACTCTATGCAATCAGGCTAAACAAGGCCAGGGGAAGTGAGAGAGGTGCTAGCCTTTGGAATGTGCTGCCCAGGGAGGTGGTGGAGTCACCACAGTATCTATCACAGTATCGCCAAGGTTGGATGAGACCTCAAAGATCATCAAGTCCAACCTGTTACCACAGACCTCATGACTAGACCATGGCACCAAGTGCCACGTCCAGTCCCCTCTTGAACACCTCCAGGGACGGTGACTCCACCACCTCCCTGGGCAGCACATCCCAGTGGCAAATGACTCTCTCAGTGAAGAACTTTCTCCTCACCTCCAGCCTAAACTTCCCCGGCACAGCTTGAGACTGTGTCCTCTTGTTCTGGAGCTGGTTGCTAGAGAGAAGAGACCAACCTCCACCTGGCTACAACCACATTTCAGGTAGTTGTAGAGAGCAATGAGGTCTCCCCTGAGCCTCCTCTTCTCCAGGCTAAGCAACCCCAGCTCCCTCAGCCTCTCCTCACAGGGCTGTGCTCCAGACCCCTCCCCAGCCTCGTTGCCCTTCTCTGGACACGTTCAAGTGTCTCAGTGTCCTTCCTAAACTGAGGGGCCCAGAACTGGACCAGCCCTGGAAGTATTCAAGAGGAGACTGGATGTGACACTTGGTGCCATGGTTTAGTAGTCATGAGGTCTTGGTTGACAGGTTGGATCTGATGATCTTTGAGATCTCTTCCAACCTTATTGATTCTATGATTCTAAGTAATTTTGCTATCTCCTGCAGCAAGTCCATTTCTGGCTGCTGAAACAGACCTATGTTAGAAGACTGATACTCATTTCCAGCCTTCCAGTGATAAGAAGCCTTTCAGGTACTGAGGGAAATTGTTCCAACAGTTAATTACTTTCTGATTAAAAACTGCCTTATTGCTAATTTGACTATCCATCTGAATGTCACTCCCAACAGCTGCTTGCGATGCCCCTCCTAAATGAAAGAGCTCTTTGGACAGAAAAATAAATGATGCCAGTCTATAGTGTTAGGGGAAACTGGTTATGAAATCTAATCAGAAAATGAAATCAGCTATGACAGGCATTAGAGAGAGGAGAGCTGCTTAGACTTTTGTCAGACATTTGACTTAACCAGAGTGTATTAAAAATAGCACGGTCGGTCAGCCCAAAATACACTTTCAGTCTTTTTTGGCTGGGCCAGTAATGGGAACAGTGGAAAGGAGGCACTATCCCTTCTTGTAACAGCGAGGCTTTAGGCTTGGGAAGCAATTAGACAGCCCTCAAGTGCTCATTCTACCAAAAAACTATCTACAGAAAGCCTGGTAGGATGAAAGCACTTGCAGGAAAAAATGCCCTAAGCACTACACAATCCTAAACAAACAACCCCCCCGAGCACACCAACCAAAGAACACTTTCCCCTAGAGCAGTGAAACGTCACAAGAACAGTGCAGAGTTTCAACCAAATGTTCCAACAAGACAGCATTTTAATGGTGGAGCTGGGAAATATGCTCCAAACCGATCCCAGCCAATCCTCCTCCTGTCAAAAGAGAAACCCCAAGTTTTTAATCTGGTTATTTCCAGCACAGCCATCTCCCTGAATCTGGCAGGCCCAGCATGACTGCAAAAACACTTCTGCCAGTAGTACATAGGGTTGGGTTCTGAAACAGAAATGAGCCCACCCAGAACAAGGACTGCAAAGCAAGGCCAGGGGGTACTGCAGTGCTGTCTAGACACCTCTGTGTGCTAAGCAAACACTCAATATTCCCTTTTTTTTTAAACTACAATGCCCATAATTGCACTCAAGTCTTTTAGATGTGTGCCAGTGATGAGACTGGACCTCTTCTACTTTAGACCTCAAAGATTATCAAGTCCAACCTATCACCCAAGACGTCATGCCTACTAGACCATGGCACCAAGTGCCACATCCAATCCCCTCTTGAACATCTCCAGGGATGGTGACTCCACCACCTCCCTGGGCAGCACATTCCAATGGCTAACAACTCTCTCAGTGAAGAACTTTCTCCTCACCTCCAGTCTAAACTTCCCCTGGTGCAACTTGAGACTGTGTCCTCTTGTTCTGGTGCTGGGTGCTAGAGAGAAGAGACCAACCCCCAACTGGCTACAGCCTCCCTTCAGGTAGTTGTAGACAGCAATGAGGTCTCCCCTGAGCCTCCTCTTCTCCAGGCTAAGCAACCCCAGCTCCCTCAGCCTCTCCCCGTAGGGCTTGTGCTCGAGGCCTCTCCCCAGCCTCATTGCCCTTCTCTGGACATGTCTTTTCCAGCCTTGTTGATTTTGTAATTCTATGTGTCCAACATATTTGTTCAGTGGGACTTACAGTAACTCTAGTCTCCTTTTCCTAATCACAGAAGCATGTAGGTTAAGAAGAAAAACAAGACTGAGTTCATTCACTGGACTACGTGGTGAATGACTGCCACCAATTGCTTTCAGTTGCAGCCCCCTTTGAAATTCTAGTTTTCTGCATTCATTTTCCATCAACTACTGTCACAAACACAACAGCCTGTAATGAACACTTCCTGGCGAGCTTGGCCTAAAATTCCCATTTCTCGGAAAAGTGACCATCTCAGTTTTAATCAGAAACCTAACAAGCTGGGTTGTGTCCCACCCCACTGCCCACCCCAACACTCTGGTGTAAAAGAGACTTAACTTCCCTTTCCTCTCTTGACTGGCTCTGTTTGTGGATCAACCCCAAAACTCCCCAAGCAAGGCATGATAGCAGTGCTTTGCTTTCCATCTCTCCAACTCTAGCAAGAACATCTTGGTGCATGGACCCAGCTAAAAATACCCCCAAACCAGCATGATCTGATGAGAAAAGTGCAATAAAAGGGAAGGAAAAAAGCATAGAAAAAAAGTACTTACTGTTTTTTACCAGGCAGTTTAAGTCCTGTGGGGAGGGAAAGAAACAAGACTATTACCCTCAGAATGGAAACTGGATTGACAGTAATTTGCTGCTACTTAGTGGCAGGAGAGAGCCAGGGGGAAACAGTTCAGTGAACGGTGTTGTACGATGTCAGGAACAGGTTCTGCACCATGAGGGTGGTGGAACACTGGAACAGGTTGCCCAGGAGCTGGTTGAGGCCACATCCCTGGAGATATTCAAGGTGAGGCTGGACAGGGCTCTGGGCAACCTGATCTGGTTGGGGATCTCCCTGCTGACTGCAGGGAGGTCAGACTGGATGAGCTTTGGAGGTCCCTTCCAACCCAGAGCATTCTGTGATTCTATAATGAGGTTTCTGGTGATCATTCTGCCAATCCAACGCCTCACAGCGATGACATCCCCAGGTTTTAGTCACCTCTTGGGTTTTGCCATTTGGTTACACTGCTAATGAACAGTAGCAGCAAAGCCTGCAGTTTGGACTTCTGTGTGCAAGTCAGGCAAAAGAAAACCCAACCAGCGTATATACACAAACAAGGAACTGGAGAAAAACCTTTTGGTTTTAGACATTTTATGCTCAATCTTATCCCAATGCACTGGGACTGAGTTGCAGCACCATGAGAGTAGTGGAACACTGGAACAGGTTGCCCAGGGAGGTGGTTGAGGTCCCATCCCTGGAGATATTCAAGGTGAGGCTGGACAGGGCTCTGGGCAACCTGATCTAGTCGAGGATGTCCCTGCTGAATGCAGAGGGGGTTCAACTGGATGAGCTTTGGAGGTCCCTTCCAACCCAGAGCATTCTATGATGCTATGATACAACCTGGAAGGACTCAGCACCAGGAAACATTGTGCCAAACTGTCAATCAGAAAAGCAAAGGGCACAGAGCATGAAACCTGTGCACACCTGAGCTGCACATCTGGCAGTAGTAGTTGCAATCCTGGAAAGAAACTGACTGGGCAAAAAATGCAAGAGGCAAACAACCCTTCCAAAATCCAGGGCTGTGAAAACAGAAACCTGTGGATGAAAGAGTGCTTGACATGGATAGGTATGGGTTTTACACATCATAAAGTTACTACTACCCAGCACTGATCTTGTTGGTAGGTCTTGAGCCTGTCTTGAGCTTGACCGGAAGCATGAACTCTCTGCAGCTAACCTTGCCACTGAAGCACTGGGGTACAGGCTGCTTACTACAAGGCATCCCCTTCACCTTACATTTGGGTTCAAAAATCACTATACAACGACACTCTAAAAACTTAAATTTGATAAATGACTAGCAGCACACAGTGACTGCTAAAGAAGTGCAGGCCAGACCCCAGGATTCCCAGAGCAGAGTCTCAGGCAAGGAATCACATAAAACCAAAACCATTAATGGAATGGCACAGCTGCAGAGTCAGCTCCAGCTGGCTGCTTCCAGAGACAGACCCTAGGCAAAGAAAAGCCAGAGCATTTCTACCCTTACAGACCAGGCATCCAACATTCATGCCACCTTCACCAGCCTTCCAGCTGCCCTTTGGGCCAAAGGTGGTTCCAGCCCAAGAAAGGCCTGGGAGCCCTGGTGGACAGCAAGTTCTGCATGGGTCAGCAATGTGCCCTGGGGGCCAAAAAGGTCAATGGGATCCTGGGGGGCATTCAGAAGAGTGCGTCCAGCAGATCAAGAAAGTTTCTCCTTCCTCTCTGCTCTTCCCTAGTGAGGCCACACCTGGAATATTGCATCCAGCTCTGGGCTCCCCAGTTCCAGAGGGACAGGGATCTGCTGGAGGGAGTCCAAGGGAGGGCTACAAGGATGCTGATGGGACTGCAGCACTGCCTGGGGAGGAGAGGCTGAGAGCCCTGGGGCTGTTTAGTCTGGAGAGGAGAAGACTGAGAGGGGATCTGATTAATGTCTATCAATAGCTGAGGGCTGGGGATCAAGAAGGAAGGGAGGGGACAGCCTCTGCTCACTTGTGCCCTGGCATAGGACAAGGGGCAATGGATATAAACTCCAGCACAGGAGGTTCCACCTCAACATGAGGAAGAACTTCTTGACTGTGAGGGTCCCAGAGGCCTGGAGCAGGCTGCCCAGAGAGATTGTGGAGTCTCCTCCTCTGGAGCCTTTCCAGCCCTGTCTGGATGTCTTCCTGTGTGACCTGTGTGGGATTCTCTGCTCCTGCTCTGGCAGGTGGCTTGGACTTGGAGATCTCCAGAGGTCCCTTCCAACCCCTAACATCCTGTGATCTTCTGATGCCTTCAGACCCCTGACAAGGTTCCTTCACTGTCTTCAGGAAGGCTGTCAGCTTACAGCTGCCATTGATGCTGTACCCTCCTTAGCTTCTCTGCTGTGCTGGCTCTGAAGGCCCTGTCTTGCCTGCACAGATACAAGCTCAGCACAAGCACAGCAAATCCAGGTGAAAGTTTACAGCTGGTGGCCTAAAGCTCCAGTGAAGCCAGCTACTCATGCTGAGCAAATAAAGCTAAGCAAACAGCCTACTAAATCCTACAATGTTGCTAGCTCTCAGTGATTAGTTCTGTTTAAAACTTAACCTAAATAACTAGTATCCTTGAACAACCTGGAGGAAGGCAGATTCCATTTAGATGCTCTGCTGGTTCAATATTCACACTGATCATAACAGAGAAAAGGGGAAATGCAGCACTTCCTCATTTAACCAGGTCTTATCTGCTAATGAACAGAAACACCAGCACTGAGAGGAGAGCAGATGTTGCTGCTCTTCAGGCAAATAATGGCTTAGGATGCCCTGGTGAGACCTCATCTTGAATACTGCCTTCAGTTTTGGGCTCCCCAGTTCAAGAGGAACAGGGATGTGCTGGAGAGGGTCCAGCAGAGGGCTGCGAGGATGCTGAAGGGACTGCAGCACTGCCTGGGGAGGAGAGGCTGAGGGACCTGGGGCTTTAGTCTGAAAAGAGAAGACTGAGAGGGGATCGGATCAATGTCTATCAATATCTGAGGGCTGGGGGTCAGCAGGGAGGGGACAGGCTCTGCTCACTTGCTCCCTGGGATAGGAGAAGGAGCAATGGATGTAAGCTGCAGCACAGGAGGTTCCACCTCAACACAAGGGGGAACTTCTTTACTGTAAGGGTCACAGAGCACTGGAACAGGCTGCCCAGAGAGGTTGTGGAGTCTCCTTCTCTGGAGACTTTCAAGGCCTGTCTGGATGCATTCCTCTGTAACCTGAGCTAGATTGCATGGTCCTGCTCTGGCAGGGGGTTGGACTCGACAATCTCTTTGGGTCCCTTCCAACCCCTGACATCCTGTGAGCCTGTGATTTACAAGCACTTTAGTGTGATTCAGTTTACAGTAATTACTGATAACTGCACCAGAACAAGGACAGAATGACTGAATATTGACAGGTTTAAACAGGAGTCATTAAATTCCAAACAGGATCAGATGGTTAGCAGCCAGTTGTTTTTCTTGCCTGCCGTGGGTTTGCTCCATGCAGCAGCACAGCTCCACGCAGCTGCTCACTCTCTCCCCTCAGAGGAAAGGGGAGAGAATTAGAAGGGCAAAAGCAAGAAAACTCATGGATTGAGATGAAGGCAGTGTAATAGGTAAAGCAAAAGCTGTGTGCAGGCACAATGAAACAAGGTATTTGTTCACTGCTCATCAGCAGGCAGATGCTTAGCCATTCCCAGGGAAGCAGAGCTGCGTCATGCTTAATGATTACGTGGGAAGACAAAAGCCCCAACTCCAAATACTGGCCCTTCCACCTTCCTCCTCTAGCTTTCATTGCTAAGCATGACATCCTGTGCTCTGGGGCACCCCTTCAGTCAGTTTGGGTTGGTGGTCCTGGCTATGTCCCCTCCCGTGCACCCACAGCCTACCTGCTCAGGATGAGCAGTGTTAGGAACATAAAAGCCTTGATGCTGTGCAAGCACTGTTTAGTAATAACTAAACCATCCCTGTGTTATCAACACTGTTCTGGTCACAAATCCAAACCACAGCACTCTATCAGCTGCTGTGAAGAAAATTAACTCCATCCCAGCCAGATCCACTGCACTGGTTTATGCACTGGAGCAGGCTGCCCAGAGAGCCTGTGGAGTCCTCTTCACTGGAGACATTCAAAACCCACCGGGCTGCACTCCTGTGTGGCCTGCCCTAGGTGACCCGGCTCTGGCAGGGGGTGGTGGATGACCCTTTGGGATTCCTTCCAACCCCTACCATTCTCTATGTGTATATGTATGCAAGGGGTGACCTCAGGCTAATGAATAGAATAGACCAGACCAGGTAGGAAAAGACCTTTGAGATCGAGTCCAACCTATCACCCAACACCATCTGATCAACTAAGCCATGGCACCAAGTGCCTCATCCAGGCAAACACCTCCAGGGATGGTGACCCTACCACCTCCCTGGGCAGCATGTTCCATTCCACGAGGATGATCAGAGGGCTGGAGCACCTCTCCTATGAGGACAGACTGAAGGAGTTGGGGCTGTTCAGTCTGGAGAGGAGAAGGCTCCGAGGTGACCTCATTGTGGCCTTCCAGTATCTGAAGGGGCCTACAGGAAGGCTGGGGAGGGACTTCTCAGGATCTCAGGTAGTGATAGGACTGGGGGGAATGGAATGAAGCTGGAAATAGGGAGATTCAGGCTAGATGTGAGGAAGAAGTTCTTCACCCTGAGAGTGGTGAAGGCCTGGAATGGGTTATCCAGGGAGGTGGTTGAGGCCCCGTCCCTGGAGGTGTTTAAGCCCAGGCTGGATGAGGCTGTGGCCAGCCTGATCTAGTGTGGGGTGTCCCTGCCCATGGCAGGGGGGTTGGAACTAGATGATCCTTGTGGTCCCTTCCAACCCTGACTGATTCTATGATTCCAATGGCCAATCACTCTCTCTATGAAGAACTTCGTCCTAACATCCAGTCTAAACCTCCCCTGGTGCAGCTTGAGACTGTATCCTCTTGTTCGGGTGCCGGGTGCCTGGGAGAAGAGACCAACCCCCACCTGGCTACAACCTCCCTTCAGGGAGTTGCAGAGAAGCAAGAAGGTCTCCCCTGAGCCTCCTCCTCTCCAGGCTAAGCAACCCCAGCTCCCTCAGCCTCTCCTCACAGGGCTGTGCTCCAGACCCCTCCCCAGCCTCGTTGCCCTTCTCTGGACATGTTCAAGTGTCTGAATGTCCTTCCTAAACTGAGGAGCCCAGAACTGGACACAGGACTCAAGGTGGGACCTAACCAGTGCTGAGTCCAGGGCAGAATGACCTCCCTGCTCCTGCTGGCCACACTGTTCCTGATGCAGGCCAGGATGCCATTGGCCTTCTTGTCCACCTGGGCACACTGCTGGCTCATGTTCAGCCTACTATCAACCAGTACCCCCAGGTCCCTCTCTGCCTGACCACTCTCCAGTCCTTGGTTATGTTAAGAGCTCCTCTGTCCAACACAGAGCACTGCAACACAGCTTTTGGGGCTGCTCATCCCACCTAGGAAGATCCTGTTTAGTGCCACAACCTAGCAGTGAGGCTGGGGACCCAACAGTCAGTTGAAAACTTCAGGCAGATCAAGAGCAAAGGGAAGAGGGAAGGCAGGTAGTTTCTGCAGATGAGCTGCTGACATCTGGGGCTTGGGGGAGAAAGAGAGCAGGGTGGGAGAAGAGCAAGGAAAAGCTGAGTGTGTCATTGCTTATCCCCCTTCCCTGCTCACCTGTAAAAGAACTTTGAGTAACAGTGAAAAATAATCCCTGTATTTGTTCTGCCTGTGGAATGTTGCCACAGCTCTTAGATCATTGACTATGATCTGGATGAGGGCATTGAGTCCATCATCAGTAAGTTTGCAGATGACAGCAAGCTGGGGGCAGGAGTTGATCTGCTGGAGGGCAGAGAGGCTCTGCAGAGGGACCTCGACAGGCTGGACAGATGGGCAGAGTCCATTCTCCCCCTCTGCTCCACTCTGGTGGGACCCCACCTGGAGCTCTGTGTCCAGTTCTGGAGCCTCTGTTACAGGAAGGATCTGGAGGTGCTGGAAGGTATCCAGAGAAGGGCCACGAGGATGAGCAGGGGGCTGGAGCTGCTCTGCTATGGAGACAGACTGAGGGAGTTGGGGCTGTTCAGTCTGGAGAAGAGTAGGCTCTGAGGAGACCTAATTGTGGCCTTCGCTTATCTAAAGGGGGCTCCAAGGAAGCTGGGGAGGGACTTTTGAGGGTGTCAGGGAGTGACAGGACTGGGGGGAATGGAGCAAAACTAGAAATGTGTAGATTGAGACTGGATGTTAGGAAGAAGTTCTTCCCCATGAGGGTGGTGAGAGCCTGGCACAGGTACCCAGGGAGGTGGTGGAAGCCTCATGCCTGGAGGTGTTTGCAGCCAGGCTGGATGTGGCTGTGAGCAACCTGCTGTAGTGTGAGGTGTCCCTGGCCATGGCAGGGGGGTTGGAACCGGCTGATCCTTGAGGTCCCTTCCAACCCTGACAATTCTGTGATTCTACAATTCTATGTTGATACAAGCTTGGAGAGCCACAGCCACACCACATTAATAAGCTGAGCCTCAAGTACACTTGCGGTTGCAGAGAAGTTGAAACCACTGCTGCCTTTCCTTCTCCACTGGAATACATTATATTGTGGCACCAGTGTGCCAGTGCTACCCAGCTTTATCTGTCAAGGCAAAGGAAATCTAACCCTTCTCCTGAGTTATGAAGCCAGGGAACACTTCAGACTTCCCTATGGCTAGCATTTTGCATCACATTAACCAAAAGGAAGCTTGCATGCTTTCTGGTAGTGACTGTGGGGTCTGCCAGGGGAAAACAAACACACCTGGGAGAATCAGGCAAAACCCATAGAACTTTTTATTGCTTCTTTTTGTTCAGAACATCCTTATCCTTAATATGAAAGAGTCTAATTTCCATTTTTTTTCCCCCTTCATGAGTTCCCTCTCATTTCTAGATAGTAAAAAGCAGGACAGGCTGAGAGTTGGGCAGGAAGAAATTGAATTAAATTGAACAAGGGCAAGGGTAGAGTCTTGCACCTGGGAAGAAACAACCCCATGGAGCAGTACAAGTTGAGGACTGACCTGCTGGAGAGCAGTGAAAGGAAAAGGACCTGAGGGTCCTAGTGGATGGGAGGTTGACCATGAGCCAGCAATGTGCTCTGGTGGCCAAGGCGGCCAATGGCATCCTGGGGTGGATTCAAAGGGCTGTGGTTAGTAGATCAAAAGGGGTTCTCCTGTCCCTATACTGAGCACTGGTGAGGCCACATCTGGAATATTGTCCAGTTCTGGGCCCCTCAGCTCAAGAAGGACCTCAGAGAACAAGCTGAGAGTCCACAAAAATGAGTAAGGGACGACTAGGGGGAATGCATCCAAGCTACAAGAGGAGAGATTAGAAGTTCTTCCCCATGAGGGTGGTGAGAGACTGGCACAGCTTGCCCAGGGAGGTGGTGGAAGCCTCATCCCTGGAGGATTTTAAGGCCAGGCTGGATGTGGCTCTGGGCAACCTGATCTAGTGGAAAACATCCCTGCCCGTATCTCACCACACAGGGGGTTGGACTAGACGATCTCTGGAGGTCCCTTCCAACCCAGCCCTTTCTCCTACTCTATGATCCTCGAGGTCCCTTCCAACCCTGACAATTCTGTGAATCTAAAAAAAAAAAAAAAAAAAAAAAGGCAAAAAAAAGCCCAGGGAGGGCAATTAACAGCACCATGTCATAACGATCCAATTAAATTAACAGCAGGCCAATACTTCCCAGCAGGATGCTGTGGTAATAGCAAGAAACTGCGGTGAAGCAGGCAAGCATCCAGTTTTCCTCTAGAGAGCAGCTGCTGAGCAGGAAGGGCTCCAACTTTCTAACAGTCTCCCACCTATTGTATGTAAATACTGAGACTAGGACAAGTGGAAGATAACTGCACTTGCCCCCTCCTGATTCCTTACTTAAAAGCAGCACAGATGAGTATGACATGAGCATGTTACAGGAATAATTGCTGACTGGTGATTTCTTTAAGGTTAGTAGAAAACAACGACACATTTTTAAGCATTTTTCTCTACAGTTTCTGTGGTGGGATGAAATAATCATAGACTCAATAAGGTTAGAAAAGACCTCAGAGATCATCAAGTCCAACCTAGCACCCAACACCTCCTGACAACTAAACCATGGCTTCAAGTGCCACATCCAATCCTATTTTGAACACCTCCAGGGATGGTGACTCCACCACCTCCCTGGGCAGCACATTCAATGGCCAATTACTCTTTCTGGGAAGAATTTCCTCCTAACATGCAGCCCAAACCTCCCCTGGCACAGCTTGAGACTGTGTCCTCTTGTTCTGGTGCTGCTTGCCTGGGAGAAGAGACCAACCCCCACCTGGCTACAACCTCCCTGCAGGGAGGTGGAGAGAGCAAGAAGGTCTCCCCTGAGCCTCTTCCTCTCCAGGCTAAGCAACCCCAGCTCCCTCAGCCTCTCCTCACAGGGCTGTGCTCCAGACCCCTCCCCAGCTTTCTTGCCCTTCTCTGGACACCTTCCAGCAGCTCAACATCTTTCCTAAACTGAGGGGCCCAGAACTGGACACAGGACTCAAGGTGTGGTCTAACCAGTGCTGAGTCCAGGGCACAATGACCTCCCTGCTCCTGCTGGCCACACTGTTCCTGATGCAGGCCAGGATGCCATTGGCCTTCTTGTCCACCTGGGCACACTGCTGGCTCATGTTCAGCCTACCATCAACCAGCACCCCCAGGTCCCTTTCTGCCTGGCTGCTCTCCAGCCACCCTGTCCCCAGCCTGTAGCGCTGCCTGGGGTTGTTGTGGTCAATGTGTAAACCCTGCATCACCATCAGTCATCTTCTTGAGAGGTGTTGCATCAATTCTCAATTCTCTGCATCAAATCTCAAGGAATATCAATCAAGCTGGCAAGACAGATTTCAAAGATCAAGCCAACCTAGCCCCTTAAAGACAGCAGGATTATGAACACTGCATTCTTCCAGGACATCAAGCATGCCACGCTGTGAAACAGTTACAGTCCAGTGACTGAACAGTCATTAAATACTTGATGGTGAAGAACCAGATGAGTAGGTAGAATTTCAGACTCACAGGATGTTAGGGACTGGAAGGGACCTCTGGAGATCTTTGAGCCCAACCCCCCACCAGAGCAGGAGCATAGAATCCAGCACGGGTCACACAGGAACACATCCAGACAGGGATGGAAAGGCTCCAGAGAAGGAGACTCCACAACCTCTCTGGGCAGCCTGCTCCAGTGCTGTGGCACCCTTACAGTGAAGAAGTTCCTCCTCATGTTGAGGTGGAGCTTGCTGTGCTGCAGTTTCCATCCTTTGCCTCTTGTCCTATCACAGGCCACAAGTGAGCAGAGGCTGTCCCTGTCCCTTCCTTCCTGAACCTCAACCCTCAGATATTTATAATCATTGGTTAGGTACCCTTTCAGCCTTCTCCTCTCCAGACTAAAAAGCCTCAGGGCTCTCAGCCTTTCCTCATTAGGCAGTGCTCAGGTCCCTGAATCATCCTTGTGGCCCTCCCTTGGACTCTCCAGCAGATCCCTGTCCCTCTGGAACTGGGGAGCCCAGAGCTGGATGCAATATTCCAGATGAGATGTCATCAGGGCAGAGTAGAGGGGGAGGAGAACCTCCCTGGATCTGCTGGACACACTCTTCTGAATGCCCCCCAGGATCCCATTGGCCTTCTTGGCCACCAGGGCACATTGCTGTCCCATGCAGGACTTCCTGTCCACCAGGACTCTCAGGTCTTTTTCCAGGGGGCTGCTCTCTGGGAGATCACCTCCTAACCTGTACAGGTGCAGTTTATTGTTTACGCTGCAGGTTGCTTTCACCTGTGCACACTGAAAAACAAGCCAACACCACAACCCTGGATCCTACCTCCCTGCTGATGGCATTCACATAGAGTTAGTAGCAGAAACTGGATTTGAAGCTGTGCTATTCAAGCCTTGCAGCTGAGCAGGTCTGATGGTGTGGCAGTGAGCGAGGCCCATAAAGTGCATTTGTTGCAATTTAGCAAGAGGAGCTGTTAATGAGCATTGAGCTCTGCAATTTACACAGTTCTGCTACTGATAAGATACTTCCCCCCTCCACCACCCCACCTCCTAAACAGCCTCTGGTACAGGAAAACTGCTGTTACTTGCCCTGACCTACTTTGAAGTTCAGCAACAGCTGCCTGAGCGTGGTGGATGAGAAAAAGGAAACGGCTCTCACCCAACCCTGCTGAGCAACATCTTTCCCTTTTGAACCACACTGCAGCTGCTCGTCAGAAGCAATACAGAATCAGTCTCCAACCAACAGAAGGGGAAATTGTTTTCAACTGTCATAACTTCAGCTGACGGTACTTTCTCCTATATTTGTCAGCAGCTTCACAATTGCTACTGAAGAGGATGCTCATGGTCTTAAAGCCAGCTCATTTTGCATGAGCCTGCCTGCGGTTTTAGAAGAGAGCTTATTGAAAGCAAAGGCCAAAGCAGCAGGCTGACACATTCACGGATCTGTGAGCACAGCCAGAGTACAGGGCAACACATCCCCTCAGTGAAAGCTGGTGAGACGCTGCTGAATGCCTCACCAAGTCACTGAGTTCATGTGCCCTAACAAACAAGAGAGATACAGCCAGGAATACCAAGTCAGTTAAAGCCCAAGCATCCGAGGACTCACAGAAGCTACACAATGGCAAATGAGTGACTAACAACGTCTGGGACATCCATGGCTATTGTTAGATGCCTAAGCAATACTGTCATGTCCTCTTTCCCCTTTGCTAAGATTTTACATATTACAACTCCACAATATCCAGCCTAACGTAAAAGTGCAGAATTGGTCTATTTTCTTGGGATATTTCTGCTAGAAATGAAGGCAGCAGAGCAGAGGCCAAGTAAGAGGGGGCAAGTATACAAACATTAGGACAGGAGGCAGAATAGACAAAGGATAAGAAATGTGTACAGGAAAAGATTAGAGAAGCTTTCATCCCAAAGGCCACGTTTTTGTTTCACATGTCACAGAATCACAGATACATTCAAGTTGGAAAAGACCCTTAGGATCACGAAGTCCAACCGAGGACCCTACTCTACAAGGGTCACCCTTCAACCATAGCCCCAAGCACCACAGCCAAAACACCTTGAAACACAGCCAGGCTTGGGGACTCCACCACCTCCCTGGGCAGCACATTCCAATCCCTGACCACTCTTGCTGGAAAAAAATTCTTCCTACTGGCCAGTCTGACCCTGCCCTGCTGCAGCTTGAGGCTGTTCCCTCTTGTTCTGTCACTAATTGCCTGGGAGAAGAGACCAGCACCAGCCTCTCCCCAGCCTCCTGTCAGGTAGTTGTAGAGAGCCATAAGGTCTCCCCTCAGCCTCCTCTGTTTCACACTAACCATCCCCAGCTCCTTAAGTTGCTCTCCATAAGACTTATTCCCCAGAGCCTTCACAGCTTCCTTGCCCTCCTCTGCACTACAGCCACATTTGCCTAACTGCCTTCACTAGACTGCTGAGAGCACATCGTGGTATATAAAACTTGTCCAGCTTAGAAGGCAGCTGCCCACTGCCCTGTTTATGTGTGCACTGCTAGTAACAGAAATAAACAGCAAATCCAGATTTCCTCCTCCTCCTTCTACACACTTTTCACGTGTATGTTAGACAAAAACTCCAAACAAAACCAAAACAAACCCTCCACACCTCCAGGAAAGAGCAGCCAAAGTTAGCCAAAGTTAGCTGGGGTTAGTTCACACATAGACACCACGTCTGCACCTCTCTCTATCTCCTCTGGCTTGTTTCACAGGGAGAAAAGGCAACCAAAATCTGCCTGTTCAAAACTCCAAGTACACAGAATGTTCATTTACCCTACTCCTTCAAGCAGAGATTCCCTTGCTTCCTCCTAACAACTTTTCAGCTGCAAGGAACAGGTTAAAACATTTTGGGCCATTAGGCAACCTCGGCTATTCAAGAAGACGCACATCCTGCTTAGTAACTTCAGGCAGTTTTAGCGAAGTTCAGCCCCGGCCCCGGCCAGATGTCAGTGACAGGCGTTTCCTGGCAGCCATCACAGGGCCAGCCTCATCCTGCGGCATTTACAACTCCGGTTGAAGTTTAGGCAGCTGAGTGCTGCGTGCAGCCGCCCTGACAACGCACAGCCCACACCAACCGCGACCAAAGCCCCCAAACCGTACAAAACCAAGCACCGAGCCTGAACTGAGCAACGCAAGAATGGGGTCAGCGTCAGGGCCTCGGAGGGGCCGAGGACAACCACCGTCGGCTGCGACGGCTCGGAGGGGCACCCGTCCGCCGCCACCCCGCTGCCGCTCCAGGCAGCTCCGTGCGCTTCGGACGGGCGCTTCGCGACGCCAACTCCTCCGCCCGAGGCGCTGCCCACCGAGGCCGCCTGCGGACGCGGGGGCAAGGGCAGGTGCAAGGCAGCCTCGAGGCATTTGCACCATGGCCCCTCGCTGCTCCCCGCTCCACAGAGCGCGGGACGGGCCCGGGGTCGGGCCCCATCCAGGAGCACCACCCTCCTCGCCTGACGATCCCCTTCCCAGCAGAGTAAGACCACAGTGACCCCCGCAGCACTCCAGCGGAGAAGCCGCGCCCCCGTCCCAACTTCCTAGCCGCCTCCGGCCCGTCGGCTCCTCGCCGCTGTTCGGTCGTCGGGTGGCACCGCCTTAGGCGGGACCCTATCGTGGCACCCCCTCCCAGCCCTGGCACAGCAGCGGTCAGCGGCTGTCGTCGGTGCGAAACACCGAAGGAAGCGGGAAGCCGCCTGCCCGGCCGGCTAGGGGCACAGCGGGGACGCCAGCGGCCCCCGCCCGGCCCCGCCGCTTGCCGGCCCGCACCACCGAGCTCTCACCTGGGAACAGATGAAGGGAGGCGCGGCGCCAAGCAGCAGCCGCAGGGCCCCGCCGGCGGGCGCGATGGGGAAGGCGAGAAGGAGCAGCAGGAGCCCCGCGCCCGCCATGGCCCTGCCGCCAGGACCTCAGCTTCCGGGCTCGGACCTGGGCGCGGGGCGGTGCCGGCCTTCACCTGAGGAGGGGCCGCTGCGGCGGGGCGGTGCTAACAGCGGGCACGGCACCGTCGGGGCGGTTTGTCTCGCCCGGGAAGCAGCGACCGCGAGGGATGGGTGGAGCTGCTCTGGCGGCGAGCCGCGGGGCTGGGAGCGGGCGGGAGGGCGGCGACCTTCCCGTGTCGCTCCGGCGTGGCCCTGGTGCCTCTCGGCAGCAAGTGCGGCCCCGAGAGAGCCAACTCTGTGCGCAGAGCCAAAACTAGTTTTACCGGAGCCTGGCTTCGCGGCCACTAATAAATGGAGGTCTGCGCTCGCATCCTCCTCCTCTAGCCTCGGGTAAATACCGAGGTGAATAGCCCTACATCAGCAGAAGCCTGCAGTTACCCAGCGAAAAGCAGTATGCTGCAATTTTCCCATCGTGGGGCTGTTCTAAATTCACCAGATAGTAGAGAGCTGTGCAAGCTTTTCCCTTGTTCCTGTCGCCCACAGCGTTTCATCTGCTTCTCTGGTTTCACACCGTTCCTCAGGCTGCAGCCCACCCAAAGCCACCTTGCACTCTCTTTTGTTTTGTTTTGTTTTATGTGGTTTTCACACCAAGCTGTAGCCCAGTCCTAGGGTAGCTCACCCTGTTTTCCAGCTCAGTCAGCATTTCAACAAAGCTGAACCGTTTGCTGGGCTTTCAGCCGAGAGCACAGTGGTTACATCTCATTTTATGGTAGCAAAGGTCCAGCTGATGGCTGCTCTGTGCTTGAATCAGCCAATTTGCAGATGACACCAAGCTGAGTGGTGCTATCAATATGCCAGAGCAACAGGATGGCATCCAGAGGGACCTGGACAAGCTGGAGAGTTGGCCCAGGTGAACCTCATGAGATTCAACAAGAGCAAGCACAGGGTTCTGCACCTGGGCCAGAGTAATCCTCACTGTCAATACAGACTGGGAGAGGAGGTGATAGAAAGCAGCCCTGAGGAAATGGACTTGGGGCTGCTGATGGATGAGAAGCTGGGCAGGAGCAGGCAGTGTGAGCTTGCAGCACAGAAGGTAAATCACATCCTGGGCTGCATCAAAAGATGCATTGCCAGCAGATCCAGAGAGGTGATTCTGCCACTTTACTCTGCTCTGGCGAGACCTCACCTGGAGTACTGCATCCAGGCCTGGAGCAATCAACACAGGAAGGACCTGGAGCTGATGGAGCAGGTTCAGAGGAGGGCCACAAAAATGATCGGGGGTTGGAGCAGCTCTGATATAAGGACAGACTGAAGGAGCTGGGAGAATTCGGCCTGATGAGAAGGCTCCAAGGAGACCTAATAGCAGCCTTCTGGTACCTGAAGGGGCTACAAGAAGGATGGAGAGAGACGGGGTCTCTCTATGGTGACAGGATGAGGAGCAATGGCTTCAAACTAGAGAAGAGCAGATTTAGATTGGGTGTTAAGAACAAGTTCTTTAGCATGAGGGTAATAGATCACTGGAACAGGTTGCCAGGGCGATGGCTGGGGCCTCATCCCTGGAGATATTCAAGGTGAGGCTGGACAGGGCTCTGGGCAACCTGATCTAGTGGAGGAGGTCCCTGCTGAGTGCAGAGGGGTTGGTCTGGATGAGCTTTGGAGGTCTCTTCCAACCCAGACCGTTCTATAATTCTATGATTCTATAATGAGGTTTCTGGTGATCATTCTGCCAATCCAATGCCTCACAGTGATGACATCCCCAGGTTTTAGTCACCTCTTGGGTTTTGCCATTTGGTTACACTGCTAATGAACAGTAGCAGCAAAGCCTGCAGTTTGGACTTCTGTGTGCAAGTCAGGCAAAAAGCCCCCAAACAACCAGTGTATGCACACAAACTAGTAACTGGAGAAAAACCTTCTTTTGTTTCTAGACATTTTTTGCTCAACCTTATCCCAATGCACTGGGACTAAGTTGTGGCAGTTTTAGGCTATGCCTTTAAAATGTTTCACAGATCTTGAACAGAAAGTAGTAAAATATAAATAAATCACTACTGGGTGTAAAAAGGAAAACAAAGATAGTTCTAAACAACCTCCTTGGAGAGATATCTACCATAAGATTTAGTTCCCAAAACAATTTCTTTCTCTTCTCACTTCTTGCTTGACCCTGGCTGCACTGTTTTGGCTGTGTCTAATTTCTCTGCTCCTTTCTCTTCTCCCTTTTGTACAGGGGGCTAAGGGGGAGGCAGGGAGGGATAAGCTATTAGCTGCCCCTAGTCTTTGGCCAGGGTGGGGTCCTTGTGCTGTTCATTAATTGTAAATCCCTGTAAATATTGTAACTCCTGGATGTTTTGCACATATCCATTGCAGTCCTTTGTAGATTGTAGTGTTGCATTTGTCTTTTTGTTGCATACACTTGGTAAAAAAGAATCCTGTGGTGAAAATGTTAAGTGTGTGGTTATGGATGAGTCACCCTTTGGACATGATGACATAGCAGCATTCCTGCTGCGACAACGGTACAGAGAGCGGTTGGATTTCCTAAGTCACTGTGTAACAGGATGGGCTGTGACTGTCCCAGACAGTTCTGCAGCCCTTTGAATACACAAGAGAGCCCCTGCGTGGCACTGGCACTGGGAAATATGGGGCTGCAGGAAGCTGTCTTATTTTTCAGCCACTACTGAGAGAATCACAGAATCACAGAATGTTAGGAGTTGGAAGGGCCCTCAAAAGATCATCCAGTCCAACCCCCTGCCAGAGCACAGGAACACATCCAGGCAGGTCTTGTGAGGGGTTTGGAGCACAGCCCTACGAGGAGAGGCTGAGGGAGCTGGGGTTGCTTAGCCTGGAGAAGAGGAGGCTCAGGGAGACCTCATTGCTCTCTACAGCTACCTGAAGGGAGGTTGTAGCCAGGTGGGGGTTGGTCTCTTCTCCCAGGCACCCAGCACCAGAACAAGAGGACACAGTCTCAAGATACACCAGGGGAGGTTCAGGCTGGAGGTGAGGAGAAAGTTCTTCACTGAGAGAGTTGTTAGCCATTGGAATGTGCTGCCCAGGGAGGTGGTGGAGTCACCATCCCTGGAGGTGTTGAAGAAGAGCCTGGATGAGGCACTTGGTGCCATGGTTTGGTTGATCAGATGGTGTTGGGTGATAGGTTGGACTCGATGATCTCAAAGGTCTTTTCCAACCTGGTTAATTCAATTCAATTCAATTCAATTCAATTCTATTCTATTCTATTCTATTCTATTCTATTCTATTCTATTCTATTCTATTCTATTCTATTCTATTCTATTCTATCTCCAGAGAGGGAGACTCCACAACCCCCCTGGGCAGCCTGTTCCAGGGTTCTGTCACCCTCATAGGGAAAACATTTTCCTCATATTTCCTTGGAACTTCCTATGCCTCAGCTTCCACCACTGCCCCTTGTGCTGGCACTGGGCATCACCCAGCAGAGCCTGGCTCCAGCCTCTGGGCACTCACCCTGCACATCTTGATAAACATGAAGGAGGTCAGACCTTAATCTCCTCCTCTCCAAGCTAAAGAGCCCTCAGCCTCTCCTCATGAGGAAGATGTTCCGCTCCCTTCATCATGTTCGTGGCATTGGTAACGCTGCGCAGCAGCGCTGACACCCGGGAGGGGAGTTCTGATGACATTTACGATATCCAACGAATCTGGACATTGTTTAGAAATTTATTAGCAATTTTAAAATAACATCATTCCTTAGATAAAAATGCAATCTTACAGGAATATACATTTGTCCCACACAGAGGTGACCCCTGTAGCTCCACCATCGGGCCACTCGCTCTCACTTTCCTTTGTCGATTTTAAAACGTGCGAGAGGGCAAGACGGACTCCGGCACTGAGGACAGGCTCACACGACGTTACAAACTGTACAGCATTATTTACAGAAGCAGTTCTGTGGCTTCATGAAAACTAGATAGAAAATCCTGGAAGAGGAGGCAAATAATCGAGATGGGGAAGGGTTGGGGTGGAGGGAGCGAGAGAGGGCTGGGAAGGTGGGCAGGGAGCACAGGGAAGAGTGGGAAGAGGAGGTTTATATCTGGACTAATTTACGCTTTAGAGAGGTCATTTTACAGCTCTGGGCAATTCAAATGTAGGCAAAACACTTATATTTATCAACATTTACAGCTGATGACTGGAGCAGGAAATGGTGCTACAGGGCCTGAACTTAAGAGGTGCTGAGGAACCCCATCTTCCCTGAAGTCACTGGGAAACATTAGGTACGCAGTACCTTGCCGGGCCAGACCCAAACCGTGCCGATGCAGGCCAGATACAGTACCCCCACAGACCTTAAACTGTCTTGATCCTGCTGTGCTCAGTCATTGGTGCTGATGTGAATTCAGACTGAGGGGGAGATCAGCTCTTAAATTACACTTTCACCCCGACACTGGACTTGATGCCAACCACTTCTTGCCGGAATTCACCCAAAGCCACGTACCCCTCGCTCTAACCAAGTGGGAATTGTTCGGAGGGAGATTTCATCATTTGGGATTGATTTTTAAGGCAGTTTCAAAAGTGTGTGTGATGCAGCAATGTTTTTCTATTCAAATAGATATTTACAATCTCACTCCTCCTCCTCCTTCTCTGAAACCTTCCTGCATTCAAACTGTCAAGACTGAACCTGCTTGAACTGATCACTTCTGTGAGCAATCACAAAGTTGATGATCTTTAGGTAGTATTGGCTGCCGGTCTGCCTCGGCTCTTGAGATGGGCGCAGACTGGCTTAGGAGGCTTAAAATATTAAACCCAACGCAGCCTAACGTGGGGATTTCACTGTCTGAACAATGAGGGTAATGAATGGTGTCTGAGTTTGAGAGACCATCTTGAACTGGAAGATGCTTTTGAGAGGGGCTTTCGAACACCGGTAACAAAAATCTGTCGTTGTGTGGAGTGACAGTGCCCTTGCCTGGGCTTGCCCCTGCTCCACTGGTCCTAGGATGCGGCTGCTAGCCCTGGCCTAATGTAAGGGCTGGGGAGAGCATTGCGAATGAGTGGAGGCTGTCTGTGTGAAAAAAGCAACAACGTGGAGATGAGCTCCTGATCGTGTCCTTTGTAACGCAAATGAAGAGTCCCCCATGACATCAGACATGGGTGATGCTCCTCTCAATTAGCCCTTTAGAAAGGGACTTGATTAAGTTGCCTATTTGTCTCCTGCCGCTTGAGATCTCTGCCATCCAGGACTGGTAGCTCTGACACCAGCCCTGGCAAAGTATTGTGCCTTTGCTTTCCGGGCCAGCTCCTGCAGACCATGCAGAGTACTGTAGCATGTCTCAGGTGGCAGTAGACACCTACATTTAGGCAACTGAGCCCTGTCTTGTGCCCCTAGGTTGGGCCTACTTTTCATGCTCAGCTGTTAACAGTTGAGTCAAGTGCCCTGTAAGAGGCAGGGGAAGAATGGAGGTTAAGTAGAACACAAAAGGTTATATTAGAATCATGGAATCGCAGAATTGTTAGGGTTGGAAGGGACCTCAAGGATCATCCAGTTCCACCCCCTGCCACATCTCACACTAGATCAGGTTGCTCAGAGCCACATCCAGCCTGGCCTTAAAAGCCTCCAGGGATGAGGCTTCCACCACCTCCTGGGCAACCTGTGCCAGTCTCTCACCACCCTCATGGGGAAGAACTTCTTCCTAACATCCAATCTGAATCTCCCCATTTCTATTGGAAGAGATGGAAGAGGATTTGGTAGTGTGTGTGTGTGTGTGTGTGTGTGGCTGGTTTTGGTTTTTACTCTGTTCCAGTGTGATACTGATGATGTATTTGAAAGCAATTGGAGCTCAGTCTGTCTTCAGTACAGGACATATCTCTCAGCTGTGCTTCTGGCCTTTACCCGCTCCATCTCAGGGCACTATAGCAGCAAGGCCATAGTGGTTTCAGCTGTCCAGACACAAAGCAGCAACAAAGAGCAAAGATCCACAGATGGAGGTCCCCTTGGAAGCCTTCTGGATCCCTGGCCTTGCTAACCCAGAATAAGACTTTAAAAACTTTGCAATGTTAAAAGGAGGACAAAAAGCAACTCTGTACAGATATGGAGATCTCTATTTCTTAGGCTTTTTTGAAGAAGAAAATAAATGGAGGAAAGCTAATCAAATGTATCTGGGCCCAGTTCTGTTTCCCACGCTCTCTGTATCAATATGACCTTCTTGGCCTCTGGTGCCCTTCAGTGTTGTGTTAGCACGATGGGAACTGAGGATTTTGATGGCCTGGAATATTTTCTTCATATGCACTACCGTTTTCATTATGGGAGCTGATAAAAATCTCAGCACTACCAGAAGTTGCTCATTTTATCAACCTTGTTGAGCTCCAGATTCCCAGTTTGGTGTTCCTCTCCCCCACCCTGCCCCTGCCCCGGGGGAGATCACAACGGTACCGCTCATACATCCTAGGATACTCAGTTCTGTCTCGACAGGACCTGCTTCTCTTCAGCTCACTGGACCAACAGCTTGGGGTTTCTCATCTACACCTACGAAGCACGACCGCCAGCGTCACCCACGAGAGAGGTGCACGACCCCAGGGAGCTGCGGCGCCGTCACCTCGCCCGGTGGCGCCTGTGTGCAGCCGCGCCTACGTTGCATACAGCGACCTGAAACTCTCAGGCAGAAAAGACACAGGAGCCTGGCTGAGACCCATACAACTGTTATATTGGCGTCAGTCTAAAGAAAGCAATGATACATTGCTTTGGAAATTATCAAGAAATGTAAAAAAAATGCATTTGCCCTTTTTTTGTTGTTGTTTGTTGTCATCGTCACCTTTGTTGTAGTCCTCAGGGGCAGGGCTCTGAGTCAGAAAACAAAGCAGAAATAGATGCAGTTCTGTACATGGAGCCTCTCTGGCTGTCCCTCCACGCTGGGGTGCGGTGGGCAGGGTAATAAAACAGGCGGGACCCCTGCAGTAGCAGCAGCATCTACACACCATCCTCGTTCAGCTGAAGAGGCAGATGATGCAGAGAAGGTCTGTGGATGACGAAACTCCAGCTGTGGACCACTGAGTTCCACTTTCTTCCCCATTGGCTCAGCCACACAGAAATAAGGACGGGAAAAAGAAATGCACCTGGTGTGGCTGAGCCCAGTACCAGCTGGAACAATGAGCAGGAGTGATGCAGGGAGGAGGTTTGTTGTTTTGTAAGAAATGTCTTTAGTCTCGTAGTGTACTCTTACAAGTCAAGGCTGCCCAGTGGCAAACAGCAAATATTTTTCCTCATTCTTTCCTTCCATGCTGCTCCTCAGCCGTCAGTTCCTTCCAAGCTTCCATCCACACACAGCACAGTGATTGTACCCACCATCCACTTCCACACTGGAAAGAAGGACACTCCAGGAACCAAACCTTCCCCCAGCCTTCCCACCATCCCCCCGACTCCACCTCACCCCAAAGGAGGCAGTAGCTCTTTGCTCAGGCCTGTCACAATGTGCATGTTGGAAGTACCTCAAATGAAAAAAACCATAAATGAAATAAAAAGCTGCCCTCCCCAGCAAGAGAAATCTGCACAGCTGGCACCAGCTAGTGCTGCTTCTGATATTCATTCCTCACGCCACAGAAGTCATCTGTGCTCTCTGCAGGAACCAAGAGGGCTTCCAGCAGAGGGTGGGGGTTTTCCCATGCCATTGTAGGCTCTGACCCCTGAGGGCACTGCAGCTTTCACTGGGAATGTGCAGGGCATAAACCTTTCCACCATTTCCCTTCCCATCAAGGAAAATCCTGAAAGATGGCATGGGCTGTCAAGCATCCTAAATGCCACTGCCACCGCCACCGCTAATTGAGATCAGTCCTGTGTTTCTCAGGAGTAGAGAACACCTCTGGCAGGGTCAGATGGACCTTCTAGTGGAAGAAAATGAGCCCAGGAGACCTTAACACTGATTTCCTTTTCAGAAACAGGCAGACACAGCATTATTTCCTTGCAAGCAGCTCTGGAGCACAGCAGCACTAGCAGCAGCAAGCTCTCAAAAGCAGATACGCCTGTGTGCTCATCGTGATAGACACAGGAGGGATGGAAAAGATGAGAATGACTGACATCAGCTGCTTACTTTCTCCAGGGAAGTCCTGAATTAGGACTCTGATGCCAGATGGTTGCATAATTGGGTTCAGATTTCTCTAGCTTAAATAAAGATTGTGGTTTTCTCCCCCCTGGCCCCCAAGATATCTCGATCTGCTACTGGCTGGTTCAAAACAGCAGTGAAAGAAGTGCACTGTCAAAAATACCCTCTGCTATTTCTGCCTTGTGTCCCAGAGAATCAAGCAGGAAATCAAGGGCATTCGCAAAGATAATGTGATCAATAAATGCCATAAGTTATATTCTCAGACATCTGCAGAAGCTCCAGATTTGAATGAAAGTTCAGCTCTGAGTCAGACTACACCTCCTAGCTCAGCACTCATCTGCAGGTTTGCGAACCCTCTTGAGAAGGGAGTTAAAAACCAGCAGCTGTCTAGACAAAAATCAGTTGCATAAAATCTAACAACACCTGCTTGGTTTTTCAGCCTCTCTCGTGGGTTAGGGCCACGTATTGGTGTGAGTCAACGCAGGAGAGGTTCAAGTTCACTAACAGGGAAATGCTGTGCCATTAGATGTTTTGTGACTTAGAGTCTAACCCATCCACTGAAGGCTGGGAAGAGGAATGAGACCATGCTTGGGAACATAAAAAAAGTCACTTTACACCTGCACCTTGACCAGACCACAGCAATTCTCCTAAGGAAAGACCCAGAGCTCTCTCCCTCACTTACCCTCTGCTTTCAGTCCAGACCAGAGTCAGTTAATTTTACTTTGCTGATGAAGCTGCCTCTTAGAATCACAGAATGGTCTGGGTTGGAAGGGACCTCCAAAGATCCTATGATCCATCCCCCTCTGCAGTCAGCAGGGGCATCCTCAACTAGATCAGGCTGCCCAGAGCCCTCTTGAGCTTCACCTCGAATATCTCCAGGGATGGGGCCCCCAACACCTCCCTGGGCAACCTGTTCCAGTGTTCCACTACCCTCATGGTGCAGAACTTGTTCCTAACATCCAATGTGAATCTTCTCTGCTCTAGTTTGAAGCCATTGGCCCAGGTCCTGTCCCTGCAGGGCTTTGCAAACAGTCTCTCTCCAGCCTTCTTGCAGCCCCCTTCAGGTATTGGAAGGTTGCTATTAGGTTTCCCTGGAGCCTTCCCTTTTCCAGGCTAACACCCTCAGCTCCCTCAACCTGTCCTTGTAGCAGAGCTGCTCCAACCCCCGTGGCTCTCCTCTGGACCTGCTCTTGCATTTGCTCATCCTAGAATCCTGTTGTAATTAATCAGGATTAGCTATTTGATAGAAGAAATTTGACAGCACATTTCCCCCTGCTGCCCCCTGCGCTCTTTGAATTGCTGGTGCTAGCTGAATGTGTAGGATGTGTCTGCCAAATGGGCATGGGGGTCTTGCCACCCTCGAGTGGGAACGAGACCCTTAGAGCAACTGAGCAAAAAGGAAAGAGAAGAAAGCCTGAATAAAATGTCCCACTCTCGGGAAGAAAGCTTCTCTGCCAGCAAAGCCATTGTGCATGTTCAAAGGGAGTGAGGAAGAAGGAAAATGAACACAAGATATGCAAAATCAGTAATGTTCAACCTGTCAGTGGACTGCAGGATAGCTACTCACACCAGGTACGCTATGTTCACTGTACGAATTAAAAGAAGAGGGAAACAAACAAACAAAACGGTGCCCCTTTCCCCACCCACACGTAGAAAAGCAGTTAAAATCCCAAGGGTAAAGCTTGGCACATTCCAAATACGAAATGATTCACTTGACATGCAGCAAAATATACAAGAAATGATTTCCCCCCCCTCTTTTTTTTCCTTTCTTTTTTCCCCCCTTCCCTTTCTTCCTTTTCTTTCTTTTGTTCTTTCCTTTCTTCCTTTCCTTTCCCTTCTTTCTTTCCTTTCTTCCTTTTCTTTCCCTTCTTTCTTTCCTTCTTTCCTTCTTTCCTTCCTTCCTTCCTTCCTTCCTTCCTTCCTTCCTTCCTTCCTTCCTTCCTTCCTTCCTTCCTTCCTTCCTTCCTTCCTTCCTTCCTTCCTTCCTTCCTTCCTTCCTTCCTTTTTGTTCTCTTCCCCCCTTTTCTTCTTCTTTCTTTTTTTTTTTCTTTTTTTTTTGTAATTTTAATTTTTTTAAACAAACTTAATTCATTATCTTCTGCTTGGCACAATTGCAATTCAGTTGTTTAAAAAAATAGTTGAAAAATACTGAAACTGACCTGAATTCAAGTATAACGGTTTCTTCAACAGAAACATCATCAATGCAAGAAAACATCACACAGAATATACTGAAGCATTAACTCCTCCTGGTTGTGGTTTGTTTGTTGTTTTTTATGGTTTCCCTCCCCACCCCCCTCTCTTTTTTTTTTTCCCCTTTAGTGATTATTTTTTGTTGTTGTTTGTTTCTATACAGTTTTAATGCCGACACAACTTAACAACTGTCTTGGAAAATGAATATTATTGCATTGTTTTTGCATATCTTGTGGAACAGAAAATGCAAAGAGTTACTGATTCCCCTTTCCAAAGCAGAGACAGTGGTTTGTTTTTGCATTCGAATGGCCCCAGATAACAGATCTCCTCCTGCAGCTCGAACCCACAGGATGTGGAGAGCTGCGGGTGCTTAACAGACACACAGCCAGGCACGCTCGCTCTCTCTCTCCCTCCCTCCCTCCCCTATCGCTCACAGATAATCTTAGCACTAAAAAGAACCCCAAAACAGTCACTCAGGTGTGCAAGACTACATCAAGTGCATTGCCCTACTACCTTTTAAATTAGAAAACAACAACAAAAAAAGGAGGTTTCCATTGCTAGCAAAGAAAATTACAAACTCTCGGTGTACATAATGGTTGGTAAAAGTTGCCTAGCATTATACTCTACCAAAATTGCAATGGAGGAAAAAGAAAAACCAAACCAAAACCAAACCAAACCAACTCTCCCCCCCCCCCATCCCCCCAGTTTAAATAATACAACATGACTGAACATTTGCAAAGGTGAAAAGAAACCAACACGGAAAAAAAATAGCAACAAACCCAACAAAGGTAGGTGGTTACAAAACCTTGTAAACACTCCCTTTTCCCTCCGGAAAATAATAATAATTAATAATAATAAAATCGTCAAAATAAAACCTGCAACATGCTTTCGAGAAAATATCAGACTGCAAAAACAAGGAGAGGTCTACGCGAGCCCACACCGCCGCCCCAGCGAAGCGAGGGGCAGCCTGCCCCGGCCCCGCCGCAGCGCCGGCGCCCTGCTCTCCCGCCGGCTGGCGCAGCTGGCTGTCTGAGCTCGGATTGGTTGTGCAGGAGACTGCCTGAGCTCGGATTGGCTGACAGAGTGACTGCTTGAGCTCTAATTGGTTGGCAGAAGTGGCTGCCTGAGCTTTGGGCTGGTCGGCAGAGGCCACTGCCTGGGAGTCTCGGCAGGGTTGGGCAGCGGTGCCCCCTTGGGCTTCTTCTGCTTCCTCCTTCTCTTTGCGGTACGGGAATCCACAGCAGAAGAAGTCCTCCTCTCCTTCTGAAACAAAGGGCCTTGGCTTTATGGAGACAGTGAGGCTCATACAGAATATGTGCAAAACGATTTTTACAAGCAAAGTTGAAAGACACCCGTTTGATGCAGGGTCCTTTTGGCTAGGGCCATCCACAGGAAGCTGAGGTTTCCCTTCGTGTTTGGGAGGCAGTCATCGTTCCTTGTGCAGGGACTGGGAAAAAAAGAGGGAGCTGGCTCTCCTCCTCCTCCTCCTCCTCACTCTTCCTTCACGGACACACGCTGGGGTTATATCCGCTCCTGAAAAGCTTTCTTACACCACCCAACTCTGCGACTCGTCCCAACAGAAATGAATGAAGAACGCTGTTCCGGTTACTCCAGGTCACGAGAACAGTGAGGCACTTCTGAAACAAACCCATTAGGAACATTGAAACAAATAAAAACCCAGCATCGCTTCCAGCCCTGGCAACTACAGGCTGCTGATATAAATCCTGCTGTCCTTCAGCTCCTCCTGACTTTTTCTACAATCCGGGTTCTGCACCTCTTCCTCTTCCTCTCCTGCACTGTCCTGCCCTGGGTCCCTGCAGTTAACAAAAGGCAAGAGGTTGCCATTGGGGCTCTGCTTGCTGTTACCATTGAGAATGTTGTCTGCTGCATTTTCCATCTCTTCTATCGTCATGTCACAGGCATCCGCGAGCTCCTGGGTTGTGACCTCAATGAACTTTGGATCTTGAGCAAACTGCATCAGTCCTTCCGAAATCAAGACCTTCAGAAGCAGGTAGGGAACCAGAGACAAAGACAGACGTTAGTACTCTGCAGCAGCGACCCAAACACAGCCTAACGCAGCCCTTCGCCGCTGCATCTCCCCCAATGCTCCTCCTCCTCCTCCCATCCATGCTGCTAAGCCCTGGCTGGAGCTGTGCTCTCCTACTCTTGGCACTGTGAGCAGCAATAGATATCTCACCTGTGAAGAGAGACTGAGAGCCCTGGGGCTGCTTAGTCTGGAGAAGAGAAGAATGAGAGGGGATCTGATCAATGTCTATCAATATCTGAGGGGTGGGTGTCAAGTGGAGGGGGCCAAGCTCTTCTGGGTAGTGCACAGCAATAAGACAAGGACCAATGGATACAAACTTGAACAGAGAAGGTTTCAGCTCAACATGAGGAGAAACTTCTTTACAGTGAGGGTGCCGGAGCCCTGAAGCAGGCTGCCCAGAGAGGTTGTGGTGTCTCCTCTGGAGCCTTTCCAACCCCACCTGGATGCATTCCTGTGCAGACTGCCCTGGGTGACGCTGCTCTGGCAAGGGGCTGCACAGAATGATCTCTGGAGGTCCCTTCCAACCTCTAATGTACTGTCATAGTGTGATAAGTGATCCTGCTCTGGCAGGGGGTTGGACTCAATGGTCTCTGGAGGTCCCTTCCAACCTCTAATGTACTGTCATACTGTGATATTCATAGACTCATTCATATAATACCAAGTTGGAAGGGACCTCAAGATCATCCAGTCCAGCCTTTCAGGGTAAGAATACATCTGCTGCCCTGCTCTTCCCAGGGCCACGTTTCTAGCTGGTTTTGCTACCACCGCTCCTGCCCTCGGTGCCTCTGCAGTCTTACCGCTTCGACCAGGCTGCTGGCGCTGCCGTGGAACTGCCTGCTGCTCCCTGCGCTCTGGCTGGGGACGGTGAGGGAGACTGGCCTGGCTCTCCTGGGGCTGCTGCAGCCGGTGGTGTCGGGGTACTGAGCGCCGCAGTGGACCGACGGGAAGCTGCTGTTGAGCTTCTCGCTGGACTCTGCCCCTTCGAGGCGCAGAGTGGGGATGGTCTGCGGCGGCCAGCCCCGGTTGCAGGGTGTAGCAGGAGGCGTAGCACACAGCCGAGAGAACATGGTGGGGGAATGGCTTCGCTGCAGCAGGGGACTCAGGCCTGCCACCGCTAGTGCCTGCGGACAGAGAAGGAGCACAGTGAGTGAGAGCTTGCAGGGCTGCAGCTGGGAGCGTGGTGGGTTTAGGCTGCACCTTTGAAATTTTCCACAGATCTTGAGCAGAAAGTGATAAGATGTAAATAAATCACTTTTGGGTGTAAAAAGGCAAAGAATGGAGTGGAATGGAATGGAATGGAATGGAGTGGAATGGAATGGAATGGAATAGAATTAACCAGGTTGGAAAAGACCTTTGAGATCACAGTATCACAGTATCACCAAGGTTGGAAAAGACCTTGAAGATCATCCAGTCCAACCTATCACCCAACACTATCTAATGATAAGTTCCAAACAATCCATTGGAGAGATTACAAACATAAGCTGGTTGTGTAGGCTACCCTCTCTCCCTTTTGGTTTCCTCACTCTGGGAGATACTAACTTTGTGCTTCTGCTGGTTTCTGCTGGCCTTGGCTGCATTGTTTTGGCTAAGTTCTAACAATTCTCTGCTCTTTCTCTTGCCCCTTTGTGTCCAGGGGTAAGGAGGGGAGCAGGGAAGGGGAAGCTATAAGCTCCCCTGGTCTTTGGCCAGGGGGTTCTTGTGCTTGTTTATAAATTGTAAATACCTGTAAATATTGCAAATACTGGCTATTTTGTACTCATTTGCTTTCAATGTAGATTGTTAAGACAGCTTCATTTGCTTCCAACTGGGCTGCTCTGGCAATTTCATGTTGGGGGAAATTTCTTCCCACCACAGGGAGCTTCTGGAGAAACTACCCAAGAAAGTCCTGGAGGGAGGGTCTCAAGGCTGGTGGAAACAGCTGCCAGTTCCTAGAATGTTTTGGATGTTTCCTGTGAACTCATTTTTCAAACTTTCCTTTAACTACCTGAAGGGAGGTTGTAGCCAGGAGGGGGTTGGTCTCTTCTCCCAGGCAGCCAGCACCAGAACAAGAGGACACAGTCTCAAGCTGTGCCAGGGGAGGTTCAGACTGGGTGTTAGGAGGAAGTTCTACACAGAGAGAGTGATTGCCCATTGGAATGTGCTGCCCAGGGAGGTGGTGGAGTCACCATCCCTGGAGGTGTTCAGGAGGAGACTTGATGGGGTGCTTGGTGCCATGGGTTAGTTGATTAGGTGGTGTTGGATGATGGGTTGGACTCGATGATCTTGAAGGTCTCTTCCGACCTGGTCTACTCTATTTTCTTTTCTATTCTATTCTATTCTATTCTATTCTATTCTATTCTATTCTATTCTATTATTCTATTCTATTCTATTCTATATAGTGTCTCCTGTGCTAGTGCCTGAACACTTTCACAACTGGGCTTCGTTGGTCACGGAGCTGCTGCGCTGACCGGAGGGATGCAGCCCTGCACCCCACAGCCTTGCCAGGACCACCACCTCCTCCTCAGAAATCCTGCCTCTTCTCCAGTGGGTGAGGCAGCAATTGATTTCCCCCCACTGCTGCCACTAAGCTTTGCCTGCCAATTGCTGTGCTTGCTGTGCCTGCTGTGGAATCTGAGTGGGTACCAGATGTGGATTTCAGATGTGTCTACAGTTGGCAGTAACCATAAATCCACTGCTGGATTTTTAGGCATCTGCTTGTGGTGGGAGGGTCAACACCTGATGATTATCCTTCAAGTCATCAAGTCCTTCCTGTGTTTACATATATACACAACCTCTCCCTGAGTCATCCAGCCTCCTTTTAGAACTAATTTCTCAACAGCTGCACAGGGCTGATCCGAGGCCTTAGTCATGGTGACTGTTGCCTTGCTCTGATGCAATACCATCAGCCATAAGCTCATCTAACTGTATCCAGTTCTGGGCCTCTCAATTTAAGAAGGATATTGAGACACTTGAAAGTGTCCAGAGAAGGGCAACAAAGCTGGGGAGGGGTCTGGAGCACAGCCCTGTGAGGAGAGGCTGAGGGAGCTGGGGTTGCTTAGCCTGGAGAAGAGGAGGCTCAGGGGAGACCTTATTGCTCTCTACAACTCCCTAAAAGGAGGTTTTAGCCAGGTGGGGGATTGGTCTCTTCTCCCAGGCAAGCAGCACCAGAACAAGAGGACACAGTCTCAAGCTGTGCCAGGGGACGTTTAGGCTGGAGGTGAGGAGAAAGTTCTTCCCAGAAAGAGTAATTGGCCATTGGGATGTGCTGCCCAGGGAGGTGGTGGAGTCACCATCACTGGAGGTGTTCAAGAGGGGATGGGATGTGGCACTTGGAGCCATGGTTTAGTAGTCATGAGGTGTTGGGTGATAGGTTGGACTTGATGATCTTTGAGGTCTTTTCCAACCTTATTGATTCTGTGATTCTATGGTCTCACGGAGCTCACTGCTGCCTAGATTCAGCAAAGAAATAAGTGTATAGGAAACACAAAAGCATGTGGGTTGTGTTGTGGAGAGTTCTCACGGCTGGGCTGGCGATAGCCTTGTTCAGCTTCAGCTGTATGTTTAGTCTAAACTAACTGTGGGGAGACACACCAGCAAGCCTCCTGCCTCTTTTTAGTACCTACCTGGAATATGAGACTTATCCCTGTCCTTCTTAGCTGCACTTCCCTCCCCTCTGTTGACAATAATGGGGCTGAACTGAACTCACCAGTTTAAACTAGAGAGCTGAGTGTAAGCTATCTAAGGTTAAGTGAAGCTCAATCCATCTGCCACTGAAATCTTTAGGAACTGCTATCCATGCTGTGCTAATGATTTCAGTGCCAGAAGAACAAAATCATTAATTCTTGGTCACCTACAAGGCTAGTCAAGATTTTCTCAGGACTTAGATGTCAGACTCCTTCCAATTTCACTAAGGAAGAAAGCCCTTCAAAATTCACCTGGGTAAGTCATGCCCTGCAGGCTCTGATGGCCTCAGCCAACATCCCTTATACTGCCAGGACCTCAGGCAGAGCCCTAGGTCTGTCAGGGTGGACAACTGAACCAGTCCTTCAGCCTGCTGGCAGGAAGTTTTACAAGGTGTTTTATCCAAAATGTAAGGTTCTAAGGACGTTGAAAGAAGCTCTCAGGCACTGCTGTGAGCTTCAGCTCCATATATTTACATATCTTGATGTTTGTGGAGACAGACTGAGAGAGTTGGGGCTGTTCAGTCTGGAGAGGAGAAGGCTCCAAGGAGACCTTATTGTGGCCTTCAAGTATCTGAAGGGTGCTACAAAAAATCTGGGGAGGGATGTTTAGGGTGTCAGATAGTGATAGGACTGGGGGGAAATGGATCCAAGCTAGACTAGGGGAGATTTAGATGTTAGGAAGAAGTTGTTCCCCGTGAGGGTGGTGAGAGACTGGCACAGGTTGCCCAGGGAGGTGGTGGAAGCCTCATGCCTGGAGGTTTTTGCAGCCAGGCTGGATGTGGCTCTGAGCAACCTGATGTAGTGTGAGGTGTCGCTGGCAGGAGGGTTGGAACTGGCTGATCCTTGAGGTCCCTTCCAACCCTGACACTTCCATGATTCCATGAGCATTTATGAGCTTCTGAACCTGTGGCTCTTAGCAGAGGCAACCTCTCCACCTTGTGGGTTTTTTTAAGCACAGTTGTAGACTAATGTTTTTGTAAACATATGAAGGTTGCTGAGCACTGTCAGCTGGAGGCCAGGTGCCTGTTTCAGGGTAATCCTGCAGTCTGCCTGAGTGGCACTGGGGTGGTTAGAGCCCCATCCCTCTAGGTTTGGAGCTGCATGGTGGGATGAGGAAGGGTGAAGTAGGTCCATTCTCTTTGGACATGTGGATGGGGGGTGATTCTGCCAGCCAGGTGGGCTGAAAGGGTGGCAGGCATGTGTCCCTGTGACAGTTTAGGCTGTGCCTTTAAGGAAAGGGTAGCTGCAGAGTTCTGTAGCTGAATGTTTGGGTGTAAAAAGGAAAACAAAGATTAATGCTAAACAGATTTCGTTGGTCAGATGTGAGATGCACCATAGCAAATACCTCTAACATTCTTTCTCTCCCTCACTCCAGCTTCAGTCTGTCTCTTGTTCTTTGGTCAGAATGCATGCTGCTGACCCTGGACTGAAACTGACAAGATAAGAAAAACTAACTTCTTAACAACTGTTTTGAGCTAATGAATTCCCTTAATATCTTTTCTCTCTCTTTCTCCTTTTTCATCTAATTAACTGGAGGGGAAAGGGAAGGGGGAGAGAGGTTGGGGGAACCCGAGGTGGGATCCTCCTCCTTCTCCTCGGATTTCTGTGTTTGTTTTCTTTGCTGTAAATTCTTGTGTAACACTAAATCCTGTCTATTTTGTACATGTTCATTGCATTCCATTAGTGCTTGTAAAATACAGCTGCATTCGCTTCTCTGACTGAGTGTAGCTCTGCTTTATGTTGGTGGGTGGATTAAACCATCAAACCACTACAGTCCCCTCTTCCTGGCCTGCCATAAGAGGTCAGGAAGTCTCAGGAGGGCTGTTGCTGCTGCGGGGAATATAGGAAACTGTTTCCTGCCCCAACACATTTCTTGGCTGTCCCTGCCATAGCTCTTTGCAGACCACTGCTTTCTGGAGCTCAGTCCTTAAAGCATAACTGTCTGTTAGTGGAGGTGAGAAAAGCCAAGGAGCCTTAAGCCCACTCCTCTGCTCTGAGTCCCCACTCCTCATGTCCTGCTGCATGGCACATTCTGCCCCCATGGCAGCCAAAGGAGGTGAGAAGACAGCTCTGTCTTGCCCCAGGGGACTGCACAGAGCAGGACACCCCAGTTGCAGGGCTGCCACTACCATCTGCCCCTGGTTCTTTCATGGTGACAAAAAGTGGCATCATCAAACTAAAAGCCACAAATCCACTCTGGACTATGACAGGTGGCTAATTGTCTAGCCATGTGCCCATGCACACATTGGCTGGGCTGCCGAGTGCACTCACCAAGGGCTTAAGAAGCTGATTCGTTACGTGCAATCAGTTTATGTCCCAAAGTGATTGATGACAGTCACAGGTTAGCTTTAATTAAAAGGAAAGTAGACTCTGCACATTTGGTTCATCTGCACGGCACCACCAGAGCCAGTGCAGTTGCACTGCAGCATGCAGCGTGAAAGGATGATCAGAGGGATGGAGCTGCTCTGCTATGAGGACAGACTGAGAGAGTTCAGTCTGGAGAGGAGAAGGCTCCAAGGAGACCTTCATGTGGCCTTCCAGTATCTGAAGGGGGCTACAGGAAAGCTGGGGAGGGACTTTTTAGGATGTTAGGGAGTGATGGGACTTGGGGAATGGATCCAAGCTAGAGGAGGGGAGATTAGACATGAGGAAGAAGTTCTTCCCCATGAGGGTGGTGAGACACTGGCACAGGTTGCCCAGGGAGGTGGTGGAAGCCTCATGCCTGGAGGTTTTTGCAGCCAGGCTGGATGTGGCTGTGAGCAACCTGCTATAGTGTGAGGTGTCCCTGGCCATGGCAGGGGGTTTGTAACTGCATGATCCTTGAGGTCCCCTCCATCCCTGACAGTTCTGTGAATGTGGGTTATTATTTTTATCTTTTAGATAGTTTTGTATTTTACTCCTTCATGGATATCAGAAAATGGTAACTCTGCTGACTCTGAAGGACATGTTCCCATAGCATTCCCTTGGGAATGATGCACGTCCTGCAAGCTGGAATGAGCATGATGGCAGAGACCATTTCTGAAGGCTGGAGAGATTGTACCTTTGATATGGACGAGAATCTGTGCCAAGGGGGTTGAAAAAGTTCTTTGGGACACAGCAATGGGGAGGCACTGCAGCTGGTATGGGCTCAGTCTCCCTGAGGGCACTGTGTGGCTGTGAGTGCTTACCTGATGATGGACCAGATGCAAAGGCAGAACTGTCTTCTGCGAGACATCCACACCCTGGGGCTTCTGTCTCTTCAGACACTCTAAGTGAAAAGATGCTCTCCGACCTGAAACAACCACAGACACCTGTGTCCATCACTTGTGACACATCATTGGCAACCTGCTTTCAGTTCCTTTGAGTGCAGCCCCACTGGAGATACAGCAGACACCCACAGGTTAGGCTCTGCCCACTCTTCCTCAGCACCTTGCCCTTCCCAAGCATTTCTATTTACCAAAGGCAGTCAGGCATCAGGGACCAACCAGCACTAACAACTTTCAAGCAAGCTGCAAGGTAAAATTCTGGATGATGATCACAGGCTCACAGAATGTTAGGCACCTCTGGAGATCTTCCAGTTCAACCCCCTGCCCGAGCAGGACCAGAGAATCCAGCACAGGTCACACAGGAACACATCCAGACAGGGATGGAAAGGCTCCAGAGAAGGAGACTCCACAACCTCTCTGGGCAGCCTGCTCCAGGCCTCTGGGACCCTCACAGTGAAGAAGTTCTTCCCAATGTTGGGGTGGAACGTCCTGTGCTGGAGTTTCCATCCATTGCCCCTTGTCCTATCCCAGGGTGCAGCTGAGCAGAGCCTGTCCCCTCCCTCTTGACCCCCACCTCTCATATAATTATATACATTTATCAAATCCCCTTTCAGTCTTCTCCAGACTAAACAGCCCCAGGGCTCTCAGCCTCTCCTCCCCAGGCAGTGCTGCAGTCCCCACATCATCCTTGTAGTCCTGTATTGGAGTCTCTCCAGCAGATCCCTGTCCCTCTGGAACTGGGGAGCAGAACCTCCCTGGATCTGCTGACACACTCCTCTGAATGCCCCCCAGGATCCCATTGGTCGTCTTGGCCACCAGGGCACATTGCTGTCCCACGGAGAACTTGTTGCCCACCAGGACTCCCAGGTCCTTCTCCAGGGGGCTGCTCTCTAGCAGGTCACCTCCTAACCTGCACTGGTGATTTTTATTCTTCCTCTTTTAAAACACTGCCTCAATAGCTATTGTGTAGCTGATTTCCCCCTAAGCAGTGGAAGTGTTCTGGTTCAGGTAGGACTGATGATGGCAGATGATGCCAGGGACGGGGAGGAAGAACTGCCCATGGTAAGTGAAGCTCAGGTTGGTGATCACCTGAAGAACCTGAAAGTGTTCAAGTCCATGGGACCCCACGGGATACACCCACGGGTGCTGAGAGAGCTGGCAGAGGAGGTTGTCAAAGCCCTCTCTAGTCTATTCCAAAAGTCCTGGCAGCCTGGGGCAGTCCCCACAGGCTGGAAAAGGGGAAACATTGCTCCCATCTGCAAAAAGGGTGAGAAGGAGGAACCAGGGAACTCCAGGCCAGTCAGTCTCACCTCTGTGCCTGGAAAGATCATGGAGCAGATCCTCCTGGAGGCACTACTGACTCAGAAGAACAGTGAAGAGGTGACTGGGAACAGTCAGCATGGCTTTGCCAAGGGCAAATCCTGCCTGACAAACCTGGTGGCCTTCTCTGAACAGGTCACAACATTAATAGATGAGGGGAGAGCAACTGATGTCGTTTGCCTGGCCCTGAGCAAAGCCTTCGGCACTGTCCCGCACCACCTCCTGGTCTCCAGGCTGGTGACACATGGGTCTGATGGGTGACACATGGGTCTGATGGGTGACCACTAGATGGATACAGAACTGGCTTGATGGCTGCACCCAAAGAGTGGCTGTCAATGGTCCATGTCCCAGGGGAGGCCAGGGACAAGCAGAGTCCCTCAGGGATCAGTCCTGGGACCAGGCTTGTTCAACATCTCTGTGGGTGCCATGGACAGTGGCATCGAGTGCACCCTCAGCAAGTTTGCTGATGACACCAAGCTGTGTGGTACAGCAGACATGCTGGAGGGAAGGGATCCATCCAGAGGGACCTGGACAGGCTGGAGAGGTGGGCACAAGCCAACCTCATGAGCTTCAGCAAGACCAAGTGCAGGGTCCTGCATCTGGGTGGAGTCAACCCCAGGCACTAATGCAGGCTGGGCAGGGACTGGCTGGAGAGCAGCCCTGAGGAGAGAGACTTGGGGGTGCTGGTGGAGGAGAAGCTCAACAGGAGCTCTCAGTGTGCACTTGCAGCCCGGAAAGCCAATCAGAGCCTGGGCTGCATCAGGAGAAGTGTGGCCAGCAGGTCAAGGGAGGGGATTCTCCCCCTCTACTCAGCTCTGGTGAGACCCCACCTGGAGTACTGCCTCCAGTTCTGGAGCCCCTATTACAGGAGGGATGTGGACGTGCTGGAGCGTGTCCAGAGAAGGGCCACGAGGATGAGCAGAGGGCTGGAGCACCTCTCCTATGAGGACAGACTGAAGGAGTTGGGGCTGTTCAGTCTGGAGAGGAGAAGGCTCCGAGGTGACCTCATTGTGGCCTTCCAGGATCTGAAGGGGGCTACAAGAAGGCTGGGGAGGTGCAGGACATCAAGTACAGCTGTGCCTGGCTGTACACAGCATGGAGGAGGGGATGTCAGGTGGCTCAGGTGATGCTGGCCTCCTGCTTGCATGTGATCTGTGCCTCTTAGCTGCCAGACATACCACAGTTTATGAGGCTGTGTCTATAGCAAGGTCAAGTGGAAGTGAATTAATGATGGTTGAATTCACTGATGAGTGGAAGACATGAAGTAGTTTCAAAATGTGGAAAGAAGGGAGTTTTGTGAGTTTTTTTTTTTTTCCATGGGGAAATAAAAAGAAAGAGATTTTAGGGTGAACTGTTGAAACCATCACACTGTTCCCTTGCTGCCTAATTAAGCTTTATTTCTGTAAACAGGAGGAAGGTTCCCAAGGCAGGATTTTAAAAGTCCTGCAGAGTATGACTATGACCCAGTGCACTGCCTTTGCTTCTGAAGAACTGCAAATAAAGCCAGTAGCAAAGACAGACCTGTGTGGCACTCCAAAAAGTTTGGGGAACTTCTTGATCCTGTTGATATTTTTCTGAAGAAGGAAAGAAAATGAGAATTCCTAAAATAGTAAGGATCTATAATATTGATCTGTTGAAAGAAGGCCCTCTCAGGAGCTGGAGGAAACATGTTATAATCCAGAGAATGAATGACACTATATAAAAGGCAAATAAAAAGGATTCTCTCTAGAGCAAGAAACTAATACAATTAGCATGATGGGGAAAAGGACCTGAGGGTCCTAGTGGATGGGAGGTTGACCATGAGCCAGCAATGTGCTCTGGTGGCCAAGAAGGCCAATGGCATCCTGGGCTGGATTCCAAGGGCTGTGGTTAGTAGGTCCAGAGAGGTTCTCCTCCCTCTCTACTCTGCCCTGCTGAGGCCACATCTGGAATATTGTGTCCAGTTCTGGGCCCCTCAGTTCAGGAAGGACCTCAGGGAACAGCTTGAGAGAGTCCAGCACAGAGCCACAAAGATGATGAAGGCGGTAGAACATCTTCCTCATGAGGAGAGCCTGAGGGAGCTGAGGGCTCTGTAGCTTGGAGAGGAGGAGCCTGAGGGTGACCTCATTGCTGTTGATAAAGCTGTGCAGGGTGAGTGCCCAGAGGCTGGAGCCAGGCTCTGCTGGGGGATGCCCAATGCCAGCACAAGGGGCAGTGGTGGAAGCTGAGGCAGAGGAAGTTCCATGGAAACAGGAGGAAAACTTTTTCCCTATGAGGGTGACAGAGCCCTGGAGCAGGCTGCCCAGGGGGGTTGTGGAGTCTCCCTCTCTGGAGATATTCAGAACCCACCTGGATGTGTTCCTGTGTGACCTGCTCTAGGTGCTCCGGCTCTGGCAGGGGGGTTGGGCTGGGTGAGCTTTCAAGGTCCCTTCCAACCCCTGACATTCTGTGATTCTGTGCCATCACTCTAGAAATATTCTCTAGGATGCTGTTACTGAAGCATTGTGTCCAGGACTGGCTGCAAATTCAGCCCCAGAGGAACTGTCATTGCCTAATACATTCAGTTTTGAAGTAAAAGTGAATGCTTTAAAGATACTCACAGCTGTACTAACATCCTGAAGGACTGGAGTGAAGACCCAGTAGCCTCCCTGAGAACTTTACACTGCCTAGTCTGTCACCTGGATTTTGTAAGAATAGATTTTACATACAGGATTCTTTAAGTTTCTCCTCCAAATTTTCTTCCTTTTTCCCCCTCTTTCTCCAAACCAGTACTCAGGGAAAAGGCTGAAAAATGTCCTTCATACAAGAGCTAATTTGCTTCCAGGCCCTCATATTTGTTCTGATACTTCCATAAAACCTCGTGATTCATGAATTTCCCCTGAGTGCAGCCTGCATGCTCAAGCATGGGAGAAGCTCCAGCTACAACCAGAGCAGAGAGCAGCTCTGTGTTGCATTAGCTCAGCCTGACAGTCGCTCTTTTCCTCCTGCCACACACACACACAAAAGACAGCCTCGTCTTTGTCCTTGCTGAATACACACAGAAGAGAACACCATGTACTCAAGGCTGGCCTGTTTGGTGACTCCCTGGTGACTGAAGAGTCTACAGCGCTCTAATAAACTCCCTTAATTCATAAGTGAGCTTAATCAAACAGATCCCATGGACTATCCAAACAGACACAGAGTCCTCTACTGACTGCCACAGAGCCAGCAGAGTCACGTGCAGGATCAGGGTCACATGCAGGCCCTGGGATCCCTGGGCTCACCAGCTAAATGCAGCAGACAGCAACACCTGTGCCCACACATGCTGGGACTCCTCCAGCAAGATGTGGGAACTCGGCTGAGGCAGGGAAGGGCACAGCCTGCACGTGGTGCGGGAGGTTACCTAGCGCCGAGGAGCACAGAAAGCCTTTCCTGGGGGAGTGCCGACTGTCTTCTCCTTTGTTGTTCTCTGGTGGAGTCAGTTGTCTGTTTTCATCATCTTGGTATGAAAGCCTGGAAAAGAGAACAGAGGGATCCTAGAAAAGCAGCTAACATTGGACAGAAGAAACCCTCTCCCAGCAGGGAAGCCAGGAAGACTACATGCCAGCAAGGGGAGGCAGCAGCAAGCTCGTTTGGAGGTTTAACTGGCTCAGAAGCAGCAGTGGCAGGAACACTCTAAAGAGGAGATCTGGGTGACAGAAGTGAACGTGTGTGGGGTTCCCTGCAGGTGCAGGTGTCTCAATCAGAGGAGATCTGGGTGACAGAAGTGAACGTGTGTGGGGTTCCCTGCAGGTGCAGGTGTCTCAATCAGAGGAGATCTGGGTGACAGAAGTGAACGTGTGTGGGGTTCCCTGCAGGTGCAGGTGCAGAGGAGATCTGGGTGACAGAAGTGAACGTGGTGGGGTTCTCAGGTGCAGGTGTCTCAATCAGAGGAGATCTGGGTGACAGAAGTGAACGTGTGTGGGGTTCCCTGCAGGTGCAGGTGTCTCAATCAGAGGAGATCTGGGTGACAGAAGTGAACGTGTGTGGGGTTCCCTGCAGGTGCAGGTGTCTCAATCAGAGGAGATCTGGGTGACAGAAGTGAACGTGTGTGGGGTCCCTCAGGTGCAGGTGTCTCAATCAGAGCAGAAGGAAAATTCTAGGTGAAAGATATCCTTTTCCATGTTACTTCTCAGGACTGAACTGCATTAAAAAAACCAACCCAACAACAAACCCTGACACTTGATTTAAGTCTGAAGACTCAAGTCTTTCTGGCCTTATCCCAGGAATGGAATTTTGAGTTATTTATTTAAAAAAGAATAAATCACCTCTTCCCACCTCTCCCCTCAATGAAAGAACCACCCAAACAGCTTGACTAAAGCTGCAAAGCTCACATTTCGGTAGAGAGCAGGCTGGGTTCACTACAGTACTCAATGTCTTCATTCAAATTTTCATCATAAGTCTCATCCTGAGACACTTCCTCTTGGCAAACAATTGCCAGCTGGCTGTCTCTGGAACTGGAGCTAATGAGCAAAAAAGACAAGTCAAGATCTGGAGATGGGAAAGACAACCTGTTACAAAGACAAGAATGACAGGCTCCATCTGTCTCAGTTTCTTGTAGAGTGGAAGAGCTATCAGAGAAAGAAGCCATGACCGAGCAGAGCTACAGAGTTCACAAACACAAAGCAACAACCTCTGTGTCCTCTTTCAGAGGAGGAGTTTGGTAAGTCAGTGCTGAACACTGAACATTTGTCTCTATAAATGTGCACATCACACTCACCACGTTTCTAAAGATAGACCTCGCTCAGCTCCAAGTGAAAGCTGAGATGGGCTCCTGGCAATGCAGGCTTTGCCCCCTGTTGCAAAAGCCTCGTTTATGAATTTCAGAGAAGCCTCCAAGGCACTAACAGTAACCCTCTCTGCTCTGTGGTGCATGGTCTCTGCCTCCCAAAGCCCTTACTCTGCCCCATCTCTTCCCTCTGCCTCTTGCTGTCTTATTCAGCTTTGGTCCGTCCTTTCTCTTCTCAGTAAGTGCTTCTGCTGAATTCAGTAGGAGCTATTCAAACCCTTCAGTGTGACAGCCCTTACTTCCCTTCTTGCCTCCTCCTTGTCCCTCTGTTTTCATGTCTTGGTCCCCATTTTTAATTTCATTCTGGTTTTGTGTTTTCTGATGAATAAAGTAAAACCTGAAGGCAGTGCCAGGCTTTGAGACACCCACATGGGGTATTAGAGCAATGTCAGGCTGGTACTAGCATTTGCAGGACACAGCAGTGTGGCAGGGTGCTCTCATCTTTTAAGGACTGGAAAAGAAATGCTCTTTCGTCATTTGGTTTAAGCAGAAAGCCTTGGGAGAAATGTGCATCTGCACTGGATTAAACAGCCTGTGGGGCACTGCTGGAGTGACCTTCCCTCGTGAGGCTCTAATCCCCACATTGCCTCCTGAGATGAGGCAAACTGCTAAGGTACAGAGGGGAGAAAATCAGTACGTGGCAGCTCCCCCTGTCCTACAGTGTGTGTGCTTAGCTCAAAGCATACAGAATTTTGGTCTGAACATGCCAGGGGGCATCACTGAGCTGTGATCACAGTGCCTCGATGCGTGAACCCAGCCAGAAACTCTACAAAACCCCCAATCTAGAAGCCAGCCACACACAGTCCGTGGGTCACTACCTGCCTGTGAGCAGAAAAGCCCTGAGCTGGGAGCATTTTCCTGAGATGTGGTGGTGATTGTTACCTCTTTTTCAGCCCTACTGACACCACAGAGATGAGCTGATACTCAGAATTAATGGAGATTTGGATTTTCAAAGAGACAAGCAATGGGTCTCACACCCAGAGAGCATTAGAGCCCGAGGGAGCACACCTACCGTCCCAGCGTGTCGTAGTAGTGCGTCCTAATTCAAGGGAGGTGCCCAAGGAAGCAAGGAGAGAAAACAACACCATGTTAGCAGTGTCACACCAGCACAAGTCACCGAGGGGGTGGGCAGATGTTAACAAATCATGGAATTGTTAGGGTAGGAAGGGACCTCAAGGATCAGCCAGTTCCAACCCCCTGCCATGGGCAGGGACACCTCACACTACAGCAGGTTGCTCACAGCCACATCCAGCCTGGCCTTAAAAATCTCCAGGCATGAGGCTTCCATCACCTCCCTGGGCAACCTGTGCCAGTGTCTCACCACCCTCATGGGGAAGAACTTCTTCCTCACATCCAATCTCAATCTCAGTCATTTCTATTGTTGTGCAACCCCTGTGGCCTCCCTCAGGAAGGCAGGGAATAGAACAAACCACTGGGCTCTACTTGGGCAATTCTGCACCCACTGAATTTCCTCTGTCCTTCTGTCCTGCTCTGCCCTTTGCTGGGACAGTAGCTCTGCACTTTTCACACTGCAAAAAAGTAAATCCAGCTCCTTCCTGCTGACACTGGAAGTGGTAAAAAAATTAATATCCTCCTCTGATAAAAATTATACTCAGAGAGTCATCCAGGCTGGAAAGGCCCTCTGAGATCATCCAGGCCAGCCGTCTCACCCACTCCACCAAGTCTGTCACTACACTGTGTCCCCAAGCAACAGATCTAGGTGGCTTTTAAACACATCCATTTGAACACATCCAAGGATGGTGAGTCCACCACCTCCCTGGGCAGCTGTTCCAGTGCCTCACAACCCTTTCTGTGAAAAAATGTTCCTAATGTCCAGCCTAACCCTCCCCTGGCACAGCTTGAGGCCATTCCCTCTCACATTATCATGAGTTACTTGTCAGAGCCCAGAGTCTACCTCACTACACCCTCCTTGTACACCCTCCTTGTAGAGCGCACTAAGGTCTCCCCTCAGCCTCCTTTTTTTGTAGACTAAACAGCCCCAGCTCCCTCAGCCACTCCTCACAGCCTTGTTCTGCAGCCCCTCACCAGCTCAGTGCCCTTCTCTGTCCCTGCTCCAGCCCCTCGATGTCCTTCCTGCGCTGCGGTGCCCAAACTGAGCACAGCACTGAGGTGCAGCCTCACCAGCGCTGAGTGCAGAGGGACAGTCACCTCCCTGCTCCTGCTGGACACACTGTTTCTAGTCACTATTTCTCTTGGCCACCTGGGCACACTGCTGGCTCACATTCATCCTCCTGCGGTACCCCCAGGACCTTTTCCACCACACAGCTCTCCAAGCTTGCAGCGTTGCATGGGGGTGTTGTGGCCCAGGTGCAGGAGCCAGCACTTGGTCTTTTGGATTAGTCATCCATGTGTAGACAGCCTGAGAGCTGTCCAGAGAAGGGAGATTTTTTGTTCTGCACATGATTGCATTTCTGAAATCCTTGCCCCTCTCCTCCCAGGATGCCTTGTGACCTCTGTAGGGATGTGAACTGCTGAATGAATAACCACTAACTTCCCCAAAGCTCCCTCTTGGGCACCTAAGAGATTAGTTGCAGTGTCTTTCAGCTACCAGCTGATAAAACACCTCTCTGTGGTGAAAGAAGGGTAAATAATGCTCCTTTTTGTTCTTGCAAAGGTTGGTCTCTTCTCCCAGGCATGCAGCACCAGAACAAGAGGACACAGTCTCAAGCTGTGCCAGGGAAAGTTTAGGCTGGAGGTGAGGAGAAAGTTCTTCCCAGAAAGAGTAATTCGCCATTGGGATGTGCTGCCCAGGGAGGTGGTGGAGTCACCGTCCCTGGAGGTGTTCACAAAAGGCCTGGATGTGGCACTTGGAGCCATGGTTTAGTTGTCAGGAGGTGCTAGGTATTAGGTCATAGGTTGGACCTGATGGTCTCTGAGGTCTTTTCCAACCTGATTGATTCTATGATTCTATTATTCTATGATTCTTCATGATACAGCCCAAAGAAATCAAGTCTGTTGGTCAGTAAGAGTGTTGCTTCTTTGCAGTGGTCAACTGATGCACATCTGTGTTGTGGCACAAGTGGAGAACCTGAAGGCTCAATCCAGGCTGAAGGCTGAGCACCGCCTGGTGGGTGACTCCAGCTGGGCAGCAGTGCTTTGGTGTTTGCATGCACGTTCCTGTCCCTGGTCCCCTGGCTCCTGCTTTGCTGTGAAACTTACCTTTTAGAAGGCAGTTTCCAAGGAGCCTCCTGCACACGTATGGTGGGTGATAAAGGAGCACCATGGCCTTCCACAGTGCTGACGGTGCTGGGGTAGCTGGGCGGGCTGGGGAAGCGGCACAGGGCAGTGTTGTTGGCGTTGTTGATGTTGGCATTGGAGCCTGAAGAGGAGTAGCTGCTGGGGGTGAAGGTGGAGTCCACCAGCTTCTCGTGAGATGGAGACTCGGTGTCCCCCTGGTTGTTGCCAGACTTGTTGATGTGCAGAGGCCGCTGGGTGGTGAAGGTCTGGGGAAGGCGCTCCTGCCGTCGCTTTGGTAGTAGCTGACGTGGTTGCCAAACAAGCCTCCAGCTCTCTGTCGGAGAAAGAGGAAGGATTTTTCCCTTTGTGAGTGAGAAGATTTGCAAGGGCCCTGCTGCTTCCTGCTTAGCCTGGGGAAAGAGCAAGCGAACCAAAGCCTTCATGATGGCACGGCTGCTCTCTCTGTCGGAGCACCACGCATGGCCTTCTCTGTCAGGGCCTAGGTGCATGCAGGCTGTGAAAACCTTAGCTTCCTAAGCCATTTCGGAGTACTGGCCAAGGGCACAGGTGAGGCAAAGGTGTCTCTACACCTCCTGCACTACCAGTTTTGGGAGTGCAGGCCTGGGTAGGGTGCAAGAACCAGGCACCTGCTCTCTGGGTTTCACATTGCAGTCGCAAAGTAACATTCAGTCATGAGAGGGAATTTGAAAAGAGCACCAGAAGATGTTAATTGTCTGGAGGAACAAATGGAGCCAGATTTAATGAGCCAGCTGTGTACTGTTGAGTGCTGAAAGGGACTGACAGCATGTTTCTGTAAGGAGAAGAGGAAAATGCCGAAGGAGAGGAAACATTAACAGAGGAGACAGTTACAAAGAAAACCCAAACATACCAGGAATGAATTAAGAGAGAGAAGATTTAAGTTAGTTGCTCAGAAAATATCCTCCTTCCATAGGAGCTCTATTGGGTTCTGGTGCACTTTTTGTAAGGATGCCGCTTATACCACTGAAAGGAGGAGTCAACAAAACTCTGAGGTGTGTCTGGCTGCTGCCCTGCAGAAGCTGCAACTCATGCTGAACTCATGTGTTCTGCAGAGCCTTTGGCCATTCCCATTCTGTTTTTATTTAGGTTTCATAAGGCAAACTTCTGCTGCAAAGAAAAGGGGATAAAAACTGTGCAAAGATCCCAGGATTGGCATCTTGATTCCACCACCCTGTTTTCTAGTAGGGTCACAGAACAACACAGAGGTTGGAAGGGACCTCCAGAGACCACCCAGTCCAAGCCCCCTGCCAAAAGCAGGATCTCCCAGGGCTGTCTGCACAGAAATGCATCCAGGGGGTTTGGAAAGCCTCCAGAGCAGGAGACTCCACAACCTCTCTGGGCAGCCTGCTCCAGGGCTCTGGCACCCTCACACCAAAGAAGTTTCTCCTCACGTTGAGCTGAAACCTTCTATGGTCAAGTTTGTATCCCTGGTCCTTGTCTTATTACTGCACACCACCAAAAAGATCTTGGCCCCCTCCACTTGCCCCCCACCCCTCAGATATTGATAGACATGGTCTAGAAAACGAGAAGGAGAGCCCAGCTCAAACGCAGGGCACGAAAAGAGAGTGGAGCACTCTGAGCTCAGCTGCTGGTCCAGCCTCAACGTGTGCACTTGTTCAGCACCTACCCGGAAGATATCATCTTCAGAGGCAGCAGAGACAGCTTCTTTCATGGCCTTATCCAGCTCCTCTTCAGCAGTCAGGTCTCCCGAAATGGCTCTGTGGATCTCCGGGCCGATGTCGTGGAGCGTGCGCAGCCCAGCCTGCAAAACAGCAAACTGTAGAGCTTCATATCTCCGACTGGGTACAGGAGTTGTAACAGTGATGCCATTCCTTCCTAAGCACTGCAAAGCCCTTCCACCCACCACAGCAGCCCCAGCCCCCAGAAAAACACCAATAAACTCACTGCTTCCATCTCTGGGCTTAGAGTGGGAGAAACTCTTAGCAATGCCCCCCAGGAATGTTGGTTGCTAGTCCCTTGGCTTCCTAACAGCAGGACATAGACATAAATTCATAGGGCTTGACTAAGTGCTTCCAACTCTGGGTTCTCAGATCCACAACCACAAGCCCTAGAGCAGCCACAGTTCCAGCTGAACCATGTATTTGGGGCCTCTAAAAATCTCTTTTTAATCAGCAGCTTAAATATTGATTTAATAGCTAAACCTCTGGCATCTGGACCTGGACAATCCTCAAACCTGTCACTGACTGGAATCCATTCCAGGGAGTCCATCAGGGAGGTATTGTGTGTGTATGCTGAGACCTCAGCCTGTATCTATGCCAAGAACTCAGTCTGCATCTGTGCCTGCATCACAGCACTCTTTAGGTTGCTGGAACCGTGCAGCATCATCTTTTTTCCTCACTGCATACTTGAGGGATGTAAACGGTGCTGCCTGCACAGTCAGTGGGTCTTTCTCAATCTTCCATACAGCCTGGTAGCACCCCCAAGGGGGCATGTAGCACAGTGCTGAACAGATCCCAGGTCTTACAACCTGATGCCCCATCTGTTGGGTGGCTTTTTAACTGATTTGGCCTTCTGGCAACATGCTCACTCTGACCTGCCTATAAGTGACTTCTCTCAGGAAAGGCTTGAATGAATGTGGTAATCAGCAAATGTCTGCTGCACACTTCATACCACTTCTCTGAAAGGAGCCCAAACCTCCAACACTGCCAGCAGCTTGATAAACTGGGGATATACAACAGAATTACAGAACATTAGAGGTTGGAAGGGACCTCCAGAGGTCATCAAGTCCAACCCCCTCCAAAAGCAGGATCACCCCATGGTAGTCTGCACCGGAATGCATCCAGGGGGTTTGGCAAGTCTCCAGAGAAGGAGACTCCACAACCTCTCTGGGCAGCCTGCTCCAGGGCTCTGGCACCCTCACTGTAAAGAAGTTTCTCCTCATGTTGAGATGAAACCTTCTCTGTTCAAGTTTGTATCCATTGGTCCTTGGCTTATTGCTGTGCACCACCCAGAAGAGCTTGGCCGCCTCAACTGACAACCACCCCTCAGATATTGATAGACATTGATCAGATCCCCTCTTGGTCTTCTCTTCTGAAGACTTAACAGCCCCAGGGCTTTGAAAGGAACCCTGACCTCCAATATTACCAGCAGAGAGATAAACTGAAGCCAATCAGAGCCTGGGCTGCATCAGGAGAAGTGTGGCCAGCAGGTCAAGGGAGGTGCTTCTCCCCCTCTACTCAGCTCTGGCGAGACCCCACCTGGAGTACTGCCTCCGGTTCTGGAGCCCCTATTACAGGAGGGATGTGGACATGGTGGAAGGTGTCCAGAGAAGGGCCACGAGGATGAGCAGAGGGCTGGAGCACCTCTCCTGTGAGGACAGACTGAGGGAGTTGGGGCTGTTCAGTCTGGAGAAGAGAAGGCTCCGAGGTGACCTCATTGTGGCCTTCCAGGATCTGAAGGGGGCTACAGGAAGGCTGGGGAGGGACTTCTCAGGCTATCAGGTAGTGATAGGACTAGGGGGAACGGAATGAAGCTGGAGGTGGGGAGATTCAGGCTGGAGGTGAGCAGTTAGTTCTTCCCCATGAGAGTGGTGAAGCCCTGGAATGGGTTGTCCAGGGAGGTGGTTGGGGCCCCGTCCCTGGAGGTGTTTAAGCCCAGGCTGGATGAGGCTCTGGCCAGGCTGATCTAGTGTGGGGTGTCCCTGCCCATGGCAGGGGGGTTGGAACTAGATGATCCTTATGGTTCCTTCCAACCCTGACTGATTCTATGAAACTGGGGATGTACCACTTCACACCAGCTCACTGAAAGGAACCCAGACCTCCAATATTACCAGCAGAGAGAGAAACTGGGGATGTGCCTCCCCCCTCCAGAGCTAAGGGATGTGGCTTATCCGAAAGGACTGCTGTGGCAGTCGAAGGGGTCCCCGAATGACTGGGAGGGAAGTGAGGTCAGATGCACTAGCGTACCACCCCGCGGAGCCTGCGCCCGTTTGTCACCTGCAGGGAGAGGGCGTTGCGCTGGGAGGGCTTGCCCACCAGGCCCTGCTCTTTGCGCTTCTTGAACTTCCGGAAGTACTCCTGGATCAGGAAGGTGGCGTAGAACTTCCCCACGGTCACCTCATCGTCTGCAAAGGGGCATTGCAAAAACAGCGAGTCAGACCAGCACCTGAGCTGCTGATTTCAACAGAGTATTTGCTTCCGTGAGCGCTGCAGCTCATGGCAGAATTATAGGATCGTGGAATTGTGAGGATGGGAAGGACCATCCAGTCCCCACCCCCTGCCGTGGGCAGGGACCCCTCACACCACAGCAGGCTGCCCAGAGCCACATCCAGCCTGGCCTTCAAACCCTCCAGGGATGAGGCTTCCACCACCTCCCTGGGCAACCTGTGCCAGTCTCTCACCACCCTCACGGGGAAGAACTTCCTCCTAACATCCAATCTCAATCTCCCCACTTCTAGTTCTGCTCCATCCCCCCCAAGTCCTATCACTCCCTGACACCCTCAAAAGTCCCTCCCCAAAACCCCAGCACCAGGCTACGGCTGTGCTTTTCCTGGCATCAGGGTGCAGGGCTGCAGGAGGGGATTGCTCTACAACCAGAGCTTGCTGTAAGTAGTCAGGAGGAGAGGTGCAGGTGGCATTTGGATAGACTGGCTCTGGTGGGCACCTCCTGTAGCTCTGCACCTCTGGGTGCATGTTGTTTATGCTGAAATGCCTCTAACCTTTGCAGTCTCTGGTACTGGCTTACCATGTAGGCTCTTGCTGTAGACCCAGTCTGGGTCAAAGGTTCCTGTTCCATCTTGGGGTTATACAGACTCAGAGGCTGGGCTCACCAACAACATCTGCATGACTATCCATACCAGACCTGATCTGATCCTTCTCTGCATTGAAATTCTGTCTGGTTGTGCCTAACATGGGTGTGAGCAAGCCAAAAGGATCACCACTCCCCAGAAATGCAGCCAGCACTGTATTCTCACTCAGGGCAGACAGAGAGCTGGCCAAAATGGGCACTAAGTTTTAATCCAGGTAACTCTATTCCCTTCTCCAAACCCAAGGGGAATTCTATAGGTCTTTTAAGTTATGGACTGCAAAGCAGGCTGAGCAAGGTTCAGGATCTGGCTGCAAATGTTCACTTGCTGTCAAGTGCTGTTTTGTGCTACAGCCCCCAGAGCCACCTGGAAGATCAGTGATGTCACACTGGATGCTCATGCACCTTGGGGTCCCAAGATGCCTAGCAAAGGAGGTGCCCAGAAACCTAGTAATTACAGTCTGCCAGGGACACTGCCTAGAAGCCCACAGCAATATGCTACACCACTTCAGACTGGCTGAGGAATGTCCCCAGGTACATGAGTCCTTGACAGGCATCATATCAGAAAGCAATCATGTGAGTAAAAAAGGAGTTATGTGCCATAGTAAAGGTAGGTCTGCTAAACATGAAGAGGTTACAAGATGGTTACTGCACCCTTAACTTGTGTGTAAGCCATGTCTTGTATGTAGTCAGATAAAGTCCACGTCATCCTTCCTGAAGCCACTTATCTCTGCTTGCTTCCTTTCCCCCCAGCAGACACCAAGTAATGTCAGGGGAGCAAATGCTTGTGATCAAACAGGGATAAGATCCCAGAATGAAGGTTTCTAGCTCCTGTTTCTGCACCTTTTCTTCCTTTCCTGATTTCTCAGTGCTATGGACATGGCATTTGTGTTAGCACAGGCAGTGTAATGGGCTGAGGCAGACCCCTCCCCACCACGGGCAGAAATAACGACTCAAACAAACGGACTGCAAAAGTGATGGAAGGTTTAAATGGGAAGCAGTGAGCATGTGCAGAGAGCCAGAAGCAGTGACGAAAGAAACCCCAGAGCAGACCCAGAAATGTCCCATCCCCACCTGAGGGTGCACCCAAGACCCCCAGGGCTCCTTCTTCCCCCTCCTGCTAGGGTAGTCTCAGCTGGCCAGATCTGAGACTGCCCATCCCCCCGTGAGACATCTCCCCAGTTACCGGGTGGCGGCGAGGAAGAAAGAGGCAGTGCCAGACTGTGCCGTGCTGGATCTTACAGCGGTGCAGGGGATTATGGTAGGAGATACCTGGTTTCCTGTGTCCACCCACTGGGCTGGACTTCTGGACACAGGAAGCACCCCCGTAGCAGAGGGCACCCAGCCCAAACTGCTACAGGCAGAAAGAGATCTCAGTCTGGTGAGATATGGAAGAAAACTTGTACCCCATATTCCACCTGATGATCATGAGGTGCAGCAGGATATGGCAGGTGGGGAAAAAGGGAGCTGCAGAGTGGGATAAGATCCTGCACTCACCACCCGCAGGGGGCACCACCTGGTCCAGCAGCTTCATGCTGGTGCGCTTCCAAATTTTCTTGATGATTGCTCTGAGCTCTTCGTTGGCTTGCTCCAGGTTACCTGCAGGGTGAAAGCCATCAGAGACAGGAATTAAGCAGGCCCTGCAGAGCAGCAGTGTCACGTCCGGCACGCCAGCCTTGGGAGGAACAGGATCCCTGCCTTTTCAGTCGAGGAAAGGTTTGGGCCAAGAGATGCTCTGACCACTGCTAAAGGCCCTTCACAGCAAGAGGGCTTCCTCTACAAATCTGCATAGTCATGGCAGGGCATGAAGGTGACTGCTACTGACTGACAGTCTGCAGCAGCCAGGAAAAAACAGAACTGTGCTGCTACTTTGCCCTGAAAAGCAACAATCGCATCCAAAGCTGCGGATTTCAGCTGAGACCCCGTGAAGGTTGAATACAAGGAGAACAGAGGTCAGTTAATGAAAAACTGCAGCTTGGGGAACATGAATAATTGGTGGTAAAGATGCATCTAGGAATCTGAAGACCTGGGCCTGCTTGCAGCACTTCCCAAGAGCTACCTCTTGCAGTCCCTGCCTCCCGGCTGCACACAAGTGGGTGAGATGGGTTACACCTAAGGGTACCGAGGGAGCTGGCAGAAGTGCTCACCAAGCCACTGTCCATCATTTATCAGCAGTCCTGGCTAAGTGGAGAGGTCCCAGCTGAATGGAGAGCAGCAAATGTGCCACCCATCTACAAGATGGGCCAGAAGGAAGACCCAGAACTGCAGACCTGTCAGCCTGACCTCGGTGCCAGGGAAGGTCATGGGGCAGACCATCCTGAGTGCCATTATGCAGCATGTGCAGGGCAAGCAGGCAATCAGGCCCAGTCAGCATGGGCTCATGAGGGGCAGAGCCTGCCTGATGAACCTGATCTCCTTCAACACAAGGTAACTCATATAGTGGATGAGGGAAAGGCTGTGGATGTTGTTTATCTAGACTTCAGTAAAGCTTTTGACACTGCCTCCCACAGCTCCTCCTGGAGAAACTCTCTGCACATGGCTTGGCTGCATGGATGCTTCTCTGAGTTAAAAACTGTCCAGCCCCAAAGAGTGGTGGTGAATGGCACTAAATCCAGTCAGTGGCTGGCCACTAGTGGTGTTCCCCAGGGCTCAGTGCTGGGGCCAGTTCTCTTTCACATCTTTCTCAATGATCTGGCTGAGGGCACTGAGGGCACCCTTGGTGTTTGCAGATGACTCTAAACTGGGTGGGAGTGTTGATCTGCTTGAGGGTGAGAAGCCTCTTGGAAAGAAATCTGGCTGGTTTGATGGGCCCAGGTCAGTTGTATGAGGTTTAACACATCCCAGGGTCCTCAGTGTGCTGCACAGGGCTCTGCATGGCAGCAGCTGTCTCAACAGGGTGCAGCGAAGAAGGGGACACTGAGTAACTTGCTGAGGATGAAGCAGGTGGACATCAAAGGCAGAAATCTAACTGAGGAAGTCTAATTTCAAACTCTTGCCCTAACCACTTGCAAGAAAGCATTCTGAGGCTTTAGGTGGTCTCCAAGGAGTTCACTGGCAATTATTCCAAGAGTTTGAGGCAAAGAAAAAATGGGGTTTAGGTCCCTGTTTCATAAGACACAAAGATGACCTACAGCAGTTGTGGTTGGGGTTTTCTATTCCTCAGGGTGGTCTGTTTGGCAACAGACAGGTTCTGTTTAGCACAATATTCAAGGCCTTAATGCCATTTAAAAAACTTTTACCACTTTTTTTGGCCCAGCTGTCAGTATAATCCCAGAACAATAAGCAGGTCTCTGGTTTCCTGTGGCCAGAATCATAGAATCATAGAGTTACAGAATCACAGAATGCTCTGGGTTGGAAGGGACCTCCGAAGCTCATCCAGTCCAACCCCCTCTGCACTCAGCAGGGACATCTCCAACTAGATCAGGTTGCCCAGAGCCCTGTCCAGCCTCACCTTGAACATCTCCAGGGATGGGGCCCCAACCACCTCCCTGGGCAACCTGTTCCAGTGTTCCACCACCCACATGGTGCAGAACTTGTTCCTAACATCCAATCTAAATCTGCTCTGCTCTAGCTTGATGCCATTGCCCCTGGTCCTGTCCCTGCAGGCCTTTGCAAACAGTATCCCTCTATCCATCTTGTAACCCCCTTCAGGTACTGGAAGGCCACTCTTACGTGTCTCCCTGGTGCCACCTCTTCTGCAAGCTGAACACCCCCAGGCAAAGTGCTCAGCTGCCAATCCACGTGCTCTTTCAGCGCATCTCATCAATACATGAAACCAGGCTTTGACTCAGGACCATTATCTCTCATTACAGCAGGAGACAGAGTGCCACAAAGGTGACAGTCTGAGCCCAGGATCTTGTCTGCTTTCCCCAGCTATACCTCCTGGTCTGTGCAAAGCTCTCAGCCGTCTGCTCACTTCTCATCTGTCTTAAGGCCTACAACACCACTGTCACTACAATGCAATATTAATTGATGCTAATGGAAGCACAGGAGGAGTTTTAGTGAGGTGAGACTCTCAAGTCCAAGCTCTTTTGCTTCCCTAGGATTGGAGGATGATTGTTCTCTCCCTGGAAGACCTTTGCTTTATGTACCATGTGCTGCATGTAAGTAACTGGGATCATTTTGCACAAGATGTCCTTGTGGTTGCATTCCAGCTCAACACACTGTGGTGTGGACACCACCCAGCTGCTTTTGTACCCCTTGTAATCAGTAAGCTTCTTACCCTCTGTCTTGATCCTCAGTGCTGTTCTGACCAATGCAAAGAGAGTGGCATTGAACATGACAGTCCCATCGCTGTTCAGCGGCATATTCATGGACACAAGGCGCTGGGGGTGATAAGCAAAGAACAATCACACTGTCAACACGTGGGCTGAAGCATGCCCTTCCTTATGCCCTTGTGATGCCCTCCAGACCCACCACCCCTCTTGTGTGAGCATCCCTGACCTGGGGATTTAGCTACACAACTGTAAAAGTACTTGTCATGCGCACCAGTGCTCCCAACCACGGTGTGTTTGCCCTGGGGTCTCTCTTCCATTGCTGGATGCTCTTTCTTCCATGTGGTTATCACCTTTGTTTTCCCCATTTGCCCACAGAGAGAGATTTGTTCCAGTGGCTTTTAAATGGCACCTTTTTTCTTACCAGAAGCCCACTTCATAGCTCATGAGGTGCTTGCAAACTCACCTGCACTAAAGCTGTGCCTGGTGCAAATGTATATAAGCAGAGATCCAGAATCTTTCTGTTAGGTGTCAGGCTTGGAGGATGGGGATTAGCTGAACAGGAAAGCTGGTCTCAGCTACTCCCCTCTCCCTTTCACAAGGCTGTGCCTGCCTTGCAGTAAGTCTGCAAAGCCATGTAGGACAGAGAGTGAGTGCTGAGTACTGTTTTAGATAGAGGGTGAACTTCAGTAAGACCAGCAACATGCATTTGAGTCACCAGATTCTGTCTCAGGAGGTAAGAGACACCTGAGACTTGAACTCTTAGGCTTTCTGGGGCTGGCTTTGTCTGAACTCTGTCTTCTGCCACTTTCAGGTAACAGGGATGGTCCAAACTGGAGTAAAGAGTGTTGTCCCCACCATTGCTACCACTGCAATCATGGACTGAACCAGACTGAGACAACAAACAATTGCTGGGCAGCAGGCTGAAGGGTGCCAGCAGTAGGCTGCAGCAGTCACAAAATCAACCATGTTGGAAAAGACCTCAGAGATCATCAAGTCCAACCTGTCACACAACACCTCAGGACTATCACCTCCCTGGGCAGCACATCCCAGTGGCCAATTACTCTTTCTGGGAAGAACTTTCTCCTCACCTCCAGCCTAAACCTCCCCTGGCACAGCTTGAGACTGTGTCCTCTTGTTCTGGTGCTGCTTGCCTGGGAGAAGAGACCAACCCCCACCTGGCTACAGCCTCATTCAGGTAGTTATGGACAGCAATAAGGTCTCCCGTGAGCCTCCTCTTCTCCAGGCTAAGCAACCCCAGCTCCCTCAGCCTCTCCTCACAGGGCTGTGCTCCAGACCCCTCCCCAACCTCGTTGCCCTTCTCTGGACACGTTCAAGTGTCTCAATGTCCTTCTTGAGCTGAGGAGCCCAGAACTGGACACAGGACTCAGGGTGTGGCCTAACCAGTGCTGAGCACAGGGCAGAATGACTTCCCTGCTCCTGCTGGCCACACTGTTCCTGATGCAGGCCAGGATGCTATTGGCCTTCTTGGCCACCTGGGCACACTGCTGGCTCATGTTCAGCCTACTCTCAACCAGCACCCCAAGGTCCCTTTCTGCCTGGCTGCTATCCAGCCACTCTGTCCCCAACTTGTAGCACTCCATGGGGTTGTCATACAGCTGCAGTCATACATCCCTGTGAACAGGCCCCAGGCTTTGCATTGTGCTCTGACACTAAAACCAGCTGCAAGTATCACATGCAAACTCTGGGACTTGTAAGGAGGTAAAGAACTTTGAGGGAAGGAAGCATAAAGGCTATAAACCTGTTATTGTACACCAGCTAGACTCCTTTTTCACAGCCACTCTCACAACCCAGGCAATGAGTGTCACATGTGCACAGCAAACCTGCCCCTGCCCTTGGTGTGCTTACGTCATAGAATTGTCAGGGTTGGAAGGGACCTCAAGGACCATCCATTTCCAACTGCCCCTGCTGCTGGCAGGGACACCTCACACTAGATCAGGTGCTCACCTTGCTGCTGCTTAACAACTCTCCTTTAAGCAAAAGAGAGACGTAACAGTGGGGTTTTGGTGCACTGCTTAGACCAAAGAACATCTCAAGAGGTATTTCCACTTGCCCTCTTATTGCTGCCTGTCCTTCTCTCTCCTGGGACATGCCTGTGACACCACAGAGACAGGTGTGGGTGATTCACTTGGGGCTTGGGGCTGGAGAGCTGTAGTTAGCACGGATGCTTTCTCACAGTGTGGCAGTTTTAGGCTGATGCCTAGGAAAAATTTCCACAGATTGAGTAGAAAGTGGTAGGAGGTAAATAAATCACCATTGGATGTTAAAGGGGAAATAATTATAAGGTCTAAATAATCCTAGTAGTCTGACAACTAACATAAAGTTAGTTGTATAAACTCTTTTCTGTTTCTGTGCTCTAGCAGGTACCAGCTGGTAGCTTTTGCTTGGCCGTTGCCGACCTCGGCTGCATTCCTGGTGTGGCTAAGTGCTAACAAGCTACTCTCTGCCCTTCTCTTTTTCTTTTCCCTTGGATAGGGTGGGGGAGGGGAGCAGGGAGGGGGCAGCTGTTGGTAGCCCCCTGGTTTTCTCCAGAGGGGTTCTTGTGTTGTCTATAAACTGCACATACATGTAACCATTGTCTGTTTTGTACCTATTCATCGCATTCCACGTGCCCAGATTTTAGCGTGCCCGGGGAAATGGAGCTTGATTTGCTTTCCAGCTGAGCTGTCTGGCAATTTTATCTTGGGGGGAGTAATTTCAACCCACCACAGGTAGCTAGAGCGAGGGTCAGTGGTGCCTTGGCCGATGCCGGTGCCTTTGGCCAGCATACAACTCGTCCGCTGCTGCCCCTCCAACCCCCGGAGAGGTTGGTGCCGCGCTGGGGAGCCGGTGAGCGGCGCAGGGCGGCTGGAGCTCCGCTTCAAATACTGCTGCTGGTGCCGGGACCGGCGCTAACCCCACCCTGCCCCGCGGGCAGCGATCCGGGCGGCGCCCAGGGTTCGCAGGAAAGTGCCCCCCGGCTGCCGAGCTGCTGCGCCTCCAGCCCGCCCCGAGCCGCAGCCGTGCCTTACTTTGCAAGCCACCCGGTGAGGACAGAGCTTCCCGAAGCCCAGCGGGGGCTGAATCCGCCGAAGCAAGGTCACCACGTCCAGGTGCTTGATCCGCCCCCTGAAGAAGAGAGCAGAGTGAGGGCTGCATCCTTCCCACGGGGCGCCTGCTGGGCCGCCTGCAGGGTGCCCATGCTGCTAGAGTCATAGAATCACAGAATTGTCAGGGTTGGAAGGGACCTCAAGGATCAGCCAGTTCCAACCCCCTGCCATGGGCAGGGACACCTCACACTACAGCAGGTTGCTCACAGCCACATCCAGCCTGGCCTTCAAAACCTCCAGGGATGAGGCTTCCACCACCTCCCTGGGCAACCTGTGCCAGTGTCTCACCACCCGCATGGGGAAGAACTTCTTCCTAACATCCAATCTCAATCTACCCATTTCTAGTTTTGTTCCACTGCCCCCAGCCCTATCACTCCCTGACACTCTCAAAAGTCCCTCCCCAGCTTTCATGTAGCCCCCTTCAGATATTTGAAGGCCACAAGAAGGTCTCCTCGGAGCCTTCTCCTATCCAGACTGAACAGCCCCAACTCTCTCAGTCTGTCCTCACAGCCGAGCAACTCCAGCCCTCTGCTCATCCTTGTGGCCCTTCTCTGGCCACACTCCAGCACCTCCAGATCCTTCCTCTAACAGGGGCTCCAGAACTGGATGAAGTATCATTCAGACCTCTCCAGCCCCATGCCACCACTCCCTGTAGCCCAGGCATGGCTTAAGGTATTGTTCTTTTAGTCCTCCAGCATTCAGAGCATCCCTCAGGCTTTGTCCAGCGCTCAGACACTTTCCACTAGAACACAGCCCCCAGCTGTCTGTCCTACACGGGTCAATACTTGCAAGAATTGATTTCAGTGTTCTGAATGCTGCAGTTTCTTAGTCTATGAACAGACAGTTTGAGGTTTCCCCCTCCCCCCACTGACCTGCTCAAAATCTGTGGCTGCTTATTTACTTGTTGTTCGTAGGGCTACAGCAGGCACAGAGGTGCAAAGGGACTCTTTTTCTCCTGGTGCTTTACCTTCCATATAAATAGCCCCAAGCCACTGTCTTCTGATCATTGTTTATGCTTTGGGCTGTCACTGGAGCCTGTGTAAATCAAAGTGCTGGACTTCCTCTAGAGCAGCAGCTGGAGTTGCTTTTGAGTTCTGTAAATGGCATCGCAACAGACAAATTCTCTCATGGAGGGAGGGGAGCTACCTACGACAAAGGTGGGGGCTTCAAGCCTGGGGCATGGGTGGGGAAAAGGGAACAAAGAGCTTCCCATTTATAGATGGGAAGGAACAGGATGTCATCTGAACAGCTCTCTATTGTATGGCTTCAGCCACAGCAGTGTTGCCTTCAAACAAGCACAGAGAGGCATCTCTTTTGCTGACAAACAGCATATTTATTAGAATTCTGTGCTTGTCTCCTAGCCACATTAAAAGTCTCTCTGGGAAGTCCCCCTGGATGGCAAAAAGGTTTCAGCTTACAGACCACTCTGATAATGTGACATGGCCTCACATACTGCAGAGCCTGAGCCCACATTAATCTTGACACTACATCTCCTAAAGAGATCTGCTTTTAGTCTGTGCCAACAGCTTTCCCCACAGTTTTTGCATTATGGAGGGGCTTTGCAATTACAGCTGTCAACTGCATGGCAGTGCCACAGGGATCTCCATGCACTTGAAGCCTAAGCATGTGTCAGACAGAGAGCATAATACTGAATCTCAAGGAAGGCCTTGCATGAGCTGGTTTTGTGTAACTTTAAACCCAGGCAGACCTGGTGATAGGAACAACCCTGCAGACAGCCATGTGAAGGTACAGGTTGTGATGGGCCAATATGACACAAAACAAAGCAGAGATTTGGGCACAGCAGCTCTGCTGCGTGGAAAGTCAAATGGAAGAGTCACAGCTCAGTATCTCAAACACAAGCAGCAACAAACCAACTCTTTAACCTCCTTTGCTCCATCTCCTGCCACCAGTCTATCCCCACCCCTACTGAAAGTGAAGCAATGTCCCTCCAGGTGACAGTGCAGCATAAATGTGTGTCTCTTGGCACTGCTGGCTTACAAATTCACCAGCAGTGATGGGTTAGGATTTTTTGGCAGAAAACCCCCAGTGTTCCAGCAGGAGGAGCATGGCACTTACTGCACTGGATCTAGAGAACAGGGAAGAATGGGCATGCTCTCCTGAGGAGCTCTGGCATCCAGGCTAGGTTACTTACTTGGCTTCAGGATCATACTCTGCCCAGATCCTTTTAAACTCATCCAGGTGGTGTGGTCCTAGAATGGACCAGTCCCGGGTCAGGTAATCAAAGTTATCCATTATAACAGCTACAAAAAGATTGATGATCTGCAAACAAGGACAGAGATGGCTCGATGGGTGAGGCAGGTAACAGGAGACTTCACTGGGCTCTCCATTTAAGGTCTGGATTTGGACTTATAAAGCTAGGAAGCCACTGGGGCTGGGTTCTCTGTTCCCCCCTGCCAGCCCCCTAGTTGAAGTGCAGACAAGATATTCTCAGCTGGTCACATTTTGCTCTTCCCTGCTAAACGGAGGAGGCCCAAGCCTGCTGGATGCTTAGACATGCTGTGATGGCTTTTTATTTACCTGTGTCTTTGCCCAGCAGAACAGGCCAGCTCTACAGGCAGAGGGGCTGAGATAAAAGTCTCTTCTTTTGGCCCAAGACAGAAACTTCTGAAATGCTGCTGCTGTTCACCAAGAGAGTTTTGTGCACTGATGCCAGCTGCAGAGCATGTGCTGAGCTCTGAGCAATGCTGCACTGCCAACAGGGAGCAGATGCAAGTGGGATCTGTGTATTCTCACAGTCATTGCTGCTGGCAGGGGAGGAAAAACCTGCTCACCAGCCAGAAGGAAGGTAGGAGGGAAGGTGGGAAGTGTGGCTGAGGCGTTGCTAGCCTCAGCACAGCCCACAGCAGGCTAATTTGGTTTCCTCATTGAGGGGGAGGAGGGAAGAGTGCTACTTTGCTGTGCACAAAGGGTTGGGATTACAAGCACAGCATCCCCCAAAACGGGAAGGAGGAAGGAATGGCAGTGACCACGGGAGTGCTGTCACTGAAAGGAGTGCCGCTGGGAAAGACCCTCTGGGGAGGAGATTTCCCCTCTCTGAGATCCTTCTGATGTCTGAGGAGGGGTAGGAGCTCAGTCTGAGAGTGGAGAGGTTTTGGTTGCTGGGGTGGACTCACCAGGAAGGCACAGAGCATGTAGAAGCTGATGAAATAGAAGACGGCAAAGCTGCTGCCACAGGAGTGATCAACTTCGGTGGAGTTGGCCGGCTCTGACTCTGGGTCACACTTCTTGTCTGGGAGACATGCCAGCATGATTTCCTGCCAGGCCTCACCAGTGGCACACCTGAGCATGGCAAAGGGCAAGGGAAGACAGCAGTGACCTTTGATGTGAGGGGGACTGGCACATTAGCAACCTGTTCCTCCTCCCATGAACATTGATGGGAATTTTGCCACTGACAGCAATTGAGAGTAAGTTAGGCTGGTGGCTGGGCTTGGGCATGCACTGGCATAGCCTGGCACTCTTTTTGGCTTAATTGCCATCACCAGCATCTTGATCATGACTGGCTTTGGCTAGTCTCAGTACAGGGCTGCAATGCTCAAACCAGCCAGAGTTACTGAGACATGTGTGACGTAGCTATGGATGGCATGGAAAAATCTCCTTGCAAACAAGGGAAGAGTGTGGAATTCGTGCTAACTCCCCACCCCTTCAGCATCCCTTCCTGGCCCTGGCCCACCTGCCAACAGATGGAGCAGGGTGATGTGCTAAGCTGAGCTGGGCACGGCCATGCTAAGCATGAATGGCAGTTCGTGTTCCTCTCCCTGCTAAAACAAGCTGGAAGTCAACTGGAGAGTGCTGAAAACTGGCCACCCTCCTGGCTTGCCTCCCTCCCCGGGCCTGAGCGTTGGGCAGAGTCAGCTGGCACGGTGCCAGGCTTCCTGGCCGGGCTGCGTCACCTGCCACAGCTCCCAGGCCCCCCTGCTAAGAGACAGCAGTTTCTACGCACCTCCTGAGCAGGAGAGGGTAGAAGGAGATGAGCTGTGCGCAGGGGCAGCCACCTACCTGAAGAGCAGCAGCACTGCCTGGGGGAAGGTCTGGAAGTTGTTGTTGCGGTTGATCTCGGTGGTGTCGTTCAGCGCGATCTTCCCAAACACCTGGCAGGAAGCAGAGGTCACTTCAGGTCAGCGCTGCAAACCCCCAGACCTCCTCTGACTCACGGCTCCTGGCCTCGCCCTGACTCTCCTGAACGCGATCTGCTCTTCTCCTAAGCAAACACTCTGAGAGGTCTCTCAGGTTGGCTGGTGCTTCCCTTGCTGGTGCTTTTATCACCAGAAGAGCTCTCACTCGGTAACAAGAAGCATCTTTTGTGGAAACAAGACTTCCTTCCTTATTCAATAAGCTGTGACTATGTGATAGGAGGCCTTACTTCAACACACACACACACACACACACACACACACTCACATGGGCAGGGGGTCCAGCTGAAAGAAATCAATGACAAAGAACAGGCTCCCTCCTGCATTGCTTATCTGTCTGCACCAGGAGGAAATGATAGCAGGAGACAAGCAGCTGCAAAGCCTTGAGCTTCCAGCTCGGTGGGGTGCCTTAGATCTTCCCAAACCAATGTAAAGTATGTTGCCGTCGATCTGGAGATTGTCCAAATGCCTGCCCTCTGGTAGCCACACTTGTCATCAGCAGGTGTTTCAGTTCCCCCCACCCCTCCAGAAGGCAGCAGCGTGAAGATGGTAACTACATTTACCCAGACAAGAGTGGCTTACAGCTTCTTTCTAGGCTCAACCTTTTTGGGGCCCTGCCCTTGGATGTGAAGTCCTCGGTGCAGGAGGGTTTCAGATTTCCTTGAAAAGGTCTTTGGTACTTTCAAGCACCAGGACTGAGAGCTGAACAAACCTTGCCTGGCAGCAGAGCCAGTCAGGACTATATTCCCCATTGATAGCAACGTGGCAGAGATCTCACGGCCTGAGAGCTGTAATCTCCTGCCAAAAGGAGCAGCAGGACACAGAGAAGCTCGGAGTGAACATGAAGCTTCTTTTCAGTCAAATGTCCCCAGTGATTAACACCCCAAGAGAAACAAGGACCTGGAGAGCAGCGCAGTGACTGTGGTGAGGAGGCCATGCCAGAGCAGAGGCAGGGGCTGCTGGCTGCATGCTTCCTGCGGGGTTCCTCAAGGACGCATGTGCCTCCTGCAGTCCCACCTGCCCCTACAAGGCAGGTAGCAGGGATAGCCCCACCTGCACCCAGGGGGTGCAGGAGGACAGCTCAAATGCTCAGAGACAGCCTGGGTTGAGGCAGCTCATATTTTTCACTTCAGACAAGTGCAGGCAAGGGAACTTCCCATGCTGGAAGTCTGATTTTCCTTCTGGCTCCGCAGCTTCCCTTGCTCACAAAGCACTGGCGATGGCTGCTGCAGGTGCTCTTCTTTAGGCACCCACAAGGAGCTGTAGGCAGATGTTCCTCTCTTCTGGCCTCTCCAGTCTGTGCCTCCTGGGCCACAATATAAGTGACTTCATCCATCAGCATCAAGTTGGATTTTTCCACCTGAGCACATTCAGGCAGTGAGGCTTGAATATGCTGCAAACCAAGGCAGTAGCTGAGCTAAAGTGGTAGATCTCCTTCATATGGGAAATGATATTTTCATCAGAGCTGGGACATTTGGTCTTGCCAGGTAGCTGCTTAATGGGGCGAGGAAGGATTTTCCTTCCTGCATGTCCTTCTGTGTGAGAGGGAACTCCAGGTGTCAGCAGGTGTGAGAGCAGTACACAGAACGGCTGAGAGACCATTTGCACACAAAGCCACTGTGGGCTCTAAGCAAAGAGGGAAGGTGAGAAAAGTTGGTGAGGGCAGGAAGCTATCCAGTAATCTAGATCGAGGTGAAAGACAGAGGTATGATCTTCAGCCTACTGAGAGGATTTAAACAGAGGCTTGAGTGTAAGGCAAGACTTAAACAGCCAGCTCTGAACTGGCTGACAGAAAAGGGAACAGAATTACAGGGTAAAATACCTGACTCTGGCACTGCCCCAATCATTGTGCATTAAGAGGAGTGTGTCCAGCAGATCCAGGGAGGTTCTTCTCCCACTCTACTCTGCCCTGGTTGAGACCCCACCTGGAATATTGAATCCAGTTCTGGGCTTCCCAGTTCAAGAGGGACAGGGATCTGCTGGAGAGTCTAACCAAGGACTACAAGGATGATTAAGGGATGGGAGCATGTGCCCTATGAGGAGAGGCTGCGAGCCCTTGGGCTGTTTAGTCTGGAGAGGAGAAGACTGAGAGGGCATCTGATCAATGTCTATCAATATCTGAGGGCTGGGGGTCAAGAGGGAGGAGACAGGCTCTGCTTAGTTGCACCCTGTGACAGGACAAGGGGAAAGGGATATAAACTCCAGCACAGGAGGTTCCACCTCAACACAAGGAAGAACTTCTTGACTGTGAGGGTCACAGAGCCCTGAAGCAGGCTGCCCAGGGAGGTTGTGGAGCCTCCTTCTCTGGAGACTTTCCAGACCCATCTGGATGCATTCCTGTGTGACCTGTGCTGCATTCTATGCTCCTGCTCTGGCAGAGCACTTGGACTGGAAGATGTCCAGAAGTCCCTTCCAACCCCTAACCTCCTGTGATCCTCTGTGACTTGTGTGAAATCTTTGATTTGGAAAGTGAAGCTTTGTTTGTAAAGCAGCCCAGTAAATGGGGCTGGGACTGTCAGAGACTGTGCCTACATCACAGGCTGTCCTCTGTGGTCTGCATGCAATACCAGTTCCTTGCACAAATGGATGCTCAGGCTGGCTCCAAGTTCATTTTGCAAACTGGATAGGACATTGTATTGATGCAGCTTCCTGAGGAATTGGTGCAAACACAAAGTGTCAGTACCTTGGGTCTGATCCTATATTTACCTTCATGGGGTGTAAATCGGAAGCTGCTCTTTACAACTCAGTGGAATTTATGCCAGTGTGAGAGTGATCCAAGAGAAAAATTTGGTTTGCTCTGTGCAGTATGGCCATAAACCCACTGGAACAACTACACTGAACCAAGGAACGAGGCAGTAAATCTCCTTTGCCACTGCTGCTTTTAGAATGTGGTCCTTTTACTGTTGCACTCTGCCACTGAATGGGCAAAGTTTTTCCTTTTCCTTTTTCTCTTTTTCATTTTCCTTATTTTACTTTTCATTTTCCTTCTTTTCCTTTTCCTTCTTTTTTATTTTCCTTTTCCTTTTTTCCTTCTCCTTTTCCTTTTCCTTTTCCTCTTCCTTTTCCTTATTTTCCTTTTCCTTGTTTTTAATTTTCCTTTTTCTTTTTCTTTTTCTTCTCCTTTTTCTCTTTTCCTTTTTCTCTTTTTCTTTTTCTCTTTTTCTTTTTCTTTTTTCTTTTCATTTTTATTTTTCTTTTCTCCCTTTCCCTTTCCCTTTTTTAAAAGGAGTGTGTCATGCACAGGCAAACGTTTTCCAACCAAAATTAGCTGCCATCTTACTTTGCTGGGTGAAAACCTTTCTGTAAGCCCCTACAAACCACGTATTTCTCTAGTTACTTTATAAGTCAGTTCACAAAACTAACAGGAGAAAGGGGGATAGAATTGAGCTCTTTAACGTCACTTACCTGCATCCCGATCACAGCGTAGATGAAGAACAACATCACAATTAAAAGAGCCACATAGGGGAGAGCCTAGAAATGGAGAAGAAAAAAAAGAGAGAGGGCAATGTGTCTCCCCCGATCGCGGCCCGCTGGAGCTCGCTGGAGCTTCGGTCGTGCTCCCTCCCGGCTTCGGGAAACTCGGCAGAGGCTGGCCGCAGCCGTGGAGTCTGCAATTTGGGCAAGTGACCACTAGGTGGCACTCGAGGCCCACATTTGCCTGCCTGCCTGCACCGGCCGCTCTACGGACACCCAGCTCGGGCAGGCTCTGACTGCTCCCACTCGTGAAGCCTTCAACTCTGCTCTGCTGCCTTCCAGTCAGCCCTACCCTTGTCTGAGTGAGGAAAGCGAGGGTAAAGACAGTGTCTGCAACTGCTTACTAAGAGGAGAAAACTCCCACAACCAATATTATTCTGGCACTAAAGGTAATGTGATAAAAACGCCAACAGCTGCTGATCTGAATTCAAGGCTTCTGCTACAATGGCTGGTACCATACTAAGCACCTAAAGCAGCAGCAGCAGCTTTGTTCTCTGTTCAGTGTTAGGGGTCTTTGATGGTGCCTGCAATGCACTAAGTGCCTGTGATCAGCTGCTGAAGAGGAAATGCAGAACACTGATACGCAGAGCCGCTACCTAAGGAAGAGGCCGACGCAATCAGCAAAGTGTTGAGTGCTATCAGTTCCCTCTGCTGCTAGCAGGAATCAAGGGCACAGCTTGGGAACTCGCAGGCTCAGGCTTTTAAGGAGGAATTTTAGTCTGCTGCTTTTCAAACAGACAGTGCCCAGATCAGGTACTTGGAGACCTAACTACAGCAGCAATGGATGGGCACATTCCTCCTGTAAATGTGACTTACAGTCCTTGATCTGGATTTTGAAGACCCCATTTCTTGGAGCATAAAAAGCTTACAACAGCATTGTTGTTTTCTCAAGGTGTGATTAGTTACACATTTCTAATGTCTAAATTCACCAGGGCTAAATAAATCCTGCTGGAAGAATTGGGGGAAAAATGTCACTGACTGTTATGGAGATAAGACTAAGACCTGCAGAAATGACCTCGAAGAGATCCAATATTAAAATCTCAAGGATTTAAACCTTTAACCAATGTCTGTAATCATCACCTGAAGGCTCAGGGGCAGATCCCTCTGTGTTTTACTGGGTCACACAAATCTGCACAGTTACCTCCCACACGTCAGTGGAGATACACCAGCTCAAAATTGGACTCCAAACATTCTGTGCTTATCTAACTGGGACCTGACACACACACAAGACCTAAGAAGAGCTCATAACAGTGTCCAGGAAGGATCTGAGGTGCATAACTTTATCAGTTTTTCTAACTTTCAGATGGGGCTGGGAAAAATGTCCTTTGCTCAGTCCTCTCCTCTGCACTGATGCCCCTTCCTATTCAACTCTGCCCCTTGATCCCCATGGCTCCTTCAGTTCCCCACCTCCTGTATTCCACTCTTCTGGCTCTGTCCTCCTCTGTCTCTGTCCTTCCCTGGCTTTACCACTTTGTCCTTGTGATTCCCACGGTCTTGCCTTGCCCTCAGCACCCCTCTCACTTCCTACTCCTCCCACTCGCCAGCCTGGGCTCTGCTGCTGTCTCTGCAGGAGGAACCCCCGCTGAGCATTTTCCCATCGCACACTCCCCTGAGCAGCGCCCCAGCTGGTTCCTAAGCACCGAGCACGATGCATGCAGCACACGGCAGTTGCGCTGGGACCCGACCTGAGCTTCACCACAAGGTCGCTGCCTACTGGGCTGCCCCTGCGTGAGCATGAGAAGCTTCCTGGAAGCATGTGGGGACAGAGAGAGCAGCCTGTGCCAGACAAACTCTGCAGGCATCCCAAATTTTGACAGTGGGAGTGGCCGAGTTAAGAGCTCTGCATGGTGGCTACTCTTAGCTCCCACAGGAGCTCCCAGTAGCGGCAAGAGAGGGGCTCTGAGCAGAGAATATCGTGTTCTAGGTGGCTGAAGGCTTTCAAGGGAAAAGGTTGCTGGCAGTGCTTTAAAAATTTTGTTTTTAATAATTATTTTGTTTTTCCCTTTCTGCGGAAGCTCCCTCCCTTGATACTTCCCCCTACAGCCCTGCCTGAAACAGATTCTCCAGTCAAAAAGGTCTGAAGGTCACTGGAGGGAAGTACCAGGCACTCCCTTTCCCATCCATTTCATCCTCTCCAGCCAAGACCTGTGGCAAGTTGAGCTCAGGATAAGAGCAAGTTCTTGCTAAAGAGGCTGGAGGGGCACAGGGGCAAGGGGAGGAGAAGCTGGAACTGGAAAGTGTGACTCTGTCCCCTGCATCACGCATGGCTGAGCTGTGCCAAGGGAAGCTCGTTCCTGTGCACGCAGACAAAGTGGTTCCTACTGGAGCTGCTCAAATAACAACCTGCAAGTTAGCAACCATGTAAGCAATGGAAAAAGTTGCTCATGGTATGGATGTGTCAGAAAGCTGCTGCGTCTATTAGATCCTCTGGCAGTCAAAGGAGTGTGCAAAACGAGAGTCCTGTGCATGGGCCTGGTGGTGTGGCTACTGAGACCCTCTGACAGCTGCACTGGGAAAGGTTGGGATTGATCCATGGTGGAAGAGAGAAGTTGTGGTGATCTACAGCACTGCAGGCTTTGGTCCTAGCTTGTGTTGTAGCTGCTGAGGTTTAGGCTTTAAACCTCAACTCCTTTCCCATTTGAATGACCACAAATGCTATTGACTATTTAAGTCTCAATCTAAGGGATGTGTGGTTGCTCTTTCAAGACTTGTATGTTGCACAGGTCACTCTCTGTGCTTTTGCCCAGTGCTGTGTCTTGTATATTTTCCCACATTTGGCCTACTATTTGTATCCCTGTGCTGTCTTCCCTGAAGCTTCCTCTGGACCTCCCCCACGTAATGTCCAGCTTGTGCTGGCCCAGAAAATCCAGGTCAGGCAGCTGTAGGAAGCACAAATATGCTGTGCTCCATCTCTCACTAACATTTTTCTGCACGTGGCTAGGTTAGGGTGGTGTCTGGAAGCCATTTTTCTAGCAAATAGATATCTCTTGATGTTTGTTTTCCTCCAGAGGCAATGATTCTTATCCAGTCTGCTCTCCTTTGCCTTCCCCTATCTACTCTGGTGCTTTACCAACCACTGAGATGCAACCTGCTTCCCAGGTCAAAAGCAGCAGCAGTTTAAGTTGGCATCGTTACTAGGGCCAAAGATGTGGAGCCAAAAAAGTGAACTCATTGCTGGATGAAAGCATGGGAGCCACGCTCCTCCAACACTCTAACCCCCTCCTGGATGTGTTCCTGTGTGATCCGCCCTAGGTGATCCTGCTCTGGCAGTGGGTGGGACTGGACGAGCTTTCAAGGTTCCTTCCAGCCCCTAACATTCTGTGACTCTGTGATACTCACTGGAAATCCTCGAAACAAGGCTTAAGGGACACTCAGTTGAGACTCAGGCCTTTCCCACAGCTGTGTATTTTGCTTAAAGCAACAGCCATGACACACAACTGAAACAGCAGAAAAAAGAGCGAGCAGACTGCAGGGTAGCAACTGAGCTGAGCTCAGCTGTCAACTGTTCAGGAAGGTCTCGAGCAAGGAACTGGAGCTTTGAAGATGCAACTGGCGCCCAGGCAGTGAGCCCCTGTGGTGGTTTTAGGCTATACCTTTAAAATTTTTTTCCACAGATCTTGAACAGAAAGTAGTAAAATGTAAATAAATCACTCTTGGGTGTGAAAGGAAACAACCCTGTTGGAGAGAGAAGGAACTTAAACTGGTTGGACCAAAACAATCTCTCTTTTCTCTTCTCGCTTCTTGGCTCTGGGAGGGATACTAACTTGCTTCTGCTTGACCTTGGCTGCACTGTTTTGGCTAAGTCTAACATTCCTCTGCTCTTTTCTCCTTTTGTACAGAGGGGGTAAGGGAGGGCAGAGAGGGAGAAGCTAGTAGCTTCCTCTGATCCTTGTGCTGTTTATTAGCTGTAAATATCTGTAAATATTGTAACTATTGGATATTCATAGAATCAGAGAATCAACAAGGTTGGAAAAGACCTCAGAGATCATCAAGTCCAACCTGTCACCCAACACCTCCTGACAACTAAACCCTGGCTCCAAGTGCCACATCCAGTTCTTTTTTGAACACCTCCAGGGATGGTGACTCCACCACCTCCCTGGGCAGCACATCCCAATGGCCACCTACTCTTTCTGGGAAGAACTTTCTCCTCACCTCCAGCCTAAACTTCCCCTGGCACAGCTTGAGACTGTGTCCTCTTGTTCTGGTGCTGGTTGCCTGGGAGAAGAGACCAACCCCCACCTGGCTACAGCCTCCCTTCAGGTAGTTGTACAGAGCAATGAGGTCTCCCCTTCCTTGCATTCCATTGCAGATTGTAGTGTTGCTTGTAACTACAGCTTTCACTTGCTTCCAGCTGAGCTGGTCTGGCAAATTCAGTGTTGGGGGGCAGATTTTAACCCACCACTGCCCCATTTACTCAGCTCTCAGCCGTGTCACCTCGCTGGCGTGCCCAGCTCTCTGAGTTCAGGCACTTGGGTGAAACTCTCCCTGCGGGCAGCCACTGGGAAGGGGAACAAAACAGGTTTTTACTGAGGTATAAGTGAAGGAGTACCTGGAAGGACTTGATGAAGGTCCAAAGCAGGGTCCGGATGCCCTCCCCGCGGCTCAGCAGCTTCACGAGGCGCATCACGCGGAAGAGTCGGAAGAAGGTGATTGAGATGCGAGAGTTTTCCTCTGCGTTCTGGAAGCCATTGGCACAGAGGCAGGAGTTACAACAGCAGGGGAGGGACACGGGCCCTGGGCCACAGAGGATGCTACGCCGAGAGCTCACTGCACTGTTCCTTGTCCTGAGACCGCTCCCTGGGCTTGCACTGCCCTGGCAGCCCGGGGGCAGGCTGAGGCCAGGCCAAGCCTACCCTCTCTCCCATGGCGTGGGGGCTCTTGAGGCCATCAGCCTCTCCCTTCAGGCTGCCTGAACTTCTGGGGACGAGGGCTATGGTATGCTATAAACTCCTTGCATTACACCTCTTCCTCATGTTGGAGAAGGGCAGTTCTCCTGTGCCATTTTACTGGAGGATAAAGACACCTTCTCTCCTGGCCTCTCTTGGAAGCCTCACACCAGTGAGAGCCTCAGCCAGGCAGCTCTGCTGCACCCGGCATCCACCACGTGCTGCTCGCTCTGCCGGGAAACAGTGGCAGGTCCCAGGTCTGCTCTGGGGTGCCCCGGGGGCACGGTGTTCGCCGTCCCTGCAGAGCTGCTGGCGTCACCGGCACCGCTGGCAGCCTCCATGTCCCATGCTGCTGTGGCCATGGGGACAGGGCCACAGTCCCCCCGCTCCTGCTGCTCTCTGTTCAGGCCTGTCACATTTCTCATGACCCCTTTGTGTTTCCCACAGCCTGAGCGCTGACTTTTGGTTTGCAACAAACATTTCACTTTGGCTTTAGTGCTACTGTTGGAGCCTGCAGCATTTGAAAATAGTCTTTCTTTCTGGGCTCTTGTGAGGTTATTTTTCCTTTTTTTCTCTCTTTTTTTCCCCTTTCTTTTTTTTTTTCTTCCCTCCCAGCATCTGCTTTGTCCCTCAGCATTTCCCCCTGGGCCTGTAACCAGTTCTGACGTTCCTCAGCCTTACACATGTGAAGGCTACATCCCTCTGAGTGCAGGCTCACCTGGGCCTCGCTGGAGGACCCACTGGAGGGGAGGCAAGGCGCAGAAAGTGCCACCTTACCCAGCTGGTTAACTGCCTAAAACGCCGTGCAGAGCCTGCAGAACTGGTGGTTTCCACCAGCAGCACTGTGGGAATGTGACCTCCTGTCACAGGGGAGATAACTCTGTCACCCTGCCTTTTGACCCGCCCTGGAGCAACCCGGTTCACAGAAACCCGCTCCCTGTCCCCCCAGGCTGCCAGGGCCGCAGCTGGAGTCTAAATGCCACCGAAAGAGCAACATTTAGAAGGAAGAAACAGTGCAGATCACCCTCGCTGTTAACTACTCACCACTGTGTAAACCAAGAGAGAACAGACCCTTCGGATTTCCTGCCACCAGGCAGCGGGACCGGCAGCTGCTTGCCTGCTGCTGCTGCTGATCCAAGCCCAGGCACGGCAAAGGCCTGGACATGCACTTCTGGGACTGAATGTCGGGGTGAGGATGTGTACCTGTGTGCTGCCTCTGCCCCGTTTCCAATCCAGGCAGAGCAGATTGGTGCTGTGTCTGTGCCCCCAGTCCTGTTGTGCAAGCCACAGAGGCCCACAGGGGCCGCATTTGCTAATGTGTGTGAATCTCACTGGCACGGGAGGTGCAGGGCTATGTGCTGTACTGCAGGGCTGCACGCCAGCTGCAGTTTGTCTGTGGGCAATCACTGATGAGTATTTTGGGTACCTTCCTCCAGTCTGCAGCACAGGCTGACTCTCACTGCCTGTACAGTAGCCAGGTGAAAAGGATTAAAGGAACAGACTGTATCAAGAAAAAGCCTGAGGGCCCCCTGCACCTCACATCCTTCTCTTCTTCTGACCTGGAAAACAGGCTGTGGGCTTCAGTGACTTGGAAGGAATTTCTCTGAGGTGAAGGAGGGAATGTGGCCTCTGAGAAATCAAAGAGCATCGCACTCAATATTCTCAGCACTACAGTCACAGAGGTCTAACTGGAAGGTCACATCCCTCTCCCAGTCCTTCTGAAGTCCTATGACCTCCCTTCTGCTTTCTCTAAGAAGATAAACTCCAATACCCAATACCACCTAAAGAGAGCTGGGGCTCAAACTGAAAACCTGTGTGGACAGCAGTACTGCTGTGCTTGTGACCAAGAAACCCAGACCAACCAAGTCTTCCTTTAGACTACCTGCCACTGCTCTTGTTGGCTTGGCCCTTTGGATGGCAATAAATTGGGACACGGGTCTGGACCGAGGTTTTAGCTCTCCTCTATCTTTCTTTGCTGAGAGGAGGCAGCTACTGTAGGAAGAAAAAATTATTCCTGTTCCCTTAAGATCCTGGAATAGGCAATGCCTAAGCAGTGGATAAAACAGAACAAATTCTTCCCTGAAGCCAATCTGCAACTGACTGGCATCAAACCACTGAGCTAAAAACAGAGTGACGCCTCAGGAGGTGGTCATTTTGAAGGCTAGGTGGCTACAGAGCAGTGGGTTATTGAGTAGCCCTGCTTGGTTATTGGGTTGCCCTGCTTGCTTTCTCCTGGTTCCATCCAGATGTTTGCAGGTACATTCTGGCCAGAGGAGGGAGGTTCTGCCAAGTGGCAATGGAGAGCCTGGAGTTACTGCAGCTCTGCTGGGGTGGTGTGAGGACTGCCTCATACACCAAGGCAGCAGAGTTTGTGTGCATCATTGCATGACTTACTCTCTGGTGCAAAGTACACCCTCAAATGTCACAGTGAAACCCCTCAGTGAAGAGGAGCTTCAGAGTCCAAATCCTTTAGTCTAGTCTGGAGGCTTGGATGTGAATTCGCGTTGCAAACTTATTCTGTGCCACACTGATACGGACATCGAGTTTGCTGCCAACAAGAAATCTTCCCAGGTCTGGTTCTCTCTTGGTGATTCATTAGAAGGCAGAAGGACAGTTAACTTGACCAAAGGAAAGCTCAGGATGCACAAGAAATACACATGTGCAGCATATTCACAGCTCATGTGAACACCAGACTCACACCAATACACGACATGGCAGCTTCATGCACAAAGAACTAGGCTGGGCTTGGAGAGAGAACTCGTGATCACAGGGAAGAGAATAAAGGAGTGTGTTAGAAAGAGTGTCACAGAAGCTGGGAGGGTGGTCTGTATTTTTGGTCTTACCATAGAGGAAGAGCATTGGGTATGTTCAGCTGGCTTTAAAGAAAGGCAGACAGAAATAAGCTGTAATAAGTCTCCAATCAAGAGCCCTAGTAAACTAGGTCTTGGCTAACACAGGAGCAACAAAATGGCGGAAGAGGGCAAAAGGGAGTTGGAAAGAAATGCACAAGAGGCTGGGCTTATTCCCTAGGACACCCAGCATCAAAGCTGGCTGTGGCAGGAGCGGGTACAACCCCCACTGAATTTGATCCAAGTCCTGTCCCACTACCGCCACGTGTGAGCTGCACCCAGGATCTCCTGAGTGCTAGACACCCTGGCATGGTGACATCCAGGCTGTGGTGATTGAAAGGTTGTATCACTGTTGTCAGGTTCAATGCAGAGGCTGATTTAACTCTGCAGCTGAGATCCAGGCCATGTCTGCACAGGGACCAGCCAGCTTCTAGTGCATCAGTCTGGTTTGTAAACCCATCACATCCTGCGGCTAAACACTTTCATTTACAGATCTCCATTCCCTTACACACACTTCTAGGTGATAACATTGTTGTTACTAAGACAATAGGATGGGATGGGACAGTCTAATTAGCTCTTGACAAGCCTGCAGCACCCGGTGCCAGCTGTGGGAAGCGGGTTGGTAGAGCTGGTTAGCTTACTGCACCTTCACCCACCTCCCAGCAAACGCCCAGGGACCACATCTGTGTTTCCTTGGATGCCAAGGGGAGCGAAGCTGGGCCCTGGTCATGCCTGGGAGGGTCTAGCTGCTGCAAACACTCTGCCTGACATTCCTTGATTAACTTCTGGGGCCACTTTCAATACTGAGATCAGTTCTAAAAGAGAAAGAAAAGGCCCCAGGCTGCAAGTAGCCTCAGGTGTAAGAAGCATAACTGAACATTAAATAAACCCCAGCTTTATCAAGAATCCTTCAGCTCAGCAGTATCACAACCCTTCAGGTCTAACCTCTACTGTATGGCAAACCTGTGTCTCATCACTTCCTGTGACTACATCAGCAAGGATCAAACTGCTCTATTGCTGCTGCCCGGGGCAGAATTCACCTGTAGGGAATGGAGGAGTCCTACAGTGTGCTCCTGCTTTCCAAGCACACTGCAGTGACCAAACTGGCCTTGCACTGCCGAAACAAAACCTGCAGGCTGGGTGCACAACCTACTTGGTCACACAGGCAAACAAGAGCCACTTAAACCCCGAGGTACACCTGAGCAGATAATAATCTTTGGAGTGAACTCATTGGGTGGGTAGTGTCAGCCTTCCTTGCCTTTATCCTCCTCTTTCACATGTTTGTGCTGCTCTTGTGTTTCCTGTGGCAGTTTTAGGCTATGCCTTTAAAATTTTGTCACAGTTCTTGAACAGAAAGTAGTAAGAATGTAAACAAATCACTCTTGGGTGTAAAAAGGAAAATAAAGACAATTCTAAAGGGAACTCTATGGAGCTAAGGGACTAAAACTGACTGTACCAAAACAATCTCTCTTCTCTTCTTGCTTCTTTGCTCTGGGAGAGGTACTAGCTTGCTTCTGCTTGACCTTGGCTGCATTGTTTTGATATTAACTTCTCTGCTTCTGTTTCTTCTCCCTTTTGTACAGGGGGTAAGGGAGGGCAGAGAGGGGGAAGCTACTATCTTCCCCTGGTCTTTGACCAGGGGGTTCCTGCGCTGTTTGTGAATTGTAAATCCCTGTAAGTACTGTAACTCCTGGGTATTTTGTACACATCCCTTGCAGTCCATTGCAGATTGTAGCTTTGCCTGTAAATACAGCTTCATTTGCTTCCAACTGGGATGGTCTGGCAAAGTTAATGGGGGCGGAATTTCAACCCACCACATTTCCTTTTCAAACCACAGAGACAATTCTTACAGAGCAGGCAGAGATTTTGATTCTGTGTTACCAGGCAAACATCTTCTTTCCAGCCAGAAGTTTCTCTGTCCCATCTCTTTTCCTTTCTTCTAGTCGAACAAATCATTTCTTATAACACTCAAAAGGCTAATCCTGCTACATGCTGCTTTCCTGCCAGAAGGTATGAAGCTCCTTCAAGCTAACTGAAGGAAGTCCCCAAAAGTTCAGCACATTTCACAGGCTCACAGGATGTCTGGGGTTGGAAGGGACCCAAAGAGATTATCAAGTGCAATGCCCCTGCCATAGCAGGACCATGCAATCTAGCTCAGGTCACACAGCAACACATCCAGACAGGCCTTGACAGCCTCCAGAGAAGGAGACTCCACAACCTCTCTGGGCAGCCTGCTCCAGGGCTCTGGGACCCTTACAGTAAAGAAGTTCCCCCTTGTGTTGAGGTGGAACCTCCTGTGCTGCAGCTCACATCCATTGCCCCTTGTCCTATCCCAGGGAGCAAGTGAGCAGAGCCTGTCCCCTCCCTGCTGACCCCCAGCCCTCAGATATTGATAAACACTTATTAAATCCCCTCTCAGTCTTCTCTTTTCCAGACCAAACCTCCCCAGGCAGTGCTCCAGTTCCCTAATCATCCTTGTAGCCTCTCCAGCAGATCCCTGTCCTTAACTGGGGAGCCCAGAACTGGATGCAGTACTCCAGGTGAGGTTTCAGCAGGGCAGAGTAGAGGGGGAGGAGAACCTCCCTGGATCTGCTGGACACACTCCTCTGAATGCCCCCCAGGATCCTATTTGCCTTCTCGGCCACAAGGGCACATTGATATCCCACGGGTAACTTCTCCACAGGGCTGCTCTCTGGCAGACCATCTCCCAGCCTGTACTGGTGCAGTTTATTATTCCTCCCCAGATGCAGGATTCTGCATTTGTCCACATTTGAGGATTCTCCATCCCTCATGGCTGGCAGGGCTGGTGCACCTATGACTGACTGGCTGAAGAAGGCTTGTAAATTACTGTGGAATATGAGGCCTTCAGTGTAATTTTTGGTATTGCCAGTATTTCACCATGAAGTGCAAGTGTAAAGTCAGAGAGTAAAACAAGCAAACCAAAGTCTCGATAAATGGATGTGATTGTGTAAGGCACTGCTGATGCAGGGTGCTCAATTCAGGAGATGGCATCACACTGACAACTCTAAAACCCAAAGGTGCTGAGTACCTTTGGCACTGCTAAGAAAATGAAATAGAGGTTGGCTTCCTCCTTTCTAATTCCCTGAGCTAATCAGGCTGTGTTTTAAGATGGGGTCAAATATGCAGCAAGTGATATCAGTCTCCGACAGGAGAGGCTCCAACCAGCATGGGAAGGCTTCCCTTAACACTGGCAGGTGGTATCTGTAGGAGGTGTGTCACTGTGTGCTGAGCCTCCTGATTGGCTTATGCACACCATACACATTTTGTGCTTGAGTTTGGGAGAGGGAGATTGGCCCCCAGCTGTGGCTTGCTGGATACATTTCCTCACATACTCAGAAGTTCCAGATAGAGAGCTGATTCCTACCATTTCCCACCTGTGACAACAAGTCACCAAATGAATCTGAGCACAGGCAGCTGAGATTGCATTGCTGGGGCCCTCAGCTACAAAGCTGAGAGAGCTAATGTTGGGTTTTCCTGACCATCTTCAACCTTGCAAGTGGGGTGGACATGCCAGTTTCAGGGCAAAGACAGGCACTCAGCACCTGAGGATGCAGTGGTCACTTCAGTCCACAGGGATGGAGGCATGGTGATAGATAGTTGGAATGAAGGGCAGTGTCTGGTGCCCATCAGAAGCAGACAGGATTCTTCTACACATCTCAAAGCACATCTTCATCTGTTTAATGTCTCTGAAAAAGCTTTTGGAGAAGCTGCACCACTGAACAGAACGTGGCCTTGGCTATACTCCGTTGGACTTGCAGCCATCTCTTCTCCTGCCTGTAGTCTACCCTGCAGAAGATCTTCAAGTATTCTACCCTGCTCCTGTGATTTGGTGCACAAGTGGCATGCAGGTAACTGAATGAGAGAGGGCAACAGTGAGAGTGAGGTCAGGCAACAGATGTTCTGCTTGGTGCAATTTCCATCCTAAAGAGAGGCCATTTGGAAGTATAGATCACAAACAAGTCCAGGACCATATGAGAAGTGATGCAGAATGGAACCTGCAGGCCAAGAGTGGGAAGAGAACTACCAGAGGCAGCATGCAGCTCTATGAAGACACTCAATGGGGATGAGTGCAGTGAAACTGCTTGGGCCATTGCTTTACTATTCAAAAAAGGGTGCAGAGATGTCAAGGAGCAGAAGAGGTCAAGAGAGAGAAAAGCAGGTTCTAGAAGCCAAGGTATAGATTCAGCAGGGTAAAGCCTGAAGGAGCCTGAAGCATGTCTGAAACCCTCCTCTAAAGAGTGTTGCCTGCATACGTCTTGTTTTCACTACGTTTCAGAGCACGGACATTTTAAACTGACACATTGCTTGAGCTGCTTCCTTAAAGCCCCTGCAGAGGCACAAGAGTCAAAGGCACAGCTTAGAATCACAGGCAAGTAGAATCATAGAATTGTCAGGGTTGGAAAGGACCTCAAGGGTCATCCAGTTCCAAACCCCCTGCCATGGGCAGGGACACCTCACACTACAGCAGGTTGCTCACAGCCACATCCAGCCTGGCTGCAAACACCTCCAGGCATGAGGCTTCCACCACCTCCCTGGGCAGCCTGTGCCAGGCTCTCACCACCCTCATGGGGAAGAACTTCTTCCTAACATCCAATCTGAATCTACCCATTTCTAGTTTTGCTCCATCCCCCCCAGTCCTATCACTCCCTGACACCCTCAAAAGTCCTTCCCCAGCTTTCTTGTAGCCCCCTGCAGATACTGGAAGGCCACAATTAGGTCTCCTTGGAGCCTTCTCTTCTCCAGACTGAACAGCCCCAACTCCCTCAGCCTGTCCTCATAGCAGAGCAGCTCCAGCCCTCTGCTCATCCTCCTGTAATAGAGGCTCCAGAACTGGAGGCAGTACTCCAGGTGTGGTCTCACCAGAGCTGTGTAGAGGGGGAGAATCCCCTCCTGGCCCTGCTGGCCACACTTCTCTTGCTGCAGCCCAGGCTCTGCTTGGCTTTCTAGGCTGCAAGTGCTCACTGCTGGCTCCTGTTGAGCTTCTCATCCACCAGAACCCCCACCACAGGAGCTGCTATTATGGGATGTTGATACTCTAATGTCATCCACTCTAAAATTCTGAAAAGGGGTGACTGGAAAGGTGGTGAGAGCCTGGCACAGGTTGCCCAGGGAGGTGGTGGAAGCCTCATGCCTGGAGGTTTTAAGGCCAGGCTGGATGTGGCTGTGAGCAACCTGCTGTAGTGTGAGGTGTCCCTGCCCATGGCAGGGGGTTGGAACTGAGGTCCCTTCCAACCCTGACAATTCTGTGACTCTATTTGTCTCTGCAGAGCGGTAAAGACAGGAGCAAAAAGATGGTCTAAAAAGCATTGTGGTTAGTATTAAAGGCCCCTGAAATATCCATGGCTTAGAATGTCTTCTGGGTAGATTTGGAAGAAACCAGTGAGGTGTGTTAATGAAGCGAGTCAAATGAAAGCTGCAGTAGACAAACCCTGAGGGGAGATATCAATCTCACCTCCTCCCTGTGGAATACTGCAGAAAGAGGACCACGTGGAGAGGTTTGAGTTGCCTGAGGTTTTCAGGTGGTTGCTGACAGCTACCATGGCTGTCCAGAGAAGGAGCCCCTAGAAAAGCCTGAAGGGAGCTCCATTAGTTTGTACAGAATGTATGCAATCAAGGGAGGCTCCTTGACTCACTGGGTCAGGATGTCTCACTTGTAGCAGCCTGACTGCCACTACAGCTGTAGGCAGCTGACATTCCCATTGCCCTCACTGTTGATGGTGGTAAATTATTTTACACCAAAGGACATGCTGAAGATGATGAGTTCAGCTCCTTCAGGGTATTTAGTCTTTGCTAGGAAGGACAAATAGACCTCCCCCCCCACGTCTGAGGAGCAGAATTTCCTTGCTGATAGCTTTTGTTGTTGCTTTTCTTTTACTTTCTAATAAGCCTTCTTTCATCTGTCAGGAGGAATCTCACAGAGTCACAGAATGCTCTGGGTTGGAAGGGACCTCCAAAGCTCCTCCAGTCCAACCCCCTCTGCGCTCAGCAGGGACATCCTCAACTAGATCAGGCTGCCCAGAGCCCTGTCCAGCCTCACCTTGAATATCTCCACGGATGGGGCCCCAACCACCTCCCTGGGCAACCTGTTCCAGTGTTCCACCACCCTCATGGTGCAGAACTTGTTCCTCCTCACATCCAATCTCAATCTGCTCTGTTCTAGTTTGAAGCCATTGGCCCTGGTCCTGTCCCTGCAGGCCTTTGCAAACAGTCTCTCCCCATCCTTCCTGTAGCCCTCTTCAGGTACTGGCAGGCTGCTATTAGGTCTCCCCAGAGCCTTCTCTTCTCCAGGCTGAACACCCCCAACTCCCTCAGCCTGTGCTTGTAGCAGAGCTGCTCCAACCTCCTGATCACTTTTGTGGCCCTCCTCTGGATCTGCTCCCTCAGGTCCATGTCCTTCCTGTGTTGAGGGCTCCAGAGCTGGATGCTGTAGTCCAGGTGAGGTCTCAGCAGAGCAAAGTGGCAGAATCCCCTCTCTGGCTGTCTGGCAATGCTGCTTTGGATGCAGCCCAGGCTGCCCTTGGCCTTCTGTGCTGCAAGCTCACACTGCCTGCTCCTGCCCAGCTTCTCATCCACCAGCACCGCCAAGTCCTTTTCCACAGGGCTGCTTTCTATGCCCTCATCATTTGCAAGACATAGTCCAACTTTTTCTTGTGGTGGAGAACTTTGGCCTGCCTTGCTCTGGGGCTTGATTTCAGCAGCCACATAGGCAGTGTTGTTGCTGCTTTGTTATGGTTGTCTCAGTCAATGCAGTGGTGCAATGGCAGCCTCTTAATTTTCCCTGGAGGCCCTAGGTTTGAAGAGGTGAGAGGAAACTTGTATTTGAGACTTTGGCACCAGGATATGTCAGAGTATTTCATATTTCTTTAGAAAATAAATGGTCAGATGCTTATGTTGCCTGCTGTGACAAACCATCCACAACGGCATTTCTTCACCAAGGAAAATCTAGCTCTTAGGAGACCACTTGCAGTTGCTGGTTGCTGATGGGTGGCTGCTAAGATGTTTCCTTGATTGCTTGTTGACATTAAGAGAATGCAAAATTATCCATGAAGATGCCACATCTGTTGGAAACTTGTCCACTGGTCCCCTAGCTTTCTCCCATGAGGAAAGGAGGAGATAGATCTTCACTTCTTGCATTCCCCCCAAATTATTGCAAGAAGGATGCTTCTGAGAGTCCACACTGTAGAGTCTGGGTGAGCAGGCTGTGGTGTGTTGTAGCTCCTTAGCAGTTCCAGGATGTGGGTCTTCTCTAGCTCAAATTCAAGATCCTCCAAGAGATCTGTCTGCTTTAGTGACACTGAATCTACGACCCTCCAGGACACAAAACAGAGTGGAAAGAGGCACTCTGGGGAAATGAGCTCATAGTAGGAATACAGATAAGATGTGGAGGGGAGTGAAAAGCAATTTCATTAAGGGATATTAGACAAGCAACAGTGACTTTTGTTGCTACAGGGAGTGAGAAAGAACTGAAGGTCTGTTTCAGCTGCTTGGCCACTTCATCTTGACTGGATGTAGAGGGCACAAAGAGGACAATGGCAAGGCAACAGCACTACCATTCCAGAGATCTGGGTCATACTGGGGTGGGATCTGCGAGGACATGCACTTCAAAAAGGGACAATGATCTCTCAGAGCTTGGGAAAAAAAGAGGTTGGGGATGTGCCAGTGCCACAGTGTGCTGGGTTTAGGCTGTGCCTTTAAAATGGTGTAACAGATTTCGAGCAGGGGAGTAGAAGAAGGTAAACAAATCACTGTTGGGTGTGAAAAGGAAAACCAAAGACAATTCCAAGCAATTGCATGGGAGAGAGATCTGCTGTAAGGCTGCTTGTACCAAAACATTCTGGGGGCTTCTCTTCTCTGCTCCCTTTGTGCTCTGCAGGGAGACAAATCTGCTTCTGCTTGACCCTGGCTGCATTGTTCTGGTGAAGTCTAACAGCTACTTTTTCTCTGCTCCTCTCTCCCTTTTGGACAGGAGGTGGGGGGCAGAGGGACAGCTTCCCTGGTTTCTGACCAGGGGGTTCTTGTGGTGTTTGTTAACTGTAAATCCCTGTAAACATTGCAAATCCTGGATACTTTGTGCATATTCCTTGCAGTCCATTGCAGATTGTAGTTTTGCCTGTAAATACAGCTTCCATGTGCTTCCAGCTGAGCTGGCCTGGCAAAGCTAATGTTGGGGGCCAATTTCAACCCACCACACACAGAGACATGATAAAAGAGAAGACAGCAGCCTTCCCTGTGCATTTCATAGAATCATAGACTCACAGAATCAATAATGTTGGAAAAGACCTCAGAGATCATCAAGTCCAACCTGTCACCCAACACCTCAGGACAACTAAACCATGGCTCCAAGTGCCACATCCAATCCTCTCTTGAACACCTCCAGGGACAGTGACACCATCACCTCCCTGGGAAGAACTTTCTCCTCACCTCCAGCCTAAACCTCCCTTGGCACAGCTTGAGACTGTGTCCTCATGTTCTGGTGCTGGGTGCCTGGGAGAAGAGACCAAACCCTACCTGGCTACAACCTCCCTTCAGGTAGTTGTAGAGAGCAATGAGGTCTCCCCTGAGCCTCCTCTTCTCCAGGCTAAGCAACCCCAGCTCCCTCAGCCTCTCCTCACAGGGCTGTGCTCCAGACCCCTCCTCAGCCTCGTTGCCCTTCTCTGGACACATTCAAGTGTCTCAATGTCCTTCTTAAATTGAGGAGCCCAGAACTGGACACAGTAAACATCTGTAGTGTCAAAAGCCTAATGTGAGCTGAGGAGGCTGGCTGGGTAACAGAAAGCTTTGTGGAGAGCTGGAGAAAGTCAGAGTTTCAAATCAACCTGACTGCTGGCAGGTAATAGCCTGCCATGACCCTGGGGAGTTACCACAACCTCGTCCAGAGTCTTCCCTCTGCCACTGCTGGGCATGGTTTTAACCAGCAGAACTCTGGAGATAACCTACCTGCCTCCAAGGCCTGGGAAGGTACAATAAGAGCAGGCAGAAACCTGTCTGGTGTTCCTCTGACAGGGAACACCGCTGGAATGCAGATGGCATCATTCTCAATGCCCACAGGCTTACAGTGGCATGGAGTTATTAAAAAAGAAAAACGAAATGGGGGCAGGCAAGCTGCTCAGGCCCTGCACTCCTCCAGGGACCACAGAATTGCCAGGGCTGGAAGGGTCACCAAGGATCATCCAGTTCCAAACCCCCTGCCATGGGCAGGGACACCTCACACTACAGCAGGTTGCTCACAGCCACATCCAGCCTGGCTGCAAACACCTCCAGGCATGAGGCTTCCACCACCTCCCTGGGCAGCCTGTGCCAGTCTCTCACCACCCTCATGGGGAAGAACTTCTTCCTAACATCCAATCTCAATCTACCCATTTCTAGTTTTGCTCCATTCCCCCCAGTCCTGTCACTCCCTGTCACCCCCAAAAGTCCCTCCCCAGCTTTCTTGTAGCCCCCTTCAGACACTGGAGGGCCACAAGAAGGTCTCTTTGGAGCCTTCTCTAGCCTGTCCTCATAGGAGACGAGCTTCAGCCCCCTGCTGATCCACGTGGCCCTTCTCTGGGAAGTCATTCTGCCCTGTGCTCAGCACTGGTTAGGCCACACCTTGAGTCCTGTGTCCAGTTCTGGGACCCTCAGTTTGAGAAGGACATTGAGACACTTGAAGGGGTCCAGAGAAGGGCAACAAGGCTGGGGAGGGGTCTGGAGCACAGCCCTGTGAGGAGAGGCTGAGGGAGCTGGGGTTGCTTAGCCTGGGGAAGAGGAGGCTCAGGGGAGACCTCATTGCTCTCTATAACTACCTGAAGGGAGGTTGTAGCCAGGTGGGGGTTGGCCTCTTCTCCCAGGCAACCAGTACCAGAACAAGAGGACACAGTCTCAAGCTGTGCCAGGGGAGGTTTAGGCTGGATGTTAGGAAGGAGTTCTTCACAGAAAGAGAGACTGGCCATTGGGATGTGCTGCCCAGGGAGGTGGTGGAGTCACCATCCCTGGAGGTGTTGAAAAAAGGATTGGATATGGCACTTGGTGCCAGGGTTTAGTTAGTCCTGAGGTGTTAGGTGATAGGTTGGACTTGATGATCTCTGAGGTCTTGTCCAACCTGGTTGATTCTGTGACTCGATGAAGTGTGCAGTTCTTTGAGAATTTCTGGGGGCATCTGGGAAGCAAAGCAGCTGCCAGGATGATTTTTCCACACCTCCCCTACACAAAATATTTTCTGCTGGAAGAATGCAGCTGCTGCAAGGAAAAGGCAGCAGGGTGTCAGTACTGAAAAGGCATCTCAGGTATTTAAGGCTGAAATCTCACATTTTTGGCCTCCTAAACCTGAGTTTTCATTTCCATTATAAATGTTACATATAACTTTGGGGGGTGGGGGAGAATCCTACTTTAACCTGGTTTTACTTTACTTCATGATTTGATTCCCCTGAAGCACTCCTGTTGCAATGATATTTTTCCTGAAAACTTGGCAATTTTATTTTCTGTTTTAAATTCTGTTTTTAAAATAGGGAAATAAATGTTACAGTGGAGGGGATCCAAGCTGGAGGAGGGGAGATTGAGACTGGATGTTAAGAAGAAGTTCTTCCCCATGAGGGTGGTGAGAGACTGGCACAGGTTGCCCAGGGAGGTGGTGGAAGCCTCATGCCTGGAGGTGTTTGCAGCCAGGCTGGATGTGGCTGTGAGCAACCTGCTGTGATGTGAGGTGTCCCTGCCCATGGCAGGGGGTTTGGACCTGGCTGATCCTTGAGGTCTCTTCCAACCCTGACAGTTCTGTGATTCTAAATCCAACAATAACAAAAGCCCCAACTCCCCAAACCCACCCAACCCTAACAAATAAAACCCAAGGCTTTCTAGAGCACCAGAGGTTTTCTGGATCATTTTTACAAACTGATTCTTTGCTTCAGTGCCTATTGGAAAAGATGTGATGGGAAAGCAGCCTGGAAGTGCAGGATGCTGCCTTTCCTGGGGCAAGTGTGGGCACCTTGCTGATTTCATAGGACCACAGAATGGTCTGGGTTGGAAGGGATCTCCAAAGCTCCTCCAGTCCAACCCCCTCTGCACTCAGCAGGGACATCCTCTGCTAGATCAGGTTGCCCAGAGCCCTGTCCAGCCTGACCTTGAGTATCTCCAGGGATGGGGCCTCAACCAGCTCCCTGGACAGCCTGTTCCCGCATTCCGCTACCTTCATGGTGCAGAACTTGTTCCTAACATCCTGGGCAAATCCTGAGTCGTCCCAGTGCAACCCAACATGCTAAGCCTCAGGCAGCTCTGCAGAAGAGACTGAATTAAATTTCAGTTTGGTGCAATAAGGGTGTTAGGAGTAAAACAGTGACAGCTGCAATGAGGTCTGCCACTCTATTGCTACCTGCACTAACTCATGGGGGCAGACCGACACCAAGCAGCAGCTGATGCAAATGCAGCATGTATGCATTTGTACTTCACATAGATTCCACATGGTGCAGGAGCCCTCCTGCAGGAAGGACCTGATGGAGAGGGTCCAGAGGAGGATCATGAGAATGATCAGGGGGTTGGAGCAGCTCTGCTACAAGGACAGGCTGAGGGAGCTGGGGGTGTTCAGCCTGAAGAAGAGAAGAGACCTAATAGCAACCTGCCAGTACCTGAAGGGGGCTACAGGAAGGATGGAGAGAGACTGTTTGCAAAGGCCTGCAGGGACAGGACCAGGGCCAATGGCTTCAAACTAGAGCAGAGCAGATTTAGATTGGATGTGAGGAGGAACAAGTTCTGCACCATGAGGGTGGTGGAACACTGGAACAGGTTGCCCAGGGAGGTGGTTGGGGCCCCATCCCTGGAGATATTCAAGGTGAGGCTGGACAGGGCTTTGGGCAACCTGATCTAGTTGAGGATGTCCCTGCTGAGTGCAGAGGGGTTGGACTGGGCGAGCTTTGGAGGTCCCTTCCAACCCAGAGCATTCTGCGAATCTGTGATTCCATGGTCTGAAATCTCAGGGGAAACATTAGCAAAAGTCTTATTTTAAACACAGTTAAGAAGGTCAAGGTAACTTTTAAAGCAAACAAGTCCTGCAGCTATCATTCCCCCTCCCCTCCCCCCTTCATTGCCTATGTATTCTGTGATTTGGAAACTCTGGAGCTGGCTTTTGTAATTATCTTCAACTATGCAAGTCATAGCAATTTGAAGAGCTGATTAATTAATTTCACAGATAGCCATGAAATTGTCAGGCAGTAATCTCATGCTGCCAAGTGCTTAAGGTAAATATGAGGCAAGTCAATTGCTTTAATTTGGTTATGCAGATTAGCCTGGGCTGACAATTATGGGGCAGTTAATGTGAGAGGCACTTTTCACACAGCTGAATGCTCTACTTCATTGTATTTTATTGTATTGTATTGTCCTTAATTGATTTATTTTTGCATTGTATTTATTTTATTTTCTGATTATTTCATTGTATTTTCTGTTTTATTTTATTTATTGAATTTTCTTTTCTTTTATTTCATTTCAGTTTACTTAATTTAACTTCATTTCATTTTCTTTTCTTTCAATTTATTTTATGTTATTTTTTTTCCCCCTGTGACTTTCAGGACAGCAGAACAACTGGTGAAGTGTATCTATGCAAACCATTCTTAATTTTCAGGGTGCTTTAATGATCCTTCTGATTGGCTCTGGGTAAATGACGAGGTCAAGTCTCATGGGAATGGAGCCTGGGGGTGCTCCTGAGAAACAAGCAGCTGGGAGATGCTATCAGAGCTGCAGTGCTCAGCTTTGGGTACAAGTGCTGGGCTGCCTCACAGGGGCAGGTTTAGCTTGCCTGGGATTTGTTATTTGGGTTTTGTGGGATAGGAAGCAAAACCACCACCAACATCCTGGCCTGCATCAGGAACAGTGTGGCCAGCAGGTGCAGGGAAGTCCTGCCCTGTGCTCAGCACTGCTTAGGCCACACCTTGAGTCCTGCATCCAGTTCTGGAGCCTCTATTACAGGAAGGTTCTGGAGGTGCTGAAAGGTGTCCAGAGAAGGGCCACGAGGATGATCAGAGGGCTGGAGCTGCTCTGCTATGGAGACAGACTGAGGGAGTTGGGGTTGTGCAGTTTGGAGAAGGCTCCGAGGAGACCTTCTTGTGGCCTTTCAGTATCTGCAGGGGGCTACAAGAAAGCTGGGGAGGGACTTTTGAGGGTGTCAGGGAGTGACAGGACTGGGGGGGATGGAAAAAAAACTAGAAATGGGTAGATTGAGATTGGATGTTAGGAAGAAGTTGTTCCCCATGGGGGTGGTGAGAGCCTGGCACAAGTTGCCCAGGGAGGTGGTGGAAGCCTCATGCCTGGAGGTTTTTGCAGCCAGGCTGGATGTGGCTCTGAGCAACCTGCTGTAGTGTGAGGTGTCCCTGCCCATGGCAGGGGGTTTGGAACTGGATGGTCCTTGAGGTCCCTTCCAACCCTGACAATTCTATGATTACACTGATCACTAGTCTCTCTCACTTGTTTTATTGTCTGGGAGGGACAGAGGAAGGGAAATCTGTGGGTCTGGTTTTCCAGGAGGAGCACAGCACCTGTCTGGTTTCAAGCCTTCCCAAACAGCAGATCTTTCCACATCCAGCTTCTCCCATCCCAAACACCCAGATAAATCTGTCCTCTGGACTTTTGATATGTGGCAGCTGCTCTGGAAAGCTGCAAGTAGAGTGGTGGCCTCTGACAGGGCTTGGCTGACAAGGTTCTTATAAGCTAGGAGCATGCCCTTGATTTTGATCTTGAAATGGAAAAGAAGAAAGATGGTTCAGAGCAATCAGACCACTCTTGGTTCCCTCAAAGACATGCTGCTGTGTGCTGCAGAAGGGACTGATTTTTCCATTGCTTGTAACATCCCACAGCCTGTCTTGGAAAGGACAATGGCAGCAGACTTCTGCTCCAGTCTGAATCTCCTAAGCCAAAGGCAGGCAGGAACTTTCCTTGTCTTCCACACCGTGCAATGCTCCATTACTCACCCAGAGAGTGAGTAGCACCTCCTGGCTTCATCTTGCCTGGGGGCTGAGGACTGGAGGGATTAAGCAAACTCCCAGAAGCACATCCTTCTTCCCTCATAGTTGTGCTTGTCTTCACTCCAGTGAGTGTTCAAGCACCTCTGCAGCTATTTGTTAATTACTTATTAATTAGCTGAGAAAATTTCATGGTGTGGGAAAAGGATGATGAAGAAGGAAACCTGAAGAACAGATTGAAACTCAGAGACTTCTCCATGTTGGTGTGAGTAGGGTCTGCCGGGGCAGCTTCCCCCAGCTAGTGCACAGAAAGGAGGCTGAAGACCTTCAGAATTTCTAGGGCTTCATCTGTGAAGAGGTTTGCTGGGAGGTCAGCATGAAGGGTTTACTGTGGTGTGGCCTGCAGGAGCATGTGAATCCAGAAGGAAGCATGAGTAGCACCTTTGCAACTCCTTTATATAACTGAGAGAGAACTACACTGGTTAAGGTCAGAAGCAGGGCTGTGGTCTGCAGCACAACAGCCATTCCTCAGCATGCCAACTCTTCTGGGGACTAACCAGCACAGATCGAGCTTAGATCATGAGCAGGTTTGTGCAGGGAGAAAGGCAGGCAGGCTACCAATTCAAGCACTCTGCATGCAGAGTCGCCAGGATCCTTCCCTTGGCAAGCCCAAAGGCTCTGGGTCGGGGTGAAGATGAATGAGCCATGGTGAAAGTGATGAAAGAAACTGCACCTGCCACTGGAAACAGAAGCAAACTCCATGTGCCTCCATCCAGCACAGCAGGACGGTGGCCCACAAGAGGAAGTAGATAGAGGTGAACTAGGAGCTCCTGATCCTTCTGGGTAATGAATCTCTGCTGAAGGCAGGATAACCAGAGATACCAGCAGCCCAGAGAGAGAGTTTGTTAGGGACTCATTTGATTTCCAATCTGTAGCAGTTAGTATTTCATTCCCAGGCTGTGTCTATCCATTGTCATTTAAATTAGACAGTTACTGAATGTTGGTGGAGAACATTTCCTAGAAGAGAACAACCTACAGAACCCTGTGGGATTTCTGTATACTCATATTGGCCAAGAGAGCCAATGGGATCCTGGGGTGCAGCAAGAAAAGTGTGGCCAGCAGGGCTAGGGAGGTTCTCCTCCCCTCTGCTCTGCCCTGCTGAGACCACACCTGCAATCCTGTGTCCAGTTTGGGGCTCCCCAGTTCTAGAGAGGCAGAGAGCTGCTGAGGAGAGTCCAACAGAGAGCCAGGAGGATGCTCAGGGGACTTGAGCATCTGCCCCGTGAAGAGAGACTGAGAGCCCTGGGGCTGTTTAGTCTGGAGAAGAGAAGGCTGAGAGGGATCTGATCAATGCCTATCAATAGCTGAGGGGTGGGGGTCAAGTGGAGGGGGCCAAGCTCTTCTGGGTGGTGCACAGCAATAAACCAAGGACCAATGGATGCAAACTTGACCATAGAAGGTTTCAGCTCAACATGAAGAGAAACTTCTTTACAGTGAGGGTGCCAGAGCCCTGGAGCAGGCTGCCCAGAGAGGTTGTGGAGTCTCCTTCTCCTTCCAAACCCACCTGGATGCATTCCTGTGCAGAATACTCTGGGTGATGCTGCTTTAGCAGCGCGGGGTTGGACTGGATGGTCTCTGGAGGTCCCTCCCTGTCCCTGCCACTCTGTGATTCTGTGGAAGGTGGATTTTGAGAGTGGGACGTGCCCAGCTAGGCTGTCTGTAATGGTTTCACCAGGAACTGGAGCCAGAGCCCTGTTCTTGGCCAGCGGTCATCTGACCCAAAGCAGAAATCCAGTCTCTACAGACAGGTCACTGGACACTGTAGGCAACCAGACCCATTTAGCAGATGTTTGGCAAGATAGATGAAGCAGCAGACATTGGCATGCTGTGCCAGACAGTCTCCACAAAGAACAGAGCAGTGAGGGCAGGTGAGAGTATGACCATTTGAAAAACAGCTGTCTAGTGAGAACCAAACCAACTGCTTCTGTTTGCCTGGCTGATACAGATGAGGAGAGAGGGAGCAGGCTAGGAGCTAAAGCAGGGTGCTGAGGCAGCTGGGGGTGCTCAGCCTGGAGAAGAGAAGGCTCCAGGAGACCTTATAGCAACCTTCCAGTACCTGAAAGGCTGGAGAGAGACTGTTTGCAAAGGCCTGCAGGGACAGGACCAGGGCCAATGGCTTCAAACTAGAGCAGGGCAGATTTAGTTTGGATGTTAGGAACAAGTTCTGCACCATGAGGGTGGTGGAACACTGGCACAGGTTGCCCAGGGAGGTGGTTGGGCCCTATCCCTGGACATGTTCAAGGTGAGGCTGGACAGGGCTCTGGGCAACCTGATCTAGTGGAGGATGTCCCTGCTGAGTGCAGAGGGGGTTGGACTGGAGGAGCTTCAGAAGCCCCTTCCAGCTCCTAATAACCTGTGATACTGGCTGTATTAAAATAGGGTAAAATTAGTTTATCTGCATTTACCTAGGAGGCCACATTCTCTTGCCTACCAACAAAATCCCCATGATGAGGTCCTGTTAGTCTGCAGAAAATAAGAGAAGGCTCTGAGGAGACCTTCTTGTGGCCTTCCAGTATCTGCAGGGGGCTACAAGAAAGCTGGGGAGGGACTTTTGTCAGGGAGTGACAGGACTGGGTGGATGGAGCAAAACTAGAAATGGGTAGATTGAGATTGGATGTGAGGAAGAAGTCCTTCCCCATGAGGGTGGTGAGAGCCTGGCACAGGTTGCCCAGGGAGGTGGTGGAAGCCTCATCCCTGGAGGTTTTGAAAACCAGGCTGGATGTGGCTGTGAGCAACCTGCTGTAGTGTGAGGTGTCCCTGGCCACGGCAGGGGGATGGACCTGGCTGATCCTTGAGGTCCCTTCCAACCCTGACAATTCTGTGATTGTGTGAAATATGGATAACAGGAAATGGTGCACACAGGGAGCTCTTGGAGGACTGCTGCTAAACGCTGTTGTAATTTGGATGAGGAACAGAAGCTTTTACAGAAACCTTGAGTGAGGTCAGTGGAGAGGATTGTGCACCCTGTGTCACTGCAAGCTGCACGTGGAGCACTCCTTGGGCACGCCTGGCAAAGCAGGTCTTAAAAAAGAAGACAATTAAATGCCAGAAAACATCTTCCACTGCTCCAAGGAATTGCCTTAGATGGCAGAACTAGCTGGGTTTGAACTCACCTGAGCAATATCTTGACCAGCTAATTTCATGGTGCTTAGGGAGCTGGCACTAATTAGCATTGACAGACTCTCTAGGGAATCAGAGGTTTTCCTATGGGTTCCCATCAAGATGCAATCTCAAGAGTTCAGGGAAAGTTGAAAGACACTTTTGCTAGGCAAAAGGAACGATTTATCCTGGCTAGGAAGCTGATGGAAAATAGAACCGGCTTGAAACAGCTCTTGGCACTGCAGTGTGAGCACCACACACTCATCTGGCCTTCCAATAAGCACAGGATGTTCCACCTCAATGTGAGCCTGGAGCAGAGAGGTTGTGGAGTCTCCTTCTCTGGAGCCTTTCCATCCCTGTCTGGATGTGTTCCTGTGTGACCTGTGCTGCATTCTAGGCTCCTGCTCTGGCAGGGGGTTGGACTCAAAGCTCTCCAGAGGTCCCTTCCAACCCTAATATCCTGAGAGCCTGTGAACCAACTCAGAACAAGGCCTGTGGTTCTTTGTGGTCCTACTGCTAGCTGTTACTGCTATTGTGACAATAATTTACAGTCGAATATGAAAACAGGACTCCTCCTGTAGAAACCTTAAAACACACCCAAGGTTTGGGTATGTGAAAAGCCTGCAATGATTAAAACCACAATCCACTCCCCAGGGCAGCCAGGGAGATGCTGCACCCCACAGCTCTATATCATCACTCAGAATGACTCCACACGGGTTTGTGCATCAAGGGTCACGGCTTTAGGGCTTTAGGGCTATCTAACTTTGGTTGTGCTGCTTTTGGCACAACCCTTTAAGAATGTATTCTTGTCCTGGGTTTAAGGCACTGGGAGATCATAAATCACAAGGAAGCTTTGCAGGAGGACTAGACAGTCCAGCACATACACCCCAGAAAGTTTACTCTCTTGTATTTCATTCCATAATGCCTGCACCCCCAGGACATTATCTGCAGAGTCAGTTTTCTCTCTCTTCTCTTTGTCTCAGGACATGTGTGTGGTTATCTTCATGGTTTGAGGGGGAGAGCCTTTCTCCTGGCCTTGGCTGGCAGGGAATTTCCAGCTACACCACAGGGCCTGGGGAAGCCTGCAGTAGGTCTGGGTCTAGTGGTGGTGGTGAGGGAGCTGCTTGGCTGCTCTTGGGCTGCTGAGGCTGAATGGGGTGGAGGTTTCTGGAAGGCTCTGGAAGGTTTTGGCCTGGAAGGCCCAGGTGAAGACTTGACTTGTGGATGTATCCTTTTTTGCCTGGATACCTTTTGTATGGATTTATAAGCAGAATTTCCATTTCCATTTCCAATCCAGTGTGGAGCATTTTTATTTCACTCCCTGGGAAGGGGTAAAAGATTCTTTTCTGTCCTCTTGGCCTGGCCAGCTCATGGCTCAGAACCAGGACAATTCTCCTGGACTCATTATCTCCTTTCTCTTCTATTTAACTAACATGTGTGTGCTCAAATCTATCAAGCAAGGCGAATTTCTTTCTATGCTGTGAACCTCCTGTGCATTAAAATACATTCTGATTACTCCATGCACCTGCAATGAGGCTGGAAGCCGAGTCTGACAAGTAGTTTTGTGGAAATCACAACAAGGAAGTATTTCCCCCAACCTGGGTAGTAAGGGAAGCCTTTCAAAGTGGGAACAACATCCTTTCTTCTTATGGTGCTTCATAGTGCTAGGCACCACTAACAGCTCAAACAGGCAAACTGAGGTAGGAGTAATTTGCATTTAGTGTTCCCTTTCCTGCATTTAGTGTTCCATTTTCTGCATTCAGTATTCCCTTCTCTGCATTTGGTATCCCCTTCCCTTCATTTAGAATCCCCTTCTCTGCTTTTAGTATCCCCTTTCCTGCATTTGGAAGCCCCTTTTCTACATTTGGTATCCCCTTTCCTGCATTTAGTATCCCCTTTTCTACATTCAGTATCCCCTTCCCTGCATTCAGTATTCCCTTTCCTGCAATTACTATCCCCTTTTCTACATTTGCTATCCCATTTCCTGCATTTGGTATCCCCTTTCCTGCATTTGGTATCCCCTTTCCTGCAAAAAGAAATCATCTCTTACCCCCCACCCCCCGGTGCCCATCTTTCATCTGGATTTCCTTACAGAAAAAGCTGTGCAGTCACCAAAGTCACCTATTTGAACAGGCAAATCACATTATAAGCTCTGGAAATGCACTCAGCATAACAACATTTTTAAGCCAAGAGAGAAAAAAAACCCCAAAGCAGAACAGAGGCCCCATCTTCATGACAAAAGTACACACAGACACAACCAAAAGAACCCTGTTCAAACATGGTTGTGGCCAGGTAACCTTCCCATAGCTCCTTCTCACCCACTCGGGGTGAGAGGCACGCACTGGAATTGATGATTGAGCATAGGAGGTGATGGAATTCAAACTGATCTGAGCCTGATTTGGGGAACAGCTCAGGACAGCTCTCCTGATGTTCCCCAAAGGCAAACCGCAGCACCAGCAATCTGCCACTGCTCCAGCTCACAACCATGCTTCAACCTGGCCTCCTGCCTATGGAAGCTGGGGCCACCGTGGTGTGCTTTCTGAGTTATTCTAGCCATAACAAGCCATAAAAAACACCACCAGGTAAGAAACAAAAAGCAAACTAAAGCCCTCCCCTCCCAGCCCTCCCCACTCCCCCACCCCCTCCATCCATTTTCTCAGCAGTTTTTCCAACAAGGCAACGAGCCATAGAAGCACACAGATACACACACGGGGGAGCTCAGGGCTACGGGGGCTGGGGGCGGCAGCAGGAAGGGGATAACAACACAAGATGTCAAAAGAAGCCACTTTGCTTCTCCAGCCCTTTGCTACGTAGTTTGGAGGCCTCTGCTACCCAGCTGGTGTTTGAGGAGGAGAGAGGGAGAGAGGGAGCAAGATGTTTTCTGCCTCTTCCAGCAGGTTTTGGCAAAGGGGCTTGCAGGTTGTGGGAACAGCAAAGGTTTGTGTTCAGTGGCAGCTGGCGGCCAGAATCTGAGCAGCAAAGGGCAGGGAAGTGGAGAGAACCAGACAGGCAGAGACAGAGAGACAGACAGAGACAGCAACAGAGATGAATGCCAGTCCCAACTGAGGTGCAGGCTAGATGGATGTCGTCCTTCCACCGATCCTTGCTCCCATGGTGGGGGTGTAGGGGGTGTGTGTACAGCTCTGTGCCGCAGGGCTGGGCTGCGCCAGGCCTTGCGAAGGCAAAATGCCTCGGGGCAGATCTGCCTGGATAAGGGCTGCAGGGTTTAAGCCACTGGTTCTCTGTCTTCAGACACATTGAGAGTGAGAATGAACTCGTGAGGTTTAGTGTGGCCGGAGACAGGGGAGAGGAAAGCGAGGGAGAAAAGGAAGAAAGGCAGGGGGTGGGTTTAAAAGGGAGGAATGCAGGAGAAGGTGAGAGGCTGTCAGCTATTCCAAAGAATGGGAGCAGGAGCCCATGGCAAATCATATATATGAAGCCTCTTGACACCAAAAGCAAGATGACTGTAAGGAAAGGCCCCATGCACCTGGGGTAAGCCTGAGCTGCTTTACCTTAGAAATGAAAAAGACTACAGGAGAAATCACTGCACAGCTCTCCGAGTACTCTTGGGAGCTGAGGGCTTTTGTATCTCTCTGGCCTTACTGCATCATTACTCAGGAACCAACCGAGATACAACCCTCTGCTAGCTTCCTTCCAGCATTTGGAAACCTCTTCAGAAGTGGAAGAGCTGAAGTACTTGGCTCTCCTGAAGCCCTGACAGACAAACACCAAACCACTACCCAGCAGGCCTGGGCACAAGAGACAGGACCAGCGCTTCCTAGGGAAGTCACACAGCAAGATGGGTTTGGGGGTTCTCTAACATGCTTTGTGGGTGTGCTGCTTCCTGTAGCACCCAGGCTTGTGTCTCCCCAGATGGATCAGATCACACACAACACTACTTCCCTTTTTTCTCCTCCTGTCACCTCTCCCTTTCAACCCCCCACCACTTCCATCAATCCTCACACCAGTCTCAATGCTCACTCTTGGGAAAACATGAAGTGCTACAAGCAGAGGGTAACTCACACTCCTCTATTTCACACAGCCTGCAAGTCACCAATTCCCTGTCACTAACAGTTCTCATCTTGTGCCCGTGCCTGCCCCTCTGGCTCATCACATCTGCTCTATCATGTTGTGTACCTGCGACAGGTACCTCCATCTCCTCTGTACCTCCTGCAGCCTTCACACACACACTCAGACATGCAAGTATGGTCCCTGAGTGGAACAAGTGGGATGGGAACCAGTCCAGCTGGTTTTGCTCAGTCATCCTCCTGCACTCCCAGACACAGCTGATGAACACAGAGCTACTAGCACATGCAGATGGTCTCAGAGGCACTGGCAGAAGCCCTCAGCAACAGGCTCACAGGTAGGTGCAAATCCTCCCTCCCCAACATCCTTTCAAGACAGAATCAAACACATGCCATCCCCACCATCACTGCTGCCTACTCTGGTGCCCTGGAGACACACATGCTCTCAGCTGCACATCACAGAAACATTCAGGTTGCAAAAGACCCTCAGGATCACCAAGTCCAACCCATAACCCTACATGCCTGATAACCCTCACACATCTGCATGCCGTGAGCTACCCCCTGCAGCTGGATGGGCCAGCCCTGCAGCTGGATGGGCCAAGCCTGCAGCTGGATGGGCCAAGCCTGCAGCTGGATGGGCCAGCCCTGCAGCTGGATGGGCCAAGCCTGCAGCTGGATGGGCCAAGCCTGCAGCTGGATGGGCCAAGCCTGCAGCTGGCCACACAGACCCATCCGGCTCAGGGGACACTGCTGTGAGCATCACTGTGGTGAGAAATGAAGGCTCGGCCCCAGCAAGTGCAGCAGGAAGGGTGAAGGAAAAAAGACCCTGGGGACCAGGGAGGTGTTAGCTTTTCTGTCTGAGGAAGGAGGTTATGTTAGCAGCTTTCCCAGTGACTCAGGGTCTGACTGCTTCTCTGATGTCACTATGGGAAGTGCATGACAACACAAACTGAACTCGGTTTCCCCCTTTGACCCAGCACAACAAATAGTAATGAGCAACTTTCTTTGCCTGGAGGAGGGGACAGCAAGCTGTCAGTCACCTTCACGGCACTCAACTCCAGGCTGTGTCTTCTGATGTGGCAAGGAAGGGAATGCAAGCCTGTGCCTGGGGATACTTTGGGAATTAAACATTCCAAATTTGCTGACTTTTGTTCAATTCTACAACGTTTTCTTTCTTATTTCTATAATAGACAGCAATCAATTTTACCACCTGAGTGTTTCATTCTAAGGAACTTGAAGAGTTTTGTGAATATTCATGACAATACTTTCTCATCTGATGGGGAGGCCAAGCGACATGGATCTGGTCCAAGCCCAAGCAATACAACTTCCAGGCCCCATATACTACATCACCTTTCATCTCATTGCCCCAAAAGTCATTCTTGGTCTTAGGACTAAAAGAGAGTTGACACATGGGAGATGATGCAGTCTCTGCCTTGGAAGTTCCTTTTTCAAAGAGCAGATTAGAAAGATTTCCTCTCCCTCTGTAGTTACTCAAGAAGTGTCTTGAGAGTGTCCCAAAATAGAATAATTGAGTGTTTCAGAAAACTTTGCAAGAAGTCTTCAGTTTGGGGCTAGGAAGTTAGCTGTGTAGCACTTGCTGAGAAGCAAAGCTCTAAACATGTGGCTTGAGAGCAAGGCAACTTAAAACTGCACTGGGCAGAAGCTGTGCCACCTTCTGAAGTTTTCAAACCCAGCAGATTTTAACCTGTCCTGTGCCCTTTGCACCTACTCAGTTGTGTGAGATGCATCTGTATGAATCTATGGAGCTGGCTGGTGGGACCTGGGAGGTGTTCCCAAGTTGCAGGAAGCCAGTGGGCCTAATATGATGCAATGAGACTGAAGACTTGATGCATCTCCATGCCACGGAGGTGTTTTAAGTGGAGGCTTCCTACAAGCTTCAGAAAGATGAAGGCAGCCTGGAGGTCTACCCCCTGGGTCTATGCCTTCTTGCAGTATTGGGATGCACAGCCATGACAACAAACCCATGCTGGGCTGGACATGCAAGTGCACACACACCCACCAGATTTTAACCTGCCCTGTGCCCTTTGCACCTCCTCAGTTGTGTGAGAGGCATCTCTGTGGAGCTGGTTTGTGGGACTTGGGATATGCTAGAATCATAGAATTGCCAGGGTGGGAAGGACCTCAAGGATCAGCTAGTTCTGTTCCGAGGCTGCAGCAAGCAAGTAAGCCTAATATGATGCAATGAGACTTAACACCTGACACATCTCCATGCCATGGAGGGGGTTTAAGTGGAAGCTTCCTAAAAGCTTCAGGAAGGTGAAGGCAACCCGGGGGCCTGCCTCCTGTGTCCATGCCCTCTTGCAATATTGGGATGGACAGCCATGCTAGCAAACCCATGCTGGGCTGGACATGCAAGTGCAGACTGACCCACAGGCATGCAGATGGACATGCCTGCACACAGAAGCATCCACCCATGAGCAGATCAAACCTGCACGGTGTGGCAGTCACATCAGCTCAGCAAGCCTGTCTGCAGACTCAGTTCCATACACAGCACCCCTGTGCCTCCACCACCAGCCACTCATGACACAAATAGGTATGAGATATGGATGCTTGCTGCACACTCTCTTTCCCCCCACGGATTCAAGTGTCTGCACGCTCCCATGGATTCGTAGCCCATACACAGGCATCCAAACACATTCAGGAGAGTACACTGCAACCAATGGAGTGCACACACAGACCCACACACCCACACTCACAGATATCTTAATGAAGCTTTTGGTCTGGGGAGTTCCTTTTCAAGAAATAGAAATCGTTGTCAAAAGGGAACACAGCCAGAGCATGAGGAACTGCACAAACAGATACCAGCTCATCCCTACACACACACTGGGGAGCCTATCAGGCAGGGCCCCCAAGGCAACGACAGCTATCACAGCTCAGCACTTGCTGGGTATGCCTGCCCTGGGTGCAAACGTCTGCTGAACCTCACAGAGATTTCAGGCCTCGATGGCCATGGCTCCATCTCAGACTACCTGTGCCAGGTGTCTCCATCTTCCTTAACTGACCACAATGCAAACTATCCCTCAGCTCTGGGAGCAGCACCTTTCAAGACCCTACCGAAAACTTTCTTTGTCTTCCGGGGAGTTGGGCAAAAAGCATCTTACCTGCACCTGGGCAGGCTAAACCTCTTCAACAAGTGGAGTTTATTGGTATTTTAGAGTGCTTTTTGTTTTTTTCAGACTCCACGTCTCTTGGAACACGACAAGACAGTGTACAGAAACACAAGGCAGGGTTTGCTCAAACCCACAAACAGCAAGAAAGCAACAAGTTCCTGAGGAGAAGGGGAGAAAGGTATCTGACAAATTGCCTCACACTGCTTGGGAAGATGACAACTGTCCGTCCAAGCTGGGCTGCTACTTCCAAAGCCCATTTGCTACAGGTGTAACATATCAAAGTGCTGCTAGCAGGAAGGGAATCCAACAGGACAAACCAACATACAAAACATTCTCTTAATTCAATAAGGGTTACAAGTGCAAAGGGATTTCAGAACATTTCAGAACAAACTCCATCCATAGCTGCTGCTCATTTATCAGTGCATCAAAAGGTTGTGCAAGCTTTTAGTAACAAACACTGGAAACTAGTAGCAAAGGATTTGCCTAGAGTTAAAAAAAAAAAAAAGGAGAAAAAACCAAAAAAAGAAGATTTCAACATGCCAGGGAACAAAAAGTCATGTGCAGAGATCTGCAGAGAAACTGTATAGAAGGAAAGGATTCTTTAGAGGAAATAGAGGGACCATCATCTTCAAAACCCCTACTGAAAGAGTCAGGGCTGCTCCTGCTGCCTCCTCAGCTAAGACAGGTGATGGCTGTTTGCACACAGGCATTTTTCACAGACTTCTAGATTCTAGGCCTTGGCTGACAGGAACTTGAATCTGGGCAGGGAATGGAAAAGAAAGGCAGCCTTGGCAGTGGTAATTAAGCACACCAGCATGACGGCCCTGGAGACTGAAGGTCAGGACACAGCACAACTAGCAGCAGTGTGACCTCCTCAGCAACATGCCAGGAACGAAGGTGATTTACCCTGCTGAAATCCAGTGTCTGAGAGCTGGCTGTCTAGACGAACCTAACACCCCTCCCAGACACTCCCCACTTACTGGGCAGCCTCCTCCAAAGAGCAATTCTTTTTCCCTGTTGAAGGGAAGGCACCAGCTGGCCCGAGAAGGTGTGCGTTTCTCTCCACTAACTGGAAAGAAGAGGCCTGGGTGTCTATCTGTCCTCCTCTTAGCTGACTAAAGGGAAATGTGTCTTAGTATCAAAGTGTCTTAACTCATGAGATAAAAGGCTTTATTATAGGGAATCACAATCAATTTCTTCAAAAGCATCCATTAGATTTCCCCCTTGCATTATGGGATTCTGGCTAGGAAAGACCTCCATTATTTTATTCAAACACAAGGATTTGCCTCCTTTCTGTTTGGAAGGCTTTTGTATGGATTCAGATACATCAGTCAGGAAACACCTTGTTGATTTTTTAGCATCATTCATCTCCTGTTAGCTGTATTGATTTCCTCAATGGACATGTACCCTTCTGCTCCTATGGATTAGAACTGAACTTCTCCACAGCCTGAAGGCTGTTGCCATTTAGTTTTCTTGTGACAAGCATGGCAGAAAAAAGGCTTTAATTTAATTCTTTAACGACTTCATCTTGTTCATTATTCTAACTTCCCTCTTCAGAGTCAGTCCAATGCTAACACCTCTCTAGTAAAAGGGGAAACAAAATTGTTTACAGCATTCTGAGGGAAATGCTGTCAATGATTTTTTGCTGCCCAGGAAGTCAGACATTTCAGAGTTAATTTTCAGTCAGAAATGATTTTCTGCTCTGCCAAAAGACAAGGGAAATAGATTAGTGTCAAAGAAAAGATTGGATCCATTCTGAATCAAAAGATTGCAACAGGGGTAAATGTCTCAGTTTCAGAATTAAAAGCCCCCACCAACAGAAATTAAACTAGAACCGAGAGGAGGGAGGTTTTGTTTGGAAGGTTCCAAGTAAGGCATTTTGCCTTTTGGTTTTCAACATGTTGCCTACATTTTCCCCTCACACGCTGCTGAGTGAAAACCATCCTGTCACTCTTCTCCTTGCCTCTGCAGCACAAAACAATTCCAAGCTGACATGTCTATTCAACAGCCACATCAGTTTGCAAATCCATGACTGATTTGCTCTTCATCAGCATTGATCCATTTATCTATCAACCTTTTTGTTTTTCTGGTCTTGCTAAGATGGTGCTGGTCACTTCTCACAGGTAATTGGCATGAGAACAAGAGGGAACAGCCTCAAGCTGCAGCAGGGCAGGGTCAGACTGGACATTAGGAACGAGTTTTTTCCCATCAGGAGTGGTCAGGCCTTGGAATGTGCTGCCCAGGGAGGTGGTGGAGTCCCCAAGCCTGGCTGTGTTTAAAGATGGTTTGGATGTGGTGCTTGGGGCTATGGTTTAGGGGTGACTCTTGTAGAGTAGGGTCCTGGGTTGGACTTGGTGATCCTGAGGCTCTTTTCCAACCTGAATGTTTCTGTGATTTTGCAGGGCAATTTTTGTCTGTGCTCATAAACTCAATGGGTCCTTTGTAGTCTTTATTTGGGGAATCTGTGTGTTTCCTAGCTGTCCTTTGTCTGTTTATTCTGTAATGCTATATCCATCCACCTCCAAAAAAAAAAAACCCCAAAACCCAACCCGACAAAAAACCAGAGGAAGTTTGCCTGATGTGATTTATTTCTTGAACACCAGCTGCTCATTTCAGTCTCCATGGCTCATTCCATCCTTCACCTGTCTGCTGAGGTGGGCACCAGTGGCTCAATCAACGTCAATTGCACTGATAGAATTTGTGAGTTGGAGCAAATCAGGTTGCAAACCCAAAAAGCTGGGTTGAAACTTTGGCCTTTTGTCTTGCTTTGGGGTTTCTGGTTTGCTTTTATTTTATCTACCTTTGTGGGGTTGGTTTGTCTGTTTCCTTGCTTGGGTTTTTTTTGGTTGGTTGGTTGGTTTTGTTTGTTTGTTGTTTGGGTTTTTTTGGTTGGTTGGTTTGGGGTTTTTTGTTTGTTTGTTTTTCAAATCAGAAGCTGAACACTGGGGGTGGATTCCTCTAAACAGAGATGATTTGGTCATTTGTTTTTCAGATCAGAAGCTGAACATTAGGGGTGTGTTCCTCTAAACAGAGATGATTTGGTCATTATTTCTTTTGGAGACAACCTGGGTGAGGAGGCACAGGGAGGATTCCTAGTTTGGTTCCCACAGTTCCACCTCGAAAGAATTGACCTTTGGATTTCCATGGGTGGTGGAGAGTATCAAGCTGCCATGGAAAGCAAAGCATAACACTGGGGAGACCAAAGTGCTGGCCTGGGCCTGTCCTAGAGGCTTCCCATGGCACAAATGAGCTTTGTCACTGACACTCCACATTTCCCATCACTTTTCCTGCTATACAGTTTAATTCATGCCAGGCGGGTTATGAAGGGAAGAAAATGATGCAACAGTCAAAAAAAACCCAAAACAAAACAAGAAAGAAAGAAAGAAAGAAGTCTTTTCAAAGTCATTGCAAAAATTTAAACCAGAATAAAAAAGGAAACAAAACAAAGAAAAGAAAGGGGAAAAAAAAAGAAAAAGCTCTGAAAACAAAACAAACTCAAAAAAAAAAAAAAAAGAGGAAAGGGGAGGGGAGAAAAAGAAAGGAAAACAAAGCAAAAAGAACCCGGGAAAGACAAATGAATGTTAAGAGCAGGCACGATCATGGACAGACGCCAGCTACTTACGTTCACCTCGGTGATTGCTATATCAACAATGCTACCCACAACAATCAAGGCGTCAAATGTATTCCATGCATCACAGAAATAGTGCTGCATGTGGCAGAGAAGCCAAGGAAAAAGAGAGAGAGAGAGAGAAAGGAAGAGAGAGAGAGGGAGAGAGAGAGCAGGAAAAAAAAGGAGAGAGAGAGAAAGAATGAGAGAGAGAAAGGAAGAGAGAGAGAAAGAAAGGAAAGAGAGAGACAGAAAGGGAGAGAGAGAAACAGAAGGAATGAGAGAGAAAGAAAGGAAGAGAGAAAGAAGAAAGAAAGAATGAAAGAGAAAGAAAGGAAGAAAGAAAGAATGAAAGAGAAAGAAAGGAAGACAGAAAGAAAGAAAGAATGAAAGAGAAAGAAAGGAAGAGAGAAAGAATGAAAGTGAAAGGAAGAGCGAGAAAGAAGGAATGACAGAAAGGGAAGAGAGAGGGAGAGGGAGAAAAGAGGGGGAAAAAGTAAAAAAAAGGAAAAGAAAAGAAAAAATAAAACAAAAGCATGAAAGAGGGAGAGAAGAGGGAAAAAATAAGAAAAGAAAGAGGTTACGTGGGCATATTAAATCGTGTCTTACCACTCTACAGTATTGGTTGCTCAAACCTCTGTACTGTTTCACGTGATGGAGGGTACCAACAAAAGCCTGGTTAGTCAGAAAGTTACACTCAAGCATGTCTACCTTTTGGAGGGAAAAAAAAGCACACACACCCCAAACTCTGTGCGCTTTCACCAGTCACAGCCCTGGGGCAAGCTGTGACGAGTGAAAAAGAAGGAGGCTTTTCCCCTCCTCCTTTTTTTTTTTTTCCCTGGGAGAAGGAGAAGGACGACGGCAAGTTCAATAAAAGCATGACTAGAGGGGGAAAAAACCGGGAAAAAAACCAAAACAAAACCAAAAAAAGAGAGAGAAAGAAAGAGAGAAAGAGAGAAGGAACAGCAGAGGAGGAGGAGATGGTGGTATCCTGGGGAGGGTAGAGTAATACTCACATTAGTTTCACTGAGAATGACGTCTATAATGCTGCCAATTACGATGAGGAAGTCAAAAACATTCCAAGGATCACTAAAGTAACCCTACATAAGGAAGGGGCAGGCAGGATGGGGATTAAAAAGGAATGTTAGACAGACAAAAACAGTTGAAAATTACCATTAGAATTACCGCCCTGACACCTCAGGGGGATTCCTCTTAAGTCTACTTGTTGCGTCTTAAGCTGCAGCCCAGTTCTGGGATCCCTGACAGGTGTGAGCAGTCCCTGCGCAGCTAATGCGATCCCAGAGCAGCCACCTTGCCCCTCTGACTCTGGGATGAGGGGCAAAGGTAAGCCACACAGCTCACTTTGAACATGGCTGCTCACAGGCTTGCAGGACCAGCTCCTCCAAACATCTCTGATCGTTCCCTTCCCCATCTGGCTTAGACTTGGCTGGTGGAAGACTACAGGACTGTGATTCTCTCCAAAAATGGCTCCCCTTCTGCTAGTGAGCACAGCGATCCAGCAGCCTGTGTTCCAGACGTGACGCCGTGCTGGCGCTGGGAACTGTTGCCTCCCCGTGGCGCAGAGGGCACAGGCACGCTGCGGCGATCTGCTATTCAAACCTCACTGGCTGCCACCTTTGTCTTTTCCCCTGCCACAACGAGTATCATGACAGTAATCAGCCTAAGAGTTTCTGTCACTAGGGCTTTAGCTCCTGTCTGACAACTACAGACCAAGAGCGGTTACCCTGCTCCACAGGCTGAAGGGGTGAATGCAGCACGTGCCAACACGGCCCACCAGGAAGAGGGCAAAGACAGCTTCAGCGTGTGCTCAGCCTGAGACCAGTTGCCCACTCATGCTAAAGAGTGCCACAGCACCACCGTCACGCTGGCTGTGTAGGACACATGCTAAACTCACACCTTCACTTTGCTGTGCAGAATGGCTTTAGGAGCTACCTCCAACACTTCATTGTCCTGAGCAGAGCTCAGGAGCTGCTGATCAGCCCTGTTTGCTGTCCCCACCCTGCCGAAGTTTTGGCTGGACAGGCCATAAGGATACAGGGCCCTTTTGGAAAAGGTTTTGATCAGCTCAGAAAGAGAGCTTTGCTATCTGAGCTTCCTGTAGAAGTCAATGTCATGAGCAAAGAGATTTTTCTGTTGGCTCGCTGAACACCTGTGCCAACTTCTTCCCCATGTTCTGCAGAGTTAAAAGGGGGTGAAGATGCAACATCCTCCAGGCTCCCTGTCTGTGTTTGGTTTTGTGAGCACGGGCTAGTATGACCTCCCTGTTTCCCAGCTGCAGCATGTCTCCAGTGAGACTGCAACTGCTATTCTTAGCCAGAGAGTCAGGTCATGGGTAAAGTGTGAGCCTGTGTTCCCAGGCAGTGCTGCAGAAAGCAAAAAAAAAAGGAGGAAAGGAAGAAAAAAAGCCAGAGAATCCCAGCACTGGCACCGGGATTTCAGGTTTGCAAGCCTGCAGGTTTGGGAACCCTGAAGCTCAGCCCTCACACGGAGCAGGCACTGGCAAAAAAGTGTCTTTCTAAATGCTGAAACACTGCCCCCAGGATGCTTTGAGACTTGCAGTTATAAACTGCATTATGCTTGGGGCAAGGGAGCAAAAAAGAGAAGAGAAACAGAGAAAGCCTCTGCCCAGCTCATTCCACATCAGTGAAGGGAGCTGGGAGAGTGGATTTGGAAATCTGCTCCTTGAAACCCGAAAAGAAAAGCACCCAACCCTTATTCTGCAGCCTGTAGCAGGGCTACCCTTAGCAGGTCTACACTGGGAGTAGTAATCACCCCATTACTACACAATTAGCTACAAGAGGAAGGGAGGAAACAGGAGCAAAAGCAAATTCAGAGAATATTGTTATGATTATGATTATTATTCAGCGTCCAAGCCTAGAAAATACACAACAGATATTAGAACGAACTCAGCAGTGATGTCCAGCACCATTAGCAACCAGATGGACCTGGAATAAAACTGTAATTAGACTTCACCAAGAGGAAGGGGAGGGAGGGAAGAGCAGATTAAATTGCAGAGGCAAATGCATTCTGAATAAATAAAGGACAGATCCAGCTCGTACGCAGTTGCAAGAAGCGCCTCGGCAGCCCGGGGTGACCTTGGCAGGCAGTACACTTGCAGGAACAAAGAGAATGGAGTAGAAAGACGACAGACCAAATCCTCCTGCCCCTGTGGATGTGCAGAGCCCTGCTGAAGGTGATGGCACTGCTCATATGCATTTAACAGCATGGCTGCCTGCCCTTGCCCTCACCAATTGCAGAGTTCAGGGAATATTAAGGATGACAGCAGCAACCCAAACAAACTCCAAAACCCCCAGAGTTGGCTTTTGAGCAGCTGCAAGGGTGAAGATCCAAACGATGTTGTTGAGGTTTTGCCCATGAAAATGATGACTGATTTGTAAATCTGTGGCAACTGTTTTTATGATGATTGGCATCATACTGCAAGGAATGCTTCTGGTGGAACCAAATTCAGAATCTCTTTTGTTTTACTGAATGGCTTCTTACACAGAGCCCAACAGCCACCCTTGCTGTAAAGCAGCATTTGCTGGGGCTGGTGCAAAACCCAGGTGACAAGCAGCATCAGATCTGCCCTCAGATGACTGACCACTGAAGCCAGGGAATTAAATCTTGCTTCCAGGTGCAGTCATGGAGCCTGGCTGCAAGCAATGACCCTGCACTGCCACAGTCAGCACATCTCAGGGAAGATCCAGGCCTCGAAAGGAAAGGTCCCTTTCTCATCACCCTCACAAATGCTTGCTTTGGACCTCTGGGGTACCACAGCGTAACAGAAGTCACTCTGCTAACTTTGGTGGTGTTGCTTCAGATTTACACTGCGAGTTCTTTCTCCCAGGGTGCTCTGCTGAGCCTCATCAGCCAGCTCCTTGCTTGAAGGTAATGGGCTGGATGGCTCTGGGATCACAGAAAGAGCATTACCATGGCCTGTGACTGCATGGCTGTAAGGTGGCCTTGGAGAGCTCTTCTCTTCCTCCTGTACCTCTTAGAGGAGTGACAGCAAGGACCCATAGATATGGATGGAGTTTTACTCAACCCCACATCCAATGTGCCAGTGTTGAATTAAGGAAACACAGGGATTTTTACAACCTTCCTTTCCTCCTCACCTGTTCCCTCCGTGTTTCAAACAGAAGGGTGAAAAACAGGAAGATATTATTCACAGTAAGAGAGCTCAGAGAAAACAGAGAACATAGAAGCTTCATTTGTGTGCAAGGTAAAGGAATCCTTCTGTAAAGAGCCACCCTCCTCAGAGACATTTACCTACAAATGGCAATGCGGTTAACTAGCTTTGGACCAGACCTCATCGTCTTGCCGGGAACTATGAGCACATACTGAGAGTGAACCACACCCTTTGGGGGCTGACTTGTCTCTTGTGACCTCAAAGTACCTCTTCAAGCCACATTCCTCGCTGGAGCGTAGCAGGGTGGCTGATGAAAGACAAGCTGATTGAAGGAAGAGCTTTCACTCTAATAAAGAGGTTGTATTTCCAAACCATTTTTTCCCACCAGAAAGTTCTGTGTGCTTTTCCCAAGGGGCTGGAGGTCTGACTGGGAAGGGATTGATGGCGCTGTTTGTTTTTGCAGGGCAGGAATTCAGAGCATAATACCATATTTTACCCTTAAAGGGAGATGCTTGACCCTGATTTAGCTGGATAATTGCTTGCCACATAATGGCAGCCTCAGGGGCTTCCTGGGGAATAGCAGTCACCCTCACTTGTGGGATGTCTTTGGAGATCCATGAAGCTTTTGTGGAGAAAGGAGGACAGACAGAGACTAGGAGGATCGGACTGAATATTCAGGAAACATGAAACAGCCCCACCATGAAAGCACATTTTTATCCCCTTTTTTTAATTTGCCCAAAGATGGCAAAGGACAATGCACCATCATAATTAATAAGTTCATGAAAGGCTGAGCACAAATATGCAGTGGCTGACTGGAATGGAATCTCATTGGTGTGCGGGGAGCAGACACTGTAGCGTTTCCGAATGAGCAAAGCCAATCATTCCCAGGTTTGTTAGCTGCTGAGATCAGCTATCAAGGAAGCCAGGGTTTCTTTAGGTGCTCGTGGAGCCATTCACATCTCTGGAGACACCTTCTTCTACTTTTTGTGGCTATGAGAGCCTACTTGTAGTATCTAAGAAGCCTCATCACCAGCAGGGAAAACTGCCCACTGGAGCCTATCTGAAGGTCAGAGCTCAGAGTCAGGCAGGCCCACAATAAGAACATTTGGTGGCCAGAGAGCCATGCATCTACACTGAAGCACAGAAATCCTCAGAGGAAGGCTGATGTTGAGTCATGGTGCCAGCTGGGTTTTGAGCATCCAGCCCTGTGGGAGCTGCAGGGCCAACAGGGCCACTTGTGTGTTAATTGATGTGCAGTTATTTCTTTGGCTTAGGCCCAAGTTTTAATCTCCAGCTCTTACAAGGTGGCTGACAAAAAAATGAACAAACCCTCCCGAGAGAAAAGTCTCTAAAAGACGAAGAGCACAGCAAGGGTCAGGGCTATTCACCAGTGGCACTTGAATGTAGCCCAGATGGTCCCCAGTGGGAGAAGGTGCTGCAATGTCATAGGAAAGAAGGGAAAGACATGCACACATCTGTGTAAGAATACAGAAATGAAGCATCAAAAAGGAACTAAGACATCCAGGTAGGTACACAGCCTAAATGAAAAGCAAACTACAGGAGAACCTTACTACCACTTCTCTGAAATCAACCTGCATGTTAAAATGAGAAAGAGCAGGATCAGTCTTAATCAGCTGGCAAGGGTACACATGGTGGACAAGAAGTTATCCACGGGATAGCAATGTGGCCTTGTGGCCAAGAAGGCCAATGGGCTCCTGAGGTGCATTCAGAGGAGTCTGTCCAGCAGATCCAGGGAGGTTCTCCTCCCCTCTACTCTGCCCTGGTGAGACCTCACCTGGGATATTGCATCCAGGTCTGGGCTCCCCAGTTCAAGAGGGACAGGGATCAGCTGGAGAGAGCCCGAGGGAGGACTACAAGGATGAGGAAGGGTCTGCAGCACTGCCTGATGAGGAGAGACTGAGAGCCCTGGGGCTGTTTAGTCTGGAGAGAAGACTGAGAGGGATCTGATCAATGTCTATCAATATCTGGGGGTCAGGAAGGAAGGGACAGGGACAGCCTCTGCTCACTTGTGCCCTGGGATAGGAGCAGGGGCACTGAATGGAAACTCCAGCACAGGAGGTTCCACCTCAACACAAGGAGGAGCTTCTGCACTGTGAGGGTCCCAGAGCCCTGGAGCAGGCTGTCCAGAGAGGCTGTGGAGTCTCCTTCTCTGGAGCCTCCTTCGCTGGAGCCTTTCCATCCCTGTCTGGATGTGTTCCTGTGTGACCTGTGCTGCATTCTAGGCTCCTGCTCTGGCAGGGGGGTTGGGCTCGAAGCTCTCCAGAGGTCTCTTCCAACCCCTAATATGCTGTGATTCTGTGATACAGGCAGAGCCAAAGGGGCTGATAATCTGAAATTCAGTGGGATTTCTTAGCAGATTTGTGTTTGCTGGTTGCAAAGGACACCACAGCTGCTGGGGATTTGCAAGGTGAAATGAACTGCTAGTTTGGGTGTTTCATTTCTGAAAATGCTGCAGGCTGTGTGGAGCTGCAAGAGTCAAGTTCTCAGACTTCATTAAAAGAGGCTTTCCCTGTGAAAGCATTTTTGCAAAGGAGTGTCATTGGGAAACAGAATGGAATCCAACGACACTTCCACAGTGCTCTTGGCATATCCTCTCACAGCAGATTTCAGTGAACAAATCCTGAATGCTCTTACAAAGCTACAATAGCTCCTGCCACCAACTGGGGATTTGTGTCAGATGCAAATTCTGTTAATGCTAAGATGCCATTTAGCCATAGCAGCAATCAAGGAAATTAGGAGAACCTAATAGAGAAGGAATAAAGTGGAGGATGCAGCTGCTTGGATCTCCTGGCAGGCTGCAGGGAAACAGCATCCATTTGCATACTATCTATCAGCTCTCATCCATTGATGGATTAATTCTTAGACACAGACTCCCTGCAGCTCACCTACTGGTTGCTGCCACGAGTCACTGCGGCAGGGAGTTGCACAAGGCCTGCCTGTACTCCATCAAATCATTGTGCACACAGGGGGTTGAGAAAGAGGAGTTTTCAGCTCCCCAGACTGCTCCCAAGGTCTGGTCAGTTCGGTGGAAGGCTCCTGCCTCTCTCTGCTTATTCCATACAAAAAAACCCAACCCCAAGACGAACTTGTAGACCAAGGTAGGTGCTTAGGAACTGCGATAATTTCCTTTAGCCTCTCTCCCGTTGCTTCATGCTCTCTCTCACAATGAGGAGGCTGGTGAAGCAGGTGTCTCCTGGGGCCTGAGGGCCTCCTGGACATCCTGGACGCTTTACTTGACATAAACAAAGGAGTTGGAAGTCTTGAAGGGCCCTGGGATCTGGAAAAAGACCCCCAGTGTTTATTTCTAGGTCACTGGTATAAACTGGTATAAACCTGTGGTACCTCGCCACAGTCACCAGTGGTGTGCCCCAGGGATCAGTGCTGGGCCCCATCCTGTTCAATATCTTTACTGATGATCTGGATGAGGGGATTGAGACAGTCATCAGCAAATTTGCAGATGACACCAAGTTGAGAGCAGAAGTTGGTCAGAGGGCAGAAGGGCTCTGCAGAGGGACCTTGACAGGCCGGACAGATGGGCAGAGTCCAACAGGATGGCATTCAACAAGTCCAAGTGCCAGGTGCTGCACTTTGGCCACAGCAACCCCATGCAGAGCTACAGGCTGGGGTTGGAGTGGCTGGAGAGCAGCCAGGAAGAAAGGCAGTTGGGGGTACTGGTTGACAGCTGCCTAAACATGAGCCAGCAGTGTGCCCAGGTGGCCAAGAAGGCCAATGGCATCCTGGCCTGCATCAGGAACAGTGTGGCCAGCAGGAGCAGGGAGGTCATTGTGCCCCTGTACACTGCACTGGTTAGGCGACACCTTGAGTCCTGTGTCCAGTTCTGGGCCCCTCAGTTTAGGAAGGACATTGAGACTCTTGAACGTGTCCAGAGAAGGGCAACGAGGCTGGGGAGAGGCCTTGAGCACAGCCCTGTGAGGAGAGGCTGAGGGAGCTGGGGTTGCTTAGCCTGGAGAAGAGGAGGCTCAGGGGAGACCTCATTGCTCTCTACAACTCCCTGAAGGGAGGTTGTAGCCAGGTGGGGGTTGGTCTCTTCTCCCAGGCAAGCAGCACCAGAACAAGAGGACACAGTCTCAAGCTGTGCCAGGGGAGGTTTAGGCTGGAGGTGAGGAGAAAGTTCTTCACTGAGAGAGTCATTCGCCATTGGGATGTGCTGCCCAGGGAGGTGGTGGAGTCACCGTCCCTGGAGGTGTTCAAGAGGGGACTGGATGTGGCACTTGGTGCCATGGTCTAGTCATGAGGTCTGTGGTGACAGGTTGGACTTGATGATCTTTGAGGTCTCTTCCAACCCTGCTGACACTGTCATACTGTGATACTGTGGGTGAAAGTAAGCCACCCTCTGACTTTTGTCTGAGAGCCTGTAAGTTCTAAAGGAAACTACAGGTCTCACCTGTGCTTTTGGTGGAGAAATATGTTCATCACAGACAAAAAAGGAAAAAAACAACCCACTGCCTGAACCAAGGGACCCAAACCACCTAACCAAGGGCCCAATCCACCTAACCAAGGGCCCCAAACCACCTAACCAAGGGCCCAATCCACCTAACCAAGGGCCCCAAACCACCTAACCAAGGGCCCAATCCACCTAACCAAGGGCCCCAAACCACCTAACCAAGGGCCCAATCCACCTAACCAAGGGCCCCAAGCCACCTGAACCAAGGAGCCCAAGCCACCTGAACCAAGGAGCCCAAGCCATCTGAACCAAGGGCCCCAAGCCACCTGAACCAAGGAGCCCAAGCCATCTGAACCAAGGAGCCCAAGCCACCTGAACCAAGGAGCCCAAGCCATCTGAACCAAGGAGCCCAAGCCACCTGAACCAAGGAGCCCAAGCCATCTGAACCAAGGGCCCCAAGCCACCTGAACCAAGGAGCCCAAGCCATCTGAACCAAGGGCCCCAAGCCACCTGAACCAAGGGCCCCAAGCCATCTGAACCAAGGAGCCCAAGCCACCTGAACCAAGGAGCCCAAGCCACCTGAACCAAGGAGCCCAAGCCACCTGAACCAAGGGCCCCAAGCCACCTGAACCAAGGGCCCCAAGCCACCTGAACCAAGGAGCCCAAGCCACCTGAACCAAGGGCCCCAAGCCACCTGAACCAAGGAGCCCAACCTGAACCCACCTGAACCAAGGGCCCCAAGCCACCTGAACCAAGGAGCCCAAGCCATCTGAACCAAGGGCCCCAAGCCACCTGAACCAAGGAGCCCAAGCCATCTGAACCAAGGAGCCCAAGCCACCTGAACCAAGGGCCCCAAGCCATCTGAACCAAGGGCCCCAAGCCACCTGAACCAAGGGCCCCAAGCCACCTGAACCAAGGAGCCCAAGCCACCTGAACCAAGGAGCCCAAGCCATCTGAACCAAGGGCCCCAAGCCACCTAACCAAGGAGCCCAAGCCACCTGAACCAAGGAGCCCAAGCCATCTGAACCAAGGGCCCCAAGCCACCTAACCAAGGGCCCCAAACCACCTAACCCAGGGCTCCAAGCCACCTGAACCAAGGAGCTCAAGCCATCTGAACCAAGGGCCCCAAGCCACCTGAACCAAGGGTCCCAAGCCATCTGAACCAAGGAGCCCAAGCCACCTGAACCAAGGAGCCCAAGCCACCTGAACCAAGGGCCCCAAGCCATCTGAACCAAGGAGCCCAAGCCACCTGAACCAAGGGCCCCAAGCCACCTGAACCAAGGGCCCCAAGCCATCTGAACCAAGGGCCCCAAGCCATCTGAACCAAGGGCCCCAAGCCACCTGAACCAAGGGCCCCAAGCCACCTGAACCAAGGAGCCCAAGCCATCTGAACCAAGGAGCCCAAGCCACCTGAACCAAGGAGCCCAAGCCATCTGAACCAAGGGCCCCAAGCCACCTGAACCAAGGGCCCCAAGCCACCTGAACCAAGGGCCCCAAGCCACCTGAACCAAGGAGCCCAAGCCATCTGAACCAAGGAGCCCAAGCCATCTGAACCAAGGAGCCCAAGCCACCTGAACCAAGAAGCCCAAGCCACCTGAACCAAGGGCCCCAAGCCACCTGAACCAAGGAGCCCAAGCCATCTGAACCAAGGGCCCCAAGCCACCTGAACCAAGGAGCCCAAGCCATCTGAACCAAGGAGCCCAAGCCACCTGAACCAAGGAGCCCAAGCCATCTGAACCAAGGGCCCCAAGCCATCTGAACCAAGGAGCCCAAGCCATCTGAACCAAGGGCCCCAAGCCACCTGAACCAAGGGCCCCAAGCCACCTGAACCAAGGGCCCCAAGCCACCTGAACCAAGGAGCCCAAGCCATCTGAACCAAGGAGCCCAAGCCACCTGAACCAAGGAGCCCAAGCCATCTGAACCAAGGGCCCCAAGCCACCTGAACCAAGGGCCCCAAGCCACCTGAACCAAGGGCCCCAAGCCACCTGAACCAAGGAGCCCAAGCCATCTGAACCAAGGAGCCCAAGCCACCTGAACCAAGGAGCCCAAGCCATCTGAACCAAGGAGCCCAAGCCACCTGAACCAAGGAGCCCAAGCCATCTGAACCAAGGGCCCCAAGCCATCTGAACCAAGGAGCCAAGCCATCTGAACCAAGGAGCCCAAGCCACCTGAACCAAGGGCCCCAAGCCATCTGAACATCTGAAATGGAGCCCAAGCCATCTGAACCAAGGAGCCCAAGCCACCTGAACCAAGGGCCCCAAGCCACCTGAACCAAGGAGCCCAAGCCATCTGAACCAAGGAGCCCAAGCCATCTGAACCAAGGAGCCCAAGCCACCTGAACCAAGGGCCCCAAGCCACCTGAACCAAGGAGCCCAAGCCATCTGAACCAAGGAGCCCAAGCCATCTGAACCAAGGAGCCCAAGCCACCTGAACCAAGGGCCCCAAGCCACCTGAACCAAGGAGCCCAAGCCATCTGAACCAAGGAGCCCAAGCCACCTGAACCAAGGGCCCCAAGCCACCTGAACCAAGGAGCCCAAGCCATCTGAACCAAGGAGCCCAAGCCATCTGAACCAAGGAGCCCAAGCCACCTGAACCAAGGGCCCCAAGCCACCTGAACCAAGGGCCCCAAGCCATCTGAACCAAGGAGCCCAAGCCATCTGAACCAAGGAGCCCAAGCCATCTGAACCAAGGGCCCCAAGCCACCTGAACCAAGGAGCCCAAGCCACCTGAACCAAGGAGCCCAAGCCATCTGAACCAAGGAGCCCAAGCCATCTGAACCAAGGGCCCCAAGCCACCTGAACCAAGGGCCCCAAGCCATCTGAACCAAGGAGCCCAAGCCACCTGAACCAAGGGCCCCAAGCCACCTGAACCAAGGGCCCCAAGCCACCTGAACCAAGGAGCCCAAGCCATCTGAACCAAGGAGCCCAAGCTATCTGAACCAAGGGCCCCAAGCCACCTGAACCAAGGAGCCCAAGCCACCTGAACCAAGGAGCCCAAGCCACCTGAACCAAGGGCCCAAGCCACCTGAACCAAGGGCCCCCCAAGCCACCTGAACCAAGGCCCCAAGCCACCTGAACCAAGGAGCCCACCTGAACCAAGGGCCCCAAGCCACCTGAACCAAGGAGCCCAAGCCATCTGAACCAAGGAGCCCAAGCTATCTGAACCAAGGGCCCCAAGCCACCTGAACCAAGGAGCCCAAGCCACCTGAACCAAGGAGCCCAAGCCACCTGAACCAAGGAGCCCAAGCCTTCTGAACCAAGGAGCCCAAGCCACCTGAACCAAGGAGCCCAAGCCACCTAACCAAGGGCCCCAAGCCACCTGAACCAAGGGCCCCAAGCCACCTGAACCAAGGAGCCCAAGCCACCTGAACCAAGGAGCCCAAGCCTTCTGAACCAAGGAGCCCAAGCCTTCTGAACCAAGGAGCCCAAGCCACCTGAACCAAGGAGCCCAAGCCTTCTGAACCAAGGAGCCCAAGCCACCTGAACCAAGGGCCCCAAGCCACCTGAACCAAGGGCCCCAAGCCACCTGAACCAAGGAGCCTAAGCCACCTGAACCAAGGGCCCCAAGCCACCTGAACCAAGGAGCCCAAGCCACCTGAACCAAGGGCCCCAAGCCACCTGAACCAAGGGCCCCAAGCCATCTGAACCAAGGGCCCCAAGCCACCTGAACCAAGGAGCCCAAGCCATCTGAACCAAGGAGCCCAAGCCACCTGAACCATGGAGCCCAAGCCATCTGAACCAAGGAGCCCAAGCCACCTGAACCAAGGGCCCCAAGCCACCTGAACCAAGGGCCCCAAGCCACCTGAACCAAGGGCCCCAAGCCACCTGAACCAAGGAGCCCAAGCCATCTGAACCAAGGGCCCCAAGCCACCTGAACCACGGAGCCCAAGCCTTCTGAACCAAGGAGCCCAAGCCACCTGAACCAAGGAGCCCAAGCCATCTGAACCAAGGGCCCCAAGCCACCTGAACCAAGAAGCCCAAGCCATCTGAACCAAGGAGCCCAAGCCACCTGAACCAAGGAGCCCAAGCCACCTGAACCAAGAAGCCCAAGCCACCTGAACCAAGGGCCCCAAGCCACCTGAACCAAGGGCCCCAAGCCATCTGAACCAAGGGCCCCAAGCCATCTGAACCAAGGAGCCCAAGCCACCTGAACCATGGAGCCCAAGCCATCTGAACCAAGGAGCCCAAGCCACCTGAACCAAGGGCCCCAAGCCACCTGAACCAAGGGCCCCAAGCCACCTGAACCAAGGGCCCCAAGCCACCTGAACCAAGGAGCCCAAGCCATCTGAACCAAGGGCCCCAAGCCACCTGAACCACGGAGCCCAAGCCTTCTGAACCAAGGAGCCCAAGCCACCTGAACCAAGGAGCCCAAGCCATCTGAACCAAGGGCCCCAAGCCACCTGAACCAAGAAGCCCAAGCCATCTGAACCAAGGAGCCCAAGCCACCTGAACCAAGGAGCCCAAGCCACCTGAACCAAGAAGCCCAAGCCACCTGAACCAAGGGCCCCAAGCCACCTGAACCAAGGGCCCCAAGCCATCTGAACCAAGGAGCCCAAGCCTTCTGAACCAAGGAGCCCAAGCCACCTGAACCAAGGGCCCCAAGCCATCTGAACCAAGGGCCCCAAGCCACCTGAACCAAGGGCCCCAAGCCATCTGAACCAAGGAGCCCAAGCCATCTGAACCAAGGAGCCCAAGCCATCTGAACCAAGGAGCCCAAGCCACCTGAACCAAGAAGCCCAAGCCACCTGAACCAAGGGCCCCAAGCCACCTGAACCAAGGGCCCCAAGCCATCTGAACCAAGGGCCCCAAGCCATCTGAACCAAGGGCCCCAAGCCATCTGAACCAAGGGCCCCAAGCCACCTGAACCAAGGGCCCCAAGCCACCTGAACCAAGGGCCCCAAGCCATCTGAACCAAGGGCCCCAAGCCACCTGAACCATGGAGCCCAAGCCTTCTGAACCAAGGAGCCCAAGCCACCATTTGGCAAAACTTAAATGTGGATGGAGGCTGGAACTATATAATCTCTTGTGCACAACACACCTTCCCCACACATACATCAGTGGGGGACACATCTAGAAACGTCTTTATGGCACCTGCTCTGTAAACTGGATTGCAGCCACTGCTCTGAGGGCTGGTGCTGGACACGTGCAGAGTGCAGGATTCCTTAGCTGCCTAGGACGAAACAATCACATTCCATGGGTGCCAAGACCAACAGCCTCACCTTGGCACCCTTGGATTGGCACATGCTGCAGAAGCCACCTCCTCGACATGCTGGCATCTCTCACTGGGAAAAGATTTCAGCTTATAGAGGTGGTTGGATTTTACTGGTTAGGTCATTGATAACAATGAGTATAAGAAACAGCCTCTCTGAGCAAGAGTTATCTTTGGTTAGGGATATTTGGTTAGGGATCTGTGGTTAGGGACTTTTGGTTAGGGACCTTTGTTTAGGGCTGCAAGGGAATTCTGCTTCTGTTAGCTACTTCAGGCTAGGGCTTTGGTGCAGGGATGCTGCTAGGGATATGCTCAGGACTTCTGTTGGCTGCTTTGTCTGTCAAGGGCTTCAGGGACTTCTGCATGAAGTGGGCCTCTAAGACTCTGTAATGCTGGGGATTCTACAATGCTACAATAAAGGGCTTTGGGGAGGACTTCTGAGAGTCTCTGCTCTCTGCATTTTGGCAGCCTGGTTGCTATACTGCAATGAGGTTCATGCCTTCATTCATAGAATCACAGAATCAGTAAGGCTGGAAAAGACCTCAGAGATCAAGTCCAACCTAGCACCCAGTGCCTCCTGGCAACTAAACCATGGCTCCAAGTCCCACATCCAATCCCTTTTTGAACACCTCCAGGGATGGTGACTCCACCACCTCCCGGGCAGCACATCCCAATGGCGAATCACTCTCTCAGTGAAGAATTTTCTCCTCACCTCCAGCCTAAACCTCCCCTGGCACAGCTTGAGACTGTGTCCTCTTGTTCTGGTGCTGCTTGCCTGGGAGAAGAGACCAACCCCCACCTGGCTACAACCTCCCTTCAGGTAGTTATAGAGAGCAGTAAGGTCTCCCCTGAGCCTCCTCTTCTCCAGGCTAAGCAACCCCAGCTCCCTCAGCCTCTCCTCACAGGGCTGTGCTCCAGACCCCTCCCCAGCCTCAGTGCCCTTCTCTGGACACATTCAGGTGTCTCAATGTCCTTCTTAAATTTGTCACCCAATGGCTGCTGAGTCAGGGAGAAGGACAACACAGTGAGAGTTCCCATTTCCAGCTCTTGCTACCTAGATCATTCCACCAGAACTGGGTGGTCCCATGAGGCCCTCCATGCCCACCTGCATGGTGGTACCTGATGCCTCTCTATTCCGTTTGCTCTGAAGTGGCTGGTAGCATACGAGCACTCCGCCTCGTGGAAGGCTCGAAGAGCAATGCCATGGTCCCAAAGACTGGGAAATAGAGCATGGCAAAGACAAGATGGAAGTATTTACTATGGCAGAATCCCTTAGAGGTGGCAAAGATTGTATTTGAAGGCAAAATGCTAAGAAGGCCTGAGGAAATGATACTGACAAACCACCCTGAAACCGGAGGATTCAAGTAGCCAACCCTGATGTCATTTTTGGTCTGGATTGCTCTTGGCTGCCTTTGAAGGGAGAGTGAATAGTGCTTCAGAACAGTAGTGCCTAAGGCCTTCTTGATATAAATGCTTGGAATGGAAGCAGAATAACAGAAAGCTCTCTGATGAATTCTGCTGTCCACCTAGAAAAATACGAGAAACATTCTTGACTGTCCTACAGGTTTGTTGCAGCACAGGAACACCCTTTGAAGAGCTGGACCATCCTCCTCATGAACACTTAATGACACAGAATCACAGCATCACAGAATGCTAGGGGCTGGAAAGGACCTCAAAAGCTCATCCAGTCCAACCCCCTGCCAGAGCAGGAGCACCTAGAGCAGGTCACACAGGAGCACATCCAGGTGGGTTTTGAATATCTCCAGAGAGGGAGACTCCACAACCCCCTGGGCAGCCTGCTCCAGCCTAGAAAATGATTACATGGCAATCATTTATCAATTTCTGCCCTGTAGTCAGAAACCAGACCTGTTCTCAGCAAGGAGAACCTAAAATCAGCAACAATCTTACTGGAATCACTGAAAAGTGGATGTGATGGGTTGCTATATCTGAATGGAATATTGATCAGGAAATACATGAAACCCTCTCAGGGATGGAGCAAAAGGACGGGCTCTGCTGTTTGAGACAGTGTAGCTTCTACAGCTGGGCTGACCACAGGGAAGTGATTCAAAGAAAGAAAACTCATTGTAGGAATGGAAATGGCACACCTTTCATTGGGAGAGCTGCCTACTGCTGTAGGGAGATGAGACAGTGGCAAGCAATGGGTGAAGAAGCATTCTGAATACAGGCTGGGTTTGGGATACCTTCCCTGGCTCTGTGTGCCCTGAGGGAAATGGCTGTGGTCTGCTCTGACACAGTTGCTGCACGGGTGGTAAAACTGGTTGAAACAGTTGTAGAAAATGCATCTCTCTGAGACTCCTACCCCTGTCCTAGCTAATAAGGGGATAGATGAAACGTTTCCTGAGAGAAAAAGTGACAGGACCAGGGGCAGTGGCTTCACACTAGAGCAGAGCAGATTTAGATTGGATGTGAGGAGGAACAAGTTCTGCACCATGAGGGTGGTGGAACACTGGAACAGGTTGCCCAGGGTTGAGGCCCCTTCCCTGGAGATATTCAAGGTGAGTCTGGACAGGGCTCTGGGCAACCTGATCTAGTTGAGGATGGGGTTGAAGTGGATGACCAGTGAGGTCCCTTCCAGCTCAGCCCATTCTGTGATTCTATGATTCCAAATGTGGTCCATCAGTAAAACAGCCCAGCAGCTGGAAAGATACGAAATTCCTGGAGGAATATCCATCCCCATATTAGCAAGTAAATTGACAGATGGGACAGCTTCATACGAACAGGAATTTTAAGTTGCTGTCTTTGAGTTGAAAAGATAAACCCCAGGCAGGTTTGGTAGAGCAGCTGCTCCTTCATGGGCTGTTGCTTGTGAGGATTTCCTCTTCAAGAAGCCCAGGAGAATGGCAGCTGTGAGCAGAGCAGGCAGCACAGCACAGCACCTCTCATGCCCTGGAGTCGTTTTCTCTGCAAAGAGTGGGAAGCAGCAGCAGCTTGGTGCATGCAGGAACTGGCAAAAAGCTCACCAGACTGGCTGGAGAATTTGTCAAGTTAGAGAAACAAAGCAGCAAAGGACCTTGGCTCAGCACCACTACTTTCAGCTTGCATGTTTCTGCAGGAACCGGCCTTGAATCAGTTGATGAGCACCAGCCAAGACAAACACTCCAGCTCATCAGGGCCTTTTACTCCAGAGCAGCACATTAATACTCTGTAAGGAGATGCAGGGCATGTAGTGGATGCTTTCTTTATCAGCAGCCCTAATCATCCCAAATCTCTCTTGATCACTGCCAGCACAGCCTCCTGTCAAGAGCACATCAGACGCAGATCATAGAATCATAGAATCATAGATGAGATGTCTCAAACAGTACTCAGATTGATCCTCCAAAAATCCTGGGATAACTGATCCTCTCCTCCAGTGAATGTGCCACACAGCAACATGGGAGCTGCTGGAGGCTGGCTGTGGCCCTGCCACTCCTCTCTGTAGCCTCCCTGGAGATTGAACAAACCAAAACACTGCTCCCAGAAGATGGTGAATAAAAGGGACAGGTACCAAAGGGACTTGCTGCTGAAAGTAACCAATGTCAGTATTTACAGCATGCTTAGTTAAGAAAGCCTTTTCCTTCTACCCTCTTCACATACATTCTGTAAGGATTAGGGGATGAGCCCTGACTCAGACTTGCCTTCTCATTCCTGTATCTGGCCTCTCAATCACCTGATCCTTGCTCTTAAAGAATCATGGAATCACAGAAGCATTCAGGTTGGAAAAGAGCCTCAGGATCACCAAATCCAACCGAGAGCCCTACTCTACAAGGGTCACCCCTAAACCATAGCCCCAGGCACCACATCCAAACCAACTTTAAATACATCCAGGCTTGGGGACTCCACCACCTCCCTGGGCAGCACATTCCAAGGCCTAACCACTCTTGATGGGAAATTTTTTCCCCTACTGGCCAGTCTGACCCTGCCCTGCTGCAGCTTGAGGCTGTTCCCTCTGGTTCTGTCACTAATTACCTGGGAGAAGAGACCAGCACCAACCTCTCCACAACCTCCTTTCAGGGAGCTGTAGAGAGCCAGGAGGTCTCCCCTCAGCCTCCTCTCTTTCACACTAACCATCCCCAGCTCCTTCAGTCACTCTCCATCAGATTTCTTCTCCAGGCCCTTCCCAGCTTCCTTGCCCTCCTCTGCCCTGGCTCCAGCACCTCCACATCTCTCTTGGATTGAGGTGCCCAGAACTGGACACAACCCTCGAGGTGTGGCCTCACCAAGAGAACTAGTTGCAGGGCTGGAGCACCCAAGCTGATTCTTCACAGTCAGGCACAAAAATGATCCTGCCTAATGTCTGTGCAACTGTCTGTGTTTGCTTCTTTCACCTTTACTATCAAGAGTAGCAACTAAGGACATGTTGCCTCCCAGAATGGAAGCAAAGCAGCAAAACCTGGATACAGCAAAAAAATCCCTTCAGTCAGACAGAAACTGCCACTTTTCCTGTTGCTATGCATATAAAACACAGCTGTCACTGTAGTGCATTCCGTTATTCCACACCACTGTCTGCAGCAGGAACTCTCTGGAGACATTCAAGGCCTGCCTGGATGTGTTCCTGTGTGATCTGCTCTAGGTCATCCTGCTCTGGCAGGGGGGTTGGACTGGATGAGCTTTGGAGGTCCCTTCCAGCCCCTAACATTCTGTGGTTCTGTGACATTAGACTTCCCCCAAAGCTTCTCCACATGGGCACATCCCTGTGATGCCTTCTGGAGGAAGATAGGGTGATCACAGCAGCTCTTATCACTTTAGAGGTCTGTCCCAGTTCTCTCTGGTAAAGGTATAAACGAACAGCAGCTTGTTCCACCTTCCACAGATGGAGAATCCCAGGACCCTCTGGGTCTGCTGCAGACCAGTTACTCCAAGGTGCCTTTAAGGAAACAGCTGTGGAAGGGAGAGCTCTGTGGTGACTGCTTCAGTTACAAGTCAGTTACTGTATTGCTTGCTGCAGTTGGAGGTTAGCTGCAGCATCCACTGTTGGATTAAGCACCATGAAGCTGGATGATTAGTGACAGAACAATGGGGAATGGCCTCAAGCTGGGACTGGGTAGGTTTAGACTGGACATTAGGAAGAGTTTTTTCCCATCAAGAGTGGTCAGGCCTTGGAATGTGCTGCCCAGGGAGGTGGTGGAGTCCCCAAGCCTGGATGTGTTTCAAGGTCATTCAGATGTGGTGCCTGGGGCTTTGGTGTAGGGGTGACCCTTGTAGAGTAGGGTTCTGGGTTAGACTTGGTGATCCTGAGGCTCTTTTCCAACCTGAATGTTTCTGTGATTTGTTGGCAGGGAGAAGAGTGCATAAATCAGAGTGAGTTTTGCCAGCTTCACTTTGGTGCCCAGTTTTGCCAGATTCTGCTGGGGCTTGTCACTAAGGCGAGGACACAACACCTGCAGCTAACCAATCTTCCTGCAGCCTTCTTGTCACTCAGAGTTCCTACTCTTCAGACAGGAAACAGTGATGTCTGGGCACAAATTCAGAGCCAGACAAAAGAGCTTGTGTTTTGTTGCTCAGGAAATGGCAGACAAATCTGCCTTCAGCAGAGATCTGATGAGCATTTGATCTCACCGCTTCACACCTGGGAAACACTAACATCACTCAGCATCCAATTTCTTTGTCTGGGCAACTTGGTGAGAGGGGAGAGGATGATGGCTGTGCCCCAGTGATGTTCACCCAGGGGACAAGGAAATCCTTGTGGACTCTTGAAGATGGTTTTCCTGCAGATGTAGTTTGGTTTTATACCTTGAGTGGGATGACACAAGGTCTGGCTAAGTAGAAGGCTGAGGTAACACCTTTCTCTGTGCTGGGAGAATCACATCAGAATGTATTGGAGGCAAGTTTAGCTTCCATCCCAATATGCAAGCTAAAGAGAAGTCGATTGTGTCTCCCAGTGCTGGCCCACATCAGTTCAAGTGGCCATCTGGGGAGGTTTCCTTCTTTGGAGGGCAGGTTGAGCCAATATGGCACAAGGAATGAAGACTGACGGTTAAATCCTTGTACTGAACAGACACAAGGAATGGTGATGGCTCCAAACCTGAGTCACCCAACTAGTTCTCAACACAATCCAGTGTGAATAGCACAGAATCACACAGAATCACAGAGTCAACCAGGTTGGAAGAGACCTCCAAGATCATCAAGTCCAACTGATCACCCAACCCTAACTAATCAACCAGACCATGGCACTGCGTGCCTCATCCAGGCTTTGCTTAAACACCTCCAGGGATGCTGACCCCAAGGATTGAGACCTCAGGTGACTCCTGTGCTGGGGTATGTGTGGGGTGCATGGGCAGGACCCCTGAGTGCCTGCTTGGGTGGTGTTGGATGTCAGGGGGTGTCAGGGGGTGTCAGGGGACTGTCCTGACCCAGACAAGATTTGGGTGCTTGAGCTTCCAGGGTCAGATGCTGCCACCATGCTAGGTAGGCGCCAGGCAGAGCCACACAGCTGCTGAACTAACTCCTCACACCTCCTGCAGCCTTGGCCCTCCATCTGTCCATCCGTTGGTCCATCTGCACTCACTTGGTGCCCCTGGAGAGTCCCCAGGGCTTCACCAAGGCTGCAGGGCTGATCTAGAGCCCCAGCATGGCCCAACAGAAGCCCCAGGCTGAGACCATGGAGCAGAATACCCTGGAGAACAAGTTGGAGGAACTGAAGTGCAGCCCTGAGGAAGAGAAAGAGGAGGAGAAGGATGATGAAGTGGAGGAAGACAAGGAAGAGGAGGATGATGAGAATGAGGAGGAGGAGAAGGATGAGGCAGATGAGAACAAGAGAAATGAGGAACTTTGAAAGGTTTAAAACTGCCCTAAAAATCATCAACATCTCCTTCATGCAACCCCTGAGCTTCTGTGACTCCGGGAAAACAATGAACCCCCATTCAACATGGACTGAACTGTTGCAGCTGGGGGCAAGTCTTCTTGCTCCAGTACTTGGTTTCACAACTTCATTCTTCTTCTTCTTCCCTGTAGATCCTGTGGCTCCATTTGAAAAATAAGTCTTTGTTTTCCTGAAGGTATTCAAAAGAGCAGCTTGATAGTAGGCACTGCTTCTGGCACGCAGGCCAGACTCGGATTGGAGACAGATTTGCTCTCTTTGCTAGCTGCTCTTTCAGGATGGGCAGGACCCAACCTGAGATTGTTTTCTGTCTCTTACTTGGGAAGGCTTCTACTATTCTGATCACAGGGAAAACTTCTCTCTATATTCTATATTCTCACTTTTACTACAGTGCAGTAGCTGGGTATTTAGCTTGGAAACTCTGGAATCATGGAAGCTTGGGCTGAGAGGGACCTCATGGGATGGTCCAGTCCATTCCCCTGTCTCAAGGCAGATCATACACTCCTAAACTGTTTCTGATGAAAGGCTCCTCTGACTTAATCTTAAAGCCTCTAGTTCTGGAGACCCCACACTCTCTTTGGGCACTCTGCTCTGGTGTTTTTCACTAGCTGGTGGAGAGATGTTTACTCTTGGTTGATGCTATTTAATATTTGGCTCTGCAGTAACACATGAAAAGGAGATTTGACACAGGCAAGTAAGAGCCATAAAGCAGAAAGCACTTCCAGGATCATCAAAATCAGTTCCTTACTGCTGGAGGCCACCATGCCAGATAAGGCCTACCTTGGGCATGTGCAGGGCTCAGTATTTGACCTTTTTCCTAAACACTCAAAACAAATCCTGCTGAGAACCAAAAGTTCTCCAAGTTATGGATCTCCTGTAAAGTAGAACCAATCAGAGGAACATTACAGAGCCTGTGAGATACATTTCTGGGCACCCAGTGTGCAGGTGGCATCTTTACACGGTGACAGAAGAGCTGCCTGCTAGTAGACATGGTGAGACACCTCAGCACTGAGAGGCAGAGACCTCCTGAAGCAGATGATGATAAATTTCCCAAGACAGTAAATGAGACCCCACTAAAAATAAGAAATCAATTCTTCACCAGGACTGCACAAGATCCTCCTAACTTCCAAGAGAACTACATCCCAGACAGGACAGTGATACTTGCTTCAGGAAAATAGATGAAGAAACTGTGACTTATCTGAGAAGAAATACTAGAAAATGTAGGAGAAGGAGAGAGAGGCTGAGTCAAACCAGAGGTGACAAGAGCAAATGGGACTGAATTGAGTGGCTGAGGAATGTCGTAGGTAGGCACTGGGAGGAGATCTTAAGTTCATCCCCTGAATGTTTAACGTGAAGGACAATCATGACAAGCATGAGACAGGATTGTTCTCACCTTTACCAATGTCATGGATGCTTCAGACATTATTTGACAACTCCAGTGTGTCAAGGGTCTCCTTCAAGGTCCAGCCTCATGTGCCAAGGTACCACTGAATACGTGAGAGGCCATGAGGTCCCCGTGCTTGGCTATCTGGATTCCCTTCCTCACGAATTGAAGCCACAAAGAAGAAAGACTTGGGTAATGTCAAACTTAGGGAGGGCAGAGAAGTTGGAAGAGCCTGTAGGTTATTAGCACAGCTCACACTGCAGCAGCTATAGCACTTACCCTAGCAGGGTGACAAAGCCCAGTAGGCAGGACAGTACGTGCAGCTAGGACCAGCTGGGGGTGCTGAATGTGATCAATGAAGCCTTAAAGTCCAACCTAAAGCAATTCAAACTACCATTGAGATGGAAACCTCCCAGGAGAAAATAAATAGATAAATAAAGGAATAAAGGACTAAAATAAATAAATAAATGCTTCCCGTAGCTCCTCACTCAAACTGAGTCATGCTTGATTAACTTCACTTGGGCCAGGAGGCTAATCACAGGATGCTATTTATAACTGATATAAGACAAGGCAGAGAGAGCAGCAGGATAACCTCCAGAACGGCAAAGGTTCCAGTCTGAACACGGCATCACTATTTCACCTGATGAAAACAGAGAACTGGGAACCTTCTCTATTAGTAGGTAGGGGTTTGGTTTGGGGTTTTGTTTGTTTGGTTTTTTTGTGTGGTTTGTTTGGTTATTTTTGGTTTGGTTTGGTTGGTTTTTTGTGGTGTGGTTTTTTTGTTGTTATTGGTTTTGGTTTTGCTTTGCTTTGCTTTGTTTTGGTTTTGTTTTTGGTTTGGTTTGGGTTTTTTGGGTTTCTTTTGGTTTGTCTACTCTCCAATGAAAAAGTTATTAAACATCTTGAGACTCCAATCCAGAGAGCAACTGCCCAGCTCAGTTTTTGGTGGGGTAATAGATCAGAAAGTTTCACCTCCTCCTTCTCCTCACAGCTGCCCCACACACATGCACACACACACAGCAGCCAGGAAACTCTACATCTGCAGCACCTACCTTGGGTTTGAAGGCAATCAATTTCAGGACCATTTCAACAGTGAAGAGGCCAGTGAAGAGCATGTTGAGGATATTCATGGCTTCCTTGAACATGCAGCTCTGACCATAGTGCTGAAAAATAGCATCCCAGCAGCAGCATGAGGAATGGACACAGCAGCCAGTTAGAAATCCACAGAGCCTTCCTGCTCCCCCTTCTGTCCAGGTTCTCCACAGAAAGCCCCCAGCACACTCCAGTTGTTTCAATTCAGAGTTCACAGAGTCATATCATAGAACCATAGAAGGGCTTAGGCTGGAAAAGACCTCAGAGATCATCTAATCCCTGCCCATGACAGGGACACCTCTCAACTAGCCCAGGTGACTCAAGGCCCCATCCAGCCTGACCTTGAACATCTCCAGGGAGGGGCAACCACAACCTCAACTAGCCCTGGTGGCTCAAGGCCCCATCCAGCCTGGCCTTCAACATCTCCAGGGAGGAGGTATCCACAACCTCTCTGGACAATCCATTCCAGTCTTGCCACCCTTGTAGTGAAGAATGTCTTCCTAAGATCCAATCTAAACCTACTCTTTGATTTCAATCCATTTCCCCTTGTCCTATGGGTGGACCCTCTTGTAAAAAGTCCCTCTGCAGCCTTCCTGTAGGATCCTTTCAGGCATTGGAAGGCAGTTGTAAGGTCCCCCTGGAGTCTTCTTTTCTCCAGGCTGAACAATCCCAGTTCCCTCAACTTGTCCTCACAACAGAGGTGTTCCAGCCCCATCTCCCATCTTCTGTTAACCATTTCCATACCTTTAGACATTTTTGCCACCTGGCTCCAGATCTCCTTTAATTTTTACAACATCTTTTGGACTGGGGCTGCCTCCACTGCATTTCTAACTCCAGCTCAGGGCTCACTATGAAATTACATCATGGTCTAAGACATCTCGACTGGTGCTCGTGATCTCGCGCTTCCCTAACTCAGGGGTTGCTCTTTTGCTGTTGTTTGATGGCTGCTGCACAGTGGACAGGGGTCTCCCTGAGCTGCTCAGAATGACACCAAGCCACTCCCCAAGTAATTACATTTAACTCAGGATTCTGCAAAGCACATGAGCAGCTCAAATCAGAACTTTCCAATATGCATTATCTTGCATTTGTCAGCTCAGAATTCAATTTGCAATCATGCTGCTCCTTCACTTAACTTTATTAAGACCTTATGAAGTTGCTCTCTGTCTTCCATTGATTAATTCAAGTAGTATCTTCTGCAAATGTTGCCACCTCATTCTCCATATCCTTATTTCCAGATCATTGTACTTAAGACTGATTGCATTGCCTTATTCTAAGGTCATCTTCCAGTTCATGCTGCAAGATCAGTTCATGTTGATGATCAGAGGGCTGGAGCACCTCTCCTGTGAGGACAGGGTGAGAGAATTGGTGTTGTGCAGTCTGGAGAGGAGAAAGCTCCAAGGAGACCTTCTTGTGGCCTTCCAGTATCTGAAGGAGTTGACAAGAAAGATGGGGAGGGACTTTTTAGGGTGTCAGGGAGTGATGGGACTGGGGGGAATAGATCCAATCTAGAGGAGGGGAGAGTTAGATTAGATATTGGGAAGAAGTTCTTCACCATAAGGGTGGTGAAACACTGGAGGCTGTGAGAGACTGGCACAGGTTGCCCAGGGAGGTGGTGGAAGCCTCATCCCTGGAGGTTTTTAAGGCCAGGATGGATGTGGCTGTGAGCAACTTGATGTAGTGTGAGGTGTCCCTGGCCATGGCAGGGGGCTTGGAACTGGCTGATCCTTGAGGTCCCTTCCAACCCTGACAATTCCATGATTCTATGATGCCATTTGTAGTTGCTTAACTTTGATAAGCTTAAACCAGCTAGGATAACTTTTCATTGGCTCAGTGTCATTCATTAAAAGGAGTTTTAGTGGAAACAACTCAGCTGCAGCTGCAAGACAGGTCAGGGAAAAAAACCAAACACGTTGTTGAGGCATTTTCAAAATGTCTTGTAACATTTTCCTTGAAAGACTCTCCAGGAACTGCAGGACTCAGCTTAAGAACTTGGAATTCTACTGGAATGTGGATTTTGTCCATGATGATGTTCTGCCTAAGCCTGGCCACAGCACAAGCCTTTGCAAAATGCTGCTTTCCTCTAGATGTACTCAGACTTCCTATGATCTTCAGAGGTGCTGATCTGCCTCTAGGCTCACAAATGTCTCATAGCTTCTAGCTCTACCTGCCCTGGGTATGTACTACTGGCACAGCAACTGAGCATGCTTCAAAGCTTCACAGAGACCATGCTAGAGCCTCTCTCTTGCTTCATGACAGCAGGGCAGTAGATACTTTAGCTGAGAGTAGAGCACTTGTGCTCATGCTGCTTCACTCCTTTGTTGGTACTTTAGGCAAGTCAGCAGAGGAAGCCTTCTCAATGGGGACAGGAAGGGCTGAACCAGCTGAATGAAAAGTAGGGACCTCAATAAATCTGGTGAGATTGGAATGGAGACAGTGAGAGGAGATAAGGTCAAAAATGACCATGGCCATAGACATAGGCTGTTAGTGAGTGGTAGGAACCTGAGGCTGGTTTTGAGGGAGGCTGGGGTGGAACAGACTGAGACCGATGCAGTGGAAAACACAGTGGTGGGATGCTGAAGGCAAAAGGGAAGCTGGTGTAGGAGTGCACAGGGAGTTGGACTTGCAGTAAAGGGCAAAGTAGAGAAGGGTGAGGAAGAAGAATGGGTTTAGGGAGAGGAGTGACAGACAGGCTTGCTCTTAAGCAGGCAGAGTGGAGAAGAGGATGGGACTCAAGTGGCCAAGAAAACTAGGATGGAGTTTGGGACTGACTGAAAAAGAAAGGGGGTGAGGGAGGCCTTGTCCAGAGACAGGCTGGAAGGACCAAGCCAGGAACACACAGACCTAGGGACATGTACAGAACATTTTGTGTCCATGAAGGATCATTTCCTGTCTGAAAGGAAATGGACTCAAAAGGACTTCTTTTAAAACTTGGTTACTTAGTAAAGGCTTTGACTCCTTCCCCTTAGTGCTTTTCCACCAGCACATGGTAATCTACCACCTCTATCTTTTCTTTCTGTCATGGATGCAGCTGCAAATGTTTCTTTGGTGGATTCACATTAGGTGTTTGGAAAAATCTCTGCACAGCAAAGAAAATAAATGCACAGGCAGTGAGGCAATTAGTAATGAAGCAAGTTTTACAGAACACAGAATACAGAATTAACCAGATTGGAAAAGACCTTTATGATCATCAAGTCCAACCGATCACCCAGCACCATCTAATCAACTAAGCCATGGCACCAAGTGCTCCATCCAGGCTCTTCTTAAACACCTCCAGTGATGGTGACTCCACCACCTCCCTGGGCAGCACATTCCAATGGCCAATCTCTCTTGCTGGGAAGAATTCCTTCCTAACATCCAGACCAAACCTCCCCTGGCACAGCTTCAGACTGCATCCTCTTGTTCTGGTGCTGCTTGCCTGGGAGAAGAGACCAACCCCCACCTGCTTACAACCTCCCTTCAGGTAGCTGTAGAGAGCAAGAAGGTCTCCCCTGAGCCTCCTCTTCTCCAGGCTAAGCAACCCCAGCTCCCTCAGCCTCTCCTCACAGGGCTGTGCTCCAGACCCCTCCCCAGCCTCGTTGCCCTTCTCTGGACACCTTCCAGCAGCTCAACATCTTTCCTAACCTGAGAGGCCCAGAACTGGACACAGGACTCAAGGTGTGGCCTAACCAGTGCTGAGCACAGGGCAGAATGACTTCCCTGCTCCTGCTGGCCACACTGTTCCTGGTGCAGGCCAGGATGCCATTGGCCTTCTTGTCCACCTGGGCACACTGCTGGCTCATGTTCAGCCTACTCTTAACCAGTACCCCCAGGTCCCTTTTTGCCTTGCTGCTTTCAAGCCACTCTGGTGGCTTGACCCTGCCTTGCACTGATGAGATAGACATTATAGCTTCCAAAGGTTCTTTCTAGACAGCTCTCTAGTTCTTAGCAGAGAACAAATGAGATGCTAGGGCCTCCACTCTATCCCTGTGTTCCTTGATTGTCTTGTTTGTCAAAATATTTGTCCTCTATGTTTGAACACAGAGGAATCTCCCAGTCCTTAAGATTCAATGGCATCCTGGCCTTTCAGTCTGGATGGGGCACTTGGTGCCATGGTTTAGTCGATTAGATGATGTTGGATGATAGGCTGGACTTGACAATCATAAAGCTCTTTTCCAACCTGGTTAGTTCTCCTTTCCCCTTTCCCCTTTCCCCTTTCCCCTTTCCCCTTTCCCCTTTCCCCTTTCCCCTTTCCCCTTTCCCCTTTCCCCTTTCCCCTTTCCCCTTTCCCCTTTCCCCTTTCCCCTTTCCCCTTTCCCCTTTCCCCTTTCCCCTTTCCCCTTTCCTTTCCTTTCCTTTCCTTTCCTTTCCTTTCCTTTCCTTTCCTTTCCTTTCCTTTCCTTTCCTTTCCTTTCCTTTCCTTTCCTTTCCTTTCCTTTCCTTTCCTTTCCTTTCCTTTCCTTTCCTTTCCTTTCCTTTCCTTTCCTTTCCTTTCCTTTCCTTTCCTTTCCTTTCCTTTCCTTTCCTTTCCTTTCCTTTCCTTTCCTTTCCTTTCCTTTCCTTTCCTTTTCTCTTTTCTACTGTGTTCAGTTTTGAGCCCCTCATTACAAGAAGGACATTGAGGTACTGGAGCATGTCCAGAGGAGGTCAGTGAAGCTGGTGAAGGGCCTGGAGAAGACGTCTTGTGAGGGAACTAGGACTGTTTAGTCTGGAAAAGAAAATACTGAGGGCAGAGCTCACTGCTCTCTACAATTACCTGCAAGGAGGTTGCAGTGAGGGGAGTGTTGGTCTCTTCTCCCTAGTATCAATTAACAGAAGAAGAGGAACTGGCCTCAAATTGTGCCATGGGAGGTTTAGATTGGATATTAGGAAACATTTCTTTACTGAAAGGGTGGTCAGACACTGGAATAGGCTGCCTAGGGAGGTGGTGACCATCCCTAGAGGTGTTAAAAGAACCGAGAGACATGGCACTTCTGGCCACGGGGGGGTTCAGTGGGCGGTTGGACTCGATGCTCTTAGAGGTCTTTGCCAACTGAAGCAATTCTCTGCCTCATCACCTGTGAGGTTTTTCTGCTTGCTTACTTACTTGCATGGCCAGGCAGATGGTGTTCAGCAGGATCAGCACGAACATCAGGTATTCAAAGTAGGTGGAGTTGACCACATACCAGACCTTGTACTGGTACTGGTTTTTAGGGATGTATCTCCGCAGGGGCCGGGCTTTCAGGGCATACTCTACACACTGGCGCTGCGAAAGAGGCAGTGGAGATGTAAGAATCAACCCCAAACCACTGGACTGCTCTGTCAGCTACCTCCAAATACAATCAAAATGCTTTGCCAGTTTTCTACTGAAATGAAAATGCTTGGAAGGAAGAGCTTGTGCTGGGCTGTAACCTGCATGTGCACCCCCCACCCCTTGAAGAGCTCCACGGGCGTGTCTTTGGCCAGGCAAGGCTGCCACGCCCACCTAATCTCAGTGAGCCGAAAGCCACAGCACAAATGTTTAAGCAAACCTTATCCCCTGAGCAAATCTTACAGAAAGATTTCTTGTTTGGGCTTTTTGGACCTGCCTCCTGGAAGGTGCCAGGGAAGCCAGTTTGCTGCTTTATTCTGCTGGCAATCTTTCCATGTCCCTCTCTGTGTGGATTTCTCTCTGGAATGTTTATCCTCCATGTATTCTCCTTTTCACCTCCAGTGGCAAGGGGGAGTGGTAACTTACCTGGTTTTTGTCCAGCTCACAGTTCTTGTACTCTTGTTCTCCTTGTTCCTGAAATGTGACGATGACGAAACCAACGAAGATGTTCATCATGAAGAAAGCAATGATGATGATGTAGATAATAAAGAAGATGGAGATCTCAACCCTGTGATTATAGATGGGTCCTACATCCTCCATGTGGGAATCAATGGACCTATACAGCAACCTGAAAGCAAACAGGAGCTCAATGCAGAGAAAGTCTGCAACTGCCCTGAGGCCTGACAGGTGATGATATCAAGTTTAATGTTCTGATTTTCTTCCCGGTGTGCAGACTTGCACTTCTCTGAGCATAAACTCTGGCAAATGAGGAGACCTGGCTCTTAACTGATTTGGCACACTTGAATCTGTTCAGGGGTGAAAAGCTTTCACAGGTGAACAACTCACATTTGTTTCAAAAGCATGCCCTTCAGCTAAGAGAACCCAGGAGAGTCTGTGTTGCTGGGACCTGAGTTTGGTGAGAGAAGGGATTCTCAGCACTTTTAACACTTGTTAACTGCTGCTGGCATCACCCAGTGAAACAGGTCAGGGTCAGCCCCTCCCTACCCTGCATGCACATGTCACTCTGTCGGGAGCTGTGGGGGTCCTCAGCCCCCGTGGCACAGGCAGCACAGCCTGCTCAGACATCCCACGTGTGCCCACACTGCTGGGTTTCATGCTGCCCTGCTGGCTCCGTCAGGAAACTCGCAACACCCAGCGATGCTGCTGAGTGCCTGGCAGGCAGTTCTCAGCCGTTCGTACCACGAGGCTTGTATCAACCACTGCTGGCACTGTACTGCCGGCACTCGCTCTGGAAGAGCCAGAGACACTGTTTTCACACACAGGGACAGCAGCACCTGCAGCTCCTGAGGAACTTCGAAAGAGCACAGTGCTGCACTGACTTCTGCTGCTATTGCTACACTGAAGGCTTGAGGCTTATTGGAACACTTGGAATGGGCAAAAGGCTTTGCACTGGAATCGTCTCTTTTGAAATGAATGAGGACATTGTTAGTGTTGCACCGGTCCCAGAAGGACTCACTCTGGCCAGCCCTCAAAGGTTGAGACAGTGAAGAGGGCCATCATGGCAGTCAGGACGTTGTCAAAGTCAAACTTGCTGTTCTCCCAGCTTCGAGGCTGTATCATGGGCTGGTTCACCTCACCATCCTTGTACGTGATGTAGTAGCCTCTGCGGGTGGAGAGCAGAGAGACAGCAGGGCAGAGCTACACTTCAGTACACTGAGAGGCAGTGGCCAGGGAGCAGGCTACCTGGGAAAGGGCAGACCCACCTGCATTCTGCTTCTGTCTGCTTGGAGCTATCAGTGCAGCTGTACAACTTGCCCTTGAAAAAGAAGAAAGAGGAATGAAGTTTCCTTTCCTGACACTGCAAGGGTCAGAGCAGGTCACATAGCAGGGAGTCTACTTGCAAGCAACTGTGAGTAGGTTTATGTGCCCTTTGCAGCTAGATGCAACCACACTGGACTGAGAGTTGCCTGCATCTGGGTAGTTCAGAGCACAGGCTCTCATCTGCTTGCACAAGTGCTTTCATGTATATGTCCTGAGGTGCACGAAAGACAAAGAAATAAAAGCAGACACAGAGAAGTGGATGAATAACCCTCTGTGGCTATCTGGAATGCTCCTTCCATTACAAGATGGAGGGCAGGCAGCCTGAGGGTACCAGTGCTTTATAGAATTGCTAGGTCTGGAAGGGACCTCAAGGACCATCCAGTTCCCACTCCCCCTGCCATGGCCAGGGACACCTCACACTACAGCAGGTTGCCCAGAGCCACATCCAGCCTGGCCTTGAAAACCTCCAGGGACGAGGCTTCCACCACCTCCCTGGGCAACCTGTGCCAGTCTCTCACCACCCTCATGGGGAAGCATTTCCTCCAAACATCCAATCTGAATCTGCCCATTTCTAGTTTTGTTCCATATCACTGGGGGGTGCTTGGGAACAGGCAGAGGAAAGATGGACACTCAGATAACCATCAGGACGGTTGGGTGCTGAGTGCTTTTGCAAATTGGATGGCTTACAACACCCTTCACCTCTCTGGCACCAAAGTCATCCCACAAGCTATTAAGGGAAGAAGCAGCTTACTGACACTGCTGATGATTTCTGGTGGTTACAGATGAAGGGCAGGGCTGGTAGCAGGAGCCCAGGGAGTGCTGTGCCCGTATGTGGTGTCTTTGACACAGAAAACTCCACCTCCCCAGGCTCCTTAGGCTTCATGCAGTTTTCATTTCCACCCAGTAATACAGCTCAGTGCAGGGGCTGAGTGGATGGCCCTGAGGGTTGTACCTTAAAGAGCTGGACTCCAATGCAGGCAAACATGAACTGCAGCAGCGTGGTGACTATCACAATGTTGCCGATGGTTCGGATGGCCACAAACACACACTGGACCACGTGCTGCAGGGGCAAGACATGAACAAAAGTAACTTGCAGGAACCTCATCTGCTAATGGCTAAGGGAGAAGAACTTTAATTAACTATTGCTCATGAAGTAATGCTCAGGAAATGGGAGAAAAGATGAACTCGCTCTGTTCCTTACTGTACACTTAGAAACAGGCAAAAAGGGATAGGAAAGTGCCAGAATCACAGAATCATAGAATCAGTAAGGCTGGAAAAGACCTCAGAGATCATCAAGCCCAACCTAGCACCCAGCACCTCCTGACAACTATACTATGGCCTCAAGTGCCACATCCAATCCCCTCTTGAACACCTTCAGGGACAGTGACTCCACCACTTCCCTGGGCAGTACATCCCAATGGCTAACAACTCTCTCTGTGAAGAACTTTCTCCTCACCTCCAGCCTAAACTTCCCCTGGCACAGCTTCAGACTGTGTCCTCTTGTTCTGGTGCTGGGTGCCTGGGAGAAGAGACCAACCCCCACCTGGCTGCAACCTCCCTGCAGGGAGTTGTAGAGAGCAAGAAGGTCTCCCCTGAGCCTCCTCTTCTCCAGGCTAAGCAATCCCAGCTCCCTCAGCCTCTCCTCACAGGGCTGTGCTCCAGACCCCTCCCCAGCTTTCTTGCCCTTCTCTGGACACCTTCCAGCACCTCAAGATCTTTCCTAAACTGAGGGGCCCAGAACTGGACACAGGACTCAAGGTGTGGCCTAATCCAGTGCTGAGTACAGGGCAGAATGACCTCCCTGCTCCTGCTGGCCACACTCTTCCTGATGCAGGCCGGGATGTCAGACAACACAACATCCAGAGGTCACTTTCAACTTCAACCATTCTGTGATTCTGCTGAAATACTACTTGAAACATTGCAATGCTCCTTGTAGCCTGAAATAACTCACATGTGTAGTTTTGAAGCTGGGACTTTCCTGGTTTTCAGTTATAACATACAGTTACAAAGATGGGACTCATCTAACCTTTAGTCCTTTGGCTCTGTTAATGGCCCTCAGCGGTCTAAGGACTCGCAGAACACGCAGGATCTTCACCACATTGATGGCACTGGACCTGGAAGAAAGCATTGGAAAGTCCAAGAGACACAATACAGGGGGTGTGCTGCAAGCTCATATGGATTTCACCTTCCCATTCTTTGAAATCCCACACAGCCTTAGACTGCTTACAGGCTCACAGGCTCACAGGATGTCAGGGGTTGGAAGGGACCTCTGGAGAGCTTCCAGTCCAAGCCCCCTGCCAGAGCAGGAGCAGAGAATCCAGCACAGGTCACACAGGAACACATCCAGACAGGGATGGAAAGGCTCCTGAGAAGGAGACTCCACAACCTCTCTGGGCAGCCTCTTCCAGGGCTCTGGGACTCTCACGGTGAAGTTCTTCCTCATGTTGAGGTGGAACCTCCTGTGCTGGAGTTTCTGTCCATTGCCCCTTGTCCTATCACAGGGTGCAGCTGAGCAGGGCCTGTCCCTTCCTTCCTGACCCCAGCCTTCAGATGTTTATTAAATCCCCTCTCAGTCCACTCTTCTCCAGACTGAAGTGCTTAGGATATCAGAAAGCCACAGAGCTACAACTGCTCTCTCATGTTCTCTTCACAGTGTCTTGCTTCCTGATCTGGGCAGGCTCAGCATACAGGCTCTTGGATTTCACCATCTCTGCTGTATTTCATGAAGGGAATGGAACATGGGCAGGGTAATTATTAGGTTTTTTTAAGCAGGGCAAGCTGCCAAATCCTGTGCAGCTATCTGTGCCATGGAAACTGTGCCAAGACACAGCTGCCACAAGGCCTTTTCAGATAAGGCTCAGAGAGAAGCGCTCCACTGAAGTATTCATAGGAGAGTGGAAACTCCAGGTGACTCCAGCATGAATAGTTATACTGTCCACCTGAAGTTTGATCCTGCAGTGTGTTTGGCTTCTGAGCCCACAAATCTGTGTGCAGAAACTTAGTGGAAACTCCCACTGAACTGGTGAGAAGTGCAGAAAATGGAGGATGAGGAAACTCCCACTGAATTGCTTAGGTCAGCTCGTGTATTGAAGGGCTGAACACAACGACCTGCTTCAGCACAGCTCTCTGCATTTTCCAAGACTAAATCCCTGACTGAGAATCTGCTCCAGCCTGTATATGACATCAGGCCCTCCAGAGATTTTGGAGACAGTGCTTTTGTTAACCTGTGAAGAGCCTAGTTAGGTCTGTAAGGAAGAATCAGCAGGTCAAAATGAGCATCGTGCCATTAAAAGCTTGACTGAAAGCTCAATGGACCTGACAAATCCTTCTGCTTGGCTTAGCTCTGGAACATAACATACGTGTGCTGCTAACCTGTAATGATAACGACTGCGAGCTTATTTGTCAGCAGCTGTTGCACTACTTAGGAAACTTCCTATCCGACACACAGGGTTCCACACAATCTATGCACTGATTAAACAAATCAGTCAGATCAATCAACACAAAGTGGCACAACAGAAGCAGGATCAGCTGGCACTGGCAATAGTACTCTGCAGATTTTCACACAGCTCTTGAAGTGCTCAGTGGCCTACTCTTGACTAAGACCCACAATCACAGAGTGACAGAATTGCCAGGGTTGGAAGGGACCTCAAGGATCAGCCAGTTCCAAGCCCCCTGCCATGGCCAGGGACACCTCACACTACAGCAGGTTGCTCACAGCCACATCCAGCCTGGCTGCAAACACCTCCAGGGATGAGGCTTCCACCACCTCCCTGGGCAACCTGTGCCAGGCTCTCACCACCTTCAAGGGGAAGAACTTCTTCCTAATGGCTAATCTAAATCCATGTCTAATTTTGCTCCATTCCCCCTAGTCCTGACACCCTAAAAAGTCCCTCACCACTACCTGACATCCTAAAAAGTCCTAAATCTCTTAGGAAGCCGCAAAGCTTTAGCACTACATTTCCCAAACAGGTTGTGAGAGCTCTAGGAGGAAGCAGTAAGTCACTGAATTGTCCTGAGTTGATACAGCGAATCAAAGAGCTTAGAATAAAGCTGTTTCTTGTTCTCATTTGCCCTTCCTGGAAGGTCTCCCCTCCCATATCACTAGTGCAGCACTTCCTAATTATTAACCCCCTCTTGAAGATTAATTTTAATGATCTTGGATCTTAACGAGCTTGAATCATCTGAGAAAGATACCTCCAGGCTCATGAGGAAAACCGTAGCCAGATAAGGCAATGATCCTGAGGTATTACCTCCCTAGCTGGCCACAGAACCCAGAGACAGGCAGCCAGAAGGAAACAGCTCTCACTCACTGGATGCCAAAGGAGATGAGGGAAACGCTGACCACCAGCAGGTCCAGGATGTTGAAGTAGTTTCTGCAGAAGGAGCCCTTGTGGAGGAAAGCTCCGTATGCCGTCATCTGCAGGAGGGACAGGAAGACACAAACACGCTCTGCCGTTAGCATCTGCTCAGGAACCAAACCCCCCTGGCTGTGCTCAGAGTACAGCAGCGGGGGGGGGGCAGCGTTTCTAACACAGCAGACAATTCACCCCAGACCCCCAAAGGAGAAGCTGAGTCCCCATTGAAAGAAAAGAGAGAGCAGAAGACAGATAACTATGAAAGACCTAACTGGGGAAGGTCAGTGAGGGAAATGCACACTTTGAGTGCATAGAGAGCAGAACACTGAGAATCGGCAAAGCAGCAGAGGAGGGCTCTGCAAAAACTCCTTCCCTTTTTCTTCAGTGGCAGAGGACACTGGTGAGTATGATGCCTGGATTATATAAAGGCCTCTTCAGCTAAAGGGAATAAAAAAGGGCTTTTTTTTTTGGCAGTGCTTTTCAATGTTTATACCAGCTGCAGTGGATGGGTGAGCTCTCTTCCCCCCCTGAATTAAACCCAGAATCCCTCAAGGATTTGATGCCTTAGAGCTGAACCAAAGCAGCAATAGGAATGCCTGCTCTCTTCAGTTTGCTCCTTCTGTTCAGCTCAGTCCTGGGTCCCTTTTCCTATTCAGCTTCCTCTGGTTTTGTTCTGAAAGCAGTTGCATTTTCCCCCTGTGTATTCCTAACAAAGCCCAAGGGAAGATCCTCAAGCTGGAGTGGGCTCTTTGTGGAGCTAATCCTTATGAGCATCACCTAGCAGGGGAAGGGAAAAATCGTGCATGCTTTATAAGGGACTCTGTCCCATCTAGGTATGAAGGGTTATTGGATACCTGTTGGCTTTGAGGAGGCTGTCACAGATCCAGGACTGGATTAAGTGACAGTGTAAACAGAAATGGACCTCAGCCACAATGTCAGATCTAAACACTTCTGTGCTGAGAGTCTGCAGGTTAGACTGAGCTCAGTTACAGAGTGTGACTGAGCCTGGTATGGTCAGTGAGGCGATTCGTATCACCTGTCTATCTTAGACCCAGTGACCAAGCTGCTTGGAGGAAACCCCATCCCCACAACTGCTAAATGTCCCTGCACTACCTGGGTTAGGAACACAGGCTTCTGAATCTCACCTAAGTGAGATGTATACAGCAGCTTGAAGCAGGCACAATGAGACTGTTCCTCAGTGCTGAGCTCTGGCCAGACTCCCAGCTGAGAAGTATGAACTAGAAACTGAAACAGGAGTTCCCTGGCTCCTGCTACTGACTCAGGACAGCATACCTGCTGGTGGTGCCCAGCCATGCCTACCTGTGAGGACTTTGCTTAGAGAAGGGAAGGAGGGCACATGATACATCAGATTACTTTTGTCACCAAACATCCATGACACCAGGGAACCGACTACCAATCAGTCAGACAGAACTTAGGGGAGGAAGTATAAACTCTGGTCTTGGCTTAGAATTTATACTTATAGACACATTCACCTGGGGAAGTGGGGAGGGGTTCTTGCCATAACAAAAGTGGTAAAGATGCCCTTTACTGGTTAGGTTTTGTATGGCAATCTTGAAAGAAAGGAGACACCATTGAAATCAGGAGGGGAGGCTCTGCTGAGTTCAAGTTCTACACAAATTGTGGTTCTCCCAAGCCTGTGAAGTGATTCTGTTATCTCAGAAGAGACTACTAAAGAGTGCATCATCCCTGCCTACCTCCATATGGGGCATGAACAATCTTCTAGGCTGCCCCTCAATCAAGCCTAGTGCTCACGTTGCTAACATTCCCCGGGCTCCACCGTGGCAGTGTGAGGCTTACAGGTGCCATGAGCCATGTGAGGGCAGATGAAGCTTGCTTCTTTACAGCCTTGAACATCCTAAGGCCATTTATTATTTCATTTCTTACCATTTACACAAACTTTGTTGTTATGCACAATGTGCTTAGTGCAAGGCACCAGGGGAACGCACTGAGAAGCCAAATTTGTGAGGCAGGAACTGACAAGGTAAGAACTGAAGAATGTATTAAACCATAGAAGGATGGAATCACACAATTGTCAGGGCTGGAGAGGACCTCAAGGATCATCCAGTTCCAACCCCTCTGCCATGGCCAGGGACACCTCACACTACAGCAGGTTGCCCAGAGCCACATCCAGCCTGGCTGCAAAAACCTCCAGGTGTGAGGCTTCCACCACTTCCCTGGGCAACCTGTGCCAGGCTCTCACTGCCCTCATGGGGAACAACTTCTTCCTCATGTCTAATCTAAATCTCCCCTCCTCTAGCTTGGATCCATTCCCCTCAGTCCTACCACTACCTGATAGCCTAAAAAGTCCCTCCCCAGCTTTCTTGTAGCCCCCTTCAGATACTAGAAGGCCACAAGAAGGTCTCTGAGGAGAATGTTTTTAGGGTTAGATGTTCGTAGCCCTTGCACTTCTTTCTGAGTTGAACCCAGAGGATAACCAGAGACACGGGAATAAATGCACTGAAGCTAGTCAGGAAGGCTCAGCCCTGATGAAATGGGCTGGGTTAGAGTCTGCTTCCACTGAAGCTATTAGGAGTGTTACCTTTGCTCCAGTGGGAGCAGAATGGGTAGTTCTAAGTTCAAACAGGTATCTGGAACCACGGTTTAATCTTTCAGTGTAGCTGTTGCAGTGCTTTCCTATTTTGACAGGCTTTTGGCTCAGCCCTTTGGTGTGTGGCTGCTCAGACACACACACTGTGTCAGGAGATGCACACATCTCTTTGGAGAGCATTATGGCTTTGGTGGTTTTAAGCCTTAACCAAAAATGAACACTTTGCTACAAAACTATGCAGGGGCCACCTTGCTTGCCAGCCTTCAGGATGTATACTGTTATTAGGGTCTCGAGCTGCAAGATTGGAGCAACTTTAAGGCACTGCCTGCCAGCACTTCGGACTAGCTTGCTGAGAAAAATAACCCAAGCTGCCAAGTGAACCTTTCTGGCTATTCAGAAAGCCAGAACGTTGCTCAATTACTGTGATTTAAATTATTAGCCTACCAATTTGGGAAAATTAGGCTGAAGAACCAGGCAGCCTATTTTTATTTTCTTCTGCACATTTCCCTGGAGGTAGAGCATGGCCCTGGTAACTGGGAAGGCAGTTTTCAAGCAGGCAAAGCAGCAATTTTCATTTGCAGCTCCAGTCCTTGGTGCTTCAGCAATTTGGACTCTTGGTGACCTCTCCTCACCCCCAAACTGAGCTTCTGCCCTGTGCAGCTTGTCTGCTACTTGCCTGTGCACCCTGGAAGCTTACAGAAGTCACTGGCTACCTCTCTGGCCCAGCCCCACGGCTTGTACAGAACGGAGACCTCCTCTTTGGGCTGCAGCCTGTGCAGGTGGCAGTGTATGCATCCAGGCTTCCTTGCACTGCAAACCAATCCTGGTTTGGAAATATCGGCCAGGGGAGAGACAGGAATTCATGGGGTGATAGCCTTTCTGGTTTTGGTCCTCTCTCACTTTTGGTTTTGTCCCAACAGGGGCATCCTTTCATTGCAATTCCCCAAAACAGCACTGGGGGGTGGATAGAAGCCTGGATTACAAGCTTGAATAGCAACATTTCACAGAAGACTTTTTAAGCAACTACTAAAACATTCATATCAAAAGCAAACCAACCCTTGGCGTAGGGATAATAGGGTTAGAAGAGAAAGAGAGGGAAAGAGAGAGAGATTGAAGGAAGGGAGGGAGGGAGAAAGAGGAAGGGAGGAATTAGGAGGGAAGGAATTTGGAACTCAGAAGGAATTCAGAATTTGGAATTTCAAAGGAAGGAAGGAAGGGAGGGAAAGAAGAAGGGAGGGAGAGAGGGAAAGAGGAAGTGAGGAAGGGAGAAAGAGAAGAAGGGAGCAAGGAAGGCAGGAAGGGAAGGAGGAAGGGAAGGAGAAAGGGAAGAAGTAGGGAGAGAGGGGGAGGGGGAAGAAGGAAGGGAGGGAAGAAGAAAGGGAGGGAAGAAAGAAAGGAGGGAAGAAGGAAGGAAAAAGAAGGGAGCAAGGGAGAGAAGGAGAGAGGAAGGGAGAGAGGAAGGGAGGGAAGAAGAAAGGGAGGGAAGAAAGAAAGGAGGGAAGAAGGAAGGAAAAAAGAAGAGAGCAAGGAAGAGAAGGAGAGAGGAAGGGAGAGAGGAAGGGAGGGAGGAAGGCAGGAAGGAAAGAAACAAGGGAGGAAGAGAAAGAAGGGAGGGAAGAAGGAGGGAGGAAGGAGGGAGGAAGGAGGGAGGGAGGAAGGAGGGATGGAGAAATAAGGGAGGGAGGGAGGAGGGAGAAGGGAGGAAGGATGAAAGAGAGGAGGAAGGAAGAAGGGGGAAGGGAGGATTGAATTCAGAATTCAGAAGGAATTAGGAATGAAGAAAGAAAGGAAGGGAGAAAGGTCAGAGAAAGAAACTGAGAAAGTAAGAAAGCAAACAATGAGTGCATTGCTCAGATTGGTTACCTTAAGAATAATTTCTAATGTAAAGATACTAGTGAAGACATAGTCTGCATTGCCTAGGATCTGAAAAACAAGCACAACCGGGTTAGTGGGAGTGAGCGCGACCCCGAGACAGACAGGCATGTGTGTTAGCAACAGAGAGGGGCAGCCAGCTGCTCAGCCCTGTGAACCAGGCAGGGCAGAGAAGAGGGGCACTTTACCTTCAGAGCAATTTCAATGGTGAAAATGGCAGTAAAAAAGATATCAAAATAAAAGAGAATCTGTAAAAACAAAAGGGAATAGGAGTGGGGGGGTCGGTCAGTGGCTGGTCACGTCAGTGGGGCATCACAGTTCACAATCAAATACAGAGGCCTGGGACAGGGGCACAAGCAGGACCGGAGAGGAAATGGGTTTGTAACCAACGTCCTGTCGAAGGCAGTGAAGGTCCTGGTGCAGAGGACAAGCAGCACATGACACAAAATCTTTTCCTGAGTTACAACCCCATGAGGTCTCTAGAAACAACTTTCTGGGTGTTGTAGTAGGATCTTCTTCCTTTCTTTTTAAGTATCTGATTAAGAACAGGCAACTCAAGGCTCTTCCCAGCTAGACTTCCCAGCTGAGCACACAAGGATGCCTGCTCTCCCAGTAGAGACCTATGAGACTCCTTTGTATTCACTCCCATTCAAGCTTGTTCTGTGCCTCTTGCAAAGAAAGAGAAGCAAACTGAAAACACAGGCTCTAGCTATTCTCCCCTCCTCCCTGATTTGCCCTGGATTAGGATGAAAACCAAAGCCTCTGCCAATGGAAGAGTATCCCAGCTCCTGTACTGCAACCAGAATTTGGTAGTGTACTAGAGGTGCCCAGCTTAGACTTTGCATCTTTCTATAGGCATCTGGAGGGCAGGCAAGCTGGAATACTCATCCCATGGAATGCCTCATTCCCATGGAATACCTCATTCCCATGAACTTGGACCTGCTGATGGGAATATGGCTGACAGGCACACCACACAAAGTGGCCCTCGAGTGTTCCAGAAGGCAGCAGCAAGTCTGGAAGTGAGAAGTGATTTTCAAAGCAACAACATCAAGGGCAGGAACATCTTTCAGAGCCAGTCCACTGGCATCCCAACAAAAGCAAATGGAGACTTTCTTATTGACAAGTGGGACCAGAACTGAACCTCTTGGCTTCCAATGGATTCCAAGACTGTCTGCACTACAAATGGTGAAGATCAGAAGAGTCATGCCCTGGGCTTACTTTACAATAATCAAGTTCTAACCCAGAAGGCAAATATCAGAAAGCTGCAGCAAACCAATCCTGGGTGAAATTTAGGCCTTCACTGCTCACACACTAACAAACACAGAGCAGTAAATGGCCTTCTCCTGCCCCACAGGTGTTTATTTTACCCCAGTGCTGGTGCTCTAACTTGGATTCTAGGTGGCTAGATTCTTCCAGGCTGGGCTGCTGTGGGCAGTGGGGTAGCTCTTGGAAACTTCAGAGCTATTTCAGATTGCACTGTTTAAGGATGATCCAGATCTGGACTAGTTAACAGCCTGTGAATGCCAGATGGGGAGGTGTATTACTTAGTGCTAGTGTCTAACTTTCAATTCTTCAGGACACCACTCCATTTTTGACCCTGGGTTTGTTCTCACTTCTCCTAAGCTGCCTTGGGCTCTATCAGGTTTTGGCAACTTTGAGAAGTGAAAAAAAGGATCATTTCAAGGACAGAGAGAGCTCAGGTGCATCTTATATTGACTTACACACATTGTAACTGGAAAAGTCCCCTTGCCATGCTGCCTTGTGGGTCCTGACATTTGGTTATTCTATCAGTGGAATAATTTTCTCATCAATGGACCAGACACATGGATACTCTCAGCCTGCTTTGCATGACTCCACCGACATAAAGCAGCCATAAAGTTGATTAAAAGCAATGATTAAGCTGTACCTGCAGCTGCTTTACATCATCAGGGCACAGCAAAGGAGCTACAGCATATTGGTGAACCTGTCCCCACAGCTGCAGCTAGTAAAGATGTCCCTTACAGATTAAATCCTGCCTAATGAGAACGATCCCTGCTCTGCCTGTGCAGGCAGCAGCATTCATCAGCAGGCTTATTTATTAGCATCTAAATATAAATTTACTCTAGAACACATTAAAATGAATGAGCACCTTGCCAAGATGCAGAGAGGAGAGCAGTGGAGGCACACAAGGAATTAGGCCTTGCTTTGAACTTCCAAAGACTTGCTGTCTGAGCCTTATGTGACACAAGAAGGATGCAGCCATCAGCCCGCCCCAGGACAGAAGTAGTGCCCAAGGCTCTTGGCTAGCCTTTGAGGGGCTCTCTTTTTCTGCCTTCCTGCTCTGGGACAGTTTGTGTCAGCAGCAGGTCTGCATGAGTCCTCGAGCACAGGTTAATGTCTGGTTATGTGGTTCCAGGGGGAAGGCAGAGATGGTCAGTTTGCTTTCAGCTTGCTCCCTTTCTTTCCCTCCCAGGCCTCTGTCTGGGCACTGGGCAGGACACAGTCTTACTGTTCTAGTGTCAAAGTGTAAAGGCAGATCATGTTTGCAACCCAAACATCTTGTCATTGTCCCCTTGCATGACACATTTTAAACATCTGTACCTGCAAAAATTAAGCACAGATTTTCATGCAACATCAGTGGCTTCAAATACACAACACAGCACTTTGCCCCAAGCCTTCAGCTCTTTTACCCAGGACAGATAGCTTTGACTGCTTTAAATCTCTCTGCTACAGAGTCTGAAGCAGCTTCTATGGCCTGTCAGAAGTCCATGTGCCAGCTGCCACCATGATGCAGCACTAATTCATATTGACATAGATTTATCTCTCCATGGTGGGCACACTCAGCTGTGCACCAGTGGCTCATTGGTGGCACAGGTTTGATTGTGTTATTCAGTGCACCAGTGGCTCACTGGTGGCACAGGTTTGATTGTGTTATTCAGTGCACCAGTGGCTCATTGGTGGCACAGGTTTGATTGTGTTATTTAGAGCACAAGTGGCTCATTGGTGGCACAGGTTTGATTGTGTTATTCAGTGCACCAGTGGCTCATTGGTGGCACAGGTTTGATTGTGTTATTCAGTGCACCAGTGGCTCATTGGTGGCACAGGTTTGATTGTGTTATTTAGAGCACCAGTGGCTCATTGGTGGCACAGGTTTGATTGTGTTATTTAGAGCACAAGTGGCTCATTGGTGGCACAGGTTTGATTGTGTTATTTAGAGCACAAGTGGCTCATTGGTGGCACAGGTTTGATTGTGTTATTTAGAGCACAAGTGGCTCATTAGTGGCACAGGTTTGATTGTGTTATTTAGTGCACCAGTGGCTCACTGGTGGCACAGGTTTGATTGTGTTATTTAGTGCACCAGTGGCTCACTGGTGGCACAGGTTTGAGTCTATTATTTAGAGCACAAGTGGTTCATTGGTGGCACAGGTTTGATTGTGTTATTTAGTGCACCAGTGGCTCACTGGTGGCACAGGTTTGATTGTGTTATTCAGTGCACCAGTGGCTCACTGGTGGCACAGGTTTGAGTCTATTATTTAGAGCACAAGTGGCTCACTGGTGGCACAGGTTTGATTGTGTTATTTAGAGCACAAGTGGCTCATTGGTGGCACAGGTTTGAGTCTATTATTCAGTGCACCAGTGGCTCATTGGTGGCACAGGTTTGATTGTGTTATTTAGAACACAAGTGGCTCATTGGTGGCACAGGTTTGATTGTGTTATTTAGAACACAAGTGGCTCATTGGTGGCACAGGTTTGATTGTGTTATTTAGAGCACAAGTGGCTCACTGGTGGCACAGGTTTGATTGTGTTATTTAGTGCACCAGTGGCTCACTGGTGGCACAGGTTTGATTGTCTTATTTAGAGCACAAGTGGCTCACTGGTGGCACAGGTTTGATTGTGTTATTTAGTGCACCAGTGGCTCACTGGTGGCACAGGTTTGATTGTCTTATTTAGAGCACAAATGGCTCATTGGTGGCACAGGTTTGATTGTGTTATTTAGTGCACCAGTGGCTCACTGGTGGCACAGGTTTGATTGTGTTATTTAGAGCACAAGTGGCTCACTGGTGGCACAGGTTTGATTGTGTTATTTAGTGCACCAGTGGCTCACTGGTGGCACAGGTTTGATTGTGTTATTTAGAGCACAAGTGGCTCACTGGTGGCACAGGTTTGATTGTGTTATTTAGAGCACAAGTGGCTCACTGGTGGCACAGGTTTGATTGTGTTATTTAGTGCACCAGTGGCTCACTGGTGGCACAGGTTTGATTGTGTTATTTAGTGCACCAGTGGCTCACTGGTGGCACAGGTTTGATTGTGTTATTTAGTGCACCAGTGGCTCACTGGTGGCACAGGTTTGATTGTGTTATTTAGAGCACAAGTGGCTCATTGGTGGCACAGGTTTGATTGTACTATTTAGTACCCACCTTCATGACCAAATGCAAAGCAGGACTGAGATAAGCTCAGGAACAAACCTCCATTGACACCTTCTCTGCATGCACATGTGTCTAAACATGTGCTCAGGCCAGGATATTTCAGGGAGGTCAACACTATACCTTAAATTAAGATTTTATTATTGCACAACAACAACAAATGTTCCACTCTTTAGGCCTTCCAAGCTTTTCCCACCAAAGGGCCACTGCAGATGGCAGAGATCAGGGGTCCCACATAGGACTGGTAATTCTTCTGATTTCTGATCTTAGATTAATGAAAACAACCCCTGGCAAAGCACTCAGCACTTCAAAAGGCTAAGTAGAGTGGTCAGGAAAGAAGGTGAGAATGTAGCTCCTGTGCTGAATGCCTTCCTCTCCTTGCCCTCCTTCCCTGAGGCTGGTGAGGAGAGTAGCAGAGCTTATTTTCTGAGAATTGTCTCAGATTTTAATGGTAGCTTTGCAGCTTGTGTTCAAACAGTTTGATTCTAAATTGGACAACATCAATTTCCCCCAGAGTGAGTGTATCAAAGTCAAGAATGTTACTCCTGATTTACACCAGTGTGAACAAGGTGAAAATGAGGCCCTGGGCTTTTTAGTTCCAAAGAAAACACTTGGCAGGAGAGCACATGGTTCCAAAGCCTCAAATCCCCCAGTCAGCATTAGCTGGATCCCAGTCAGTGCTTCTACAACTCATTTCTAATGCCCTGATCCAGGAGAACAGCAATTTTGCTTCAGCCTCCTGTCCTTCCTTCCCCTAGACACACTTCTGAAATGAGCTAGAGGCCAAATTCTGCCCTGACTCCTGTTCCTTGCAAAACCTGATGATTTCACACACAGCCTACAGAAGGCACAGACCAGAGAAGGGAGTCACTCCCAAAGCCTTTGAGGCAGGCTTTCCTGCCTTCCCTGGCTTCAGCTCGTGATCTGCTTGTACCAGACTTGCAATACACAGGGAGGGAAGGAGGATGGGAAGCATACTTGGTTCCTAAAGGAGAGGTGTCGGACAGGGTCCTCAGCTGCCAGGGAGATGCTGCTGAGCAAGATGAAAAATAGGATCAGGTTGGTGAAAATATTATCATTAACGATGCGGTGGCAGTGGACACGGAACCTGCAAGAGAGAGAGGAGGCACAGCTTTATCTTTCAGAGAACAGGACCTGGGAACCTTTCCCCCTCCTCTTTTGTCAGCAAGACTGGCCCTGGAGGATTGTTCTGCAGAGCAGCTTCCTTCTGCCCCAGCAGCGGGGGTGACAGCTTTGCCTGGCCCTGCTGGGTGCTGGGCAGCCTTGGCTCTCAACCTGGTGCAGTGATGCACATGATGGATTGGCTGCCTGCAGGACTGCAGGACACAGTGCATTGGAATGGAGAACAGTCACTCCCTCCTGACAAAGGCTTTTGTGATTTAGATGTGGTCTGAAACCTGCCAACCCAGAATTACAGCTCTCTCTTTCTTTCACAGAACTATTCCCCGTTCATTTAGTGGGAAAGCAACAGAAATGGGCCTTGGGGTGGCAAACGTCTTTCTCAGCTGGGACTGAAGTGTCATTGAGCAGGAGCAATGGGGGATCTCCCTTGCTAACAGGGCACAGTACTGGCCAGTTGGATACAAGGCAAGCTGGCACTTGCAAAGGACTTCTGGTAGGACATCAAGCCATGCAGAGTGTCTCCTAAACATTGGTCCAATACTAAGTGCTTGGTGCTCTCAGTGGGAAACTAGCAGGTGAAGAAGTAGTAGTCTCCCATCAAACAGCAGCATGCTTACAGGAGACCATTACAGCACTCTCCATATGTTGATATGAGGAAATGAAGAGTTAAATCCCTTAACAGTACTGTACATAATTCTAGAGGCACTTCATTATTCTATTTAGCTCTACTTTTGGCTCTTAAGCCTCCAAACCTCCATTATAGCAATTTTACAGATGATTGCAGAGGTTAATTTACTTCTTCAACAAGTGACAGTGGGTGGGTGGCAAAGCTGGCATTAGAGTCCATGAGTCTCAATCACCCTCAGTCCCTCCCTGTTGCACATACCCAAGGAGGAGTGGCACAGACTCTGCTGTGGAAAGAATGGCTCTGAATTCAGCTGTGCTGTTCCAGCCTTGCCTTGCTCTGGGGCTGCGTTTGGAGGCCAAGTCCCGTTGGGAGATGCTGGAATACGTGGTGCTGCACAGACCACTGGGCACTGAGCTCATTCACAAGGCCTTTGCAAATTCACATTCCCCTGTGCCATGGCTCAGCCTCCCACTTGCAGCACTGGTCTTACATCTGCATTGCAAAGACAGGTGGAGCAATGTGAAGCCACATTGCAGGAGCCCAAGGGAAGAGTGTAAGAGAAGAATTATTCTCCTCTGCTTCCACTCAGGGCTGTTCTTGACATGTAGGAATGAGCAGCAACATACAGACTCCCTGCTGAGAGTGGATTTGGAGCAGCCACTAGGACAGGAAACTCCTGCCTCATGCTTGACTGATTGCATGATGGCTGGCTTGCAATTTGGCCCTGAATGTATCAGGGAATTCCAATTACCGACTTGCCTCCAAGTCCCTTAGATCCGAAGCTTTCATGATTTGTGTCTTCAATCAGCCTTGCAGGAGCCAGGAACTCCCATTGACTACTGTCAAAGGGCTCCCTACAGTTGTGCTTTTGTGAGGAGGCCCTGCCAGGGCCTTTAAAGGGGAAACTGGGCAAAGGAGGTCTCTGATATGAACTTCTGGAAGAGAGCTCTGCACCACATAACCTTTGGGGCCCAGTGTGAATGACATACATGCCCTCCACCGCCTGCTTCCAGCCAAGCAGGCTCTTAGGTACCTGTTGTTAGGACTGAAGATGAAAAAAGCACTGGCATCAGGCATGGGCACAGCCTTTTCCTTGAGGTGCAGCTCAGACATCGGGCGAGGCCGAGGGCCCACAGGCATCTCCGGTTCTTCCTCATCTTCTTCTGCTGCAAGAAACGTTTCTGGGTTTTAATGCAAACCACAACCCCTCCTGGAGCACTGGGCATTGGGATCTGCCCTAACAGGAGCTATAAACTAAGAATCATTGACAGAGGATAATTACAGAATTGTCAGGGTTAGGAAGGGACCTCAAGGATCAGCCAGTTCCAACCCCCTGCCATGGCCAGGGACACCTCAGACTGCAGCAGGTTGCTCACAGCCACATCCAGCCTGGCTGCAAACACCTCCAGGCATGAGGCTTCCACCACCTCCCTGGGCAACCTGTGCCAGTCTCTCACCATCCCCACGGGGAAGAACTTCTTCCCAACATCTAATCTAACTCTTCCCTCCTCTAGCTTGGATCCATTCCCCCCAGTCCTATCACTCCCTGACACCCTCAAAGGCCCTCCTCAGATTTCTTGTAGCCCCCTGCAGATACTGAAAGGCCACAATTAGGTCTCCTCAGAGCCTTCTCTTCTCCAGACTGAACAACCCCAACTCCCTCAGTCTGTCCTCATAGCAGAGCAGCTCCAGCCCTCTGCTCATCCTCATGGCCCTTCTCTGGACACCTTCCAGCACCTCCAGATCCTTCCTGGAACAGAGGCTCCAGAACTGGAGGCAGTACTCCAGGTGAGGTCTCACCAGAGCAGAGTAGAGGGGCAGAATCCCCTCCCTGGCCCTGCTGGCTCTGCTTCTCTTGCTGCAGCCCAGGCTCTGCTTGGCTCTCTGGGCTGCAAGTGCTCACTGCTGGCTCCTGTTGAGCTTCTCATCCCCCAGCACCCCCAAGACCTTTTCTTCAGGGCTGCTCTCAAGCCAGTCCCTGCCCAGCCTGTACTGGTGCCTGGGATTGCCCTGACCCAGATGCAGGACCTTCTTACATCTTACAACAAAACCTTCCTTTCCTTCATGGGCATTTCTTTTCTTTTACTTGGGCATTAACTTTCTATCAGCTTCTGATTTGCACACAGCAGAGACGATTTACCACAGAACAGCTGCCCAGCCTGCTGCTCCCCTCTCTGAATTTGTGCTATTATTCCCAGGAGAGGCTCCTCAACCCTTACTGAATGGCATTTCCTTTCTTCAGACCATTCCTCCAGTTTATCAAGATCTATATTTCATGTTCTTGTAAGGCTTTTCACAGATGGGATGGTGTCTGGCTGAGTGGAGCATGGGCACTTGGAATGGATCCCTTTCATAATTCAGTGTGGTGAACAAGGTTGAGATTCTGGAACCTGATGCATATCTCCATCCAGGCTGCAGATCAGTGAGTACCCTCAAGGGAACAAAACTGTGGAGGCTGTGTGATATGTGAATGAGAACCTGTGGGGATCTCCTCTACCTGCAGAAGTCAGATGCTGTTTTGTAAAGGATGTGATAGGATTTTGCTATCCTCTCACTTGATCAGCAAGATGGGAAGAAATGTTTTAAGAAAGCAGCATGACAGATCAGATGCAACTGATCCTTCTTCCAGCCAGTGCAAAGGAGGAACCTCTAGTTTCCACCTGGGTCACAACCCCATGGTAAGCTGCAGCCTGGGGGATGTGTGCTTGGGAAGCTGCAACTCTGAGAGGGACCTGGGGGCTCTGGTTGACAGTCGATCAAATAGGAGCCAGCAGTGCCCAGGTGGCCAAGAAAGCCAATGGCATCCTGGCTTGGATTAGCAACACTGTGGCCAGCAGGGACAGGAGGTGACCATCCCCCTGTGCTCAGTGCTGCTGAGGCCACACCTTGAGTGCTGTGTTCAGCCCTGGCCCCTCACTACAAGAGGGACATTGAGGGGCTGGAGCCTGTCCAGAGAAGGGCACTGAGGCTGGGGAAGGGTCTGGAGCACCTGGGCTATAAGGAGGGGCTGAGGGAGCAGGGGGTGTTCAGGCTGGAGAAGAGGAGGCTGAGGGGAGACCTCATTGCTCTCTGCAGCTCCCTGAAGGGAGGTTGGAGTGAGGAGGGGGCAGCCTCTGCTCCTTGGTGGCAAGGGACAGGAGCAGAGGGAATGGTTCCAAGCTGCAGCAGGGGAGGTTCAGGCTGGATGCTAGGAAATGTTTCTTCCCAGAGAGGGTTCTCAGCCACTGGAATGGTCTGCCCAGGTGTTGCAGTTTGGGCTGGGTGCCCCCCTGCTTCCTGTGTCCAGAAGTCCAGGCCAGTGGGTGGACACAGGAAATTGGGTATTTCTACCAGAATCCTCTGCACCACTGTAAGATCCAGTGCCAGGTCTAAGCACCTCCTCTTTCTTCCTCGCCGTCACCCGGTAATGGGGGAGATGTTGTCTCCCGGCCATGGGCCTGGCTAGGCCCAAGGCCACGGGGGGATGGGCAGTCTCAGATCTGGCCAGCTGAGACTAGCCTAGCAGTGGGGAGGGGGAAGAAGGAGCCCTGGGGGTCTTGGATGTACCCCCAGGGGGGGGATGGGATCATCTTGGGACTGTCTTGGGATTTCTTTTGTCACTCTGCTTTTGGCTTTCTGTAAAGATTCACTGCTTTTCCTTTAAACTTTCCATCACTTTTGCAATCCGTTTTGTCTGAGTTATTTTGTCCGTGGTGGGGAGGGGGCTGCCTCAACTCATCACACCAGGGCAGTGCTGGAGTCACCATCCCTGGAAGTGTTTAAGCAGTGTGTGGAGCTGGTACTTAGGGTCGTGGTTTGGTGCTGACCCTGCAGTGCTGGGTCACAGGTTGGACTGGATGAGGCTGGAGGTCTCTTCCAACTGGATGTTTTCTGTGATTCTGTGAAAAGGTTTATCTTAAGTCCTTAAAGCGAGATATGATCTAGGAAGGGCCTGTTCCTTTAGGGCCAGGTAGAATGCTATCTCTGTGAATGGACACATCAGAAATAACAGAGGGATCATCACAGATCCTCATCTAGATGTCCAAGGCTGAAGAAAAGTAGCCTTCTGAATGCATGCCACCATTGCATGCAAACAGAATTCTCTTTACACTTCTGGTAGCCAGCATTCAGCTCCGTTCCCATGAGAGATCTCTGGATAAATGTTCTGAGCTGCTACACAGAGTTTGCACTTTTTAAAGATAGCCTCTTTTTCACAGCTCAATTGCATGGTGTAATATATAGAATAGAATAGAATAGAATAGAATAGAATAGAATAGAATAGAATAGAATAGAATAGAATAGAATAGAATAGAATAGAATAGAATAGAATTAATAAAGTCAACTAAACCCTGGCACCAAGTGCCTCATCCAGGCTCTTCCTAAACATCTCCAGGGATGGTGACTCCACCACCTCCCTGGGCAGCACATTCCAAGGGCCAATCTCTCTTGCTGGGAAGAATTTCTTCCTCACCTCTAGCCTAAACCACCTGGCTACAACTTCCCTTCAGGGAGTTGTAGAGAGCAATAAGGTCTCTGCTGAGCCTCCTCTTCTGCAGGCTAAGCAACCCCAGCTCCCTCAGCCTCTCCTCACAGGGCTGTGCTCCAGACCCTCCCCAGCTTCGTTGCCCTTCTCTGGACACCCTCCAGCAACTCAACATCTTTCCTAAACTGAGGGGCCCAGAACTGGACACAGTAATATGTCTTATAGGATTGGTTTTGTTAGTTAAGGGAACATTCAGAAGTACTTTTGTGCACTGGTGTCAATGCTCACTGTTCTGTGATGATGCACTCCTTTGCCCTTGCACCTTTTTGGCTGTGAGGCCGTTAGCCCCTGCAGGCTACAGTGCAGCAGCAGTGGGAAACTCAGTGATGAGGATTGCTTTCTTTCTTTTCTTGCTTCATTTTTCAACTCTACAAAGAGCAGAACTCTTGTGGAAGGACACTGCTTTGCTTCAAGCTCCCATGAATCCTCCCAAGCTTTTACCTTCAGCTGACATTCTGAAGTCTTTTTCTGTTTCTGTACCAGACAGCAAGACTGGGTCCCTGTCTTCCTATAATAAACATATCATCATCATCATCATCATCATCCTTATAGTGTACACAAATCTCTGGAAGGACCAGAATCTCCTTCCAACAAAGAAGATAGCTGCTCTGATGAGCTGCAAGTACACAGAGTGTTCTGGGGGCTAAGTGCAACACTGTGCAGCAAATAGAGTCAGAGGAGGTTACTGGGAGGCAGCAGAAACAAATAGGAAATTGAGTGAGGTGGTTGCAAGAATAAAGGGAAAACAAATGAAGTGAGGATTTCAAATTGTTTTTGAGAGCTGGGGTAGGGTGAAGGATGTTTTCAGAGAATGGAATGGTACAGAGCCATGGAAAGGTCACAGCTGTTAACAGCTTAGATCACAAACAGAAAACAGGCAGAAGCAGCTGACTGCTTAGGATGCTTCACTCAAAGCACAGCTGGAGTGGATCCACGTGCAAGGGGGCAAGCAACAGTGTGCTCCTAGATGGGCCATATATGCCCACACAGCAGCTCCGGTACCACAGCTGAGTTGAGCACCAATAAGCAGCATTCTGGACTGGTCAGCCAGCCACAAGGGCACTAAACAGAGGTACATGTGGGGACTGGGAAATTCTTGATTGCTACTGATGGGGAAAGACTTGGAGCCTTCTTCCTCTACATTATCTACACAAGCCAGATCACACAATCACAGAAAACACCCAGCTGGAAAAGACCTCCAAGCTCATCTAGTCCAATCCTTAACCCAGCACTGCAGGGTCAGCACTAAACCATGTCCCTAAGCACCAGCTCCACACACTGCTTAAACACCTCCAGGGATGGTGGCTCCAGCACGGCCCTGGGCAGACCATTCCAGTGGCTGAGAACCCTCTCTGGGAAGAAATATCTCCTAGCATCCAGCCTGAACCTCCCCTGCTGCAGCTTGGAACCATTTCCCCTGGTTCTGTCTCTTGCCACCAAGGAGCAGAGGCTGCCCCCTCCTCACTCCAATCTCCCCTCAGGGAGCTGTAGAGAGCAAGAAGGTTTCCCCTCAGCCTCCTCCTCTCCAATCTGAGTACCCCCAGCTCCCTCAGCCCCTCCCCATAGCCCAGGTGTTCCAGGCCCTTCCCCAGCCTCACTGCCATTCTCTGAACATACTCCAGAACCTCAGCGTCCCTGTTGTAGTGAGGGGCCCAGAACTGACATGCCACATCAGCTCTGAGAAGACCTTGGTGTTTGTGAGCTTTATGCAGCAGGATGCAATAGATGACTCTGCTAAATCTGATCTAACAAGCAACTTACAAACTGTACTGTACATCATGTCCACAATAGAGACCATTCCCTTCCTACCTAGGACAGGCTTTTATGTATCTGAAGATGCTTCTCCTGCCTCTCCTAGCAAGAATAACCCCAATTCTTTCAACCTGAGTTCTTGCTTCCTATTAGCATTGTTCCCACCATGCTCTGCCAGACTCCTTCCAGCTCAGCCCCATTTCTCCTAAGCAGAGCACCCAAAATGAGATATTCTCAGTGGTGAAACAAATTACAACAATTGTTTTGCTCCAGTTAGCTTTCAGTGGCCAGTAAGAGGAAATCTGGACTGAATGGACTGAAGGGTCATGTTTTCACTGCTTCTAAATCTCCCTGCTTGCCTAACCTCTGGAAAGGCAGCAAGCCTTTGTTGGCACATGTTGAGCTTTGTGATCACAAGATCCAGATTCTTTTCTGAAGGACAGTTACCTAAGTGAGTGGCACCTAAGGTGCTTTATTTGTGAGCTGTTTATTCCTCTCTATGTGCAGAGCCTGGCCCTTTGCATTTTATTTAGACCATTTATCCAGTTCCTCAAGAGCTCTTTGAATTCTAATGCTGCCCTCCACCAGGCTTCCTGTCCTTCCTAGCTCCATGCCATCTGCAAATGCAACAAGCGTATTTCCACTTCCATCATTCCAGTCGCTAACAATGAACTGGAATGAACTCAGAACAGGACCTTGAGCCATTGCTACTCTCCACACAAAGGGTCTGACCACTTTCACAGAACCACAGAATCAGCCAGGTTGGAAGACACCTCCAAGATCACAGTATCACAGTATCACCAAGGTTGGAAGAGACCTCAAAGATCATCAAGTCCAACCTGTCACCACAGACCTCATGACTAGACCATGGCACCAAGTGCCACATCCAGTCCCCTCTTGAACACCTCCAGGGACGGTGACTCCACCACCTCCCTGGGCAGCACATCCCAATGGCGAACAACTCTCTCAGTGAAGAACTTTCTCCTCACCTCCAGCCTAAACCTCCCCTGGCACAGCTTGAGACTGTGTCCTCTTGTTCTGGTGCTGCTTGTCTGGGAGAAGAGACCAACCCCCACCTGGCTACAACCTCCCTTCAGGGAGTTGGAGAGAGCAATGAGGTCTCCCTGAGCCTCCTCTTCTCCAGGCTAAGCAACCCCAGCTCCCTCAGCCTCTCCTCACAGGGCTGTGCTCAAGGCCTCTCCCCAGCCTCGTTGCCCTTCTCTGGACACGTTCAAGAGTCTCAATGTCCTTCCTAAACTGAGGGGCCCAGAACTGGACACAGGACTCAAGGTGTGGCCTAATCAAGATCATCAAGTCCAACTGATCACCCAACCCTATCTAATCAACCAGACCACAGCACTGAATGCCTCATCCAGGCTCTTCTCAAACACCTCCAGGGATGGTGACTCCACCACCTCCCTGGGCAGCACATTCCAATGGCCAATCTCTCTTGCTGGGAAGAACTTCCTTCTAAGATTGAATCTAAACTTCCCCTGGCACAGCTTGAGACTGTGTCCTCTTATTCTGGTGCTGGGTTCCTGGGAGAAGAGACCAACCCCCACCTGGCTACAACCTCCCTTCAGGTAGCTGTAGACATAATAAGGTCTCCCTGAGCCTTCTCAAGACCATGTTTTTCTAGGCAGCTTATGAGAACACTGTAAGAGACAATCAGAAGCCATAGCAAAGCTAAAGAATATGGCATTTACTCTTCCCTTGCCTACAAGTCTTGTTAACCCCTTTTAGAGGCAAATCATGGTGGTCTGACATGATTTCACACCAGCACAATATTGTCAGGGCTGAAAGTGGCCTCAAAGATCACCTAATTCCAACCCCTTATTATTCAACCTTATTGTGGCCTTCCAGTATCTGCAGGGAGCTACAAGCAAGCTGGGGAGGGCCTTTTGAGGGTGCCAGGGAGTGATAGGACTGGGGGAATGGAGCAAAACTAGAAATGGGGAGATTGAAATTGGATGTGAGGAAGAAGTTCTTCCCCATGAGGGTGGTGAGAGACTGGCACAGGTTGCCCAGAGAGGTGGTGGAAGCCTCATCCCTTAAATAGTATGAGACCAGGCTGGATGTGGCTCTGGGCAACCTGCTGAAGTGTGAGGTGTCCCTGGCCATGGCAGGGGGTTGGAACTGGATGATCCTCGAGGTCCCTTCCAACCCTGACAATTCTGTGATTATATATGAATTGATTTGCTTCTCTCTAAAGCTCTGTGTCTCTACACACAGGACTTGCCAGAGAACAAAACCAAATCTGACTACTAGTCAGGGTAGGAACTGCAAAGGACTGAGGCCACACCTGTGCAAACACAGGCCAGGATGGCATCCTGCCCTGCTGCGAAAGCATGGCGTGTTCAGCGTGCCTGCTACCACAGCTGGGCTTCCTCTGCATTGGCAACCAGAGCTTCTCTCTGTTGAATCAGGGATAAGTGGAGGAAGATAAATACCTGGTGCTTCTGTGGTGGGGTAGGGGCTCTTTTCCTCATTTTCATTGAGCTGATAATCATCCACGTTGATCTGACAGAAATGGAAGGAGAAGCAGCAAATCCTTTACCAGACAAGGCAGAGGCTTTCGCTTCCTCAGAAAGCAAAGCTGTCCATGCCAGCCCTTTGCAGAGAGTGCTGGCTGCCAGCAGCCCTACCTTGGTAGCAGGTGGGGATTCTCCATCAGCAGTGATCGATTTCAGCTCAATTTTCTCCTCCTTTGCCTCCTCCTCCACAGCTGCTTTCTCTATCTCCTGTTTCTTTTCAGGACTAGCAGTCCTAACAATTTTACAAGAGAGAAAGCAAAGAGTTACAAAGGTGAGAGGGCTGCTTCCCTTTCAGGAGCTTCACAGAGTACAGCAAACGCCATGGAAACAATCAGATGGCTCCAGTCTGCGTACCAGCAGCTCCACTCTGCAGGCCAAAGCACAGACTCTGCTCTAGTTCCCTGTAGCACCCTTCTCTTTTATAGCTTTCTCAAGGGCAGGGGTGACAGAGAGACGGGAGTGGGGCGCACGCACGCTGGGGAGCCGTGTGCCCCTGTGCTTGTGCACACGCAGATTCCAGGTTATCAGCAGAGATTTCTCTTCACCCAATGACAGAGGCATCGACCTATATCTTGTGGACTTCTGCTATGTTGCCTACAAAGCTTTTGGCCCTTACTGCACTCCCAGATCCAGGGAAAGCTGCTGACTGGTTTTCAGGATTAAACAGAGAGCGCTGCACAAGACATCCTCTCCAAGCAGCCTGGAAGACAGTGAATAGAAATATGGACTAATGAGAGGCTTCCCCACTGTTAGCAGCTGGGAACGACAGAGAAGCAATATATCCAGCTCCAAAGAGCCTGAAGAAACACTAGAAGAACTGTCAGGAGAAGAGCAGCATGTGACACCACAGCAGAAGGAAGCTGCTGAATTTTGCTGTGGGAATGACAGTGTGCAAATATGCCTTGTGGGCCAAGGAAACCAGAAGGAAGTAAGGAGATTCAAATGGGGTTGGAACATCGACACCATTTCATTCTCTGCTGATGCCCTGAAAGCTCAGCAGCCACCCACTCTTCCTTTCCTCTGCTCACATCACTGCACCTGTGGGACTCCCCAGCTGGTGACACCTTCTTGTCCTTTAGTTTGAATTCTTTTACACTGGAGGTTATATGCACACAACTTCATATATAATGACACGAATCTTATATATAAGAATCTATCACCCCCAGAGAGAAGTTCTCTGTGTCTGTAACACCTCCAGCCACACTTGTTTGCACATAGATGGATTTATCTGTGCATGATGTGTGGGATTACACTCCCAGCAATGCATGCCCAGCAGTGCCTATAAGCAAAGCAATTTACCTAGCTAGCTTTTTCCTTTCTTTTTTCCTCTTCCTCCTCTTTCTGTGCAGATGTCAGACTCTCAGCATCAGCAAGGTTGTCCACAGCAATGGCCAAGAATACATTCAGCAGGATATCTGTTTGTGGTGTCACTTAAGGAAAACAGGCTTTGGAATCTGTGGAACAGCATTATACCAAAGGCTTCTCAATTGGAAAGTTTTAGACACCTGTCCTCACATCCCTGGGATTGACCAAACTTCCCTTCCCCACCAGTGCTCAGGATGTGCATATCCAGCATGCACCAATCTACAGCTTCATCTGGATGGCTAACACATTGTGTGAGGCTTCCAAAAGTTCACAACAGAATGACTGATGTAAAACAGCTAAGACTTGTAAAACATCAAAGACTTGTGAAACTTAAGACTTCTGGTTTAGATTCTGATTTCAGAGAATGATAGAATGCTCTGGGTTGGAAGGGACCTCCAAAGGTCATCCAGTCCAAGCCCCTCTGCAGTCAGCAGGGACATCCTCCACTAGAGCAGGCTGCTCACAGCCCTGTTGAGCATCACCTCAAATATCTTCATGGATAGGGCCCCAACCACCTCCCTGGGCAACCTGTTCCAGTGTTCCACTGCTCTCATGGTGCAGAACTTGTCCCTAACATCCAATCTCAATCTGCTCTGCTCTAGTTTGAAGCCATTGCCCCTGGTCCTGTCCCTGCAGGCCTTTGCAAACAGTCCCCATCCTTCTTGTAGCCCCCTTCAGGTACTCCAGGCTGAACACTCCCAGCTCCCTCAGCCTGTCCTCATAGCATAGGTGCTCCAACCCCCTGATCATTCTTGTGGCCTCCTCTGGACCTGCTCCATCAGGTCCATGTCCTTCCTGTGTTGAGGTCTCACCAGAGCAGAGTAGAGGGTCAGAATCACCTCTCTGCATCTGCTGGGAATGCTGCTTTTGATGCAGCCCAGGATGTGATCTGCCCTCTGTGCTGCAAGCTCACACTGCCTGCTCCTGCCCAGCTTCTCATCCATCAGCACCCCCAAGTTCTTTTCCACAGGGCTGTTTTCTAACACCTCCTCCCCCAGTCTGTATTGGTAGTGAGGAATGTTCCCAAAAGAGTCTTCCTCTGAGCAATAAATCCCTCTGAGATAAGAGGGTTGCTGAATGCTTTACATTTTGACAGCTCAGGTCACTTCCATGAAGGCACTCTTACATTCAATAGCCTCATACCATAAACACCTGGGCCTGCCAGTTTTGGCCCATGGACTTGAGTTGAACAACATCATTGCAGGCATTCCCACAGACAGGAGTGGATCTATGGAGAGAAAACAGAACACTCTCAGCACTTGTGAGGCAACGTGGGAAGGGCCATGAGGATGAGCAGAGGGCAGGATGATATCAGGAGAGGCTGAGAGAGTTGGGGCTGTTCAGTCTGGAGAAGAGTAGGCTCCAAGGAGACATTCTTGTGGCCTTCCAGTATCTACAAGAAAGCTGGGGAGGGACTTCGTAGGGTATGACTGGGCTGGGGGAATGGAGCAAAACTGGAAGTGGGTAGATTCAGATTGGCTGTTAGGAAGAAGTTCTTCCCCATGAGAGTGATGAGACACTGGCTCAGGTTGCTCAGGGAGGTGGTGGAAGCCTCATCCCTCAAATTTTATGAGGCCAGGCTGGATGTGGCTGTGAGCAACCTGCTGTAGTGTGAGGTGTCCCTGCCTGTGGCAGGGGGCTGGAAGTGGATGATCCTTGAAGTCTCTTCCAACCCTGACAATTCTGTGATTCTGTGAAATACATTTAGCCTGGGCACTGAACTCTGCCATCTCCTAGCACAGAGTCCATGCATGGGGCTGGGAATCACAACTGCTCTCTTGTCTTGCCACTCATTGCTGAGATCTCATGTTGCAGATCTGAAGGTGAGATTCTTTTAGGCATTTCTTGAGAGTGGGTCTCACTGCACTGTGATAATTTCTAAATGAACCCCAGTTCAAGCCTTAGTCTGAAAATAGTCCCTCTTCTTCCTGGGCTCCAAGGTCTGTGGGCTCCAAAGTCAGGCAGCAGGCAGAGCTGGCTCACATTTCCCTTCTCAGGTCACAAGCAGAACCAAGCTGCAGCTTTTTTAAGCTGTGGGGCAGGCTTTCTACCTCAACCTTCAGATAAGTGCAATTGCACCATCTCCCTCTGAAAGTAGGGCATGAAGGTCAACTGCAGTGTCAAGCAACAGGGTTTGAGAGATCTGAATTATGAGGAAAGGCCAAAAGAGCTGGGCTGAGACTACAAGGTGGCTTTATAGAAGAGAAAGTATGAAAAGAAATGTAGCCTTTGACACAGGAGGGCCATTAATTAGTGAAGCAGAAACTAGATATGAACAAAGCTGGAGCAAACTGAGGCATGGAACAGAACTATAGCTCTGTGTCATATGCAAATATAATCATGCCACATGCTTTGGACATCCTGGGATATGTACAGTGCCCTCACTTCACCTTGAAGCCAGAGAGAATACAGAATACAGAATTTACCAGGTTGGAAAAGACCTTTGAGATCATCAAGTCCAACCTATCACCCAACACCATCTAATCAACCAAACCATGGCACCAAGTGCCTCATCCAGGCTCTTCTGAAACACCTCCAGGGATGGTGACTCCACCACCTCCCTGGGCAGCACATTCCAAGGGCCAATCTCTCTTGCTGGGAAGAATTTCTTCCTCACCTCCAGCCTAAACCTCCCCTGGTGCAGCTTGAGAGTGTCGCCTCTCCTTCTGTCAGAGGTTGCCTGCACCAAGGTAAGCTGGAATATGCCAGAGCACAGGATTTGCTGTTTGTAGAACACACAGTGCCATGGGACATGGTTCCTGCTAGGTTAGATGTCAATTACTACATGGTCTCACCTAGATCAACAATGTCAAACATATGTTACCCCTATTGCAGCAACAGTAGATAACATATTGCAGATCACATGCAGTTTTTCCTCCCCCCAAAAGGCTGGGGTGAAAGCACTTGGAATATATTACTGGAAAGGCAATTACAGCAAAAGTATGCAGGAAGTGCAGTAGGTACAGACAGAGATTAGTTTCTAGAGAAGGCAGGAAAGAAAAATCTCTGAGAGAGCTAAGGGAAATGGAAAGTAAACCCACTCAACATGGGAAGAGACTCTGGGAAATCTAGCACGTGGAACTAGCATGCAGCTGGCTCTGACAACTGTCCCTCACTACCAGAGGGACACTGAGGTTCTGGAGCATGCCCAGAGAAGGGCACTGAGGCTAGGGAAGAGTCTGGAGCACCTGGGCTATGGGGAGGGGATGAGGGAGCTGGGGGTGTTCAGACTGGAGAAGAGGAGGCTGAGGGGAGACCTCATTGCTCTCTACAGCTCCCTGAAGGGAGGTTGGAGTGAGGAGGGGGCAGCCTCTGCTCCTTGGTGGTAAGGGACAGGAGCAGAGGGAATGGTTCCAAGCTGCAGCAGGGGAGGTTCAGGCTGGATGCTAGGAAATGTTTCTTCCCAGAGAGGGTTCTCAGCCACTGGAATGGTCTGCCCAGGGCAGTGCTGGAGCCACCATCCCTGGAGGTGTTTAAGCAGTGAGTGGAGCTGGTGCTTAGGGACATCCCTGCAGTGCTGGGTCAAAGGTTGGACTGGATGAGCTTGGAGGTCTCTTCCAACTGTGTGTTTTCTGTGATTCTGGTTCTGTGAAATGCTTTAGAACTAGGCAAAATCAAACACCTGTGTTTCACTTTTGGCAATCCAAAGCCAAAATTCAGACCCAGGGACAAGGTAAGATTGTAAGGCATGGAGCACAATTTTTTCTGACATAGAATCATAGAACCCTTGAGTTGTCAGGGTTGGAAGGGACCTCAAGGATCAGCCAGTTCCAACCCCTCTGCCATGGCCAGGGACACCTCACACTACAGCAGGTTGCTCACAGCCACAACCAGCCTGGCCTCATAATATTTAAGGGATGAGGCTTCCACCACCTCCCTGGGCAACCTGTGCCAGGCTCTCACCACCCTCATGGGGAAGAACTTCTTCCTAACATCCAATCTGAATCTACTCATATCTAGTTTTGCTCCATCCCCCCAGTCCTATCACTCCCTGACACCCTCAAAAGTCCCTCCCCAGCTCTCTTGTAGCTCCCTGCAGATACTGGATATAACAAAGTAGGAAAAGGTGGCTTTAAATTCAGCCCCACTTGGAGAAAAGAGCAGCATCAAAGGATACAGTTTCCACAGATGAAGAGGATGATGAAGTAAATACAGACCAACATTCCTGGAAAAGAGGGGCCGCCATAAGCCATGATCCCATCATACATCACCGAATTCCAGTCCTCCCCTGTCAGGATCTGAACGACACATTCCCACCAATAATTGTGTTAGAACACAAAAAGAACTTGAAACCCCCATTAGCACAAAGACAGCTGCTGTCCTAGAGAACACCCCCTCCCCCAGAGCAGCTGCACACTCTGGCTGTGCCCATCTAGGAAATAAAAAACAACCAAGAAGCAAATAGGACAAGAAGGATGCAGAGAGCCTCTGCTCAAAGGGTGAAAACTCCCAGAGGTCCCCTTGAATATGATGGATGAGGCCAAAGTGCTCTGCCAGAGAGCTCTGTTCAAGTCTCCCAACCTCTCCCAGGCATCCTCCCCCCACATATTCAGAGAATGGTTCAGAGAAGCTGCACAGCCCACAGCACTGCAGGCAGCCTTCAGCACAACCCTCCCAGCCACTTCCCTCCACCTCCTGAAGGTCTTGGCTGATCACTCCCCAGACTGCAGTGAGCTTAAATGCATTTGATTGCTCTGCCACTGGGGGTGGGTATTTCTCCCCCAGTACTGTAGAAGGAGTGGAGTACAGCTGCAGGCTTGGGCTTTGCCATGCAGGTGCTGGCCTGGGACATGGCCTTTCTCTTGCTCTAGCCTGCTAAGACCTGGTGGCCTTGTCCTGACACAGGGGCTTTAGATTTGGTCCTCCACTCTGGGAGGGCACACTCCCACACTGGCAGTATACTGGCACCTTGCTCCTGGAGCTGTTAGTCTGATGTTCAGTGCTGAAGGCTCAGGCTGCAAGCTCCTGGAGCTGTTAGCCTGATGTTCAGTGCTGAAGACTCAGGCTGCAGGCTGCTGGAGCTGTTAGCCTGATGTTCAGTGCTGAAGACTCAGGCTGCAGGCTCCTGGAGCTGTTAGCCTGATGTTCAGTGTTGAAGGCTCAGGCTGCAGGCTCCTGGAGCTGTTAGCCTGATGTTCAGTGTTGAAGGCTCAGGCTGCAGGCTCCTGGAGCTGTTAGCCTGATGTTCAGTCTTGAGGACCATCAGGCTGCAGGGGAAGGGTGCAGGACCTGCCCCCCTGTGTTGGTCCATGTAAACACAACGTGTTGATCCCATTGGGACCACTCTTGCCCTTACCTGAAACACAGTGAGGAGGGACTGGGGGAAGTTGTCAAATGTACTCCTCCTGGTCTGCATCTCATCAAAGTTAAACTTGCCCCCAAAGAGCTGCATTCCCAGGAGCGAGAAAATGATAATGAAGAGGAAGAGCAGCAGCAAGAGGGAGGCGATGGAGCGGACTGAGTTCAGGAGTGAAGCCACAAGGTTACTCAGGGAGTTCCAGTATCTGGGAGGGAGAAAAAGAGGCAGTTAAAATTCCTTCATTCCAAGACAAGTGCTCATGGACTGCACAGGATATTGGTTCAGGCTGCCTTCTGCATTTCCACACATCCTGTTAAGCAGTGAATCACTGATGTGCTTCCCCAGGCTAATGAGAGCGAGTGCAGCTAAGGAGTGATGCTACCGGCACGGTGCACGCGCAGCTCCCCGCCGCCCCCCGCCCCGCCGCACGCCCAGAGATGATTGCAGTGCTCTCCATCTAAGGCTCTGCAAATCTTATATCAATATACAGTGATTAGTTCTTGCTGCTTCAGTGAGTTACATTCTAACCAACCTCATTACAACACTCACAGATGTTATGGCAGCCAGAATACCTCACTCCAGAGAATGGCCCTGCAATAACTAACGGGAGCAGATGGGGAAACAGTCTGGATGCAAACACAAACTTGTCCAAAAGCTGGTGTGTGAGGATGTGCTTGGGCTCACTCACACAGACAGTGCTAAGCTTTCTGGGATGGGAAGGAACAAGAAAGACATCAAAGCACCTTTTACATGGACCCTAAAAGAGACTCCAGAGCTACATCATAGAATTGTCAGGGTTGGAAGGGACCTCAGTGATGGTTTGGATGAGGGGATTGAGTCCATCGTCAGTAAGTTTGCAGATGACACCAAGTAAGGGGCAGGTGTCAATCTGTTGGAGGGACCTTGTCAGGCTGGATGGGTGGGCAGAGGCCAATGGGATGAGATTTAGTAAGGCTGAGTGCAGGGTTCTGCACTTTGGTCACAGCAATCCCATGCAGTGCTACAGGCTGGGGAAAGAGTGGCTGGAGAGCAGCCAGGCAGAAAGGGACCTGGGGGTACTGGGTGACAGCAGCTGAACATGAGCCTGCAGTGTGCCCAGGTGGCCAAGAAGGCCAATGGCATCCTGGCCCTGCATCAGGAACAGTGTGGCCAGCAGGAGCAGGGAGGTCATTCTGCCCTGTGCTCAGCACTGGTTAGGCCACACCTTGAGTCCTGTGTCCAGCTCTGGGCCACTCAATTCAAGAGAGATGTTGAGGCACTGGAAGGTGTCCAGAGAAGGGCAACAAAGCTGGGGAGGGGTCTGGAGCACAGCCCTGTGAGGAGAGGCTGAGGGAGCTGGGGTTGCTTAGCCTGGAGAAGAGAAGGCTCAGGGGAGACCTTCTTGCTGTCTACAACTACCTGAAGGGAGGTTGTAGCCAGGTGGGGGTTGGTCTCTTCTCCCAGGCAACCAGCAACAGAACAAGAGGACACAGTCCCAAGTTGTGCCAGGGGAGGTTCAGGCTGGATGTTAGGAAGAAGTTCTTCACAGAGAGAGTGATTGGCTCTTGGAATGTACTGCCCAGGGAGGTGGTGGAGTCACTGTCTCTGGAGATCTTCATGAAAAGCCTGGATGAGGCACTTACTGCCATGGTCTAGTTGGTTGGATAGGGCTGGGGGATAGCTTGGACTTGATGATCTTGGAGGTCTCTTCCAACCTGGTTTATTCTATGTTTCTATGAAGTATCAGCCAGTTCCAATCCCCCTTCCATGGGCAGGGACACCTCACACTACAGCAGGTTGCTCACAGCCACATCCAGCCTGGCCTTCAAAACCTCCAGGGATGAGGCTTCCACCACCTCCCTGGGCAACCTGTGCCAGTCTCTCACCACCCTCATGGGGAACAACTTCTTCCTAACATCCAATCTCAATCTACCCATTGCTAGTTTTGTTCCATTCCCCCAATCCTATCACTCCCTGACACCCTCAAAAGTCCCTCCCCAGCCTTCTTGTAGCCCCCTGCAGATACTGGAAGGCCACAATTAGGTCTCCTCAGAGCCTTCTCTTCTCCAGACTGAACAGCCCCAACTCCCTCAGTCTGTCCTCATAGCAGATCAGCTCCAGCCCTCTGCTCATCCTCGTGGCCCTTCTCTGGACACCTTCCAGCACCTCCAGATCCTTCCTGGAACAGAGGCTCCAGAACTGGACACAGAGCTCCAGGTGTGGCCTCACCACAATGAGACAAAAGCCTCCAGAGTTTCTTTTGGTCTTGGAAAAGCACCCTTGGCTATCAGCCCTGCGAGATTTCCTCAGGCTGCAGAACATTTTCCAAGTGCTTCATTCATGAGAGGATGGCTAAGACCTGCATTCCCTGTGCAGCCAGGCATATGCCCAGTTCAGGCTGATGTGTGATGCACAGAAAGGATCATCCTGCCCTTGTGAACATACTTCTGGGTGCCAAGCGAAGCCAGCAGCACGCTCTGCTGCAGCAGCTCAGCTTGCTTGCAATCTTTCCCAGCCTGCAGAGCAGCCATGGGTGAGAAAAATGCTTCAAACAAAGCTGGTAAAGAACCCACCACATCAGCCATGAAGCAAAGCCCACTTTGGTCCTGCCCCTGCTCAACCACTCCTAGTCAACTGCTCAGCTGCTCCTGACTGCTTCTCTTTTAAGCAGTTTTGAGCCTGAGAGGGCTTCAGACTGGGCTGAAGATTAGCTCTCATCTTTACACCAGCTCCTTTTGAAGGCACATTGCTGGCAGGCTTCAACAGATTCCACAGGTCACAAGCCAGTCTGTTTGCCCATGGTCTCTAAGCCTTCCTTCTACCACCACCCTCTTGTGACTTACTACCATGCTTTGAGACTCCACCATGGCCAACATCTTCCATGGTCTTCTCCTAATACCCACAACACTGAACCTTTCTCTCCTTAGAGGAATGAATTTCCAGTCATATTTTCCTTGGAGACAAAAGCTGTTTTGGGAATGCTGGCAGACATGTCTGGTGCTCCTTTGAGGAGGAAGCCTCAGCCTTCCAATGTAAGAGCCAAGGGCTCTTAAAATCCCACTTATATTAATGCATTCATGAAATGCCACTGTAAGAAGATTTCTCTTCTCCCATGGAAGATCAGAATGGCTGAGTAGCTCAATCACTTCATGAAGGTTAGTAATGTATCTGCAGAGGGACACTACCATGCCCTGTGAAGTTCAGCCTCCATCTCCAGGGGCTGAGCTTCAAAGAAAACTGTGATGTTTTCCCTCCAGTCCAGCCTCAGCACTTCAGAGAAACCCAGAATGCTTTAAAGTTTAACTGCAAGTGAAGAGATGAGCAATGAAAAACCACAGAGCAAAGGTAAGGGCATGGAAGCTGTGGGCTCAGTGCCACTGAATGTGCAATGCAGCAGCTCACTTTGTGTGCCTGTCTCCAGCTCACATACTTTGGGAGGCATGGAAAGTGACACAGCAAAAGGGAAAAATTCATCTACTCAGCTCTGCTGAGACCACACACTATGTCCAGTTCTGGAGCCTCTGTTCCAGAAAGGATCTGGAGGGGCTGGAAGGTGTCCAGAGAAGGGCCACGAGGATGAGCAGAGGGCTGGAGCTGATCTGCTGTAAGGACAGACTGAGGGAGTTGGGGTTGTGCAGTCTGGATAGGAGAAGGCTCTGAGGAGACCTTCTTGTGGCCTTCCAGTATCTGCAGGGGGCTACAAGAAAGCTGGGGAGGGACTTTTGAGGGTGTCAGGGAGTGACAGGACTGGGGGGATGGAGCAAAACTAGAAATGGGTAGATTGAGATTGGATGTTAGGAAGAAGTTGTTCCCCATGAGGGTGGTGAGAGCCTGGCACAGGTTGCCCAGGGAGGTGGTGGAAGCCTCATCCCTGGAGGTGTTTGCAGCCAGGCTGGATGTGGCTGTGAGCAACCTGCTGTAGTGTGAGGTGTCCCTGGCCATGGCAGAAGGGTTGGAACTGGCTGATCCTTGGGGTCCCTTCCAACCCTGACAGTTCTAGAATTCTGTGATTCTATGATCTCTGATGAAACTTGACTGACTATAGCATCCTTAAACTAGATATTGATGGGATCTGCAAAGTCTCTCCCAGTCCTTCAGTGTCAGCAGGACACACCTCTTGTAGGTCTGTTGAGCAGTGCCTTTGAGGGGTGGCCAGTAAAGCTGTGACACATTGGAACAGTTTCAGTGAGACACTTCAGTGCCTTGACACCTCAGAGCCCAGCTGCCCAGACTTTCCTCAGCTCTGGACTTTGTACAAATGGCTAAATATCTGAGATTCAGTTTCTTATGCAGCTATCAAGCTTAGGCAATTAACTTAGGGCAATTAACTGAGATGACCTGGTGAGATGACCTAGTGCTGTTTTATCTGCATCCTGAGTGCCAGCTAGAAATACAGCACCATCAGAAAAGCAAACAAACCAATCAGGGGCATGAAAAAAGGAGAAAAAGGAGAGGATAAGGATGGTTTGACTTGACTTGGACATGAAAATAACAACTGCCTTATCTTGGTGTCCTTGAAGCCTGACCTGAGGTTACTGTCTGTCACATTAGGTGGCTGCAGAGCTAACATGAACACCACTTCAGTGGGAGATCTGGAGCTGTTCAATGAAACACAAGGCTTCTAAGTGAGGAATTGTTGAAGCCCAGACAGAGAAGAAGTCTCTTACTGCTTTGTCCTCTTTGGTTCACGTACTACAAAGAAAACCAGTTACAATAACTTATGGTGCTGCTAGAGGGAATCAGAGGTTTTGGATCAAGCAGCATAAAATGGGAGGTAGAAGATGAATCACTGCTGCTGCCTCAGACTTACAAGGACATTAATGTGCTTCTTAACATCTCCCACTTGCAGATCTCAGACCCTTGAGGATGCCAGTGCACGAGGCACTGCAAAACCTCAGTGAGCAGAACATGCTTTCAAAAGGGAGAAATGATGCAAAGAGGTTAAATGGTTTGTTCAACAACTCACACAAAACTCAACTGCAGGACTGGATTAGAACTTAATGTGTTGGAATCAGAATTACAGAATGGTCCTGGCTGGAAGGGACCTCCAAAGGTCACACAGTCCAGCCCCTCTGCACTCAGCAGGGACATCCTCAACTAGATCAGGTTGCCCAGAGCCCTGTCCAGCCTCACCTTGGATATCTCCAGGGATGGGGCCTCAGCCACCTCCCTGGGCAACCTGTTCCAGTGTTCCACCACCCTCATGGTGCAGAACTTGTTCCTAACATCCAATGTGAATCTGCTCTGCTCTAGTTTGAAGCCATTGCCCCTGGTCCTGTCCCTGCAGGTCATTGCAAACAGTCTCTCTCCAGCCTTCTTGTAGCTCCCTTCAGGTACTGGAAGTTTGCTATTAGGTCTCCTTGGAGCCTTCTCTCCAGGCTGAACACCCCCAGCTCCCTCAGCCTGTCCTGGCCCTCCTCTGGACCTGCTCCATCAGGTCCATGTTGATTCTATACTGAGGGCTCCAGAGCTGGACACAGTACCGCAGGTGAGGTCTCACCGGAGCAGAGCAAAGTGGCAGCGTTCTTTGATTCTCTTCCATCTCCCCTCCATTGCCTTCCACTATGCCTTGATGATGCTGGCAATGACAGATGCAGAGCTTAAAAGAGCAGCAACAGCTGGCAGTCTCATTGCAGGAGAGCTTCCCACACTGCTCATCCAGTATAAAAGCACTTTGAAAGCAGGTGCAAAACGCCCATGCCCTGTCTCTCCCCCCTGTAGTTAGCGGTGACACATGTTGTGGCAGGACGAGGCATTAAATACAACATTGCGTGCAAATAAATAGATGTGTGTTCAAGTACAAAGGGCTAAACATAGGGATTTATGAAGCAGGAAAGGTCTATTTATAAAGAGAAAATCATTTGTCTCCTGGTAGCAAAGGGAGATCTCCTGCACAGGCTTGGAAAAACTGGGGGAATAAAGTGAAAGGGTGATATTGGCTGCTGGCTAAAGACAAAGACTCAATGATTCTGAAGAGGAGTTACAATTTTGGAAGAAATATTTGCTCTAGAAATCCGAAATGTGGTGCACTGAGCTGCTGCATTTCTCATCTGATGGGGTCTTGGTTGGCTCCTATCATACGAGGGAGATGCATTTGCTTGGGGGTTGGTTGGGGGTGGGTTCTGTGCTGTTGTTGTGCTGGTTTGGGTTTTGTTTGCTTTGGGGTTTTGTTTTCCTAGGACTCTCTCATCTCAATCACTCTATCAGTACTGGGCCCCATGCTCTTCAACATCTTTATTGATGATCTGGATGAGGGCATTGAGTCCATCATCAGTAAGTTTGCAGATGACACCAAGCTGGGGGCAGGAGTTGATCTGCTGGAGGGCAGAGAGGCTTTGCAGAGGGACCTCGACAGGCTGGACAGATGGGCAGAGGCCAAGGGCAGGAGATTGAACACATCCAAGTGCTGGGTTCTGCACATTGGCCACAGCAACCCCAGGCAGTGCTACAGGCTGGGGTCAGAGTGGCTGAGAGCAGCCAGGCAGAGAGGGACCTGGGGGTACTGGTTGATGGTAGGCTGAACATGAGCCTGCAGTGTGCCCAGGTGACCAAGAAGGCCAATGGCATCCTGGCCTGCATCAGAAACAGTGTGGCCAGCAGGAGCAGGGAGGTCATTCTGCCCCTGTACACTGCACTGGTTAGGCCACACCTTGAGTCCAGTTCTGGGCTCCTCAGTTTAGGAAAGATGTTGAGCTGCTGGAAGGTGTCCAGAGAAGGGCAACAAGGCTGGGGAGGGGTCTGGAGCACAGCCCTGTGAGGAGAGGCTGAGGGAGCTGGGGTTGCTTAGCCTGCAGAAGAGGAGACTCAGGGGAGACCTTCTTGCTCTCTCCAACTCCCTGCAGGGAGGTTGTAGCCAGGTGGGGGTTGGTCTCTTCTCCCAGGCAGCCAGCACCAGAGCAAGAGGACACAGTCTCAAGCTGCACCAGGGGAGGTTTAGGCTGAAGAAATTCTTCACAGAGAGATTGGCCATTGGGATGTGCTGCCCAGGGAGGTGGTGGAGTCACCATCATTGGAGGTGTTCAGGAGGAGATTTGATGTGGTTCTTGGTGCCATGGGTTAGCTGATTAGATGGTGGTTGGATGACGGGTTGGACTCCATGGTCTCGAAGGTCTCTTCCAACCTGGTCTGGTCTATTCTATTCTATTCTATTCTATTCTATTCTATTCTATTCTATTCTATTCTATTCTATTTCACCCAGAGTTAGCTTGTGCTTGGTGCTTTCCATGGAAAATCCATACAAATATATTAAGCTTAGGCTACCTGCTGACAAACTCTCCAGGTAACTTCCTGCTTTCTGCCTTTTTACTGCCCTTGTTTATCACTGTTTCTATCTCCATTTTATATCTCCATGTCACTGCTCATGAATATATTTGACATAAAGCATTAAACTCTCATCCTTCCTCCCATTCTCTTCCCAGCTTTCTGCATTATCATTGCACTCAGGTGGTGCACTCCACCTGTATTGATAACGCTGCCAATACATCATCCCTGCATGTAGAGCTGAGTGAATAATGGAAAGAAAAAGTATTTTAATGGAGAATATCAGAGGTAAATGTCTTGCTTTAATGGCAGAATATTATCTCCTGCAGCAAACATGAGTGGGCCTAAAATACTGCTTTGAAGCCTTGTCCAAGGGCTTTATGCATGGGGGTGAATTTCACCTATGGAGGGGAAAAGCCATGAATTAAAAAATCCCCCACAGATACATCTGAGACTACTGCAACCTGCTTGCCAGTATTTTAGGAACAGGAAAGGAGGCAAAAATCCAATTAATACATAATTCATGGTAAGTTATTCCTTAGCTCTGTTCTTTACACATAGTTCCAAGTGGCAGAAGATGTACTCCAGGTAGTGTTTGCTTCCATGCAGAAGTGTATTTTAGCTCTGCTGCAGAATGAAGGTAAATATAACCAGTCCTGCTGGCACTTGGCTCCAACATTACACCTCTGCCAGAAGCTTCAGCTTCAACACTCCAATAGCTCATGCTTCCTAAATGATATAGAATCACAGAATGGGCTGGGTTGGAAGGGACCTCCAAAGCTCATCCAGTGCAACCCCCTCTGCACTCAGCAGGGACATCCTCCACTAGTTCAGGCTGCCCAGAGCCCTCTCCAGCCTCACCTTCATTATGTCCAGGGATGGGGCCCCAACCACCTCCCTGGGCAACCTGTTCCAGTGTTCCACCACCCTCATGCTGCAGAACTTGTTCCTCACATCCAATCTCAATCTGCTCTGCTCTAGTCTGAAGCCATTGCCCCTGGTCCTGTCCCTGCAGGCCTTTGCAAACAGTCTCTCTCCGTCCTTCTTGTAGCTCCCTTCAGGTACTGGCAGGCTGCTATCAGGTCTCCCTGGGGCCTCCTCTTCTCCAGGCTGAACAACCCCAGTATCTGTCTTTCTATTAGAGAACTCTCTTAGCTAGATTATGTGTTTTGTTCAGGAGTGAAGAAATGTCTTGAAAAAACAATGACCTCTCCAGGATGCTATGCTGAAGTCGATGCTTTTATAGCTGCTGGTATGTTGCCCTGGGTGTATCTGATTAGCCAATACAGGAAGCAGCTACTGGTTTCCTCAGGCCAGGGCCTCACTGATGATAGCTTTCAGGCCCAAAGAGCCAGGAAAAACAGTCACCAGAGCAGAAATCCTCACTAATTGTTAAAGGGCAAAGGTGACTTTCGTGTTGGAACCCCTTGTTAGCTGGAACATTTTTTCCTTCTCCAGTGGTCTCAATTCAGAACATATCACTCTTGTCCTTTTAAATAGTTATAGGCTGGCTCTGGCCTCTCTTTCTCCCTCAGATTGCAAACTGCTTTTCTGTCCCTGCCATCTGACCTTGAAAACCAACCACCCTGCCAGAGGAGCTTTAGAGTAAATCTCCTACAATGCACAAGGCCAAGCCTGCTGTTTTTTTTGCTTCTCAGCTCTGTCATGTTGATTGACTTCCAGTTTTGGTCTTGTTTTTCCTTGTCTGCTGTGGTTTTTAATCTCAAATTTTAAAGACATTTCCTTTGGGGAGTTCAAAGCCATTCAGGGGACATCTTCATAAGTGAGTTTGCAGAAACCAGACTCTTTCACCACCTCAGTCAAGCTTTTTAGAAGGTGCTGACTGGTGCTCACACGGCAAAAAGCAGGCCCTGTCCTTTGTTGGGTCAGTACCACAACAGATTTGTTCCAAAAGCTCCCATTGAGGTAAGCTGGGAGCTGATCTCTCCTCCAACCTAGCCTCAAGCTGAAAAACTCCTGCCAGACTCAGGTGGTGTTTTGGAGGTAGCTTTCTGCAGGAAGGTGTGACTGTTTAATAGGCACCATTGTGCCTTCATGCAGAGGGAGAGGAGGAAGAAGGAAAAAAAGAGCAGACTGGAGGCTGGCAAGTCTGATTGCTTTGTAAAGCTGCTGCTTCATGCTGGACACCTCTGAAGGAGAATGGCTGGCAACATCCTTTGCCTATAGCTGCTGGGGTGGATTCTATTCTATTCTATTCTATTCTATTCTATTCTATTCTATTCTATTCTATTCTATTCTATTCTATTCTACTCTACTCTACTCTACTCTACTCTACTCTACTCTACTCTACTCTACTCTACTCTATCTCCCACTCAGGCTGCAGTTTTGTGGTAGTTTCAGGCTGTACCTTGACAATTTTCCATAGATCTTGAACAGAAGGCAGTAGAGTGTAAATAAATTACTATTGGATGCAAAAAGGAGAAGAATGGTAAGTTCTGAATAACCCCATTGGACAGGTAACAAACATAAGCTAGCTGTGTATGTGAGCTCTGGCGTCTGCTGGCTTTGCTGACCTTGGCTGCATTGCTTTCTTGTGGCTGAGTATTAACAAACAATTCCCTGCTCTTCTCTCTTCCTGATTGTGTACAGGGAGCAAGGGGACAGGGAGGGGGAAACGATTAGTAGCCCCCTGGTTTGTCCAGGGGGTTCTTGTGCTGTTTAGAAGTGGAAAATACCTGTGAATGTTGTGTATTTTGTACATGTTCATTGCATTTCATATTTAGAGTGCACTTTTCATAGAATCATAGAATCAACAAGGTTGGAAAAGAGATCATCAAGTCCAACCTAGCACCCAAGACTTCATGACTACTAAACCATGGCTTCAAGTGCCATATCCAATCCCTTTTGAACACCTCCAGGGATTGTGACTCCACCTCCTCCCTGGGCAGCACATCCCAATGGCCAACAACTCCTTCTGGGAAGAATTTTCACCTCACCACCAGCCTAAACTTCCCCTGGCACAGCTTGAGACTGTGTCCTCTTGTTCTGGTGCTGGTTGCCTGGGAGAAGAGACCAACCCCCACCTGGCTGCAACCTCCCTTCAGGGAGTTGTACATCTTTATTTGCTTCCACTGACCTGATCTGGCCATTCTGTGTTGGTGTGTGTGTGTAATTTTCAACCCACCACAAGGTTGTTGGATTTGGAGTGGGCTCCTTGGTCAAATATTGTTTCATCTCAAAGCATTTTTTCAGGCCCCTCTCTCACCACAAAGCAACAGAAAATCTCACAAGGTATCTGCTTGGAGTTTTTTCCCACTTTGTCTTCTGCAAGGCACTGTAAGGACCCAAGCCTTACCACTCACATCAGGGATACTCGGTCTGTACTGCCCCAGATTTCAGAAGGTGAGGACTATCAACTCTTACTACCCATTCAGTGGCAGAAAAAGTGAAAAACAAGTGACTTCAACTGCTGTCAGGGCAGTTGTGGAGTCAGAATCTGAATCTATTTAATAACAGAATCAACCAGGTTGGAAGAGACCTCCAAGATCATCAAGTCCAACTGATCACCCAACCCTAACTAATCAACCAGACCATGGCACTGAGTGCCTCACCCAGGCTTTGCTTAAACACCTTTAGGGACATCGACCCCACCCCCGCCCTGGGCAGCTCATCCCAAAGGCCAATCTCTCTTTCTGTGAAGAACTTCTTGCTAAGATCAAGCCTAAACTTCCCCCTGTGCAGGTTGAGACTGTGTCCTCTTGTTCTGGTGCTGCTTGCCTGGGAGAAGAGACCAACCCCCACCTGGCTACAACCTCCCTTCAGGGAGTTGTAGACAGCACTATAGTCTCCCTCTCTAGAGATATTCAAAACCCACCTGGATGTGTTCCTGTGTGATCTGCTGTAGGTGATCCTGCTCTGGCAGGGGGTTTGGACTGCATGAGCTTTTGAGGTCCCTTCTGGCCCCTAACATTCTGTGATCCTGTGATTCTGTGATCCTGTGATCCTGCTCTGGCAGGGGGGTTGGACTGGATGATCTTTTGAGGCTCCTTCCAACCCTTAACATTCTGTGATTCTGTGATCCATGCTATGCACTGAGCAGTAGAATAGAATAGAACAGAGTAGAACAGAGTAGAGTAGAATAGAATAGAATAGAATAGAATAGAATAGAATAGAGAATAGAATAGAGTGGAATGGAATGGAATGGAATGGAATGGAATGGAATGGAATGGAATGGAATGGAATGGAATGGAATGGAATGGAATGGAATGGAGTGGAGTGGAGTGGAATGGAATGGAATTGAATGGAATGGAGTGGAATAGAATAGAATAGAATAGAATAGAATAGAATAGAATAGAATAGAATAGAATAGAACAGAATTAAGCAGGTTGGCAAAGCCCTTTGAGATCACCAAGTCCAACCTACGACCCAGCAGCAGGCCGCCTCACCCCCGCGCTGTGCGCCCCGCGCCGCCGGCCGGTACCTCGTGATTTTGAAGATCCGGAGGAGCCGGACGCAGCGCAGCACGGAAATGCCCAGCGGCGACATGATCTTGGTCTCTACCAGAATGGTCTCCAGGATTCCTCCACACACGATGAAACAGTCGAAGCGGTTGAAGAGGGACACGAAGTAGGCCTGCAGGCCCAGGCTGTACATCTTCAGCAGCATCTCTGCCGTGAACAGAGCTAGCAGCACCTTATTGGCAGTGTCTCGTGGAGAGCAAACAGAAACAGGTCAGTGACACTTCGCCGGAAGAGCCTCACAGGTCACCACCAGCCCGTGCCGACGAGAACCCCCTTCTGGGGAGGTCAGCTTCGTGCAAGCTTCTTTCAAAGGATGGACCTCAAAAGTGTGGGCATCTATGTCAGGTTACACCCAGCCCTGGAGGGGATGGGCTGAAAAGAACCTAACCCCCAGCTGGACAAAGAAACCTGACCCAGGTGGGCAAAGAGACTTGGTCCCCCCTCCCCCGGGTCAAAGTCTATTCCACTCCCCCTTCCTGTCCACCCAAGCCTACTTAAGGGGCGCTATGTCCTGCCCTCTCTCTGCTCCTGCTCCTTGCCTGCCCCAGAGGCTGCTCCTGCTGCTCCCTGCTGTTGCTGTGACCACGGGGTGGGACCTGCTCCGTGCAGCATCCACACTCCTAAGGACTGCATCTGAAGAGAATCCACATTGCAGCCCGAGAATCCTGTGCCAGCTGGGCCTGCCTTTGTATATGTCTTTATTTACCCTTTTTCCTTAAACCTTTGTAGCTTTCCTTTCACTCAAGTGCCTTTTATACTTTGTTAAACTTACCTTTTTACTAACAAATCGATTCAAGACTGTTTCTGTTGTGATTTTGCCTCTCTTTTCCCCTGCCTAATTTGCTTTCCCCTACCAGGACAAAAGGGAGAGGGGAGGCAACCTAAATCTGCTCCGTTTGGGCTTTTGGACTCCAGGAAAGCTTAAACCACAACAGCATCTCGTTCACAGAGATGCTTTACAAAGCTGATAACTGCAGTTCTTAGGTCCTGCACATTGTCTTGGTTTAAGGAGCAGAGAGAAATGATTTTGCTCCCAAAGGCAGTAAAACAAAGAGGCTGTCTTTGAATTGCAGAGAAATACAGAAATTGTATTCAAAAATATCCAGGAAAATACAGAACACAGGAATCCTGAACACCCAACACCTGCACAGGACACACAAAACCCCCCAAACCTTCCCCCAGCCAGTCGAAACCAGAAGCCCCAGGGCTCCTTTTCTCCCTCCACCACTGTCTCCCTTCCATTATTCCTAAACAGGCCCAAATTGCACAGGAAAGAAATGAGTCAGGCTTCTGAAGGCCACAAACAGGCCTCCCCCATGCTAGCAGAGACTCCCTCCAGAGAGCCAAAAGCAGGGAGAAAAGAGAGAGCAAATTGTACAGCTGCTATAAAGAGAGAGAAGACTCGTGGGACAAAAGAAAGCATTTACACTTTTCTGGTCCATCCCTGGACCTTTCTGGTCCTCCTTCAGGACACCAAAGACACCAGCCTCAAGCCCTGACACATACATCTGGGATGTATTGCACAGCCACACAACCTCTATGGCAGGTGCAGACCTTCCTGCACCCAGCCTCCCATCGCCGCTGTCAGCTGCAGATGAGAGTCAGAACAGAAGAGCTGCTGCGCTACCTACTGCTGCTTAATTAAGCCTTTCAGCTGCTCTCACCTCAAGTGAGGATTCAACTGCTCTGCAGACCTAAGAACTTTGCACATCTCTCTTCTTCACCTCCCTAATAACTACAATTGATCATAGATGCCATTTCAGGGGAAACCTTGGAGAACCTGTAGCTCCATGCAGGTAAATTAGAAATCCAGTTGCACCAGCTCCTGAGTTCAGCTACAGAGTGCTTGGGCTGGAAAGGAGGAACTGGATGTTTTCTCTGAAACTTCCCCCATTGTAGGCAGATATTTTGCTGCACTATTTAAGACACTCCACAGACAGAAGACTATTTGGAGCTGTGTCTGCTCCTTTTGCATCAACTCCTCCCTCCTCCCCCTTCCTTGACACCCACCACAGTAAAGGCAGCCATCAGCCTCTCCTCACCTTGGACCTCTGTGAGCCAGTCTGGCTGGTTGTAGTGTTCAGAGGCAATAGTGAGGGTGTTGAGAAACACAAGGAAGATCACCAGCCAGTAGAAAACATTGGACTTGACAGCGGCACGGCACTTCCTTCGGCAGAACCGGTTCCATCGGCGCCAGTAGCGACTGGGAGAACGGGAAGAGAAGAAGTTCCTTTCAGATGGGCATCCTCAGGCTATTGCAAATCTTTGTCAAGAGAGATGCCAGTTCGGATTTATTATGCAAGAGCAGTGGAGAATAAAGTTCATTTTCAGATATGTTCCCTCATTCTCAGCTTTGTCAACAGCTGTGATCATCCCTCCTTCAGCTGGAAGAATAAAGTTAGTCCGAAGCCAAATTTGCAACGTTTAGGGGTGAATAAACCACTTGAGCAATGTCTTAATTGGATTGAGGCAGCCATCACAGCTATCCTGAGAGGGGCTTTAACAAAAGGGTCCACAAAAATAGTTACTATTGTTGTATGTCATGCTTGTGGCCTGCAGTGGAACCTTGTCTAACCTCAGGATAGGAGCTGAAAAGTACTCGCTATATACCACAGACCTTCGAATTCAGTCCTTGCAGAGGTGAGGTCAGATAAAACCCAACATTCATCACTGCTCAGGAGTGAGCCCAACACCAGGGCCAGCTCTGAAGAGAACCTCAGCATCTCACCTTCCTGCCTGGTACTAAGGATACCATTTGCTAATCAGCAGACCTTTTAAAACTTTGTCTTCCATGAACACATCCCCTTGTGTCACTGATTCCTGAGGGTAATTACTAACCACAGAAGATATTTTAAGCTAATTACACACCTCCTACTCTTCAGAATTTAACTTGCATAGCAGCCAGTTTCCAGGCAACACTTACTGCTGTAGAATAAATCCAATAGTTTAATATAGCTATTATAAACACATGTGTGTGTGTGCATGTGTGTGTGTGTGCCTGCCTGTTTGTTTGTAAAGACATGCACATGGACTCAACATTCCAGGATGAGAGACATTTTCTTGGCTAATCTTCTCTCATGTACTACCTCCAGTGCTGAACTATGGTCATGGTTGAGGTCAGGCTTCAGCATCTATGCGAACTGAAGCCGGGCAGCATGAGCATTGCACACTGGGCAAGAACTCTGCAACAGCCTTTTAACGTGAGGCCCTCAAAGCCAGGCTGCTTTAGCTGGGCAGTTCCTAAAGGCACCCAGTGTAGCTAGCAGACATTTAATAAAGGTGGTGTGCCTTGCACTGGATGTGGGACAAGAAAGCTTTAACGTTCAGCTGGCCAGGGAGCTTGGCTCTTCTGTCTAGGCCATTCTTTCCCTGAGAAAGTGGGGAACAGATGATCTTTGAGGCCCCTTCCAACCTGGTACTCCATGATTCTATGAAAGGATCTTCCCAACTTTCAAAATGAGCACAACATTATTGCATCCTGGCCTGCATCAGGAATAGTGTGGCCAGCAGGAGCAGGGAAGTCATTCTGCTCTGTACTCTGCACTGGTTTTAGGCCACACCTTGAGTCCTGTGTCCAATTCTGGGCCCCTCAGTTTAGGAAAGATGTTGAGCTGCTGGAAGGTGTCCAGAGAAGGGCAACGAAGCTGGGGAGGGGTCTGGAGCACAGCCCTGTGAGGAGAGGCTGAGGGAGCTGGGGTTGCTTAGCCTGGAGAAGAGGAGGCTCAGGGGAGACCTTCTTGCTCTCTACAACTCCCTGAAGGGAGGTTGTAGCCAGGTGGGGGTTGGTCTCTTCTCCCAGGCAACCAGCATCAGAACAAGAGGACACAGTCTCAAGCTGTGCCAGGGGAGGTTTAGGCTGGATGTTAGGAAGAAGTTCTACACAGAGAGAGTGATTGGCCATTTGGATGTGCTGCCCAGGGAGGTGGTGGAGTCACCATCCCTGGAGGTGTTTAGGAAGAGCCTGGATGAGGCACTTGGTGCCATGGTTTAGTTGATTAGATGGTGCTGAGTGATAGGTTGGACTCAATGATCTCTGAGGTCTTTTCCAACCTGCTTAATTCTATTCTATTCTATTCTATTCTATTCTATTCTATTCTATTCTATTCTATTCTATTCTATTCTATTCTATTCTATTCTGTTCTGTTCTGTTCTGTTCTAGTCTATCACTAGCAATCCCACACACTTTGGTCTGTACTTGTGCCCAGTTGTGTATGGCCATGAGACTGTGGTGGTACGAACACTTTCTTGTGTGCTTCCACAAGCTCCACAGGCTGTAGGACCGTGACCCTGTATGCAGCTCTGCACGGGGATGCAGATGGGCAGCACACACCCGTGTGCTCCTTGATTTGCAGCCCTGTTGGTGGTTTAGGTTAGATGAAGAACAGAGGTGCTCACTTGTTCCACTTATTCCAAAAAAAGTAATGAATTTTTTAATGACACTGGCTTTGAATGCAGAGCTCTGGGGGCAGCTGGGCTCCTACTGAGCAGGCAGAAATGGGTTGGGACCTCATCAACCAAGTTGCATGAGTTCAGGCAGCCTCTCCAATGGAAATTCACAGATGGACACCTGGGGACTGCTTCTCCTTTTCAAAAGCTTTAAGCCAACAGGCAAGCGAATGCCACCAGGAAAACTCCACTGGTGAAAGGGAGAATTTCAACAAATAAGATGCAAACCTCACCAGCTGAAAGAACTGCAGTCAGCCAAAGCAGAGTAATGCAACAGAGTGTAGCAAGGAGAACCTTGAGCTGAGGGAGCTGATGCTGATGCCAGTTGAGTGCTTCCCAGGGAAATCCTCTCAGTAGTCCCTGTGCCTCGTTTTATTGTGAAACTAAGAAGCAGCATCTTGATTTTTGGTAGATGATGGACTAAAATGTGACAAGTTTGGTAGGATCTCCAGGAATCACCACTGTACCCCACTGCTGCAGGAGCAAACCACCTCCGACAGTAGGGAACAGAACCAGTGGGAAGGGGGAAAAGCAAAAGTCAGTTGTACTTACCTGAACTTTGATTTTGAGATCCGATGCCTGCAAGAGAAGAATTGCCAGTAAATTCTCTGAGGCTGTGCCATACCTCCCAGGCTTTTCATGAAAATCACAAGAGAGAGGAATAAAGTTAAGATAATTAATTTTTCTCCAAATGCTCCCTGTTTTCCTTCTGAATCCCCTGTAAGTCACCAGAGGCGCTGTGCATGGCTGCAATTCCCTGGTACACAAACCCTGGGTTCTGGTGAAGTCACGAAGCAGGAGGCATGCCAGGATGGGATTCTACCACCTACAGCTATCAGTGCATTAGCTTTCTTCTAGGGCAAAAAGGCTGCCCTCCAGCTAGGAGCACTCTGCATCTGCTGCCCAATTTGTGTTTCCAGCATGGCTTTTTGTGAATGCTATAGTCGCTGGGATTGCTCTTGCATTAAAATAAGTATGGCATGATACAGACTCACTGCTGTCACACATCACCTGGCACTCCAAGACACATAAGCACATTGTGAAACCATGTGGAAAATGAGGCTTTCTTTTTCATCCAGCAATTAAAGGAAAACCAGTGCATGGTGGATATTTTTCAACTTGGAAACTAATCATAGCATCAGAGGAGGCCAGGGGTTGGAAGGGACCTCTGGAGAGCTTCAAGTCCACCCCCCACACCAGAGCAGGAGCAGAGAATCCAGCACAGGCCACACAGGAACACATCCAGACAGGGATGGAAAGGCTCCAGAGAAGGAGACTCCACAACCTCTCTGGGCAGCCTGCTCCAGGGCTCTGGGACCCTCACAGTCAAGAAGTTCTTCCTCATGTTGAGGTGGAACCTCCTGTGCTGGAGTTTCCATCCATTGCCCCTTGTCCTATCCCAGGGCACAAGTGAGCAGAGCCTGTCCCTGTCCCTTCCTTCCTGATCCCCAGCCCTCAGCTATTGATAGACATTGATCAGATCCCCTCTCAGTCTTCTCCTCTCCAGACTAAACAGCCCCAGGGCTCTCAGCCTCTCCTCACCAGGCAGTGCTGTAGTCCCCTTCAGCATCCTTGTAGCCCTCCCGTGGACTCTCTCCAGCACATCCCTGTCCCTCTGGAACTGGGGAGCCCAGAGCTGGATGCAATATTCCAGGTGAGGTCTCACCAGGGCAGAGTAGAGGGGGAGGAGAACCTCCCTGGATCTGCTGGACACTCTCTTTGGAATGCATCCCAGGACCCCATTGCTCTTCTTGGCCCCCAGGGCACATTGCTGTCCCATGCAGGACTTCTTGTTACCATAATACTTATTTACCTTTGTTATCTTTGTAAATTGCTTTGAACCCCAAAGGGTCTGAAGGATCACACATTCTATTGCTATCAACAGCACTTTGCAAATTAAGCATTCCTGAAAATTTGGCATCATTCCCATGATATATGGATTTAAATATCTAATTCCATACACTCACATCGATTCACTCCAAGGACTTGGGAGTGCTGGGGATGAGACCCAGATGACATGAAATTGGGAATAGATGTTAGTCAGTCAGAGGGTAGAAAGGCTCTGCAGAGGGACCTCGACCGACTGGACAGATGGGCGGAGTCCAATGGGATGACATTCAACAAGTCCAAGTGCCAGGGGCTGCACTTTGGCCACAGCAACCCCATGCAGAGCTACAGGCTGGGGTCAGAGTGGCTGAGAGCTGCCAAACAGAGAGGGACCTGGGGGTGCTGATCGACACCTGCCTAAACATGAGCCAGCAGTGTGCCCAGGTGGCCAAGAGGGCCAATGGCATCCTGGCCTGTATTAAGAATAGTGTGGCCAGCAGGAGCAGGGAGGTCATTGTGCCCCTGTACTCTGCTTTGGTTAGGCCACACCTTGAGTCCTGTGTCCAGTTCTGGGCCCCTCAGTTTAAGAAGGACATCGAGACACTTGAACGTGTCCAGAGGAGGGCAACAAGGCTGGTGAGAGGCCTTGAGCACAGCCCTATGAGGAGAGGCTGAGGGAGCTGGGGTTGCTTAGCCTGGAGAAGAGAAGGACCAGGGGTGACCTCATTGCCCTCTACAACTACCTGAAGGGTGGTTGTGGACAGGAGGGGGTTGGTCTCTTCTCCCAGGCAACCAGCACCAGAACAAGGGGACACAGTCTCAAGCTGTGCCAGGGGAGGTTTAGACTTGAGGTGAGGAGAAAGTTCTTCACTGAGCGAGTCATTCGTCATTGGAATGGGCTGCCCGGGGAGGTGGTGGAGTCGCCGTCCCTGGAGGTGTTCAAGAGGAGACTGGACATGGCACTTGGTGCCATGGTCTAGTTGTGAGGTCTGTTGGGACGGGTTGGACTTGATGATCCTTGGGGTCTCTTCCAACCTTGGTTATACTGTGATACTGTGAGAAGCTCAGTATGGGCTGCCAGTATACACTCGCAGCCCAGAGAGCCAAGCAGAGCCTGGGCTGCAGCAAGAGAAGTGTGGCCAGCAGGGCCAGGGAGGGGATTCTGCCCCTCTGCCCCACTCTGCTCTGGTGAGACCCCACCTGGAGCTCTGTGTCCAGTTCTGGAGCCTCTATTAGAGGAAGGATCTGGAGGTGCTGGAAGGTGTCCAGAGAAGGGCCATGAGGATGAGCAGAGGGCTGGAGCTGATCTGCTATGGAGACAGACTGAGAGTTGGGGTTGTTCAGTCTGGAGAAGAGAAGGCTCTGAGGAGACCTTGTAGACTTCCAGTACCTGCAGGGGGCTCCAAGAAAGCTGGGGAGGGACTTTGGAGGGTGTCAGGGAGTGATAGGACTGGGGGAATGGAACAAAACTAGAAATGGATAGATTGAGATTGGATGTGAGGAAGAAGTTCTTCCCCATGAAGGAAGAGAGCCTGGCACAGGTTGCCCAGGGAGGTGGTGGAAGCCTCATCCCTGGAGATTTTGAAGGCCAGGCTGGATGTGGCTGTGAGCAACCTGCTGTAGTGTGAGGTGTCCCTGCCCATGGCAGGGGGGGAACTGGCTGATCCTTGGAGTGCCTTCCAACCCTGGCAGTTTTGTGAAAGAATCCAATTAGCTTCTTCTGCAAAGCCACAAAGCTACAGCGAGATCCCAAACCTCTAACCACTACTTTGCTGTGCTTGACACATGTCCCTAAAGGCCTTTGAACTCTCTGGCTGTCTTTTGGTACATAGATAATGGTGCAGAGAGAGGAATCAAGATCTGTGGGTGCACTGACATGAGTCAGAGGTGATTTGGGAAGCTGCAAAATCCGCTACCAATAACGTAAGCAATGACAATCTGGGGAATGACTATGGACAAGACACTTCTGCTGGCTTGAAGCATTTCTTAAGGCTCCCTCTATGATAGGGAAGTGATTCATTGTTGACAATAGACAGCAAAGGTCTTACTGCAGTGGCTTAAAAATGGATTCACTGTTGGTAGACACAGGACAAAGTAATTACAGAATCACAGAATTATCAGGGTTGGGAGGGGCCTCCAGGATCATCCAGTTCCAAGCCCCCTGCCACGGGCAGGGACACCTCATACTAGATCAGGTTGCCCAAAGCTGCCACATCCAGCTTGGCCTTAGAAACATCCAGGGCACATCAAAGTGTATCATCGAGGGAGGGGATTCTCCCCCTCTACTCTGCTCTGGTGAGACCACACCTGGAGTGCTGCATCCAGTTCTGGAGCCTCTATCACAGGAAGGATGTGGAGGTGCTGGAATGTGTCCAGAGAAGGGCCATGAGGATGAGCAGAGGGCTGGAGCTGATCTGCTATAAGGACAGACTGAGGGAGTTGGGGTTGTGCAGTCTGGATAGGAGAAGGCTCTGAGGAGACCTTCTTGTGGCCTTCCAGTATCTGCAGGGGGCTACAAGAAGGCTGGGGAGGGACTTTTGAGGGTGTCAGGGAGTGATTGGACTGGGGGGGATGGAGCAAAACTAGAAATGGGTAGATTGAGATTGGATGTTAGGAAGAAGCTGTTGCCCATGAGGGTGATGAGAGCCTGGCACAGGTTGCCCAGGGAGGTGGTGGAAGCCTCATGCCTGGAGGTTTTGAGGCCAGGCTGGATGTGGCTGTGAGCAACCTGCTGTAGTGTGAGGTGTCCCTGCCCATGGCAGGGGAGTGGGAACTGGCTGATCCTTGGAGTCATCCTAGTCTTTGCTAGCTTGCGTGTTACACACACCGACAAGAACACTTCTGGTAGAGCAGGAATAATGCCCTGGGTGACCAGCATGTCACATTGTGCTGCAGAGACACAGTGGGTTCACCAGGGGTGAGGAGTGAAGCTCCCCCAGCCCGGCACGGAGAACGCTTTACGACTGCTCCCCACAGCCTGTAGCGCATCAGGCGGCTCAGGCACGGACAGAGCAAAGGGAGAAAGGAGTCAAAAATCACAATGAAGAGGAACCTGGGCCCAGAAAAGGAGGTGCTGAGCACTTTCATAAGGAAAAGTTGGTAGGGGAGGGAAAAAGAGATCAAGAGAGATGTCATGGGGGCCCTGCCTGGTGAAAGGTGAAGGACAGGGAGTGTGAGCTCCTCTGGGGACCTCTCTGGCTAATTGTTTCGCAGTAAGGGAGCTGTGTGACACTGAAGGAATCTGTGATTCATTTAAAAGAGCTGTGGCAGGTGTAGTATTCCTCATGAATGTCAGAATTACATCTTGGGAGCATTACAAGCAGCAGCCAAGTGCCTTCAGTGCTCCCACAGGTTAGCTACAGCCTTACCCTCCAGCTGCTGCTTGCCTTACTGCTATGGCAGGAGGCTTTAGCACATGTGGGTGTGCTATATATTTAGAACAGGACAAGGCAGGAGGAAGAGATTTCTATTTGGAGGCAGAATCCCAGAATGAAGTGGAATTTTGGAAACACGAATAGCCAATTCTGAAAACATTATGCCTGAATCTGAAGCGTGTTTTACAAATGACCCTTAGGATGGATAATCTTTTGTCTTTCAGAACCAGGGTTAAAGTATCACATCACCAGAGTATACTAGAGGTATATGTATTATGGAGAAGAGGAGGCTGAGGGGAGACCTTATTGCTCTCCACAGCTACCTGAGGGGAGGCTGTAGCCAGGTGGGGTTGGTCTCTTCTCCCAGGCAACCAGCACAGAACAAGAGGACACAGTCTCAAGCTGCACCAGAGGAGGTTTAGGCTGGATGTTAGGAAGAAGTTCTACACAGAGAGAGTGATTGCCCATTGGAATGGGCTGCCCAGGGACGTGGTGGAGTCACCATCGTTGGAGGTGTTCAGGAGGAGCCTTGATGGGATGCTTGGTGCCATGGGTTAGTTGATTAGATGGTGTTGGATGATAGGTTGGACTTGATGATCTTGAAGGTCTCTTCCAACCTGGTTAATTCTATTCTGTTCTAACTGTTCTTTAAAACCATGATACAGAGGCAGATACTAAATCCATTTCAGATCACTGCTGAGTGTTTTGCATGTTTTTAACCATGTAACTCAGACTAGCATCTATAAAAACAAACACAAAAATCAGGCTAATACTGTCAGATAAGCAACAAGCTGGCTGTTAAATCCTCTAAAACTCTTCTAACCTCAGAGATTTGTATACCACATGCAGATCAGACAGTGAAATCACAGAATTGTCAGGGTTGGAGGGACCTCAAGGATCACCTAGCTCCAAACCCCCTGCCCTGGCCAGGGACACCTCACACTACAGCAGGTTGCTCACAGCCACATCCAGCCTGGCTGCATAAACCTCCAGGGATGAGGCTTCCACCACCTCCCTGGGCAACCTGTGCCAGGCTCTCACCACCCTCATGGGGAAGAACTTCTTTCTAACACCCAGTCTGAATCTACCCATTTCTAGTTTTGCTCCATTCTCCCCAGTCCTATCACTTCTTGACACTCTAAAAAGTCCCTCCCCAGCTTTCTTGTAGCCCCCTGCAGATACTGGAAGGCCACAATTAGGTGTCCTCAGAGCCTTCTCTTCTTCAGACTGAACAACCCCAACTCTCAGTCTGTCTCCATAGCAGATCAGCTCCAGCCCTCTGCTCATCCTCATGGCCCTTCTCTGGACATGTTCCAGCACCTCCACATCCTTCCTGTAATAGAGGCTCCAAAACTGGAAACAGAGCTCCAGCTGTGGCCTCAGCAGAGTGGAGCAGAGGGGCAGAATCCACTCCCTGGCCCTGCTGGCCACACTTCTCTTGCTGCAGCCCAGGCTCTGCTTGGCTCTCTGGGCTGCAAGTGCTCACTGCTGGCTCCTGTTGAGCTTCTCCTCCACCAGCACCCCCAAGGCCTTTTCTTCAGGGCTGCTCTCAAGCCAGTCCCTGCCCAGCCTATATTGGTGCCTGGGATTGCCCTGACTCAGATCCAGGACTTTGCACTTGTTCTTGCTGAACCTCATGAGTTTGGCTTGGACCCACCTCTGCAGTCTGTCAAGGTCCCACTGAATGGATCCCTTCCCTCCAACCTCTCAGCTGCACCACACAGCTTGGTGCTGAGGGTGCTCTCAATGCCACTGTCCATGTGGTCAGTAAGCTGTTCAGTGGTCAGTAAGAATCTGCAGATCATCCTTAAGAGAACTGTGTCTGTCTAGCTTAAAATGACGCTGGTTTGCTATTCAAGTGACTTTCAGGCATGCTGGGCAAACAGGCTGGGCAAACAGGCCGGGCAAACAGGCTGGGCAAACAGGCCAGCACCTCAGCATTCAGTGAATAATCTTGCTGTCTCTGTGGCAAATCACAGGCAATGCCTGTCACAGAATCCAAAGCAGGAAGATAATTCCTCCCCCACAAGGGCATGCTGTTGTCCTTCAGACACATATCTAGCACTGTCTGTAAGTATCACAAGCACCTTCCCCAGAGTCAGCTGGAGAGCAGTAGCTGAGGCTGACACATAAGGGTCAGTCCTCTGTGTTTGTCTGCTGACATCAGCAGTGGTTTCAGAGCTCTTGGTAGACTTTTCTTGCCACTGCTCCTGGTCCAATAGAACCTTTGGTCCTCACAGAAGGAGGCTACCTTCCCATTAGCTGAAAGACAGCAGCAGCTATAGTGACCCTGCAAGCAAACTGACGCTTTGGCCTTCACCACTGGCTCCTACACTGCTTACTGCAAGAACTGCATAGGAATTACTTTCCCAGCCAAATAATCACTGATGGCTCAGCTGCCAGGGAAAGCTCCCACTGCTCTTCATATTTTCAGAACACACTGTTTTCAGACGGGATGCCAGTGAAGGTTGCTTGTGTTGGTTTATCCTCTTTTATTGTTTTAACCCTCTCTGGTGGAAAAGCCAACTGAGCTGTCCCCCAGAGGCATGGACATCCTGGCCAAGGTGAAAATGCCAAGTGGCTTTACTGTTTCAGTGAAAGCAGATCAGTTGAAGCTCTTTCCCCCTTTGAGCTCAAGGGCTTCACTTTTCTTTTGAGGCTCTGTGGACCATTAGTTTCCACAAAGGTCTTTTTTCAATGGAATAGAATAGAATAGAATAGAATAGAATAGAATAGAATAGAATAGAAATTAATTAACCAGGTTGAAAGAGACCTTTGAGGTCAACAAGTCCAACCTATCACCCAGCACCATCTAATCAACTAAACCATGGCACCAAGTGCCTCTTCCAGGCTCTTCCTAAACACCTCCAGTGATGGTGACTCCACCACCTCCCTGGGCAGCACATCCCAATGGCCAATCTCTCTTTCTGGGAAGAACTTCTTCCTAACATCCAGCCTAAACCTCCCCTGGCACAGCTTGAGACTGGCTGCCCAGAGAGGTTGTGGAGTCTCCTTCTCTGGAGACTTTCCAACCCACCTGGATGCATTCCTGTGCAGACTGCCCTGGGTGATCCTGCTTTTGGCAGGGGGGTTGGACTCCAAGAGCTCCAGAGGTCCCTTCCAACTTCTAACATTCTGTGATTCTCTGACTCTGTGGAGCCAGACCATAGCACTGCCATTCTCCTGTGGGCATGCTGGGCTATTTTAAGCAACCTCCATTCCAAGTCATGATGATGTTTAGAGTTGGGTTTAACTTCAGCTCTCCTGGACACATTCCAGCTAATTATTTTCTGCTTGCCAAAATTCCCAGTGCAGTTTTAGTTTAGACCAAGTTATCCTTCACACATCTCCTCATACACTTGTGCACTTGGGTTTGAAATCCTTGTCACATTTTACCCTGAAGGTGGCTGAACTCTAACACTGTGGAAACAATCCCTGCTTTTACAGTTCTTAAAGTGCTTTAGGATCCTTTGGGAGTAAGGACATTAAATGAATGCAAGCTGGAACATTAAAAATATGTGCAGCTTTACAGCGAGAGTTGCCATTGTTGCTGGCACTGTGTCGCACCAGGGGACCCATTGTGCCAGGAAGCATAACTACAGAATAGAGATGGTTCTCCAAACTGGATCCAGCTGGAAGAAGTGGTCACACATCCAGCTGCTGCTTCCTGTAATGTGGCAAGAGCACAAGCAACTTGGTGAGGTGCTAAAGCAAGAGCTACAACTGCCTCAGAGCTGCAAATAGATCTAGGCTGGTTTCTTGAGGCAGTTCATAACCTAAACCAAAAGAACCAGCAGATAGGCAACAGCAGGCAGGTGGAGAAACAATTTCTCCTGAGGTTTGTAAATCCCTGGCTGATACTTACAGGATAGCAGATTGAATCTACAACATTCCACATAGCCTCCCTTGTAAAGCAGATAAGATCTCCTCCTCTTCACTTTGCAGAGAAGAGGGCCAAGGGAGTGTGTGTGAGATACAACTGAGGTTTACAAAGTCATAAAAGTGATAGGTAAGCTGACTGTGGAACTGTTGATCACCAAAGCTCACAGTGTTAGAAGGAGAAGAGGCTGACTGCAAGTAGTAGTAATGAGCTTGAAACAGAGAGAAGAAAGTAGCTGCCTACACGCCAGGTAGTGAACTTCCCCAGCTTGCTGCCACAGGAGATGCTGAAGGCAGACAGCCTTAGTGTGCTCAGATAAATCCATGGACAATGTGGTTCACTAAAGGCAAAAAGCAGAGCATGCCCTCTACCATTTCTAATCCCATCCATAAGCATGAATCTGGGAGCAGCAAAATGGGACTGGAAAGTAGGAAAAGGTCAGGCTTGCACACTTGCCCTCCTGTCAGTGTGAGGACCTGAACACTGGGACAGCTGGACCACAGGGCTGACCAAACGGAGCATTTATTATGTACTTATGATGAGCATTTGATCAACACTGAAGGGTTCCAGGTACCACCAAGGGTAGCACAGAGCATCAAAATACTCCAGCATGGTAGGATCTGTAGCACTGCCATGCTTAGGGGCTCTCCTGGCCCTATCCTTGCTGTCTGTGATGTTAAAACACCTACTACAGAATGTAGTATTCTGTTAGAGCTATCTCACATGCTCTGGAACATCTCCAGTGGTGCCATTTCAAGGAGGCATTACTCTGTTCAGCTGATGTACTTTGTCACTCTAGTATTGTGCTCACCATTTGAAGGCTGCAAAATAGGCTGCAGGATGGGAGCTATCCTTGTATTTCTGTTACAAGACATTGTAATGTGCACCAGAGCTGTTAGGGAAATTAAACTAGATCAGTCGTTTCTGCTCTTAGCTCTACACAGATGAGATTTGATTCTCTCTCACCAAAGAGGGATCTTAAAATAAGAACTCTGTTATCCATTGGTCCTTCTTTCAGCTGCTAAGCAGAACTCAATCTGCTGGAGCTCCTCTCCTATCAGGACAGACTGAGAGAGTTGTGGTTGCTCAGTCTGGAGAAGAGAAGGCTCTGAGTAGACCTAATTGTGGCCTTCCAGTGTCTGAAGGGGGCTACAAGAAGGCTGGGGAGGGACTTTTGAGGGTGTCAGGGAGTGACAGGACTGGGGGTTTGGAACAAAACTAGAAATGGGTAGATTCATATTGGATGTTAGGAAGAAGTTCTTCCCCATGAGGGTGGTGTGAGCCTGGCACAGGTTGCCCAGGGAGGTGGTGGAAGCCTCATCCCTGGAGGTTTTGAAGGCCAGGCTGGATGTGGTTCTGGGCAACCTGATCTAGTGGGAAGTGTCCCTGCCCATGGCAAGGGTTTGGAACCTTGCAACCCTGACTATTCTATGATTCTCCTGGGCATTCTGTGTCTTACTTACATCTGTGTAAACCCAGAGGCTCCCCACTACCATCCAGGATGAGTTTACACTGCAATTAAAATAAGAAGTGGGATGAATAGATCTGCACTCTCTCCTTTCACCCACCGTGGGGTTTTCTTGATCTCAAAGCCCCTGACACTTGCCCTGGCTCTGAGCCAGGCAGCTCATGCCCCCCTGCACAGCCAGCTCTGTGTGGATGTACTCACGCTAGCCTAGCACCGCAGTTCTCTCCTTCCATATCTGCTCCAGGAACGTTGTCTGTGTTCACGGACTCGGTCTCACTGGTGGGCATGCTCACTGTAAGAGTCAAAGGGAAGAAAAAGAGAGGGTTGCCCATTAGAACCTGGCACACCTATCAGTTAATCAATCACATGAGAGAAGGAACTGACTTCATGACCCTCAGCTGCAGCTCCTGAGGATTAAGCCATTTGCTGAGTACACCTATTGCCCCCCTGCACAGGTTGGGAATATACAAAGCTCACTCAAATGCTTAAAAACAAAAACAAAGGGGGGGAAGCTCTCTTTCAGAGTCAGTTCCTGGGAATGTTATGATTGAGGATCACTGAAAATCAGAGAACCTGACAAAGCCAACAAGAGGCTGTTGTTTGACTCAGTGGAACGCTGCTAAAAGCCGTCCCTATCCTCACACCAGCTCAACCACCTCAATGCCCTACTCAGACTTTGTGGTGTTGGTTTCTTTCTTCTGCAGTGACTAGAATACAAACCAAAATGGCCAGGCTGACATTTTCCAGACAAATGGCTGCTGGCAGCCTGGCAGCAAGCACCACACAAATGACACTGATGCACTCCCTTCATTTACTAACCACTGACAGGTTTCAACCTTGCACTTCTCAACTGGACCCATAGGGATAAGAGGGGGATTCAGACTCTTGTGACCCATTCAGATACTGCCAACAGGAAAAAAAGCTAATGAATATGGACTGTGGAGGAGACTTTATGTTGGCACTTGCCAGCTCAGTGCTGGGCACAATCTTCTAGGCTTTTACAGAAGTATCATGGAACAAACACGGAATGAGAGGAACCTTAGGTGTGAACCTCTCTCATTTGAATTCAAGGACCTGTCACATTTTCAATCTGTTATCAAACCTCAACATTTTCTTTGCTTCTGCAGATTGCAAGAAAACCCAACAAACCCAAACCACCATTCCCCCTCCACCAGTTGCTCCCAGGTCCTATATGAGCTCTAATAACCATCATTCCCCGTCCTCCAGTTGCTCCCAGGTCCTGTATGAGCTCTAATAACCATCATTCCCCCTCCACCAGTTGCTCCCAGGTCCTGTATGATAACTCCTTAATTTATAAGCCTTTGACATAAGCTAGGGCAATGGATAGGATCCAGGATGTGTCCTCTTCCTTCCTCCCTCCTTTTCCAAAGACACAAAAGACATTAAATTATACTTAAACCTGAATTCTGGAGGAGTTATACAGAGCTCTCAGCTGTCTGGTAGAACTTGAGCACATGTATTAGCTGTTGGATCTACATCTCAAATGGCACTTAAGAGCATGCAGTATGAGCTGTTAGAGAGGCTTCTAATAGCCTGTCAGAATACATCACTCTGTACTGAGAACATTCCTGCCTGTGAGCCCTGCATGCAAAAGAAGGCAATGGAGAATAAAGAGGTTCCCCTTTTCAGTTTGGTAGATGTTTAATGGGCCTTGGGGCCAGGTTTTCTTTCAGAGGCTAGAAAGGTATCAGAAGGCTCTTCCAAAGAGGTCCTGTTTCCTATTGGCACAGAAATGTCATAGAATCCTAGAATGGCTCAGGTTGGAAGAGGCCTTAGAGATCATCTACTCCAAACTCCCTGCCATGGGCAGGGATAATTCTCTGCTAGATTTGGTTGCTCAAGGCCTCATCCAATCTGGCCTTGAACACTTCCAGGGAGGGGGCATCCACAACCTCTCCAGACAGCCTATTCCAGAGTCTTTCTACCCTCACACTGAAGGACTTCTTCCTAAGATCCAGTCTAACCCTGCTCTCTCTCAGCTTAAAAGCATTCCCCCTTGTCCTATCACTAGACACCCTATTGAAAACTCCCTCTGCAGCCTTTCTGCAGGATTCCTTCAGGTATTGGAAGGCAGCTCTAAGGTCCCCTTAGACTTTTCTCTTCTCCAGGATGAACAACCCCAGGTGCCTCAGGCTATCCTCACAGCAGAAGTGCTCTAGCCCTTGGATCATCTTTGTGGCCTACTCTGGACTTGCTCCAACAGTTGCATGTCCTTCTTATGATGGGGACACCAGAGCTGGACACAGAATTCACAATAGGGTGTCACAAGAACAGAGCAGAGAGGAAGCAGCCATTCTCTTGATCTGCTGGCCACACTCCTCAAGGATATGGTTGGCCTTCTGGACTGCATGAGAGCACTGCTGGCTCATAGTGAGCTTCTCACCAATCAGCATGCCCAAGTCTTTTTAATTCAGGGCTACTTTCAACCCAGCCTGTATTTGTGCCTCTTCATAGAGTCACAGAATGGCCTGGCTTGGAAGGGACCTCCAGATCTCATCCAGTCCCCTCTGCAGTCAGCAGGGACATCCTCCCCTAGATCAGAGCCCTGTCCAGCCTCGCCTTCAACTTCTCCAGGGATGGGGCCCCAACCACCTCCCTGGGCACCATGTTCCAGTGTTCCACTACCCTTGATCCTAGCATCCAATCTCAATCTGCTCTGCTCTACTTTGAAGCCATTGCCCCTGGTCCTGTCCCTGCAGGCCTTGTAAACAGTCTCTCTGCATCCTTCCTGTAGCCCTGGAAGGTACAGGCAGGCTGCTATTAGGGCTCCTTGGAGCCTTCTCTTCTGCAGGCGGAACGACCCCAGCTCCCTCAGCCTGTCCTCATAGCAGCCCAGCTTCATCCCATCCCAGCAATTCACATGCCTGCAACATACACCTTGGGGTCATCTATACGAAAGGACTGTCTGGCACTCTTGACATAGCTAGGAAGCACTGTACCCTGATGGTGCCCATCCCTTTACCAGGGCAATACTCACAGAATCAATAAGGTCAGAAAATACTTCAGAGATCATCAAGTGCAGCCTATTACCTAATCCCTAACACCTCCTGACAACTAAACCCTGGCTCCAAGTGCCACATCCAATCCCTTTTTGAACACCTCCAGGGATGGTGACTCCACCACCTCCCTGGGCAGCACATCCCATTGGCCAATTACTCTTGCTGGGAAGAACTTTCTCCTCACCTCCAGCCTAAATCTCCCCTGGCACAGCTTGAGACTGTGTCCTCTTGTTCTGGTGCTGCTTGTCTGGGAGAAGAGACCAACCCCCACCTGGCTACAACCTCCCTTTAGGGAGTTGGGAGAGAGCAATGAGGTCTCCCCTGAGCCTCCTCTTCTCCAGGCTAAGCAACCCCAGCTCCCTCAGCCTCTCCTCACAGGGCTGTGCTCCAGACCCCTCCCCAGCTTTGTTACCCTTCTCTGGACACCTTCAAGTGTCTCAGTCTTGTCTATTTGGAAAAACCAATGAAGGACTCAACTGAATCCACATTTTGATGCCCATGCAACACTTAAGTAAGCTGTTAAGAAATACCCACATTCATAATTCAAATTTTCAGTCCGGACTAAACCCTTCAGGAATAGCTGGTGAGGGGTTTGGAACACAAGCCCTATGAGGAAAGGCTGAGGGAGCTGGGGTTGCTTAGCCTGGAGAAGAGGAGACTGAGGGGTGACCTTATTGCTCTCTACAACTACCTGAAGGGAGGTTGTAGCCAGGCAGAGGTTGGCCTCTTCTCCCAGGCAGCCAGCACCAGAACAAGAGGACACAGTCTCAGGCTGCGCCAGGGGAGGTTTAGGCTGGATGTTAGGAAGAAGTTCTACACGGAGAGAGTGATTGCCCATTGGAATCGGCTGCCCATGGAGGTGGTGGAGTCACCTTCACTGGAGGTGTTCAGGAGAAGACTTGATGGGGTGCTTGGCTGTATGGTCTAGTTGTTGGGTGGGTTGGATTGTTTGATGGGTTGGACGCGATGATCTTGAAGGTCTCTTCCAACCTGGTGTATTGTATTGTATTGTATTGTATTGTATTGTATTGTATTGTATTAAAACAACCCCAAAACATTGATATTTTGCAAGTCATCTTTGAAGATGAGGCAGAGCACTTGCAAGACACTTTAGAGCTTCTTTGCAAATGGAAACCCATTTTAGAGATGTTAGTGAGACACTGACTTGCAGAGCAGCATGAAGGAGACACTGCACAAGCAACAGGAACAGCGAGGCAGGCACGTGCATAAATCCACACAGCCACCTCCTGTGTCAGTCTGCACAGAGACATTGAGGCACACAGACACACAGGTACGGGCAGGGGGCACAGAGAGTGCAGTGAAACATTACCATGGGCTTCTGTGGAGTGACTAAACCAAGCAAACTTTCCTTTCTTCTTATCAGGCAAGTCAGCTGGAGTGCTTCCTTTCACAGACAAGATGGTCAGTGCCAAGTAGCAGGAACAAGACATCAACAGAGAACATGCAGCCAGCGACAGGCAAAAGAAAAAAACAAGGAACTGAGCTTACACATGACCTCCACTCCTGCATGAAAACTTCATCAGGTGAGTTAAAAGTACAGAATGAAAAACAAAGGCAGACGGAGGTGTGAAATATCAGAACGAAGGAGAACTCTTCCTCGATTTCTGCTCCTTCTCACAGCTGCCTTCTCAGAGCCTGAAGCTCTTTGAGTTTCCAGGTCAAATTCTTTCCCCAGTGATATCAATGGCAATTCTCCTCGTGTTTGACGGTCTGAACTATCCAGCCTGATGAAAGTAAGGCAACGCCAATGTGTCCCCTGGTTATCCCCTGACCCTCAGCCTGAAATCTGGACTAGCCTGGTTTGGAATGAGGTTCTTTGGTTTTCTTCCTAAACTGCTGCAGTAGAGTCACAGAATCAATAAGGTTGGAAAAGACCTCAAAGATCATCAAGTCCAACCCATCACTCAGCTCCTCAGGACTAACTAAACCACGGCTCCAAGTGCCACATCCAATCCCTTTTTGAACACCTCCAGGGACAAACTTTCAAACCTGTCAGAGGAAAGCTGTGGCATAACCACATCTCTCTGTCTTTCTTCAGCTCTGGAAATTAGCAGCCTTCATCAAGCACTCAGATGCACACTGCCAAGCCAGGAAACCCCTAGGCTATGCCTCACGATTTCCATTGGAGTTCACATTTGGCATTCATCCTGAGCTCCTCCTGCTGCATGGCTCTTCATGGCGCCCTCTAAACCCATCTGCAAAGTCCTTCCCCTCCTCTTTCTTCCCTCTCTGCTCCCGTGGGAGATGCTCCCTGTGGGTACCAGAGGGGGAGTATCTCAAGGCCTAATGCCAGGAGGAGAAGGGGGGGAGGGGCAGTCTCAGACCTGGCCAGCCTGAGACCAGCCTAGCAGTGGGGGTGGGGAAGAAAGAGCCCTGGGGGTTTTGGGTAGACCCTCAGGTGGGGAGAAGGGAAGTGTTGGGAGGCCTTTGGGTGTGCTGTCAGGGACTGTGTATGCCTTGGGATTCTTTGCCACTGTGCTTTGCAGTGTCTGTGAAACAACCATTGCTTTTCCATTCAAACTTTCCCTCACTTCTGCAATCCATTTGTGTGATGAGTGTCATTCATTTGTCCCTCTCAGGGGCAAGAGAGGATCTGCCTGGCCTCAAACCAGGACAATACATATACATGCACACAGAAGCCATCAGTCCACACAGGTCAGAGCTGCATGCACAGAGGTGCCTTGGAGTGTACTTCACACTTCCCTAATCTTACTGCTGCAGAAAGCCAAATGTAAAGTGAGGGACGCAGCTGTGGTGGCACATGGGCTGAAGAGACTCCTGTGGTTCTCCTTGCTGGCACTAGCTCACAGGCATATATTATACTTCACTGATGGAAAATGTGAAGGACAATAAAAAGTATTAAGATGGTATCAAGTATTAGAAGAATGATGATCTGGAAGCTAAAGGTCAGGACAGAGAGGAGATTAGGTCTTTACTCCCCAGTGCAATACGCTTTCAGCAGGGCAATCACTTTCTTTACCTGGCTCCTCACGTCACCTTCAATAGCAGGGGCTAACCATGTGTGCAGATGCTGGGAGATTCATTCAGGCTAGTTAACAAATCCTGAAAACAGAAGGTGCTGTGGAAGAGTTGTGTAGAAACTGAGGCTGAATATGAGAGAAAGTAGACCAAATACTGCCCAGATTGGCTTTCTTATCTGACTCACTTCTCAGAGGTGCTGGTCTCATGTCCACACCCCCAGCTCCAGTCTAGAAACAAGGCAGGCAGGTTTTTTGCAGTTCAGCTAATTAATTCCTGGAACCATGAACCAAGAATGCTGGAGGTGAATCCACCACAGGAATGCTTTAATAAGAAAGAGATTTTTGTTTCTTCCCCTAAGCGCTCAGCTCCAGCCCAAATCAGAGCTGTTTAGGAGCGTGGTGTGCAGGCTATGCCATCTAAATGGCCACTTCCTCCCTGCAATTTTGGGAGTGGAGCCAAAGGCCAAAAAAAGGTAAGTGCAGATTTCCTCCCACCTGGGCACAAAGTGACTTAGCAGTGGAAATCCTGGTGCCTCCTGTTCTGTGCCATGTGAGTTCAGTGAATTATCCAATTCAGGCCAGTGAATTATCCAGTCTTACAGGAGTAGCTCCCTGTTGACCACAGCTTATCCTGCCCTGTGCTCTGCGCTGGTTAGGCCAAACCTTGAGTCTTGTGTCCAGTTCTGGGCCCCTCAAATCAAGAAAGATGTTGAGTTGCTGGAAGGTGTCCAGAGAAGGGTAACAAAGCTGGGGAGGGGTCTGGAGCACAGCCCTGTGAGGAGAGGCTGATGGAGCTGGTGTTGCTCAGCATGGAGAGGAGGAGGCTCAGGGGAAACCTTATTGCTCCCTACAACTACCTGAAGGGAGGTTGTAGCCAGGTGGGGGTTGGTCTCTTCTCCCAGGCAAGCAGCACCAGAACAAGAGGAGACAGTCTCAAGCTGTACAGGGGGAAATTTAGGCTGGAGGTGAGGAGAAAGTTCTTCCCAGAAAGACACATTGGCCATTGGAATGTGCTGCCCAGGGAGGTGGTGTTTAAGAAGAGCCTGGATGAGGCACTTAGTGCCATGGTCTGGTTGATTAGTTAGGGTTGAGTGATCAGTTGGACTTGATCTTGGAGGTCTCTTCCAACCTGGTTAATTCTATTCTGTCCTGTGACTCCAAAAAATCCACTGTTCATAACCAAATCCAAGATCAAGAGGGGCCTTGATTCTGCCAGACACAGAAGAACCCCAGCTGTGCAATTCCTGACCTTCAGGCAGACCACTACATCTTCAGTGTACCAACTGCAGCGTGGGTAAGGCCGCGATCGATCCGTGTGTACAGTTCCACTGCCCACCCCGTACCCTAAGCATTATGTCAAGTGACTAAATCCTGGTGGGGAATATAGGTGACTGTTTGACAGTAGAGAACACCTTTGTCCCCACACCTATCCAACCTAGGTGACAGTAGGTTGTTAAAGAGGTGTGAAGGCATAGACTTCAGCCAGCTTGCCTTTGCCTGGCTACTCAAGAGCGGCAGTCCAGCTAACAGGGCAGTGAGTATAGAATCATAGAATCATAGAATTGTTAGGGTTGGAAGGGACCTCAAGGATCAGCCGGTTCCAACCCCCTGCCATGGCCAGGGACACCTCACACCACACCAGGTTTCCCAGAGCCACATCCAGCCTGGCCTTAAAAACCTCCAGGCATGAGGCTTCCACCACCTCCCTGGGCAACCTGTGCCAGGCTCTCACCACCCTCATGGGGAAGAACTTCTTCCTAACATCCAATCTCAATCTACCCATTGCTAGTTTTTGTTTCCTTCCCTCCAGTCCTATCACTCCCTGACACCCTCAAAAGTCCCTCCCCAGCTTTCTTGTAGGCCCCCTTCAGATACTGGAAGGCCACAATTAGGTCTCCTCAGAGCCTTCTCTTCTCCAGACTGAACAACCCCAACTCTCTCAGTCTGTCCTCCTAGGAGAGCAACTCCAGCCCCCTGCTCATCCTCGTGGCCCTTCTCTGTTCACTTTCCAGCACACACACACACAGAGTGGACAGCTCACCCCAAACAAACCCATACAGTGAACCAGCAGCAGCAGCAGGACAGGTCCCATAGCAACTATTGTGTATGTCATGGAATCATAGACTGGTCTGAGCTGGAAGGGACCTTGAAAAGTCATCTTGTCCACCTCTTCTGCCATGAGGCTGCACCAGGGGATGTTTAGGTTGGATGTTAGGAAGCACTTCCTGATGGGTAGGGGAATTGGAGACTGGAATGGACTGCCCAGGGAGGTGGTGGAGTCGCTGTCCCTGGAGGTGTTTAAGGCCAGACTGGATGTGGCACTCGGTGCCATGGGCTGGTTGGTGTGGTGGGGTTGGGTCCTAGGCTGGGCTTGATGAGCTCAGAGCTCTATTCTATCCTCAATAATTCTGTGACTCTGTGTGAGTAGGCACATCTGTCATTAGATCAGGTTGTTCAAAGCCCCATCCAACCTGACCTTGAACACTTCCAATGCTGGTGCACCCAAAGCTTCTCTGAGCAACCTGTTTCAGTGGACCTGTTCCTGGGGCAAATCACAATGGCTCTGCTTACATGAGAATCGATTTTGTTTAATTATTATTGGCACATCCATCATTCTTGCTGGCTGATGAAGCCTCCCATTAGTTACATATTCTATAGGTAACACAGCACAGTTACTGTTTTAAGGGGAATGGAAATAACTTCTTAATTGTATGCAAGTGTCTCCTGGTTTCCAGAGTGCAAACCAAAAGGCTCAGTAGGTTTTATACTCTGTGTTTGCAAGTGAAACTTTTGCACTCCTTACACTCTTGCCACAGTGTGGCTCGACTCTGCATGCAGACTTTTTCTTCTGGACTACCTCCACACTAATTTCACATCACATAGCATCCCTGCAGCAGCTACAGCAACAACAGCAGCTATGTGGCAGCTTCCTTCAAAATAAACCTGAAATATGCTTCATGTTATGTTAATTCTAGCTCTGAGACCCCACAGGCAGACATAAGGACAGAGTCTGCAGTCTGTGACTGGCTAGGCAGACAAATGTGCAAGACCCTTTGAGAGCCTCTGTTCCATGTCACTGGCATCAAGCATTGATACCAGCTCTGCTCTTGCACTAACATATGTCTCTCCTCCAACAAAATGCCCCCTGGGCATGCAGTGAGCTATTAGATGGCAGATGGCCAAAAGACAGCCAACCACTGAAACAGAAAGCTGGCACCAGCAAATACCCTCCTGCATAGCCCTGAGATAATTTCTGCTTTACATGCTTGGAGAACATCATTTTTTCCCCTCCAGTTCAGAACTCTCACTGCCACTGTCACATCTTGCTTCTCTGACACGTTTGTCATCGTGGCAGTGGAAGCCATTGCAAGATTCACATTGTCTCTGTGGATCATATGCTGTTGTCACACACTTGCTGACAAATATCATTTTAACACTGTGGCAATTTAAGCTCCAGAGAAGACCACGGCTGGGCAGGGGGTGCCCAGTTCCACAAACATACTCAGAGCAGAAACTTTGGACAGATTTTTAACAGGAGATGTTATTGCATGAATTTGCAGACCTGGAGACTTGATGGGGTGCTCGGTGCCATGGGTTAGTTGTTTAGGTGGGTTGGATTGGTTGATGGGTTGGACGCAGTGATCTTGAAGGTCTCTTCCAGCCTGGTTTATTGTGTTGTATTGTATTGTATTGTATTGTATTGTATCGTATTTAGAAGTGGCTATGGTTGAGAAATTGCCTAACTTCACACCTCTAATTTATCTGTTTGAGTTAAGCTACAGAGACAGACAGATTCCTAGCAAAGCTTTTCTGAATGCCACACTGATGTCTCCCTCAACTGTACGGACAAGGCACATTGTCTCATTACAGAATTGTCAGGGTTGGAAGGGATCTCAAGGATCACTCATTTCCAACCATTCAGTTCCAACCTCCCTGCCATGGGCAGGGACACCTCACACTACAGCAGGTTGCTCACAGCCACATCCAGCCTGGCTGCAAACACCTCCAGGCATGAGGCTTCCACCACCTCCCTGGGCAGCCTGTGCCAGTCTCTCACCACCCTCATGGGGAACAACTTCTTCCTTACATCCAATCTGAATCTGCCCACTTCTAGTTTTTGTTTCATTCTCCCCAGTCCTATCACTCCCTGACACCCTCAAAAGTCCCTCTCCAGCTTTCTTGTATGTCTCTTTCAGACACTGAAAGGCCATAAGAAGGTCTCCTTGGAGCCTTCTCCTCTCCAGACTGAATAGCCCCAACCCTCTCCACTGGAGAGAGATCTCTTGGGTTAGGCACCTGGCTTGTAACACTGTCACTATCCAACAGTATCAGTAATTCATGTTGAAAAATAGCTGCAATGAGTTTTCAGATTAAGAACATCAACAATAGACTTGATTGTGTTTTCTAATATGCTCACTTCAACTACAATGTCTCCAGCCCTCAATTTCTACTGGTATTGAACCACCCTGCAAAACGTGGGTCTGATTACGCTGTATGCCCACCTTGGCACCCGAGGTCAGAGGACCTGATGTCCCCGCACCACTGGCGTGTCTTCCTTTGTCTCCACAGCATCACAGGATGTCAGAGGTCATAGTTTTGTTGCCATTGATGGAACATGGGACAAAAGCGGAAGCAGAATCACCCTACATGATCTTTCTTTTGTTATTTTAGCGGCACAGAAATATCCAATGATGAAAAGGACACTTACATGGCAGCTTTACTTTCTCTCACCTGCAGCACTGGATATCATTGTCCTAAGCACCCTGCTGCCACAGCTACCTACAGGGTCACCACGAAGCCTCACAAACACTCTCTCATTCTTTTCTGATAGAGGTTGTTGCCCATTTTAGGATGTAAAAGTTTATCTTTCTTTAAGTACAGTTATGGAAGCAAAATAATAGAAACACAGAACATTAGAGGTTGGAAGGGAGCTCCAGAGATCATCCAGTCCAACCCCCTGCCAGAGCAGCATCACCCAGGGCAGTCTGCATAGGAATGCATCCAGGGGGGTTTGGAAAGGCTCCAGAGAAGGAGACTCCACAACCTCTCTGGGCAGCCTGCTCCAGGGCTCTGTCACCCTCACACCAAGGAAGTTTCTCCTCATGTTGAGCTGAAACCATCTCTATTCAAGTTTGTATCCATTGGTCCTTATCTTATTGCTGTGCACCACCCAAAAGAGCTTGGCCCCCTCCACTTGCCCCCCACCCCTCCCAGCCACAGGGCTCTCAGCCTCTCTTCACAGGGCAGATGCTCAAGTCCCCTAAGCATCCTGGTGGCTCTCTGTTGGACTCTCTCCAGCAGATCCCTGTGATCAAGCCTTTCTATGTATCTGCTCAGCTTCTCTAAAAAGGGGATTATAACTCTGCACTCACCTTGCAAATCTCTCTGAGATCTGCAGATGAAGTGCGTTATAATAAGCGCTAAGTGCTGTGGTTATTACCGGTGCTAATGCCTCCCAAACGGGACTCTGCAGAGCTATAAAGCAAATCCAAAGAGCACAGGAGTCCTGTGAATTCTCCAGCTGGGATTTAAGATTTCTTTTCCCATCAAGCACAACAAGAATGAAGCACAATATCCAGGCTGCTTCCTGTGGCTGAACGTGCATCAAGTGAATGACTCTGTCTCCAACAACAACCTTGCTTCCTGCAGTGTTCTCCTGCCATGGGCAGCTGTCAGAGTATAAATCCACTCTCACTGTAATTAATACATGGGTACAGGCTAGCTTTCCTCTTCCTGTTGCCTGCTTTGGAAATGCTGAACTCATTCATGCCATTCACGAATCAAAATCAGAGGCAGCTTTCATTCTGCTCCGCGCGTGCCGTGTCTCGGGAAGCATCAGGGAGTACCTGCTCAAATGCAAGCAGCACGCAGAAAGTAAACTCTGCAGAGGCAAAGGGTTGGTTTTCTCTCTATCACCTGATTTTGTCAGGAAAATATACTAGATAAATTTTCTAGATATAATTTACTAGATATATGAAGTGTCTGCTCAGCAGGTTGGCTGGTGATACGAAACTGAGAGGCTTGGCTGATCCACCTGATTAGGAGACTTGAACATCTCCCCCTCGAAGAGACACTGAGAGCCCTGGGGCTGTTCAGTCTGGAGAAGACTGAGAGGGGATCTGATCAATGTCTGTAAATATCTGAGAGTGGGAGTCATAAGGAGCATGAGGAGAAACTTCCTTGGTGTGAGGGTGCCAGAGCCCTGGAGCAGGCTGCCCAGAGAGGTTGTGGAGTCTCCTTCTCTGGAGCCTTTCCAACCCCACCTGGATGCATTCCTGTGCAAGACTACCTTAAGTGATGCTGCTCTGGCAGGGGGGTTGGACTGGATGATCTCTGGAGGTCCCTTCCAACCTCTACTGTACTGTGATCCTGTGATACATGAAGGCTGTGTGGCCAGAGACTTAGTCTAAGAGCTGGAACCTAATGAGGGTCAACAAGGATAAGTACACAGTCCTGAACCTGGGAAGGAAGAATAAACTGCAGCAGTGCAGGTTAGGAGGTGATCTGCTGGAGGGCAGCCCCTGGAGAAGGACCTGGGAGTCCTGGTGCACAGCAAGTTCTGCATGGGACAGCAATGTGCCCTGGTGGCCAAGAAGGCCAATGGAATCCTGGGGTGCATCAAGTGGAGTGTGTCCAGCAGATCCAGGGAGGTTCTCCTCTCCCTCTACTCTGCCCTGGTGAGACCTCACCTGGAATGTTCTGTTCTGGGCTCCCCAGTTCAAGAGGGACAGGGATCCCTGGAGAGTCCAAGGGAGGGCTACAAGGATGCTGAAGGGACTGCAGCACTGCCTGGGGAGGAGAAGCTGAGAGCCCTGGGGCTGTTTAGTCTGGAGAGGAGAAGGCTGAGAGAGGATCTGATCAATGTCTATCAATAGCTGAGGGCTGGGGATCAGGAAGGAAGGGACAGGGACAGGCTCTGCTCACTTGTGCCCTGGGATAGGACAAGGGGCAATGGATGAAAATAACAGCACAGGAGGTTCCACCTCAACATGAGGAGAAACTTCTATGGTGTGATGGTCCCAGAGCCCTGGAGCAGGCTGCCCAGGGAGGTTGTGGAGTCTCCTTCTCTGGAGCCTTTCCATCCCTGTCTGGATGTGTTCCTGTGTGACCTGTGCTGGATTCTCTGCTCCTGCTCTGGCAGAGGGGTTGAACTGGAAGCTCTCCAGAGGTCCCTTCCAACCTCTAACATCCTCTGATATCGTGATCCTCTGATGCTGTGCTATGACTGGGGAATTCTTGCAATTTGTGCTTTGAAAAAGAGTTGTGCAATGGGAAAGATGCTGCAGAACACGAATGGGAACTTGAGCTGCATTTAGTATCTGGATGGTTATAAATCTCCTAACGTTAGACAGAAGGCAGCAATTCATCCAGCAGAGGTCGAAAAAATCCATACAAATTGTGAAAGTAGTTGGAAAACACTTGCCAAGGTCTCAGAGTCAACACTCACAGGGACAGTGCTCCACATACACTATCACATTAAACAAATGTAATGCACACACTTTGCCTCGTTTGGGGTCACGTACAAAGGGCTGCAGCTGCGAGGAGCAGGAGAGCTCCACTCACGCTCTCACTCAAGGTCAGCCACCACATCCAAGACAGCAATAAAGAGCCACAGAGTGATTGCCAGTTGTATCCACTCCAGCCAAACACAAAAAGGCTTTTGGCAAAAATGCCTTTACAGCAGTGAACCAGCACCAAAGGTGCTCCAGCAAGTATGCAGTAACCACCTGGGTCACAACAGCCCCATGGTAAGCTACAGCCTGGGGGATGTGTGGTTGGAAAGCTGTGAGTCGGAGAGGGACCTGGGGGCTCTGGTTGATAGTCAATTAAATAGGAGCCAGCAGTGCCCAGGTGGCCAAGAAAGCCAACGGCATCCTGGCTTGGATCAGCAACACTGTGGCCAGCAGGGACAGGAGGTGACCATCCCCCTGTGCTCAGTGCTGCTGAGGCCACACCTCAAGTGTTGTGTTCAGCTCTGGGACCCTCACTACAGGAAGGACAACGAGGGGCTGGAGGCTGTCCAGAGAAGGACAAAGAGGCTGGAGAAGGGCCTGGAGCACCTGGGCTACGAGGAGGGGCTGAGGGCTCAGGCTGGAGAAGAGGAGGTGGCAGGGAGACCTCATTGCGCTCTGTGACCCCCTGAAGGGAGGTTGGAGTGAGGAGGGGGCAGCCTCTGCTCCTTGGGGGCAAGGGACAGAACTAGAGGAAATGGTTCCAAGCTGCAGCAGGGGAGGTTCAGGCTGGATGCCAGGAAATATTTCTTCCCAGAGAGGGTTCTCAGCCACTGGAATGGTCTGCCCAGGGCAGTGCTGGAGTCCCTATCCCTGGAGGTGTTTAGGCAGCCTGTGGAGCTGGTGCTTAGGGACATGGTTTAGTGCTGACCCTGCAGTGCTGGGTCGAGGGTTGGGCTGGAGGAGCTTGGAGGTCTCTTCTGAATGGATGTCTTCTGTGATTCTGTGAAACCAAGCAAGACCAGGCTGAGCATTGGACAGCATCAGAGAAGAGCACTGCAGTGCAGCAGGGTTTTACCAGAGGGAGTAGCAGGACGTAGGACCATTGCCAGAACTGAGATGGAACATCCCCTCACCAAACTATTCATTCATGGATAAATCAGGGGTTTTACAAATCTAAACTGCAATGTCTACCTTGGACATAGAAGGACTTGCTTTCATGCATCCTTCTCCCCTTCCGGTCATCACCATGTGCATGCACAAACACATCCTGTGGTGTTGAGGGAATACAGACATGGACTAAGCAAATTTATGTCACACACAAAGAGAAACAGGGGAGACAGTGATAATGTATCAGTTGTGCAGACATATGCTCGAAATGCATTACCTTGCCAATTAAAGAAGGACATTGAGACACTTGAACATGTCCAGAGAAGGGCAATGAGGCTGGGGAGGGGTCTGGAGCACAGCCCTGTGAGGAGAGGCTGAGGGAGCTGGGGTTGCTTAGCCTGGAGAAGAGGAGGCTCAGGGGTGACCTCATTGCTCTCTACAACTACCTGAAGGGTGGTTGTAGCCAGGTGGGGGTTGGCCTCTTCTCCCAGGCAACCAGTACCAGAACAAGAGGACACAGTCTCAAGCTGTGCCAGGGGAGGTTTAGGCTGGATGTTAGGAAGGAGTTCTTCACAGAAAGAGAGATTGGCCACTGGGATGTGTTGCCCAGGGAGGTGGTGGAGTCACCATCCCTGGAGGTGTTCAGAAAGGCTTGGATGTGACACTTGGTGCCATGGTTTAGTTAGTCAGGAGGTGTTGGGTGGCAGGTTGGACTTGATCTCTGAGGTCTTTTCCAACCTTATTGATTCTAAGATTCTCTGATTTATTTTAGTGTATCAGCCCCCTCAGTTACTTTAAACAGCTGACATTTTCCTTCTTTGGGCAGTAGTATTGGCAGCAATATGCCACCTTCCACAAGTATTTGTTCACTCTGGCCAGTGAATGGACTGCATGTTGAACAGAGGACCACATGCTGGGCACAGTCAGACTCCCAGCCCTGCCAAGAGAAAGCCTGTGCAAGCCTCTGCATTTGGGAGGAGGAACTTAAATCCTCTTCACGTTTCCCTGTCTGTAGGTAAACAGGAAGCAGGACTCACCCAAAAGCAAACTGTACAGAATGGAATGGAATGGAATGGAATGGAATGGAATGGAATGGAATGGAATGGAATGGAATGGAATGGAATGGAATAGAATAGAATAGAATAGAATAGAATAGAATAGAATAGAATAGAATAGAATAGAATAGAATAGAATAGAATAGAATAAACCAGGTTGGAAAAGACCTTGGAGATCATCAAGTCCAACCTATCACCCAGCACCATCTGATCAACTAAACCATGGCACCAAGTGCCTCATCCAGGCTCTTCCTAAACACCTCCAGGGATGGTGACTCCATCACCTCCCTGGGCAGCACATCCCAATGGCCAATCTCTCTTTCTGGGAAGAACTTCTTCCTACCATCCAGCCTAAACCTGCCCTGGCACAGCTTGAGACTGTGTCCTCTTGTTCTGTGCTGGCTGCCTGGGAGAAGAGACCAACCCCCACCTGGCTACAACCTCCCTCCAGGTAGCTGTAGAGGGCAAGAAGGTCTCCCCTGAGCCTCCTCTTCTGCAGGCTAAGCAACCCCAGCTCCCTCAGCCTCTCCTCACAGGGCTGTGCTCCAGACCCCTCCCCAGCTTTCTTGCCCTTCTCTGGACACCTTCCAGCAGCTCAACATCTTTCCTAAACTGAGGGGCCCAGAACTGGACACAGGACTCAAGGTGTGGCCTAACCAGTGCTGAGTACAGGGGCAGAATGACCTCCCTGCTCCTGCTGGCCACACTGTTCCTGATGCAGGCCAGGATGCCATTGGCCTTCTTGGCTGCCTGGGCACACTGCAGGCTCATGTTCAGCCTACCATCAACCAGCACCCCCAGGTCCCTCTCTGCCTGGCTGCTCTCAGCCACTCTGACCCCAGCCTGTAGCACTGCCTGGGGTTGCTGTGGCCAATGTGCAGCACCTGGCACTTGGATGTGTTCAGTCTCCTGCCCTTGGACTCTGCCCATCTGTCCAGCCTGTCGAGGTCCCTCTGCAGAGCCTCTCTGCCCTCCAGCAGATCAACTCCTGCCCCCAGCTTGGTGTCATCTGCAAACTTACTGATGATGGACTCAATGCCCTCATCCAGATCATCAATAAAGATGCTGAAGAGCATTGGGCCCAGCACTGATCCCTGGGGCACACCACTGGTGCCTGGCTGCCAGCTGGCTGTGGCACCATTCACCACCACTCTCTGGGCTCAGCCTCCAGCCAGTTCCTAACCCAGCTCAGAGTGCTGCTGCCCAAGCCAGGGGCTGACAGCTTGGCCAGGAGTTTGCTGTGGGGGATGGTGTCAAAGGCCTTGCTGAGGTCCAGGTAGACTACACCCACAGCCTGCCCCACATCCACCAGGCAGTCACCTGGGCATAGAAGTATGACTCTCAGCTAAAAAGGGCAAAATGAGCAGTCTCCCTGGGTAGCTGCTTGCACTGCTGAGCAAACATCTTAAATGTGTGACAGCAGTCCATTCACTGCAGAGTACCTGCCTGCAAGTGCAGTGCAAGGAGCTCTCTTAATCCCTGTGGCTGAAGTAGGACAGATGTGTTGGGTCACAGGGTGACAGAGTGGATAGCAGAACATATCTTGAAAGATGTCTCTCTCCTGAATCTGGATCCTCCTCTGACACCTAAGCTAGTTTTCCCGTATGGTAAATGACTTGCACTGTTTGCCCTGCCAGGAGACACAACTAAGGTGCCAAAGTGCAAGGCGGTCACTCGCCCGGACAAGGTTGGCAGCACGTTGCTGGAGTCAGCCTGACACTTTCAACACTTTTTATCAAAGCCTCTGCTCTCTGCAGAATTCTGAAGCAATTCATTAAAACAAAAAAACCCCAAACCCCGACACAAAACCAAACCACAACAAACCAAAACAACTACACCCAGACGACCAAAGAAAGAGACGTGAAACACCTGCGGACCTGTGACTCTTTCGGTGGCATTTTGTGATGGGAACAAATCAGAACAAGACATCCTGAATCAGAATGATAGAGAATATTAGAGGTTGGAAGGGACCTCCAGAGATCATCCAGTCCAACCCCCTGCCAGAGCAGGATCACTCAGAGCAGATCACACAGGAACACATCCAGGGGGCTTGGAAGGAGAAGGAGACACCACAACCTCTCTGGGCAGCCTGCTCCAGGGCTCTGGCACCCTCACTGTAACGAAGTTTCTCCTCATGTTGAGCTGAAACTTTCTCTGTCCAAGTTTGTATCCATTGGTCCTTGCCTTAATGCTGTGCACCACCCAAAAGAGCTTGGCCCCCTCCACTTGCCCCCAGCCCTCAGACAATGATGGACATTGATCAGATACCCTCTCAGCTTTCTCAGTCCATTGTGCTGCAATATTTCCGTCTCATTCTTTTGAATGCTACCAGAGGAAGGTAGTCCCAGCAGCAGTGCCATCAAATTAACCTGGCCCTGCCCTGCAAAAGAGTACCTGGGCACAACCAGCTGCTCACTTGAATATCAGAAGTATACTATCACTGCAGACTGGTCTGGCAGGCTCCTTACAAGTAGGGGCCTGAAAGCTGCACACACTCTAGATAATGTGTTGGGAAGCGATGCAAGCATTGGCCATGACAAAATAACTAAACACAGAGGAAGTGCCTTCAAGACAGGAAAATCACAACTGAGCTAAAAAATTCCTCATTTTTGTCCCTCTGATCATCATGGTGCTGTTCACAGAATCACAGAACCACCAAGGTTGGAAGAGACCTCAAAGATCACCAAGTCCAACCTGTCACCACAGACCTCATGACCAAACCATGACACCAAGTGCCACGTCCAATCCCCTCTTGAACACCTCCAGTGACGGTGACTCCACCACCTCCCTGGGCAGCACATCCCAATGGCCAATCTCTCTTGCTGGGAAGAACTTTCTCCTCACCTCCAGCCTAAAACTCCCCTGGCACAGCTTGAGACTGTGTCCTCTTGTTCTGGTGCTGGGTGCCTGGGAGAAGAGACCAACCCCCACCTGGCTACAACCTCCTTTCAGGTAGTTGTAGAGAGCAGGAAGGTCTCCCCTGACCCTCCTCTTCTGCAGGCTAAGCAACCCCAGCTCCCTCAGCCTCTCCTCACAGGGCTGTGCTCCAGACCCCTCCCCAGCTTTGTTGCCCTTCTCTGGACACATTCAAGTGTCTCAATGTCCTTCTTAAACTGAGTGGCCCAGAACTGGACACAGGACTCAAGGTGTGGCCTAACCAGTGCTGAGTACTGGGCACAATGACCTCCCTGCTCCTGCTGGCCACACTGTTCATATTTCTTCACTTGCTTTGTTATTAGTGACAATAACCAGCACATGACTGTCAAGCACCAATGTGGTTTTAAAGCAGGGCACATGAAATTCCTGTGCACGGGGGAGCTTATGCATCTGCCCACCCAAAGAAATATACACCTGGGTGGTGAATTAGTAGCTTTGATGAGGAGCTCTCCTTCAGGAAGAGCATCCTTGTTCTGTCAGGTCACAGCCCTGTGAACCTGTTTTCCTGCAGAGTCCAGGAGAAGGAAAGAAAACCAAAACCTTGCAGAAGCCAGCTCCATCTTGATCTGCTTAGGTCACCAGAGATTCTCAGGGAGTGCTGCTCACCACTTTAGATTGCTAAGCTTCAAAGTGACTGAGGTGCAGCTCTGGCTGGTTTATGCCATTCCTCTCTGTCAGAAGCCATTTCAAGGTGGGTGACACCTTAAAACTTGGGGAGTGCCCTGAAGTTTGTGAGCTAGAACACATTAAGTGGATGTGTTAGGACAGCAGGGACTTTCTGGAGGGTGCAGCAGGTGGCAGGTCAAGCATAGAATCATGCAGCAGTCCAGGACAGAAGGAACCTCCAAAGGTCATCCAGTCTGACCTCCCCACACTCTGCAGGGACATCTCCAACTAGATCAGGTTGCCCAGGGCCTAGTTGAGCTTCACTTTGAATATCTCCAGGGAGGGGGCCCCAGCCACCTCCCTGGGCAACCTGTTCAGTGTTCCAGTACCCTCATAGTAAAGAACCTGTTCCCAGCATCCAATCTCAATCTGCTCTGCTCTAGTTTGAAGCCATTGCCCCTGGTCCTGTCCCTGCAGGCCTCTGCAAACAGTCTCTCTCCAGCCCTTTTGAAGCTCTCTTCAGGTACTGGAAGGTTGCTACTAGGTCTCCCTGGAGCCTTCTCTTCTCCAGGCTGAACACCCCCAGCTCCCTCAGCCTGTCCTTGTAGCAGAGGTGCCCCAACCCCCTGATAATTTTCATGGTCCTCCACCTCCTATTCCATCTCCTTTCTGTATTGAGGGCTCCAGTCCTGTACACAGTACTCCAGGTGAGGTTTCACCAGAGCAAAGTGGCAGAATCCCCTCTCTGGACCTGGTGGCAATGCTGCTTTGGATGCAGCCCAGGATGTGCTTTGCCTCCTGGGCTGAAAGCAGAGGCCTTGGTAGCTCACAATGGACATTTTCCCCAGAGGCAGCTTAGGCAGGCAGTGTACCAGTGAGAAAGGAGGTCTCCCTGAGGACTGTTTCTGGTATTGAAGAAAGAAACTCCGCTCCTGAAGGCTGGCCCTTGAAAGAACACCCCAAAAACTGGAAAAGGAGGAAGAGATTGCACTGTACTATTTCAAAGGAGAGGCAGGGCAACTGGGCAAAGGCTGGACCACAGCTGAAGGGACCATGGGAAAGAACAAGTGACTCAGTATTTCACCAGAAATACCACTCTGCAAGCTGGAGGAATAGTGCATGCTCACTGCACCAAGGAAGAGAGGACTTAGGAGTGACTTACTTAAAAGGTTTAAATATTAAAGCATTCATATTATCAAGGCAAGAGAGCAGCAAGGCCCTGTCCATCTGAGCAGTGCCTGACAGAGATTAATTCTCAGCAACTGCAGACATTTTCTAACAGCAGTACCCTTGTGGGATGTGAGAAGGCTTCTGGATGATGCCTTCCCTGCTGGTAAACAAGGAATTCAGTTCACTGATGTACAGGTACAGAAACACACACATCTTATCTATGTCACTCCAGAGACAGGGCTGTATGAAGGCACTGGGCTCCTGCAGCTGCATTCATGGATCACAGTATCTCAATATCACTGTATATTAGAGGTTGGAAGGGACCTCCAGAGCTCATCCAGTCCACCCCCTGCCAGAGCAGCATCACCCAGGGCAGTCTGCACAGGAATGCATCCAGGTGGGGTTGGAAAGGCTCCAGAGGAGGCTCCACAACCTCTCTGGGCAGCCTGCTCCAAGGCTCTCTCACCCTCACTGTGAAGGTTTCTCCTTATGTTGAGCTGAAACCTTCTCTGTTCAAACAGATTGTAATTCACCTCCATGATCTGAAGTGGAACTCACCTCTCCTGCCCTGAGAAGCACACAGAAGTCTGTTGTGAAGCCCGAGCTGTGCAGCACCGTGCCACCACACTCGGCTGCTGCGTTTCTTCCCTGCCTAGTAAATCAAATGCTTGGGATTTGGTGTGCTGCTTCTGCATGTGGTGCTCTTTCAGACACTTTGCTAACATAATGACTAGGCTGATACTAGACATTATTATCACAACATCATGAGTCAGAAGCATGAGACATGCTAGCTGGGCAGGCTGCGTGTTGCTGTGCAGCCAAGAGAAAAGCAAAGGACGGAAGTTAAGGAGTTTCACCCTTCAAGTCAGCTTGGCAAATGTGTAATTAAAGCTTTTACACCTCTTGAGCAGGGCATTGAGAATAGGTCAATTACCCCCAGCTGAAGCAGGCATTTCATAGTGGCCTTGAAACAACAGGTTCCTAGTTTGCAAATCCTTCCAGCACGCAGGAGAGCGAGGGTCTGATAACAACAGTTTGAGCTAAGCTTAGAGTGGGCAGGTGTTATGCAAGCTTCCCTCACACAGCTGTGTTAAAGCAAGTCCTTGGTAACCTGGCATAGCCCTGCTATTCAGCTGGTGGCTCTTCAAGCAGCTACAGAACACATTTTCATCTCCACACCGGCGAGGATCACACAGCTCTACCGCTGCATCCTTCCTCTGGCGCTTAACACTTCTGCCGCTTGGGCCTGGGGATTTTAATGCAGTTGGTAACACAATCAAACTGATTTCCACTGCCCACTGTGTTACCTGTTCCTAGGTCCACTACAAAGCCTCTTGGGGTGCTGATTGATAGCAGGCTGAACATGAGCCTGCAGTGTGCCCAGGTGGCCAAGAGGGCCAATGGCATCCTGGCCTGCATCAGGAACAGTGTGGCCAGCAGGAGCAGGGAGGTCATTCTGCCCCTGTACACTGCACTGGTTAGGCCACACCTTGAGTCCTGTGTCCAGTTCTGGGCCCCTCAGTTCAGGAAAGATGTTGAGTTGCTGGAAGGTGTCCAGAGAAGGGCAACAAAGTTGGGGAGGGGTCTGGAGCACAGCCCTGTGAGGAGAGGCTGAGGGAGCTGGGGTTGCTTAGCCTGGAGAGGAGGAGGCTCAGGGGAGACCTTCTTGCTCTCTACAACTCCCTGAAGGGAGGTTGTAGCCAGGTGGGGGTTGGTCTCTTCTCCCAGGCACCCAGCACAGAACAAGAGGACACAGTCTCAAGCTGTGCCAGGGCAGGTTTAGGCTTTATCTTAGAAAGAAGTTCTTCCCAGAAAGAGTAATTGGCCATTGGGATGTGCTGCCCAGGGAGGTGGTGGAGTCATCATCACTGGAGGTGTTTAAGAGGAGACTTGATGGGGTATTTGGTGCCATGGTTTAGTTGATTAGATGGTGTTGGATGATAGGTTGGACTCGATGATCTCCAAGGTCTTTTCCAACCTGGATAATTCTATTCTATTCTATGCTATGCTATGCTATGCTATGCTATGCTATGCTATGCTATGCTATGCTATTCTATTCTACTCTAAATTTGCACTTATAGGGACAAGCCTGACTGCAGTCCTTCCTCAAGAGGAGGAGCAGTGAGATGTGCCACCCCTGTGTGCTTGGTGAACTTTGTAAATGGAAAGGTGGATGAGAGCAGCACTGCAAACACCCACAGGCTGAATTGGAACTTAGGCCTCAACATCTGAAAGGCCAATCCTCTAATCTGTTGGCTTATCTCCTCAATCCTGCTAACTGAAGAGCTGCTGTAATCAGCAGGCAGACTCAGTGCCACAGCTATTTTCAGTTCAGTTCCCCAGTTGGAAACATTCTCCTTCCCCCGCCACCTCTTCATGCTTGCTGGTGTTTATGAGATAACTGGAACACAGAGACCTGCTTTTCTTCCCAGCAGCAAGAGATTCTAATCCTATTAGCAGACTGTGCTGGAGTGGATGGGAATCTCACTCAACCAGCAGAAGTGAGCAGGGACGGAGTCAGCGTGACTGCTGCTCCCCCCGAGCCTGCATCGGGATCCCGCTGCAAGCTTTCCACCACAGTGCTGCAAAGGGCTGGGTGCCATTCACAACTGTTGGTCCTTCCCAGATCAATCAGCACTGGCTATCAATTAGCTAATATATATACACTGGTTCAGTTGTGCAGCGTCACCCAGACTCCTTGTCTCTCAGCCCTGACACAGAAACATCACAGCACTGCGGATCTCTGATCAGCTCCAGCTCAGCGTGCTGCTTCACTGTGCTGCCTTCACAACAGCAGGACAGCTTCCTGACCCCAACTGCATTTAAACCAGAATGCTCTCCTCTTTGCCTTCTTGAGTGCTTGCTTGGGAATCCGTTTAGGAAGGCAAAGGACTATCCAAGCTACCTTGCAGTCAGGGACAGGGAAGGTGGAGGATATGGCAGCTAATGTACCTTCTGCCTTCCTCAACCTGTTCTGCTCCCACACAGAGCTCCTGTGGTCTGAGCCAAGGAATACAAGGTCTGGACCTTAGTATTTGTCTTCCTGCACATGCATCACAAGATATAATCCAAAACACATAAGGGAAGACAAAGAGAGACAGATAGATAGGTCACAATGAAGCCACACAGAGTCCGAGAGGGGGAAAGCTCATATAAGAACAACTTCTGTTACAGTTGCTCCTATCACATTCTTCTATCTACCTGCAACACAGAATCACAGACTCACAGAATTTCAGGGGCTGGAAGGGACCTTCAAAGCTCATCCAGCCCAACCCCCCTGCCAGAGCAGGAGCACCTATACCAGATCACACAGGAACACATCCAGGTGGGTTTGGAATATGTCCAGAGAGGGAGACTCCACAACCCCCCTGGGCAGCCTGCTCCAGGGCTCTGTCACCCTCACAGGGAAAACATGGAACTTCCATTGCCTCAGCTTCCACCACTGCCCCTTGTGCTGGCATTGGGCATCCCCCAGCAGAGCCTGGCTCCAGCCTCTGGGCACTCACCCTGCACATCTTTATCAACAGGAATGAGGTCACCCTCAGGCTCCTCCTCTCCAAGCTGCAGAGCCCTCAGCTCCCTCAGGCTCTCCTCATGAGGAAGATGTTCCACTCCCTCACCCTCGAGGCTCTGTGCTGGACTCTCTCAAGCAGCTCCCTGTCTTTCATGAACTGAGGGGCCCAGAACTGGACACAATATTCCAGATGTGGCCTCACCAGGGCAGAGTAGAGGAGGGGAAAACCTCTCTTGACCTACTGGTCACAGCCATCCTAATCCACCCCAGAATGGCATTGGCCTTCCTGGCCACAAGAGCACATTGCTGGCTCATGGTCACCTTGAAGACATTCAGTGTATGAGAACTGTACTGAAGGCTCTAGCTGTACATGCCTTTGGACTAACCACACTCATTTGCCTCTTCTGAGGCACTGGATGGCATTTCTGACATCTCACCGGGCATATGCCCCTCCAACTGTCACACCACACGACAGCAAGACCCAGCTGCTCTGCTTGATCTGACAGCCCACAATGAAGGTGTTGGGCACTGTGAAGTGTCTAAATGGAGGCTGCATTACTGTTTTTGGCAGCTGAACCCTGCACCCCTAGTAGCTTTGGTTTGCTGCAGAAAGGAAGCACATGCACATAGTAGTAATTTGTGTAGATGCAGAGGCAGACACACTCTAGTTTGATCTGTGTCCAGTTCCGGGCCCCTCAGGCTAAGAAAGATGTTGAGTTACTGGAAGGTGTCCAGAGAAGGGCAACAAAGCTGGGGAGGGGTCTGGAGCACAGCCCTGTGAGGAGAGGCTGAGGGAGCTGGGGTTGCTTAGCCTGGAGAAGAGGAGGCTCAGGGGAGGCCTTCTTGCTCTCTACAACTCCCTGAAGGGAGGCTGTAGCCAGGTGGGGGTTGGTCTCTTCTCCCAGGCACCCAGCACCAGAACAAGAGGACACAGTCTCAAGCTGTGCCAGGGGAGGTTTAGGCTGGAGATGAGGAGAAAGTTCTTCCCAGCAAGAGAGATTGGCCCTTGGAATGTTCTGCTCAGGGAGGTGGTGGAGTCACCGTCACTGGAGGTGTTCAAAAAGGGGTTGGATGTGGTATTTGGGGCCATGGTTTAGTTGTCAGGAGGTGTTAGGTAATAGGTTGGACTTGATGATCTCTGAGATCTTTTCCAACCTTACTGATTCTATGATTCTATGATCTCAGCTGGCATTACTGTAACACAACTAATTCTTGCCCCCAAACAGTAGTTCCTAACTCCAGACACATGTTCCATGTTGCTCAGCCATCCTTACTGGCTATCAGCCTCTTTCCTGACACTTCTTTGTACTACACGAAAAAAAAATCCTCAGGGTTCCAGCTGCTCTCTCTCAGTCCTGCTCACTGATGCTTTCTTCTCAATGAAGAGACTCTTAAGGCTCCATCTGCAGCAATGACTGATTTTCAAACATGGATAACAGGTCATTCTCACTGCCTCCAGCAGGAACTGCCAAATACTCCACAGGCAGGTTTTAAAATCACTTTGTAAGTGTCTTTATAAAGACTTAAGGGAACACTTTAGGCATCTACTTGAAAAGAACCAAGCCTTGCTGTATAAATATTTAGCTTGGGGAGTTGTGGCTATTTCTTTCTAAATTTTCTGTGGAGATCCTGGTACTGAATGCCTTCTGTACCTCTCCAGCCACTGCATTTAACAAGTCCAAGTGGCAGGTTCTGCATTGGCCATAACAACCCCAGGCAGTGCTACAGGCTGGGGCCAGAGTGGCTGAGAGCAGCCAGGCAGAGAGGGACCTGGGGGTACTGGGTGACAGCAGCTGAACATGAGCCTGCAGTGTGCCCAGGTGGTCAAGAAGGCCAATGGCATCCTGGCCTGCACCAGGAACAGTGTGGCCAGCAGGAGCAGGGAGGTCATTCTGCCTTGTGCTCAGCACTGGTTAGGCCACACCTTGAGTCCTGTGTCCAGTTCTGGGCCCCTCAGTTTAGGAAAGATGTTGAGCTGCTGGAAGGTGTCCAGAGAAGGGCAAGAAAGCTGGGGAGGGGTCTGGAGCACAGCCCTGTGAGGAGAGGCTGAGGGAGCTGGGGTTGCTTAGCCTGGAGAAGAGGAGGCTCAGGGGAGACCTTCTTGCTCTCTACAACTCCCTGAAGGGAGGTTGTAGCCAGGAGGGGGTTGGTCTCTTATCCCAGGCATGCAGCACCAGAACAAGAGGACACAGTCTCAAGCTGTGCCAGGGGAGGTTTAGGCTGGAGATGAGGAGAAAGTTCTTCCCAGAAAGAGTAATTGGCCATTGGGATGTGCTGCCCAGGGAGGTGGTGGAGTCACCATCCCTGGAGGTGTTCAAGAAAGGCCTGGATGTGGCACTTGGAGCCAGGGTTTAGTTGTCAGGAGCTGTTAGGTATTAGGTCACAGGTCGGACTTGATGACCTCTGAGGTCTTTTCCAACCTGGTTGATTCTATGACTCCATGATTCCATGAAATAAAGCATGTTCAGCCCTTCAGAAGGCATGGCAGTGGCAGTTTTCTCCCAGACTGTTTCTCTAATGTCCTTTCTAGAGACATGGAATCACAATGTCAGTGGATAAATCTTGACAGCTTCCAGAAGTAATTCTGACCAGGGCAGACAGGGATGAAGTCGTTGCACAAAGGTGTCTTGCCCAGCTCTAGAAACAATGGATTCCCTCTAAAGCCCTATCTGGAAAGACATTTCTCTGTAACATATTGTTACTATAAGAGGATTGCTGCATCAACATAAGTCTCTCTTCCAGCAGGCAAAGCAGAGGTGTTATCTCACCAGACAGTCTTTGCTAGGGAAATAGCTTTTAGAGCAGATAAACTTAATACCCTATCAAAATTAACGTCAGCCTCTCTGCGCTGTAGCTGGTCACACATCACTGCCTGAGCACTTCCCAGCGTGATGCTGCCTGCACTCCAGCTTACAAGAGTGGGGATAGGGAGAAGATGGAAAAAACCTGTAAGTTGAATAACAGAAGCCAGACACTCCGCTGCAAGCAAGCGAGAGCACATGCAGATCACCACAACACTTTTTCAGCAACAGAGGAGCTTTTTATTTCCCCTGGGAGCTTCTCTAATTCATGTGGCTTTGATGCCCACAAGGGAGTAACAAAAATTGAGCCCGTGGGCAGAAACCATCACAGCTTCATGGTTTGCTCTCCACACTGCCCTCCCTTCTTACACTCGTAAGTGGCAGCAGGGGCACAGAGCTTGGGTAGCTGCTCGTCGGAGTGACCATTCCAGGGTCCGTTAATTATCTCGGAGCTGTCCCTGTTCATCAGCACTCACTCAAGACGTTGGCTGCTGCAGTTAGACACGTGCCTGGCTTGGGTCTGCCTTCCCCAAACTGAAGACTTACTCTGCTCCACTTTCTGGGAACGCTTTCCCCACTCCCCCAAGCAGTATCAGGCCTTCGGATGCTGTGTTGGAACAAACCAGTGCAGAACTACAGACTAACATCAACCACAGCTTTGTCCTGAGCTTTCCTCAATACCTGCAGCTTTTCCTCTCTTGCTCTCCAGCTAAACAAAGGAGATTATTTGGGGTTTTTCCCATACTGTGCTTTGATATAAAACACAGGCTTGAGCTGGAAATCTCTTTTGGTTAGATGGGATTTACCTACCCTCAGCCAAGAAGAAATGGGAAGAAGGTTTTCAAACGAAGGTGGTTCTCAGAGGGAAGAGCTGGGCAAAGAGGAACCTAAAGAGGTTCAACAAGGGCAAGTGCAGAGTCCTGCACCTGGGAAGGAAGAATAAACTGCAGCAGTGCAGTTGAGGAAGTGATCTGCTAGAGGGCAGCCCCCTGGAGAAGGGCCTGGGAGTCCTGGTGGAGAACAAGTTCTGCATGGGTCAGCAACATGCCCTGGTAGCCAAGGTCAATGGGACCCTGGGGTGCATTAAGTGGAGTGTGTCCAGCAGAGCCAGGGAGATTGTCCTCTCCCTCTACTCTGCCCCTGTGAGACCTCACCTGGAATACTGCATCCAGTTCCAGAGGGACAGGGATCTGCTGGAGAGAGTCCAAGGGAGGGCTGCAAGGATGCTGAAGGGAGTGGAGCCCTGCCTGGTGAGGAGAGGCTGAGAGCCCTGGGGGTGTTCAGTCTGGAGAAGACTGAAAGGGGATTTAATAAATGTTTATAAATACCTGAGGGCTGGGGGTCAGGAGGGAGGGGACAGGCTCTGCTCAGCTGCACCCTGTGACAGGACAAGGGGCAATGGATACAAACTCCAGCACAGGAGGTTCCACCTCAAGATGAGGAGGAACTTCTTCACTGTGAGGGTTCCAGAGCCCTGGAGCAGGCTGCCCAGAGAGGTTGTGGAGTCTCCTTCTCTGGAGCCTTTCCAGCCCTGTCTGGATGTGTTCCTGTGTGACCTGTGCTGGATTCTATGCTCCTGCTCTTGGACTTGATGATCTGTGGAGGTCCCTTCCGACCCTTACCCTCCTGTGACCCTGTGACACTGTGAAATAGGTTGCTTGCTGTTCATGCAGAGAGAGAAGCTGGGAGGCTGTGGAATCCACACAACAATGAACCCAAATTCGGCCTTTTTTTTTCTTTTAATAAAAGCTGAGCTATTAAATTCTGTTACTAAAAAAACCCAAACCTGTCAATTAACTTGCACCGAGTGAATGATGCAGACATGGAGGGGAAGGAGAAAATGTGATCTATTAAAGTGATTAAGATGATCACAGTGAATTCCCAGAGAAGGAACAGAGTTCAAACCCAGCCTGATCAAAGCTGTAAATGCCTTATGTGATACAAGCCAAGGTGAAGAGGGTAGAGAATGTGGTGTGAGAGACTCTGGCACTGCCAGAGAGAGCTGGAGATGTTGAAATCATCATTTGGCCTTCTTGTGCTTTCATCTTCAAATCAGACAAAAAACCAGAGCAACATTTCTTCCCTGTGCAAACATTAACCTGCAAAGGATCAAGGAAGCATTTCTTCAGCAAGGCCTTTGACACCGTCCCCCACAGCAAACTCCTGGCCAAGCTGGCAGCCCCTGGCTGGGACAGCAGCACTCTGAGCTGGGTTAGGAACTGGCTGGAGGCTGAGCCCAGAGAGTGGTGGTGAATGGTGCCACAGCCAGCTGGCAGCCAGGCACCAGTGGTGTGCCCCAGGGATCAGTGCTGGGCCCCATCCTGTTCAATATCTTTACTGATGATCTGGATGAGCCATTGAGTCCATCAGCAGTAAATTTGCAGATGACACCAAGCTGGGGGCAGGAGTTGATCTGTTAGAGGGTAGGAGAGCTCTGCAGAGGGACCTCGACAGGCTGGACAGATGGGCAGAGTCCAACAAATGGCATTTAACAAGTCTGGGTTCTACACCTTGGCCACAGCAACCCCAGGCAGTGCTACAGGCTGGGGTCAGAGTGGCTGAGAGCAGCCAGGCAGAAAGGGACCTGGGGGTACTGGGTGACAGCTGCCTGAACATGAGCCAGCAGTGTGCCCAGGTGGCCAAGAAGGCCAATGGCATCCTGGCCTGCATCAGGAACAGTGTGGCCAGCAGGAGCAGGGAGGTCATTCTGCCCCTGTGCTCAGCACTGGTTAGGCCACACCTTGAGTCCTGTGTCCAGTTCTGGGCCCCTCAGTTTAAGAAGGACATTGAGACACTGGAACATGTCCAGGGAAGGGCAACAAAGCTTGGGAGGGGTCTGGAGCACAGCCCTGTGAGGAGAGGCTGAGGGAGCTGGGGTTGCTTAGCCTGCAGAAGAGGAAGCTCAGGGGAGACCTTCTTGCTCTCTACAACTCCCTGAAGGGAGGTTGTAGCCAGGTGGGGGGTTGGTCTCTTCTCCCAGGCAACGAGCACCAGAACAAGAGGACACAGTCTCAAGCTGTGCCGGGGAGGTTTAGGCTGGAGATGTGGAGAAAGTTCTTCCCAGCAAGAGAGATTGGCCATTAGGATGTGCTGGCCAGGGAGGTGGTGGAGTCACCATCACTGGAGGTGTTTAGGAAGAGCCTGGATGAGGCACTTGGTGCCATGGTTTAGTTGATGAGATGGTGTTGGGTGATAGGTTGGACTTGGTGATCTCAAAGGTATTTTCCAACCTGGTTAATTCTATTCTATTCTATTCTATTCTATTCTATTCTATTCTATTCTATTCTATTCTATTCTATTCTATTCTATTCTATTCCATTCCATTCCATTCCATTTCATTCTATTCTATTCTATTCTATTCTATTCCATTCCATTTCATTTCATTCTATTCTATTCTATTCTATTCTATTCTATTCTATTCTATTCTATTCTATTCCATTCCATTCCATTTCATTCTATTCTACTCTACTCTATTCTATTCTATTCTATTCTATTCTATTCTATTCTATTCTATTCCATTCTATTCCATTCCATTCCATTTCATTCTATTCTACTCTACTCTATTCTATTCTATTCTATTCTATTCTATTCTATTCTATTCTATTCTATTCTATTCCATTCCATTCCATTTCATTCCATTCCATTTCATTCTATTCTATTCTATTCTATTCTATTCTATTCTATTCTATTCTATTCTATTCTATTCTACTCTACTCTATTCTATTCTGTTCTACTCTACTCTACTCTACTCTACTCTACTCTACTCTACTCTACTCTACTCTACTCTACATGGCAGAACCAAATAGAACTGAAGTGGAAGGAAACAAAGGGAGAGAAAAATATGAGAGTCAGAAACATCAAATTGCTTCTCCCTGTCCATTCATAGCTTTCCCCTGACCCCAGTGCAGTCAGTGGGAGCTCTGCCAAATAATTCCAGGAGATGAATCTGGGTTGGATTGAGGTTTCCTGCTTCTGCCCACAGCAACACAGATGCATTCCAGAGCACTCTCAGGAAAGAAAAGAAAAGCAAAAGGGCAACTTCCCAGTTACTGTGGCAACAGGAGGGACATTTCTCTTTCCATCATGTAATTTTGTCATTCAGTAGCTGTTCTGTGCTGTGACATGTGTTTCACTCCTCTGTCAAATTAATGTTTTCTTCCCATGTGGAAGGCCCAGCAGGGATGGAGCAGATTAAAAAACCATCAACAGAAACAGCCCCCAGAAGGGTTTTTTCCACATTTCTCACCTCACATCTGCCATAATGGCAAAACCATGTTTGCAAACAGCAAGGCAAATCTGCCTGGAACATGTACTTCTCAAAACACAGAGAGCAGCTCCAGCCTGCTCTGTGCATGGCCCTCAGTGCCTGTGAAGGGTGACAGGTGATAAACTGCCTCAGGAGAATGCCAAGGCCTCTGCTGTGGAGAGCATCAGCAGCAATCAGCTGCACAGACTGTCCACCTCTGGCTGCATTGTTTTCCTCCTTACCCTTTCCTCCACTAAGGTCCTTGCTGTTGTAGTCCTTGGCTTGTGGACCACCAAGAGTTGTAAACACCCAGTGAGACTTATGGCAAGGTTTGACAGCTTCAGGAAAGCAGTGGCATAGGAATGTGAGTGATGATGCCCCAAGGACTGGCACAGCCACTCAAACCAGCCAGGGGTGCAAGTGGATTTCTCTTGCCTTCCACCTTGCTTCCTCTTGTTTGCCGGGGGCAGGCCCATGCTGACAGGCAGGCAGCCCTCTCGACAGATGAAGATGACAGCAAAACCTGCCTCTTGCAGCCAAGGACAAAGAAGAGACTGGAGACATATGTTCTCTGTGTTTGGGATGACTGAGGTTAGGTAGGCTACCTAGGTCAGAGCCCAGATGGTGCAAACTGCTGAATCTCAGAGTTTCCATTAGCTGAGTCTCTGGTTTAATGAATACATTTTAATTAACACTTCTAAGCTCTTCTGGTATTTTGTTTTTCTTAAAAAAAGCAACCAACAACCTCCAAACAACCTCCAAGGGGCAACTGAGGAAGCAAAAACTTGCATGACTTCTTTCAAAGTACTGATCTGAGTCACTGTACAAGCAGAAGCTTGCAAGTTCAAGCAGCAGCCCACATCTCCTGACCATGGGCACAATGGAACTGATGCGAAGGCAACTGAGGAGGTCAGAAGCGCCCTGTGCACAGCAGTGAACCATCATCTCAAAGGCTCAGGGCTGATACTGTCAAAGTCCACATTACTAATCAATTAATCACTGAACAAAGTGTGCTGGAGAGGGGCAGCAACACTCTTCTGTGCAGCTCAGAATGTTGTACCAGAGACAGAAGGCAGTGAGTGGGCTTTGAAGAGCACTTGAAAGGAAAACACACTGAAGCCACATGTGAGGCAACTGAGCTTTCAGCAAGAGCTCAACACAGGAAGACAGGGAAGACATTGGAGCCTTAGCAGTTTCAGCTCACCACTGCTAGTAAGTGGGGTTCAAATGCCTGAGGAGGACTCAAGCCAGAGGGATTCCTAAGGGCATTTACAGCTGTGCCACCTGTCCCTTACATTTGGAACTGATCTTGTAGATGGTTTCTGGAAGAAAATTAATAGCATCTTTCTCCCTCACTTTAACCTCACTGGTGACTGCTGGCATGAATGCCTAAACATTCAAGCAGCAGTTAACACAAAAACCCTCTAAACCCCTCCCCCCTGCCACTTACTCATGGCACCTTTTCTGTGGTACTGTCCTAAGGTGAAGGAAAGGGTCCCCACATCCTGGTTTGAGTTTGTTACAGTGTGCCAGGGCAGGTTTAGGCTGGATGTTAGGAGGAATTTCTATACAGAGAGAGTGATTGCCCATTGGAATGTGCTGCCCAGGGAGGTGGTGGAGTCACCATCACTGGAGGTGTTCAGGAGGAGACTTGATGGGGTGCTTGGTGCCATGGGTTAGTTGTTTAGGTGGGCTGGATTGGTTGATGGGTTGGACGTGGTCATCCTGAAGGACTCTTTTAACCTGGTGCATTGCATTGTATTGTCTTGTACATTCAACCCATGCTCCAGCAGATCTGTGAAGCCCCAAGGGCAGTGCAGCTGCAGTGTGACTCAGCTCCAGGGGAGCAGACAGGGCCTTGTCGGAGCTGGTTAGTAAACTAATCTCCAGCTCCTGAGTGGGTTGAGATGGTTCTGCAGGAGGTAGGTTTGTAGGCAGTAAGACAGAGCAAGATGTGAAATCAATTAGGTAGGTGCCATAAGTATACAAGGACTTTCTTCCCATGTGAGAAAGCAGCATGCCAACCAATGAAGTGAGGATGACATCTTAGCAGAGGACATCTGCAAGCCCTTTGGCTTTGGGAATACCTTCTCACCTGGCACAGAAATAAAGACTGAAATTCAGAAACACCAGCAGTACAATAGAGCTTAGAAATATGGCACCTGCAATTGTGCCAAAGTAAATCCAGCAGCTACTGGAGAAGAAAAATGAATGCATCAAAGACAAAAGGCCGGAGGGTAAGCTCCACAACTCTTCTGGGTGCAGGCACACACCCAGGGACTTTTATTGGCTTTGAAGTGGGGTGGTGGAGTGTTGCTCTTTATCATCTGTGCCCAGGGGCTATTTGCTTCCTTCTCAGAGGATGTCAATACAAAACCTTTTTACTACCATGGTCAGAAAAGACCAAGGTACAGCACTGGATAGTACAGCAAAGTGAGGAGGAGGATTGATTTTGCATACACAAAATCATGGAATGGTTTGGGTTGGAAGGGACCTCCAAAGCTCATCCAGTCCAACCCCCTCTGCACTCAGCAGGGACATCCTCCACTAGATCAGGCTGCCCAGAGCCCTGTCCAGCCTCACCTTGAATATCTCCAGGGATAGGGAACAAACCACCTCCCTGGGCAACCTGTTCCAGTGTTCCACCACCCTCATGGTGCAGAACTTGTTCCTAACATCCAATCTCAATCTGCTCTGCTCTAGTTTGAAGCCATTGCCCCTGGTCCTGTCCCTGCAGGCCTTTGCAAACAGTCTCTCCCCATCCTTCCTGTAGCTCTCCTTCAGGTACTGGCAGGCTACTATTAGGTCTCCCCAGAGCCTCCTCTTCTCCAGGCTGAACACCCCCAGCTCCCTCAGCCTGTCCTTGTAGCAGAGCTGCTCCAACCCCCTGATCATTTTCCTGGCCCTCCTCTGGACACTCTCCATTCATGGATGCAGGCCACAGGTACTAAGAAGAACAAGTGCTATCAACAGCCTGCTCTAGGTGGGGCACATGTGTAGGAAGAAGAGACAAATTTCATGGAGTGACCTCTTTGCTTGTCCTCTGCTATTCTCTTGTGCAATGACTTCTGTTAGCTCTGTCCCCAGTCCACAGCCTGAATCAGTCCACAGCCTTCCTTCACATCCTGAGCAAGTCTTCTCAACAGAGACATAATTCTCATTACTCCTATTTGACATTGTTAGCTCAAAGGTGGATTGACCCCACCTCACAGCATGTGCAATGAATTTACCTCTGATCTATTCCCCAACTGTTGCCAAAGCAGCATTGTTTGTGTTAATTAAACAGGAACAACCTCAGAGCTGCTAGCAACCAGTGCAAATTCTCATCACACTACCTTACCCACAGTTTGCTTTAGCAGGTATTGTGATAAACACCAACCAACCTCTACTGAAGTCAAGGGACAGTCTCCTGGCGACTTCAGAGGAGTTGTGTGCAACCCAGTACTTAGCCTCCCCACTGCCTTCATTAAACAGGGAATTCTCTATACAAAGAAGTTAACTTGGATCACCAGACATCACCTTCACAGCAGCACAGCATCACAGCACAGTAGAGGATGGAAGGGACCTCCAGAGATCATCCAGTCCAACCCCCTGCCAGAGCAGCATCACCCAGGGCAGTCTGCACAGGAATGCATCCAGACAGGGTTGGAAAGTATCCATTGGTCCTTGGCTTATTGCTGTGCACCACCCAGAAGAGCTTGGCCCCCTCCCCACTTGACCCCCACCCCTCAGCTATTGATAGGCATTGATCAGATCCCCTCTCAGCCTTCTCTTCTCCAGACTAAACAGCCCCAGGGCTCTCAGTCTCTCTTCACAGGGCAGATGCTCAAGTCCCCTGAGCATCCTCCTGGCTCTCTGTTGGGCTCTCTCCAGCAGCTCTCTGTCTCTCTTGAACTGGGGAGCCCAGAACTGGACACAGGATTGCAGGTGTGGTCTCAGCAGGGCAGAGCAGAGGGGGAGGAGAACCTCCCCAGCCCTGCTGGCCACACTTTTCTTGCTGCACCCCAGGACTCCATTGGCTCTCTTGGCCACCAGGGCACATTGCTGTCCCATGCAGAACTTGCTGCCCACCAGCACCCCAAGGTCTTTCTCTGTGGAGCTGCTCTCCAGCAGGGCAGCCCCTAACCTGCACTGGTGCCTGCTGTTGTTCCTCCCCAGGTGCAGGACCCTGCATTGTCCTTATTGAACTCCATGAGGTTTGCCTGCAGCCAGCTCTCAGCCTGTCCAGCTCTGGCTGGGTGGTAGCACAGCCTGGCAGGTGTCAGCCACCCCCAGTTTTGTGTCATCAGGAACTTGCTGAAGGCACACTCAATCCCCTCAGCCAGGTTGCTAATAAAGACATTGAGTAAAACTGGACCCAGTACTGATCCCTGAGCAACACCACTGGCCCCAGGCCTCCAAGTTGACTCTGTGCCACTGAGGACAACCCTCTGGACTCTGCCATGCTTTACATGCCACAGAGCAGCAAATTTTGGCCATGAATAATAAATTATTCCTGAGTGATTCCTGAGGTTAAATTGTGAAGGTAAGCTATATGCCCTATGAAGATACCAGCACAAAACATCAAAATAACCTGAAGGGGCAAAGTCTGAGCAAGTCACCTTGGGGAGCCCTTCAAGTCCAGACACCTAAGGATCACGTCTATAACATGGGATTAATGACAGGAGGGATTTAAATGTTCTGGCAGGCAGTGCTTACTCCCCAACAGACCCTGAGCTTCTGATACTAATCTTGCTTCGCTCTGTGGCCACACCCGTCCCATGCCCAATCTTTCTATCACTGGAACATGTTTGCGAGTGGATCATCTCACAGACTTCCCTTGGGAGGAAGGCTGATCTCCAGTGAGAGGTTTCATAAATCTCAGAATGAGATGGAACACATCCAAGTGCCAGGTGCTGCACTTTGGCCACAGCAACCCCAGGCAGTGCTACAGGCTGGGGAAAGAGCGGCTGGAGAGCAGCCAGGCAGAGAGGGACCTGGGGGTGCTGGTTGATGGTAGGCTGAACATGAGCCTGCAGTGTGCCCAGATGGCCAAGAAGGCCAATGGCATCCTGGCCCTGCATCAGGAACAGTGTGGCCAGCAGGAGCAGGGAGGTCATTCTGCCCTGTACTCAGCACTGGTTAGGCCACACCTTGAGTCCTGTGTCCAGTTCTGGGCCCCTCAGTTTAGGAAAGATGTTGAGCTGCTGGAAGGTGTCCAGAGAAGGGCAACAAGGCTGGGGAGGGGTCTGGAGCACAGCCCTGTGAGGAGAGGCTGAGGGAGCTGGGGTTGCTTAGCCTGGAGAAGAGGAGGCTCAGGGGAGACCTTCTTGCTCTCTACAACTCCCTGAAGGGAGGCTGTAGCCAGGTGGGGGTTGGTCTCTTCTCCCAGGCACCCAGCACCGGAGCAACAGGACACAGTCTCAAGCTGTGCAGGAGGACGTTTAGGCTGGATCTTAGGAAGAAGTTCTTCCCAGCAAGAGAGATTTGTCATTGGGATGTGCTGCCCAGGGAGGTGGTGGGGTCAGTGTCCCTGGAGGTGCACAAGAAAAGCCTGGATGAGGCACTTAGTGCCATGGTCCAGTTGGTTAGATGGGTTGGAGTTGATGATCTTGGAGGTCTCTTCCAACCTGGCTGATTTTCTGATTCTGTGATATCTTCTCTCCCAGACTCAACCCCCCTAGGGAAATGCACATCTCCATAATGAAATCTAAGAGTAGAGCCAGCATCCATTAACTGTTCAACTGTCCAAAGGCTCCAGCTCTGACACTTCCTGAGTGAATGCCCTGCAATGCTAACTGCTGAATGCTTCTGAAGCACTCAGCAGCCTGAACTGGTAAATGAAGAGGTGGAAGGAGAAGATTCATTCCAAGTAATGAAAGGTAGGGAATTGCTGCTGTATTCAAGCTGCCCTCCCTCAGCTATCTAACAGACATAGTTGGTGAACTCTGACTTTGCACAAACATCTTATCAACTCCGGAAGAGAAAACTCAGAGATAATTCCTACACAAGAAAAATGTGAGAGCTTAATTCCATCCTGGCAAAAGCAAACCCTATTCCACTGATTTCAATGCAGTTACAGATGTCCCAGTTCATGCACAGCAGAGCTGATTTGTCTCTTCTCCCATAATGTAGCACTGCTGTGCCTAGGAACCTTTGCTTTCCGAGTAAGTAACCATGTGGAAAGGGCCTAAGACACTGAATTGCACTGAAATAAATGAAAACACGTCAGGCTCAGCCAGCATGGATTTAGGAAGGGCAGGTCCTGCCTGACCAACCTGATCTCCTTCTATGCCCAGGTGACTGCCTGGTGGATGTGGGGCAGGCTGTGGATGTGGTCTACCTGCACTTCATCAAGGCCTTAGACACCCTCCCCCACAGCAAACTCCTGGCCAAGCTGTCAGCCCCTGGCTTGGACAGCAGCACTCTGAGCTGGGTTAGGAACTGGCTGGAGGGCCGAGCCCAGAGAGTGATGGTGAATGGTGCCACAGCCAGCTGGCAGCCAGGCACCAGTGGTGTGCCCCAAGGATCAGTGCTGGGCCCCATCCTGTTCAATATCTTTACTGATGATCTGGATGAGGGCATTGAGTCCATCATCAGTAAGTTTGCAGATGACACCAAGCTGGGGGCAGGAGTTGATCTGCTGGAGGGCAGAGAGGCTCTGCAGAGGGACCTCGACAGGCTGGACAGATGGGCAGAGTCCAAGGGCAGGAGATTGAGCACATCCAAGTGCCAGGTGCTGCACATTGGCCACAGCAACCCCAGGCAGCGCTACAGGCTGGGGTCAGAGTGGCTGAGAGCAGCCAGGCAGAGAGGGACCTGGGAGTGCTGGTTGAAAGCAGCTGAGCATGAGCCTGCAGTGTGCCCAGGTGGCCAAGAAGGCCAATGGCATCCTGGCCTGCATCAGGAACAGTGTGGCCAGCAGGAGCAGGGAGGTCATTCTGCCCCTGTACTCAGCACTGGTTAGGCCACACCTTGAGTCCTGTGTCCAGTTCTGGGCCCCTCAGTTCAGGAAAGATGTTGAGCTGCTGGAAGGTGTCCAGAGAAGGGCAAGAAAGCTGGGGAGGGGTCTGGAGCACAGCCCTGTGAGGAGAGGCTGAGGGAGCTGGGGTTGCTTAGCCTGCACAAGAGGAGGCTCAGGGGAGACCTTCTTGCTCTCTACAACTCCCTGAAGGGAGGCTGTAGCCAGGTGGGGGTTGGTCTCCCAGGCACCCAGCACCAGAACAAGAGGACACAGTCTCAAGCTGTGCCAGGGGAAGTTTCGGCTGGAGGTGAGGAGAAAGTTCTTCACTGAGTTGTTGGCCATTGGGATGTGCTGCCCAGGGAGGTGGTGGAGTTACCATCCCTGGAGGTGTTCCATTCCATTCCATTCCATTCCATTCCATTCCATTCCATTCCATTCCATTCCATTCCATTCCATTCCATTCCATTCCATGTCTACTTTAAAACTTATCTCAGTAGTTGTGGTGGGTTAGAAGCTAGGTGCCTGACAATACCACAAAGTTGCAGACCTCCAAGAGGTCCAAAGTGTCCAGGAGGTGGACCAGAAGGTATATTTCATACCCATAAGTCCTGCATCCCTATAAAACTGGCTGCAGAGTCAGTTTTCTTCCCTCTCCTCCCAGGAGGATGCACAGGCTGTTATCTCTTGTGGGGGAGGCCTGGTGCTGGCCTTGGCAATGCTGCCAATTAGGTCTGGAGCAGCCTCATTGGGGTCTGGAGCTGCCAAGCTGAATTTCAGCTGTGTGACAACGGTGTGGTATGGGGAGTAGAGAGGATTGTGGGGGTGGGGACAGAGCATGAAGGCTTGGGTTTGTTGTCCTGGTTCAAAGGGAGGTTTGTGTGAAGCTTTGGCTCAGTGTTGCTCTGTGTTAATCCCAGATGAGGGACTCTGTGTATTGTGCATGCTTGGTGTTGTTTTAGGCAGTTATGACTAGCATTTCCATCGAAACTGTCCAACCCTATCTAATCCTTTCTGGGAGCATTTTCTTCTTTTACCCCTTCTGGAAGAGGTGGAAGAGCAAATCTGTCTCCTTCTAAACTGAGACAGTAGTGGACTTTGACAGCAAGTATTGATCTGGTGTTGTCTGCTTAATGTCATGATCTCGTGCCACTATCACAGACAAGAAACAGCATCTGCAGAACAGTATCAAGTATTGCAAACGTGCTTCTCCCCCCTACAGCTTCCTGTAGGCATTAAACTGAAATCACAGAATCACAGAATGGTCTGGGTTGGATGGGAGCTCTGAAGGTCATCCGGTCCAACCCCCTCTGCTTATCATGTGTAAGTATGGTGTGAATCTCAGACAGAACTTGTTCATCCTCACAAGCCATCTCAGCTCTGCAGCAGGTGGCCAGGGACTCTTGCTAAAAGCACAAAAGGAGAGAGAGAGAGAGAAGAAAATTGCTTACTGTTTCGAGGCTTCTCCTCATCCATGCCTTCATCTTCATTTTCTGGGTCAATATCTTCTGCTTGAGTTATCCAGTCTAAGTATCCCTTCAAGTCCTCCTCCAGCTGCTGTTTTTCCCGCAGCTTCTGGAAGTCACCGCGAGCCTTCGCCTTCTCTCTCTCTTTGGAAAACTCCCTGGCAAGAGGGAGGGAGGGAGGGAGGGACAGGACACGGGTGGAGGGAAGGGAGAGATTGAAAAACAGTAGGTTAGATTGATTTCAAGTGGCAAGCCTCCACAGGCTGTGCAGCACACACCTAACTTTCTCTGCTCTTTCAGAGAGACAGATGGGTGGAATGCACTTGCTCGAGGCACACATGAAACAGCCGCAGTGGCCACGTTTCAACCAGTGCTTAGGGAAAGGTTCATCCTTTCTCATCAACATTTGATCAGCAATTCAAACACAAACACATCATCATGTAAGATCTCTGTACGGTATCACCCACTGGATATCCTCCAACAGTGATCCACCATTACCTCTGTGGATAACGGTTAATTTGATTCAGTGGTGAACTGTTTGACAATAATCTGACATCTGGAGAGTGAGAGGGTGGCTCGAAATTCCAGCCAGGTTTCAATGTGTCTTTAAGATTACCCCTGCAATCACAACTCAATTGGGCTAATGTTAAGTGTAATTAATGGTACTCACAATGGTGTAGACATTTAATTATGGACAGTTTCACCCACAGTAGCAGACACTGTGCTTTAAAACTCAGACCTCAAGGTTTTCCTGCAGACTCTCAGTATTCAGGGCTGTTTTCTGACATGAAACGTGCTCTTCAAACCTCAGGTGGGGTGGACAGCTAGGACAAATTATGGACAGACAAAGCTAATAGATCCTGCAGAAATTTGTCAGTTTTATAGACAACCATTATTGGGAATATAAGCTTCAAGCAGACAGCATAGGGATGAGAATTTCATGCTGTTTAGCTATGAGCTTGGGTGCTTGCTTTGCCTTCTTCTCTATCAATACCTGAGGGGTGGGTGTCAAGTGGAGGCAGGCCAAGCTCTTCTTGATAACACAAGGACCAATGGATACAAATTTGAACAGAGAAGGTTTCAGCTCAACATGAGGAGAAACTTCTTTGGTATGAGGGTGCAGACTTTCCAACCCCCCGGATGCATTCCTGTGCAGACTGCCCTGGGTGATGCTGCTCTGGCAGGGGGGTTGGACTGGATGATCTCTGGAGGTCCCTTCCAACCTCTCATGTTCTGTGATTCTTTTTGGCTGTGATGCTGTTTCTTCCACTCTTCCAGAGCCACCTTCAATGTTTTTTCTCTGGAAACACTGACCTGCCTCTGTTTAGAGACACTCCTGTGGTTCCAAACCAGCTTTTAATGCTTATATTTTAAAAATTAAGCTTAAGAATTGTCAGAAGTGTTGGACCAAGAGTACTTAAACATTAAGTCTTGTGTCTGCTGAAGCAGATCACTACATAAGGCGCACACAGCAGATAGTAAGGGCCACTGCATCTAGAAAGGAGAGGTAAAGTAACTCTCTCCCATCATTATCCTTGCTGATGACTGTCAGCAGTGATTGGTTATTTAAAAAACCCTTCACCTAATATTTGTCATAGGTCTGGTCCTGCAAAAACAGGTGGTGCAGGTTAAGGGAGATCAAGAGCTAATTGGTGTAACTAGAAAGAAAGGTCCTGCAGGGGCTAGAGAGCCCTAGGGGGATGGGCAGTTTGTCCCAGGATATTGTAGTCTGTGATTCTACTCTGTTTTCCTGTATCTCCCTATTTAAGGAGGTGTACAGCCAATCTCTCTCTCTCTCTCTCTCTGTCTCAGGACGTGTGTGTGGTTGTCTTTATGGTTTGTGGGGGAAAAGTTTTCTCCTGGCCATGGCTGGCAGGAAATTTCCAGCTACACCACAGGGCCTGGGGGAGCCTGCGGAGGGCCTGGGTCTAGGGGAAGTGGGGGTGGGGGCTGCAGTTTGGGTGCTCTTGGGCTGCTGAGGCTGCGTGGGGTGGAGGTTTCTGGAAGGCCTGAATGTATTCCTTTTACTGGAATGCCTTTTGTGTATATTTGTAAAAGGAGTTTCCATTCAAACTTCCAATCCACTGTGGAGCATTTTTATCTTACCCCTTGGAAGGGGTAAAACATTTCTGTCCTTTTGCCCTGGGCAGCTTGTGGCTCAAAACTAGCACAGCATGTAGGAAACCTACCACTGTCTTTGATGGCACAATACTGGGGATCTGAAAATCCTACCCAAAATGTTAATGAGTGCCATGTGAAAAGCCCTCAGGCATCGCTATTAGAAACCCACCCCTCGAGAAGGAGTGAGTTCCTAACGGCAGTGGGCAAGTACTTCTCTCCTGTCTGGACCAAAACACACTGAATCATGTCTCTTGACTTCACAGGCTTTGGATCAGGCTTTCAGTACTACAGCCTGTGCGCTAAAACATCACTGCAGCAGGATGCAAGTAGGATGATGCCTTCATTTATGATCTGAGGTGCCCAAGTACGTGTGTGTGATCTTCCCCCTGAAACACTGCTGAGGGTTCAGCTCATCCCATGGGACTCTGATAACAGAAATAAGAACCATTGGCTTTCCAGGCTAAAAGGTAGATCACAGTCAATCCTGGGACCAAACTTAGCTGCAAGGTAGGAAAAGCTGTTGAAAGTGTGGCAAGAATGAAAAAAAAATCCAATTTTCTGATGCTGGGGGCAATGCTTTGCTACTTAAAATGTAAAGGAAATGGGAGCCCCCAACAATCATAATAATGAAACCTCTGCAAAGAACTTTAGCAAAGCTCAATCAATGGCAGTTAGATTTCCTGCTTCAGTAACATTTTCCCTCTGGGTCTGGCACAGTGCTTTACCCAGATGAGTGAATTAACTCTTGAAAGAACAAATAAACCCACTGAAACTGTGCCTTATTAAACCTGGCTGACAAATCCCAACATTTCTATTCTTTGGCTCTTCACATGGTGGTTTTGAGTCTAGAACAGATGGGGCCAAGTTTGAAAGGCACTGAGCCCTCAGCTTCAAGTAGAACTCTTTATCTTTGCATGAATATCACTTTCAAGGGATGTTTTACAGACCATAGTGGAAACCACCACGAACCAGCCCAGCTTACAGAAAGGGAAACTCCTACTCTGAACTGAAGTGGATCATCTATGTTAGACTCTTCCAAGCTGCATGCCTGCTTGGGTCTTTTCAGTCCTCACTGTCTCTCTCCAAAGGGACTTGGGCTGGAGAGAGAGCTGACAAAGGTGAGACTTCAGCATGGTCTTTACACCGCCCATCTGCATGCGAGTGAGCTTGTTACCAGCTGTTCAACGGCACGGCTGAAAACACTGTGATGGTCCAGGCCAGATGACCTGCAGCTGCACCTCTCTTTCCTTCGTACAGCGCACGACAGTCGACTTCTCAGATGACTCTCCACAGAAGACAACTTATTGAAATGTTCTCCATTTCTATGCCATTGAGAACAGGGGGCTTAGCAAACTGGGGATGCAAATGTGGCAGTTTAAGCTGGGTGCCTCCAGTTACTGCCACGTAAGTGTCTCCAGGGTGTCCAACCCAGTGAGGTGGACGTAGGACCAGCGTATTTCACACCCAGAAACCCTGCACCCTGTAAATCCAGCTGCAAACTCCTTCTCTGCCTCTTTCTTCCCTCTCTGCTCCTGTGGGAGATGCTCCCTATCGGGTACCAGTGGGGGAGTATCTCAAGGCCTCTTATGCCTGGCTAGGCCAAATGCCAGGAGGAGAAGGGAGGAGGGACAACACAGTCTCAGACCTGGCCAGCCTGAGACTAGCCTAGCGGCAGGGGGAAGAAAGAGCCCTGGGGGTTTTGGGTAGACCCTCAGGTGGGGAGAAGGAAGTGTTGGGAGGCTTTTGGGTGTGCTGTAAGGGACTGTGTGTGCTTTGGGATTCTTTGCCACTGTGCTTTGTAGTTTCTGTAAAACACCCATTGCTTTTCCATTTAAGCTTTCCATCACATCCCATTTGTGTGATGAGTGTCATTCTTTTGCCCCTCTCAGGGGCAAGAGAGAATGTGTCTGCCCTTAAACCAGGACAGCAATTCAAGCCATCTCCCACCTGCAACGGCAGCCAATGGTCAGGCAAACGTAGCTCATGGTCAAGAATCACTATCAATAGCTGTTGATCATCCCATGTGAAACGAGAGGGTGACCTCTGTCCACCTCCTGCTGCAGGTAGGTCTGCCACCATTGCAACTGGCAGTCAGTGCTCGTTGTTGGCATTTTCAGTAGGGAGGCTCAGGACCAAATGAGCTCTCTGGTGGAAGAGCCATCTTGAGTCTGGAGGTGGACTTCCCACAAAATATTGTACTATCATGTCAGGATAAGGTTGCCAAAGGCTTGCAGAACAACCAAGTAATCTGTCTATTTGTCAGTGAACAGAAGACCATCAGGGTCAGAGTCAGAGAGTACAGCTGGGCTTTACCAGATTTCGGTTTGATTCCCTTTCCTTCACCCAGGGATGGGAATGCCACAAAGCACTATACTCTGGAGAGATCTGTTCTCTGTGTGAGGTTAGAGTGGGTCAAGACCATAAATACAAACACCCAGCTCTGTATCCCGTACTGTTCCAGAAGAAAATGTCTTGTGCCCATCCTTATGCCTGAATATAGGTAATTCTTGTCTATGTCTGATCTCAGCATGATTTCTAGCATTTAGAGTGATGGACAGTGAGCAAATCAGCAGAATGCTAGCAGTTCCAAATTCTTCTTTACCACTGAAAGTGCAGCACAAGGTTTCAAATCTCATCCACCCTGAGAAAGTTCCTCCCAGAAAGAGAGATTGGCCATTGGGATGTGCTGCCCAGGGAGGTGGTGGAGTCACCGTCCCTGGAGGTGTTCAAAAAGGATTGGATGTGGCACTTGGAGCCAGGGTTTAGTTAGCCATGAGGTGTTGGGTGACAGGTTGGATCTCTGAGGTCTTTTCCAACCTTATTGATTCTATGATTCTATGAAATACACTGAGGAATGGGAAGGGTTGGAAGAAGAGAGAGAAGACTAGGAAAGAGTCCTGAAAGGTCACAAAAATTGTTCCAGGAGCAGCTACCCACAGCCATCCTCCCATTCACTCTGACTTTGGCCTTGGCAAGAAGAGAATCACAAGCAGCTGGCTAGGTTTTCCAGGATCCTCTCAAAGCAGAAGAAATGGCTGTTCTCCTGCCCTCCATCCACCCTGGACAACTGCTTGTCTGGCCTGTGGCCAGCACTGGGTAAAATGTAGAAGAAACATGAATCTACGTCTGAAAGCTCCACCCACACTGTCATTGTCCCCCTCTCACTCACTGACTGAAATGGGTAACAGCTGTGAACACCTCTGATCTCTAAAGACCTCTACGAGAGGCTTCACTGCTCACAGCAATGATGTGGAAACCTTTTGCCTGGCCTTGAGAAGGTCTGGTGTGTGATCTGCTGACTGGCTGTTTCCTTTGGATAACAGGAATGTTTATAGTGTGCTCAGGCAAGACAGGAAGAGGATTGCAGCTCTACACATGAACACCCTTTCATACCATTTAGCTTGACGTACCTCCAGTGACTTCACCAGAAGGACTGTGAATGGTTGACATAGCTGAGGAAAACCAAACTACGAATCAGCTGTTTAGGCAGAGCAGAAGGCAGCATTTGATTCTGCAGGTGCAATCAAGATGTCTTTGTGAGTACAATTAATTACACCTCCGTATTCAGAAGTGACTAAAAAAACCCAGCCTAAGCTAATCTGCCACTGATGAAGTCTACCTACACAACATGCTTGGTGCAGCTCCTGAAATACAGAAACAGGGGAAAAAAAGTCAGAGATGTCCAGAATGGATATGCAAAGCTGCCTGGGAATGCTGCTTTTCACCTAGGTAGAGCAGCCAGGCCAGGTAGATCATCTACATAGATCAGACTCATGGCAACAATAAAATCACAAAAAGAGCTGCCTCTGCGCAGCGAAGACTTTGCGACTCAGCGGAATTTGGAAGTTAACTGTTCAAGACTTGCTTATTTAGCCCAGAGCAAACCTGGAACGTTTTCTCCATCCTTTCTGTGGTGGTTGGTTTGTTTTTTTCATGGATGCAGACTCTTAAGTTTCTTTTTACTTCTCCAGGTCAGGAAAATATGGCAGCAGCAGTGCAGCTGTCATAACAGAGTGCACACAGGCAGGAAGAGCTCACAGCCTTACAGTGTGTGCCTGGTCCTGGAATTCAGTTCTCTCTAGAGACTGCTTCCATCTCCCCACTCGCCGTGGTGGGTCAGATACAGCATGTCAGGAGGTGGAAGATCTAGGCCCCCAAAACTGCCTCAAGTTGGAAAACGAGAGGAAATTCAATTCCTACTTTTGAAGAGACACAAATCCAAGTGCAGGGAAATTAAATCAGCAGTGCTTCAACACTATGCACTCCTCAGGGCTGGCCTCACAGGCTCTGTTCAGCCGATCAGACACTGCATGGTCTTTAACTCCTGTCCTTTGGGGACCTTGAGTGCAACTCTGTTACAACAGATCACTTTGCCTCTGCCACCTGGTCAGCATCATCCGCTACTGCTGGCATTCTTACCTGCTGATCAGAGTATCCATCTGGAGAAACAAGGAGCTTATGCTTTCAATTTGTATCCAGAGCATCACTCTCCAGATATCCAAACACTGAGTATTGCCTGACACTTCATTACTGCTCCCATTACTCTTTGGAAACCCTTCTCCTGGTAGTAGCTGTCTGAGCAGCACATCTCCTTTGGTGGAGGAATGAAGACCGTTAGTGACACCTCCTGCAGAGCTGCTATTTACCTCTTTGCAGGATGTCCAGTCATGGATCTGCTCAGATCCTACTACTGCCCTTCCTATCGTTTTGGCCCAAGTACTGAGGATAGAATTTTTTGAGACCTCAAGTCCTCTCTCCTGCTCAGGGAGGAGGGGGCTTCAGGGCTGCCCACTCATGCAACAGGTACAGAATCTGATCAAATTGATTTAGAGCTCATTAAGTGAGGCTGGGTAACAGAAACAAAGAAAAAGAGGATGCATGGAAGTTCTTGTACCATGTTTATCCATGGAGATAAAATGGCTGTAGGCACCCAGTCATGCCTAAATATGGAATTAGAAGCCTAATTCTAGGAGATCTTTGAAACAAAAACTCTCATGAGGAATGTTTGCTGGCAGGATTCCTCTAATTCTGTGGCTCCCCAGGGCCAGTGCAGTTTTCAGCTACTGGGGACAATATACATTGTTTTCAATCAAAGCTATTGAGACGAAGCTTCGCGATGAGGGTTGCACTACAGGACTGAAATACAGCTAAATGTCTAATCTTGGGAAACACAGCTACATGTCCCATCTTAGGAAATATAGCTAAATGTCTAATCTTAGGAATGCTTAAACACTGGAAGAAATTCTCCTACTTCTCTGTCCATGCTTAGAGAAGATCAGCGGGAAATGATCTTCCCTCCCTGCGTCACGCCAGGCTTGCATCCCGCACAACAGAAAAGATGTGCTGATTAGAGGTGAAACAGGCCCAGGGCCCTCTGCAGGGAAAACAGCCTCCCCTTAGGCTGTGCTTTACAGATACTGACGAATGTGAACATTCCTCAGGTGAGGAGACACAATTTAAGAGGAATTTCATCCCACAAATCTGAAGGATGTCTCATGCTCTCAGATCTCCTTCAGTCCCACTGACCCTTCCAGAGATTCTACTACGGTCCCCTTCTTCTGTGGTGAATGGGATATGCTTTGCTCACAGGGGAGCATAGTGCTGTCCTCTCCCCACAGAGCAAGGTAGAGGCCTCAGGTAGACAACCACATTACAGGCAGAGAGTTGTGGTTTATTCCTTTGGTTTAGCCAAAAGATTCCATCCACACCATGGAAGGCCATGTCTTGCTGCTGGCACAGCAATAAGCCTAGGCCTTCTGCTGGGGTTCCTGACACCCACCTGCCACTGCCTGTTGTTTTGGTAGCCAGAGAGCAGGAATAGGAATACAGATTTTAAAAAAATCAATAAATATAAGAAAATAAAGAAGAACAGAATATTCTCCTGGTACTGCTTACCCGCTAAGCACACCGAGAACCAAGTTAAGTACAAAAAATGACCCTATGATGATTAGTGTAACAAAATAGATCCAGGGCCAGTCCCTTCCTATGGCATCATTGACCTGGAAGAGTGGAATGATAGTTAGTGAGACACGCTCAGATTCTGAGCACTGCAAGGCTCCAGCCAAAGAGACCCCAAGTCACCAGCAGGAAGAGTTTCAATAGCCACTTCTCAGGAAATTTACGACAGGTAATTTGGAATACCCTGAGGTGGAACTTCTCTGCCAGAGAGCAACACCTCTTCTGTGACCTGGATGCAGGATGGGCAACGTTTGGACATATTGGCAAAAACGTCTTGAGAGCTGCAGTGAAGCTTCCTTGGATTCAGATTTTGGAAACCCTCTGGTGACAGGGAAGAGCCCTTATCATGGAGTCTTGCCCTGCAGCATTGGAAAAGGACACCAAAACGGTCAGCTTACCCGCTCAACACACCAAGAACCAGATTTAGAACGAAAAAGGATCCAAAGATGACCAGACTGACAAAATACACCCATGGTAACTCATAGCCCATAGCGTCCTGCATCTGGAAAGACGAAGGAAAGTTAGAAGACAGAGAGGGAAAGCAGAAATGTTTAGGCAAAGGAATAGAAAAGGGTTGTAAACAGAGCCTGTGGTTGGCTTACACATAATCATAGCAAGTGTTTCTCAATGTTTGCTCTAATGTGACTGCTCCTTTGATCCTTCCTCCCCCCTTTTTTTTTCTCTCTAGCTGTTTATGTGCAGGCAGTGATTAATAGAGGCTGAGATACACCCATGTGCTGCGCCGGCACTCCTTGAGGTGCTCCCAGCCGGGGATCGTCGCTTCCTGGAGCTTAGCGACGGCACCACGAGGGATCACACACGATGCCTTCTGTCCACCGGACGTACGTGGGACTGTCTGCTGGCGGTGAACACGTTGCTAAGCGCTGCCGCAGCTTGTTGCCAGCTCACATTTACTTCCCATGGGTAGCATGGGTACGTGTGCCTCAGAGAGAAGCAACTGTGGCCAAATACTGACCCTTCCCTGGCAACGCTCTGGCAGTCTCCACAGTTTACCTCAGTGAGGGCAGCAGCTGAATGCTTTGGAGGGAAGGTCCTCGCAAGGCCCACCGCGCTCTGACCTGATCAAGTGTTTGCCAACGCCTTTTCACAGACCGCCTTTCTCTCCTTGAAGGATGGATCTCTCCTTCAGAATGTGATTCCCACACAACTGAATCTTCAGGGAATTTGAGAGTGTAAACTAAATTATGTGAGCATAGGCCTGGCTTTCACACTACTGCAAGCATCTGCAAATGAAGCAGGCAAGTCTTGTTTTAGCACCAGAAGCTGTGTTATGTGTAGAGCAAGTCTAGCACATAAGAAGGCATTGTCTGTCTTCCAAAAGCATCTCGAACACAAACAGTATTTTCTCTTGAGCCCTCCTTCAGAGTTCAAACTTTTGGAAAGCTGCTGGATACCTTAACAGAATCTCACTTTCATCATGGCATCAAAAGTATCAGAGTCCACTCTTTACTTCTCATAAACACTTACTTCCTGAGCCAGACATGGCACCATTAAAGAAACAGGTGGTGGTTACCCTTTGCAGGAGCACTAAAATGATTTATAAACATAAACTGCAGACTTGAGAATACCTAAAGGCATAAATCATCCCAGGGTCCTTTGCTTTCATGCTGTGGAACACTTGTATCGTGTGTTGTCCTCTCCTTCCTCTCTCTTTTGCAATCTAAACATTTGTTGTGATCACAGGGGAAATATTCTTCCATACATGGGCACAGAGACACACTTCAGGGTGAGCAATCTGACTCCAGATTCATAACAGCTCAGGAAAGGAATTTCAGCCCTTCAGTGAGACAAGGCAAGAGAGTAACACTAATGTAATCACTTCTTTGTGGATGGAAGTCCAGTATCCCATTTTTGTTCCAAAGCATAGTCACTAAAGTCCTTGTCTGACAACAGTCCAGTCAGTAGGCTGATCCAGAACTCTGTCTCGGGGTTCCTTCAGCTGAGACTCATTAAAAAATAAGCTCAAATCTGCTTCTGTGAAAACAGTTCAGCAGCCCATTCCTCAGAGGATTACTACCTCAGGTGGGCAGAAGAGAGCACCTGAGCATACAACATCCCCTGAGCATATTAAACAGCTTCCCTTTGAAATCCTTCTGTAGCATTTTTCAGCTGGTTTCTAAACAATACCCACTATTCCTCATGCTTGCAAGCCATGTTTCATCCCCCTCTGATGCGAAACAGCAGCGTTTCCAAGAGAACACAACAGCAGGGTATAGAAAGCTGGAAGCAAATCTTCACCTGCTATCACAGTGGGGAAATCAGGCAGGCATGTTGCGACTGCCCAAGCTGCAATTAACAAAGGCATCGCACTTAACATCCTTAACAGCTTCTACAGGTATCTCAGCCAGAAAAGGAAGGCCAAAGGAAGCACACTCCTCCAACAAGCAAGACTGGCAAGCTGGTATCAACAGATGAGGAGAAGGCTGAGAGAGCTCAACAACTCTTTTCTCTTAGTCTTCACTGGCAACCTCTCTTCTCACACCTCCCAAGGTGACAGAGTGCAAGGCAGGGACTAGAGGTGCAAAGTCCTTCCTGCTGTAAGAGAAGATCAGGTTTGTGGCCACCTGAAGAATGTGAAAATACATGCTGCTGGGACCTGAAGAGATGCATCCCAGAGTCCTGAGGAAACTGGCTGATGTTGCTGTCAAGCCACCCTCCATGATATCTGGTGGGCAGCGACTTGGAGTTAGTGGTGGATGAAAAGCTGGACACGAGCCAGCAGTGTGAGCTCACAAGCCAAAAGGCCAAATCTATCCTGGCCTGCAACAAGACAAGGCTGGCCAACAGATTGAGGGAGGTGATTCTGCTCCTCTACTCCACTGTGGTGAGACCCTGGCTGGAGCACTGTGTCCAGCTCTGGAGTCTTCAGCACAGGAAGGACATGAACCTGTTGGAGCAGATTCAAAGGAGGACCACAAAAATGATCAGAGGGCTGGAACATCTCCCCTGTGAAGAAAGGCTGAGAGCAGTGGGGTTGTTCAGCCTGGAGAAGAGAAGGCTCTGGGAGACCTTGTGGCTTTTCACTGCTTAAAAGAGGCCTGTAAGAAGAGTGATGGGGACAGGTTTGATTGAGGGTTTTCTTGCAGGGCCCACTGCAATAGGAGAAGGGGTGGTGGGTTTTAACTAAAAGAGGGCTGATTCATACTAGCTAGAAGGAATGAATTTTTACACAGAGCACTGAAACTGCTGTGCCAGGGGAGGTTTAGGCTGGATGTTAGGACAAAATTCTTCCCAGAAAGAGAGACTGGCCATTGGAATGTGCTGCCCAGGGAGGTGGTGGAGTCACCATCCCTGGAGGTGTTCAAAGTAAGACTGGATGAGGCACTTGGTGCCATGGTTTAGTTGATTAGATGCTGTCGGGTGATAGGTTGGACTTGATGATCTTGAAGGGTCTTTTCCAACCTGGTTAATTCTGTATTCTGAAACAGGTTGCCCAGAGAGGTGGTAGATGTCTCATCCCTGGAAACACTCAGTTCCAGGCAGGACAGGGCTCTTAGCAACCTGATCCAGTTAAGGATGTCCCTGCTCACTGCAGGGGGGTTGGAACCAGATGATCTTTAAGGTCCTTTTCAACTCAAGGCATTCTATGACTGTCTCCTGTTTGCAAAGAATTCTCCTCTCTGCATAAAGCAAACCACACCAATGAGTATGGATGGCTCTGAAAAGCCACCAGCAGAATTGACCAGCACAGGCAGGATGATGACTCAACTTCCCTCTAATTCTGACAGATAGTGATAAAAACGCCTCAGAGGTATGGTGTTTATCAACAGGGGGTTTTGGTTGGGTGCTGGGGGGGTTGGTTGGTTGGTGTGGGGCTTTTTGGTTTGGTTGGGTTTGGTGTTTTGTTTTGCATTTTGTTTTGGGGTTTTTTTGATTGTTTATTTTTTGTTTGGTTGGGTTTTGGGATTTTTTTTGTCAGCTAGGAAAATCAGCTGGGAAGGCTGATTTCCCAGCTGGAGTTCTGGGAAAGCAGAGCTCCTCAATGCTGTAATACAAATCAACCCTCAGTGCTGGGTGCAGGATTCTGGTGTATGTCAGGCTGCCTTTTGTCCCACTCTGGCACAAAGAAATTTCCAGATGGCAAGAAGCTTCCACCGCGGCCTGCTAAAGTCTAAAGCTGGAGGATATTGCACTCTGGCTGCTCCCAACCTGCACTGCTGCATAGTGATGGCACCAGCTGGCTCCAGCACAAGTTAGTCTGAAAAACCAGCCCTACATTCTGGAACAGCAAAGCACTGGGGACTCCTCAGAGTCAACATTTAGGAGATCAGCTTTTCATCTCCTTTTCATATGTCCAGTTCTGGGCCCCTCAGGTTAGGAAAGATGTCTTGTTGCTGGAAGGTGTCCAGAGAAGGGCAACAAAGCTGGGGAGGGGTCTGGAGCACAGCCCTGTGAAGAGAGGCTGAGGGAGCTGGGGTTGCTCAGCCTGGAGAAGAGGAGGCTCAGGGGAGACCTCATTGCTCTCTCCAACTCCCTGAAGGGAGGTCGTAGCCAGGTGGGGGTTGGTCTCTTCTCCCAGGCAAGCAGCACCAGAACAAGAGGACACAGTCTCAAGCTGTACCAGGGGAGTTTTAGGCTGGAGGTGAGGAAGAAATTCTTCCCAGAAAGACAGACTGGCCACTGGAATGTGCTGCCCAGGGAGGTGGTGGAGTCACCATCCCTGGAGGTATTTAAGAAGAGAGTGGAGAGGCACTTGGTGCCATGGTTTAGTTGATCAGATGGTGCTGGGTGATAGGTTGGACTGGGTGATCTCAAAGGTCTTTTCCAACCTGGTTAATTCTGTATTCTGTATAACTGAGAAGCTGAGAGGCAGTGATAGCTCCTCGAGTGCAGAGAAACCACCAGGCTTTGTCAGAGAGCCGAGTCTTTCTCTCTGTTGATGGGCTCCCTGTGCTTGGGGATCTCACCTCTCATTTCATTTAGCAGAAGGTGAGATTTTGTTTGAGGGACTGAGCCACAGCAATAGATGTTAAATGTGATGGGAGACTAGGTCTTCAGCAACCCTCGTTAAAAACAACTCTTTCCTCAGCACCCAGTACACTGTGAGCTCACTGCTCTTGAAAAACATCTGCAGGGGAAATACAGAGAAACTTGGCAGAAGCTGGGGGAGGGGAGGAATAGGCTTACAGAAAACCACAACCACAATGGATGAACCTTTAAGAACCATGAAATTCTTGGCAAAGACTGCATCCTTCCCAATATCTGGGAATCCTTCCTCCAGGGGGCACTGTCCTCAGCTGCACAGCAGGCCCACAGAGCTAGCATTAGAAACCTTGCCCCTGTGTTTGAGTGAAACTGCCTCCCGCAAATGCACCATCCCCCTGGGACTCTGCAGCTATGAACCACGTGTGTCCTGTTGAATGCAGCTGGAGGCTTTTACTGCAAGCACAACTTGGGTGCTGGAGCTGATTGTCCTAATGGTGCTACTGAATTGGAGACACTGCAGAGGGTCGGGACAAGGTCAGAAGGAGTCAGCATTTGCACACTGCTGAGCATAGAAAACTAGACCCCAAAGTTGAGCTCTCTGGTGGCTGAGTGTTTGGTGTTAATCACAGGAGTCTCAACAGAAAAGGTGGATCACCTTCTCCAGTTCTGAACAGAGTACCAACCAGCAGATGCAGAATCACAGAACTGTCAGGGTTGGAAGAGACCTCGAGGATCATCCAGTTCCAGCCCCCTGCCATGGGCAGGGACGCCTCACACTACAGCAGGGTGCTCAGAGCCATAATTTGTGTATGACAATATTCCAGCTACAACAGACAAAGTGATTGCAACCTGATGTCAGCTTAAGCATGTGTGGGACACTGGCTAGGTCAGCTGGAAGCACAGCCCTGGTGGGAATCGGCAGGTTTGTCATTTATAGAAAGAATTCCATTTTCTGGGTCAAACTGCTGACCTTTCACACCTCACACCTCAACAACTCACATCTCACTGCTCTGAGAGGTGGGGAAGTTGGCACATATCTGCACACTAATTCATCATCTCTGAAAGAGCTCAGAGTAAGGCACTTGGATTCCTTCTCATGATTTGACACACACACACACTCTGGCACTGTGGGGGCATAATTTTGCCTTACTATGCTTCATCTTTCCAGTCTGAAAAGTGGGATGCCACCTTGCCTTGCTGGGGACTGTCCAAGAGACCACTCAATGCCATGACTGAAAGAGAGAATTTCAGATATTTGAGGTCTGGTGGACCTTGAAAACTGGGGAATAGCTCCTCCTTTGCCAAGCATCCTTAACTGCTGTAATGATTAGAGCTTTTCAATCTTCAGCTTAAGACAATTCTCACAATGCTGCAGACCAAGTGCAAAGTCCTGCTTCTGAGTTGAGAGCATCCCAGGCACCAACACAGACTGGGCAGGGACTGGCTTGAGAGCAGCCAGAAAAGAAAAGGACTTGGGGGTGCTGGTGGAGGAGAAGCTCAACAGGAGCCAGCAGTGAGCACTTGCAGCCCAGAAAGCCAAGCAGAGCCTGGGCTGCAGCAAGAGAAGTGTGGCCAGCAGGGCCAGGGAGGGGATTCTGCCCCTCTGCTCCACTCTGCTGAGACCACAGCTGGAGCTCTGTGTCCAGTTCTGCAGCCTCTGTTCCAGGAAGGAGCTGGAGGTGCTGGAAGGTGTCCAGAGAAGGGCCACGAGGATGAGCAGAGGGCTGGAGCTGCTCTGCTGTGAGGACAGTTGGGGTTGTTCAGTCTGGAGGAGGAGGCTCCAAGGAGACCTAATTGTGCACTTCCAATATCTGAAGAGAGCTCCAAGAAAGCTGGGGAGGGACTTTTGAGGGTGTCAGGGAGTGACAGGACTGGGGGAATGGATCCAAGCTAGAGAAGGGAAGATTCAGATTGGATGTTAGGAAGGAATTCTTCCCCATGAGGGTGGGAAGAGCCTGGCACAGGTTGCCCAGGGAGGTGGTGGAAGCCTCCTGCCTGGAGGTGTTTGCAGCCAGGCTGGAGGTGGCTGTGAGCAACCTGCTGTAGTGTGAGGTGTCCCTGTTCATGGCAGAGGGGTTGGAACTGGATGAACCTTGAGGTCCCTCCCAGTCCTGGCAATTCTGTGGCTCTGTGATTCTAATTACCCATGGAGGGGTGATGTCCCCAGAAAGGATTCAGATAAATTTGTCCAGTGAAGAACAGAACTTTGAAAGATTACTTTTTCTACCTTTCCTCACACTAGGGATGTCTTACATCAGCAGAAACAGCTGAGGAACAATACAGTGATCCTGAAGGAGAAAAAGGACATTGCTGGCAGTCTCTGAGCACGTCCAACTAACCTCTTGGATGGAACCTGGCAATATTTGGCAATGTTTGGAGGCTGCCCTGCAAGAGAAAAGAAGAAAAAAAAAGCAAAAAGAGAAACTATTTGTTCAGTGAATCATTCTCTTCTGGGGAACATCTCAACTGCAGAGCTGAGCTGAGCTTAAGGACACCTTGGCTCTGCAGTACCTGCAGTCTGTGCCTTGAAGGTTCTTGCTAGTAGAGCAGGTAGAGGATTTGTGAGGGGGAAGGTTTGACTCCTTTCTCTCAAGAGGCTGAGAGCTGGCTGCAGGCAAACCTCATGGAGTTCAATAAGGACAAGTGCAGGGTCCTGCACCTGGGGAGGAACAACAGCAGGCACCAGTGCAGGTTAGGGGCTGCCCTGCTGGAGAGCAGCTCCATGCAGAAAGACCTTGGGGTGCTGGGGGGCAGCAAGTTCTGCATGGGACAGCAATGTGCCCTGGTGGCCAAGACAGCCAATGGGATCCTGGGGTGCATCAGGAAAAGTGTGGCCAGCAGGGCTGGGGAGGTTCTCCTCCCCCTCTGCTCTGCCCTGCTGACACCACACCTGGAGCACTGTGTCCTGTTTTGGGCTCCCCAGTTCAAGAGAGACAGAGACCTGCTGGAGAGAGTCCAACAGAGAGCCCTGGGGCTGTTTAGCCTGGAGAAGAGAAGGCTGAGACGGGATCTGATCAAAGTCTATCAATATCTGAGGGGTGGAGGTCAAGTGGAGGGGGCCAAGCTCTTGTGGGTGGTGCACAGCAATAAGACAGGTAGCTGTAGAGAGCAAGAAGGTCTCCCCTGAGCCTCCTCTTCTCCAGGCTAAGCAACCCCAGCTCCCTCAGCCTCTCCTCACAGGGCTGTGCTCCAGACCCCTCCCCAGCCTTGTTGCCCTTCTCTGGACACCTTCCAGCAGCTCAACATCTTTCCTAACCTGAGGGGCCAGAACTGGAGACAATTTTTTTTTATCACAAAAAGTTCTCAGTTACAGTAAATCATTTCCTTCTTAAGGGCAACATTGAGAGTGGTGGGGCTTACATTAAGGTGCAAAATTAAAGACATGGACTTGTCACTGGAAACTGTGACTTGCAATGAATAATTTCCTTGTTAAAGGCTACATTAAGAGCAGTTTGGCTCACAATAAGCAGCAAAATTAAATGCATGGATTTATCACAAGTGCTACGTGAAAATGGAGCAGTGTTAGGCTGGATGTTAGGAACAAGTTCTTCACAGAAAGAGTAATTGGCCATTGGGATGTGCTGCCCAGGAGGTGGTGGAGTCACCATCCCTGGAGGTGTTTAAGAAGAGCCTGGATGAGGCACTTGGTGCCACAGTTGAGTTGATCAGATGGTGCTGGGTGATAGGTTGGACTCGATGATCTTGAAGGTCTTTTCCAATCTGGTTAATTCTATTGTATTCTGTTCTGTTCCACAACTACCTGAAGGGAGGTTGTAGCCAGGTGGGGGTTGGTCTCTTCTCCCAGGTGCCCAGCACCAGAACAAGAGGACACAGTCTCAAGCTGTGCCAGGGGAAGTTTAGGCTGGAGGTGAGGAGAAAGTTCTTCGCTGAGAGAGTTGTTAGCCCTTGGATTGTGCTGCCCAGGGAGGTGGTGGATCACCTCCCCTGGAGGTGTTCAAGAGGGGATTGGATGTGGCACTTGATGCCATGGTTTCGTAGTCATGAGGTCCCGGGTGACAGGCAGGACTTGATGATCTTTGAGGTCTTTTCCAACCTTATTGATTCTATGATTCTGCTCTATTCTATTCTATTCTATTCTACTCTATTCTATTCTATTCTACTCTATTCTATTCTATTCTATTCTAGTATTTTGGTTTGCACCTTATTTTAAGCCCCTGCTACTCCTAATGTTGCTTTCAACAAGGAAATGATGCATTGCAGTTGAGAACTTTTAGTGATAAATCCATGTCTTTAGTTTTGCAGCTTATGGTAAGCCCCCCCACTGTTAATGGTGCTTTTGACAAGGGAAATATTTATAGCAATTCACAATTTCACAAACTCATAAATGCTGAAGAGGAGCCCCAGAAGACTTTCAATGAAGTAGCACAGAAGTAAAGGTGCAGTGAAACAGGACACAGCACTAAAATGGTCCTTCTCTGTGTGTTAAGCTCCATAAGCACCTTTTCCAACCTGTAGGGCAAACTACAGGATTGCTTCTTTAGCACCAGAATGCTGCACTTGGAGTCTGAATCACGAGAGGCTGCTGCATGCCATGTCAGAACAAGGCATGAAAAAGGCAGTTTCCTGGCTGCTCTGCATGTACACCTTTGGAATCACAGAATGCTCTGGCTTGGAAGGGACCTCCAGAGCTCATCCAGGCCAACCCCCTCTGCACTCAGCAGGGACATCCCCAACTAGATCAAGTTGCCCAGAGCCCTGTCCAGCCTCACCTTGGATATCTCCAGGGATGGGGAACAAACCACCTCCCTGGGCAACCTGTTCCAGTGTTCCACCACCCTCATGCAGCAGAACTTGTTCCTCACATCCAATCTCAATCTGCTCTGCTCTAGTCTGAAGCCATTGCCCCTGGTCCTGTCCCTGCAGGGCTTTGCAAACAGTCTCTCTCCATCCTTCTTGTAGCTCCCTTCAGGTACTGGCAGGCTGCTATTAACTCTCCCTGGAGCCTTCTCTTTCCAGGCTGAACACCCCCAGCTCCCTAAGCCTCTCCTTGTAGCAGAGGTGCTCCAAACCCCTGATCATTCTCATGGCCCTCCTCTGGACCTGCTCCATCAGGTCCATGTCCTTCCTACATTGAGGGCTCCAGACCTGTGCACAGTACTCCAGATGAGGTCTCACCAGAGCAGAGCAAATTGGCAGAATCACCTCTCTGGATCTGCTGGCAAGGCTGTGCTGCAGGCTCACACTGTCTGCTCATGTTCAGTTTCCCACCCATCAGCACCCCTTCCCCCAGGCTGTATTGGTAGTGAGGATTGTTCCTTGGATTGCAAGGGTTGCACCTTGCCAGGCCATACACAGGATGTAGCCTTCTGATTTCCCCATTCACAACAGGAGCAAGGAAAGGATTGCATTTCCTATTGCCCATCCCAGATCCTGAAGGTTGGATTCAAACTTTGTGCATTGTCATCCTGAGGATGAAGATTGCACCTTAGAGACCCTTCAATATTTTCAGTGTCCTTAATAGCCTTTGCTTGATTGGGTTTTAATTCATCACTCGTGTGTGTGCATGATTTAGGGGATCTGAATAATTCCAGTGAAGTCAAGGGGCAAACGTTATTGCTCCCAGCAGACATGAACTGATAAGCATGAGATCTTGGCGTGAATAGCATGGAGCACAGGACTGAGGCAACACGTAAGGATTTCCCTGGGGAAAATTAGAAGCTGAATGCACAGAGTGACTAAAATAAAGGACAAAAAGTGGGAACCATTTCAAGGTGGACATCTGAGTGCATCCTGAGAAGTGCTATCATTTGTCTTGCCAACCTGAAAGAGTCTTCCAGCCTTCCTGAGCCCTTCCTTTAAGACAAGTGACAAGGAGTAGGAATTTAAGGTCTCAGAGCTGACTCAAGGCAAAAGGACAGAGGTAGGGAAAAAAAAAAAACCCAAAAGCCAAAACTCCAAATATTGTATCATAGAATCAGTCAGGGTTGGAAGGGACCACAAGGATCATCTAGTTCCAACCCCCTGCCATGGGCAGGGACACCCCACACTAGATCAGGCTGGTCAGAGCCTCATCCAGCCTGGGCTTAAACACCTCCAGGGACGGGGCCTCAACCACCTCCCTGGATAACCCATTCCAGGGCTTCACCACTCTCATGGGGAAGAACATCCTCCTCATGTCCAGCCTGAATCTCCCTACCTCCAGCTTCATTCCATTCCCCCTAGTCCTATCACTACCTGATGTCCTGAGAAGTCCCTCCCCAGCCTTCCTGTAGCCCCCTTCAGATACTGGAAGGCCACAATTAGGTCTCCTCAGAGCCTTCTCTTCTCCAGACTGAACAGCCCCAACTCCTTCAGTCTGTCCTCATAGGAGAGGTGCTCCAGCCCTCTGCTCATCCTCATGGCCCTTCTCTGGACACCTTCCAGCACCTCCAGATCCCTCTTGTAATAGGGGCTCCAGAACCGGAGGCAGTACTCCAGGTGGGGTCTCACCAGAGCTGAGCAGAGGGGAGAATCCCCTCCCTTGCCCTGCTGGCCACACTTCTCCTGATGCAGCCCAGGAGCTGATTGGCTTTCCGGGCTGCAAGTGCACACTGAGAGCTCCTGTTGAGCTTCTCCTCCCCCAGCACCCCCAAGTCTCTCTCCTCAGGGCTGCTCTCCAGCCAGTCCCTGCCCAGCCTGCATTTGTGCCTGGGATTGCCTCGACCCAGCTGCAGGACCCTGCACTTGGTCTTGTTGAAGCTCATGAGGTTGGCTGGTGCCCACCTCTCCAGCCTGTCCAGGTCCCTCTGGATGGATCCCTTCCCTCCAGCATGTCTGCTGTACCACACAGCTTGGTGTCATCAGCAACCCTGCTGAGGGTGCACTCAATGCCACTGTCCATGGCACCCACAGAGATGTTGAACAAGCCTGGTCCCAGGACTGATCCCTGAGGGACTCTGCTTGTCCCTGGCCTCCACTGGGACATGGACCATTGACAGCCACTCTTTGGGTGCAGCCATCAAGCCAGTTCTGTATCCATCTAGTGGTCACCCATCAGACCCATGTGTCACCAGCCTGGAGACCAGGAGGTGGTGCGGGACAGCGACGAAGGCTTTGCTCAGGGCCAGGCAAACGACATCAGTTGCTCTCCCCTCATCTATTAATGTTGTGACCTGTTCAGAGAAGGCCACCAGGTTTGTCAGGCAGGATTTGCCCTTGGCAAAGCCATGCTGACTGTTCCCAGTCACCTCTTCACTATTCTTCTGAGTCAGCAGTAAGCAGAAACCCCAAACCAACGAAACCCCCAAACCAAACAAAACCCAAACAAACAAAAACCCCTAACCCAGCCCAAAAAAAACCCCCCCCCCCCCAAACCCTGAAGTAAACTAAATTTGCTTTTATGAGACTGAGAAACAATGGAATAAAACTGCTTCTGAATGGCTTCAAATATAAGCAAAGGACACCAGCTGCCTTTGCTTTTATTCTGGGCAGGACTTTTCCTAAGCTTCAAGATCTCAGTCGGCTTAGAGGGACTGTGAGGCACAGTCGCTCCTTACGGCTGCTCCGCATTAGGTCACATTTTATAGCTGGCAACATCAGATGGATGCAAGGCACGGAGCAGAGTGCTCAATCCAGCTTCAGTCTGAACTGATGAAGCTCAAAGAAAGAAGCAGCACTTCATCAGTGGATCCTCAGAAATGATTTGTTTTGTCAATCACAGTTCTTTTATTTTGAAGCATCGAAGCAGAAGGCAAGCATTAAGCTCATTTGTTCTCTCCCAGCACTTGGGTTTAAAGCCCTTCTCACTGTGTGTTACCTCAATTATGGGATTTTACAGATTCCATATATACCTTCTCCATGTACATGCAGACATGTACAACCTGTCCTCACAGTGCCTCCAGACAGAACTGGCTGAAGAGAAGTGCACAGGGATCATGAGCTAGGGCAGAAAACGCTTCAGGGAGATTGTTCTGCTACATGGTCGCTGTGGGACAAAAGCAAACCATGTAGGCAACATTCCTCACATGCTCTCTACAACTCCCTGAAGGGAGGTTGTAGCCAGGAGGGGGTTGGCCTCTTCTCCCAGGTAACCAGCAGCAGAACAAGAGAATACAGTCTCAAGCTGCAACAGGGGAAGTTTAGGCTGGAGGTGAGGAGAAAGTTCTTCGCTGACAGAGTTGTTCGCCATTGGGATGTGCTGCCCAGGGAGGTGGTGGAGTCACCATCCCTGGAGGTGTTTAGGAAGAGCCTGGATGAGGCCCTTGGTGCCATGGTTTAGTAGTCACGAGGTGTTGGGTGACAAGTTGGACTTGATGATCCTTGAAGTCTCTTCCAACCTTATTGATTCTATGATTCTATGGGGGCAGTGGGAAGAGCAGTAAGATTCCTATCTGCGCCTTGGTTCCCCAGCTGTTCTGCATGCTCTGCAGTGATGGAAAGAACAAATGAACATTCCACTCTGAGCTAGAGATGTTGGCAATTTGTACAGAACCCTCTGCAGGAGCTAAATGGAGACATTAACTCAGAAAGGACTGCCTTGAGGAGGACAACAGAAACAGAGAGCCCTTGAGAAAGCATCCAAGAAACCGCAGCAAAGGAAGACGTGTCCAGAAGAGAAAAGGGGAAGGGGGCAGACAGATGTGAGGTGATGAAGTCTGCCAAGGTTGCTGCTTCACCTCTGCTTACAAGGTTGAATCTGCTGTTAGGTTAGCTTACCCAAGTACTCCTGCTCTGATCCAGGTGAACCACAACTCCTGGTTTACTTTAGAGAAACTTTAGGTATAGCTACAGTTCCCTTCTGTGCTTCCCAACCTCAACAAGAGAGTGAAAATATCCAGAACCGACCAAGCTTGCCACACAGCACTATAGAGAAGACTGAGCTCAACCAAGAACTGGGTCAAAGCCATGACATGCAGAAGGTACACCTTGATTGGCATGAACATCCTGGAGAGACTGTGTAAAGGCAGGGGTACTGCAGAGGAGCCCTAAAAGGCTGCTGCAACATGTGCAAGAACAAAGCTAGAGTGGAGAATCAGAGAATCATAGAACTGTCAGGGTAGGAAAGGTCCTCAAGGATCATCCAGTTCCAACCCCCCTGCTATGGGCAGGGACACCTCACACTACAGCAGGTTGCTCAGAGCCACATCCAGCCTGGCCTTAAAAACCTCCAGGAGCTTCTGCCACCTGGGCAGCCTGTTCCTGTGAAGCATGGCCTTGTACCCACATCAGCTCCTTGACTGCAAAGTGCTGCCATGTAAAGCTGTTTGAGCTTCTCTGAAATTAGCCAACCACAGTGGGATGTCACTTTGCTGTCCTAAGAACTCCCTTCAGGGAAGAGCACATAAAAGATGTGAGGCAAACCGTGTTTGCTTTTTGTTGCATACAGCAAGCAGGACTGCACTGCTACCAGCAGAATTTGCCAAGCTCTTTTTTGCTTTGTAACAGCTCTGAGTCATATTTTCATCCCTCATTAAACACTGGCCCCACCTCTTCAAGGATACACACACTTTCTGTGCAGGGTCTGAGACATACCGCAAAAAGAACCCATTTCAATCACCTAGGCCTGGATTACGAATGCCACTGAATCCTTGCACTGTGTATTTGAGCCTCCAGGATGTAACCATTGGTCTCTATAACATTACATATCCTCCTGAGACCCCACTTGGAACACTGTGTCCTGTTCTGGAGCCTCTAGTACAGGAAGGTGCTCAAACATGTCCAGAGAAGGGCCACGAGGATGAGCAGAGGGCTGGAGCTGCTCTGCTATGGAGACAGACTGAGAGAGTTGGGGTTGTGCAGTCTGGAGAGGAGAAGGCTCTGCGGAGACCTTCTTGTGGCCTTGCAGTATCTGAAGGGGGCTACAAGAAAGCTGGGGAGGGACTTTTGAGGGTGTCAGGGAGTGATAGGACTGGGGGGATGGAGCAAAACTAGAAATGGGGAGATTGAGATTGGATGTGAGGACGAAGTTGTTCCCCACGAGGGTGGTGAGAGACTGGCACAGGTTGCCCAGGGAGGTGGTGGAAGCCTCATCCCTGGAGGTTGTTAAGACCAGGCTGGATGTGGCTCCTGTCAACCTGCTGCAGTGTGAGGTGTCCCTGCCCATGGCAGGAGGGTTGGAACTGAATGATCCTTGAGGTCCCTTCCAACCCTGTCAGTTCTGTGATTCCGTGATGTCATTGTTTGGTACATTTCTAGAGTCAGACTCCAGCTGGTTTAGGTTTAGGTGCACACTGAGGTTTCTTTGCAGTCAGCTGCTCTTTAACCGATGGAGCTATTAGGGGAAACCCAAGGTCTCTGTGTGAGAGTGGGAAGAAAATTAGAACTTGCATTCAAATACCAGCAGGTCAGAATGTCTGTGGCACAGGATGATTGAATTGAACTCCTTCCCCACTGCAGGCTGCTTGTGTGGAGAATGCCTACTGAGCCCTTACTTCTATGGCACAGTAACTGGTGCTTGCTGGGGAGGTAGGGGGGCACTGTTTACTTGGGTGTGTTTACTACCATCTTAATTAAATCTGTCATTTTAAATGGCCTTCACACAAGTTTGCTCTGTGGTTCCAAGGGATGCCAAAGGCCACTGGCATTTCACTTCACAGGCTGCATTTCAAAGCTGAGGAGAAAACGTTGGAGTCTCCTCTGGCTCAAAGAAAACATCAGTGCCCCTGGGTTTTGTTTTCACAAAGCTGCAACATTTATCATCAGCAGTAATGCTCCAAAGGGCCATGGATTGCCATGGCAAACCAACAGCCTGAAAATGGATTCTTCTGGCAAAACCTCAACATCTTAGGCTTTGTTAGTGCAAATACCCTGGGAAATTCCCATAGTCAACTCTGCTAGGGGAGGGAAAATGGAAATAATGAGGAAGCTAGAATTTAAACTTCCTGCCATCCCACCTGTACTCCTTGTGCTTTCTTGTGGAGCTTCTCTATTTTCCTGTGAAAACTGGAGGGGCTATGAACCTCTGCAGTGTGTTTGGCAATGGAGGGGCTCTGAGCTCCCACTGAAAACCTGAGTTACACAGTGAGATTTCCCTACATCAAAGACAAACTCGGAGCTCAAACAAGCCTCCTGTCTTGCCATCTCTTTCTCCAGGTGGTACATGTACAACAAAACAATGAAATGCACTGCAGTTCAGCTCAGCATAGAACACATTACCCACAAGCAAGATATCAAAATCCATGTATTGCCAAGTGAGAAAGCAACTCACATTCTAGACTGTCCTGGAACTGTTGCATTTTGAGGATGCAAACAGTTCCCTCCAGACTATTCCCTCTCAAAAGCTGTGGTGGTTCTTGGTTTAGTTTTGTGTTTTGTTTTAATGGTGCCTTAGGTCCCCTCTCTCTGCACTGAGGCTGTGTCATACAGACCAGATGGGGAAGAACAAGGCAGAGCTCTTGAAGACAATAGGCTCAGACTGAGCAGGTCTTCAGGACTTCCCACAAACACAGCTCGGAGTCTAGTACGCCAAGCACTTGCTCTTGATTCACCCTGCTTATTGAAACAGACAGCTGCCATCATTTTTCCTACCTCTTCCCTTCTCAATAGTGACACTATTGTTGCCTTAGGATGTTTGCTCTTCTTGGTTCCTGAACAGTAGATCTACTGAGAGGAGATTCATAGTGTAGGGTGTCCCTGCCCATGGCAGGGGGCTTGGAACTAGATGATCCTTGTGGTCCCTTCCAACCCTGACTCATTCTATGATTCTATGATTCTATGTGATTGATCCACCTGCAGTGCTCTGCCAAAGTCAGGCCCCTACAGAGGTAACGGCACCCACAGAGGCTCTCCATTCTCTCTCACCATGGATGGCATGAGTGGGCTGGATTTGTTGGGTGAATTTGCAGAAATGCCATCCAGTGATCTCCAACAATTACCTGGACCTGTGTGACTTAATCAGGGCTTGAGTTGAGGCCTCCAGAGACAGAAGTCAGAGAGCCTTACGTAGGCTGCCTTGCTTCGACGTAAGTGTGTAGCTTTTTTTCCCCCTTTAGAAGGAAAAGGTTGATCTCGGGAAAAGTCATCCCAAACCCCCAAGGCTATTTAGCCACAGGGCTGATCATTCTTGCATTAACAGGAACTGCAGCAGTTCCATCTCTTACTGCTGCTCAGTTGTTTAATAACCTTTTCATCTTTGAAAGATTCTGGAAATGGACTCCCAAAAGTGCTGACTTTGAGCACCAAAATATCCCCATGGGTGGTGAGTTTCCAGATCTAAAAGTGCCATTTCACCTCAGCATTCTGGGCTATCCCCTCCTGCCTCTGTCTGTTTCTTATTTACATTGGCATGACTGATATCCAGAGAGGATTTCCTGCCTGTTTCACTGCACTGCTTTTTTATCACTGCTGCTATTGATCTCCTGATAGCAAATTCTGCAAGCACATCTGCACAGCACTGGTGGCTGCATGCACAGGAATGCACAAGCACCATCCATTGATTTACATAGCTAATTAAGTCCTCAAAAATAAAGATAATGAAAGACAGTACTGTAAGCTGCAGATAATCACTACCTTCTTTAACAAGTGGAGGCATGGCTGTCAATTCCCCCCTTTTTTTTGCACTTGCTTCTTTTGCAGGCAGTTCCCAACCTATGATATTCCTAGACAGCCAGTCTACATTTCAGATGATGGAATCCACCTTCCAGTTGTGAAAGTACAACCACAATTCTCCAACAAAATGCACAGTGTCTAGAACTCAGAGCACAGAGCTAATAAATATTCATCTGATAGGCTCACCAGCCACTAGAGAGACTGGATAAGCACCAGAGGCTCACTGGAGAAACCACCAGCAAAGAGCCTGAATGATGCAGCTGCAGAAAGTGAAGACTTCTCTTTATCTTCTGAGCCCTATCAGCAACACCAAGCAGGTGAGATCAGTGCAATGCCCAGGACTGATCTGTTCTAGATATGCTTTAAAGATCCACAGTGTGGATGTTCTGTGGCAAACACTCCTGTGAGTGAGTCCCAAACCCTTTCTCTTCTACTTCTGGTCAAACACTCCTGTGAATGAGTCCCAAATCCTGTATCCAACTCCTAACATCCCGTGTGCCTGTGATCCTTCATTTTCTCCTTCTGGTCACTTTTCTTCTTCAGGGAGATGTGCCCAATGTTAGTTTTAGGCCTACAATTTGGGTGCAGTTCAGAGGGTTGAAGTTAGAAGAGTGTTCTAGAGAAGGCCATGGGCTCAGCTAGACTATACCCTTATGATGGTCTGACCCATCCATCATCATAAGCCCTCAAGTCCTGCTTAGGCAGAAATCCCACGGAAACCAATGAATAAAGTTAATATTAATGGACCAACTTATCTCTGCAGGCCAGAAGGGCCACACTCATAGTAAGACTAGTGAAGGTTTAGTTGCATTGCTCTCTGGTTTGAAAACAAGATGTTGAAACAAATTAAAATCATTACAAACCCTAGTTTTATAACCAGTCAGTCCTAAAGCTATCCCTGATGTGCTGACTTGAGGCATACTCCCCTGCTCTGTCTTTCCCAAGATCTAGGGAATGAACCAAAGTCTGATATTTGTGAACTTTTCTACTGGATGTGGGTCCAAACTTCGCAACTCCCAAGATGATTGTTTCAGAAGGCAACAATCATCAGTTCCTGACACACCTGTAGCAGGGCCCAAGCAGTGCCCCCACAAACGGAGACACTCAAAATCTGACGTCACATGGAAGTGTCTCAGAAGCTTAGTTCTTAATTTTATAGCTCTGAGCTAAAAGATTAAAGACAAGGAAGGTCTCTGTGGTGATTCGATAGCAGCAATTAGGAAGCAGTCTAAGGAAGAACAAAAGAAGAAAGGGAAGAGAAAGGGCAACAGAGAGACAGGGCTATTAAAGAGGTCCTTCCCACGCAGGAGCACTGGGCAGAGGGTCTCCATTAACACCTCCCCATGACCCGCCTGAACAATCTCATTTCTAATGGAAAGTTTCTTTCTGTATAGAGGAAGAGGACTGAGAGGTCCAAAGCTGAGGTCTGAAGGGCTCATGAAAGCTTCATTTCACACAGCAAGTCCATGGTTTGTATTGAACGCAGGTTCAGTGAGTGGCAGGTTTTTGTGACAGGTGGCGACCAGCAAGTCGCTGCTGCTGCTCCCAAAGCAGGCAACCACGGCAGCTGCTCTTGAGGGAAAGGAGAAGGGATGTAGATCAGCATTTATGCAACTTCAGGATGCTGCTTTATCAGTGCCCCTCAGTCCTCTGAACAATGGGCCCTCTCCCCTCACACCACCCCCCAGTTACAGCAAACAGAGAGGAAACAATCCCTGCAGTCGCAGAGATGGGTTGCTCACATCTGCATGCTTTGTACATTTGTCACAGCCATGCAAAACCCTGCCACGAAGATGGGGGAAAAACCCAAGCCCCTCAACCCGACAACAATAGAGGCCCAGCACTTCCTTGGAGGAGGAGGAGGAGTGAATGAAGAATAAACATCATGGAAACATGTAGACAGATATATTCTTAGTATCAGCCCATTCTCTTGTGTGGAAAGCCTTACTAATTCAATCTTAAACGCTGCAGGAATAAAGGATTGGAAGGGAAAACACAGCTGGGGAAAATTGGGGGTTGCAGCTCTGCCTTCAGTGTCTTACACTGGGTGGCAATATCTCTGTATTCCTCACATCATCTTCCCCATCAGCTGTGATGGGCTGTGGAGGGGTCTGTGTGAGAAAAGCTCACAAAATATGCCAGTGCTGCCAGTAAATTGTGTCCCTTGCCCAGCTTGGTGTGTTTTGATTTCATGATGGAGATTGTAAGGGTGTCTGTAAGCTTCAGTTTCAGTCTCAGTTAGCTCTCAATCTCAGCTCTTAGTTAGCTCTTGGAAGTACGACCTTGTAGATTCAGCTCTGGACGGATCTTCCAGGACAGCCCGTTTAACCCACTGCACCTCTCCACCTGCTACTCTGTGCTGGATGTGATGCTTCTCAGCATTACCACTGACTCAGTACCACTACATTGAGGCAGTTCTACTGCACGGTTTTATTTGACACATTTTCTTGCCTAGGGGCTGGGTAAGCTTACCAAGGATTGCTCAGTTAAATTTGAGGCAGTCAACCTATTATGTGCCACTGCAGGCATCATTTCCAGGGACAGGCTAGTGCTCTGGGTCTGCTCCAGACCTGACTGATGGCAGGCTTAAGGCTGCTCATTATTAATAACCATGGAGTAGACCAAATAGAATCACTTGATCCTAGAATTCAAGCTGTAACGGGCAAGCTGTACACAGGACATCTCACAACCTGCTTCTCCACTGCCCAGAAGTGTGAGTAGCCTGATGAAATAATGCATGGCTGCATTTTGCACTTGCTTTGTGCTCTGTTTCCATGTACATATCCAATTGCTTAGGTGCAGGGGAGGGAGAGACCAGGCACATAAAACTGAGGCTCCAGTGGGCAGCTTTGCATGCAGTGTCACAGGCCTCCTCCAGCTGCAGAAAGCACATTTCACACAAAGCCCTTCTAAAAGAAGGGCACTGTCTGAACTGTGTTTAACTCAGAAGCAAAGCTTCCCCTTAGCACAGGAATTGACTGATAAAATGCAATAAAAAAAGCCCGTTTAGGGAAAGCTGAAAGAAAATCTTCTCAGATCAGAAAAAGATAAAAGGGAAGACAACAACTTCTTACAAACAGGATGCTACAAACTTCACAGGGACTGAGAGGGACCTTGCCAGGCTGGACAGATGGGCAGAGTCCAAGGGCATGAGATGTAACGCATCCAAGTGCCGGGTTCTACATGCTGGCCACAGCAACCCCAGGCAGTGCTACAGGCTGGGGTCAGAGTGGCTGAGAGCAGCCAGGCAGAGAGGGACCTGGGGGTACTGGTTGACAGCAGCTGAACATGAGCCTGCAGTGTGCCCAGGTGGCCAAGAAGGCAAATGGCATCCTGGCCTGCACCAGGAACAGTGTGGCCAGCAGGAGCAGGGAGGTCATTGTGCCCTGTACTCAGCACTGGTTAGGCCACACCTTGAGTCCTGTGTCCAGTTCTGGGCCCCTCAGGTTAGGAAAGATGTTGAGCTGCTGGAAGGTGTCCAGAGAAGGGCAACGAAGCTGGGGAGGGGTCTGGAGCACAGCCCTGTGAGGAGAGGCTGAGGGAGCTGGGGTTTCTTAGCCTGGAGAAGAGGAGGCTCAGGGGAGACCTTATTGCTCTCTCCAACTCCCTGCAGGGAGGTTGTAGCCAGGTGGGGGTTGGTCTCTTCTCCCAGGCAAGCAGCACCAGAACAAGAGGACACAGTCTCAAGCTGTGCCAGGGGAGGTTTGGGCTGGGTGTTAGGACGAAGTTCTTCGCAGAAAGATTGCCCATTGGGATGTGCTGTGTTGCATCTGCTGCTGGAACTTTCCAAGGCCGAGGGGTGTTCAGAGACGGCTCTTGGTGCCTGCAGCAGGGAGCAACTTGGGAATCCTGGCTGATGGGACATTAAGGGGAATCCTGAGAACAATAAGCTCAGTCCTTCTACAATGCATAGGAGAAATGCTGATGTGACATCTCCTAAGAGCTGGCTAGCTGCTCAAGAAGTTCTGTGAACTGAAGGAGTCTGAGACAAAGCCACCTGGCACTCACACTGGGATGAAGTAAAGCCTCTAAGACTGAGGCAGTAGTGTCTCCTGTGAACACTTTGACACTCCAGCAGAGATCAGTTCTGCAGCAAAGAGTCAATAAGGTGCTTTTGCACAGATTTTCATCCTGTCCAACATAAAATTTGGCTCCTTGTAAGGAATTGTCTGACTTGCCACTAGAGCAGAGTCAAACTCTCCTTTCCTAGCATTTTTCTTTCTCATTTCAAAAGCAGCCAATTTCCTCCTATTTCAACCTGCTGAGTTGAGAGAGGAGATTGCAAAGTGTATTGATCTTATTTATGCCAGGTCCTCCCAGGGAATACAAGTTTATTGCTTTCCTGCCTGTGATTATCTTTTTGTGAGGATGTGGATCACAGGCTGGGAATTGTATTGCAGGCTGTATTCCAGAGACAGGCTTCTCTGCAGAGGTGAAGGCTGGAGGAGCCTTCAGGGGAGCCATGAAGATGGAAGCCAGAAACTGAGGGTAACATTTGAAGAGCTACTCTGTGGAGTCAAAATCCAGGTCTTGTGGAAGGCCGTACAGCTTTCTAACGTCTAAACATGCAGGTTTAACCTTACCAAGTGTGGCACAAGACACATACAGGTCTCATGAAGGAACCGGTGTGGGTTTTTGGGCAACATGCTGACACTTTCTCAACTGCCTCCATTCCCATTGGGAAGAAGGCAGAGATCCAGGTCTCTTCAACAGCTATTTGTCAGCAATTAGGCAGATCTGGTTGAAAAGCACTCAGAGAAGAGTTCAAACCACGGGAATTGCTCCACTGTCTAAACATTTCCATTCAAGTCCTTCAGTCCAGAGCTCTATTTGCTGTCCTGCTGAATTTTATGTCAGGCTCTTATGTTCACATTTAAGTCTACAACTGCCGGAAGGGAGGTTGTAGCCAGCTGGGGGTTGGTCTCTTCTCCCAGGCACCCAGCACGAGAACAAGAGGACACAGTCTCAAGCTGTGCCAGAGGAGGTTTGGGCTGGATGTTAGGAAGAAATTCTTCTCAGAAAGAGAAGTTGGCCATTGGGATGTGCTGCCCAGGGAGGTGTTTAGGAAGAGCCTGGATGAGGCACTTGGTGCCATGGTTTAGTTGATCAGATGGTGTTGGATGATAGGTTGGACTTGATGATCTCAAAGGTCTCTTCCAACCTGGTTAATTCTATTCTATTCTATTCTATTCTATTCTATTCTATTCTATTCTATTCTATTCTATTCTATTCTAAGGAGGGAGCAAAGCAAACTCCCTGCATCCAGGTGTATGTCTTTGGAGGGCTCTCTCAACAGACACCAAGGCTCTGGCTAGGCATCTGTAAGTCCATGTTGTGGGTTTAAGACTGGCTGCTTTAACCACAGAGCTGAAAAGTCCTCCAAGGGACAAGGTAGGTGCAGGAAATGGTAATCTTTTGTCATTTTATCCCCATAGGCCCTGCATCTGCTATAAAATGGGTTGCAGAGTCAATGTGTCCCTTGGTTGCCTCTCTCTCTCCCCCCAGCACAGCTATCTCGTGTGGTGTGGGGGAGTCGGCAGCCTGGCTTGGCCTTGGCAAAGCCGGTTTGGTAGCTGCACCATTCAGCTGAGGGGTGTGGGGGTAGGGAGGCATGGTAGGAGGCCAGGGGTGGGGGGCACTGAAGCCTGGTTTGTTGGAAGGGTTTTGGCTTAATGAGGCTGTTGCAAGCTGAAATGGGAATTTGGGTGTTTGGCATCTGTGTGAATAGTGTCAATATTTGTAAATAGCATTCCCACTGAGACCTCCAGTTCTGTCAGGAACAGTTTGATTTCCCTGCTTTGGGGAGGGGTAAAACATCTTTCCGCCTGCTCTAAAACTGAAACTGAGAGAGTCCACGTGGTGCAGGCATGTGGAAAGCCTCAGCAGCATGATGAAGGCTTTACAAGACAGAAGGTGAGATCCTAACCTTTTGGAATCCTTTGGAATTTTAACATTGACCCCTGAAGGAACACAAAGTTAAGCCTTGGTGTCTACCCCAAACTGCAGAGGAGCTAGGAACCTCACAGTCTGCTTGAACTTTTGTGTGCTCAGCACTTTTAATATTAAACCAAGAGCTAACCCCATTAAGTTTAAGGATTGACCTCTGTAAGTCATCACCTAAGTTGTCAGCTGCAAGACTGTTTGATTTGCAGCCAATTCCCTGCATCATTCTTTAACCTGCACTATTCTTTCAGTGTAAAATCGACAAGCAACTCTCTGTCTCAGGATGTAGCTGTAAAGGGGAGGACTTTAAAGCCTGGGTTTCTAATTTACTTCACTGTGCAGGTTTCACTCCTAACAAGGTAACATCTCCACGATCACACTGTGGATCCAGGAGATCTTTCAAAGTGTTACCTACTGGAGAATAATCTCCTGGCTCTGCACTCTTGTGGAGATGCAGCTCCCAATGTGCTGTCTACAGTAAGTTCACTCTTCATTGGCAGAATAGGCAAAGGCCAGGGAGCAGAGTTTGATGAGAGTCAGCTTTCACTAAAGATAACAGTGCCTTATGCTAAGTTTAATATGGGATGGAATGGAATGGAATGGAATGGAATGGAATGGAATGGAATGGAATGGAATGGAATAGAATAGAATAGAATAGAATAGAATAGAATAGAATAGAATAGAATAGAATAGAATAGAATAGAATAGAATTAACAAGGTTGGAAAAGACCTTTGAGATCATCAAGTCCAACCTATCACCCAACTAAACCATGGCACCAAGTGCCTCATCCAGGCTCTTCCTAAACACCTCCAGGGATGGTGACTCCTCCACCTTCCTGGGCAGCACATTCCAAAGGCCAATCTCTCTTGCTGGGAAGAATTTCTTCCTAACATCCAGCCTGAGCCTCCCCTGGCACAGCTTGAGACTGTGTCCTCTTGTTCTGGTGCTGATTGCCTGGGAGAAGAGACCAACCCCCACCTGGCTACAACCTCCCTGCAGGGAGATGTAGAGAGCAAGAAGGTGTCCCCTGAGCCTCCTCTTCTCCAGGCTAAGCAACCCCAGCTCCCTCAACCTCTCCTCACAGGGCTGTGCTCCAGACCCCTCCCCAGCTTTGTTGCCCCTCTCTGGACACATTCCAGCAACTCAACATCTTTCCTAAACTCAGTGTCCTTCTTAAACTGAGGAGCCCAGAACTGGACACAGGACTCAAGGTGTGGCCTAACCAGTGCTGAGCACAGGGCAGAATGACCTCCCTGCTCCTGCTGGCCACATTAAGTGTTGACATCCTGCTCCACTTACTAAACTTCTTCCTTCCCTCTCAGAAATTGGGATGCTGCATCTTTTCCATTCTTTGCTGTCCAGAAGTACTTTTCCTTTTGATCTGGCTAGCTTCAGCTGGAATGCCCCACTTCATGAAATCTAAAGCTTAGAGAATAAAACACAACAGCTATGGTTTGAAACACCCACACACGAGATGTGAAGCCTTTGAAAATGTTTCTATGTATAAAGTTGCAGGCTTCAAAAAGGGCAAGAAGGAAGACCAAAGAAACTACAGGCCAGTCGGCCTCACCTCCATCCCTGGGGAAAGGGCAGACAACAGCTCATTCTTGGAGGTCATCTCTGAGTGTGTGGAGGAAGAGAAGATTATGAGGAATAGTCAGTGTGGACTCACAAAGGGGTAATCCTGCTTGACTAATCTGCTAGTCTTCTATGCAGGTGTGACCAGTGTGGTAGATAAGGGAGAGCAGTGCCTGTTGTCTGCCTTGACTTCTGCAAGGCTTTAGCACTGTCTCCCATAACATCATAGCACAGGTTTAGGAAGTGGGGGTTGGATGAGTGGGCAGCAAGGCGGATTGAGAACTTGCTGAATGAGAGAGCTCAGAGGGCTGTGATCAGTGGTGCAGGGTCTAGTTGGAGGCCTGTGGCTACTGGTGCCCCCAGGGGTCAGTACTGGGTCCAGTCTTGTTCAACACCTTCATCAGTGAGCTGGGGAAGGCACAGAGAGTGCTCTCAGCACCTCTGCTGGTGACACAACGCTGGGAGGAGAGGCTGACACCCCCTCAGGCTGTGCTGCAATTCAGTGAGACCTGCACAGCCTGGGGAGTTGGCCAGAGGGGAAACCTCATGCAGTTCAACAAGTGTAGAGTCCTGCACCTGGGGAGGTATAACCCCAGGCACCAGCACAGGTTAGCAGCTGACCTGCTGGAAAGCAGCTCTGAGGAGAAGGACCTGGGAGTGCTGGTGGGCAAGCTCACCAGGAGCCAACAATGTGCCCTTGTGGCCGAGAAGGCCAATGGTATCTTGATATGCATTGAGAGTGTGGCCAGCGGGTTGAGGGATGTTCTCCTGCCCCTCTACTCTGCCCTGGTAAGGCCACACCTGGAGTACTGTGTTCAGTTCTGGGCTCCCCAGTTCAAAATAGACAGGGGATTACTAGAAAGAGTCCAACAGAGTGCCACAGAAATGATCAGGAGCATCTCTCTTATGAGAAGAGACTGAAAGACCCGGTGCTTTGTAGGCTAGAGAAGACTGAAGAGGGGACTTTCTAAATGCATATAAACATCTAAAGGGTGGAGGTCATGAGGATGGGGCTGTGCTCTTTTCAGTGGTGGCCAGTGACAGGACAAGGGACAATGAGTACAAACTAGAACACAGGAGGTTTCACTTGAGCTTAAGGAGAAGCTTCTTTACTTTGAGGGTGAAAGGGCACTGGAGCAGGCTGCCCAGAGAGGTTGTGGAGTCTCCTTCCCTGGAGACTTCCAAACTCCACCTGAATGCATTCCTGCGCAACCTGAGCTAGGCACATCTGTGTTAGCAGAGGGGATCTCTGGAGGTGCCTTCCAGCCCCGACCATTCTGTGATTCTGTGTAACTTGTGGACAGGTCTCACAGCATGAAATGCTGCACACCACCAAGACTCTTTTCACGGTTATTTCTGATGTCTTTTAGTCTCTTCTCTTCTCCCTGAACTGCCTGTACAGCCTCTCAATCGTACAAAGACTGGAGGAATGTGAGCTAAATGTGATGAACAGCCAAACATGTTACATATAGCTACAGTGGAGCCACAGGTCCTTTCCTGACTTCTGTTTCTAATTATTTTATTCATCTCCATTCTCTTTTCAAATGAAGGCATCATTTGTGCTCTGAGACCCAGGCTTCCCTCGTGGTTTGATCTCTGCTCTTTATCTCAGGCATTAGAGAGAAGCAAGAGTCTCAATTCTAAGCTAAATTTACAAGGATAAGGAGACAACTGCTAACTGTTCCACACAGAGACTAATGCTGATAAGCTAACTCTTCAAAGGGAAATCGTAAAGTCTAACTCACTGGTGGGTAGAAGGCAGCTTCAGGCTCCTGTTTAAGAGAGAAGCTGATATTGATTCACAGTGGAAGCTGCCTCAGTCCAGATTATCCTTTTGTGTGCTTTGAGTCTTCTCAAGCTGGTTCCATCCTTCATTGCAGCACATCCCACCACCCTTAAGAACCAGGTGGCACAACATGCCAGTCTTCAGTCAGAGTCTGGGTTAGCTTTACACAGATGGGACTGAGCTGTAAGTGAATTAATTCCTGGACCAGAATGAATCGCTGCAAGAGTCGTGAGGAGCTGAATCAAGAAAAGTGTTCATAACTGGCTTACAGAGGAAGGCCATATCTGATTTTAACTCCTATAGTATAATTATATTGCTACTGAATTTGCCAACACATTAGGAATTACAAGGTAGAAACTGAAGCTGTTGGAGAGCAGTGAAGGGGAAAAAGACCTGGGGGTCCTGGTGGATGGAAGGTTGACCATGAGCCAGCAATGTGCTCTGGTGGCCATGAAAACCAATTCTGGGGTGGACTAGAAGGGCTGTGGTTAGTAGGTCAGAAAGGTTCTCTTCCCCCTTTACTCTGCCCTGCTGAGGCCACAGCTGGAATATTGTGTCCAGTTCTGGGCCTCTCAGTTCAGGAAGGACCTCAGGGAACTGCTTGAGAGAGTCCAGCACAGGGCCACAAAGATGGTGAAGGGAGTGGAACATCTTCCTCATGAGGAGAGCCTGAGGGAGCTGAGGGCTCTGCAGCTTTGAGAAGAGGAGACTAAGGGCTGCCCTTACTGATGTTGATAAGGATGTGCAGGGTGAGTGCCCAGAGGCTGGAGCCAGGCTCTGCCCAATGCCAGCACAAGGGGCAGGGGTGGAAGCTGAGGCAGAGGAAGTTCCATGGAAACAGGAGAAAAACTCTTTTCCCTGTGAGGGTGACAGAGCCCTGGAGCAGGCTGCCCAGGGGGGTTGTGGAGTCTCCCTCTCTGGAGATATTCAAAACCTTCCTGGATGTGTTCTTGTGTGACCTGTTCTAGGTGCTCCTGCTCTGGCAGGGGGTTGGGCTGGGGGAGCTTTTGGGGTCCCTTCCAGCCCCTGACATTCTGTGATGCTGTGACATTTCTGGAATGATGACAAAGGGCAAGATGAGACTACACTGAGATTAAAGATAATATGTTCTAACTAAACATGTAACCACAATCAGTGCCAGTGTCAGTCAGGAGAATTTATGCTAATACTATCATGGTTGAAGACAATCAGGAGCAGTGCTGGCATGGAAAGGGATTTGAGAGGCCTGTCCTCTAAAACCATCAGGAGCACTGCTGGCATGGAAAGGGATTTGAGAGGCCTGTCCTCTAAAACCTAAGAGCTGCTCAGTGTAGTCCCTCTGTAACATGAATGGCAGGGGTAGAGCACACAGCTGTGGGTCACAAATGCCTCTCCATCAGCACTCTGTAGCTGCACAGAGATATTTCACTCCTACAGACAGGCTCTGAAGGTCCACTGCAAATCTGCAAACCACTAAGCCACATGCCCCCTTCCCACGTTAACATATCAATGGCAATTCAACATTTCCACTCACAAGCCCTCCCCTTCTGCCCACTAATGTTCTGGGTTAATGAAAGCTTCATGCCAGCAGCCATGCCTTCATTAGAGAGAGCAAGCAAGAGAGCTCAAGCCCTGCAGCTTCAGGGCGGCCCCAGCAGGCGAGCGGGCAGGCCGCCAGGGCTGGCATTTTCGGCTACGTACCCAGTAGAGCACGTCTGTCCAGCCCTCCATGGTGATGCACTGGAACACTGTCAGCATGGCAAAAGCAAAGTTGTCGAAGTTGGTGATGCCGTGCTTGGGGCCCTCCCAGCCGGCCTTGCACTCCGTGCCGTTCTGGCACTGCCGGCCGTGCGCGGACTGCGGCGCGCAGGGCGACGGATCGTCCTCCGCAGGCGTGTCTGGGAGGAGAGGAGGGAGAGAAAAGGAGGTGAGGAGATGTGGCAGCTTTAAGCTATGCCTCTAGAATTTTTGTTACAGAGTTTGAGCAGAAAAGTAGAAGAATGCATAGAAATCACTGCTGGGTGTGACAGAGAAAAGAGAGACAATTCTGAACAGCTTTGTGGAGAGACGTCTGCCATGAGGCCGCTTGTACCAGAACGTTTCTGGGGCTTCTCTGCTCGCTTCGTTGCTCTGCAGAGGATGCTCACCCTGCTTCTGCTTGACTCTGGCTGCATTGTTGTGGGGAACTCTAACAGCTGCATTTTCTCTGCTCCTTTCTCCCTTTTGGACAGGGGATGGGGGGCAGAGAGGCAGCTTCCCTGGGGGATGAGGGGGCAGAGGGACCAGCTTCCCTGGTCTTCTCAACCAGGGGGTTCTTGTGGTGTTTGTTAGCTGTAAATCCCTGTACACATTGCAAATCCTGGACATTTTGTGCATATTCCTTGCAGTCCATTGTAGATTGAAGTTTTGCCTGTAAATACAGCTTCCATGTGCTTCCAGCTGAGCTGCTCTGGCAAAGTTAATGCTGGGAGGGGGGAATTTCAACCCACCACAGGAGAACTGATCGCTGCTTTAAACAAGGATAGTTTGCAGTGAACCTGACAGTTTTCTCTAGGGATACTGCCATGGGTAGTCTGCCAATGGGATTATTCAGACCTTATCACTGTTTTCCTTTTCACATCCAATGGTAATTTATTTACATTCTATTACTTTCTGTTCAAGACCTGTGCAGGATTTTCCTAGGCACAGCCGAAAAATACCACAGGCTTATGCCTTTAAGAACCAAGGAGTGGAAGCCTCCAGAGACAGGATGGGTGCAGGGAGTGGCCAGGAAATTGTAAACCTTTGGTACAGGCACAACTGAAATGCCTTTCAACTCCAGAGGGAACCTTAGATCAACCTTCTTGGGTTAATCACAGGCTCACAGGATGTCAGGGGTTGGAAGGGACCCAAAGAGATCATTGAGTCCAACCCCTGCCAGGGCAGGAGCATAGAATCCAGCACAGGTCACACAGAGGAACACATCCAGACAGGCACCGAAAGTCTCCAGCGAAGGAGACTCCACAGCCTGCTCTGGGCAGCCTGCCCCGGGGCTCTGTGACCCTTACAGTAAAGAAGTTCCCCCTTGTGTTGAGGTGGAACCTCCTGTGCTAATCGTGCAGCACTGGCTGGCAGTCTGATGAAGGAGTCTGAATGCCTGCAGCAGACAGGCTTCAGTGCTCCGGAGACAGGTTGATCTGGTGCTGGGCCACTGCTAAATTACAGCAGAAAGTCTCTGGAGCTCTGCTCTTTTGGAGTTTAGAAGCTGTGTGGCATTTTATCAATAGCCCAGTGACACTCCAGCTCTGCAAGACTACTGCTTGGTTACCCACCCCTAACTGCACAGGTGTTTCCTCAGAGCTTAGAACCCACAAACCACACCTGCTCAAAATGCTCTGGTGTATGAAGAATGCTCCAGAAACCATTTCTGTAAGGACAAGAAGTCCCACAATGGGAGTTTTTAATATTATTTCTCAATATCCACATTGCAGAGCTCAGTGCTGCGTTTATCACAGCAGCAGATATGTCTGTGTGGGGCAGCAAGTCATTATATTTGTTTCTCATCTTATATGCCCCCCCCCCCCCCCCCCAAAAAAGGTAATTTTCTGAAGGTTATGATCACATTCTGATCATTAAAGCATGCCAGAGACAGTGTGGGGGTTTGAGCCTTAACTGGGACTTAAGAGCTCAGATGGGGGCAAGGCTGAGAATCCCTCCCCCGCTCCCCCTCCTCCCTCCCAACAGAGAGGAAAAAGAAAGGGAAGGAGCAAATCCACCAAGAAATAATTTGGAGTTGGCTTGGAAGTAAAGAGGTAAAGAGTTTTCTTTAAACAAAATACATATGTATATATATATAAATACATATCTATAAAAACAATAACAGGTAAGGTTCACAAGGGCAAGGAACAAGGATGGATGGGAGGAAAAAAGTTCAAGTTCAATAAGCCCAGTGAAGAAGAGCAGATGGTTAGATGACTGACAGTACCACTGAATTACTTTGAATTTTGAATATTTATTTATGCAAATATTTTGAAAGGTCTTTCCCGGTGGAGTTGGTGCAAGAAGCTTCTTCCCAGTAACAGAACTTTGCTTTCTTCTTGGCTGCACTTCTAATCACAGTCACAGCCAGTGATTAAAACAGGGTGCTTGGGCCTCAATTAGGTATTCCCTTTCCATGGCATTTGTTTAAATGAAGATGCATTTGTGTAGCAGACTACTAATAAAACACAAGCTGTTGATTTCCATGAACCATGGAGTCACAAAACACCGGCTTGGAAGGCACCTCGAGGCCCATCCAAGTCCAGCCTTTCAGGGAAAGAATATAGTTTAAATGATGAGGCAGATGAGCTGCCAAGCCACTCTCCATCATTTTTCAGCAGTCCTGGCTCACTGGAGAGGTCCCAGAAGACTGGAAGCTGCCAGCGTGGTGCCCATCCACAAGCAGGGCTGGTTGGAGGAGCCAGGGAATGATAGGCCTGTCAGCCTGACCTCAGTGCCAGGCAAGATTATGGAACAGGTCATCTTGAGTGTGATCACACAGCACTTACAGGATGGCCAAGGGATCAGGCCCAGCCAGCATGGATTTGGGAGGGGCAGGTCCTGCCTGACCAACCTGGTCTCCTTCTATGAGCAGATGACTGCCTGGTGGATGTGGGGCAGGCTGTGGATGTGGTCTACCTGCACTTCATCAAGGCCTTAGACACCCTCCCCCACAGCAAACTCCTGGCCAAGCTGTCAGCCCCTGGCTTGGACAGCAGCACTCTGAGCTGGGTTAGGAACTGGCTGGAGGGCCGAGCCCAGAGAGTGATGGTGAATGGTGCCACAGCCAGCTGGCAGCAAGGCACCAGTGGTGTGCCCCAGGGATCAGTGCTGGGCCCCATGCTCTTCAACATCTTTACTGATGATCTGGATGAGGGCATTGAGTCCATCATCAGTAAATTTGCAGATGACACCAAGCTGGGGGCAGGAGTTGATCTGCTGGAGGGCAGAGAGGCTCTGCAGAGGGACCTCGACAGGCTGGACAGATGGGCAGAGTCCAAGGGCAGGAGACTGAACACATCCAAGTGCCAGGTGCTGCACATTGGCCACAGCAACCCCAGGCAGCGCTACAGGCTGGGGTCAGAGTGGCTGAGAGCAGCCAGGCAGAGAGGGACCTGGGGGTACTGGTTGATGGTAGGCTGAACATGAGCCTGCAGTGTGCCCAGGCAGCCAAGAAGGCCAATGGCATCCTGGCCTGCATCAGGAACAGTGTGGCCAGCAGGAGCAGGGAGATCATTCTGCCCCTGTACACTGCACTGGTTAGGCCACACCTTGAGTCCTGTGTCCAGTTCTGGGCCCCTCAGTTCAAGAAGGACATTGAGACTCTTGAGTGTGTCCAGAGAAGGGCAACGAGGCTGGGGAGGGGTCTGGAGCACAGCCCTGTGAGGAGAGGCTGAGGGAGCTGGGGTTGCTTAGCCTGCAGAAGAGGAGACTCAGGGGAGACCTTCTTGCCCTCTACAACTGCCTGAAGGGAGGTTGTAGCCAGGTGGGGGTTGGCCTCTTCTCCCAGGCAATCAGCACCAGAACAAGAGGACACAGTCTCAAGCTGTGCCAGGGGAGGTTTGGGCTGGAGGTGAGGAGGAAGTTCTTCCCCGAAACAGTAATTAGCCATTGGAATGTGCTGCCCAGGGAGGTGGTGGAATCACTGTCCCTGGAGGTGTTAGAAAGGGGATTGGATGTGGCACTTAAAGCCATGGTTTAGTTGTCAGGAGGTGTTGGGTGACAGGTTGGACTCTGAGGTCTTTTCCAACCTTGTTGATTCTGTGATTCTGTAACTGCTCCACTGTGAATGGGCAAAGCCTCCCTCAGAAAATCTTTTTGTGTGTGATGCAATGTTCCCCTTACCTATCAGTCCCCCTTGCACATGGTAGCAGGTCTTATGCATCTTCCCCATGAATAACTCCAGTCCAATGATGGCATAGATGATAATGACAAACAGCACCAGCAGGGCAATATGCAACAAAGGGACCATGGCCTTGATAATTGAATTTAAAACCACCTGGAGACCTGCAGAGAGAACAAAAGGAAGCACTTGTCAGTGAGAGAATAAAGTTTAGAGAAGCCATCAACTGCACCATAATACATTGGTTTTATTGCATTCATCCTCACCTGAACTGATCCGGATGATGTAAAGATCATAGAATCACAGAATCATAGAATCAATCAGGGTTGGAAGGGACCACAAGGATCATCTAGTTCCAACCCCCCTGCCATGGGCAGGGACACCCCACACTAGATCAGACTGGCCACAGCCTCATCCAGCCTGGGCTTAAACACCTCCAGGGACGGGGCCTCAACCACCTCCCTGGATAACCCATTCTGTGGCTTCACCACTCTCATGGTGCACATGCACATGTACTCTCAAGATGTACATGTACAGACCACCTCTCTCCAGAAGATGCACAGAATGGTTTGGGTTGTAAAGAACCTTAAAGATCACCTAGTTCTAAACTCCCTGCCATGGGCAGGGACACCTTCCATTAGCACAGGTTGCTCTAGGCCTCATCCAGCCTGGTCTTGAACACCTCCAGGGAGGGGTATCCACAAGGTCCTGGGGCAACCTGTTCCAGTGTCTCACCACCCTCACCGCAAAGAATTTCTTTCTTGTTTCCAGTCTCAATCTGCCCTCAGCAGTGCACAAATGAACCACCACAGCCTGGATCAGAGGCTGAAGTTGAACAGGCATTACTTTACCACCATCCTGCAGAGGGAACACATAACCTATCGGAGAGCGGCGAGGGAAGACGGCAGCAATCAATATGATTGATAAGCACGCTTCGACTTTATTGCCCGGATACACAGCTTGTATAGCATCTCAGCTAAATATGCATAAGTGTCATTATTCTATTGGTCTCTGACTGAAGGCAACATTATAATATCCAACCCACCTGCAATTAGGTCTGTGTACAACATCAAAGGCTCTGTGTACAATCTCAGAAAACTCCCTTCTCACCAGCTCTTCCTTTCCCATCCTGTTATCTTACAAACACACAGCTGCAGAACAGCTACAAGGCCACAGTGACCTCGCTGCCTCAGCATGCCAGCTAACTATGGGCAGTAAACAACAAGATGGAGTAAGGCCTACACACTCTGCTCAAGTAGCTGTTCCACAGAGTCATGTCCCTTAGATTTAAGCCATTCTCCAACAATAACCTATCTTCTCTGTTCTTGAAAACCAGACCTAAGGTCTTCCCCAGGCAGTACTGAAGAGAGTTAAAGCATGGGCAGACAAAAGAACAACTGGAACGGAAGCAGGACAAGAACAGTGAGACATGCAAGAGGGCAAACAGTGGGGTACCACAGAACTGCACCCCTGAGCATGGGGGAAAATGGCAGACTGAAGTCATGTCCCTACTCTGATTACAGATTCTTTCAGAGGTCGTTCTGGTCTCAGGCAGAGCCTGGGACCATCAAACATATCCTGACTGAGTCTGAACTGAGGCGGAGTTAGAACCAGCACTGATGGTTTTGCCCCAGGATTTGGTGCTCACTCTGTAATCCAGGTTGTCCAGGTCCCTAGAGGAAGGTATGAGCCAAGTGCTATTCCATGGCTGTTGTTAAGGCAGACTGGTACAAGCTCTAAGGTGAGCAAGCCAAGCATTTCCAGAACGGGCCAAGGAAGGTGACTTGTAGCTGAGTTTGCCAAACCACTGACCAGCTGTAGCTTAAGATTCAGCTGGCTCGAGCTGCAGGCTCCTGGGCTTCTGCCTCCTGCTTCTCATTTGCAAAGCCAGAATAACAAAGCCAGCCTCATGAGCCTTTAGTAAGGATTGGTATTTACAAAGCTTTTCAAGTTCTTATCACTGGTGGCAGTGATGGCAACCACTGGCATGGGCAACTCATTGAAGTATTAGAGGCCTCTAGAACTCTGTAGCCTGCAAACAGCCAGATCAGAACAATTGCCAGCTGATGGTTTTGCAGTGACTGAGAGGCAGCAGCCACCAATGTCTCTGGCAAATGCTGCCAGCTCCTCAGCGCAGCTGATACTGGCTGGGGTTATTTTTTATGTTATTAAATGTGATTGATGAGTTGTTAAATGTCTGCCATACATCTGCCCAGAGACTTTGGGACAACTGTTAACTTCTCAAATCTATCAGCTGAGATTTTCCCTTTTCATTACTTTCTGAAAGCTAATTTAAATGCTTTCTAATAAGGATGACACCTCTTCTGACAAGCACTTTCACTCCCAGGCAATTCACAGATAAGGCTCAAACTTTGCATTTGCTCCCCTGCCACAATGGAACATAGTGGTAGCAATCAAAGGTGACACCAGCAGCCAGGCCAGCAAGATCATTCACTGCCTGCTAGCAATCCAAACCTGCCTACTAGCAGCCTTCTAGTACAGCATTTGTTCCAAGCATCTACAGTCAGCTCAGGCAGCTCTTAATGGTCCATGCCACTATCCAAAGGGAGTGATATCACAGGATCAGAGGATGTCAGGGGTTGGAAGGGACCTCTGGAGATCTCCAAGACCAAACCCTCTGCCAGAGCAGGAGCAGAGAATCCAGCACAGGTCACACAGGAACACATCCAGACAGGGCTGGAAAGGCTCCAGAGAAGGAGACTCCACAACCTCTCTGGGCAGCCTGCTCCAGGGCTCTGGGACCCTCACAGTGAAGAAGTTCCTCCTCATGTTGAGGTGAAACCTCCTGTGCTGGAGGTGCCATCCATTGCCCCTTGTCCTATCCCAGGGCACCAATGAGCAGAGCCTGTCCCTGTCCTTTCCTTCCTGACCCCCACCCCTCAGATATTGATAGACATTGATCAGATCCCCTCTCAGTCTTCTCTTCTCCAGCCTAAACAGCCCCAGGGCTCTCAGCCTCTCCTCCCCAGGCAGTGTTGCAGTCCCTTCAGCATCCTTGTAGCCCTCCCTTGGACTCTCTCCAGCAGAAACCTGTCCCTCTGGAACTGGGGAGCCTGGAACTGGATGCAGTACTCAAGATGAGGTCACACCAGGGTGGAGTAGAGGGGGAGGCGAACCTCCCTGGATCTGCTGGACACACTCTTCTGAATGCCCCCCAGGATCCCATTGGCCTTCTTGGCCACCAGGGCACATAGCTGTCCCATGGAGACCTTGTTGTCCATCAGGACTCCCAGGCTCTTCTCCAGGGCTGCTCCCTAGCAGATCACCTCCCAGGCAGTACTGATGCAGTTCATTCTTCCTTCCCAGGTGCAGGACTCTGCACTTCACCTCGTTGTACCTCATTAGGTTCCACTCTGCCCAGCTCTCAGTCTGTCCGGGTCTCACTGAACGGCCGCACAGCCTTCAGGTGTCTCAGCCAAGCCTCCCAGGTTTGTATCATCAACAAACTTGCTGAGCAGACTCTGTCTGTCTGTCTGTCCCATCATCAACATCACTGATAAAGATTGATTCAGCATGAAACACTCTGGCTTTCACAAAGAGATCCTTACATGAAGTACAATACTGACAGGATGAGAACTTATCCTACACAAAGACTGGGCTGCTCTCCCCTCTCAGTTCCATCTGTGTTCTTACTCTGGACAAGCAATGTCTCTGAGGAGAAAAATATTGCTGTGATTATATGAGGCACTTCACCTTTTAACCTAGCTGCTCACCCAGATACATACAGAAAATGAGTTGCAATCCACATCAACATCACTGCAATACTTGGCAGCAGCCTCCCCCTCTGCTCCACTCCAGTGAGACCACACCTGGAGCTCTGGGTCCAGCTCTGGAGCCTCTGTTCTAGGAAGGATCTGGAGGTGCTGGAAGGTGTCCAGAGAAGGGCCACGAGGATGAGCAGAGGGCTGGAGCTGCTCTGCTATGGAGACAGACTGAGGGAGTTGAGGTTGTTCAGTCTGGAGAAGAGAAGGCTCTGAGAAGACCTAATTGTGGCCTTCCAGTGTTTGAAGGAGGCTCCAAGAAAGCTGGGGAGGGACTTCTGAGGGTGTCAGGGAGTGATAGGAGATGGGGAGATTGAGATTGGATGTTGGGAAGAAGTTGTTCCCCATGAGGGTGGTGAGAGACTGGCCCAGGGAGGTGGTGGAAGCCTCATGCCTGGAGGTGTTTGCAGCCAGGCTGGATGTGGCTGTGAGCAACCTGCTGTAGTGTGAGGTGTCCCTGCCCATGGCAGGGGGTTGGAACTGGGTGACCCTTGAGGTCACTTCCAGCCCTAACAATTCTATTATTCTAAGAGTGTGACATTCACCGGTGAGTTAAAACAACATCTCTCCTTCTCCCAAAGAGTGTGCCACCATAAAGGTAAAAGCCTACAGATGGTTATCAAACTGAAAAGTAAACCCAGAAACTTTGTCAATTGAAATATTTGTGGCTTCAAATAAATGCACACACAAGCAAAGAGGGGCCTCCATTTCTAGGGAATTTAGAAGCCTTTTTAGTCCAAATCCTAGGCAAAAGTACAGAGTTAAGAGTTGTATTATCAGACCTTATGTAATCTACCCTTAATTGTTGTTATTGGTTTAATACTCATCATTATATCACAGAATCACAGAATTGTCAGGGTTGGAAGGGACCTCAAGGATCAGCCAGTTCCAACCCCGCTGCCTTGGGCAGGGACACTTCACACTACAGCAGGTTGCTCACAGCCACATCCAGCCTGGCCTTAAAAACATCCAGGGTTGAGGCTTCCACCACCTCCCTGCTCTTGAGAGAGTCCTGAAGGCAGACACAAAGGTGAAGACAAAGCTCTCTCATTTGCAATTGCAGCTTCATTATCACCCATGCCATGGAATGCTTGAGTGCACTACAGATGTCCAGAGAGGATAGCATGAGCCTTTGTATGAACAAAGTACTACAGAAGCATTACAGAATAAACCAGGTTGGAAAAGACCTCAGAGATCATCAAGTCCAACCTATCACCCAGCACCATCTGATCAACTCAACTGTGGCACCAAGTGCCTCAGCCAGGCTCTTCTTAAACACCTCCAGGGATGGTGACTCCACCACCTCCCTGGGCAGTACATCCCAATGGCCAATCTCTCTGTCTGTGAAGAACTCCGTCCTAACACCCAGCCTAAACCTCCCCTGGTGCAGCTTGAGACTGTGTCCTCTTGTTCTGGTGCTGGTTGCCTGGGAGAAGAGACCAACCCCCACCTGGCTACAACCTCCCTTCAGGGAGTTGTAGACAGCAATAAGGTCTCCCCTGAGCCTCCTCTTCTCCAGGCTAAGCAACCCCAGCTCCCTCAGCCTCTCCTCACAGGGCTGTGCTCCAGACCCTCCCCAGCCTTGTTGCCCTTCTCTGGCCACATCCAAGCAAGTCAACATCTCTCCAAGCCTGAGGGGCCCAGAACTGGACACAGGATTCAAGGTGTGGCCTAACCAGTGCTGAGTGCAGGGCACAATGACCTCCCTGCTCCTGCTGGCCACACTGTTCCTGGTGCAGGCCAGGATGCCATTGGCCTTCTTGGCCACCTGGGCACACTGCTGGCTCATGTTCAGCAGTGCTTCTTAAATCCAAGGCTTGCACCATGAGCACATTCAGGCATTCAGACAGTCAAGGGGAACATGCCCCACCAGAAGATTTACAGGAGCCAGCTTAATTAGGGAAGAGCTTCTTGAGGATAATGAACCAACTTTGATGAAGAGATGAACTGCTGAACACTGTTGGAATGAATTGCTGTGTGTGCTCTGCAGTACCCTGGTAGGGCTGCCTGGGTTTAGTTCCAGATCATTCCACTAATTAGCAAGCTTACATTCACTGCCAACAAAGTATTCAGAGGGTCTCCAAAACTTTAGAACTGCTAACTGTGCAGCAACTTCAGATATGTCATACATTAATAGAATGGGTTGGGCTGGGAGGGACCTTAAAGATCATCCTCATGCGGAGAGGCTGAGGGACCTGGGCCTTTTACTCTGGAGAAGAGAGGAGTCAGAGGGTATTTAATAAATGTCTATCAATATCTGAGGGCTGGGGGTCAGCAGGGAGGGGACAGGCTCTGCTCACTTGCTCCCTGGGATAGGACAAGGGGCAATGGATGTGAGCTGCAGCACAGGAGGTTCCACCTCAACACAAGGGGGAACTTCTTTACTGTGAGGGTCCCAGAGCACTGGAACAGGCTGCCCAGAGAGGTTGTGGAGTCTCCTTCTCTGGAGACTTTCAAGGCCTGTCTGGATGTGTTCTTCTGTGACCTGAGCTAGATTGTATGGTCCTGCTCTGGCAGGGGGGTTGGACTCGACAATCTCTTTGGGTCCCTTCCAACCCCTGACATCCTGTGAGTCTGGGATCTAGTTTTGAACCCCTTGCCATGGGCAGGGATGTCCTCCACTAGCCCAGGCTGCTCAAGACCTCATTCAAACTGTTCTTGACCACCTCCAGGGAGAGAGCATCCACAACCTCTCTGGGCAACCTGTTCCAGGGTCTCACCACCCTTACTGAAAGAATTTCTTCCTAGTATCTAGGCTGAATCTGCCTTCCTCAAGCTTCAATCCATTGTCTCTTGTCCTGTCACTACAAGCCCTTGAAAAAAGTCCCTTCCCAGATTTCCTACAGGCCCCTCTCAGGTGCTAGAAGGCTACTATAAGGTCTCCTCAGAGCCTCTTTTCTCCAGTTTGAAAAGCCCCTGTTCTCACAGCCCTCTGATCATCTTTGTGGTCCTCCTCCAGTCGTGCTCCGGCAGGTCCATGTCCCTCTTATGCTGGGGGCACCAGAGCTGGATGCAGCACTAAAGGTGGGGTCTCACAAGGGCAGAGTAGAGGGGGAGAGTCACCCTTCTCATCCTGCTGGTGACACTTTTGATCCAGCCTAGGACACTTTTGGCCTTCTGAGCTGCAGGTGCACGTGGACAGCTCACACTGAGCTTGCCATCAACTGACATGCCTGAGTCCCTTTCCTCGAGACTGCTCTTGAGCCACTCCTTGCACTGCCCCAACCCAGGTGTAGGACCTTGCATACGGCCTTGTTGAACTTCCTGAGGCTGGCTTGGGCCCATCTCTCAAGCCTGTCCAGGTCTCTCCGGGTGGCCTCCCTTCCCTCCAGCATGGCAGCCAGACCACGCGGCTTGGTGTCATCCACAGACCTGCTGAGGGTGCACTCAGTTCCACCTTCCACATTGCTGACAAGTGTGTTAAACCACACTGGTCCCAGTACCAACCCCTCGGGGATACCGCCTGCCACAGGCCTCCATTTGCACGTGTCCGCTCAGGAGACTTGTCGAGGGGCAGGGGATACATGCACATCACCAGGCTCCCCAGATTGTTGGCAAGCTCATTGCTGCAATACAGCTGCTTTAAAGTCACTCTTGTTCTCAGTTCAGCAGCCACTGGCAACAGGAGTAGCTGCTGCAAACAATAGCATGAGGAACCAGGGCTGAACAGTCAGAAAAGTCAGTGTAGCAGTAAGGTAGGAGAACAGGCAGAGCAGATAAAGGATGAAAGGACTGGAGGGAAACCATGGGCAGGGGAATGAAAAAAGGCATTTTTAATAAAAGACCCACAACACATTCTTTGAAATACATCAGATCTGCATTCTGAAATGCAGGAGGCACAGACAGCATCTGGGCATCACAGACTCACAGAATGTCAGGGGCTGGAAGGGACCCCAAAGCTCACCCAGCCCAACCCCCCTGCCAGAGCAGGAGCACCTAGAGCAGATCACACAGGAACACATCCAGGCAGGGCTTGAATATCTCCAGCGAGGGAGACTCCACAACCCCCCTGGGCAGCCTGCTCCAGGGCTCTGTCACCCTCACAGGGAAAAGAGTTTTCCTCCTGTTTCCATGGAACTTCCTCTGCCTCAGCTTCCACCCCTGCCCCTTGTGCTGGCATTGGGCAGAGCCTGGCTCCAGCCTCTGGGCACTCACCCTGCACATCCTTATCAACATCAGTAAGGGCAGCCCTTAGCCTCCTCCTCTCCAATCTACAGAGCCCTCAGCTCCCTCAGGCTCTCCTCATGAGGAAGATGTTCCACTGTCTTCAGCATCTTTGTGGCCCTGTGCTGGACTCTCTCAAGCAGTTCCCTGAGGTCCTTCTTGAATTGAGGGGCCCAGAACTGGACACAATATTCCAGCTGTGGCCTCAGCAGGGCAGAGTGAAGGGGGAGGAGAACCTCTCTCGACCTACTAACCACAGCCCTCCCAATGTCCTGGCAAGTAAACATAAAAAGAATGAGTTTTGCAAGCTGTTGCAGGCTGCCTGTGCTGGTGCCTGTGGGGAGGCTCTCTCCCCGCGCTGGCCTCTCGCCACACCGCTGCCAAGGCACAGCAGCCGCCTGCAGCAGCTTGCTCCGGGGTGGACAGGGTGATAACTGCACGGAGCTTAGGGAAAGTGCCACAAAAGGGATTGCTTGCAGGGGTTTTTTTCAGCCCACATTTTTCTTCTGTTAATAATTGAAGATCTTAAATAGCTCTTAGTATTTATATAAAAAGCACTCCAGTTTACCTTGAAAAAACCCCAAACTTCGCTGGGCTGCACTCTGTTGGCTGACAGTAGCTCCATAAATGTTTCAGGAAGTAAAACACAGGAAGGCCATTCCCTGGGCTCACAGAATTTAGCATTTATGTACACTGATAAAATGGTTTAAATATTTATCACGTGGGAACAACATTGCTTTTTACACCAGGTCATGCTCTTTCCAGCCTCCAGAGGACTGCATCAACCCGGAGGTTTAGGGCACAGCCGAGGAGTAGCAGTGAAAAGGGAAGGAGGAAGGAAAAGAGCCTCTACCAAGCAACACTGATCTTTCCCAGATCTTTGGGAAGCACACAGGGATGCTGCAAGTGTTCTACAGCTATTAATTGCTGCTGTGTTTGTCTCTCAGTAAGATAATCATCCTGGTTGCCGGCTCATCAGTTCAGGCAGTTACTGAGGAACCTGTTCACTGACAACATCAAGCTGTGTGGTGCAGCAGACACACTGGAGGGAAGGGATCCTTCCAGAGGGACCTGGACAGGCTGCAGAGCTGGGCCCAAGCCAACCTCATGAGGTTCAATAAGACCAAGTGCAATGTTCCGCATCTGGGACAATCCCAGGCACCAGTACAGGCTGGGCAGGGACTGGCTTGAGAGCAGCCCTGAAGAAAAGGACTGGGGGTGCTGGTGGATGAGAAGCTCAGCTGGAGCCAGCAGTGAGCACTTGCAGCCCAGAGAGCCAAGCAGAGCCTGGGCTGCAGCAAGAGAAGTGTGGCCAGCAGGGCCAGGGAGGGGATTCTGCCCCTCTGCTCCACTCTGCTGAGACCACAGCTGGAGCTCTGTGTCCAGTTCTGGAGCCTCTGTTACAGGAAGGATCTGGAGGTGCTGGAAGGTGTCCAGAGAAGGGCCATGAGGATGAGCAGAGGGCTGGAGCTGCTCTGCTATGGAGACAGACTGAGAGAGTTGGGGTTGTGCAGTCTGGAGAAGAGAAGGCTCCTGGGAGACCTTCTTGTGGCCTTCCAGTATCTGCAGGGGGCTACAAGGAAGCTGGGGAGGGACTTTTGAGGGTGTCAGGGAGTGATAGGACTGGGGGGAATGGAACAAAACCAGAAATGGATAGATTGAGATTGGATGTGAGGAAGAAGTTGTTCCCCACAAGGGTGGTGAGAGACTGGCACAGGCTGCCCAGGGAGGTGGTGGAAGCCTCATCCCTGGAGGTGTTTGCAGCCAGGCTGGATGTGGCTGTGAGCAACCTGCTGTAGTGTGAGGTGTCCCTGCCCATGGCAGGGGGTAGGAACTGGCTGATCCTTGAGGTCCCTTCCAACCCTGACAGTTCTGTGATTCTATGTTTGTCTCTAAGCACATAAGTTCTTAGAAACAAACATAAGCAGCTCCTGGAGGAACTAAGGGAAAAAAGAGGCTGTATCACCTTTGGAAGGAGGGGAAGGCTTCTCGAGGTGTGTTTAAGGAAGTTGTTAGATTATGTAGGAAAAAAATTAGAGAGGCAAAGGCCCAGTTGGAGCTGAGGCTGAACACCTCTGTGAAGGACAATAAAAAGCATTTTTACAAATATGTTAACACTAAAAAGAGAGGCAAGAAGCACCTGCACTGCCTGTTGGACCTGGAGGGGAGCACGGTGACTGAAGACGAGGAAAAGGCTGAGGGCCTGAACGCCTTCTTTGCCTCAGTCTTTAACAGCAAGGCAGGAGGAGTTCAGGACGAGTGGCCTCCTGAGCTGGGGGATGGGGTCAGGGAGCAGTGTAATGCCCTGGATATCCATGAGGAATTAGTTCAGGACCTGCTGAGCCACTTGGACACTCACAAGCCCATGGGGCCGGATGGGATCCATCCCAGGGTGCTGAGAGAGCTGGCAGGTGAGCTGCCAAGCCGCTCTCCATCATTTTCCTCCAGTCCTGGCTCACCAGGTCCCAGATGACTGGAAACTGGCCAGTGTGGTCCCCATCCACAAGAAGGGTCGGATGGAGGAACCCGGAAACTACAGGCCAGTCAGCCTGACCTCAGTGCCAGGGAGAATGATGGAGCAGATCATCCTGGGGGCAATCACTGTGCACCTGCAGGATGACCAAGGGCTCAGGTCCAGCCAGCATGGATTCAGGAAGGGCAGGTCCTGCCTCTCCCACCTGATCTCCTTCTATGATCAGGTGACTGCCTGGTGGATGTGGGGCAGGCTGTGGATGTGGTCTACCTGGACTTCAGCAAGGCCTTTGACACCGTCCCCCACAGCAAACTGCTGGCTAAGCTGTCAGCTCGTGGCTTGGGCAGCAACACTCTGAGCTGGGTAAGGAACTGGCTGGAGGGCCGGGCCCGGAGAGTGGTGGTGAATGGTGCCACAGCCAGCTGGAGGCCAGTCACCAGTGGCATCCCCCAGTGATCAGTGCTGGGCCCTATCCTCTTCAATGTCTTCATTGACGATCTGGATGAGGGCATTGAGACAGTCATCACCAAATTTGCAGATGACACCAAGTTGGGAGCAGGTGTTGGTCAGTTAGAGGGTGTGAGGGCCCTGCAGAGGGACCTTGACAGGCTGGACAGATGGGCAGAGTCCAACAGGATGGCATTCAACAAGTCCAAGTGCCAGGTGCTGCACTTTGGCCACAGCAACCCCATGCAGAGCTACAGGCTGGGGTCAGAGTGGCTGAGAGCTGCCAAACAGAGAGGGACCTGGGGGTGCTGGTTGACAGCTGCCTAAACATGAGCCAGCAGTGTGCCCAGGTGGCAAGAAGGCCAATGACATCCTGGCCTGCATCAGGAAGAGTGTGGCCAGCAGGAGCAGGGAAGTCATTGTGCCCTGTGCTCTGCATTGGTTAGGCCACACCTTGAGTCCTGTGTCCAGTTCTGAGCCCCTCAGTTTAAGAAGGACATTGAGACACTTGAATGTGTCCAGAGAAGGGCAACAAGGCTGGGGAGGGGTCTGGAGCACAGCCCTGTGAGGAGAGGCTGAGGGAGCTGGGGTTGCTTAGCCTGGAGAAGAGGAGGCTCAGGGGAGACCTTATTGCTGTCTACAACTCCCTGCAGGGAGGTTGTAGCCAGGTGGGGGTTGGTCTCTTCTCCCAGGCAAGCAGCACCAGAACAAGAGGACACAGTCTCAAGCTGTGCCAGGGGAGGTTTGGGCTGGAGGTGAGGAGAAAGTTCTTCACTGAGGGAGTCATTCGCCACTGGGATGTGCTGCCCAGGGAGGTGGTGGAGTCACCATCCCTGGAGGTGTTCATGAGGGGATTGGACGTGGCACTTGGTGCCATGGTCTAGTCATGGGGTCTGTGGTGACAGGTTGGACTCAATGATCTTTGAGGTCTCTTCAAACCCTGGTGACACCGTGATACTGTAAGTGTCTGCACCTACAGCAATGGGATTATGTCCATGCCCCACTGTGTACTAACAACCTTTTCTGGATTTCAACCAACACTCCCAGATGGCTCAAAAGGCAAAAAAATCAGAGTGCACGAGATCCAGCTGCTAAGATGCACTTGGCATTGTTGTGCTGTGGAACATATCCAAGGAAGCTAGTGGTAGCCTGGCCTCAGAACAAGCAGGTGGACCTTTCCAAGCACAGCTCTGGATCAAACTCGGTTTGCTGGACAGGCTGGTTCCTTGTTCTCAGCATATTAGCAGTCCAGAACGTCTGAGAAAATGTGGAATAAGAGGAGGCTGGGGGAGACCTCTTTGCTCTCTACAGCTGCCTGAAAGGAGGTTGTGGAGAGCTTGTGGTGCTGGTCTCATCTCACAGGTAATTAGTGACAGAAGAAGAGGGAATGGCCTCAAGATGCAACTGGGGAGGTTCAGACTGGACATTAGGAAGAATCTGTTGCCAGTAAGAGTGGTCAGGGATTGGAACGTGCTGCCCAGGGAGCTGGTGGAGTCCCCAAGCCTGGATGTGAGTAAAGGTGGTTTGGATGTGGTGCTTGGGAATATGGTTTAGGGGTGACCCTTGTAGAGCAGGGTACAGGGTTGGACTTGGTGATCCCGAGGCTCTGTTCCAACCTGAATGTTTCTGTGATTCTGTAAAGCATATCCCAAGTCTACTCCTTTGGTTTTGCAGGGCTACATTTTGCCTGCACCATGGCATTGCCTGAACCAAGAGTGTGAGCTGACAGAGCCTCACAGACATGACCCTTTGGGAATGAGCAGAAGTAAAAGGAGAGGACTTCCAACTCCATCCATCCCTCCTCCACCTTCTTGATACATACACAAACACACAGAGATCTCTGTACATAAGTCAGTGTCAAGAATGTGGGAGGTAATTCTTCTTCTTCTAACATAGTTTAGAAGAAAACTACTACTTTCTGTAAGCAAGGAGGAAGCAGGGAAGGATTTGTGACTCAGCACAGTGCCTGAGTCAGATCACTTCTGGGAACCACCCTTAAGAGGCAGAGTTCATGCACCAGCCTCAGTCAGGAGTGAGGGCTACCCACAAATCACAGTTATTTCTGATGATCCACTAAGAAACTGCCACTGCAGGTCTCTCTGTCTCCAAAGCACAGGCAGTACAATATTCACAGCAATATTCCCCAGGTGGCTGTTCATCCTCTAATAAACATGGGAATTAGGTAAAAACAGATATGAAAGTATAAAACATTCATAGATGTTAATGGTTTTAGTCAAGTCAGACAGGAAGCCTGGGAAAGGACAGACATTTTCTGTCACCAAGTGGTCACCAGTCATGGCAAGTTCATCTTATCTAAGTGCTAGAATGTGTCCAGAGAAGTGGCACGAGGATGAGCAGAGGGCTGGAGCTGCTCTCCTATGAGGACAGACTGAGAGAGTTGGGATTGTCCAGTCTGGAGAAGAGAAGGCTCTGAGGAGACCTAATTGTGGCCTTTCAGTATCTGAAGGGGGCTACAAGAGGGGATTGGACGTGGCACTTGGTGCCATGGTCTAGTCATGAGGTCTGTGGTGACAGGTTGGACTCGATGATCTGTGAGGTCTCTTCCAGCCTTGGTGATACTGTGATGCAAGAAAGCTGGGGAGGGACTTTTGAGGGTGTCAGGGAGTGATAGGACTGGGAGGAGTGGATCCAAGCTAGAAGAGGGGAGGTTTAGATTAGATATTAGGAAGAAGTTGTTCCCCATGAGGGTGGTGAGAGACTGGCACAGGTTGCCCAGGGAGGTGGTGGAAGCCTCATCCCTGGAGGTTTTTGCAGCCAGGCTGGATGTGGCTGTGAGCAACCTGCTGTAGTGTGAGGTGTCCCTGCCCATGGCAGGGGGTTGGAACCGGCTGATCCTTGAGGTCCCTTCCAGCCCTGGCAATTCAGAGATCTGCAGCAAAACACTGACAACTTTCTTCTCCGGTGTTGCAATGGGAACTCATATGGCATAGTTCAGTTAAGGATGGATTCACAGTAATAATTTGGGGAGGTAGTTCCTTGCTGTCTTGCTGGAGTCTTAAAATATTGGTGGCAGATTGCTAGATAAAGCAAATGCTGTGGGTGGGCAGCATACTTGGTGCTGATGTCAGTTCTATTTCCAGAATAATAGAAAAGGTCTTGGAATAGGGAGGAAAGGCATGATACAGTACAGAAAACTAGCTGAAGCAAAAAGAACGTTTTGGCATCTCTTCACAGCATCACAGAACACATCCAGCTGGAAGAGACCTCAAAGATCATCCAGTTCCACCTTCAACTCACCACTGAAGGGTCAATGCTAAACCACGTTCCTAAGCGCCAGGTCCACACTCCAGGGGTGGCGAGGATCCCAGGCTCACAGGATGTCAGGGGTTGAAAGGCACCTCTGGAGATCTCTGAGTCCAACCCCCTGCTAGAGCAGGAGCAGAGAATCCAGCACAGGTCACACAGGAACACATCCAGACAGGGCTGGAAAGGCTCCAGAGAAGGAGACTCCACAACCTCTCTGGGCAGCCTGTTCCAGGGCTCTTTGACCCTCACAGTAGAGAAGTTCCTCCTCATGTTGAGGTGGAACCTCCTGTGCTGGAGTTTCCATCCATTGCCCCTTGTCCTATCCCAGGGTGCAGCTGAGCAGAGCCTGTCCCCTCCCTCTTGACCCCCAGCCCTCAGATATTTATTAAATCCCCTCTCAGTCTTCTCTTCTCCAAACTAAGGAGCCCCAGGTCCATCAGAAGTCCTGGGATCCTCTCATTCCTCCATGTTTTCATTCATTTTTCAAACACACACACACACCCCAGGAGATTCCTATAAATAGCAGGTGTATGCAAACACAACTGGCTTGTGTTTTCCTCATCACAGAATCAGACTTATTGAGGCTGGAAGAGAGCTCTGAGCTTATCAAGCTCGGCCTAGGACCCAACCCCACCACATCGACCAGCCCATGGCACCGAGTGCCACATCCAGTCTGGCCTTAAACACCTCCAGGGACAGCGACTCCACCACCTCCCTGGGCAGTCCATTCCAGGCTCTAAATAATTATTCAATCCTTTGAGGAGAGAAAGGAACAGCAAAAAAAACCCCAAAATCACAGCATCACAGAATGTTAGGAGTTGGAAGGGACCTCCAAAGCTCATCCAGTCCAACCCCCTGCCAGAGCAGGATCACTCAGAGCAGATCACACAGGAACACATCCAGGTGGAGCATGGTACAACGCCAAAGCCCTTGAAAACAGATAGCCAGACAAATCTGCAGCCACTTTGCCTCTCAGTTTTCAGAAGAGTTTGGATTTGGAGACTCATCTCTTCCTTGTTTAATCAGTCCCATTTCAGATACCTTTTCCACACCAGTCAGCTGCTTTTGACTTTTATGGATCTGGTTAGACTTAAAATGCAGCATGCAAACATCAGGTAACAAAATATCTTCAGGGAGAAAAATGCTTTCTGATACAAGAGTGTGGCCAGCAGGAGCAGGGAGGTCATTCTGCCCTGGACTCAGCACTGGTTAGGCCACACCTTGAGTCCTGTGTCCAGTTCTGGGCCCCTCAGTTTAAGAAGGACATTGAGACACTTGAACGTGTCCAGAGAAGGGCAACAAGGCTGGGGAGAGGCCTTGAGCACAGCCCTGTGAGGAGAGGCTGAGGGAGCTGGGGTTGCTTAGCCTGGAGAAGAGGAGGCTCAGGGGAGACCTTCTTGCCTTCTACAACTGCCTGAAGGGAGATTGTAGCCAGGTGGGGGTTGGTCTCTTCTCTCTAGCAACCAGCACCAGAACAGGAGGACACAATCTCAAGCTGTGCCAGGGGAGGTTTAGGCTGGAGGTGAGGAGACAGTTCTTCATGGAAAGAGTAATTTCCATTGGGATGTGCTGCCCAGGGAGGTGGTGGAGTCACTGTCCCTGGAGGTGTTAGAAAGGGGATTGGATGTGGCACTTGGAGCCATGGTTTAGTTGTCAGGAGGTGTTGGGTGATAGGTTGGATTTGATGATCTCTGAGGTCCTTTCCCACCTGGTTGATTCTGTGATTCTGTGGTTCTATGAATAACCAATAACGTTGGGAAGCTCACTGGGTAGCTCTGGTATTGGATGTTAGGAAGAAGCTCACTACCATGAGGGGAGTGGAGCACTGGAGTAGGTTGCCCAGGAAGAAGGTCCCCCTGCAGAGGGAGTTGCACTAGATTAATTTTGGAGTAAGCATGAGCACCCTCCACTAGATCAGGCTGACTGTGAGCCTCACCTCGAATATCTCAAGTGAAGGGGCCCCAAACACCTCCCTCACGGCACAGACCTTGCTCTTAGCACCCAATCTCAATCTGCTCTGCTCTAGTCTGAAGCCATTGCCCCGGTCCTGTCCCTGCAGGCCTTTGCAAACAGTCTCTCTCCAGCCTTCTTGCAGCCCCCTTCAGGTACTGGCAGGCTGCTATTAGGTCTCCCCAAAGCCTTTTCTTCTCCAGGCTGAACACCCCCAGCTCCCACAGCCTGTCCTTGTAGCAACCCCTGATCATTTTCATAGCCCTCCTTTCCTTTATTTTATGAGCTACTTTCTGTCACAAATGCTTCTGATATAAAAGTGTTGATCAGCTTTAGCATCACTGCAATGTAAAAGAAGAAGAAACCAGAGTCTTTGTGAGGGGCAGCAGCTGTTTCCTGAGCTGTGATTGTTGTGGCAGGGCAAACCACGGGAAGATCATCTAAAACTGGGAAAAGAAGAGGCACAGCCCTTCAGACAACTCAGAGAGAAGCAGTTGCTACAAAGGGCAAAACACAAATGGGAAAGGTTATTGCTACATGTGTTAAACAGCAATTGGGTTTGCTTCAGGGGAAAAGGGAGAGTAACAAAGATATTGCATCTCCTTCCCTCCTCCCTGGCAGAAAGAAAACAATAAAACATGAAGAGACAGGGCAGAGTCACTGAAACAGAATGGGCAGGGCTGGAAGGCACCTCAAGGATCAGCCAGTTCCAACCCCTCTGCCATGGGCAGGGACACCTCACACTACAGCAGGTTGCTCACAGCCACATCCAGCCTGGCTGCAAACACCTCCAGGCATGAGGCTTCCACCACCTCCCTGGGCAGCCTGTGCCAGTCTCTCACCACCCGCATGGGGAACAACTTCTTCCTAACATCCAATCTCAATCTACACATTTCTAGTTTTGCTCCATCCCCCCAGTCCTGTCACTCCCTGACACCCTCAAAAGTCCCTCCCCAGCTTTCTTGTAGCCCCCTGCAGATACTGGAAAGCCACAAGAAGGTCTCCTCAGAGCCTTCTCCAGACTGCACAACCCCAACTCCCTCAGTCTGTCCTCATAGCAGATCAGCTCCAGCCCTCTGCTCATCCTCGTGGCCCTTCTCTGGACACCTTCCGGCACCTCCAGATCCTTCCTGTGACAGAGGCTCCAGAACTGGACACAGAGCTCCAGCTGTGGTCTCCCCAGAGTGGAGCAGAGGGGCAGAATCCCCTCCCTGGCCCTGCTGGCTCTGCTTCTCTTGCTGCAGCCCAGGCTCTGCTTGGCTCTCTGGGCTGCAAGTGCTCACTGCTGGCTCCTGTTGAGCTTCTCACCCACCAGCACCCCCAAGAGGGAAGATATCCAACAGGCTTATTTAGCTTCTGCAATTTTGAATGATATTTCTTCAGATTTGTGCCAGTTTAGTGTGCTTTGGGTTTCTTCCTCCTCTAGCAGTGGTGCCCAATGCAGTATTATTGCAGAGTCAGGTCATTACTGAAAAGAGGGTTCATTTATTTGGGGGAGACAAAATGTATTCTGTGGTTGAGAGTTCTATCTGACTTGTCTGCTGTCCTGTGTTTTAATGATATTGTGGAGGCAGCTAAGGGCTCTGTAGCTTGGAGAGGAGGAGCCTGAGGGTGACCTCATTCATATTGATAAAGATGTGCAGGGTGAGTGCCCAGAGGCTGGAGCCAGGCTCTGCTGGGGGATGCCCAATGCCAGCACAAGGGGCAGGGGTGGAAGCTGAGGCAGAGGAAGTTCCATGGAAACAGGAGGAAAATGTTTTCCCTGTGAGGGTGACAGAGCCCTGGAGCAGGCTGCCCAGGGGGGTTGTGGAGTCTCCCTCTCTGGAGATATTCAAGCCCTGCCTGGATGTGTTCCAGTGTGACCTGCTCTAGGTGCTCCTGCTCTGGCAGGGGGTTGGGCTGGATGAGCTTTTGATGTCCTTCCAGCCCCTAACAGTCTGTGATACTTGGTGAAAATTACACCAACCACAGGCATCTAACAATGCTTTTGGGAGGCCAGGACAAAGACAATTAATTCAAACTATGCCAAAGTCAGGCAGCACCCATGTACCACCCCAGCAAAACAGCCTTCTGCTGCTCCTTTTCTGAGATGGGTTCTGGCCTCTTCAGGAGAGGAGGTGAGAGGCCTTCAAGCCATAGCTCACTGACATGAGATGTGTATTCACTTTAGACAAAGTGAATAAAGGGCTTCACATAATTCCTTACCAAATCTGACATTAAGAAGCAGTTCAAAAGTTGGCCAGCTGGAACCAAAGCATGAATTACATTTGATGTAAGCTTGGGGTGGCTTAGGTGCAGTTAAGATGTCATCCAGGCCCCAGTGTCAGCAGAGAAGAGTGCAGATTGTACCCTTCCTATTCTGATCCGGAGGAGCAGCATCTTCCCTGGCCTGTCCTGGAGACAGGAGCAGGTAGGAAGGAGAAGCGAGCGGCTGGGAGCCCAGCACACTCCTGCTGCGACCAGCCAGCTGCAGCCTGGCTGCACACTTCTGCTCCTCCGTGCTCTAGACAAAAGCACATCGAAACCACACAAACTGTTCCCAGGAGACAGCAGATGGCATTCTCAGATTTTCAGATGATTTAGGACAAGCCTCTTGATGACATGGGCTCTCCTCTCAGGGCCATGCCCTACTCCCATGCAGGAGAGCTCTGGGATTTGCTTGGACAAGAAAAACCAAAATGGTGCTAGGAACAAAGTCTGACCCACCCAGAGCACCTCTGAAACACCTCTTTGCTGAGCCAAGCTAGGGTTTTTTACTCTCTCCCTGTCTGCTCTTTGATGTCAGCATGGGCTTTATTTTCTTCATCACAGGATCACAGAAAACATCTGGTTGGAAGAGACCTCCAAGCTCATCCAGTCCAACCTTCCACCCAGCACTGAGGGACAACACTAAACCATGTCCCTAAGCACCAGCTCCACACACTGCTTAAACGCCTCCAGGGATGAGGACTCCAGCACTGCCCTGGGCAGACCATTCCAGTGGCTTTGAACCCTGAGAAGAAACATTTCCTAGCATCCAGCCTGAACCTCCCCTGGTGCAGCTTGGAACCATTTCCTCTGCTCCTGTCCCTTGCCACCAAGGAGCAGAGGCTGCCCCCTCCTCACTCCAACCTCCCTTCAGGGAGCTGCAGAGAGCAATGAGGTCTCCCCTCAGCCTCTAGGCTGAGCACCCCCAGCTCCCTCAGCCCCTCCTCATAGCCCAGGTGCTCCAGGCCCCTCCCCAGCCTCATTGCCCTTCTCTGAACATGCTCCAGAACCTCAATGTCCTTCCTGTAGTGAGAGGCCTGGAACTGAACACAATTCATTTGGAAGGAAGAGCCTGAACCCTGGTGTGGTCCCACATGATGGTCCTGGCATTCTTCTGTTGTGTCCTGTTGTGAAGGCGTTCTGACAACCATGCCAGCACACCCAGGCACTGGGAGGATAAAATTTGACACAGTTATTTGGGACATTTGCACTTAGTGATATTTTCAAACAGCTACACAGCCAAAATCAAATAATAAAGTATTTCCCTGTTTTCCTTTGAGTTCCTCCAATGTGAGAGAAGCCTTTGCTACAACCAGAGCTCTGTGCCTCTGTGAGCAATATTCCTTACTAAGAGAAACCCTTTGTTTTTGCTAAAGCAACTTAACCTCTTCTGCCATAAACCACATCACAAATTACATCAGGTTGGACAACTCAAGGAAACCTGCTTGAGGTCCTGAAGGTGTAAGCCCTGCTCACAGGAGGGATTTTTACCCATGGGAGATCACAGAATCACAGAATGGTCCAGGCTGGAAGGACCTCCAAAGCTCATCCGGTCCAACTTCCCCGTGCTCAGAAGGGACATCCCCAACTAGATCAGGCTGTCCAGGGCCCTTTCAAGTCTCACCTTGAATATCTCCAGGGAGAGAGCCTCAACAACCTCCCTGGGCAACCTGTGCCAGTGTTCCACTACCCTCATGGTAAAGAACTTCTTCCTGATATCCAGTCTCAATCTGCTCTACTCCAGTTTGAAGCCATTGCCCCTGGTCCTGTCCCTGCAGGCTTTTGCAAACAGTCTCTCTCCATCCTTCCTGTAGCCCTCTTCAGGTACTGGAAGGTTGCCATTAGGTCTCCCTGGAGCCTTCTCTTCTCCAGGCTGAACACCCCCAGCTCCCTCAGCCTGTCCTTGTAGCAGAGCTTCTCCAACCCCCTGATCATTTTTGTGGCCTCCTCTGGATCCTCTCCATCAGGTCCAGGTCCTTCCTGTATTGCTACAAAGGAATCAAATTACTGCCTTAAGTAATGGTGACCTAATTAAATAAAAGCCTTGAAAGGCACATGTAGAGTTTTAAGTGAACTATGAAGAAATAATCTTAATGAGGACATTTGGTTCAGACTGTTCTCTCCTTTTTGTCTCCACTCCCTTCCCATTCGTAATGAAAGCAAACCAAGCTGGCCACTGGAGATTGAAAACAGCTAATGACATGGGAAAGGTGGTGCAGCTTGTCCTCACATGGGGTTGGGTGTGCTGGAGAGATGGTACAGATGGCTGACAAGAATGAAGGGAGAACATAAGCAACATGCTTGGGAGCAGATAACTCTACAGCTTTCAGACCCCAGAGAAAAGGGAGGAAGCAGCCTTGGCGAAAGCTGACGTCACCAACATGCAACAGCAACAACATTTAAGGCAGAATTAGGATTTAGAAGACAAATTGTGTCCAAATGTGTTTGCAGCAGCTCCCTCAGCACAGGTTCACCTGCCCATCACAGGCTTGGAGGCACTGAGCTGCCAAGTACATTGTCTCCTCCAGCTCACACTGCCCTTCTGCACCGGCACAGAAACCTTTCACCTTTGGATGCTTTGATCAGGCCACTTCTGTCTCACAGAATCATGTTAGTTAGAAAAGCCTTTTAAGACCATCGAGTCCAACTGTCCCAAGCCTGGTGCTAAGCCATGTCCTACAGCATCTCCCCCTGCAGCTTCTGAACAGCCTCACACCGAAGGCGAAGCAGCCAAAGTGCAAGGCCTTCGCTCGCCAGGACAAGGCTGGTAGCACATTGCTGGACTCAGCCTGACACTTCAAAGCTTTCTAGCAAAGCCTCTGCCCTCTGCAGAATTCTGAAGGAATTCATTAAAAAACCCAAACCAAACCCCAACAAACCAACCAACCAAACCCCAAGCAGCCAAAAAGAGAGATGTGAATCACCTGCGGACCTGTGACTCTTTCGGTGGCATTTTGTGATGGGGAACAAATCAGAACAACACATCCTGAATCAGAATGACAGAATCACAGAACATGAGAGGCTGGAAGACACCTCCAGAGATCATCCAGTCCAACCCCCTGCCAGAGCAGCATCACCCAGGGCAGTCTGCACAGCAATGCATCCAGGTGGGGTTGGAAAGGCTCCAGAGAAGGAGACTCCACAACCTCTCTGGGCAGCCTGCTCCAGGGCTCTGGCACCCTCACACCAAAGAAGTTTCTCCTCATGTTGAGCTGAAACCTTCTCTCTTCAAGTTTGTATCCATTGGTCCTTGGCTTATTGCTGTGCACCACCCAGAAGAGCTTGGCCCCCTCCACTTGACCCCCACCCCTCAGATATTGATAGGCATTGATCAGATCCCCTCTCAGCCTTCTCCTCTCCAGACTAAACAGCCCCAGGGCTCTCAGTCTCTCTTCACAGGGCAGATGCTCAAGTCCCCTGAGCATCCTCCTGGCTCTCTGTTGGACTCTCTCCAGCAGCTCTCTGTCTCTCTTGAACTGGGGAGCCCCAAACTGGACACAGGATTGCAGGTGTGGTCTCAGCAGGGCAGAGCAGAGGGGGAGGAGAACCTCCCCAGCCCTGCTGGCCACACTTTTCTTGCTGCACCCCAGGACCCCATTGGCTCTCTTGGCCACAAGGGCACATTGCTGTCCCATGCAGAACTTGCTGCCCACCAGTACCCCAAGGTCTTTCTCTGTGGAGCTGCTCTCCAGCAGGGCAGCCCCTCACCTGCACTGGTGCTTGCTGTTGTTCCTCCCCAGGTGCAGGACCCTGCACTTGTCCTTATTGAACTCCATGAGGTTTGCCTGCAGCCAGCTCTCAGCCTGTCCAGCTCTGGCTGGGTGGCAGCACAGCCTGGCAGGTGTCAGCCACCCCCAGTTTTGTGTCATCAGGAACTTGCTGAAGGCACACTCAGTCCCCTCAGCCAGGTTGCTAATAAAGACATTGAATAAAACTGGACCCAGTACTGATCCCTGAGCAACACCACTGGCCCCAGGCCTCCAAGTTGACTCTGTGCCACTGATGACAACCCTCTGGACTCTGCTGTGGAGCCAGTTTTCAACCTACCCTACAGACCAACCATCTCCTGAGCTTTTCTCTGAGGATGTTATGGGAGACAGTATCAAAAGCCTGACTGAAGGCAAGGTAGATGACATCCACTGCTCTTCCCTCATCTACCCATTTGGCCATGGTTTTACAGAAGACTATCAGACTAGTCAGGCAGGATCTCCCCTTGGCAAACTCGTGTTGCCTACTCCTGGTAACCTTCTTGTCTTCCATGTGGTTAGAGATGACCACCAGGATGAGCTGCTCCGTCGCCGTCCCAGGGATGGAGGTGAGGCTGGCTGCTCTGTAGCTGCCTGGATCCTCCTTCCTGCCTTTTTGAAGACTGGAGTGACATCTGCCTTCTTCCAGGCCCCAGGCAGCGCTCCTGTTCTCCAGGACTTTTCAAAGATGATGAGGAGAGGCTCAGCAGCAGTATCAGCAGCTCCATCAGAACTCATGGATGCACCCCACTAGGGCCCAGGGATTTGTGTCTTCAGTCGGTATAGGAGATCTCTAACCCAGTCCTGACTGACCAATGGAGTGTCCTCTTCCCCCCAGTTCTGCTCCCTTGATTCCAGAGACTGAGGGCTGGTCTTAGGAGTAATGACTGAGGCAGAGAAGGCATGCAGCTCTTCTGCCATCTCTGCATCCTCTGTCACCCTGGCTCCCATCCCATTCAGCACTGGCCCCACCTTTGCCCTGCCTTCCTTTTAACATTGATGTATTTGTAAAAGCTCTTTTTGCTCTCTTTCTCCCCCCTGGCAAGACTCAGTCCCAAGAGGGCCTTGGCCTTCCTTGTTGCATCTCTACATTCACTGGAGATATATTTCTGTAACCCCACCAACTGACCTTGTTTCCACAGATGACACCAAGCTGGGGCAGGAGTCAAACTGTCAGAGGGTAGAAGGGCTCTCCAGAGGAACCTTGCCAGGCTGCACAGATGGGCAGAGTCCAACAGGATGGCATTCAACAAGTCCAGGTGCTGGGTGCTGCACTTTGGCCACAGCAACCCCATGCAGAGCTACAGGCTGGGGTCAGAGTGGCTGAGAGCAGCCAGGCAGAGAGGGACCTGGGGGTGCTGGTTGATAGCAGCTGAACATGAGCCAGTAGTGTGCCCAGGTGGCCAAGAAGGCCAATGGCATCCTGGCCTGCATCAGGAACTGTGTGGCCAGCAGGAGCAGGCACATTGTGCCCTGTGCTCAGCACTGGTTAGGCCACAGCTTGAGTCCTGTGTCCAGTTCGGGGCTCCTCGATTTAAGAAAGACATTGAGACACTTGAATGTGTCCAGATAAGGGCAATGAGGCTGGGGAGGGGTCTGGAGCACAGCCCTGTGAGGAGAGGCTGAGGGAGCTGGGGTTGCTTAGCCTGGAGAAGAGGTTGCCCACAGCCACATCCAGCCTGGCTGCAAAAACCTCCAGGCAGGAGGCTTCCACCACCTCCCTGGGCAGCCTGTGCCAGGCTCTCACCACCCTCATGGGGAACAACTTCTTCACAACATCCAATCTGAATCTACTCATTTCTAGTTTTGTTCCATTCCCCCAGTCCTGTCACTCCCTGACACCCTCAAAAGTCCCTCCCCAGCTTTCCTGTAGCCCCCTTCAGATCCTGGAAGGCCACAGGAAGGACTTCTCAGAGCCTTCTCTTCATGTCAAGGTAGTGATTTCTCAGTCTTATTTTAAGTAAACCCCACCCTCAGTCACACACTGCTGTTTCACTGGTGGGCATTGCACCGTCACGAGTTGGGTATGCACAGGTTCTGCTTCCCAGTTATATTATTGTTCCATCTCCAGTAGATTGGTGAAGTTCTGGTGCTGGACATCCACCTACACTGCCTTGGAGTAACTCTCTCCTGACAGGACTCACTCCAGTGAAGCCTGAACACAGCAAGGGCTCAGTGAAAGAAGATGGTAAGGTTTTGTCCCAGTGTAACAGTCAAGTTTCCTCTTGAGCTCTGTTAAGGATATCGTAGTCCTCTGCCCACATAAACCTGGGTGGGCAGCAGAGGATCTCTTTGAAAATACAAACACAGACCACAGCACAATGAGATGGCTTTGAATTCATCTGCAGAGCCCAGAAATGAAGTTTGGTAAATGCAAGATAGGCAACAACCTGTGGCAACAGTGTGGTTCTGTGCACCATAAAGAGGATGAATGGAATGTAGGAGGTGCATAATGGAGCAGTGTGAATGAAGGTAGCAGGAGAGGAACTGAGTAAGTTCCATGGGTGTGAGCTATCATGTGTGGGAGCCACTGATTGCCCTTTCAAGTGATTCTCTCTTTTTTTCATTGCATCATGCTGCTTCATTGCTGAATTGGATGTTTCCCTTTGCCCTCCCTCAAGCACAAAGAGTTTAAAACCAACTTTAAAATCTGCAATAATGTAAAACCTAAGAAGGACATTGAGACTCCTGAAGGTGTCCAGAGAAGGGCAACAGGGCTGGGGAGGGGTCTGGAGCACAGCCCTGTGAGGAGAGGCTGAGGGAGCTGGGGTTGCTTAGCCTGGAGAAGAGGAGGCTCAGGGGAGACCTCATTGCTCTCTACCTGAAAGGAGGTTGTAGCCAGGAGGGGGTTGGCCTCTGCTCCCAGGCAAGCAGCACCAGAACAAGAGGACACAGTCTCAAGCTGTGCCAGGGGAAGTTTAGGCTGGAGGTGAGGAGAAAGTTCTTCACTGAGAGAGTTGTTGGCCATTGGGATGTGCTGCCCAGGGAGGTGGTGGAGTCACTGTCCCTGGAGGTGTTCAAGAGGGGATTGGATGTGGCACTTGGAGCCATGGCGTAGCTAGTCATGAGGCGTTGGGTGCCAGGTTGGACTTGATGATCTCTGAGGTCTTTTCCAACCTTATTGACTCTATGATTGTATGATTTATATGCTTTTCCCTTACTTCCAATCACACTTACATGGAAATTTCCTATATTCTGAACCAGATCTTTAAATGCTTGAATTTGGCTACAAGAGATGTGCCTCTTCAATTGGATTATTTCCCACGGATTGAGCAAGGAAGAAAAACTTCTTTTGACTCAGGAAAAGAAATATTCCATGCTGCAAACCAGTCTCTCCACCTCAGCCAACCTATTTCTCAACCTCAGCCCTGATGAGTTGAAGCTTCTACATGTAAAAACTCACCACATGCTTCATGAATTGGGTTTACAAAGCCAATTGTGCTTTACAGGGTTTCTTCCCCCCCCCCCCCCAAACCATGGTAGTTAGATCTGGACCTCAAGCCAAGCAGCAGATGTTGGGCTGCCAGAAGGCAGCTGCCAATGACCCAGAAGGTTCCCTGTTACTGACGAGCTGCTGCTCCCATACAGCAAGTCTGGTAAGTGAGAAGAAACTGCAATGCACATTACCTTCATGCAAATTTAGGACAAATCTGTACAGCAGAAGAGCTTACTGCATTTCCACTGTGGTGGAGAGGGAAGGAAGCAAAAGGCATTCTGCATGGATGGCAAAACACAGCAAGTGCAAGACTGCCACCTCACCTGCTGGCCTTTATGATGTGTCAGGGACAAAACTTGAACAGAATCCAGAGCTTTGACTTCTAAACCTCTGCTCCAGCTTAGTATGTATGAATGTAATCCTGTAATACACAATATATGCTTGGCTTAGGCAACCCTATCTAAAAAGCCTCATAAGAAGAGTTACAGTCTAATACATATGGGTGTGACAACATCTGTCTAGGTTAACCAGCAGGAATTGAGCAGTTAAAAAGCAGCCAGTGAAGGCTGAGGCTCTATTAGCTTTCTACAGGCCACAGCAGCCCCAATGAAGCCTGGGTCAATAAATATTCAGAACCATAAAGGCAAATGAGGATGTCTGCCAGATGAAGCTGGTGGTTTGCCTGCTTCACACTTGACTGCCATTTGTTGTCTGGGCAAAACGTTTGCTGGCTCTTTGATTCTGTTCTGGTGCAAACCAAATACTTCTCTGGATGAGAAACCCTACAAGTGGACTATCAGACAGTCTGCTGGGATCAGGATCAGAATAGAATAGAATAGAATAGAATAGAATAGAATAGAATAGAATAGAATAGAATAGAATAGAATAGAATAGAATAGAATTAACCAGGATGGAAAAGACCTCAGAGATCATCAAGTCCAACCTATCACCCAGCACTATCTAATCAACTAAACCATGGCACCAAGTGCCTCATCCAGGCTCTTCTTAAATGCCTCCAGGGATGGTGACTCCACCACCTCCCTGGGCAGAACATCCCAATGGCCAATCTCTCTTTCTGGGAATAATTTCTTCCTAACATCCAGCCTAAACCTCCCCTGGCACAGCTTGAGACTGTGTCCTCTTGTTCTGGTGCTGCTTGCCTGGGAGAAGAGACCAACCCCCACCTGGCTACAACCTCCCTTCAGGGAGTTGGAGAGAGCAAGAAGGTCTCCCTGAGCCTCCTCTTCTCCAGGCTAAGCAACCCCAGCTCCCTCAGCCTCTCCTCACAGGGCTGTGCTCCAGACCCCTCCCCAGCTTTTTTGCCCTCCCCTGGACATGTTCCAGCAACTCAACATCTTTCCTAAACTTACACATATGGATACAGATATGGATATGAACTGTCAGATTTGGCTCCCTCAGATGCTTCTGGTCCTCTAAGATCACTCATCAAGAGACTTGAAGAGCAGTAAGAAAATCCTTTTGTGTTGGAGAACACATGTTGTACTCCAAAACAGCGAGGACTATGAGCACAGTTAATCTCAGCCTGTCAGACCAACTCTCAGAACATGTGCCAGAGCAAGCAGCATCTGACTGAGAAAGAACACCCCAGGCCATACTTGTTTAAATTCAAGTACCTTCCCCTTTCCATACAGGGGACATGCAACCAGACAGAACAAGAGGCCACCTACAACTACCTGAAGGGAGGTTGTAGCCAGGTGGGGGTAGGTCTCTTCTCCCAGGCAAGCAGCACCAGAACAAGAGGATTCAGTCCTCAAGCTGTGCCAGGGGAGGTTTAGGCTGAAGGTTAGGAAGAAATTCTTCACAGAAAGAGTAATTGGCCATTGGGATGTGCTGCCCAGGGAGGTGGTGGAGTCACCATCCCTGGAGGTGTTTAGGAGGAGACTGGCTGAGGCACTTGGTGCCATGGTTTAGCTGATTAGATGGTGCTGGGTGATAGGTTGGACTTGATGATCTTGAAGGTCTTTTCCAACCTGATTAATTCTATTCTGCTCTATTCTATTCTATTCTATTCTATTCTATTCTATTCTATTCTATTCTATTCTATTCTAAAGCACCACAAGACTTAGACCACAGAAGGACTATGACAGAACAAAGCCTTAACTTACAGCCTGGGTTCAAGTGGGTGCCAGTGCAAACTGAGGTTTGCACCCTGGAGGTGTTTAAGCCCAGGCTGGATGAGGCTCTAGCCAGCCTGATCTAGTGTGGGGTGTCCCTGCCCATGGCAGGGGGTTGGAATTATATGATCCTTGTGGTCCCTTCCAACCCTGACTGATACTATGATACTATGAATGTCACAGACCTAACCCACCTCATGAGACAAATGTGGCAAACCCAAGGAGCTGTGTCCCGTGTGGACTGCATGATACACGACTGGCTGCATGAAGCAATCCACTACAGTGACCCCTACCAGAGGTGGCATGAATAGTGGCTGTCAGTTCTGCATCAGAGGGCAAGGTCCTTAGTTGTCTAACTTTCTGTTGTCTACTTATTTGTCTACTTTTCCTATTTTCAACTCACCAAAGTGCCCCCAAGTTGGGCACAAGCTGAGGCCCTGTGGACCAAGCATGGCTTTTTGTGAGGCCCAAGAGTGCTGCCAGTGCTTCAGCTCCTTCCACACAGACACTCACCTTTCATTTTAAAAGTTTCTGCCCTTTATGGTTGTGGGGGAAAGACTGCAAGGATGGCTTTGCTATAACCTAGTGGGTCAGAAAACAAGGCAAAAAGAAAGAACCTCACACTTCCCCCAACAACAAATAAACTGTGATTTTTAGGCTGATCTCACAGTTTATGGCGACTCAACTCAGTGCTTTTGAATGACTAAGGCTAGAAGTACTTTAAGACACCAAACCAGCAATCTGCCCAAATGCAAATAAACGTAGCTCCCTCCACAGCTATTTTGGAGATCAGTCCTTTCCTGTTCACTTCATCTCTCATTGCTATAAACATAAAGAGCAATGACAGCTTTTGAGTAACCCTCTCTCCAACAGGCCAATAGGTCCCATCTAGAACACATTCTCCCCCACTGTGATGCCCTTACTCCACCACTACAACAGAGTGAGCAGACTTGCAGCTACTCATAGCTTCCCTGTAAATAAGAAAATGGATGTTAGACTACCAAGAGCTGCCTGAGGACTCTCAGGGGCATGAAAAATAATTTAAGCAAATAAGACTAACAGAGAGCAGAACTGTGCCACTGCCCTACGTCCTGGTGCATCTGAATTGTTCTCAGGGCTCTCAATCAGAAGGTCACATGCAAAGAAAAAAAAGCAATTTCAATGGAAAAGCTCCTCTTCCCCCCAAAAATCAACACAAATGAGCACACAGTGTTTTGACCAAGGCCAAGTATTTATAATACTGTATCTTTAGCCTAGAGGAGACTCAGGGGGGACCTCAGCACATTCTACAACTGCCTGAAGGAAAGCTGTAGTCAGGTGGGGGTCAGGCAACTTGTGACAAGAGGAGACTGAGGCTGCACCAGGGGAGGTTTGGGTTGGCTGTTAGGAAGCACTTCCTGGTGGGAAGGGGCATTAGAGCCTGGAATGGACTGCCCAGGGAGGTGGTGGAGTCGCTGTCCCTGGAGGTGTTTAAGGCCAGACTGGATGTGGCACTCGGTGCCATGGGCTGGTCGGTGTGGTGGGGTTGGGTCCTAGGCCGGGCTTGATGAGCTCAGAGCTCTATTCCAGCCTCAATAATTCTGTGATTCTGTAACAGCAAAAATGCACTGCAACCTCACAACTGCCTCAGTTACGAAACCATGACGATCTGGGCTCTGCCACTTTCGTTGGTTCCGAAGGTTGCACAACCAGCCTGAGACACCACAGGATTCCATCCCCCTCCAGCTCCCCTAAGCCTTTGATTAATACCGTGCTTGTCACAAACACATCCACTTGAACAGAGGCCTCAGACACAGAGAGACGCTCTGCATCGTGCTCCATCTTTCACAACGGTGACACTGCCCCATGCCACTCCACAGACAGCCAGGAAAGACGAGCAGAGACTTACTGGGAACTCCAGACACCAGCCGTAAGGGACGTAACACTCGGAAAGCTCGCAGCGCTTTCACGTCGAAGCCGGCACCTTTCCCTCCTATTGAATTCCCTCCATCTGCTTTGGTTGCTTGTTCTAAAATTGCACTAAAAAGCCTGCAAAAAGAAAGAGGAGACAATCTGTAGGCAGACAGTAAGGCTGTGGGCTAAACAGGAACAGAGAGCAGCGTCGTAGCACCCAAACTACCTCTCAGACCTGTGAAGAGTGTCACATATCTCAGTCGACTTCCACATATGGCAGGGGAGAGACAGACTCTTCCCATATGCAATAGCCTAATGGGGATGTCTGCACCATTGGCACAACACTTGTGTCTGCAGCAGACACAAACATGACATGCTCCTCCTTCAGCCACCCACAGCTTACCACAACTACTAGCCTGCATGGTACCATGGGGACGTGTGCTCCTGGCCCTGTGCCCTGGGGCACACCAGGCACTTCCAAACAGCCATCTTGTGCCACACTCAGAGGGTCACCACCCGCAGAGCACATGGGTTGGATTTTGAAGGCAGCCTCCAAGGGGAGACCTTACTGACATCTACAACTACCGGAAGGGAGGTTGTAGCCAGGTGGGGGTTGGTCTCCCAGGCAACCAACACCAGAACAAGAGAACACAGTCTCAAGCTGCACCAGGGGAGGTTTAGTCTGGAGGTAAGGAGAAAGTTCTTCCCAGAAAGAGAGATTGGCCATTGGGATGTGCTGCCCAGGGAGGTGGTGGAGTCACCATCCCTGGAGATGTTTAAGAGGAGACTGGATGAGGCACTTGGTGCCATGGTTTAGTTGATTAGATGGTGTTGGGTGATAGGTTGGACTCAATGATCTCTGAGGTCTTTTCCAACCTGCTTAATTCTAATTCTAATTCTAATTCTAATTCTAATTCTAATTCTAATTCTAATTCCAATTCTAATTCCAATTCTAATTCTCCTTACCAAACAGTCTGGCTAAGAGGCTGGAGCCAGGCTCTGCTGGGGGATGCCCAAGGACAGCACAAGGGGCAGTGGTGGAAGCTGAGGCAGAGGAAGCTCCATACAAACATACAAAACGTTTTCCCTGTGAGGGTGACAGAGCCCTGGAGCAGGCTGCCCAGAAAGTTATGGAGTCTCCCTCTCTGGAGGTATTCCAAACCCTCCTGGATGTGTTCCTGTGTGATCTGCTCTAGGTGCTCCAGCTCTGGCAGGGGTTGGCCTGGGTGAGCTTTCGAGGTCCTTTCCAGCCCCTAACACTCTGTGATCCTGTGCCATACTCAGTGGGAGTTGAGTGGAAAGGCAAGAAAGCAGAAATTTTAGGAATTGTCCTTTCTGCTGCTGTACTTTGCTATCTTTATTAATCAACAATCAGCCTTGGGGGGAAACAAAGCAAAACAAAAGCAACAAAAAAGCAAAACAAACTCCATAATTAATCCAATCATTAATTATCTGTCATCCATTTAATAAGGAATTGAGATTCATGAAGGTCACTGCAGGCAGAATTCAGTGTAACACTCAGGGATCCTTCAAGGTGCACATTTTCAGACCAGGGAGTATACTCAGAGTGGCCAGGGAGGTCAAGGGGGTGATTCTCCCCCTCTGCTCAGCTCTGGTGAGACCCCACCTGGAGTACTGCCTCCAGTTCTGGAGCCCCTATTACAAGAGGGATCTGGAGGTGCTGGAAGGTGTCCAGAGAAGGGCCACGAGGGTGAGCAGAGGGCTGGAGCACCTCTCCTGTGAGGACAGACTGAAGGAGTTGGGGCTGTTCAGTCTGGAGAGGAGAAGGCTCCGAGGTGACCTCATTGTGCCCTTCCAGTATCTGAAGGGGGCTACAGGAAGGCTGGGGAGGGACTTCTCAGGATCTCAGGTAGTGATAGGACTAGGGGGAATGGAATGAAGCTGGAGGTGGGGAGATTCCGGCTGGATGTGAGGAAGAAGTTCTTCCCCATGAGAGTGGTGAAGCCCTGGAATGGGTTATCCAGGGAGGTGGTTGAGGCCCCGTCCCTGGAGGTGTTTAAGCCCAGGCTGGATGAGCCTCTGGCCAGCCTGATCTAGTGTGGGGTGTCCCTGCCCATGGCAGGGGGGTTGGAACTAGATGATCCTTGTGGTCCCTTCCAACCCTATGATCTGCTTGGGTATCCATCTGTACATCCATCCTGATGCACTGGCCAGGGAAAGTGCAGAACTGTAGGAGTCTTACTATTAGAATGTTTCATTACCCCAGCCAGCATTTTGGCTTGGCTAGGAGGAGAAGCTGCTTTAGGGAGAAGATGTCTCACTCAAAATGCTTTTGAAAAGGCAGAGCCAGGCAGGGAAGACAATGCTGAAGGCTCACCCAATGTGTTCACAAGAACTTGATTTAATAAATTAGCTTTCTGGAAGCAGCTTCTATTTTTTTCTGGTAAAACATTAGTCCATTTGGGGGGGGATGGATTCCTCATGCATTTGCTAATGACAATGCTTTCAGCCTTGCAGTCATCATCTTGAACCCAACTACATTCAGTGGAGGCTAAAAGCTGTGCCAGTCTGGCTGGGGCTTGGCACTCTGTACAAGAGGATTGCCTCAGAGCGGCAGAGACCCCCTGGCCACTAGCATGCCATGGAGGAACCAGGGGGAGCTTTAAAGAAGCTGCCTGGGATGCCAGGAACCACCTAGATGGAGCAGCCTGGATTCAGCACCTGCTGATTTCTCTCAGATTTCACAGCCTGCAGTGCCTCTGCCAGGATCCCATCTATACCCCCTGGCTGGCATAGAATCACAGAATTGTCAGGGTTGGAAGGGACCTCAAGGATCAGCCAGTTCCAACCCCTGCCATGGGCAGGGACACCTCACACTACAGCAGGTTGCTCACAGCCACATCCAGCCTGGCCTCAAAACCTCCAGGCATGAGGCTTCCACCACCTCCCTGGGCAACCTGTGCCAGTCTCTCACCACCCTCATGGGGAACAACTTCTTCCTAAGGTCTAACCTAAATCTACCCATTTCTATTTTTTTTCCCCTTCTCCCCAGTCCTATCACTCCCTGACAGCCTAAAAAGTCCCTCCCCAGCTTTCTTGTAGCCCCCTGCAGATACTGGAAGTGCACATTAGGTCTCCTCGGAGCCTTCTCTTCTCCAGACTGCACAACCCCAACTCCCTCAGTCTGTCTCCATAGCAGAGCAGCTCCAGCCCTCTGCTCATCTTCATGGCCCTTCTCTGGACACCTTCCAGCACCTCCAGATCTTTACTACAACAGAGGCTCCAGAACTAGACACAGTGCTCCAGGTGGGGTCTCAGCAGAGTGGAGTGGAGGGGGAGAATCCCCTCCCTGGCCCTGCTGCCTAGGCTGGCACATTCCACTGGGAGCCCCCAGACTGCCTGTCAAGCAGAGACTGCGCTGCCTGATTGCTTTACAAGGAGCTCCATTGCCTGCAGTCTGCAACTGAAACTCATTGATGAGGCCACAAATGTGGGGAGCCTGCCCTGGCCAGAAAAAAGAAGGCTTCAATTTAGCAAGGTGTCTCACTCATTACGTCTCCCCAACACTGATAGCACAGCAAGTGTGGATGAGGGGAATGCAAATGCAAAACTACTTTCTTAAATGGGATTATTATTATTATTGAGTGGAGTCCCTCAGGGATCAGTCCTGGGACCAGGCTTGCTCAACATCTTTGTGGGTGCCATGGACAGTGGCATCGAGTGCCCCCTCAGCAGGTCTGCTGATGACACCAAGCTGTGTGGTGCTGCTGACAGCTGGAGGGAAGGGATCCATCCAGAGGGACCTGGGCAGGCTGCAGAGCTGGGCCCATGATGGGGATGCTTCTGTTGTCCTTTTCTGATCTCAGGAAAATATCTCAACTGCTCACTGTTTTCCCAACTGCAACTAGAGTTTGGAGGGGATGAGCACCTCTGCTACAAGGATAGGCTGAGGAAGCTGAGGGTGTTCAGCCTAGAGAAGACTCTGGGAGGGACTTTAGAGCTGCCTTCTAATACCTGAAGGGATCCTACAGGAAGGCTGCAGAGAGACTTTTCATAAGGGTGTCTAGAGACAGGACAAGGGGGAATGGTTTTAAGCTGAGGAAAAGCAGCTTTAGAGTGGATCTTAGGAAGAAGTTCTTCAGTCTGAGGGTGGCGAGACTCTGGAATTGGCTGTCCAGGGAGGCTGTGGTTGCCTCCTCCCTGGGGGTGCTTAAGGCCAGGTTGGAGGAGGCCTTGAGCAACCAAGCCTAGTTGCGAGGTGTCCCTGCCCATGGTGGGGAGTTTGGAGCAGATGATCTCTAAGGTCCCTTCCAACCTACACCATTCTATGATTCTGTGACTATCATCAGCTCTACGTTTTACCAAACAGCAGCTCTTGGCAGCTGGCAACAAGAACATCTCTCCTGCCACTCATGGGCTGCTCTAGAATTCTGCATCCTCAGAAAAGCTTTACCATGTCCTAAATTCAGGAGGAGCAGAAACAAAACACATCCAAGTGCCGGGTTCTACACATTGGCCACAGCAACCCCAGGCAGTGCTACAGGCTGGGGTCAGAGTGGCTGAGAGCAGCCAGGCAGAGAGGGACCTGGGGGTGCTGGTTGATGGTAGGCTGAACAGGAGCCAGCAGGGTGCCCAGGTGGACAAGAATGCCAATGGCATCCTGGCCTGCATCAGGAAGAGTGTGGCCAGCAGGAGCAGGGAGGTCATTCTGCCCCTGTACACTGCACTGGTTAGGCCACACCTTGAGTCCTGTGTCCAGTTCTGGGCCCCTCAGTTCAGGAAAGATGTTGAGCTGCTGGAAGGTGTCCAGAGAAGGGCAACGAAGCTGGGGAGGGGTCTGGAGCACAGCCCTGTGAGGAGAGGCTGAGGGAGCTGGGGTTGCTTAGCCTGGAGAAGAGGAGGCTCAGGGGAGACCTTCTTGCTGTCTACTATTACCTGAAGGGAGGTTACTCCTGCTTTAACACATTGCATAGAATCACAGAATCAATAAATCATGGAATCACAGAGTCACAGAATGCTCTGGGCTGGAAGGGACCTCCAAAGCTCACCCAGTCCATCCCCCTCTGCACTCAGCAGGGACATCTTCAACTTGATCAGGCTGCCCAGAGCCCTCTTGAGCCTGACCTTGAATATCTCCAGGGATGGGGCCTCAATCACCTCCTGGGCAGCCTGTTCCAGTGTTCCCCTATCCTCATGTTTGAGATCTCCCCTGGTATTAATTCTGCCTTTTACTAATCCAATAAAACCTTTCATTTCTCTCATTTATTTCAGTCTCTTTCCCTTTTGTATTGAGGTCTAGACTGTGCCCAGCCTGGCCTACTGAATCTTTACTCCACTCTTCAAATGTAGACTCCATCTTGTCCATCCTGCTTCATTGCCCCTGTCATCCCCTGAGTCAGGGCACGGGTAGACAGATATGACTCAGAGGCTACAACTACCATGAGCGTTTTTGGCTGTAAATGACCCTGCAGGGGATGGTTGGATGTTGAATAAAGAAAAAGTAAAACAAGAACTGGAAAATGAAGCAAAAGGGGCTAAGGGGGAGAAATAAAGGGGGAAGAAGGGGAGAAAAAGGGGGGAGAGGAGCAGAAAAAAGTGGGAAAGGATCAGAAAAGGGGAGGGAAAGGAAGAAAATGTGGGGGAGGGAAGGAAAAGGGGAGGAAAGGGAAGAAAAAGGGGGGGGGGGGGGAGATAAGAAAAGTGGGGGATAGGGAAGAAAAGGGGGAAAAGAGGGGAAAAGGGAGCTCCCAAACAGAGAGGGACCTGGGGGTTCTGATCGACAGCTGCCTGAACATGAGCCAGCAGTGTGCCCAGGTGGACAAGAAGGCCAAGGGCATCCTGGCCTGCAGCAGGAACAGTGTGGCCAGCAGGAGCAGGGAAGTCATTCTGCCCTGTGCTCAGCACTGGTTAGGCCACACCTTGAGTCCTGTGTCCAGTTCTGGGCCCCTCAGTTTAAGAAGGACATTAAGACACTTGAAGGTGTCCAGAGAAGGGCAATAAGGCTGGGGAGGGGTCTGGAGCACAGCCCTGTGAGGAGAGGCTGAGGGAGCTGGGGTTGCTTAGCCTGGAGAAGAGGAGGCTCAGGGAGACCTTCTTGCTCTCTACAACTCCCTGAAGGGAGGCTGCAGCCAGAAAGGGGTTGGTCTCTTCTCTCTAGCAACCAGCACCAGAACAAGAGGACACAGTCTCAAGCTGTGCCAGAGGAAGTTTAGGCTGGAGGTGAGGAGAAAGTTCTTCACTGAGAGAGTCGTTCACCATTGGGATGTGCTGCCCAGGGAGGTGGTGGAGTCACCGTCCCTGGAGGTGTTCAAGAGGGGACTGGATGTGGCACTTGGTGCCATGGTCTAGTCATGGGGTCTGTGGTGACAGGTTGGACTCGATGATCTTCGAGGTCTCTTCCAGCCATAGTGATATTGTGATACTGTGAAGAATCCTGTTCAGGAGCCCCACCAAGGATGAGACATAGAGGAAAGGTAAGGCCCCTGATGGCCCCTTCTTATGGCCACTAAAAATCCTCCCCATGTAAAACCAAACCAAACCAGGAGTCAGTTTTATTTCCTTCTAGCTAACGACATTCAAAGAGCCTTCGGCACTGTTTCCCACAGAATTCTCATGGACAAACTGGCTGCTCATGGCTTGGCCGAGCAATGCTCTGCTGGATAAAGGGGAGAAAGGGCCCCAAGAGAGGTGGTCAGTGGAGGCAAATCCAGCTGGTGGCCGTGCACAAGAGGTGTTCCTCAGGGCTCAGTGCTGGGACCACTTCTGTTTAACATCTTTAGAGATGACCTTGATGAAGGCACAGAGTGTGTCAGCAGTAAGCTGGCAGACGACACCGAGTTAGGTGTCTGTGCTGATCTGCACCACAGCAGGGAGGCTCTGCAGAGGGACTTGGATAGATTGGATCCATGGCCAATGATAACAGGATGAGCTTCAGCAAGGCCAAGTGCCAGGGCCTGCACTTGGGTCACAGCAACCCCAAGCAATGCTACAGGCTTGGGGCAGAGTGCCTGGAAAGCTGCTGGCAGCAAGGGACCGGGGGTGCTAATGGACAAGCAGCTGAACAGGAGCCAGCAGTGTGCCCAGGGGGCCAAGAAAGCCAAAGGCATCCTGCCTGGGATCAGCAATGCTGTGTCCAACAGCAGCAGGGAGGGGATTGTCCTCTGGGACTCAGCTCTGGGGAGGCCACACCTCGAGGGCTGTGTCCAGTTCTGGGCACCTCAACCCAAGAGAGATGTGGAGGTGCTGGAGCCAGGGCAGAGGAGGGCAAGGAAGCTGGGAAGGGCCTGGAGAAGAAATCTGATGGAGAGTGACTGAAGGAGCTGGGGATGGTTAGTGTGAAAGAGAGGAGGCTGAGGGGAGACCTCCTGGCTCTCTACAGCTCCCTGAAAGGAGGTTGTGGAAAGGTTGGTGCTGGTCTCTTCTCCCAGGTAATTAGTGACAGAACAAGAGGGAACAGCCTCAAGCTGCTCCAGGGCAGGGTCAGACAAGCCAGTAGGAAGAGTTTGTTCCCATCAAGAATGGTCAGGGATTGGAATGTGCTGCCCAGGGAGGTGGTGGAGTCCCCAAGCCTGGCTGTGTTTCAAGGTGTTTTGGATGAGGTGCTTGGGGCTATGGTTTAGGGGTGACCCTTGTGGAGTAGGGATCTGGGTTGGACTTGGTGATCCTGAGGGGCTTTTCCAGCCTGAATGTTTCTGTGATTCTGTGATACTTTCTGCCAGCCTCAATTCATGTCCTGCTTTCATCTGGATGCAGTACTTGCCACTGATGAAGCACAATTAACAGCATCTTCATTTCTGATTTTGTGACAGGACTGTATCTAGACTGGCTGTCATCTCTTCTGCTGTTCTGCTTCTCTTTTGACATCTGAAGCATCAAGAAAAGGTTTTCACTTTGCTAGATGAACCCAACAGCAGCGTGACAAGGCTGTAACCTACTCTACAGCTCTTCATCTCTCCCTCTGTGGGCAGGGCACGCTGATTTTTATAGAACTTGTCAGAGGCCTCTAGAATATAAAAAGACAGCAGAGGGGTTGGTATTGCTAAGGCCAAAACAAAGGCAGCCATAAAAGGCAGCTGAAAGAATCCTCCCTGATAGGCAGAGTAAAACATAAGGATATTTCTCCGAGTGTTCACCTGTGATTTGTGAGTACAAAAGGGTTTTGCTCTGCCCTTTAGCAACTCTCCACAGGTCTTCAGAAAGACATCCATGGTAATTACACTTTCCAACTCCTTTCCAGAGACACTCACTGCTTACCTTTCCAGGCAAGGCTGCCTCTCAAACTGCAACACCTGTTTTTCTGGCAGAAGCTGCGGGCCCCTGGAGGACGAGCGTGGCAGCCGAATCCCAGCGCTGCCAGGGAAGACAGATATCCTAGCACAACGCTGCTGGCTTAGCCTTCTCTCTAGGGAAATTTCCTTCAACAGCCATATACTGCAGGACATCACTGCTCTAGCTGAAAGTTTTGATGTTTTCCAAAAGAGGAACAGTACTGCTGGAAGAAGCAGGAAGCAATTTTGCCTCAGCCATTAGCATTTGGGGGTTGTGCCTCATTAGACAGCTCAGGGGTGTGAGCTCTACTCTTAACTATGTTCTTATTCACAGCGCAGGGTTGATAGCCTCACAAAGACATTTGTCTTCAAAGCACCTTTCTTCCTTAATGGTGTTGCTACAGCAGGGTCATAGGCTATTTAAAGAGAAGAGAGAAGCAAGCCTTAAAAGCCTTGGCAGATGAATAAGCAGATCTCCAACGCTGCAAGAACAACAAGGTGCTAGAAGCCTACAGGTGTGAAGTGCACCTTTCCTCCAGAAAACAAAGGAGTTGTGTCCAGTGCTCCCCTCTGCTGCTGCTGAGCTTTAACAGAGCCACCTGCAGGCTCCTACACTTTGGCCACAGTAACCCCACACAGGCTACAGACTGGGGGATGAGTGGCTGGAGAGCAGCCTGGCAGAGAGGGACCTGGCAGTGCTGGGTGACAGCAGCTGAACATGAGCCAGCAGTGTGCCCAGGGGGCATGGAAGGCCAGTGGCAGCTTGGCTTGGATCAGGAATAGTGTGGCCAGCAGGACTAGGGATGGAATTCTGCCCCTGTGCTCAGCACTGCTGAGGCCTCCCCTCCAGCACTGTGTGCAGCTCTGGGCCCTCACTGCAGGAAAGATCCTGAGGTGCTGGAGCAGGTCCAGAGGAGAGCAACCAGCCTGGGGAAGGGACTGGAGGGAAAGGCTGCTGAGGAGAGGCTGAGGGAGCTGGGGGTGTTCAGCCTGGAGGAGAGGAGGCTCAGGGGGAACCTTCTCACACTCTACAAGTACCTGAAGGGAAGCTGTAGTCAGGTGGGGGTCAGGCTCTGCTCCCAGGCAGCTTGTGCCAAGAGGAGAGGGCATGGCCTGAAGCTGTGCCAGGGGAGGTTTGGGTTGGCTGTTAGGAAGCACTTCCTGATGGGAAGGGGAATTAGAGCCTGGAATGGACTGCCCAGGGAGGTGGTGGAGTCGCTGTCCCTGGAGGTGTTTAAGGCCAGACTGGATGTGGCACTCGGTGCCATGGGCTGGTTGGTGTGGTGGGGTTGGGTCATAGGTTGGACTTGATGGTCTCAGAAGTCTATTCCAGCCTCAATAACTCTGTGGTCCTATGTGATTCCACTGTATATTGTTGTGGCCTGATTCTAAATACCTTTTGGTTACTAAGGACCTCTTTCCAGGGGCCAGGGGAAAGTACACAGGCACAGAGTTATAAAAATTCTGTAGAATCTGAGACTTCCCTCTAGAAGTTGGGTTTGGTCTTACACAGGTCCATTTTCCTCTCACTCTGTGGATTGCTATGTTTCAACATAAAGCTGTGTTAAACTGTCTCTTCAAGACAGAAGATCTTTTCAAGGTCTGGAACCCTCAACACAAGAAGGGTATGGACCTGAAGGATCAGATCCAGAGGAAGCCATGATAATGATCAGGGGGGTGGAGCAGCTCTGCTACAAGGACAGGCTGAGGGAGCTGGGGCAGAGAAGGCTCCAGGGAGACCTAATAGCAGCCTTCCAGTGCCTGAAGAGGACTACGTGAAGGATGGGGAGAGACTGTTTGCAAAGGCCTGCAGGGACAGGACCAGGGGCAATGGCTTCAAACTGGAGAAGAGCAGATTGAGACTGGATCAGGAAGAAGTTCTTTACCATGAGGGTAGTGGAACACTGGCACAGGCTGCCCAGGGAGGTGCTTGGGGCCCCATCCCTGAAGATATTCAAGGTCAGGCTGGGCAGGGCTCTGGGCAGCCTGATCTAGTTGGGGATGTCCCTGCTGAGTGCAGAGGGGTTGGACTGGAAGAGCTTTGGAGGTCCCTTCCAACTCAGACCATTCTGATTCTGTATGTGTCAAACAGTGGATACTAGGTGGATTCAGAGTCAAACAAAGGATCTAAGACCTATCTTTTTCGTGTTTAATCACCCTACACTTAGGACAGTGCTTGAAGAAGTGCTTCCCACCCAGCCTTTCTGATGTTTGTAGCAAGGACAATCATCACATCAAATGAAGACTCCTAAGGCACAACAAGCAGAGGTGTCAGTTACACAGTCATGTTGGGACTTCATGCTTCCAGTACGGATCCTACACCATCCTTTGCCATCTTTTACCAAAGAAATCCCTCTCTCCGGTGCTCCAGCTTTGTTCAATGACTCAGCTCTCTCCAACAGCTCTATCTTAGGCAGAAAAAGGCACCACAAGGGAATGCTGTGACCCAGCACTTGCTTTCTTCCTCCTCTCTCTTTGAAATTTGTTTTAAACCTCTCCATAGGGCGCCTAGCTTGACAGAGCATTCAGCCTTGCTGGACTTTAAACAGAATGTCACTGAGGGGTTTCAGACTGCCCCCAGGAGAAGGACACAGGGCAGAATGGGAACCCATGCTCTTACTACGGTGGTTTTGCAGAGGGGGTGTAGGGAGGGAAAGCAGCTCAGGAGCCCAGGCTGTGGTACTCCACAAGTGAGTTTCAGCAGATAAACATCAAAGGAACCCATCTGGCCTTGAAGTAGAATCTGTCACTTGAGATTGTTGCAGTTTAACAAAGACCTTGGGGTCTTGGCCACATTATACTCATGTAATCCCTCGCCAGCTACAGCTTTTGTTCCCCATCTAGTGACTGAGAGCTGCCGGAGGCAAAACCAGACAGAAGAGACAGAAGAGTTGAGAGCTGCAGCTTCTGTCACTGGCAAGGGAATTCATTTCAGTCTGAATATAATGTTGCTGATTAACTGACCTAGCAGGACTGCACTTAAACTGGATCCAGTGCTACCCTGTGCTTTCTGGAGCCCTGCTCTTTCACATCCCAATGGGAGGAGAGGTGATCTGTCCTCTCTTTAAAAAGCCCCTCATAAACCAAAAAAGGAATAATCACATTCAAAGGACTTTTATCCTCCAATCTTTCTTCACCCTGAGCAGTTCCCAAGCAGGTGAGATATCTGAGGGCATCCAAAGGCAAAAGCAGCTACAAAAGTGGACATCAGGGGCACTACCATAAAGAGAAGCACTATGCCCACAGGGAGTCTTAGTCTTGGGACTAAGAACAGCTTCTCAGTTGCGCCCTGGGATAGGACAAGGGGCAATGGATGGGAACTACAGCACAGGAGGTTCCACCTCAACATGAGGAAGGACTTCTTCACTGTGAGAGTGCCAGAGCCCTGGAGCAGGCTGCCCAGAGAGGTTGTGGAGACTCTTTCTCTGGAGCCTTTCCATCCCTGTCTGGAGGTGTTCCTGTGTGACCTGTGCTGGATTCTCTGGTCCTGCTCTGGCAGGGGGGTTGGACTTGATCTCTCGACATCCCTTCCAATCCCTAACATCCTGTGAACAGGTTCTAGTTTGTTCTTCCTCCCTCTTACTGGGAAATCTTCTTCCACTCCGTTTTCCCTATGATCTTGGAAAGCAGGAGGGAAAAGCACACATCAGATTGCTGACATAATTTGGGGGGCAGCACAGAAATGGTAAAGAAGGTAGATGGACTCCAGGTTAGGGAAGAAATTCTGAATGGGTTCAGATGACTGCTACTGTCTCTTCTGATGACTTCCCTGGAAGCTGATGCAGAATTTCCTCAGTGAAGAGATGAAAGAAGTTTTTGTGGGCGATGAAACTCTCTAACAATGGAATGGTGGGAGGATGGGACAAATTACTCAGGTGAAGAGTTCTTCTCTTTGTCTTCAGGTGTTGTTCATCCTTCACCTCTCCCCTTCATCAGCTACAATTCAACCCCTTGCTTGTAGAAAGAAGCAGAAGCTATCTGTGGTGGGTTAAAAATTCCCCCCCCCCAGTATTAAAGAGAATACAGAATTAACCAGATTGGAAAAGACCTTTGAGATCATCCAGTCCAACCTACTACCCAACACCATCTAATCAACTAAACCATGGCACCAAGTGCCTCATCAGGCTCTTTTTAAGCACCTCCAGTGATGGTGACTCCACCACCTCCCTGGGCAGCACATTCCAAAGGCCAATCTCTCTTGCTGGGAAGAACTTCTTCCTAACATCCAGCCTAAACCTCCCCTGGCACCGCTTGAGACTGTGTCCTCTTGTTCTGGTGCTGGTTGCCTGGGAGAAGAGACCAACTCCCACCTGGCTACAACCTCCCTTCAGGGAGTTGTAGACAGCAATTAATTTGCCAGACCAGCTCAGCTGGAAGCAAGTGGAAGCTGTACTTACAAGCTAAACGACAATCTACATTTAAATGCAAGGAATATGTACAAAATACCCAGGACTTACAATAGAGACAGGGATTTACAGTTAATGAACAGCACAAGGACCCCCTGGCCCAAGACCAGGGAAGCTACTAGCTTGTCCCTTCCTGCCCTGCCTTCCCCATGCTGTAAATAAAAGGGAGAAGAGAAAGGAGCAGAGAAGTTAGACTCAGCCAAACCTATGCAGCCAGGGTCAAGCGGAAGCCAGTTTGTATCTCTCCCAGAGTGAAGAAGGAAGAGAAGAGAGGTTGTTTTTGTACAACTAGTTCAAGCCCTTTATCTCTGAAATGGGATTGCTTAGAACCATCATTATTTTCCTTTTCATACCCAGCTGTGATTTTTTCACATTTTACTACTTTCTGTTGAAGAGCTGTGAAAAACTTTTAAAGGCATAGCCTAAAACTGGCACAGAGTTGTAGTGTGCTTTTATTCAAATACATTAAATGCCAGGCTTGGGGGGAAAAAACAATATTGAGAGGAATAAAGGGCTTAGAAAGGTTGCAGCTCCAAGTGGCATTTTGATCTACAAGAGCAAAGTCAGGCTTTAAAAAGCTTAAAACATTAAAAGGGTCAAAATCCAAAGGGTTGATAGCAGCAGCAGAACAGTGCAATGGAACTGAAGAAGGTTTTGTTTGCAAATATGGAAACCTGGGATTTCATTTGTCCACCTGAGAATGAGAAACATCAATAAAATTTCACAAGCTGGCAGAATGTATTTGTCATCCAGCTCTGATCCTAATGAGGAATCCCACCTAGATATGCTTATTAATAGTCACACAGGCTCACAACCAAAGGGATTTTCTTGCAGTTCAGAATATCCAGGCATTTGGTTTTGTCCCTCAGCCTTAGAATCATAGAATTAGAATCACAGAATCATAGAATTAGAATCATAGAATCAATAAGGTTGGAAAAGACCTCAGAGATCATCAAGTCCAACCTAATTGTTAGGATTGGAAGGGACCTCAAGGATCATCTAGTTCCAACCCCCTGCCATGGGCAGGGACACCTCACACTAGCTTTGCACCCCCTTTATCCAGCAGTTTCATTCCCATTTACTGCAAAGCAATAAAGGCCTTGAAAAAGGCTAAGCAGCAAGGGAGGCACCGGGCAGAAAATGGCCATCAACTGCTGGTCAGTCCTTAATATTTACCTCAAGGTAAATCATTGCTGCACACTGAAATTAGCATGCAACAAGTGATGCCTGCAGAAGACCAATGAGGCAACTGCATCTTTGGGCTCCACAGGAAAACGTCCTAAAGCAACCCGGAGCCCGCAGAGGAGCGAACACAAGAGGGACAAACGGCGGCTGCAGGAGGAACGCAACGGGCAGCAACCTCTAACCACAGCCCCGAGCAATGGCCCCAGCACTCCCCCACCCCGATGCTCCCAAGGGCTGCCAGGATCCCCGTGTGGGCAGTGGCTCAGAAGACAGAAAATGGGTACTCACCCTACTACCACAATTATAAAATCTAGTAAATTCCAGCCGTTGCGGAGGTAAGCGTTGGGGTGAAAGAGGAGGCCGTAGGCTATTACTTTTAAAAATGCTTCCACTGTAAAAATTATGAGAAAGAGATACTCCACTCGTTCCTGGGGACGACAAGAGAACAAGAGAGACAACGGTTAGCAGGAGCAGCGACCGGGGCAAGGATGTTGCCTGCTCTCGCAGCCCACCCACGCAGCCTCCAACTCCCCTGGGCACATCTGAGCCGTGGCTTGCCGGAGGGCTTTCCTCCTCACACTTGCATAGTCTGCAGCCAGGCTGACAGGACGGTGGCAGCAAGTTTTAATTAGGGGCTGAAACTCACTGCCCTTGCCTTGGCAGGAACTGACCACTGCACAGGCCTGTGCAGAGGAGGAGCAGCTCTCTACTCAGCTCTCTGCAGAGGATGCCGTCAAATACTGTCAGCAAACAAACCGCAGCCGAGTCCTTTGTTACCACTGGAGAGGAATCACTGCTGGCTGCAATAATGTGGAGAGAGACAAGGAGAAATAGAGGGGCCCACCTGAGAATGATGCAAGTGTCAAACTGTACTCTGGGGGATGGCCTTTGCTGTTGCTGGGGTGTAAGTAGGCTGAATATTGGCGATAAATGATCTACAGATCAGGAATGACTAATGCTGGAGGCTTGTAGTCATTCCATCAGAAATCTACATGTCCCCGTGAAATGCAGGCTGTAATTAAGCACATCCAAACAAAGTCACTTCCAATCACAGTGTAGTCTGATGGAGTAGAAGTAAGCAGGCTTTGAGTCAGCACACAGGCTCTCACCTCTGGGATCTTTCATCCCAGTGGAGAACAGGAATAGCAGTGTGGCAGAAACGGTAGGGACCTCCACTTAAGTAGGAGGGGAAACGGCAGCATTAGGTAATCACTACAGAGGTGCTGCATGGCAAGCTGAGTTGGAAATAAGTGTGTGCAAAGGAGATGACACAAAAGGAGCCTGGGTGCCCAGGAAGTTAAACTACAAAGCTATTAAAATTTCATGTCAAAGAAACGAAAACAGGAGATAAACACAAACGATAACTCCTTAGGCCTTCCTGCTGCTGTCTTACCTGGACAGGTATCACAGGACCACAGAATCCACCAGATTGGAAAAGACCTCAGAGATCATCAAGTCCAACCTATTACTTAACACCTAACACCTCCTGACAACTAAACCATGGCTCCAACTGCCACATCCAAGCCTTTTTGAACACCTCCAGGGACGGTGACTCCACCACCTCCCTGGGCAGCACATCCCAATGGCCAATTACTCTTTCTGGGAAGAACTTTCTCCTCACCTCCAGCCTAAACTTCCCCTGGCACAGCTTGAGACTCTTGTTCTGGTGCTGGTTGCCTGGGTAGAATAGAATAGAATAGAATAGAATAGAATAGAATAGAATAGAATAGAATAGAATAGAATAGAATAGAAAATAGAGTAGACCAGGTCGGAAGAGACCTTCAAGATCACGGCGTCCAAGCTATCATCCAACACCACCTAATCAACTAACCCATGGCACCAAGCACCCCATCAAGTCTCCTCCTGAACACCTCCAGTGATGGTGACTCCACCACCTCCTTGGGCAGCCCATTCCAACGGGCAATCACTCTCACTGTGTGGAACTTCTTCCTAACCTTCAGCCTAAACCTCCCCTGGCACAGCTTGAGACTGTGTCCTCTTGTTCTGGTGCTGGTTGCCTGGGAGAAGAGACCAACCTCTGCCTGTCTACAACCTCCATTAAGGTAGTTGTAGAGACCAATAAGGTCTCCCTGAGTCTCCTCCTCTCTGCTCCTGCTGGCCACATTGTTCCTGATGCAGGCCAGCAGAAAAGAAAAAGAAAGAGACCAACCCCCACCTGGCTACAACCTCCCTTCAGGGAGTTGTAGAGAGCAAGAAGGTCTCCCTGAGCCTCCTCTTGTGCAGGCTAAGCAACCCCAGCGCCCTCAGACTCTCCTCACAGGGCTGTGTTCCAGACCCCTCACCAGTTTTGTTGCCCTTCTCTGGACACCTTCCAGCATCTCAACATCCTTCCTAAACTGAGGGCCCAGAACTGGACACAGGACTCAAGGTGTGACCTAACCAGTGTAGTGTACAGGGGCTGAATGACCTCCCTGCTCCTGTTGGCCACACTGTTCCTGATGCAGGCCAGGATGCCATTGGCCTTCTTGGCCACCTGGGCACCCTGCTGGCCTCTCCTCCCAGGGCTGTGCTCCAACCTCATTGCCCTTCTCTGGACACATTCAAGTGTACCCAGCAAGACAATCAGGCAGGTCACTCTTTTTCTTTCCATTTCCAAACTGCACATGCCCTGCTCCTCTGTCCAGTCGGATGCATGTGTGAATGACACTTCCATATGACAACAGCAACAGAAAATGGGCAGGTTTATATAAAAACCCCATCCTATAGTTTGACAGCTGCCCTTCTGAGCATCTCCTGCTCAGCTCCAGGTAATTAGCAACTCGCGAGCAACCTGCTGATCTAAAAGGGCAGTTCCTGGTTCCTCTGCGTGTTTCCATGAGCAGGTTATTTTCCATGACTGAGACATTCCACTTGACAGTAGCAGGCACATGTCTGTGTGCCTGTTTAAACACTGCTTTCCCTCCCGAGGCCTGCAGTATTCCCCAGTACTCAGAACAGGCAACACCTAAAATAGAAATCCCGCAGTTATCTGATCCAGTTGTTAAGCTTCTGAATGTGCCTGCAGCACAGAATTTCTCCATTGTTGTCCCAGATGCAGGCAGATCACCAGACTAAAAATGTCCCTCCCCTTTGAACTCAGAGCAGGAAACAACAGCATACAACAGGAGTGACTGCTGTGTCCTCAGCTCTGCAAGCCCTAAGTGCGTTGTTTTATTTAGCACAGGAATTGGCATGGAAGTGCTGCCAGCCAAGAGTCCAGCCCTGCACTTGGCCGCAGCAAAGAGCCCCAAAATGGCTTGCAAATGCTTAGAAGGGGCTCACCTGCCAGCCCTTCTCCTTCCACTCCTGCTGACAGCTGAACCCCTGCTAATTGATGTACAAATCACAGTCAAACAGACCCAAACAATCAAGCTCTACGTACATGTTTGTAAAACTCTCTCTCTGGGAGCTGAAAGGACTTGTGCGGAGGCTGAAGGAAGTCAGAAATGAGCTCTGCTAGGGAAGAACCTGCCCCAGGAGTAGAGATTGTTGTGCCTAGGATGGGCATGGCCTTGCTAGAGATGAATGAATGCCCTGTTGGAACAGAAACAAAGATTTCTCTTGCTGCAACCCAACTCACTTCCTATTTCAGCCAAGGGCATTCCAGAGTAGTGGACAACCTCTCTTCTGCAAAAAGGGTCACAATAGATTTGAGACCACTCTCTCATTCAGATAGCCTTTGAGGTTGCCCATCAGAGGCATTTCATTCAGCATCCCACTCTCTAAACAGAGACATGGGAAAATCCTTTAGGCCCTGAAAAACAGCCTTCCTCTAAGATCTCTTGGCAGGCACAGCCTAGACCATTACCAAGGGAATGCTGAGAAGCCTAGCCTCTTTCTTAGTAACTCCAAGCTCAATTTGAGACGTGTGCACAGAACTGCAGAAGAGAAAGGCCTAAAGCTGATCCTCTGCCCAGTGATTCAACAGCAAACACTCTCCTTCACCTCGGGCATGGAATGGAATGGAATGGAATGGAATGGACCAGACCAGGTTGGAAGAGACCTTTGGGATCATCAAGTCCAACTTATCATCCAGCACCATCTAATCAACTAAACCATGGCACCAAGTACCCCATCAAGTCTCTTCCTAAACACCTCCAGTGATGGTGACTCCACCACCTCCCTGGGCAGCGCATTCCAATGGCCAATCTCTCTTTATATGAAGAACTTCTTCCTAACATCCAGCCTGAACCTCCCCTGGTGCAGCTTGAGACTGTGTCCTCTTGACACGCTACCACCAGTCACAGCTTGCCTTGTGCTTCTTCTGTGGCCATAGTGCTGTGCATGCCTGACTGGCCAGAAGATCCTTTCTGCTCCGTGCCCCCTCCCTGCAGATGTTCAAGGCCAGGCTGGATGTGGCCTTGAGTCACCTGGGCTGGTTGAGAGGGTCCCTCCCCATGGCAGGGAGGTTGGGTTGGATGACCTTTAAGGTCTCTTCCAGCCTAAACTGTTCTACGATTCTACGAGTTTCATTGAAATAACTGTGCTAATGTAATCAAAAGTCCAAGAAAGCAGAGAGATGAGAACATTCTGGAACAAGGTTGATTTTTCACACACACACACACAAAAGAAGTATCTAATACTGCACAGAGGAAGCAGTAACAAGTTCCATTTCACTGGGTTTAGGAGCCTCATTCCTTTCTGCCTCTGAAGATGCCTACAGGAACTCCAGGCTCCTGTTTTGTTATTGCAATAATACTGTTTGTTGAACCATGTTATTGAGGTAATAATATGCCAAATATTACACAGAGAGATCTACTAATACACAGCTATATGCATATATACATACACAACTGCAAGCTGCTTGAATAAATGCATTGCCGTGCTCCAGTTAAGATGGAAAGCTCTATCGCAGGGAAAACTCCATAAAAGCCTCTGAGATGAGCATAGGATACAGAATGCTGAGCAGGAAGGGAGAGGTTTTATGATCCTCTGCATTTCAATTAATGATTTCAGGATCTGAAGCCGCAGGGAAATTCTGCAGAGATTCAATAGTACTGCAAGGCCATTTCAGGAAGCTACTTGGGTTTAGGCTTGAGAAGGATCTGAAAAGCCCACCAGCTAATTTGTGTTCCCTGTTATCATTAGACTCTAGAGCTCAAGAGCCTTTAGGAGCACAGCATAAGTACTGACACAGCATACCTGGGTTTACAAGAACCTGGATGGCAGCCCCAGGTCCGGTGCCAGCTTGCCTAGTGAACTCACAGATGTGACTCAACCACCCCTCGCCTCAGGTTAGACAGGACAGGAGCAGCTAGAGCAGGTCACACAGGAACACATCCAAGCAGGTCTTGAATATCTCCAGAGAGGGAGACTCCACAACCCCCATTGGGCAGCCTGTGCCAGGGCTCTGTCACCCTCACAGGGAAAACATTTGCCTCATGTTCCCACGGAACTTCCTCTGCCTCAGCTTCCACCACTGCCCCTTGTGCTGTCCTTGGGCATCCCCCAGCAGAGCCTGGCTCCAGCCTCTGGGCACTCACCCTGCACAGCTTGATCAACAGGAATGAGGTCACCCTCAGGCTCCTCCTCTCCAAGCTACAGAGCCCTCAGCTCCCTCAGGCTCTCCTCATGAGGAAGATGTTCCACTCCCTTCACCATCTCTGTGGCTCTGTGCTGGACTCTCTCAAGCTGTTCCCTGAGGTCCTTCCTGAACTGAGGGGCCCAGAACTGGACACAATATTTCAGATGTGGCCTCAGCAGGGCAGAGTAGAGAGGGAGGAGAACCTCTCTCAACCTACTAACCACAGCCCTTCTAATCCACCCCATGGCCTTCTTGGCCACCAGAGCACAGTGCTGGCTCATGGTCAACCTCCCATCCACTAGGACCCCCAGGTCCTTTTTCCTTTCCCTGGCTGTACCACTGTTTTATTGACTTTGTTTTGTTCCTGTAGATGCAGGACAGGAGCATCACCTACCCTATAGCTGCTCTATTAGCCAGCAGTATCATTGCCAGGAAACACAAACTTAAACAAACATCATCTTACTCTCAACAAAGAAACAAACACTAACTGAGTGCTGAGGCTCTGAGATGTGTTTCCAGGCAAGGCTTGCTCTCTAATCCCATGTACCTTCTGAAGACCTCAGAGCTCTGGTTTTGCTTAGGATTTTTTAACTGCACCCAGTGAGTTTCTAAGTTCATAGAAGGATCCAAAAAAGGAAACCCGTGGAAATTACTCGAGGGTGCCATGAGGCTTTTCTCCTGTCAGGAAAAGTGAGGAGCCCAGTGGTGTGTCTGAGGAATTGTCCTCAGAGGGACTCACTGTATCTCAATCCTATCTCTCCAAACCCCAGCCAGCAGCACTCCCAGGTTATGTAATTTTCTTTACAAGTGTTACTCAAGGCTCAAATCACCATCAGGCTCTCAAATCTCATACACCCCAGGCTAAAGAGTTTTCCATCTAAAATGTAGTCACTGAAAGCTTCCTGAGCCTTTGCTGTCTCTCTGTTTGCACTCTGCTCAGCATGTTGCAAGCTGTGCTTCAAACACTAGAGCTGATTATGTGAAGTAATACAGAACAGAGAATTAACCAGGCTGGAAAAGACCTTTGAGATCATCAAGTCCAACCTATCACCCAACACCATCTAATCTACTAAACCATCCAAGTCCAAGGCCCTACATGGGCAATGACACTTTCCACTAGATCAAGTTGCCCAGAGCCACATCCAGCCTGACCTTAAAAACATCCAGGGTTGAGGCTTCCACCACCTCCCTGCTCTTGAGAGAGTCCTGAAGGCAGACACAAAAGTGAAGACAAAGCTCTCTCATTTGCAATTGCAGCTTCATTATCACCCATGCCATGGAATGCTTGAGTGCACTACAGATGTCCAGAGAGGATAGCATGAGCCTTTGTATGAACAAAGTACTACAGAAGCATTACAGAATAAACCAGGTTGGAAAAGACCTCAGAGATCATCAAGTCCAACCTATCACCCAGCACCATCTGATCAACTCAACTGTGGCACCAAGTGCCTCATCCAGGCTCTTCTTAAACACCTCCAGGGATGGTGACTCCACCACCTCCCTGGGCAGCACATCCCAATGGCCAATCTCTCTGTCTGTGAAGAACTCCGTCCTAACATCCAGCCTAAACCTCCCCTGGTGCAGCCTGAGACTGTGTCTTCTTGTTCTGGTGCTGGTTGCCTGGGAGAAGAGACCAACCCCCACCTGGCTACAACCTCCCTTCAGGTAGTTGTAGAAGGCAAGAAGGTCTCCCCTGAGCCTCCTCCTCTCCAGGCTAAGCAACCCCAGCTCCCTCAGCCTCTCCTCACAGGGCTGTGCTCCAGACCCCTCCCCAGCTTTGTTGCCCTTCTCTGGCCACATCCAAGCATCTCAAGCTAGAGCTGTTACGAAGCAGCCTGCTTGACCTCAGACCACGTTACGTCAGTGTCTGCATTATTATTCCCTAGTGCTTCCTCAGACAGAAGAGCAATGGAAACGCTCAGCAGTCCAAGCAAAACAGCAGTATTTTAAGCACCTCTGTCACATAGGATCTCTCAGCATTAATTGCACAAATGGGCTCTGAAAGATCCAAGTCAGAGAAGAAGCACTCAGACTTCTTCTCAGTAGGGAAAACAAACTTTTCTGATAGGCACTAGGGAGACCAAACTGCAGAGCAGGCAAGGACAGCCCAGAGACTTGATAAAGAAAGTTCAGTGGCTTTGTAGTTACCATCACCCCAGCTGAGAGAGCTGGGGTTGCTTAGCCTGGAGAAGAGGAGACTCAGGAGAGACTTTCTTGCCCTCTACAACTCCCTGGAGGGAGGTTGTAGCCAGGCGGGGGTTGGTCTCTTCTCCCAGGCAACCAGCACCAGAACAAGAGAACACAGTCTCAAGCTGTGCCAGGGGAAGTTTAGGTTTGATCTTAGAAGGAAATTCTTCCCAGAAAGAGGAATTTGCCATTGGAATGTGCTGCCCAGGGAGGTGGTGGGGTCAGTGAGGTGTTTAAGAAGAGCCTGGGTGAGGCACTTAGTTCCACGGTCTGGGTGATTAGTTAGGGTTGGGTGATCAGTTGGACTTGATGATCTTGGAGGTCTCTTCCAACAATGCTGTCCTCGGGTGAGGGAGAGCCACAGGTGTACACTTAAAGGATCAATTCAATAAAGCAGATGTTAAGACTGGTTTGTTGTGGTCAATGATCCATGTCTAGGTGGACACCAGCAAGGACTGGCATTCCTCAGCCTTCTGTATTGGGACAGGAGCCATCTAACATCTTTGCCAGTGACATGGACAGTGGGACTGAGCACACCCCCAGCACAGCTGCTGAGCACCAAACTGAGCACTGCAGCCGACGGGCCGAATGGGAGAGATGCCATCTAGAGGGACCTTGACAGGCTTGAGAAGAGGGCCCAAGCAAACCTCACGAATTCCAACAAGGCAGGCTCAAGGTCCTGTAAGGGGGTTGTGGCAATCCCAAGCACAAACACAAGCTGGGCTATGAGTGGATTGAGAGCAACCCTTAGAAGGACTTATGGGTATTGGTGGATGAAACACTGAAGGAGAGACAGCAATGTGTGCTCCCAGCCTGGAACACACACCACCCCTGAGCTGCAGCCAGAGTAGCATGGCCAGCATCCAAGGGCTTTGACTCTCTGCCTCTACCCTGCTTTCATGGGACTGTACCTGGAGTACTACATTCAGCTCTGGGACTCCTGGTGTTAAAAAGACATGGACCTCCTCAAGGGTCCAGAGGAGGACCATGAAGATGATCTAGGGGTCTGGAACACCTCCCCTATGAAAAGAGGCTGAGAAAGTTTGTGTAACATGTAGAAGAGAAGGCTCCATGCAGGCCTCCATGCAGCCTTCTGCTGCTTAAAGGGGGCCTACAGGGAAGAAGAGGAGGAACTCTTTATCAGGGAGTATACTAGTAGGACGAGTGGTAATGGTTTTAAACTGAAAGTTGGCAGATTTAGATTAGATATAGGGAAGAAAGTTTTTACTGTGAGGGTGGTGAGACATGGGAACAGGTTGTTGAGGGAAGCTGTGGATGCCCCACCTCAGAAAGTGTTCAGGGTCATGCTGGATGGGACTTTGAACAAGTTGGTCTAGTGGAAGGTGTTCCTGTCCATGGCAGAGGGGTTGGAACTAGGTGTTCTTTAAAGTCCCTTCCAAACAAAACCATTCTGTGGCAATGAATTCCTTCTGAATGTACTCAATTAATTCAGAGACAATTGCCGTTAAGCATGTGTGAAAATGGTAGAGAAGCACTTGAGGGAATAAAACTTCAAGAAGAGAGCATGCTTGGGTTGTTTTTCCCTTTCTCATTAAAGTCATTGCCTTTGCAGAAACAAGTGACCATATTCATTTCTCTGATAAGCAAGCAGGGATGGTAAGACAGCATGCTGCTGAGCATAACTCCATTTGCTGGTGCTATTGATCTTAAAACACACTGCCCCTTCTTGTTCCTCAACAAAGAAAGAACACTATCTAATTTTACCTAACAAGGAGAAAATAAACCCAAACAAGGGAGTGGGTGACTAGAATTCAACTAAACATAACCTGCTGTGTTGGTAAACAGGAGTCAGAACAGCTTCTGAAAGGTTAGACTTCCAAACAGAATCACAGAATCACAGAATCACCAAGGTTGGAAGAGACCTCAAAGATCAAGTCCAACCTGTCACCACAGACTTCATGACTAAACCATGGCACCAAGTGCCACATCCAATCCCCTCTTGAACACCTCCAGGCATGAGGCTTCCACCACCTCCCTGGGCAACCTGTGCCAGTCTCTCACCACCCTCATGGGGAACAACTTCTTCCTAACATCCAATCCGCATCTACCCATTTCTAGTTTTGCTCCATCCCCCCAGTCCTGTCACTCCCTGACACCCTCAAAAGTCCCTCCCCAGCTCTCTTGTAGCCCCCTGCAGATACTGGAAGGCCACAATAAGGTCTCCTCAGAGCCTTCTCTTCTCCAGACTGAACAGCCCCAACTCCCTCAGTCTGTCTCCATAGCAGAGCAGCTCCAGCCCTCTGCTCATCCTCGTGGCCCTTCTCTGGACACCTTCCAGCACCTCCAGATCCCTCCTGTAGCAGAGGCTCCAGAACTGGACACAGAGCTCCAGGTGTGGTCTCAGCAGAGTGGAGCAGAGGGGCAGAATCCCCTCCCTGGCCCTGCTGGCTCTGCTTCTCTTGCTGCAGCCCAGGCTCTGCTTGGCTCTCTGGGCTGCAAGTGCTCACTGCTGGCTCCTGTTGAGCTTCTCATCCACCAGCACCCCCAAGCCCCTGTCTATTAATATTCTTTATTCACTTAACCCAAACTCCAGATGATGAATGCCATCACTGTTCTGATTTACCACCACTTCACCTATGTTTTCTATTAACATTGGGTGTAGAAAGAGGCTGCAGCTATAATGGAGTTCTTAGGAGGTGATCTGCCAGTAGCATTTGCACCACAGTATAAAATTAACATGATTTTGAAATCTTTTTACTGGAGAAGATCCTGAGCAGCCTGATTCACTGCTGCAGCCAGTCCTGTTTGTGCTGGAATCAGACTGGACACCCCACATCAGTCCCTTTTACCCTGTGTTTTTACCAAGCCTCTACATGCATATTTTACCATTCCAAATGCACCTCTAGCCCACAGAATTATCTAACTCATCCTTTCCTTTCCATCGCACATCAATGCTTCCCAGTGGGATACTTTATCCTCCACAACAGAGATGGACAAGCATGCACCTTTCTGGAGTCAAATAAAGTGTTCTCTATCCATTCAGACCTAAAAATTGGACTCTGGAGCCAGCTGGATATGGTGTATCCAATTTTCAGTCTTCCACAGAATCACAGAAACATTCAGGCTGGAAAAGCCCCTCAGGATCACCAAGTCCAACCCAGATCCCTACTCCACAAGGGTCACCCCTAAACCATAGCCCCAAGCACCTCATCCAAAACACCTTGAAACACAGCCAGGCTTGGGGACTCCACCACCTCCCTGGGCAGCACATTCCAAGGCCTGACCATTCTTGATGGGAACAAATTCTTCCTACTGTCCAGTCTGACCCTGCCCTGGAGCAGCTTGAGGCTGTTCCCTCTTGTTCTATCACTAATTACCTGGGAGAAGAGACCAGCACCAACCTCTCCACAACCTCCTTTCAGGGAGCTGTAGAGAGCCAGGAGGTCTCCCCCCCAGCCTCCTCTCTTTCACACTAACCATCCCCAGCTCCTTCAGTCACTCTCCATCAGATTTCTTCTCCAGGCCCTTCCCAGCTTCCTTGCCCTCCTCTGCCCTGGCTCCAGCACCTCCACATCTCTCTTGGGTTGAGGTGCCCAGAACTGGACACAGCCCTCGAGGTGTGGCCTCCCCAGAGCTGAGTCCCAGAGGACAATCCCCTCCCTGCTGCTGCTGGACACAGCATTGCTGATCCCAGGCAGGATGCCTTTGGCTTTCTTGGCCCCCTGGGCACACTGCTGGCTCCTGTTCAACTGCTTGTCCATTAGCGCACACACACACCCCCTCAGTTCCCTTTCTGCCAGCAGCTTTCCAGCCACACTGCCCCAAGCCTGTAGCATTGCTTGGGGTTGCTGTGACCCAAGTGCAGGCCCTGGCACTTGGCCTTGCTGAAGCTCATCCTGTTATCATTGGCCATGGATCCAATCTATCCACTACCTAATCTATCTGCTGGTTAGCAGTAGCAGAAATCTCTTGGGTGCTGTTCTCAAGATTTTCCCTTTTATTTTCTTTCTTTTGTTTTGTTTCACTTCACTGAAAGAGAGCTACAGGCTCCTGCCTACATATTCATTAAATCACAGAACGCAGTACTTACGGGGTTTGGCTTTGGTTTATCATGACCAAGAACTGAAGCCATCCAAACAGGCCCCACAGAAACATTCCAGCCCCTAGAGTTCTGGTGAGACACAGCATGTTGCATCCTGGTCTCTGTTGGTTTGGTCCACCACTCTGACTAGACTGAAATGAATTTTCACTTTGCATTCTGACCGGACCAATAAGAGGTTACCCTTCTAGCAGGAAGCAACATTAGGGTGGACAACATAAGTATTGTGAGAGAGCCTCATTTAGGATCTCTAGACAGCAATTAAAATCTGGCTAGGCACTGCATTGTGACCGTGCCTAGCAACTGACTACACCCCAGCAGGAAACTGTTACTCGTTTCCTGTCATAGAATCATAGAACCAATAAGTTTGGAAAAGACCAACCTAATACCTATCACCCAACAGCTCCTGGCAACTAATCCATGGCTCCAAGTGCCTCATCCAAGCCTTTGTTCAACACCTCCAGGGATGGGGACTCCACCACCTCCCTGGGCAGCACATCCCAATGACCAATTCCTCTTTCTGGGAAGAACTTTCTCCTCACCTCCAGCCTAAACCTCCCCTGGCACAGCTTGAGACTGTGTCCTCTTGTTCTGGTGCTGCTTGCCTGGGAGAAGAGACCAACCTCCTCCTGTCCACAACCTCCCTTCAGGTAGTTGGAGAGAGCAATGAGGTCTCCCCTGAGCCTCCTCTTCTCCAGGCTAAGCAACCCCAGCTCCCTCAGCCTCTCCTCACAGGGCTTGTGCTCAAGGCCTCTCCCCAGCCCCATTGCCCTTCTCTGGACACGTTCAAGTGTCTCAATATCCTTCTTAAACTGAGTGGCCCAGAACTGGACACAGGACTCAAGGTGTGGCCTAACCAGTGCTGAGCACAGGGCACAATGACTTCCCTGCTCCTGCTGGCCACACTCTTCCTGATGCAGGCCAGGATGCCATTGGCCCTCTTGGCTGCCTGGGCACACTGCTGGCTCATGTTTAGCCTACTATCAACCAGTACCCCCAGGTCCCTTTCTACTTTGCTGCTCTCCCCCACTCTGCCCCCAGCCTGTAGCACTGCCTGGGGTGTTGTGGCCAAAGTGCAGCACCTAGCACTTGGAGTTGTTAAATGCCATCCTGTTGGACTCTGCCCATCTGTCAAAAGTTTCAGAGGCACTGAAGCAGTCCAGTGTCTTCTCCCAAGGTCAAGGCAGTCATTTGAACCCCACAGTCAACTGTCTGTCTACCGACTGCTGATTAAGGACAGGCTACCAGAAGCATCCATTGGAATGAGAGCAGCCTGAGTGTGCCATGGATATCTGGTACATCATCACAAAGCATATTGTGTCTCCTGCAGCTCCCAAGGTGACTCATAATTTGAGAACTGGCTACTTGCCATGCCCATGTGTTTGAACCTGATCATGCGTGCAGGGGGATGTACAAGTCTGTTAGCCATCAAACATGGCAGTTCTCCCTCTGATTCAGTTTGCAGTTGTTATTTTCTATCATGGAAACGATCCCCTCTAGCATAACCTAACTTCCCCTTGCTCAAAGTCATCTTAGTGTTAAATACTGAGCACAGTGTTGCCAGGCAGAAGAGCAAACATATATCCCACAGAATGACAGAACACATCCCGCTGGAAGAGACCTCCAAGCTCATCCAGGCCAACCTGCCACCCAGCACTGCAGGGTCAGCACTAAACCATGTCCCTAAGCACCAGCTCCACATACTGCTTAAACACCTCCAGGGATGGTGACTCCAACACTGCCCTGGGCAGACCATTCCAGTGGCTGAGAACCCTCTCTGGGAAGAAATATCTCCTAGCATCCAGCCTGAACCTCCCCTGGCAAAGCTTGGAGCCATTCCCTCTGCTCCTGCCACTTGCCCCCAAGGAGCAGAGGCTGCCCCCTCCTCACTCCAACCTCCCTTCAGGGAGCTGTAGAGAGCAATGAGGTCTCCCCTCAGCCTCCCCTTCTCCAGCCTGAACACCTCCAGCTCCCTCAGCCCCCCCCCCCATAGCCCAGGTGCTCCAGGGCCTTTTCCAGCCTCTTTGCCCTTCTCTGGGCATGCTCCAGCCCCTCAATGTCCTTCCTGTAGTGAGGGGCCCAGGGCTGAACACAGCACTCAAGGTGTGGCCTCAGCAGCACTGAGCACAGGGGGATGGTCACCTCCTGTCCCTGCTGGCCACAGTGTTTCTGATCCAAGCCAGGATGCCATTGGCTTTCTTGGCCACCTGGGCACTGCTGGCTCCTATTTAATCAACTGTCAACCAGAGCCCCCAGGTCCCTCTCTGACTCACAGCTTTCCAACCACACATCCCCAGGCTGTAGCTTGCCATGGGGCTGTTGTGCCCCAGGTGCAGGACCTGGCACTCGGCCTTGTTAAACTTCATACAGTTAGCCTTGGCCCATGGGTGTCACCTGTCCAGGTCCTGCTTCAAAGCCTCCCGACCCTCTAGCAGATCAACACAGCCACCCAGCTTGGTGTCAGTGCAAATTTACTGAGGGTGCACTCAGTACCCTCATCCAGATCATTAATAAAGACATTAAAGAGCACAGGCCTCAGTACTGAACCCTGGGGCGTGCTGCTACTTACTGGGTGGCAGCCAGAGTTAACTCCACTCACCATCGGTCTTTGGGACCTTAGGAGGAATTGTAAAAGAAGCCTTTCTACTTCAATATTGACTCATTGACAGTTTCTAAAAGGGCATCTTTACAGTGCATCCTCCGAGCAGGACAAACAAACTACCTGGGAAAGAAGCTACCTGACCTCAGCAAGAGCTGTTCCAATGATTGGGTTGTTTTGTACCATCTGTGGGCTGGATCCTGAAGTCACAGGTCTGAAGTTCTCATTCTGTCCTTATAATCTGACCATCACTACATCATCAGTATGTTATTTTTCAATGAGTCTCTAGATTTCTCAGTGGTAGGGAAAAAGGCTCAGCAAAGGTGACTCCCAAGTGTCTGCTGAAAAGAACCACAGAATTGTCAGGGTTGGAAGGGACCTCAAGGATCAGCCAGTTCCAACCCCCCTGCCATGGGCAGGGACACCTCACACCACAGCAGGTTGCTCACAGCCACATCCAGCCTGGCTGCAAAAACCTCCAGGGATGAGGCTTCCACCACCTCCCTGGGCAACCTGTGCCAGTCTCTCACCACCCTCATGGTGAGAACTTCTTCCTAACATCCTATCTGAATCTGCCCACTTCTAGTTTTGCTCCATTCCCCCAGTCCTGTCACTCCCTGACACCATAAAAAGTCCCTCCCCAGGTTTCTCATAGGCCCCCTCCAGATAGGAACCCTGGCTCCATGAGATTTGTTGATTCAGAGCCAACCACAGGATTTCAGAAGCTGATGATTTTTTAACTGCTTGGAACCAGCATTATGACAACTGTGGTTTGTCTGCCCTGTCAGCTTAGACTCTTCTCACGTGGACAGGCACACTGTGGCACACTCATGTTTGTACTGAGTCATCTTTTCTAACCAGTCACCAAAACCTGGGCCCCCAACCGGCAGACCGAATTTCCAACTGAGCTCAACACATGGGCAGCGAGTTCCTTGGGAAAGACACCCACCAAGGCTTTCTCCATGGCAGGGGGTTACAATCCCCTCATGGGTAAGGGGTGAGGAGCACTTGCATTCCATGCCCTTAATTTAATCATAGCATCATAGAACTGTCAGGGTTGGAAGGGATCTCAAGGATCAGCCAGTTCCAACCCCTGCCATGGCCAGGGGCACCTCACACTACAGCAGGTTGCTCACAGCCACATCCAGCCTGGCTGCAAACACCTCCAGGGATGAGGCTTCCACCACCTCCCTGGGCAACCTGTGCCAGTCTCTCACCACCCTCATGGGGAAGAACTTCTTCCTAACATCCAATCTCCATCTACCCACTTCTAGTTTTGCTCCATCCCCCCCAGTCCTGTCACTCCCTGACACCCTCAAAAGTCCCTCCCCAGCTTTCCTGTAGCCCCCTTCAGATACTGGAAGGCCACAAGAAGGTCTCCTTGGAGCCTTCTCTTCTCCAGACTGCACAACCCCAACTCTGTTCTCATAGCAGAGCAGCTCCAGCCCTCTGCTCATCCCTGTGGCCCTTCTCTGGACACCTTCCAGCATCTTGTCTCTCAGAAAACTCTCTTCTCTTCTATTTTCAAAATTGATCTGATCCTACCAGGGTTTGAGTAATTCTAATACATATTCTAGACTGAAATGTAGTCTGAAATAGGGAGAATTTTGCTACTAATTTTAACATTGGAAGTGTCCTTTTCTGTCTAGGTAGTAATTCCCATCAGTAATTGCCTACAAGCTGAATTCCCCTCATCTCTTTATCCTCTTTATAACTTCTCAGGTAACACTAAAGAAATTGAAACCTTTCCTGGCAGGGAGAATCCCAGTTTGAAGGGGACACCACCATGTACTGAGCTGACACAATGACTGGTATTGCCTCTCCTGCATCAGCTCTTCACGTAGGGCATGCTTTAGAAGAGAACAGGGCTGGCAGGGAAAAGATGAGAACAGCCAAAAAGAAGTATTTGGGCAGCTAGTGTGGGATCAGATGACAGCAAACACGGGCTCCTCAAGAAACCATAGCCACATCCAGCACAGCTCAGCTCCTCTGTGAATCACTTTCAAATACTGGGAGCCACAAGAGACCCCCTGCAGAAATCCAGCCCTGAATCTTTATTTTAATAGGCCACTGAGCAGAGACTTCTCTCCCTGACCACCCAGAAGAGCTCATCAAACCCCACTTTGGAAAAGCTTCTGTGCAAAGCAGTTTAACCCAATCATTCTTGTGCATTCTGCGGTGCTCCAGTTTACGTTTGCAACCTGCTGCAGCTCTGTTGCAATGGTTTGTGCAGCGCAGTGCTGTCTGACAGAGAAGGCTTCTTAAACAAATTGAATTTATGACCATTTACAGCCTCTCCCTCTTGGAAGCTCTCTAAGCAGACAAGTTGGTCCCCACAGTGCAGTGTCCTAGGGTTGGGGTCCCTCTGCCTGCATTGATACCGACACACAATACCCAGCCGTGCAGGAGAGCGGGTGCGAGGCGGTGCGCGTGCCTGTGTGTGACCTTTCCTTTCCACGAGCAACTTCAGGGCATATTTAACATTCTGTGCACACTGCTCATGGCAGAGAGGAAAACACAAGTGAAGGGAATGAAAAATGAAAAGCCCTTGCAGCTTCTCCATCCCAGCCTCTCTCTCTCCTTTTCTGGGGCAAAGGTTTTCAGTCTTTGTTTACTACCCCTCAGTAAGTTCCCTTTTTGTCTGCTTGCTGCTTGAATGGACCGGGCACGCGAGATGAGGCAGCTAGAAGGACCTTTGACAACCAGAACATAAAACTCATTTTATTTCCTTAATGGAAGTCTAATTGGTAATTAAAAACAGGACTGTGACCTGGGCAATAGCCAGAGAATAGAGATGGACACCATTTTAAACAGCTAAAGCTCACGAGACTGCAGCCCAGCGGAGTAGCAAAATTTCCTCCGGGCAAGGAGAAGTGAAAGAAATGCTGCAGATTTCAGCAGATTTTCTGAAGTTAGGCTAAGCAAAAAAACCCAAACAACTGATATTCCTTTTGCCAATTCTTTTGGCCCCTTGGTTGACTCCCACTGGGCAGTCTGCTGACTCTCACTGTAGCAGCTGCTGATGTTGAAACAGACCCAGGGACAAGAAGCTGGAAAATGGAACTCGGATTCTTGGCTGCCCCTGCTCCCATCAGACTGAAGCACATACTTTCATTTCTTGCAAGACAAGCCAACATTTCACCCTCATCTGGCAGGGGTAAAGGGAAACACTAAGAATCTTGCAGAATGTCACCACCTTCATTCCTCTTAGCCTGTGGCTAGGTGTCAGGTTGGTGCAACCTCAGCATGCAGGGCCCTAGATCTCCCTCACAAAACCCACAGCGGTGCTTGGGTGGTTGCAGAGTCACAATGTAAGAAAACATTTGGATGTGCTTCAAGCAAACCAAACACATGAGTTTGGGAATGTTAAGACCTTTTTTCTGTTGTTCAGTAAAAATGTTTAAACATAATGCTGTGTTATTTCTGCACTGCAAAACTTAAAGCACCACAAACCTAAGCCTGGGCGTGTGGGCACTGGAAGTCTCTGAGATTTTTCTCTGGGGACAGGAGAAAGAGTGAATATCACATCCAGACTATTTCACACTTTTCATTCTAATACTATCATAGAACCACAGAATTGTCAGGGTTGGAAGGGACCTCAAGGATCATCCAGTTCCAACCCCCTGCCATGGTCAGGGACACCTCACACTACAGCAGGTTGCTCACAGCCACATCCAGCCTGGCTGCAAACACCTCCAGGCAGGAGGCTTCCACCACCTCCCTGGGCAACCTGTGCCAGGCTCTCACCACCCTCATGGGGAACAACTTCTTCCTAACATCCAATCTGAATCTACCCATTTCTAGTTTTGCTCCATCCCCCAATCCTGTCACTCCCTGACACTATAAAACCAAGTTTTGAAAAGCTGGGATGGCTCAGACAGTGCCTGGACTGCCACCAGCCTGACTGGCACACTAGCAGGAAAGAAAGCAGCAGGGCTAGAAACCGCTTTAAAAGGGGTTCATGCATGCTAGTGCATTTTATTAATTAAAACCAAGAAAGAATGACTTCTAATGACGTTCAGGCATTCATAAGGAATGAACACTGCACCCATGCCACTTTTGCAAGTCAAAAACCTGTGGTGAGCTACCAGTTTTCATGCCAGAGGAGAGAGAGCTAAGATACCTGAGGGTTTTCTTACCTATGATAAACCCTTTGACAATCTTTATTTTCATGTAGATAAACTTCAAGAAATCAGAAAAATATTAGACTTTGGATAGTGAAAGGCCAGAAATGGCATTTACATCCTCTAATGCTCTTTAATTAAACTTGGCTTGATTAGCTTCTGGCCTGCTTGCCAAAAGGCATACTCTTCCTACACTGCCTGGCTTCAGGGGTGGCTTTATCTCCTGCAAGTACTGCAGGCTGTGGGGTCTCAGCACTGCTTAGGCCACACCTTGAGTCCTGTGTCTAGTTCTGGGCCCCTAAGTTCAAGAAGGACATTGAGACTCTTGAAGGTGTCCAGAGAAGGGCAACAAGGCTGGGGAGGGGTCTGGAGCACAGCCCTGTGAGGAGAGGCTGAGGGAGCTGGGGTTGCTTAGCCTGCAGAAGAGGAGGCTCAGGGGAGACCTCATTGCTCTCTCCAACTCCCTGCAGGGAGGTTGTAGCCAGGAGGGGGTTGGTCTCTTCTCCCAGGCAAGCAGCACCAGAACAAGAGGACACGGACACAGTCTCAAGCTGTGCCAGGGAAGGTTTAGGCTGGAGGTGATGAGGGAGTTCTTCCCAAAAAGAGAGATTGGCCATTGGGATGTGCTGCCCAGGGAGGTGGTGGAGTCACCGTCCCTGGAGGTGTTCAAGAAAGGATTGGATGTGGCACTTGAAGGTTTAGTTGTCAGGAGCTGTTAGGTGTTAGGCAATAGGTTGGACTTGATGATCTCAGGTCTTTTTCAACCTGGTTGATGCTATGATTCTAAAAGGAAATATCAAGTTTGGGCTGGTCTGTCTGAAAAAAAATCAAACCAAACCTAAACTCCACCCACAATCAGAATTCCCTTTCATCAGTTACGGCCAAATCCTTATCCCCTGTCGCACGGGAGGTCACCTCTGGTGAAATGATCTCCAGGAGCTCAGCTGGAATTCCCCCACATCAGACTAACCACTGCTGGGGCTGGCAAGCATTTTGGGCTTGGATTTCAAAGATTTTTCTGTTCACTTGATGAAAATAAGTTGTGAGACACTTTGTGTTTTCACTTACTCCGTTTCCAAGGTTCCCTTTCTCTTCACTCACCCTCAGGCACTAAGCAGACAGGATTCATATCGACCCGCCTGAAAATGATCTGTAATGCCATCAATGTTCTAGGCTGCTGTACTGGATGTCTTCCAAGCTCTCCATCCTGACTACTTGTTCTGAGTGATCTGTAATACACTTTTGCCTTGCTGCCACCACTTTTGCCTTGTTGCTGGCTGAGTTCCAGCTCACACCACAGAAATAAAAGGCATCCGAAGCCTGTACTTAAACTTCCTTGGGGCATCAGTGGTTTATTTGTGCCCTGTACATACTCCTTACGCCCTCACAGCCTCTGCACAGGATCATCCCACCACATTTGCTGGCTTTTATCCCTTCTTTCCCCCACTCTGCTTTCTGTACATTTTAGCTCATGCAAAGTGAAGTTGGGCTCATTGCTGCTGGTGCAAAAGTGGCAGGAGCTGGATGAATGCCCAGATGCCATTTGAAGACAATTATTCTCCTAGCACATTGTTATCTCCCATGCAATGATTGCTGTGCATGCCTGAACACTACCACACTACATTCAGAAACATCAAATCAAAATACTGAGAGAGTCCAAGGGAGGGCTACAAGGATGCTGAAGGGACTGCAGCACTGCCTGGGGAGGAGAGGCTGAGAGCCCTGGGGCTGTTCAGTCTGGAGAGAAGACTGAGAGGGGATCTGATCAATGTCTATCAATAGCTGAGGGCTGGGGGTCAGGAAGAAAGGGACAGGGACAGCCTCTGCTTACTTGTGCCCTGGCATAGGGCAAGGAGCAATAGATGGAAACTCCAGCTCAGGAGGTTCCACCTCAACATGAGGAGGAACTTCTCTACTGTGAGGGTCCCAGAGCACTGGAACGGGTTGCCCAAAGAGGTTGTGGAGTCTCCTTCTCTGGAGGGTTTCCATCCCTGTCTGGATGCGTTCCTGTGTGACCTGTGCTGGATTCTCTGGTCCTGCTCTGGCAGGGGGTTGGACTGGAAGATCTCCAGAGGTCCCTTCCAACCCCTGACCTGTGAGCCTGTGATATATATTTAATGGAGTAAAAAGTAATACTATCAGTGAATGCTATGGTAATTGCAGGTAAATCCTGTGTTGTATGATCACCCTAGACATTGAGTCCTGCTTCGGACACCATTTCCACTAAATTCTAAAAGTCTACATGAGCAAGAGCTGAGTTAAAACTCACTAAGTACAGCAAGCTTTGGCCCAGCAGTATCACTAATATTCTATACTGAACTCCACAGACTTCAGGGATTTGAGCATCTTCTTTGAAGTGTCTACCAGGCACGCTAAGGCAGCGCTGTGCTAATGCGGGTGCTCAGCTGGCTGGAAACTGGAGGGAAATGGAATAAGCTGCTGTCATTTATTTACAGAACAGCAAAAAGGTGCAGAAAGGAAAACACAGAAATGGTGACATATCATCTCGATATCACTCCTTCCTTCTGCTTTGACTACCTTTGGTTCCTTTAGTTACACATAAATGGAAGGAGAGCAAGTTTCACAGGTAGCAAGCATTGCTCAGCCCACAGTTTATTCTGATCCATTGAAAGATTGCAAGAACAAATAAAGCAGCCTAAGATTTTAATAGAGTATTTCAGACAGAAAAAGACCTGGTGCTTATTTCAGATAGAAAAGGACCTTGTGACTATTTTTTGCTTTGCTGAAATCTTCCCATTTGAGTGCCTCTCTGGAGGTATTCAAAACCCTCCTGGATGTGTTCCTGTGTGACCTGCTCTAGGTGCTCCTGCTCTGGCAGGGGGTTGGACTGGATGAGCTTTTGAGGCCCCTTCCAGCCCCTGACATTCTGTGATTCTGTGAGTCAGTGTAAACTTGAATGTTCCAAAGTATTTTCTTTCCTCTCAGAACCATTCCCTGCTTCTCTGATCAGGACCCATGAAGATGCAGAAAAAACATTAGTAAGACAGCATGTTACAAGCACTCGTCTTGAGCCCCTGAGCCCTCCACAAGTGACCTTCCACAACTTATCTTCCAGCCACCTCTGTCATTTCTGTGTTCTCTGTTGCACTCTCCTATGCTGTCCCATGCTCTCCTTCTCACAAGGAGATTAAAACCAAAAGCAAGCAGGAAGGACTATGGCTGCACTGGCCTATGGCAAAGGTCATAAAGTAATCAAGAGGAATTCTTTGATTTTATTTAGTTTTCTGCAACTATTCGTAGAAACACAGAATCAACCAGGTTGGAAAAGACCTCAGGGTTCATTAAGTCCAACCTATTACCTATTACCTAGCACCACCTGACAACTAAACCATGGCTCCAAGTGCCACATCCAAGCCTTTTTCAACACCTCCAGGGATGGTGACTCCACCACCTCCCTGGGCAGCACATCCCAATGGCCAATCTCTCTTTTTGGGAAGAACTCCCTCATCACCTCCAGCCTAAACCTTCCCTGGCACAGCCTGAGACTGTGTCCTCTTGTTCTGGTGCTGGGTGCCTGGGAGAAGAGACCAACCCCCACCTGGCTACAACCTCCCTTCAGGGAGTTGTAGAGAGCAAGCAGGTCTCCCCTGAGCCTCCTCTTCTCCAGGCTAAGCAACCCCAGCTCCCTCAGCCTCTCCTCACAGGGCTGTGCTCCAGACCCCTCCCCAGCTTTGTTGCCCTTCTCTGGACACGTTCAGGTATCTCAACGTCCTTCCCTCATGAACAGTTCATTTACCAAGAGCTGATGCTGTACTATGTTATACTGAGTTGGGCTGTTACACAGCAATGTGAATGAAATCTCTTTCCATAACTTTTCCATTTAAACATGAAGAAATTTTTTTCCCTGTGAGGTTGACAGAACCCTGGAACAGGTTGCCCAGGGTGGGGGATGTGGAGTCTCCCTCTCTGGTGATACTCAAAACCAGCCTGGTTGGCTCCTGGGTGATCTGCTCTAGGGGGGTTGGGCTGGATGACCACCCCCTCGCATTCTGTGCTTCGGTGATGCTGTGAACCTGCCAGATGAGGAACTAGTAGGGCTAAATTATTCCACAGGTTTTCCAGAGGTGACTGAAAGGATGATTTCTAGGCCTAAGTTTGTCTCATCACCTTAGTGCTTCAGATCTTCAGGAAAGGCTCCAAGGGTTATGGTCAATCACAGCCTGAATAGGACTCCACTTCATGCTATGACAAAACAACAACAAAAAAGCAACCAACCTGCTGGGATGTGTAAACAAAGATACAAACCACATGAGGCAAGGAAAAACCCCTTTGGCTACACACAGCAGGGGTGAAGGTTCTGCTGAAGTACTGTGAATGAAGCAATAAATGCATGGCCTGGAGGGAGACCGGGGGAGAGAAACAACATTCTTCTGAGGTGTAGAAAAACTACCTGACAGAAAAGACTGATGTGAAGCTGCTCAGCATAGACGAGGGGAGGCAAGGCGAGGCAAGGCAAGGCGAGGCAAGGCGAGGCAAGGCAAGGCAAGGCAGGCTGGAGAGAGGCAATGAATAACTGTTTGGCTTTGCACTTGCATTTCTCTCGGTCTGCAGAGAAGGCAGCTCTGAGGAGACCTTGTTGTGGCCTTCCAGTATCTGAAGCGGGCTACAAGAAAGCTGGAAAGGGACTTTTTTAGGGTGTCAGGGAGTGACAGGATTGGGGGGGTAATAAAGTAAAACTAGAAGTGGGTAGATTCAGATTGGATGTGAGGAAGAAGTTGTTCCCCATGAGGGTGGTGAGAGACTGGCACAGGCTGCCCAGGGAGGTGGTGGGAGCCTCATGCCTGGAGGTGTTTGCAGCCAGGCTGGATGTGGCTGTGAGCAACCTGCTGTAGTGTGAGGTGTCCCTGCCCATGGCAGGGGATGGGAACTGGCTGATCCTTGAGGTCCCTTCCAACCCTGACAGTTCTGTGATTCTATGATTACAAAGGTTTAGGATGGACATCAAGGAAACCTTCCCTCGGCATGGTTGTATTGGAGACAGGGCCGTGTCATTGTACACTGCCTGGGAAGGTAAAGACTTGTAATAATTAGAGCTTAAGTTCTCCCGTGGGGCAAAATCACTACATGGCCTGCCAGGCTGTCTTCCATCCCTAGCTTTCATATTCTGGAGGCTCTAATAAATGTCAGTGGCCAAAAGATTCAGATGGATTTGTCTCATCAGAGAGGCAGCTGACTGTTGGGTTTGGACAGAAACTGACCCGGGGAGAGTCCTTCTGTATTCACGAGCGAACAGCCTTTCAAAATGGCTTTGACAGCCATGCAGCTAAGGCAGTTCTATGCAAGAAATGTGTTAGTCATCTGAGATTTCAAGGAATGCCCACATATGTCATCATCTGGAAAAGGAGCTCAATAGCTCTCTTAGGGGAAACACAATTCAGCCTTCTCCCCAGGGCCCACCAGTTTAGAAATGCCATTGTGATTGCACTGGGATGGAGGAGCTTTCCCACTCTTACAGTCCCAGGGGTTTCTAGAGGCTGAGTTAAGCAGAGGGATTTTCCCCTCTCTGAGAAGGGAAGCATTAATTCAACCACTCTTAAGCACCATCATTCTAACTAATTCTCATCTCAGCTGGCCATATTTATGGCAGAAGTTTCCTTTCCTCAGCGGATCTGCCTCTGAGGGGCATTAGGGAACATGACCTTGTGGATGTTTATTCTTCTTTTGATCTCTTGCTTTGGATGCATAGAGCCCCTGGAGCAGAAATCCATGAGCTTTGCTGAGCATGTTTTTAATTAATCCTGGACTTAGAGAAATTTGGGGATTAGTGGATTGTTGAACTCCTCCTGTCTCTGGTGCAATGCTGGAGTTTCCTTGTTCCAAGCAGCACAGAAAGAGCTGGCTCTTGGTGAGAATTTGGCTTAGGCCACTGAACCTACAGATTGCCATCGAACAGAGAAGTCTTCAAAGCAGCAGTTGTTCCCCATGAGGGTGGTGAGAGCCTGGCACAGGCTGGCCAGGGAGGTGGTGGAAGCTTCATCCCTGGAGGTTTTTTATGGCCAGGCTGGGTGTGGCTCTGAGCAACCTGTGAGGTGTCCCTGGCCATGGCAGGGGGTTGGAACTGAAGGATCCTGGAGGTCTCTTCCAGCCCTGATGATTCCGTGATTCCATGAACACCACTTACTCTTGGGTTCTTTTTTCCTAAACACCAACTCATTCGTCAAGAGTTAAGAATAACTGCTGGAAGAGCAGTATTCCTCAGAAATTATTGCCTGATAAAACACAGCCCAGTAAAGATTACTTTAGAAGGCCATAAAGATCTCCTTGGAAGAGTGCAAAGTAGGAGTCTTGATGAGATAAGGGCATTGAGAGTACCTCTGGGGCTGGAATAAAACCACATCCCTCTTTCTGCTGAGCCACCAGCCAGCACCCATCACTGTCTGTTGGAGGCTCCTGCTTTCCCTCCTTATGAAAGCCTTCCTTGCTCACACTGCAACTCCCCAGGGAACCTCTGGAAATCTTTTGTGTACAAGGAGAAGAAGAGTGAAGTGGAAAACAAAACAACAACAGTAAAAGTGACAGAAGGATAGAAAGATGACAAAAGACCAGAAGCAGGAGGTGGAGTGGAAGCAACCTAGTGGGACAAAGAGGGGCAGAGAGAGGGATTTTTGTCCAGCAGGAACTAATCAAAGATTTCTAAACATTTAGACAAGGTCCTTTCATGCTTGTCAGAGGTTCACCTCCTCTAAATTGCTATCAGCTCGTTAGCTGGTTAAGTCAGCCAAGTCAGTGTGCCAGGCTCCTGTCCCTAGGGGCATCATCACTCCCATTAGTCAACAAACCACTTGATGCCTGGGAGGAAAAAAAAAAAAAAAAAACAGCTGTAATTGTCCCAAAAATGAGTACTCTGAAAGTGGAACACCTCAGTCTTCAAATGCCTTTATCACCAAATCACAGAACTGTCAAGGTTGGAAGGGACCTCAAGGATCAGCCGGTTCCAACCCCCTGCCATGGGCAGGGACACCTCACACCACAGCAGGTTGCTCACAGCCACATCCAGCCTGGCTGCAAATACCTCCAGGCATGAGGCTTCCACCACCTCCCTGGGCAACCTGTGCCAGGCTCTCACCACCCTCATGGGGAACAACTTCTTCCTAACATCCAATCTCCATCTACCCACTTCTAGTTTTGCTCCATCCCCCCAGTCCTATCCCTCCCCGACACCCTCAAAAGTCCCTCCCCAGCTTCCTTGTATCCCCCTGCAGATACTGGAAGGCCACAAGAAGGTCTCCTCAGAGCCTTCTCTTCTCCAGACTGAACAACCCCAACTCTCTCAGTCTGTCTCCCCCATAGGAGATGTGCTCCAGCCTTATCAGTTTCTGATGTTCACTCTGAAATTCAGCTCAGTTAGGAAGGAAAACAAAACAAAACAAAACAAAACAAAACACCACTGAAAAAAAAAACCAAAACCACAAAAACCAAAAAATACAAACCCAGCAAACCCCAAACAAACAAAAGCTGTCTCACGGCCAGGGCTGTGCAGATCACTATATTCTAATGAATATAATCTTCTCTTCTATCTACCCTCTGACTTCTTCCACCTCTGAGGAAGGCCTAAAGCCTGTCCCATGTCACCTGTGCTTCTCCACCACTTGCAATCTCAAGCCTCCTCAGGAAACCTTCCTGTCAGAAGGATTTAATGAGCTGCAATATTGCCATCCCAATGGCTTTCCCCTCATGAGTTGGGAGAGCCTTTCTCTTTTGACTGATTTCTGCTGGACAAACACAGCCTCAGTTAGGGACATTCCCAGCTTCTGACTTTTTATTTTGCTTTTTTTCCCTTTCTTTTTCTTTTTTATTTCAGTTTTTTGGCTGGTGAGGCTTTCTTTGCTTTGTACCCTGAGCTCTTAAGTGGCTTTGCCTCCTTTTGCAAGCTGTATCCCTGCCCAGCATGCCTGCATTCCTGCGGAGAGTTGTTTAATCCCTCTGCGTACTCCCAATCTGCCTGCAAGGAGTGCAGAGCATTCCCAGATCTTTCTTTTATTAATGGAAAAGAATCCCTCTGCTATTTCTTAAAACAAACCAAAACACCCCCAACAAAAACCCCCAACCAGACCCAACCCCCTCCTTTTGGGTACTATCCTTTTCTCCTGCTTTACTCAGCTCCAGCTGATTGGTTATTAACTGCCATGACATATGAGTCAGGCAGGATCTAGGACACAGGATGTCTTCAGAGTTGCTTAATCATGTTCTAATATTTAATATGTGCACTTGTTTATTAGATAATAGAGCTGTGCCTGATAGTTACATTGTGCTGTATTAATTTAGGATGTTAATGCTGGGAGGACCAGAGAAGGAGAAACAAGAACGATGCAGGCAAATGAGGAGGAAGAAAGAAAAGCTGAACAAAAGCACAAGAAGCAGATGGGAAGAAAGAAGCTTCTCTGGTCCAGAGAGGGCCACAAGGATGAACAGAGGGCTGGAGCTCCTCTCCTGTGAGGACAGATTGAGGCAGTTGGGATTGTTCAGTCTGGAGAAGAGAAGGCTCCAAGGAGACCTAATTGTGGCTTGCAGTATCTGAAGGGGGCTCCAAGAAAGCTGGGGAGGGACTTTTGAGGGTGTCAGGGAGTGATAGGACTGGGGGGGATGGAGCAAAACTAGAAATGGGTAGATTCAGATTAGATGTGAGGAAGAAGTTGTTCCCCATGAGGGTGGTGAGAGCCTGGCACAGGTTGCCCAGGGAGGTGGTGGAAGCCTCATGCCTGGAGGTTTTTGCAGCCATGCTGGATGTGGCTGTGAGCAACCTGCTGTAGTGTGAGGTGTCCCTGCCCATGGCAGGGGTTTGGGACTGGCTGATCCTTGAGGTCCCTTCCAACCCTGACAATTCTGTGATCTATAATTTGCATTCAGGTTTTTCTGCTGTGGCACTTGCAGATCTCCTCTCAGCCATGCCTATGTAAGCTGAGGGTAACTTCCTTCTCATGGTGCCTGCCTAGTTCATGGTGTGTGCCTGGTTTTGTCTGAGAGTAGGCAACTCCCTGCACCTCAGACTTTCCTCCAATAAAGCCTCCAAAACAACCCAGCTCCCAAGTGCCCCTGAAACAAAGATAGCTGTCTGTGCAACAAACCATGAGTTTTGCTGCCTGTTTTAAGAAGTGTTGACATATGGCTCCAACAGCCTAAAGAGAGGGACATCCTGCCATGGAATCACAGGATCAGCCAGGCTGGAAAGGCCCTCTGGGACCATCCGGCCCAGCCCTCTTCCCACTCTGCCAAGGCTGTCACTGCACAGTGTCCCCAAGCAACAGATCTAGGTGGCTCTTAAACACATCAAAGGATGGTGAGTCCACCACCTCCCTGGGCAGCTGTTCCAGTGCCTCACAACCCTTTCTGTGAATTTTTCCCCCTAATGTCCAGCCTAACCCTCCCCTGGCACAGCTTGAGGCCATTCCCTCTCACATTATCATGAGTTACTTGTCAGAGCCCAGAGTCTACCTCACTACACCCTCCTTGTACACCCTCCTTGTAGAGCGCACTAAGGTCTCCCCTCAGCCTCCTTTTTTGTAGACTAAACAGCCCCAGCTCCCTCAGCCACTCCTCACAGCCTTGTTCTGCAGCCCCTCACCAGCTCAGTGCCCTTCTCTGTCCCTGCTCCAGCCCCTCGATGTCCTTCCTGCGCTGCGGTGCCCAAACTGAGCACAGCACTGAGGTGCAGCCTCACCAGCGCTGAGTGCAGAGGGACAGTCACCTCCCTGCTCCTGCTGGACACACTGTTTCTAGTCACTATTTCTCTTGGCCACCTGGGCACACTGCTGGCTCACATTCATCCTCCTGTCTACCAGTCCCCCAGGTCCTTTTCCACCACACAGCTCTCCAGCCATTCTTCCCCAAGCTCCCCATGGGGCTCTTGCGGCCCATCTGCAGGACCCAGCACTTGGCCTCCTTGAAGCTCATACAGGTGACCTCAGCCCATCAGCCCAAACTGTGCAGGTCCCTCTGTAGAGCCGCCCTGCCCACCTAATTTTGTGCTGTCTGCAAACTCACCAAGGGTGCATTCATTCCCTCATCCAAGCCAATGACCCAGAAACTGAACAAGACTGGCCCCAACACTGACCCTACATGAAAATACAGAACATTTCCCTCCTTTCCCTCCCTTGTTACAGCCTTTAGCTCTGCCTCAGCACAGCAGAGAGCTTTTGAAAGAGCACACAGAAGGAAGTTCAGCTGTCTCCAGGGGAAGCAGAGGATGGCAGCACTGTATTCAGCGGTGGGGCCTGATTGTCGATGAAAAGAGAGTTTAGCCTGAGGGTTCCACTTCAAAGAACCCCAACCTTTTCCATGGAAAACCCAATCTATAATCTAAATAAGATCACTTGTCTGTGAAACTTACCCAGGAATGAGGAAGCTTGCACAGACAAGATGGGAGAAGAGAAATAAGATGTGCTGAATGATCGGGACAAGGGGATTGAGTCCATCATCAGTAAGTGTGCAGATGACACCAGGCTGGGGGCAGGAGTTGATCTGTTAGAGGGCAGAGAGGTCTGCAGAGGGACCTTGCCAGGCTGGACAGATGGGCAGAGTCCAAGGGCAGCAGACTGAACACATCCAAGTGCCGGGTTCTGCACATTGGCCACAGCAATCCCATGCAGTGCTACAGGCTGGGGTCAGAGTGGCTGAGAGCAGCCAGGCAGAGAGGGACCTGGGGGTGCTGGTTGATGGTAGGCTGAACAGAAGCCTGCACTGTGCCCAGGTGGCCAAGAAGGCCAATGGCATCCTGGCCTGCATCAGGAACAGTGTGGCCAGCAGGAGCAGGGAGGTCATTCTGCCCTGTGCTCAGCACTGGTTAGGCCACACCTCAAGTCCTGTGTCCAGTTCTGGGCCCCTCAGGTTGGGAAGGACATTGAGACACTTGAAGGTGTCCAGAGAAGGGCAACAAGGCTGGGGAGGGGTCTGGAGCACAGCCCTGTGAGGAGAGGCTGAGGGAGCTGGGGTTGCTTAGCCTGGAGAAGAGGAGGCTCAGGGGAGACCTTCTTGCTCTCTACAACTCCCTGAAGGGAGGTTGTAGCCAGGTGGGGGTTGGTCTCTTCTCCCAGGCACCCAGCACCCGAACAAGAGGACACAGTCTCAAGCTGTGCCAGGGGAGATTTAGGCTGGAGGTGAAGTTCTTCCCAGAAAGAGAGGTTGGCCATTGGGATGTGCTGCCCAGGGAGGTGGTGGAGTCACCATCACTGGAGGTGTTTAGGAAGAGCCTGGATGAGGCCCTTGGTGCCATGGTTTAGTTGATTAGATGGTGTTGGGTGATGATAGGTTGGACTTGATGATCTCTGAGAAATTTTCCTACCTGGTCTATTCTATTCTATTCTATTCTATTCTATTCTATTCTATTCTATTCTATTCTATTCTATTCTATTCTATTCTATGCTAGTCCAGTCCAGTCCAGTCCAGTCCAGTCCAGTCCAGTCTAGTCTAATACAAGCAAGGAGATGTGAACTCAGGACTCTTAAGCAAGGTAAGCAATGTGTGAAGCAAACCCAAACCAAAGGACAAAGGGAAGCTCTTTGGCTGCAGGTGCTTGACAACTGAACGTGGTTTTGAAAGGCCTGAAGGCAATTTACCACAGGGACTAAGTCAAGACAGCTTTGCATGAGAGAGTTTGTGTTGCAGAATGCCAGCACTGAGGAGAGATTTGCTGTCTCTTGAGAGCCTCTGTGCTGATGGAGGACAACATGGAGGGCTACAGCAGAGCAGTTGTAGCAGCAGAGCTTAGCGTAGAAACTTACAAATTAATTGCTTGTTACTTCAATTCTTTGCACAGAACTTTGTGCTCTTCAATCCTTCCTCACTTTGGGTCACTTCTTCCTCTGTCCTCTTCCCTGTGACTTCTCCCATTTTGGTCCCACCTTATCACCCAAGTTTAAATGTCCCTTCCAAAAGACATACAACTCCCCCCCACTTCTGTCACACTGTCCCCAACACTACCAGCACCCTGTGGTAGCAATGCTTGTACTCCCTGGCCTGGTTTTGTTTATGGGAAGCCTAAAAGAGCAATAGATTCCTTAGGAGTCATCAGAAGCTGACAAGAGACATGAAAACTCCCAACAAGACAGCAGGAGGAAAACGTAAGGTACAAAGCCAGTCAGCCTGGGGTAGCACAAGTGCTCTGAGGACTGGGGTACTCTGGCTCTTTGAAGAGCATGCAAGGACCACTGGTGCTGGGTATTTCTAGTTCTCTGCCCCTGACTTGCAGAGAAAGACTGTGAGGACATCACACAACTGCTCCTCAAGGGTTTTGAACCGAGGATACATGGACAGCAAAGTGTTCCCAGTTACGGGCTCAGCCTTTGGAGGCAAGAGCTGCTGAGCTTCTAACCTGTATTATGGACAAATTGACTCACAGGTTCACAGGATGTCAGGGGTTGGAAGGGACCTCTGGAGAGCTTCCAGTCCAACCCCCCTGCCAGAGCAGGAGCACAGAATCCAGCACAGGTCACACAGAAACACATCCAGACAGGGATGGAAAGGCTCCAGAGAAGGAGACTCCACAACCTCTTTGGGCAGCCTGCTCCAGAGCTCTGGGACCCTCACAGTGAAGAAATTCTTCCTCATGTTGAGGTGGAACCTCCTGTGCTGGAGTTTCCATCCATTGCCCCTTGTCCTATCCCAGGGCACAAGTGAGCAGAGCCTGTCCCTGTCCCTTCCTTCCTGACCCCCAGCCCTCAGCTATTGATAGACATTGATCAGATCCCCTCTCAGTCTTCTCCTCTCCAGACTGAACAGCCCCAGGGCTCTCAGCCTCTCCTCCCCAGGCAGTGCTGCAGTCCCTTCAGCATCCTTGTAGCCCTCCCTTGGACTCTCCAGCAGATCCCTGTCCCTCTTGACCTGGGGAGCTCAGAGATGGATGCAATATTCCAGGTGAGGTCTCAGCAGTGCAGAGTAGAGGGGGAGGAGAACCTCCCTGGATCTGCTGGACACACTCCCCTGAATGCACCCCAGGATCCCATTGACCTTCTTGGCCCCCAGGGCACATAGCTGTCCCATGCAGAACTCCCTAGCAAGTCCCAGAAAACAGAATCAAAAGTCCCCCAGCCACATTTTCACCTGCAATGGGCACAAGAGTGACACAGAATCTGTATTTTAAACTGTCACCCATCCAAATTCTGTCTTCTCTTTCACTCACCAACATTTCCTGAGCTATCCAATAGCTCAGGAGGAAGAGGAGCAGGGCTGTGTTTTCCAGTTTCCCACTTTGTGCACCAGATTTTACAGTTGTTGTGTTTGTGGCAGATATGTCTCTTACTTCTTTCAATTCTCTCTTGGGCCTGATCTCCAGCAGCAGTCTCAAATTGCTCCACTTGATCTTCAACCTGGCTGTTCACCTGGTTGCCCAGAAGATGCTGCTTGATGGACACTCTGGAGAAGGCTGATCAATTACTCATGCATCCCTCATGTCTGCTTGCCATTCCTAGGCTGCATTTCCAGGTTTTTTTCTTGTTCCCTCCCAACATTACAAATGTCTCAGTGAGACACTAAAAAAAGAGCTCAAACACACAGTGATTAAGGGATCACTGCAGTTTGTGGCCCAATTCAAGTTCTCAAGGCCCACACACTTAGAATCACAGAACTGTCAGGGTTGGAAGAGACCTCAAGGATCAGCCAGTCCCAACCCCTCTGCCATGGGCAGGGACACCTCACACTACAGCAGGTTGCTCACAGCCACATCCAGCCTGGCTGCAAACACCTCCAGGCATGAGGCTTCCACCACCTCCCTGGGCAACCTGTGCCAGGCTCTCACCACCCTCATGGGGAACAACTTCTTCCTAACATCCAATCCGCATCTACCCATTGCTAGTTTTGCTCCATCCCCCCCAGTCCTGTCACTCCCTGACACCCTCAAAAGTCCCTCCCCAGACTTCTTGTAGCCCCCTTTAGATACTGGAAGGCCACAAGGAAGTCTCCTCAGAGCCTTCTCTTCTCCAGACAGAATAGCCCCAACTCCTTCAGTCTGTCCTCACAGGAGAGCAGCTCCAGCCCTCTGCTCATCCTCATGGCCCTTCTCTGGACACCTTCCAGCACCTCCACATCCTTCCTGTAGCAGAGGCTCCATAACTGGACACAGAGCTCCAGGTGTGGTCTCACCAGAGCGGAGTGGAGCACTCTGCAGGGGCAGAATCCCCTCCCTGGCCCTGCTGGCCACACTTCTCTTGCTGTAGCCCAGGCTCTGCTTGGCTCTCTGGGCTGCAAGTGCTCACTGCTGGCTCCTGCTGAGCTTCTCCTCCCCCAGCATCCCCAGTCCTTTTCTTCAGGGCTGCTCTCAAGCCAGCCAATGCCCAGCCTGTACTGGTGCCTGGGATTGCCCCAACCCAGACAACCTTCTTCAGAGAGCTCTCTCAGAAACCAGAATCTGAAGGGCACAAAGCTTGTCCCTCACCTCTGCAATGCTTGTCCAGAAACATTACTACTTTAAGTGTATCACAAGGGATCATAAACCAAACACCATCTCTAATACAAAATACAGAAAAGCCTCATAAAAATGGATTAGATTCAAGGGAGGAAGGACAACTGATAGATCTACATTGTGCCACCAGTCTGCTAAAGGAAAAAGAGTAAAGCAGACTGGTTTACAAGATTGGAAAGAAATTAAACTGACTCACACAATTACTAAGGGACATTTGTCTCCATAAGCCAGCAGGCCCCTGCATTTTTCATCCTGTTGAACAGTATTTCCAAGTTGTGCTTTCTTTCCCTTGTTAACAAATAGCCTTTTTAGTCTTATTGCTTTTCAACTGCTACCACAGAATCACAGAAAACATCCAGTTGGAAGAGACCTCCAAGCTCCTCCAGCCCAACCTGCCACCCAGCACTGCAGGGTCAGCACTAAACCATGTCCCTAAGCACCAGCTCCACACACTGTCTAAACACCTCCAGGGATGGTGACTCCAGCACTGCCCTGGGCAGACCATTCCAGTGGCTGAGAACCCTCTCTGGGAAGAAATATCTCCTAGCATCCAGCCTGAACCTCCCCTGGCAAAGCTTGGAGCCATTCCCTCTGCTCCTGCCACTTGCCACCAAGGAGCAGAGGCTGCCCCCTCCTCGCTGTCTAGAGCAGAGACTAGCCATGCAAGGCTGGTTTCCTGACTAGCCCTCCTGCAGTTTTCAGGCCCCTTTCAAAGCTCTGCACAGCCACGGAATTCAACAATGGAACTCCAGTCTGTGTGGTTCACCCAGACCGAGTGCAGTGAGCTGAGGCCACGGGAGGGCGCAGCCTGGCACTCCCCAGTCAGGCCCTGTCCTGCACTGCAAGAGCGCTGGGAAACAGGTGAAGGACTTCCACACCTGGAGCTCTCTCAACAAAGCCAAACACACTGCTTGGCTTCAAGCTGCAGGTACTGTCAAGTTAATTCCTGCTGCTGTTATTGGTTTCCACCCATTATCACTCCACTCCTGCAACGATTCACTCAGCTTCCATGACAAAAGCAGTGTGTCTGCAGGAAATGATTTCACTGCTTTTCCTCTCCTGCCCGCCCCTGGATTGCTCTCATGTACTGAAGAACCATTTCTATGGGAGCTGCCTTAGCTCATTGTGAGCATGTGTGTTTATTGTAGGTGAAGGGATCACTGGTTATTTGCTAGGAATGAAGTGGGCTGCACTTGGTTTCGCTGCCAGGAAACTGATGAGTATTATTTTTCTGGGTGATGGTGCCAAATATTACAAGCAGAATGAGGTGCTTGTAACTTGGAAACTGAAAGGGAAAGTAAATTTCCATGGCTTTAGGCTTCTGCTGGATTATCACTCCTATGGAATAGAATGGAATGGAATGGAATGGAATGGAATGGAATGGAATGGAATAGAATAGAATAGAATAGAATAGAATAGAATAGAATAGAATAGAATAGAATAGACCAAACCAGGTTGGAAGAGACCTTCAAGATCACGGCGTCCAACCTATCACCCAACACCACCTAATCAACTAACCCATGGCACCAAGCACCCCATCAAGTCTCCTCCTGAACACCTCCAAGGATGGTGACTCCATCACCTCCCTGGGCAGCACATTCCAATGGGCAATCACTCTCTCAGTGTAGAACTTCTTCCTAACATCCAGCCTAAACCTCCCCTGGCACAGCCTGAGACTGTGTCCTCTTGTCCTGGTGCTGCTTGCCTGGGAGAAGAGACCAACCCCCACCTGGCTACAGCCTCCCTCAGGGAGTTGTAGAGGGCAAGAAGGTCACCCCTGAGCCTCCTCTTCTGCAGGCTAAGCAACCCCAGCTCCCTCAGCCTCTCCTCACAGGGCTGTGCTCCAGACCCCTCCCCAGCTTTGTTGCCCTTCTCTGGACGCCTTCCACCAAGTCAACCTCCTTCCTAAACTGAGGGCCCCAGAACTGGACACAGGACTCAAGGGGTGGCCTAACCAGTGCAGTGTACAGGGGCAGAATGACCTCCCTGCTCCTGCTGGCCACACTGTTCCTGATGCAGGCCAGGATGCCATTGGCCCTCTTGGCCACCTGGGCACACTGCTGGCTCATGTTCAGCCTACCATCAACCAGCACCCCCAGGTCCCTCTCTGCCTGGCTGCTCTCAGCCACTCTGACCCCAGCCTGTAGCACTGCCTGGGGTTGCTGTGGCCAAAGTGCAGCACCTGGCACTTGGATGTGTTCAGTCTCCTGCCCTTGGACTCTGCCCATCTGTTCAGCCTGTCGAGGTCCCTCTGCAGAGCCTCTCTGCCCTCCAGCAGATCAACTCCTGCCCCCAGCTTGGTGTCATCTGCAAATTTACTGATGATGGACTCAATGCCCTCATCCAGATCATCAATAAAGATGTTAAAGAGGATGGGCCCCAGCACTGACCCCTGGGGCACACCACTGGTGCCTGGCTGCCAGCTGGCTGTGGCACCATTCACCACCACTCTCTGGGCTCAGCCTCCAGCCAGTTCCTAACCCAGCTCACAGTGCTGCTGTCCCAGCCAGGGGCTGACATCTTGGCCAGGAGTTTGCTGTGGGGGACAGTGTCAAAGGCCTTGATGAAGTCCAGGTAGACCACATCCACAGCCTGCCCCCCCCCGCCCCATATATATATATCTATATCTATATCTATATATATATAACTGATCCTGATGTGGTGATTAGGATGGATGAAGAGCAGGTGAGACAGGGACACTACTTACAGGCAGAACGCTCGGCTCACCGTTCTGCCACCAATGCCAGCACAAACAGCTTTCCAGTCCTTCCCACACCTTCAACTGCTATAGGCAAAATCAAGCACCTAAATGGGTCCTTTCTGGTCCTTGTGATCTGTATGCAGCAGTTGTATTTGAAAGTCAACACTCATCCTGTGCCCAAGAAAAGCTCTGTGCACAGGAAGGCTCTGCTTGATTCTCTTGACAATAGCGAACAAGACTTGTGCTGGAGAACAGCAGCAAGCCTGAAAGAGTATGGCAAGAGCAGCACAGGCAGAGACACTGACACGCAGCTCTGACCTTTCCTGCTGCACTTCTGCTCTCCCATGAATGGCAAGTGACCATTCAGCAACCCCAGCAAAATGCTTTTACTTCAGGAATAACCTGAGGTAACAAGTTATGAGCATGCAAAAAGTACAGAGCAATCCTTCCGAGCATAACCATCGCTCCAGACTGCACAACAAGCCTTGGTCCACAGGACTCGTTCTCTTGGGAAGGAGAGAGAGAGAGGAAGAGCACTGGGCAGAATCCCAGTGCACAGAGCATTGCTTAATGCACATCTGTCCCTGTGTTCACTCCAGCTATAAACAGTGAGGTTTAAGTGCGCTTTGCACTGTTTTGTCTGAATGTGTTTTCTGGCTGCTCCAAACCCAATGCCTGGAGGCCTGTGCTCCTTTCCCGAGAAGGAAATCCAGGTTCAGGGACTGAGAGCTCTTCTAGCAAGCTCTGGTGTGGATAACAGGAGGGTGGGAGACTGAGATGTGCTGCATAGTGCATCACAATTCAGTTAGAGCCCAGTGACCAAGCCTGGTGAAGAGGAGGCTCAGGGGAGACCTTCTTGCTCTCTACAACTCCCTGAAGGGAGGTTGTAGCCAGGTGGGGGTTGGTCTCTTCTCCCAGGTAACCAGCACCAGAGCAAGAGGACACAGTCTCAAGCTGTGCCAGGGGAGGTTTAGGCTGGAGGTGATGAGGAAGTTCTTCCCAGAAAGAGAGATTGGCCACTGGAATGTGCTGCCCAGGGAGGTGGTGGAGTCACCATCCCTGGGATTGTTTAAAATAAGACTGGATGGGGCCCTTGGTGCCATGGTTTAGTTGATCAGATGGTGCTGGGTGATAGGTTGGACTTGATGGTCTCGAAGGTCTTTTCCAACCTGGTTAATTCTGTATTCTGTATTCTCATTGGGAGGAAGGAAGTGGAGTAAAAGCTAGAAGCCTTTGACAAACAGAATGATGAGCCAAGCATCAGGAAACATTCTAACTGTGAGGCTGCCCTGCTTGTAGAAGCAGCTTGGAAGAGAAATAGTAGGAGTTCCATCTGTATAATACAAGCATAATAAAATCAGGCTGAACGTGGCAGGAGACAATATGCTGTAGAGCTCAGACCTATTTCTTCATCTGTAACTGGGTTTTGTTTTCTTCCCCCTCCCTTTCCTTTCCATATTATTAGGAGCTTGGCTTCTGCCACGACAAGAAGTGTGTGCCTGTGTGTGGTACTAACCACCAAATGAGAACAGTGGGGTTCCTTCAAGGCCAGGGCTGAATAAATGGGTACCTCTTTCTTTTCTCTATTCATCCCCAAAGGCATTCCACCTCCCCTGCCTCCCTCATTCTCCTCTACTCTTTGTCAACAATAGGCACAGAAATGTAAATTTGATCTATAGCATTAGCCATGGAACAAGAGGGAATGGCCTCAAGCTGCACCAGGGCAGGCTCAGACTGTGGCAGTGGTGCCACATCCAGCTGGCAGCCAGGCACCAGTGGTGTCCCCCAGGGATCAGTGCTGGGCCCAATCCCATTCAATATCTTTACTGATGATCTGGATGAGGGGACTGAGTCCATCATCAGAAAGTTTGCAGATGACACCAAGTTGGGGGCAGGAGTTGATCCGTTAGAGGGCAGGAGAGCTCTGCAGAGGGACCTTGCCAGGCTGGACAGAGTCCAACAGGATGACATTCAACAAGCCCAAGTACTGGATTCTGCACTTTAGCCACAGCAACCCCAGGCAGTGCTACAGGCTGGGGGCAGAGTGGCTGGAGAGCAGCCAGGCAGAGAGGGACCTGGGGGTACCGGTTGACAGCAACTGAACATGAGCCAGCAGTGTGCCCAGGTGGCCAAGAAGGCCAAGGGCATTCTGGCCTGCATCAGCAATAGTGTGGCCAGCAGGAGCAGGGAGGTGATTCTCCCCCTGTATACTGCACTGGTTAGGCCACACCTTGAGTCCTGTGTCCAGTTCTGGGCCCCTCAGTTTAAGAAGGACATTGAGAGACTTGAAGGTGTCCAGAGAAGGGCAACAAAGCCGGGGACACAGTCTGGGAACAAGAGGACACAGTCTCAAGCTGTGCCAGGGGAGGTTTAGGCTGGAAGTTAGGAAGAAATACTTCCCAGAAAGAATAATTGGCCATTGGGATGTGCTGCCCAGGGAGGTGGTGGAGTCACCATCCCTGGCATTGTTTAAATAAGACTGGATGAGGCACTTGGTGCCAGGGTTTAGTTGATTAGATGGTGTTGGGTGATAGGTTGGACTTCATGATCTTGAAGGTCTTTTCCAACCTATTCTATTCTATTCTATTCTATTCTATTCTATTCTATTCTATTCTATTCTATTCTATTCTATTCTATTCTATTCTATTCTATTCCACTCCATTCCATTCCACTTATGTACAGATGAATGCATCAACCTGCTCATTCGGAAGCTAAAGTCTCCTCTTCAGACTGCAGGAGTCTGGGTGTGGGAGGCAAATGGCATTCTCTGAGGTGGGCAAGGGAAGATTTAAAGCATTTTCATCAGTCTTAGGTGTGTGCACTTCACAGCTTGTACCAATGAGGACAGGAGGTGCTCAGCCTGTAAAATGAGGCTTTTCCATGGGGTTGGCCAGAAATAAAAAGGACTATGGGGTGATAACTATCTCCTGCTCTCTCTTTCTCCATTCTCTCTCTCCCTTTTCTTTCTTTCTCTGTTTTGTTTGCTCCATTCTCTCCCTCTAATGGTCTTGTCTTGATACATGACCTCCTTTGTGCCTTAATTCCACTCACAGGAATGTTCAAAAAGGAACCACATCTCGGACTGAGACCAAGCTGAGGCATCTTGTACACAACTCTGAAACTAGGTTTGCCTTCAGGTTAAAGCTTACTTGGCTTTCAGCTGAAGCAGTGCTGGTGATTTTTCAAGGCTGAAAGAAGCAGCTCTGTGGAGCACCACAGGCCAGGTCTGACTTCACCTACGGCCTGCCAGGGAGGCTGGAAATTGCCAATCTCTCACTGCCTGGTCATGCTTTCCAAAATCCCTTCTGTGCAAGCAGGCATCCACCTGAAGTGCTTCAGCAGCTTCAGAGGGTGGCTTGGTGCCACTCACTGGCAAAAATTCTGTGCTGGAGAATCTGGAGCCTCTGGACTGACTCTCTGGGGCTCTCACTGCTGATGAGGTCACTCCCCAAGGCGGCTTGACTACAGAGATCTTCCTGTTCTCTCCACAGCCACACACGTGCACACTCACACCATCTCCTTGACAGGCAGCTGCCAGGCAGGCAAATTATTCCTATTAACTCCTGATGGCATAAAGTGATCCTGGTGCAGGACAGCAAATTCATCTGTGACCTTCACCTATGCCAGCAGGAGGAGAGACAAAATAACCAAGTGCAAGGACAGCAAAATGCACCTCTAACTTTAGACCAGAAAGGTGCCGCCTGGAGGGAGGGAGCCCAGGTGATCTGAACAGAGCAGCACAAAGCAGACACATGGCTAATGAGAGTGCCAGCAATTTAATCCTGGCATAGCTCCAAGCCAGGCCTCCTAACAAGAGGCACCAGACTCCGGCAGCTGCCCAGGCAGAACGTGCTGGCATGGTGTTCCTGCTCTCCCAAGGTGTCTGGGCGAACGCAGTCGATCTGGTAACGGGGATCTTCTCAGGACTGTTCCAACACATCTAGGACACTTCATGAGCCAGGGTGTTTAACTCCTGCTTGTCCGGCCCCAAGCCAGTGTGTGACCTTCTCCTTCACTATTAATCTGAAACAACTCAACCATGTCCGGGGTTGGAAGATGATCAGATCAGCCTTCACCCAGCAGAGGCCACACAGCTACTTGCCCAGCGTTAGGAGCATTCTGGAAGGTGTCAGTCATCCTGTCTCCCCACAGCCTGACTGGCACTCACAAAGCAAAGAAGCTTTCCCTTGTTTATCATAGAATCACAGACTCAACCAGATTGGAAACACCTCAGAGATCATCAAGTCCAACCTATTACCTATCACCTAACACCTCCTGACAACTAAACCATGGCTCCAAGTGCCACATCCAGTCCCCTCTTGAACACCTCCAGGGATGGTGACTCCACCACCTCCCTGGGTAGCACATCCCAATGGCCAATTGCTCTTTCTGTGAAGAACTTTCTCCTCACCTCCAGCCTAAACCTCCCCTGGCACAGCTTGAGACTGTGTCCTCTTGTTCTGGTGCTGCTTGCCTGGGAGAAGAGACCAACCCCCACCTGGCTACAACCTCCCTTCCGGTAGCTGTAGAGAGCAATGAGGTCTCCCCTGAGCCTCCTCTTGTGCAGGCTAAGCAACCCCAGCTCCCTCAGCCTCTCCTCACAGGGCTGTGCTCCAGACCCCTCCCCAGCCTCGTTGCCCTTCTCTGGACACCTTCAAGTCTCTCAATGTCCTTCTTAAACTGAGGGCCCCAGAACAGGACTCAGTACTCAAGGTGTAGCCTAACCAGTGCTGAGTACAGGGAACCTCCTGTGTTTCAGTTTGTACCTGTTGCCTCTTGTCCTGTCACTGGGCACCACTGAAAAGAGTCTGGCCCCATCCTCTTGATCTCCACCCTTTAGGTATTTATAGGCACTGATAAGATCCCCTCTTCGTAGTCTCTTTTCCAAGCTAAAGATCCCCAGGTCTCTAAGCCCCTCCTTATAAGAGAGATGCTCCACACCCATCTGGTACCGGAGCACAGGTATTTTATGACGTAGCACATGAGCAAAAGCAAGGTGGTTTTTAACTACACAGTCTTGGATCAACTTGTTGGTCTGCTGCTTTGTGTGCTCCTGCTTGCCTCCAAGAGGTCCCCTTTCTGTCCATTACAATCTCACAGGTTCACAGGATGTCAGGGGTTGGAAGGGACCTCCAGAGATCTTCCAGTCCAACCCCCTGCCAGAGCAGGACCAGAGAATCCAGCACAGGTCACACAGGAACACATCCAGACAGGGATGGAAAGGCTCCAGAGAAGGAGACTCCACAACCTCTCTGGGCAGCCTGCTCCAGGGCTCTGGGACCCTCACAGTCAAGAAGTTCTTCCTCATGTTGAGGTGGAACCTCCTGTGCTGGAGTTTCCATCCATTGCCCCTTGTCCTGTCCTAGGGTGCAGCTGAGCAGAGCCTGTCCCCTACTTCCTGACCCCCAGCCCTCAGGTATTTACAGCCATTTACTAAATCCCCTCTCAGTCTTCTCTTCTCCAGACTGAAAAGCTGCTTCTCTGCAGCTTCAGTCAGCTGTAAGAGTTGTCCTGTATCTCCCTACCTTATTGACTCCTTGCAAGTCACAGCTCCATGAAGTAAGTGCATGAAGCAGTGGAAGTTGGGGAAAGTGGGAAAATTATGTCTAAACAAAAAATAAAGAGCGGAGCAGGCTTGGCAGTGCAGAGACAGCAGAGGAGGACAATGTCTGCCCATCATGGAGCAGACAGGGCAGCTGCTAGCCAGATGCAACACAGGGAATGATGGCTTCTTCCATCAGTGGGAACTCAGCAGGGGTTAAAAGTTCAACAGGAGAGGACACTAATGTGTGCTAGACAAGTCTCTTAGGATTGCACTAACAGGAGCACTCATACAAAATCAGAGATACTAGCAGGTGAAAAATTTACTCAGAAAAACACAGGCCAGCAAAACATAAGACAAAGGCATCCTGGGTCCCAGCTGAGGACAGCTAATGGGGTCAGAGCCATATAAAGATATTCTTTATGTGCCTATCTTATCTGCCTTCCCTTGGAAAAGCATTTGTGCATTACTGGAAGACAGATATGATAAGAAATAGCTGTCTCCATGTCCCAAAGGGTATCCTCATGATACAAGATTGTTTTGCTTATCTATCTTACAACAGTTTTCTTAGGTCAATACTTTACTAATATTTGTCCCAAACAGAGATTTAAAGAGCTAATGCTAACAGCAGAAAGGTGTAGGAAAGCTACACTTCCAACCTCTGAAGTCTCTAGTATTGATTTCTGGGAGAAAACAAAACAAAAGAAACCACAAAGAATCATAGAATTGACTGATTGGATACAAAGCTTAAGAGCTTCAAGTCCAACCATAACCTAACAACACCCTGTACCCAGCTCTTAGACCACTTCCCTAAGGTCCTCATCCAAAGGTCTTCTAAACACTCCAGTCCTGGTGACTCCACCACTTCCCTTGGCAGCCTCTTTCAGTGCCCAACGACCCTTCTGCTGAGGAATGTTGTCCTAAGATCCAATCTAAACCTCCCCTGCTGCAACTTGAAGCCATTTCTTCTCATCCTATCAATTGCTACCTGGGAGAAGAGGCTGGCCCACACCTCACTACAACCTCCTTTCAGGGAGTTGTAGAGAGCAGCAAGGTCTCCCCTCATCCTCTTCTCCAGGCTGAATAACCCCAGCTCCCTCAGACACTCCTCACAGGACTTCTGTTCAAGACCCTTCACCAACCTTGTTGCCCTTCTCTGGACCTGCTCCAGCAAAAAGATGCTGTGAGAGTCCCAGAACTGAACCCAGTACTCAAGGTGCAGACTCACCAGTGCCAAGCACAGGGGTAAGATAGAATGGAATGGAATGGAATGGAATGGAATGGAATGGAATGGAATGGAATGGAATGGAATGGAATGGAATGGAATGGAATGGAATGGAACGGAACGGAATAGACCAGGTTGGAAGAGACCTTCGAGATCATCAAGTCCAACCTATCACCCAGCACCATCTAATCAACTAACCCATGGCACCAAGCACCCCATCAAGTCTCCTCCTAAACACCTCCAGGGATGGTGATTCCACCACCTCCCTGGGTAGCACATCCCAATGGCCAATCTCTCTCTCTATGAGGAATTTCTTCCTAACATCCAGCCTAAACTTCCCCTGGCACAGCTTGAGACTGTGTCCTCTTGTTCTGGTGTTGGGTGCCTGGGAGAAGAGACCAACCCCCACCTGGCTACAACCTCCCTTCAGGGAGTTGGAGAGAGCAATGAGGTCTCCCCTGAGCCTCCTCTTCTGCAGGCTAAGCAACCCCAGCTCCCTCAGCCTCTCCTCCCAGGGCTGTGCTCCTGATCCCTCCCCAGCTTTCTTGCCCTTCTCTGGACACCTTGCAACATGTTTCCTAAACTGAGGGACTTTCCTGGTCCTCCTGGCCACATTATTTCAGATACAGGCCAGGATGCTGCTGCCTTTCTTGGCCACCTGAGCACACTACTGGCTTATACTCAGTTGGCTGCTGACCAGTACCTCTAAACACCTCTCTCCCAAGCAACTTTCAGGCCACTCTTCCCCAAGCCTGTGGTGCATGGGGCTCTTGTGCCCGAAGTGCAGGACCCCGCACTTGGCCTTGCTGAATGCTACACAGTTGGCCTCAGCCCATTGATCCAGTCTGTCCAGATCCCTCTGCAGAGCCTTCCTCACCTCCAGTAGATCAACACTCCCATACAGCTTGGTGTTCCCTGCAAACCTGCTGAGGGTGCACTTGATCCCTTTGTCAAGGTCATTGATAAAGGTTCTAAACAGAAGTGGCCCCAGCACTGAGCCCCGAGGAACACCACTAGAGATTGGCCACCAAGTGGATTCAGCTCCATGCAACACCACACTTTGGGCCCAGCCACCCAGCCCGGTTTTGACGCAGCAAAGAGTGCTCCTGTCCAGGCCATGGGCAGCCAGTTTGTCCAAGAGGCAGAAAAACAGACAAAGAGTTCTCCTGTTCAAGCTGCCCTGCTTCAGTAAGGGAACTCTTGTCTGAGTGAGCAATGTGATTCCATCCTTCCAGGATGTATGTTTGGTAGAAATGGATTGGTTTGGGAGAAAAATAATTGACAGTGACTTTAAGCCAAAAATGGGTAGTGAAGGAAACCTACAGCTTAGTGCCTCAGTAGCAATCTCCAGACCAGAAAAACAACAGAACCACCAGAATCCATATTGCCTGCTCATTAGCTGTCTCCCATCCAGGGATCGTGACACGGACTCTCTGCTCTCTTGTCTCCCTGATAAAAAAGGATGAAGGGGAAAGAGGAAGATGGCATGAGGCAAATAATATTTGGGAAGATAAAAGATCCTCTCTGTACTGAAAATGGAAGGCAGGAGAAAGGAAGCAATGGCTGTGGGCCTCTGCAGAGAGGGAAGGCATGCCTGCAGTCTCAGCACAGACTAGGATGGAACGACCTGGCCTTTCAGAGATACCAAGATGTGCAAAACTATGTAGACATGAATAAAGGGTAAAGAAAGATGAATGGAGTCCATGGCAAGAAGGGAATGAAGTTACAGAACTGAAAAGCCATGGGCAAGTAACAGAGGTGGCTCAGAGTGGCAGGAAAACACAGGAATGCAGGGAACCTGCTGGGTGTCACACACACACCCCTACAGAACACGAGCTGTGGAGCTGCACTAACAGTCACCTGCTCTACATTGCAGCAAACTGGAATGCATCAGAACAGGACACCTGAAATAAAGGAGGAAACAACAATCACAAGGCCAAGGACTGCATCTCACCAGGGAACAACAGGAAGCATGCAGCAAGGAGGACTCAAGGAGGGAGGTATCTCCAGATCAGCTACTGGGAGGGCACTACAGTGGTCTCTACTACAGCTGTCTGCCAAGCTCTCCCCTGGGAAACCCCCACCTGGCTACAACCTCCCTCCAGGGAGTTGTAGAGGACAATAAGGTCTCCCCTGAGCCTCCTCTTCTCCAGGCTAAGCAACCCCAGCTCCCTCAGCCTCTCCTCACAGGGCTGTGCTCCAGACCCCTCCCCAGCCTCGTTGCCCTTCTCTGGACTCCTTCCAGCAACTCAACATCTTTCCTGAACTGAGGGGCCCAGAACTGGACACAGGACTCAAGGTGTGGCCTAACCAGTGCTGAACACAGGGCACAATGACCTCCCTGCTCCTGCTGGCCACACTGTTCCTGATGCAGGCCAGGATGCCACTGGCCTTCTTGGCCACCTGGGCACACTGCTGGCTCCTGTTCAGCCTACTGTCAATTCAGTGCAAACTGATGAAGCCACAACAGCCTCTCCTCTTGCTGCTAGCCATATTACTTTCCATTTTACTGGTGATCACAGAGCTGCAACAAATAGGACAGCTGATATACATGACTAGTAGTAAGAAACGTGTTTAATGTACTCTAACCCCCTGTAACTAAACGTAGTGTCTAGGGGAAGGGACTGCACTTTGTGCCCAGATGACACTTTGCAGACCCCAAGAAACACAAAACTAGAGCTTGCAGTCTGCAGTCAGCTCTGATCTACAGAAAAATAGACAAATTTGGCAGCTGCACTAGTTTCTAAAGACTTGCAGGAAAAGCCCCTCAGTATCTCTTACACTATTGTAAGATTAGTGGCTGTAGGGAATACAGAATATGCCATGGAGCTGAGTTACAAGCAGCTCACAGGGCATCTCAGACAAAAAAATTACTCATACAATGAATTCACTTCAGTCTCAATGGGAACAAAATCATCCAAAGCAAAACCAGACTGGAAGACCATAAACACAGCTTAGGTTTTGGCACTACATGGAGTTTGCACAGGTAGCTTAGAGGTTTTGGGCTCCCCAGTTCAAGAGGGACAGGGACAGGGACCTACTTGAAAGAGTCCACGGGAGGGCTACAAGGATGCTGAAGGGACTGCAGCCCTGCCTGGGGAGGAGAGGCTGAGAGCCCTGGGGCTTTTTAGGCTGGAGAGGAGAAGGCTGAGAGGGGATCTGATCAATGTCTATCAGTAGCTGAAGGCTGGTGGTCAGGAAGGAAGGGACAGGGACAGCCTCTGCTCACTTGTGCCCTGGGATAGGACAAGGGGCAATGGATGGAAACTGCAGCACAGGAGGTTCCACCACAACATGAGGAGGAACTTCTTCAGTGTGAGGGTCCCAGAGCCCTGGAGCAGGCTGCCCAGAGAGGTTGTGGAGTCTCCTTCTCTGGAGCCTTTCCATCCCTGTCTGGATGTGTTCCTGTGTGACCTGTGCTGGATTCTCTGCTCCTGCTGTGACAGGGGGGTTGGTCTCGATGATCTCTGGAGGTCCCTTCCAACCCCTAACATCCCCTGATGCTGTGATTACAGGGAAATATGCTAGTCCTAGTCCACTATTTGCCCAGCATCTTCATCCTTCTTTCAAAAAGAAAAAGAAAAAAGAAAGAAAGGGTCTATTAATAAAGCCTTGGCTGTAAGGTCAGAAATGGTTTAAAGCATTAGTCAAATCAGAAAAAGAAAAGACAGGGAACTTTGAAGCCTAGAGTCACAACTGGGAAAAGAATTAGAGAGAAGGAAAGGAGCTCTACACAGGAGCATCACCTGGCTGCAAGGTTCACATCTGGGGCAACAGTGCAAAAAGTCCCTGCCAGGTTCTCTTCCTCACAGCTTGCAAGAATGTCACTGTCCAGCTAATGACCTTGAAAAATGGCTTCAGGGCTCCAGACGTGCAAAGCAACCCCAGCAGAGGTGAGGAGAAGGTATGACTGTCCTCTGGATTTTTGTGGCCCCAGACACACCTGTGATTAAACATCTCCAGAGGCAGACACATACAGCCAGCACCTCTGACTGCGCTCCCACAGCATGTGACAAAGCTCACACCGGCCTCTACGCTAACTTCAACACACCAGCCCTGCTCTGCAGGCACAACTGATTCGCCCAGGTACATCAGCAGCTTTTGCAAGCTGGGAGTGCTGCCTTTCCCAGAACGAGAGGAGAAAAAGATGTCAAGTCCCTTATTGCACAAGATATTATCATAGAATCAACCAGGTTGGAACAGACACCCAAGATCATCCAGTCCAACCTATCACCCAGCCCCATCCAACCAACTAGACCATGGCAGTAAGAGCCTCATCCAGGCTCTTCTTGAAGATCTCCAGGGACAGTGACTCCAGCCCCTCCCTGGGCAGCACATTCCAAAGGCCAATCACTCTCTGGTGGCTCGGGCTGGGTGCCTCTGCTGCATGGAGTGCTTCCTGTGTCCAGCAGTCCAGCCCAGTGGGTGGACACAGGAAACCAGGTATCCCCTACCACACCCCCGCACCGCTATAAGACCCAGCGCAGGGTCCGGCACTGCCTCTTTCTTCCCTCGCCGGCACCCGGGAACTGGGGGAGACGTCTCCCGGCCTTGGCCCTGGCTAGGCCCAGAGCCAGGGGGCTGGGCGGTCTCAGGCCTGGCCAGCCGAGACCAGCCTAGCAGTGGGGGGGTGTGGGGGAAGAACGAGCCCTGGGGGTCTTGGGCCCACCCCCAGGCGGGGATGGGGTGCATCCGGGTCTGTTTTGGGGTTTCTTCTGTCACTGTTTGAGGTTCTCTGTGCACACTCACCCTTTTCTATTGAAACTTTCCATCATTTTGCAATCCTTTTGTCAGAGTCGTCATTTTGGCCGTGGTGGGGAGGGGGCTGCCTCAGCCCACTACACTCTCTCTGTGAAGAACTACCTAATATCCATCCTGAACCTCCCCTGGCACAGCTTGAGACTGTGTCCTCTTGTTCTGGTGCTGGGTGCCTGGGAGAAGAGACCAACCCCCACCTGGCTACAACCTCCCTTCAGGTTGCTGTAGACAGCAATGAGGTCTCCCCTGAGCCTCCTCTTCTCCAGGCTAAGCAACCCCAGCTCCCTCAGCCTCTCCTCACAGGGCTGTGCTCCAGACCCCTCACCAGTTTCATTGCCCTTCTCTGGACACATTTCAGTACCTCAACCTCTCACACTCTATCTGTAAGAGCAATGCTGTAATCCATAGGACATCTGGGAATTCCCACATTGGTTCAGGGATCTTTTGACCTTCTTACAACCCAATGCAGTTCCAACCCCCTGCCATGGGCAGGGACACCTCACACTACAGCAGGTTGCTCACAGCCACATCCAGCCTGGCTGCAAACACCTCCAGGCAGGAGGCTTCCACCACCTCCCTGGGCCACCTGTGCCAGTCTCTCACCACCCTCATGGGGAACAACTTCTTCCTAACATCCAATCTCAATCTCCCCATTTCTAGTTCTGCTCCATCCCCCCAGTCCTATCACTCCCTGACACCCTCAAAAGTCCCTCCCCAGCTTTCTTGGAGCCCACTGCAGAGAGTGGAAGGCCACAAGAAGGTCTTCTCAGAGCCTTCTCCTCTCCAGACTGCTCATTTCAGCACCTCCAGATCCTTCCTGTTACAGGGGCTGCAGAACTGGACACAGAGCTCCAGGTGGGGTATCCCCAGAGTGGAGTAGAGAATCGCCTCCCTCGCCCTTGCTGGCTCTGCTCCTCTTGCTGCAGCCCAGGATGTGATTGGCTTTCTGGGCTGCAAGTGCTCATTGCTAGCCCAGACACAGAGAACAGGGAGACTCAGTCCCTATTTCTAGAACACTCAGGGATATGTAATTCACTTTGAGACATCTCATTAACTAAAACAACAGCCTCTCTAAAGCAGAAGCAGAGGAGAAACATGAACATGCAGGGGTTGATTTAAAAGGAGATGCTAAGAAAATGAAATACCCACACCCTGGCTCAGGGACAATGGAGAAAAAGAATATAACAAGAAATGACAAATACTTGAAGGCTATAAACACCAAGAAAGGAGAGGAATTTGGGGTTGTGCAAGAAGTAGTAAGCCTATGAGTAATGACATTAAATTAAGGAAAGATAAACTTGCACTGAAACATCAATTTGTCTTTACAAGTAGTTCTCATATGATCTCAAGCAGTCTTCCAACATAAACCTCAGAAGATTCATTGCTTTGGATATTCAGGAGGATTTTTGACAAATAATTGGAAGGGCTCTGTAGGGTAAAAAAAATATTCCACCCCGAGAGCCAGAGGAATTGCATGATTCAGTAAGTGCTTTCCTCGCTGTGACTGCTCCGAATATCCGTTTTGAACGAAAACGTTAGAGTGAGATTTTCTAGCTCACGAAAATGGTGAAAAGGGAATTTGTCTTCCCTTGCTCAGGAGGTCCTGCAACTTATAACATGATTATGCACTGCTTGCTGGATGCTGCTTGGCATCACTGCATCTAAACTTGGTGCAACCAATTTAAAAAGGAAGGCTGCAAATATGCTAAATATGTAGCCTTGGCAAAGAGACGATGAAGAAGGAGAACTCCTCAGATAGATCTGTTTATATCTGAAGGATATAAACCACGAAGAATCAGAGAAAAAAACCCACCCTCAAGCAATGGCAACTCAAATGACTTCCTCTGGGCCCTGAGAAAGGCAGTGACAAGGGTGAATGAAACCAAGAAGTGATCCCAGCAGTATCTCGAGAAGCTTGTCGTGGTTCGATGAGCAGGCAGATCGCTCTGCTGCTCCAAAAGGGGCAAAAGAATAACGCTCACACAAAGGGTTGGTGCAGTGGCAGAGTACAATGCATAGCACGGCGTACAAAATGCAAAGAAATCCATAGTCTGGGATAACACAGAAGCTCATTAAGCCAAAGCTTCATACAAACCTCCCTCTATACCAGGCTGCAAGAGACTAAGGCTTGTCTCTCTGGATGTGCCTCAACAAAGATAAAACCACCTTTGCTGCTTGCCCAGACAATAGCTGATGCGTATTGGGCAGAGCCACTGGACAAGGACTCTCTGGCATGTGCGCAGATGAGATCATCTCTACCCACCAGCTACCCTGGAAAGGGAGGATGGTGCAAAGGAGAATGGATTCACCACCTGGACACATACCTGAAGAACTGTATAAAAGACCTGAGCAACTTCTGGCTCAAAAGAAGAAAAAGACCTGGGCAATGCCACTCTGAAGAAAAACGAAGGCAATAGCAGGAGAGAAAAGGACAGAGACATCACCCTGGAGCCTGGAAGCAGCAGACCAGGAGGAACCCTCTCTCCATGTCCTAAGTTCTGCCTGCTGCAACTCATGGAGCTGAAGAGGCTGCTCAGAGAAGGACTTGGACTTCGGGATCTCTCCCTCCCCTCCTCCAGCGGAGGACAGCACAACCACCAAGGCAGCAGCCTTCCTCCACAGACCCAAACCGGCTTGGGTAATAGAATTCCTTTCTCTCCCCCTCTTCTCTCTCTCTCTGTTTTCTCTCTCTCTCTCCTTCTGTTCCATCCACTTTATTCTGTTAATAAATAGCCTCATTGTTGATATTTTGGCCTCGTTTGTGCCTCTAATTTCATAACAGGGGAATATTCAAAGGAACCGAGGCTCTTACCCTCTCTGGACCGAGACACAGGCCAACAAGACCCAGGCTTCCATGCCCCCCTCCCTACCAGCCTCTCTATCTTCCATGCCACAAGGGTTTGTGGGGCAGCACAAACTCAGCTTAGCAACTCCAGGCCCCAATTAATCTGCTCCAGACCTAACTGGCAGCATCATCAAAGCTGACCAGGCCTCACTCCCCTGCCGGAGAGATAAGCCTGCCCATCCTGCCCGCGAGCAAAAAGGGAGGGAAAAGGGAAGAAACTCATTTTGCAGCCAATTTTATTGGAGGGAGGCAGGACTCTGCATGGAATAGAGAGATTACACTTGCTGGTACACCTCTTGGACACTCCGGTCCCTCTGGAGGGCTGTAACTTTGTGGTGCTTAAAGGCACCAACAGCCTCAAACTGCCACGAAGCTGAATGCTCAGAACTCCCTTCTTAAATCAGTGGGACCTGTATCTGCTCACATCATGACTGAAAGATCACTGCCTCTAAAAGAAATGTACCTTAGCCACACCTAGGCTGTAAGGGGTACTAAGAAGCATGCTGCTTGGCACAGGACATAACCCCCCACGTTCAGCTTCAAACCAGTTGCATGTTGGCTTCACAGGGATGTGGTTGAGGTCCAGTCCCTGAAGACATTCAAGGTCAGACTCAGTGTGGCCCTGGGCAGCCTGATCTAGTTGGAGGTGTCCCTGCTGACTGCAGGGGGGTTGGACGAGATGACCTTTGAGGGTCCCTTGCAGCCCAGTGCAACCTGTGAAGCTGTGCAATGGCCATGCTTAGCTGCACCAGTGTCATGTAATAACTGAAATAAACCCATCTGTGTTGAAAGCAACAACAGCACCTCTCCAATGAACAGCAGCTTTGCAACCTGAAGGGTCAAAAGTAAATGAATTGTGCCTATTGTGCATGATCAACTTGGAATCCACAAAGCATCTTTGTATTCAGCTATTGAAAACATTTGGGTGATTTCCATACCTGCTGGAGGATTAAAAAGAAACCTTTCTAACCTTAAATGAAGTAATTTCTGCTTTGTACTATTTAAAACAGACCCAGTGTAGATAAAAAGCACTTCCCAACTCCTACTCTCAAGGAGAAGAGATACCCTGCTTGCCTGTGCAGCTGAGTGTCAATCATGTCCCATTCTACTAAAGGTTCTCCTGCGAGTGTCAGGGACAGCTGCAGATAATCCAGGCAGCTAGACTTGGAAATCTTCTTTAAAAGTCTAATGATTAATCAAGCCTGGTTTTGCAGTATTAATGCTGTCAGGGGTCACAGGCAGGCTGATGAGAAGAGTCAAATCCCTCAGAAATTAATTCAAGTCCTTCTACAGGGATGAAGTGATTGCATCACCAATGGAAACAAAGCATCGGCTGATGCTCCCTGATGGAAATGAAGGGCAGCTGCTAGATCTCACCAGATCACTTTGTGGTTGCCTGCAGCTCTCATGCAGTGCTTAAGTCTTCAGGGTAAACACACTATGCAAGTACCACTGCTGGACGCTGCTGAAGCTATAGCAGCTTAAGGCAGCAGCAAATTAATGCAGGATCCTAAGGAAAGGTGGGGGGCAGAGTAGACAGGATCCAGCTGCAATCTCACCTTTGAAATAAAAAGTAGTGGCTGCATCTCTAACAGCAAAGATATGCTGGGCTCATAGTGCTGGTGGCTGTCTGGCACAGCTTACTGTCTGATAGAAGGTTTCAGCTCAACATGAGGAGAAACTTCTTTGGTGTGAGGGTGCCAGAGCCCTGGAGCAGGCTGCCCAGAGAGGTTGTGGAGTCTCCTTCTCTGGAGCCTTTCCAACCCCACCTGGATGCATTCCTGTGCAGACTGCCCTGGGTGATGCTGCTTTTGGCAGGGGGTGCACTGGATGATCTTTGGAGGTCCCTTCCAGCCTCTACTGTACTTTGATACTGTGACTCACAGCATGGCATGTGCAAGGTGAAGCTTTCTGTGAGGCTTCTCCAGTCAAAACACCAGCATGGAGGCAGTGCCAATCCTCACAGTCAAGAGGCAGAAGCACACTGGCACCTCACAGGCAGACCAGACTCCCTGGCCCTCCTGTCCAGGCACCAGACAGATTACAAGGGGATGTGCTGCTGCACCAGCTGTTGGCTGAACCATGCTGCCGCTTCCCCAGAGCCCACCCTGGCAGCACGCTCTCTGCTGTGAGAGGTGAGGTCTCCCAGGGAAACCGCTCTTGACTGTAAGGTTAGTTTCTGCAAAACCTGTCATCTTCTTCAGTTTAGCACTTTTTGCAGGGAAGCTGAAAGGAAGGGGCATGGGTGAAGAAGCATTGTTTACATCTATTGCACAAAACAGGCTGGGGTCGATTAGTACACCAGAGTGCAGGGCTGGCAAGAGGTGTGGCACACAGCTCACCAGCTCCTTTCCCGGTCCCTATCTTGTGCTCATCCTCAGTCTCCCTCCACAGCCTGTGCATTCACAGACATTCTTCACAATGCCACGGGGCCAGGCAGCACCTGCCCTGAGCCTGGAGGACAGGCAGCATCACTGCTTTTATGCCACACAGAAGGTGAGCATACTGGAAATGCACAGCCAGAGGAACATGATATAAACGAGCAGCCACAGGAACCTGCCTCCAGGGCAGGCCTGACTGGGATTGCCAAACTCCAACTCAGCTTGTGGCTGCCTGCCAGGGTGCACCCCAGGGCCACGGGAGGGAGAGCTGAGGGTAGCCATGGTTCTAAGACAAGCCTGTAAGTGGACCACAGCTCCTCTTCCCCTCTGGGTGCAATGCTGAAACTAAACAAGAAGCTGGAGGCTTCGACTGACAGCCAGGGAAGATGGAAGCTTCTGTCTTTGTCACTCTGTGGAAAGACACCAGCCCATGACCGGGCAGGTCTTTGCCTTGCAGTTCTAACTGCACTGCTTAGCCACCTCCACCTCCCAGCTGACTTCTCCCTCTCTGCACCAGTGCAGCAGCACAGGTGGCGAGGCAGGTGGGAGCGGGCAGAATGCTTTTCAGTTGGTGGTTGTACCAACTCAATGCAACAGCCTTTAATGAAACAGCTGAAAAAGGCTCAAGGCCAAGCCTGGGCCAAAACATTAATCACCATAAAACTACCCTCACAAAGATCTCCATATAAGGATATTTAAACAATCACCCCAAGCCCCCTCCACATTCAGATCCCCTTGAGCTAAATGATCAGGCCAGCTTTACTGGGCTGAGTGTGTGTGTGCCATCCTTACCCAAGTGCATGCCCATTCCTGGAAAGTAATAAGAGAAGGAGAAAAAAAAGAGAAAAGAAGAGAAGAATATAAGAATAACTTGGGGCAGTAGTGCTGGAGCAGCAAATCTGCCATCCCGCGATACAACAGGGGAGTAACCTACTGGTCTTGCAAAACAGACTGCAAAAGCAAAGATCCCACCCCCAGGGTTCTTTGTAACTGAGCTGTACTACTAAACCTAGTAATATTGGAGCTGCCCTGATCTCTCTCCCCACCTCCTTGCTTCCACCCCTGCCTCGGAGAAAGTCCACACTGTGCCCTGCAGAGCCTTAATGCAGCAGGTGACAGCAGTGTGCACAAATGGAGACTGAACACAGACACCCTTCAGTTTCTGACCACTTTCCTCTGAAAAGAAGATCCCCATATAAGGAGATCTAAGACTTTCCCTTTGGGGCTCAGGCAGTGGGTGGCTGTGGAGGGATTACACACACAGAGACTCACTCTTGCAGTTCAACATCATTTTAACCCGTTCCTTGGCAACGTGGGTTTGGAACTGCTTTGCTATTGTGGCTCCTGGAATCAAGAAGGCAGGGGAGGGAAGCAAGCAAGGAAGGTGCAGCAGCTGGGTATGCCTCACACGAAGCACTGGGCTCCTACCTGCTTGAGAACCAGGCTGCCTTGACCTCACCTGTGGTAGGGTTGAAGAGATGGCACACTTGACACAGCCACCTCACACAGCCTGCACCACGCACCAGAGCTTGGCTGGGCACTGAGAAGAGCCCCAGCAATACAGCATCTGAGTTATAGGCTAAACAAAAGGCAGAGGGAAGAAGGGGCACAGAGATGCAGTTGATTCAATACAGTTGTTATTGGAAGATGATTTCATTAACAAATTATCCTAATTGCAGCTTAACCACCAGGCATGCAAGAAGCCCAAAGCCATTGGTTAAAGCTGAAGGGATTTTCTTTTTGTAGTTTAGCTCCTTGGGAGGTGTCAGCCTCCCGATGGTTTCTAGTCACACATGTGTATACAGAGCTCACCACACAACTCACATGCCAGGCTCAGCACAGAAAAATGCCTTCTTGATGGATAGATGACAGCAGGGCTGGAAATGGGAGGAGAAGCACCTTAACAAAGCTGGGGAAGGGAATGAGGAAAAGGTGACATCCATAGGAAGTGATGAGAAACTGAGAAAGACAGGAGAATGAGGGGGAAATGAGGAAGGGAGGGCAAAGTAAAAAAGGAAGGGGAATGAAGAATAGAAAGAAAAGGACAGAGAAAGACCTGAAGGAAGGAAGGAAAACCAGCATTCAAAGCAACAGGCAGTACAGAAGTACTGAAGGAAGATGTGCTACATGCATGCACAGCAGCTCTCCTGAACAGAAAACAAGGGAGCTGCTGCTACTCTGGCTGCCAGGCAAAGGAGATCTCCCTTAGCTCCAGCAGTCACACCTGCCTTTTGCCTGTGGTGGGAGAAAAGCTGTTTTTTATGCCTTGAGCTGGAATGGAAGAAGTATGGTTTAGCAGTAAGTGAGCCTGCTCTCTGCACTGGTTCATTTGCTATCTGGACCTTCCTGGAGCACAACCTGCCTGCCTGTCACCACATCAGGACTGTGTACTCCCAGCTCTGTACAGCAGCACTGCTCCTGCAGCTGGCACAGGTTGGACTTTGGGGTGTACCACACCAGGCATTTCTCTTTGCTGCACATCCCTTCAAGAAAGCCAGAGATAAGGAAGATGGTATTTCCCTAGAACAGAAGAGCAGATGGGACACACAAACCTTAATCGGGGAAGAACTGATACACCAAAAGAGGAGCAGAAAAAGAACAGAAGTGGAAGAAGGTCTGGAGCACAGCCCTGTGAGGAGAGGCTGAGGGAGCTGGGGTTGCTTAGCCTGCACAAGAGGAGGCTCAGGGGAGACCTTATTGCTCTCTACAGCTCCCTGAAGGGAGGTTGTAGCCAGGTGGGGGTTGGTCTCTTCTCCCAGGCACCCAGCACCAGAACAAGAGCACACAGTCTCAAGCTGTGCCAGGGGAGGTTTAGGCTGGAGGTGAGGAGAAAGTTTTTCCCAGAGGGAGTAATTTGCCATTGGAATATGCTGCCCAGGGAGGTGGTGGAGTCACCATCCCTGGAGGTATTCAAAATAGGCTTGGATGTGGTGCTTGGATGTGGCACTTGGAGCCAGGGTTTAGTTGTCAGGAGGTGTTAGGTAGGAGGTTGGACTTGATCTCTGAGGCCTTTTCCAGCCTGGTTGATTCTATGATTCTCTGATTCTAAGACTGAGGGCAAGACAGGCAGAGAAGTGAGAGGATGGCTGGTGGTGTGGTGCAGCACAGCAAGCGTCTTGACTGGGTCAGTCGTGTGAGCAGGCAGAGGACAGTGTGCTTTTGGTGTGTGCTTCTGAACTTTTGTAACCTTAGCACGCTTCCTCATTACAATACATTCTGCTGCTAATCATTTCCATCTGCAAAGCAAAACCTCTTGCTGAGACAAACTGTGTGCAGAAGGCTGGAGCTGAACTTACAGCCACCACAGCCACCGATTTGCTAACTGATTCTGGATTCCCTTGGGATTAGGAAGGTCAACTGGGTTTTTTGCACCACTAAGGAAAGAAGTTCACAATGTTTAAATCAGGTTAAGAACATCCATAGAAGAATTGTTCTATGTTTGTATTCAAAGTTTGGAGGATGACCAAGGCTGGGTATGAGCATGCAGCAACACAAACAGCCTAGGAGTTATAAAGTCAGACAAACGTCTATTGTTATGCATGCACAAATGCATCTGTGCATGAAGGGATGAGCCTCCCAGAAGACACTGATACATCTTTAGTCAGCTGTGACTAGGAATATAAACAAAACCCAAACAAACATCAAACACTCTGTGGGAGATCTTTGAAAAGCATTACATGTGCATGTGACAGTTAAAGAGTCCACCTGGCACAGAGTTCAGATTTTAAACGGCACATAATGCAGGAAATGTGCTTGTGGTGAGAGGACAGTGAGAGGATTGTGAGGGTTGGAAGGGACCGCAAGGATCATCCAGATCCAAGCCCCCTGACATGGGCAGGGACACCTCACACCACATCAGGCTGGCCTTAAAATCCTCCAGGCATGAGGCTTCCACCACCTCCCTGGGCAACCTGTGCCAGTGTCTCACCACCCTCATGGGGAACAACTTCTTCCTAAGGTCTAATCTAAATCTCCCCTCCTCTAGCTTGGATCCATTCTCCCAGTCCTATCACTCCCTGACACCCTAAAAGTCCCTCCCCAGCTTTCTTGGAGCCCTCTTAAGATACTGGAAGGCCACAAGGTCTCCTCCAAGCATTTTCTTCTCCAGACTAAACAGCCCCACCTCCCTCAGTCTGTTCTCACAGCAGAGCAGCTCCAGCCCTCTGCTCATCCTCGTGGCCCTTCTCTGGACACCTTCCAGCACCTCCACATCCTTCCTGGAACAGAGGCTCCAGAACTGGACACAGTGGTCTCAGCAGAGTGGAGCAGAGGGGCAGAATCCCCTCCCTGGCCCTGCTGGCCACACTTCTCTTGCTGCAGCCCAGGCTCTGCTTGGCTCTCTGGGCTGCAAGTGCTCACTGCTGGCTCCTGTTGAGCTTCTCCTCCACCAGCACCCCCAAGGCCTTTTCTTCAGGGCTGCTCTCAAGACAGCCCCTGCCCAGCCTAGATTGGTGCCTGGGATTGCCCCGACACAGATGCAGGACCTTGCACTTGGTCTTGTTGAACCTCATGAGGCTGGCTTGGACACACCTCTGAAGCCTGTCAAGTTCCTTCCTGCCAGCTTGGTGTCTTCAGTGACCTTGCTGAGGGTGCACTCAAGATGTGGCACATTGGCTTTCTGTAAAGCTGCTGTCCTTGTATAAGCCAACACAAAATACCCAACAGATTTGTTGAAGATAAAAGTGATGCAGAACAGTGTATGAGGATACTGAAATCACAGCCCTACAGCTGCTCACATTTGAACTCATTTTATTTGGGCTAAAACAGCACACTCCCACAGGCATGACCATTAGAGACCTCCATGTCCCACCTGCACTGACAGCTGCTTGCTGTCAATATGCCTCACTTGAGATAGCTGGGAGAAAAGGAGGAAGAAAAATGAACCTGTGACAGAAGAGATGTGACTCACCCCAAGAGGAGGAAGAAGGAAAAGGATAGATTTGAGGTGAGGAGATATCAAGGTGAGGCTTGATGAGGCCCTGGGCAACCTGATCAAGTTGGGAAAGTCCCTGCTGACTGTGGGGAGGTCAGACTGGATGAGCTTTAGAGGTCCCTTCTGGCCTGGACCACTGGGTTAGCAACTGGCTGGAGGGCCAGGCCCAGAGAGTGGTGGTGAATGGTGCCACAGCCAGCTGGCATCCAGGTACCAGTGGTGTGCCCCAAGGATCAGTGCTGGGCCCCATCCTGTTCAATATCTTTACTGATGATCTGGATGAGGGGATTGAGTCCATCAGCAGTAAGTTTGCAGATGACACCAAGCTGGGGGCAGGAGTTGATCTGTTAGAGGGCAGAAGAGCTCTGCAGAGGGACCTCGACAGGCTGGACAGATGGGCAGAGTCCAAGGGCAGGAGACTGAACACATCCAAGTGCCGGGTTCTGCACATTGGCCACAGCAACCCCAGGCAGCGCTACAGGCTGGGGTCAGAGTGGCTGGAGAGCAGCCAGGCAGAGAGGGACCTGGGGGTGCTGGTTAAGAGTGGGCTGAGCACGAGCCAGCAGTGTGCCCAGGCAGCCAAGATCATCGAGTCCAACCTATCACCCAGCACCATCTAATCAAGTAAACCATGGGGTGCACAGAATTATTAATGAGTGATGGAGGGGCTGAAATCAAAAGTAAGAACTGATTTAGTTCCTGAATCAGCCCTCTCAGAGAGCAGCCAAGGCAAAGTTTGCCCTGCTCTGTTTTCATCTGCTGCCCTCGGACTGCTTCTGCTAAGGAGCCGGGCGGTGCAGAGCCCGCTTGCTGCAGCTGACACTAAAACACTCCAGGATACTGAGTACAGAGAGATAAGTTTTTCAATAGAAACTCCCAATCAGAAGCAAAAAGATCCAGAAATTTGTAGTCAGTCGGTTCTTTGCAAGTGTTCAGAGCCAGAAGATGTGAACTCAGCTCAAAGATGAAGTATCCAAGATCGAATTTCCTAACAGCCTCCAGAAAAATCTTCTCCCACGCCGTGTAAATGCTGTCTGGTCATGTGTGCAGAAGCTGTCACTTGCTTACACCTATCTAACACCTGGACAGTCACAGCATCTCCATGTGCAGAAGTGCACTTGAGGGCATTCACAGAACCACAGAAACATTCAGGCTGGAAAAGAGCCTCAGGATCACCAAGCCCAACCCAGAGCCCTACTCCACAAGGGTCACCCCTAAACCAGGTCCTCAAGCACCACAGCCAAACCACCGTGAAACACAGCCAGGCCTGGGGACTCCACCACCTCCCTGGGCAGCACATTCCAAGGCCTGGCCACTCTTGATGGGAACTAATTCTTCCTACTGGCCAGTCTGACCCTGCCCTGCTGCAGCTTGAGGCTGTTCCCTCTTGTTCTATCACTAATTACCTGGGAGAAGAGACCAGCACCAACCTCTCCACAACCTCCTTTCAGGCAGCTGTAGAGAGCCAGGAGGTCTCCCCTCAGCCTCCTCTCTTTCACACTAACCATCCCCAGCTCCTTCAGTCACTCTCCATCAGATTTCTTCTCCAGGCCCTTCCCAGCTTCCTTGCCCTCCTCTGCCCTGGCTCCAGCACCTCTGTGTCATTTGTGTCCTGCTTCACAAGATGTTAATCCACTGACATTAGGCACAGGTTTGGGTGACCCCCTGCCTGACTTGAAAAGCTCAGTGCCGAAAGCCAAAATGAACTTGGATCAAGTAGTCCAGGTTTACACATGTCCTTATTTAATGTCCTGCCTTGTCTGAATCTGGGAGGTGGCTGCATACTGAAGAGAATAGAATTAACCGCTGTGAATCCAGAACTCCACAAGCACAGAGGCTGTTTTTAAACCCATGACACTGATCGTGATTTATGCCTGCTATGAACTAATCATTTGCAACTGTAACTCATTTCTCTCTTTGAAAAGTTAAAAAAAACATAGAGGGCTACAAGGATGATGAAGGGACTGGAGCACTGCCTTATGAGGAAAGCAATGTGCCCTTGTGGCCAAGGCCAATGGGATCCTGGGGTGCATTCAGAGGAGTGTGTCCAGCAGATCCAGGGAGGTTCTCCTCTTCCTCCACTCTGCCCTGGTGAGACCACACCTGGAATACTGCATCCAGCTCTGGGCTCCCCAGTTCAGGAGGGACAGGGAGCTGCTGGAGAGAGTCCAAGGGAGGGCTACAAGGATGCTGAGGGCCTGGAGCACTGCCTGGTGAGGAGAGACTGAGAGCCCTGGGGCTGTTTAGTCTGGAGAGGAGAAGACTGAGAGGGGATCTGATCAATGTCTATCAATAGCTGGGGGTCAGGAAGGAAGGGACAGGGACAGCCTCTGCTCACTTGTGCCCTGCGCTGGATTCTCTGGTCCTGCTCTGGCAGGGGGTTGGACTGGAAGATCTCCAGAGGTTCCTTCCAGGCCCTAGCATCCTCTGATCCTGTGAAATGTGGAGAGTTAAACCAGCAATCCTTCTGCCTGTTGTGGCAGAGCAGACCTCTGGAAAGCACACCCATTTCAACTCATTTGCTCTCGCGGCAGTTCTGCTCTAGCGTCAGCCTCTTGGGATCTAGCATGCACAGTGCCTCCTGGTACTGCTGTCGGTACACCCACACTCTCCTCTGCAGCACGGATGTCCCAGTGGCTGAGTGCCTCTAACCAGCACCCACAGCAACGGCAGCAGCACAGAAGCGACAATCCCACGACGGGCAGTCAGAACCCGTGACAAAAATGCATCCTTCAGCTCACGGCTTCCTGAGACCTTGAACCAACCTGTGCTCGACCTGGAAGAACTAACATGGCTAAGCAGGAGGGCCATGACAGCTGCCACACAGGGTTGCGGTGCACCGGGGAAAGCTGTGGGAGCCACTCAGATTTTGGCTGTCGTGGCTAACCCAAGGGTCAGTGCATTGGGTCCACCAAACCTCCTGGAGCACAGAGAGTGGCTCAGTGAGGTGTGTGCTTGAGGAAAAAGCGTTCTGGAGACATGCAGCCTGGCTGAGCTCCAGCCCCAGCCAGAGCTCCCAGCCTAGGTGCAGCCTCACACCCGCAGGAGGAGGGATTAGCTGGCTGAGTTGGTAGGTCAGAAGCTGTGAATACACTGCAGGGCATTGCTGACTCCTCACAGCTGCTGGGCTCGTCCCTTCCTTCTGTACACCACAGAAGCCTCCACACAGCTCTTCCCTAGAAACCACCAAGACTGGCAGGGAGCTTTGGCTGGGAGGTTGTGATTAATGATTAAAATACAATACAATACAATACAATAAACCAGGTTGGAAGAGACCTTCAAGATCATTGCGTCCAACCCATCAAACAACTAGATCATGGCACCAAGCACCCCATCAAGTCTCCTCCTGAACACCTCCAATGACAGTGACCCCACCACCTCCCCAGGCAGCCCATTCCAATGGGCAACCACTCTCTCTGTATAGAACTTCCTCCTAATGTCCAGTCTAAACCTGCCCTGGTGCAGCTTGAGACTGTGTCCTCTTGTTCTGGTGCTGGCTGCCTGGGAGAAGAGACCAACCTCTGCCTGGCTACAACCTCCCTTCAGGGAGTTGTAGAGAGCAATACGGTCACCCCTGAGCCTCCTCTCCTCCAGGCTAAGCAACCCCAGCTCCCTCAGCCTCTCTTCATAGGGCTTGTGTTCCAAACCCCTCACCAACCTTGTTGCCCTTCTCTGGACACCTTCCAGCAAGTCAACCTCCTTCCTAAACTGAGGGGCCCAGAACTGGACACAGGACTCAAGGGGTGGCCTAACCAGTGCAGTGTACAGGGGCAGAATGACCTCCCTGCTCCTGCTGGCCACACTGTTCCTGATGCAGGAAGGTCTGCACAGAAACATCAAGCCCCCCAAAGGAGGCAGGTTTCAGCACCATCCCTTGCATTTAAAGGCTGGGAAAGACAACTACTAACATCCATGGCATTTGATCTTTACCAGTACTATGGAATCCTAACATCTGTGGCTCAGACTATTTGCCCACCAATCCCACCTCTTCTCTAGCAGGGCACTTCTGGACTTGGCAAAGTTTTGCCCCTCCCTTCACCTTCAGTGAATCAAAGACAAACCTCACAGTGAACATTAACCTTCCATACCAAGACTTGCCAGTCTGGTGCACAGAAAGTCCTATTTCTCAATCAACAGACATTTCACATATCCACTTAAGTGAGTGCTGGCTGTACCATGCACTTCCCCTGTAACAAGAAGATGAATTCTGCTGCCCAGTGGTGTGGCTGAAAATTGAGGGCAGGTTATTAACAATGTTGGACAGAAGAGGTGTAAAGATATTCTCAGCAAGTCTAAGACATAATGTTACTGGGTCTATGAGACTGTCTCCTATCAGCTGGACCTATCAGAGAATCATAGAATCAGTAAGGTTGGAAAAGGCCTCAGAGATCATCAAGTCCAACCTATAACCCGACACCTCCTGACAACTAAACCCTGGCTCCAAGTGCCACACCCAAGCCTTTTTTCAACACCTCCAGGGATGGTGACTCCACCACCTCCCTGGGCAGCACATCCCAGTGGCCAATTACTCTTTCTGGGAAGAACTTTCTCCTCACCTCCAGCCTAAACCTCCCCTGGCACAGCTTGAGACTGTGTCCACTTGATCTGGTGCTGCTTGCCTGGGAGAAGAAACCAACCCCCACCTGGCTACAACCTCTCTTCAGGTAGTTTGAGAACAAGAGCAGCAGCTGCTAGGAAGCACTACAACTAGTCCATTATCAGGCACCAGTATGTGATGGTCCTGCTCCATTATGTGCACTTACAACATCTACTCTCTTGTCTGGTCTCTTTTGGGGGTTGCACAGTAATAAGACAAGGAAAAACAGGTACAAGCTTGAACAGAGAAGGTTTCAGCTCAACATGAGGAGAAACTTCTTTGGTGTGAGGGTGCCAGAGCCCTGGAGCAGGCTGCCCAGAGAGGTTGTGGAGTCTCCTTCCTCTGGAGCCTTTCCAACCCCACCTGGATGCATTCCTGTGCAGACTGCCCTGGGTGGTGCTGCTCTGGCAGGGGGTTGGACTGGATGATCTCTGGAGGTCCCTTCCAACCTCTCACATACTGTGATTCTGTCCTTCCTTCTCTTTAACACCTAGCTGAAAACGTCCAGATCAAAACCTCTCACTCTGGGACGTGTGTGCTTCATGTTCCTACCTCTTCAGAAGAGGCATCACGCCCAAATATGACTTTGTAAGTGACTGCAGCATCACATAACCCCAGAAACTTCCCTGAGCATCGAGGTCACCCTTCAGCTTGTCCCCACGGGACTGTCTGTGACTCACTGCATCTAGTGCTGGTGTGGCATGCAGAGGCATCCCAGGCTGTAACAATCAACCACATCCTCAGCAGAGGCAAGGCAAGGAACTTCAACACTCTTGAATCTTCCCACACACAACTGAAACAAATAATTTTCTCTTCAAAGCCATTAAAACCTTTCCTTCCGATTTCATACTTTATACACATATATCTAGAGTATAGCAGCCATACAGCTGCTGAAAACAAACCAGACCCTTCAGAATGAAAAACAGCAATCAAAATACTCCAAACATCTGGAAATAAAACTTCAGGCTGTTCTGCCTGTGACTCCTGTGCTTTATTGATTTCCACCTCGGGAACACACATCTTTCAAGCCTTTGCTGAAGTGATTTTTTTTGAGAAGTGAACAGAATAGAATAGAATCAACCAGGTGGGAAAAGACCTTTGAGATCACCGAGTCCAACCCATCACCCAACACCATCTGATCAACCAAACCATGGCACCAAGTGCCTCAGCCAGGCTCTTCCTAAACACCTCCAGGGATGGTGACTCCACCACCTCCCTGGGCAGCACATCCCAATGGCCAATCTCTCTTGCTGGGAAGAACTTCTTTCTAACATCCAGCCTAAACCTCCCCCGGCACAGCTTGAGACTGTGTCCTCTTGTTCTGGTGCTGGGTGCCTGGGAGAAGAGACCAACCCCCACCTGGCTATAACCTCCCTGCAGGGAGTTGTAGAGAGCAAGAAGGTCTCCCCTGAGCCTCCTCTTCTCCAGGCTAAGCAACCCCAGCTCCCTCAGCCTCCCCTCACAGGGCTTGTGAAACACTTCCGGAAAATATCTAAACCCATCCCAGCAGCTGGGTCAATCACTACTACTTGTCTGTGTCTGCACAGCTGGGTTAAGACACGCAGTGAGAGGCTGTAAGCCCTGAGTTTGAGATAGTTAAGTTGGTAGCTGGAGATTAATTGCACTTGATTAACCAGAGCATATTTAATTATCAGCTGATTTGGTGCAAGATGAAAACACCCAAAGGGCTGTTTGAACTCTGACTTTCCCTTCTTTCACACAATGTGAGGGGTTGGAAGTGACCCCGAAAGCTCATCCAGCCCAACCCCCTGCCACAGCAGGAGCACCTAGAGCAGATCACACAGGAACACAGCCAGGCAGGTCTGGAATATCTCCAGAGAGGGAGACTCCACAACCCCCCTGGGCAGCCTGCTCCAGGGCTCTGTCACCCTCACAGGGAAAACATTTGCCTCATGTTCCCACGGAACTTCCTCTGCCTCAGCTTCCACCACTGCCCCTTGTGCTGTCCTTGGGCATCCCCCAGCAGAGCCTGGCTCCAGCCTCTGGGCACTCCCCCTGCACAGCTTTAGCAACAGGAATGAGGTCACCCTCAGGCTCCTCCTCTCCAAGCTAAAGGGGTCTCAGCTCCCTCAGGCTCTCATAAGGAAGATCCATCATTTTTGTGGCTCTGACCTGGACTCTGTCAAGGTCTTTCCTTCAGGTCCTTCTTGACCTGAGGGGCCCAGAGCTAGACACAGTATTCCAGCTGTGGCCTCATCAGGGCAGAGTAGAGGGGGAGGAGAACCTCTCTGACCCACTAACCACAGCCCTTCTCATCCACCCCAGGATGCCATTGGCCTTCCTGGCCACCAGAGCACATTGCTGGCTCATGGTCAACCTCCCATCCACCAGGGGCCCCTGGTCCTTTCCCCCTTCACCGCTCTCCCACAGGTCTGTCCCAGAGCCATCGTGGTCCACGGGGCTGTTCTTTGCCAGGAATCTGTTAGGTGAGGGGTTTGCAGAAATGCAGAGCAAAGGTCAGTGCTATCAAGCATCTTCTTGTTTTCGTTTGAAGAGTGCACAGATACCATTTTATCTCCCCCAGGAGAGTAAAATAACACACTCCCATTGAACTGGAGAGAAATGCAGAGAGTTTATTCAGAAATAGGCAGAAAAATACAGAATATGTGAATCCTTAACACCTAGTGCAGAGTCCAAAGAGTACAGGATACATGAAAACCTCCCAAAAGCCTTCCCCCAACCAGATCAAACCACAAGCCCCAGGGCTCCATTTCTCCCTTCCATTAGGTCTAAAGGGGCCCAAATTATGCAGGACAAATTAGTCAGGCCCCTGCAGGCTAAAAACAGGCCTGAGATACTTCCCCATGTTACCAGATAAGGGAGAAAAGAGACAGAAACTAACTCTGCAGCCAGTTGTACAGAGAGGCAGGGATTCTGGGAATGAAATAACAGAATGTCCTGGGTCCACCCACTGGATTGGACTCTCCAGACATCCTGTAGCTGTGTGGGCTTTTTAAAGGCACCCATGTCAAACCAGGCCATTTGTCTTTTGTGTTCATTGCTGAAGAGCAGCAGTTCACAGAATTGCCAGGGTTGGAAGGGACCTCAAGGATCATCCAGATCTGAGCCCCTGCCATGGGCAGGGACACCTCACACCACAGCAGGTTGCTCACAGCCACATCCAGCCTGGCTGCAAACACCTCCAGGCAGGAGGCTTCCACCACCTCCCTGGGCAACCTGTGCCAGGCTCTCACCACCCTCATGGGGAAGAACTTCTTCCTAACACCAATCTCAATCTACCCATTTCTATTTTTTTTTCCATTCCCCCCAGTCCTGTCACTCCCTGACACCCTCAAAAGTCCCTCCCCAGCTTTCTTGTAGCCCCCTTCAGGTACTGGAAGGTCACAAGAAGGTCTCCTCAGAGCCTTCTCTTCTCCAGACAGAATAGCCCCAACTCTCTCAGTCTGTCCTCACAGGAGAGCAGCTCCAGCCCTCTGCTCATCCTCGTGGCCCTTCTCTGGACACCTTCCAGCACCTCCAGATCCTTCCTGGAACAGAGGCTCCAGGACTGGACACAGAGCTCCAGCTGTGGTTTCACCAGAGCTGTGCAGAGGGGGAGAATCCCCTCCCTGGCCCTGGTGGCTCTGCTTCTCTTGCTGCAGCCCTAGATGTGATTTGGTTTCTGGGCTGCAAGTGCTCACTGCTGGCTCCTGTTGAGCTTCTCATCCCCCAGCACCCCCAAGGCCTTTTCTTCAGGGCTGCTCTCAAGCCAGTCCCTGCCCAGCCTGTACTGGTGCCTGGGATTTCCCGTTATCCTTGAGAGGTGCAGTGAGCTTTGGATAGCTCAGCAAACAAATCGGATCTATTTCTGCAAATGAAAACAGCATGAGCATTGTATTTTGGAGGAGGATCTGTTTAAATTCCATAATAAATCACTCTGATTTGTTATTTACTGTGCTTCTCTTTAATCATATAATGCCAGTGCATCCATAAATTGCCTTGTCAGAGAGTGACTGCTGATAGTGATGGAAGCTGTCACTTAAACAAAATGCCTAAATTAATCAAAAGGGGAAAAAACCACAACAGACCCAGCACTACCATTAAGGCTTTTTTTCTGCTCTGCCAGGGATGACAGACATGACTGAGGGAGCTGCAGAAGTTGACAAAAAGGATGACAAAAGGCAAAGGAAACCTGGCAGGGCTCAATACAGAAGCAGGTACAACTGGCTGTCCCTCCTCAGCACCACAGTCTACCCTGCACTTAAGTCAATTTGATCTTCACCTCATCTGCTTTCACGGTGGCAATCAAACTCTCTGCCAAGGCAAGGCTGCATCCCACCACAGAGACAAGGCTTCCCTGCAGGAGTGGACACAGAATCCTCCCATCTACTTTAAAGACATTTGGGTCTGCTTTCGGGTTCGCCGGGACAAGCAGCGCTACAGGAGTGACAGCGTTCCCTCGGAGATGGTTCTCTCCCAGAAGCTGATGACAGGCCACAGGGCTGGCTCTGCACAGAAGAATGACTCATCAGGTCTGATTAGAGGAATGAAGTAAACATGGGCTGGCTTTATCAGCACTGAAAGTTTTACCACTTCCAATTGTTTAACACACAGATTGCTCCACTATTTGCTCTTGCAAGGGAATGCATTTCCACTAATGCACGGGTGAGCCTGGGTTGCAATCCTTTGGCTGGCCAGTCATAACATTAAACTGGGGCTATGCAATTGCTGTCTCTGTACACAGGTCATGGTAAATACTAGGGAGGGAAAAGACCTTTGCAACCAAAAGGACACAGAGGCTCCAGAAGCAGCACAACAAGAACTGGAAAAAGATTTCTAACCAGAAAAGAAAAACGGTTCTGGGACAGCCTCTCAAATAAAACTCTTGGGAGATGGGGGCTGATCAGTTTGCCAAAAGGATTATTCCATGGTTGCCTGCAGCACCAGGAGACTTGACTTCAGCAATGAGGGAGGTCTGTGAATCACAGAGTCACAGAATGTCAGGGGCTGGAAGGGACCTCGAAAGCTCACCCAGCCCAACCCCCTGCCAGAGCAGGAGCACCTAGAGCAGGTCACACAGCAACACATCCAGGTGGGGTTTGAGTATCTCCAGAGAGGCAGACTCCACACACCCCCTGGGCAGCCTGTGCCAGGGTTCTGTCACCCTCACAGGGAAAAATTTCCTCCTGTTTCCATGGAACTTCCTCTGCCTCAGCTTCCACCCCTGCCCCTTGTGCTGGCATTGGGCATCCCCCAGCAGAGCCTGGCTCCAGCCTCTGGGCACTCACCCTGCACAGCTTTAGCAACATGAATGAGGTCACCTCTCAGGCTCTTCCTCTCCAAGCTAAAGGGGTCTCAGCTCCCTCAGGCTCTCCTCATGAGGAAGATGTTCCACTCCATCATTTTTGTGGCTCTGTGCTGGACTCTTTCAAGCAATTCCCTGAGGTCCTTCCTGAACTGAGGGGCCCAGAACTGGACACAATATTCCAGCTGCAGCCTTGGCAGGGAGAGTAGAGGGGGAGGAGAATCTCTCTTACCTACTAACCACAGCCCTTCTAATCCACCCCTGGATGGCATGTGCCATTCCCCAGGTTTGCTTTCACTCTTCCTTTCCCAAGAATAAGAATTCAGTGGATACAGACAGAAACTGTCCGTCAGAGTCAGCTACTTCATATGGAAATGCAACACAAGAGCTACATCCAAATCCAAACCTAAGTACTGGACCTCTCCAAAGACTTGAATATCTTGGCATTGTAAACCAGCTGCACAGATGTATGGTTTCTTTCTGATGCTAGCTGAAAGTTCCTTCAAACATAGGGAGCTGACTTGCTTGTAATCCCATCCGAGTCAACTCTTTCCTTAGAAACCTCTTTGCCCTTTTGTAACACAGGTCAAATGGTGCAGAAAAGGATCTTACTTCAGTGTGTTCAATTTCCTTCCCTTCCTCTAAGCTGGGGGATCCATGTTCAAGCCTCTCTGACATCAAATCAGGTATTATTTACCTCAGGCTGGCAGTGCTGCTGCTGCTGCATGATGCCACATGCTAGGAGGAATGCTAGGAGGATGCCAGGATGAGCAAGGAGCTGCTGGACACAATATCACCTAAAAGGAAACTCTACAGGGAGTGGAGGGAAGGACAGATAGAACAGGGGGAGATAAGGAAGCTGCCCGAGCAGCAAGAGGCCTGGTTAGGAAAGCCAAAGCAGAGTTTGAAGTGAATCTAGCCAGGGGGGTTAAAGGGAGCACTAAGAGTTTCTATAGGTATGTTAATGGCAAGATGAAGCCCAGGGAAGGTGTGGGCCCCCTCAGGAAGGAAAGTGGTGACATGGCCACAAGGGATGTGGCCATGTCTGAGGTACTCAATAACTTCTTTACCTCAGTCTTCACTGCAAGGGCCTCCAGCCACACTCCTGGTGTCATGGCAGACGATGCCAGGGGCGGGGAGGAAGAACTGCCCATGGTAAGTGAAGCTCAGGTTGGTGATCACCTGAAGAACCTGAAAGTGTTCAAGTCCATGGGACCCCACGGGATACACCCACGGGTGCTGAGAGAGCTGGCAGAGGAGGTTGTCAAAGCCCTCTCTAGTCTATTCCAAAAGCCATGGCACCCTGGGGCAGTCCCCACAGGCTGGACAAGGGGAAACATTGCTCCCATCTGCAAAAAGGGTGAGAAGGAGGAACCAGGGAACTCCAGGCCAGGCAGTGTCACCTCTGTGCCCGGAAAGATCATGGAGCAGATCCTCCTGGAGGCACTGCTGACTCAGAAGAACAGTGAAGAGGTGACTGGGAACAGTCAGCATGGCTTTGCCAAGGGCAAATCCTGCCTGACAGACCTGGTGGCCTTCTCTGAACAGGTCACAACATTAATAGATGAGGGGAGAGAAGCTGATGTCGTTTGCCTGGCCCTGAGCAAAGCCTTTGGCACTGTCCCGCACCACCTCCTGGTCTCCAGGCTGGTGACACATGGGTCTGATGGGTGACACATGGGTCTGATGGGTGACCACTAGATGGATACAGAACTGGCTTGATGGCTGCACCCAAAGAGTGGCTGTCAACGGGTCCATGTCCTAGGGGAGGCCAGGGACAAGCAGAGTCCCTCAGGGATCAGCCCTGGGACCAGGCTTGTTCAACATCTCTGTGGGTGCCATGGGCAGTGGCATTGAGTGCACCCTCAGCAAGTTTGCTGATGACACCAAGCTGTGTGGTGCAGTGGACATGCTGGAGGGAAGGGATCCATCCAGAGGGACCTGGACAGGCTGGAGAGGTGGGCACAAGCCAACCTCATGAGCTTCAACAAGACCAAGTGCAGGGTCCTGCATCTGGGTCGAGTCAACCCCAGGCACAAATCCAGGCTGGGCAGGGACTGGCTGGAGAGCAGCCCTGAGGAGAGAGACTTGGGGGTGCTGGTGGATGAGAAGCTCAACAGGAGCTCTCAGTGTGCACTTGCAGCCCGGAAAGCCAATCAGAGCCTGGGCTGCATCAGGAGAAGTGTGGCCAGCAGGTCAAGGGAGGGGATTCTCCCCCTCTACTCAGCTCTGGTGAGACCCCACCTGGAGTACTGCCTCCAGTTGTGGAGCCCCTGTTACAGGAGGGATGTGGACGTGCTGGAGCGTGTCCAGAGAAGGGCCACGAGGATGAGCAGAGGGCTGGAGCACCTCTCCTATGAGGACAGACTGAAGGAGTTGGGGCTGTTCAGTCTGGAGAAGAGAAGGCTCTGAGGAGACCTAATTGTGGCCTTCCAGGATCTGAAGGGGGCTACAGGAAGGCTGGGGAGGGACTTCTCAGGACATCAGGTAGTGATAGGACTAGGGGGAATGGAATGAAGCTGGAGGTGGGGAGATTCAGGCTGGAGGTGAGGAGGAAGTTCTTCCCCATGAGAGTGGTGAAGCCCTGGAATGGGTTGTCCAGGGAGGTGGTTGAGGCCCCGTCCCTGGAGGTGTTTAAGCCCAGGCTGGATGAGGCTGTGGCCAGCCTGATCTAGTGTGGGGTGTCCCTGCCCATGGCAGGGGGGTTGGAACTAGATGATCCTTGTGGTCCCTTCCAACCCTGACTGATACTATGACACTATGCTGTAGAGAGCTACTCTGTGCTTCAGAGCCCACAGAACGAGCTTAAGCAAAACAGCAAGGAATCCACGGAAAATTCCCACTGCCCCCCTCTTTCGGGATACTCCATTAAACAAGGCTCACATGGAGGCTGGCACCAGTTCTGCTGGCAGAGGTGGGCCAGCTCCATGCAGCGTGCATCTGTAGAGGGAACTGCCAGTGGCGTGATTAATCCAGCGCCTCGTTGTTTCAAACAATGACATATCGTAACCTCCCTCCACGAAAGATCACCAGAAGCAAAATTACTAATGAAGCCTACAGGCTGTCATACAAACAATTAAGGATTTCTATTTCCCCCTGGACGACATCTCTTCACAGCTGTTCATCCTCTCCTGCTCCATGCTGTTAGAGCTTTAAACCGGGAGCCCCTTTGCTTGCAGCTGCCTCACAGCTACTCAGCAGCCGTTCAGCTACCTCCTTCACACAACCCAGGCTCCCAGCTCCATTGCTACTGACGCTGCAGACTCCACCCAGCGCTTGTCAGCGTCTCTCAGTGAGGTGGTGATGACAGCACATTAAGAACGTTCCCCTTTCTTCTCCTGTATGCTAAATACACACTTGGCTATCATAAACCTTGCAAGAGACTGGTTTTGAATCCCACTGGTACAGAGAAAATCTGTTCACTATTTTCTGCTTTCTAAAGGTGTCACCAATAACAAACAACATGACATCTGCTGGGTGTTTGTTGCTAACAAAGCCAATGGGCTACTAGAGCTCACTGATTGCTTCACAGGCTGCTCCAAATTATCAATGGAAATGGGAGACTGTTGCTAAGCGATGGATAATCAAATGGCTCAGTTGATTTTTCTCTTGGAAACATCCTACCAAGTTATTCAGTAATACTGTTTACAAAGGTCATTCCACACGTACAGGCAAGTGCTTGTTCCCCTTAGAAAACATGGCCCCAAAAAGAGAAGTGCTCTGCCTGTTTCCCAGCTTCAGTTCTGGTACTGCCCTGCCACATCTGTTAAGAAACTCCTGTTGCTGAACATCAAAAAAGGGCACTCACATTCATAGAATCATAGAATGGTCCAGGCCAGAAGGGACCTCCAAAGGTCATCCAGCCCATCCTCCCCACAGGCAGCAGGGACATCCTCAACTAGATCAGGTTGCCCAGGGCCTCATTGAGCCTCACCTTGAATATCTCCAGGGAAGGGCCTCAACCACCTCCCTGGGCAACCTGTTCCAGTTTTCCACCACCCTCATGGTGAAGAGCTTCTTCCTAAAATCCAATATAATCTCCTCTTCTCTAGTCTGAAGCCATCGCCCCTGGTCCTGTCACCACAGGCCCTTGCAAACAGTTTCTCTCCATCCTTCTTGTAGCCCCCTTCAGGTACTAGCAGGCTGCTATTAGGTGTCCTGGAGCCTCCTCTCCTCTGGGTTGAACACCCCCAGCTCCCTCAGTCTGTCCTTGTAGCAGAGGTGATTCCCAGATAATTTTCACAGCCCTCCTCTGGACCTTCTCCTTCAGGTCCATGTCCTTCCTTTCGGTTGTCCTTCCCTTTTGGTTGTCATGATAGAACTTTAAGTTTTCTCAACAGACCACCCCGCTGCCAAGGGTCTGAAGCTGTGTTGCACATGAATTCTAAGATCCTCCCAAAGATCCTCCTAAGGAATCCCTACAACTTCTGTCACATCTTGCAACCAAGCTAATAGAATCCTCTAGATTACAGGGAATTTCTGGCAGGTTGCTTGTCAGTCGATGTCATCACGGCCAGAAGAATGAGGAGATCGTTCCTGAGAGTCAAGCTACATGCCTGAGCCACCCAAACGCCGCTGTGCAGCTGCGGAGCAGTGACACGGTGACTCATGACTCTCTTCTCTCTCCCACCTCCCAAACCTCATCCTTCTTTATGAGGAAAAGGCTGAAAAAACCCTGTTTCTAAAACTGATCTTCCACCCAACTAACGGGGAATCTGATTTACTGCATTTCTTCCTCTCCTCAGAAAGACAAAGATGTTACTAATGACACCACAGCCTCTAGCAATAGTGACTGAGGGACTGTAAACCTTCCTCGTGGACTGGAAATAACCTACAAAAGTCAGAGGATCTGGATTTAGTTGTGCAGTGTGTTCTTTTGTGAGAACCCATTCACTGAAAACACCACAGGATCACAGGATAGGGGTAGGAAGGGACCTCTGGAGAGCTTCCAGTCCAACCCCCCTGCCAGAGAATCCAGCACAGGTCACACAGGAACACATCCAGACAGGGATGGAAAGGCTCCAGAGAAGGAGACTCCACAACCTCTCTGGGCAGCCTGCTCCAGGGCTCTGGGACCCTCACAGTCAAGAAGTTCTTCCTCATGTTGAGGTGGAACCTCCTGTGCTGGAGTTTCCATCCACTGCCCCCTGTCCTATCCAGGGCACAAGTGAGCAGAGCCTGTCCCTGTCCCTTCCTTCCTGATCCCCAGCCCTCAGCTATTGATAGACATTGATCAGACTCCCTCTCAGTCTTCTCCTCTCCAGACTGAACAGTCCCTTCAGCATCCTTGTAGCCCTCCCTTGGACTCTCTCAAGTAGATCTCTGTCCCTCCTGACCTGGGGAGCCCAGAAGTGTTTTATGTTAAGAGAACATCTTTATTTCCGTTTGCAGTTAGCCAGCTATAACAGGTAACAAGGATTTAAATATTTTGGTGAGCAACCAAGACACCCAGGGAAAGAGGATGTAACAGGAAACATGTGGTGGGTCAGCTGAACGAAATCATCTAAATACTGGAAAAGGTTAAGGCTGGACTGAGGAAATTGTTAGTGTGGAGTGTAGAGAAGCAGCTCTGGACCAGGCAGTGTGGTAAAATGAGAGACCAAGGTTCAGGGTATAAGGTCACTCCATGGCGGCAGGTGATCATTGGTAATTTTAATTGCCATCAGAGAAAATGTCAGTGACCAGTTTTTCAGCTGCTTGTGCTGTCTGCATTCAAAGTAAACAACACAGGAGTATGTGGGACAAATCAAACCCAAACATAAATGACCAGATTCTGCCAGATCAACTACTATGTGTGCCCAGGTGGCCAAGAAGGCCAATGGCATCCTGGCCTGCATCAGGAACAGTGTGGCCAGCAGGAGCAGGGAAGTCATTCTGCCCTGTGCTCAGCACTGGTTAGGCCACACCTTGAGTCCTGTGTCCAGTTCTGGGGCCCTCAGGTTAGGAAAGATGTTGAGATGCTGGAAGGTGTCCAGAGAAGGGCAACAAAGCTGGTGAGGGGTCTGGAGCACAGCCCTGTGAGGAGAGGCTGAGGGAGCTGGGGTTGCTTAGCCTGCAGAAGAGGAGGCTCAGGGGAGACCTCATTGCTCTCTACAGCAACCTGAAGGGAGGTTGTAGCCAGGTGGGGGTTGGTCTCTTCTCCCAGGCACCCAGCACCAGAAAAGAGGACACAGTCTCAAGCTGTGCCAGGGGAGGCTTAGGCTGGAGATGAGGAGAAAGTTCTTCACAGAGAGAGTGATTTGCCACTGGAATGAGCTGCCCAGGGAGGTGGTGGAGTCACCATCCTTGGAGGTGTTCATGAGGGGATTGGATGTGGCACTTGGTGCCATGGTTTAGTAGTCATGAGGTCTTGGGTGACAGGTTGGACTTGATGATCACAGTATCACAGTATCAGCAAGGTTGGAAGAGACCTCCAAGATCTTTGAGGCCTTTCCCAACCTCATTGATTCTATGATTCTATGATTCTCTTTGTAATGGTTTCAGAAGCAGCAGGGCATTTCCACCCTGAGCACACGGATGAGGTAGGTGCAAAGATCCAAGCTACTCCTCAATAATGCATATGTATTTATTGAAGAGAACTGGGAGTTCTGCAGCTGGCACTATGTACCAACACACCTAGCACTGAAAATATGCCCTCAGGTAGCTCAACTGGATGACACACATGAAAATTGCTTTTCAGTCAAAGAGCAAATATAGTTTTGAGTAATAACTGTTGACAGAAATCAGAGTCTCTGCCAGAATATTTACACTCAATTTGATTATAACAACGATCAGAGAGCACTGTTGAATTCACTGTGTTCATCCAGTTTTGGCAATATCAACATAAACATGAAATCATTCTCTCTCCAGATCTTTTCTGTGTATTTAGTGCACACTAATTTATGTGTGTGCATTAATTATGTCTGTGTTTACACATTGGAGTTTGTTAGAAATTCCCACCTAGCAAAGACAGAGCCATCCCCAAGGGTCCTGGCCTAGGGTAGCTTCACAGTTCTGTGCCCTAAATTGGCTCTGACTACATCTGCACATAGTTCAAGGAGGTTTGCTACTGCCTTGAGAAACACCACATGCTGATTACATAGCAGTTTGTAATTCCACAATGCTTCTATGTAGATCTGTTTCAAGATGAAGTTGTGCAGAGTAACAGAGGGTATTGCAAACTACTCTTTTACATCTAACACTTTCACCTTTAATCTGTCTGAAAACCTCACACTGATCCCTCTGCACAACAGGTAGCTCACAACCACACACCAGCATAAGCGGCTTGGCAGTAGCTATCCCTCTACAAGGGGCTACCACAGAACCACAGAATGCCAGGCACCTCAAAGGATCCTCCAGTCCAACCCCCCTGCCACAGCAGGAGCACCTAGAGCAGGTCACACAGGAACACAGCCAGGGAGGTCTGGAATGTCTCCAGAGAGGGAGACTCCACAACCCCCCTGGGCAGCCTGCTCCAGGGCTCTGTCACCCTCACAGGGAAAACATTTGCCTCATGTTCCCACGGAACTTCCTCTGCCTCAGCTTCCACCACTGCCCCTTGTGCTGGCACTGGGCATCCCCCAGCAGAGCCTGGCTCCAGCCTCTGGGCACTCACCCTGCACAGCTTGATCAACAGGAATCCTGCACAGCTTGATCAACAGGAATGAGGTCACCCTCAGGCTCCTCCTCTCCAAGCTGCAGAGCCCTCAGCTCCCTCAGGGTCTCCTCATGAGGAAGATGTTCCACTCCTTTCACCATCTCTGTGGGTCTGTGCTGGACTCTCTCAAGTAATTCCCTGAGGTCCTTCTTGACCTGAGGGGCCCAGAACTGGACACAATATTCCAGATGCAGCCTCAGTAGGGCAATCCAGAGCCGACTTCTTGAAGGAACCCAACAAACCAAGAATTTAGGCTAGATTTGCTGCATTGCACTGAATCTCTCCTTGTAAATAACCCAAATACCAGAAATAGACATTGGGTGCAACTTGGTTGCTCTGAATTCGATGCTGGTGGCAGGATTCACCTCCCTGCTTAGAAGATGAAGGAAGGACACCGCTGCGCTGCTGCCCACGTTGCCCTCTGTTTGAGCTGGCTCTCACATCATGCCTGGAATGGAGTCCAGAGCTCAGTCTCAAATGCTGCCTGGTATCAGAAGTGTGCTGGAGTTAACACTGACCTGGCAAAACGCTTTCAACTGGTACATCAGCAACCTTTGGGCTGATGAGTAATTAGGAGTGAAAAAACTAAAAAGGTGGTTTGGGTGGGAGGATGAAATAAACTGCGAGGAACAAGAATCTCTGATGTTGAAGGGGCTTTTCTTTCATGCTCTCATAGCAGCCACAGAGCCCTGCTGGAGCAACATTCCAAGCTGCTGTGGGGTTTTCCTTCTTCACCAAACAATGGCTACCGAAACATCTACCTGGCTGTGAATTATTTGGTCACTAAAGGAAGCTCTGGCATTCCTCCACCTCCACAGCAGAGTAATCTTTTAAAGAGGATTTCTCACCTTGGGGTGCATTTTCTGCTCTGTTTACAGCAACAGCCTGCTGTGAGGTCCTTAGCTTGGGGCCTTCATTTCTCATTAGGATTCTCAGCTTCATGGGGAAAGGTATGAGCAGCAGAAGCTTCAGGCTTTGTGCATGTCAGAGTGGTTTCATGGCACGTTAAATTCAAATGCAGCCATAAACTCAGAGTTGCTTCTCTCAAAGCAAGTGCAATTCCTGCTCACTGCAGGGATTACCAAAGCTCTCTGTAAACGTTTCCATGTCTCAGCGCCTCCGTTCCTTTTTTCTGGCTGGAAGGTTAGTGCAGGATGATAGGGCTCAAACAGCAGGTAGCTGTGGGAGCTGCAGCCCAGGGGGTTGGGTTTGACTGCTAGGAAAACAAAAAGATGGAAGGAAGGTGTCTGTGTATGGACCTGGGGGTAGTGATTGACAGCTGCCTAAACATGAGCCTGCAGTGTGCCCAGGTGGCCAAGAAGGCCAAGGGCATCCTGGCCTGCATCAGGAACAGTGTGGCCAGCAGGAGCAGGGAGGTCATTCTGTCCTGTGCTCAGCACTGGTTAGGCCACACCTCGAGTCCTGTGTCCAGTTCTGGGCCCCTCAGGTTGGGAAGGACATTGAGACACTTGAAGGTGTCCAGAGAAGGGCAACAAGGCTGGGGAGGGGTCTGGAGCACAGCCCTGTGAGGAGAGGCTGAGGGAGCTGGGGTTGCTTAGCCTGGAGAAGAGGAGGCTCAGGGGAGACCTCATTGCTCTCTACAACTACCTGAAAGGTGGTTGTAGCCAGGAAGGGGTTGGTCCCTGGAGGTGTTCAAGAGGGGATTGGACGTGGCACTTGGTGCCATGGTCTAGTCATGAGGTCTTGGGTGACAGGTTGGACTTGATCTTTGAGGTCTCTTCCAACCTTAGTGATACTGTGATACTGTGATACCTCCAGGGTCAGTGACTCCACCACCTCCCTGGGCAGCAGATCCCAATGGCCAATTACTCCCTCTGGGAAGAACTTTCTCCTCATCTCCAGCCTAAACTTCCCTGGCGCAGCTTGAGACTGTGTCCTCTTGTTCTGGTGCTGCTTGCCTGGGAGAAGAGACCAACCCCCACCTGGCTACAACCTCCCTGCAGGGAGTTGTAGAGAGCAAGAAGGTCTCCCCTGAGCCTCCTCTTCTCCAGGCTAAGCAACCCCAGCTCCCTCAGCCTCTCCTCACAGGGCTGTGCTCCAGACCCCTCCCCAGTCTTGTTGCCCTTCTCTGGACACATTCAAGTGTCTCAATGTCCTTCTTAAACTGAGAAGCTCAGAACTGGACACAGGACTCAAGGTGTGGCCTAACCAGTGCTGAGCACAGGGCAGAATGACTTCCCTGCTCCTGCTGGCCACACTGTTCCTGATGCAGGCCAGGATGCCATTGGCCTTCTTGGCCACCTGTTCCCAAGGCTCCTGGGCACACGCCATCAGAGTGAGCATCTGGTGCCATGTTCTAGTAGCCATGAGGTCTTGGGTGACAGGTTGGACTTGATGATCTTTGAGGTATTTTCCAACCTGGTTGATTCTATGATTCTATTCCTCAGTAAGATAAAATGATTCTAATGGATTATTCCATGTCCCTGCTTTAAACATATCCCCCCTTGGGCTTCCTCTGACTTCACCTTCATCAAGCCTTATCTGCTATGGTCCCTACCACAAAGACTGCTGATGACACTAGCACCTTGTACAAAGTTGTGTGGAGAGCTAAATGGAACAACTGGCAAGGCTAAAACAGGGAAAAGATTGTGTACATGATTTCAGCTTTCTCATGTCACAGATAGAGTATGTCAAGGTCATCTCTGAAGGCACTATGCTGGATACTGGGACAGCATGGAAAAAACCCTGCAATACAGAAAACATTGAGACAGGAGTTATGTCCTGTTGCTGCCTGCCTGCCATGGAAGCTGTGATTTTGTCTAAATTTCCTAAGATCAGTGCAAATGAACTACAGCTGATAAGAAAATTCAAGCTAAACTCTATAAATCACACTTGGCTGGCATGGTGAGGGAGCAAGGAGATAGAATCTATAGCCATGATTTCCAAGCATTTAAGAGTTGCTTTCTCCTCTCCCTCCTCTCCCTCCTCTCCCTCCTCTCCCTCCTCTCCCTCCTCTCCCTCCTCTCCCTTCTCTCCCTCCTCTCCCTCCTCTCCCTCCTCTCCCTCTCTTGTCTTCCCCCCACACTCCTTAGCTCCTCCATCTCTTCATCCTGTTTTCTGAAACAGAGTGGTGACTCCAGAACACATATTTAGACCTTTATCTACACAGCTACTATTCTTGATTCCTCCAGGCTTAAGAACTCATGGGTATTTAAGGAATCCATCTATGGGCAGATCCATGGGATGTTTTGGCACACAGAGTCATCTATACTGTTGTGTGCCTCTGTCTTTGGTGTAATGGTAGTGAAAGCAGTGAAGGAAGACAGGTTCTAGAGTTACTCTTCAAGCAATTGAAGAAGACTCCCCAGAGAATTGGATAGAAATACAGAATATTATTGGAAGATTAAATGGAAGGTGCTATTAATAACTACCAACTACAATGCAAAGCAGTGCAAAAGCAGATGAAATACACAAAGAATCATAGTCTGGGCTTAACACAGAAACCCATCAGGACAAAGCCTTCTCCAAAACCTCCACCAAAACCAGACTAAAACCCCAGTGCTCCTTCTCTCCCCCCACCTGGGTTAAACCCAGTGCTCCTTCTCTCCCCCCACCTGGGTTAGCCATAAGCCCCAGTGCTGTGCTCTTTCTTCCCCATCACTGCTAGGCTAGTCTAGGCTGGCCGGGCCCATACTGCCCCCTGCTTGCTCCCTCCCTGAGGCCCATCAAGGCTGCACTACCTAAACCATGATTGCACAGTAAAAGTACCAGGAGGTAAGAGAAGTCCCTCCCTGAGGAGAAGAGAGGGAAGAAAGAGCAAGAGCTGGCTTTGCTGCCACCTTAAATAGAATAAGATAACATAATTATGGGAATGAAATGCCAAAAGATCACAATTTCCTGTCCACTGCCTGGACCCATCTAGCCTCGGGCTGCTTGTACTCCATGGCTCTTAAAGGCATGAGCCTTAACCCATGACAACCTCCCAGACCAAGGACAACAGGCACTTGTTAAACCTGAGAGCCTTTCTCGATGGGATTGCTGAAAGAAGCTTCTTCCAAACTGTGTGCAGAATGTGGAGACACAAACAGTGGTGAACATATGCACGAGGGGATAACGAGATCAGAAACTGGGCCTCTGTCCTAGATGTCACGGACCCTGGGAAATATGCAAGAAACAGAAAAAGACTCATACAGACTCCTGAGCAGGCCTGGACCTGAATTCATCAATCAGAGGTCTCATGGAGCTAAGAAACCCATGGAGAAAGGAGTCAGAGAGCAGAAAATGAATCAAAGAATCAGAGAATGTGAGGGGCTGGAAGGGACCCTCATAAGCTCATCCAGTCCAACCCCCTGCCGCAGCAGGAGCACCTAGAGCAGATCACACAGGAACACAGCCAGGCAGGATTTAAATATTCCCACAGAGGGAGACTCCACAACCCCCTGGGCAGCCTGCTCCAGGGCTCTGTCACCCTCACAGCGTAACATTTCCTCCTCATGTTTCCATGGAGCTTCCCGGGGAGGTGGTGGAGTCACCATCATTGGAGGTGTTCAGGAGGGTGCTTGGTGCCATGGTTTAGTTGATGAGGTGGTGTTGGATGATAGGTTGGATGTGATGATCTGAAGGTCTCTTCCAACCTGGTTAATTCTATTCTATTCTATTCTATTCTATTCTATTCTATTCTATTCTATTCTATTCTATTCTATTCTATTCTATTCTATTCTATTCCTCAGCTTCCACCCCTGCCCCTTGTGCTGGCATTGGGCATCCCCCAGCAGAGCCTGGCTCCAGCCTCTGGGCACTCACCCTGCACAACTTTAGCAACAGGAATGAGGTCACCCTCAGGCTCCTCCTCTCCAAGCTGCAGAGCCCTCAGCTCCCTCAGGCTCTCCTCATGAGGAAGATGTTCCACTCCTTTCACCATCTTTGTGGCTCTGTACTGGACTCTCTCAAGCAGTTCCCTGAGGTCCTTCCTGAACTGAAGGGCCCAGAACTGGACACAATATTCCAGATGTGGCCTCAGCAGGGCCGAGTAGAGGGGGAAGAGAACCTCTCTTGACCTAAAAAGACCTGATAAATTCAAGGAACAACCAACACATGCTAGGAGAGTTTGTGCTTCAGTGCCATTCTAAAAGCCTTCTAGCAACTTGCAGCCATAGCAAAAGTGGATCAGCAGAAAATGTCATAAATAAGTATGGGGAATAAAAAGAACTGCTTTGAAAGGAACAAATGGTCAGCACTGATCCTGAAGAGAGAAGGCAGATAGGTTGCACAATACAAGGAGGATCAGTAGGCTCTACCTGATGAGTACTGCAGAATTCACAGCTTCAGTTAGCCTTTTATCAGGAGAAGTAAAAGCACATCAATAAGCAGGTTAGAACAGAACCCCCTCCCCAGCCTCAGTGCCCTTCTCTGGACACCTTCCAGCAACTCAAAATCCTTCCTAAACTGAGGGGCCCAGAACTGGACACAGGACTCAAGGTGTGGCCTAACCAGTGCAGTGTACAGGGGCAGAATGACCTCCCTGCTCCTGCTGGCCACACTGTTCCTGAAGCAGGCCAGGATGCCATTGGCCTTCTTGGCCACCTGGGCACACTGCTGGCTCATGTTCAGCTTAACATCACATCAACCAGCACCCCCAGGTCCCTCTCTGCCTGGCTGCTCTCAGCCACTCTGCCCCCAGCCTGTAGCACTGCCTGGGGTTGCTGTGGCCAATGTGCAGCACCCGGCACCTGGATGTGGTCAGTCTCCTGCCCTTGGACTCTGCCCATCTGTGCAGCCTGTTGAGGTCCCTCTGCAAAGCCTCTCTGCCCTCCCAGGTTCTAGAGGATAGGATTGAAACACAGCTGGCTGGTAAGCATTCAGATAAAAAAGCTGCAGCAAGGACTGAGGTCTTCAAGAAATCATACCCTAGTAGGAAAACAGAAGGCTGAATAACCATGTCAGATGGGCTAAAGCAGCAGTGTATCTTCTGGAAGTAGTGCTTTAGGACATTCCAGTCAGACTTCACACTGACAGATGTTACTTGAGAAGTACATTGATTTGGGAGAGCACAACAGAAATAGTCCTGGTGTCTGCTGCACAGTAGCTGAGTTCTCTTAGCAAAGCTCCTGCTACAATAAACATTTGCACATCTTTATGACACATACTTACTCTGCAGACTGTGAGCTCTTCCCTTGCATCTCCCATAGGAATATTTTAGAACATTAGTGTAATAATGCACCTCCTCAGCCCATAGCCTGCTAAGCACTCACAAAACACATGTGAAATCTCATAAACAAGTGGAGGAGTGAAGAAGTTCTTGAGTATGTGTGCCATAGTTAGGCCATGAATCATACAGAACCACAGAACAGTCAGGGCTGGAAGGGACCTCAAGGATCAGCCAGTTCCAACCCCCTGCCATGGGCAGGGACACCTCACACCACAGCAGGTTGCTCACAGCCACATCCAGCCTGGCTGCAAAAACCTTCAGGGATGAGGCTTCCACCACCTCCCTGGGCAGCCTGTGCCAGTCTCTCACCACCCTCATGGGGAAGAACTTCTTCCTAACATCCAATCTCAATCTCCCCTTCTCTAGCTTGGATCCATTCCTTCCAGTCCTGTCACTACCCAGCACCCTAAAAGTCCCTCCCCAGCTTTCATGCAGCCCCCTTCAGATACTGGAAGGCCACAAGAAGGTCTCCTCAGAGACTTCTCGAAACTGAACAATCCCAACTGTCCTCATAGCAGAGCAGCTCCAGCCCTCTGCTCATCCTCGTGGCCCTTCTCTGGACACCTTCCAGCACCTCCACATCCTTCCTGGCACGAAGGCTGCAGAACTGGACACAGAGCTCCAGGTGGGGTCTCAGCAGAGTGGAGCAGAGGGGCAGAATCCCCTCCCTGGCCCTGCTGGCCACACTTCTCTTGCTGCAGCCCAGGCTCTGCTTGGCTCTCTGGGCTGCAAGTGCTCACTGCTGGCTCCTGTTGAGCTTCTCATCCACCAGCACCCCCAGGTCCTTTTCTTGAGGGCTGCTCTCAAGCCAGCCCCTGCCCAGCCCATATCAGTGCCTGAGATTGCCCAGACCCAAGATGCAGGCCCTTGTTTTTCTGCAGCAGTTGCTAGCTGTGTTAAGCAGGTGGCTGATCTACAGCTACAGCAGTTATCTCCTTGTGCTATTCCAGATTATATCATTACATTGAAAGAGAGAAAGACTGCAGCCTCTCCTTATAAAAGTCCAAGCAAAACACCTGTTGTGCTTCAATGGAGTCTCCCAGCGGTGCCAAAATGTCATTTCCTGCCCCAGAAGAACTGAGCAGATTTTTGGTTTAATCCATTCAGGCCACTTATAAGCTTGAATACGAAACTTCCCACAAGTTTTACATGATAATTAGCTTAGCTTTCCAAAGGAAAGGGCACTTTGAAAGGAAAAAGCACTATTTTTAAATGTTAAAAAAAAAAAAAAAAGGTCAAAGTGGATGTACTGCAAATTGGGAAAGTTTCCTCTTCCCCAGAACATATTTGTCTCTGAAATATGAATCAAAACTAACTCACTGTGTGATCTGGCTCCCTTTTGATCACCCACTTGCTCTCAACAAAAGATCATTTTAAGGGGGCCTTCAAGAAAGCTGGGGAGGGACTTTTTAGGGTGGCAGGTAATGACAGGACTTGGGGACTGGAAAAAAACCTACAAGTGGGTAGATTCAGATAGGATGTGAGGAAGAATTTGTTCCCCATGAGGGTGGTGAGAGCCTGGCACAGGTTGCCCAGGGAGGTGGTGGAAGCCTCATCCCTGGAGGTGTTTGCAGCCAGGCTGAATGTGGCTGTCAGCAACCTGCTGCGGTGTGAGGTGTCCCTGCCCATGGCAGGGGGTTGGAACTGGCTGATCCTGGAGGGCCCTTCTAACCCTGACAGTTCTGTGGTTCTATGATCATTTTCATGGAAATGTTAATGGCCAACTTCATGGTGTCTCTAGCAGTACATGCTGGAAAGTCTCACAGGACTGGAGTCAGTCTTGGTGGGCTGTGCTTTGTTGACAGAGGAAGAAATAAACCAACAGATCAACATAGAGGAAAATAAAAATGCTTTTCTAAATTGTCCTATCCCAATCCACTACAAGGCTACTTTCACGGAATCAGTGTTAGAGGCTGGAAGGGACCTCCAGAGATCATCCAGTCCAACCCCCTGCCAGAGCAGCATCACCCAGGGCAGTCTGCACAGGAATGCATCCGGGGGGTTTGGAAAGTCTCCAGAGAAGGAGACTCCACAACCTCTCTGGGCAGCCTGTTCCAGGGCTCTGGCACCCTCACACCAAAGAAGTTTCTCCTCATGTTGAGTAATTCCAAGTAATTTGCCATTGGGATGTGCTGCCCAGGGAGGTGGTGGAGTCACCGACCTGGGAGGTGCTCGAAAAAGGCTTGGATGTGGCACTTGGAGCCATGGCTTAGTTGTCAGGAGGTGTTGGGTATTAGGTAATAAGTTGGACTTGATGAGCTCTGAGGTCTTTTCCAACCTAATTGATTCTTTGAAACCTTCTATGTTCAAGTTTGTATCCATTGGTCCTTGTCTTATTACAGCACACCACCGAAAAGAGCTTGGCCCCCTCCACCTGCCACCCACTTCCATTGAAATGTGTTGCAAAACCTCTTCAAAAAGTCCTAGGTGGGTGAGATGTTGCATTGCCTCTACATTAATTTGGCTACTTAAAACTCATTTTGAAACAGACCTGAAGTTAGACTAAGATGACAAAGCAAATCCCTAGGGAATGAACAAGGGAATCTTGAAGTGCAAACATCTCCACCATTAAAAAAAGGTCAAACAAACAGCAAAGGTCAAGAACAACAGAGCACTCTCAAAGTGAAGTAAAATATCAACAAGGGAGCCTTTAGGTAGAGTAGAGTAGAGTAGAGTAGAGTAGAGAATAGAATAGAATAGAATAGAATAGAATAGAATAGAATAGAATAGAATAGAATAGAATAGAATAGAATAGAATAGGATAGAATGGAATAGGATAGAATAGAATAGGATAGAATAGAATAGAATAGGATAGAATAGAATAGAATAGAATAGATTTTGCACTGAAAGATGACACAGCTGAGCTGCAGATCCTACTGATCAAGGGAAAGCATTCTGTTATTGCAAGCATCGAGGAGCAGACAACCTACTTTCACCTCCTTTAATTTTGACATTGGCTAACTGTGGAACAGTTCCTGCTCCATCAAGAGACTCCTGGCCACAAGAAAACAGTCCTGGTCCCTCTAGAACGAGAGGCTGCCCATTAACAGCTTTGGTGCCAATAATAAAATCTAAGCAGCTAATAACCCAGGCTTAAAGCTAAATAGCTAAATTGATTCTCTTCAACATTTCCCTCCAGGTTAATTGCCCTGCCCCTGTGGCCTTGCCAGCCAATTTTTTAACTTGAACTAAACCTTTCAGCTTGTCAGTGAGGCAGCTTTAGAGAAGCTGGAGAGTGGGGGACAGGGTAGCACACTGTGGAGCACAGGCAGGATACTTTTGCAAGGTGGAAGGAAGATGAGTAGGTACAGAGTGCAAGCAGAGTGTGAAATCATCTGACGATGCTGAAAGGCAGAGAGAACTCCCGGGCAAGGCCAGCCTGTTGCTTTCTGGAGGCACAACGGTCTCAGACAGGAAGCTCTCCTTTTCTAAGCGTTTTACAAGGTGCAATTAGCTGCATTCTCGTGCAACCCACAAGGACAATCTGTCACTGCAGACAGCGCTGGTTATTTTTTGCTCAGACTGCCTCTTAAACATGATCACAGTAAAACTCTCAAGGCTAAAAGCTTGCTCCATTTATGATAAAATGTGAGTAAAAACTGACACAGAGATAAGAACTCTTTTTTAAGACTTCCCTAAAAGGCTGAGGAATCTAAACAAAGAGGCCTTGATTATTAACTCTGGACAACCTATCACCACTGCTGCACAGACAAATTGCACTGCACGCCAGAGCACGCTGAAGACACAACAATTTATCAGTCAGAATGAAGAAAATCTCACAGTGCTCAGTGACTTTTCAGATCACATTTCTGCCCTACAGGTCCTGCTTCTCTGTCTTCAAGAGACACTGCCTTGCAGCGTAAGGCTAACACGGAGCTTGGGAGGGACAGTGAAGAAAGGCATCACATAGGAAAGTACCTGAAGTTTGAGCACAAAGCATTACAAAACCCAGCTGGGGTAGGTATTCAGTCTTCCTTTACACCCTCAAGAGAAGAGAGAGGCTTTACTAGATAGTAACTCAAAGCAAGAGTTGAAGCAGCCTGTGAATCACACTGCCACCATGCACACACACACACAGATATCCCATCTCTTTCCATCAACCACAGAACTGTAAGGCTTGGAAAGCACCTCAAGGATCATCCAGTTCCACCCCACTGCCATGGGCAGGGACACCTCACACATGAACAGTGTTTTGAAGACTGTAAAAACCAGCCAAGACCGCAAAGAATAACTGAACTCTCAGGGAAACACAAGCTTCTGCTTGTGCTGTGTGCTTTCTGCAGCTGATTTGATGGCATTGCTCTCTTGTTGCAGAACAGAGACTGTAGTTCTGACCTAAACATTATTTCACCTGCAACACCATTTTTAATCTCTTTCATCATGTCATCGTACAATTGTCAGGGTTGGAAGGCACCTCAAAGATCAGCCAGTTCCCATCCCCTGCCATGGGCAGGGACACCTCACACTACAGCAGGTTGCTCACAGCCACATCCAGCCTGGCTGCAAACACCTCCAGGGATGAGGCTTCCACCACCTCCCTGGGCAACCTGTGCCAGTGTCTCACCACCCTCATGGGGAAGAACGTCTTCCTAAAGTCTAGTCCAAATCTTCCCTCATTCCCCCACTCCTATCACTCCCTGACACCCCAAAATGTCCCTCTCCAGCTTTCTTATAGACCTCTTTTCAGATACTGGAAGGCCACAAGTAGGTTTCCCTGGAGCCTTCTGGTCCCCAGACTGAACAGCCCCAACTCCCTCAGTCTGTCCCCATAGCAGAGCAACTCCAGCCCTCTGCTCATCCTCATGGCCCTTCTCTGGACACCTTCCAGCAACTCTTCCAAGATCCTACAGAGAGTCATCTCTAAACACGAGCACTTGAGAAACATAGGCGATGACAATGAAGATCTTCTTGTGTGTCAGCTCTGGAACAGTTGGAGGGGATTTGTGCAAATGACAACACAAACAGGGAAAATCTGGTGGCATTACTTAAAGGGAAAAGATGAAAGTACCCAGAGTCCTTCAATTTTTCCTCCCTTAACAACACAGAATGAGAAGGCTCCACAACGGGAAAGTCAATGGAATGGCTCTCAAGGAAGTACTCACGATTCAGTAATCACAGAGGATTGTCAGGAAAGACCTCCAGGGGATGCCCCGAGGAAAAAAGGCATTGAGGAGATATGGAAGCTCTTTAACAAAACAAATCTTATGGCCTTTATGTGCCAACCACTTCACTGTGGAGGAAAGACAAGTGCTATAGCAACCTAGATTAGACTGTGAGCTCTTCATTGGCCTCAAGCATGAAAAGGAAGGAAACAAGCAAATCTATACCAGTGTTATACATGATCCTGCTCCAGCAGGGGCGTTGGACTAGGTGATCCCTTCCAGCCCTTAACACACTGTGATTCTGTGAAAACCAAGTCAGATTACCCAGTAAAAGTGGAAAAGATCCAAGAAGATCACATTAAATTACAGTTTTATACACTGAGTGTGTCCAGGGGATCAAGCTGGATGTAACTAGCAAGAAACACCAAGAAATCATTCACTGAAGACATCAGCAATAAAGGTAGGCTCAAAAGTAGTCTGCCATGAAACTGAAAGCTATTGATGTGTGATGTTAAAAAGGTCAAGCTGTTTAGTGCTCTGTGTGTGTGTCTTGATCATTACACAAGATAAGCGTTCATCAGATCTCTATTGCATCTAATTCCAGTCACAAGAGAGTGAAATCTAAGTCTTTCAATAGAGAAAATCTCCACAGATGTAGGAGTATTAGCACAATTCCATTGTTTGCCAATTGCCCAGACCCAATGAGCTGCATCTCAGCCCAAACCTAAAGGCCTGGCTGATGACATCTACAGCTTTCAAGCAGTAATTTTGAGAACACATCAAGTCTGGCTAAGGCAATAGACACCACATTTATCTTTCTCTAGTTTTTTCATCTCTTAAAAGACAGGAAAGGAGAAACAAGAGAATTAGAAACACTTTAACTTCCATTCCTGGAACAAATCATGAAATGCTTGTAACTGCTTCCAGCAGGGATGGCTTGTGAACCAAAGTTACATCATCCCAATCGAGTTTCTTTGTGGGACCTGCTAAGAGGCCTTGTGGAGTGAGTGGTGAAACATTAGATGCATGCAGCATGCTTTCATGTGCCATATTGAACGTGTCCAGGGAAGGGCAACGAGGCTGGGGAGAGGCCTTGAGCACAAGCCATACAAGGAGAGGCCGAGGGAGCTGGGGTTGCTTAGCCTGGAGAAGAGGAGGCTCAGGGGAGACCTTCTTGCTGTCTGCAACTACCTGAAGGGAGGTTGTAGCCAGGAGGGAGTTGGTCTCTTCTCTCAAGCAACCAGCACCAGAACAAGAGGACACAGTCTCAAGCTGTGCCAGGGGAAGTTTTGGCTGGAGGTGAGGAGAAAGTTCTTCACAGAGAGAGTCATTCATCATTGGAATGTGCTGCCCAGGGAGGTGGTGGAGTCACCATCCCTGGAGGTGTTCAAGAGGGGACTGACCGTGGCACTTGGTGCCATGGTTTAGTAGTCATGAGGTGTTGGGTGACAGGTTGGACTTAATGATCTTTGAGGTCTCTTCCAACCTTGGTGATTCTGTGATAAACACAGAAAACCAAACTGAGATGAAAATAGGTGCAAGCTGCTAGGAACACTGGTTTAGAGCCAATTTCCCAATACAAAACCAATACTTATCAATGACAGTGAAATATGGGTATGGATGAGAAAGTTAATCATCCTTCCCTTCTACTGAACATCTGGAAGGCTTCAATCTGGGTGCCTGATTTTGGATACCACATATGAAAGCTCAAAGGGAGCAATGGAAACTGTGAGAGGACTCAAACCCACCATTCACTGATGCCTATCAAAATTCTCATCCACTGATGAGAAATTCTAAGCATCTTCCACGTCTGTAGTCTCTCTATAGTTCCACACATTCATTCTTTCAATAAATCAGGGAAAAGTCACAAACAAGGGCAATGGCACAAGGGGCAATGGGTGGAATTTGAGACATAGGAAGTTCCACGGAAACATGCGGAAGAATTTTTCTCCCTGGGATGGTGACAGAAGCCTAGAACAGGCTGCCCAGGGGGCTTGTGGAGTCTCCTTCTCTCAAAACCTGCCTGGATGTGTTCCTGTGGGATCTGCTCTAGGTGATCCTGCTCTGGCAGGGGGTTGGACTGGATGAGCTTGAGTACTGTATCCAGTTTAGGAAAGATGTTGAGCTGCTGGAAGGTGTCCAGAGAAGGGCAAGAAAGCTGGGGAGGGGTCTGGAGCACAGCCCTGTGAGGAGAGGCTGAGGGAGCTGGGGTTGCCTAGCCTGCAGAAGAGGAGGCTCAGGGGAGACCTCATTGCTGTCTCCAACTACCTGAAAGGAGGTTGTAGCCAGGTGGGGGTTGGCCTCTTCTCCTAGGCAAGGAGCACCACAACAAGAGGACACAGTCTCAAGCTGTGCCAGGGGAGTTTTAGTTTGGATCTGAGGAAGAAAATTCTTCCCAGAAAAGAGATTGGCCATTGGAATGTGCTGCCCAGGCAGGTGGTGGAGTCACCACTGGAGCTGTTCAGGAAGAGCCTGGATGAGGCACTTGGTGCCATGGTTTAGTTGATTAGATGGTGTTGAGTTATAGGTTGAACTTGATCTCAAAGGTCTTTTCCAACCTGGTTAATTCTGTATCTTTCCAGGTCCCTTCCAACCCCTAACATTCTCTGATCCCCATTTATGTCATATTTAAAGCTCAATTCTAGCTTAGCTGAAGTAGAAAAAGCAGCTTTGGCATTGCACTTTTCAATCAACCAGTCCACAGCAATTAGACACTGCCAGGGCAGTACACAGTTGTGCACCACAGATGTGTCTGCAGGTATATATATTCTTTTATGTTTCTTAGACCTGTCCGTATTGATGCTGAACTGTAGAAGGTCAGTCTAAAACAGCTCGATCAGACAAAGTGATGACCTTACTTGCTGTGTGCAGCTAGGATGAGTGCTGGTACATCCCTTTAATAGGCATCTCCTGAAACAGGTTCTGCCTTGTCCTCTGACCTCTGCATGGTCCCAAAAATTACATAAAATAGCCAAAAAATGACATCAACACACCAACATTCTGTCTGTGAATGCAGAGCTAGGGGAGACCTCCGTGTCCTACACCTTGCTCCTCTTTACCCTGCTCTCTTCACCAGCTCACTCATTACCTAAGTCTTTCCAATCAGCTATACCCAGTAGTGTTTGTATTCTTAAATTCACCATTACCAGTTACTTTAAAGCACAAGACACACTGGAAGACTTAAGTTTCCTCATTGCCTGCAGCTGGGATGTGTTGAAGTGACCTTTCTGTGTTCAATGCAGACAGTGCCTGCCCTTTCAAACAGCCTGTTGACCACTGGAGGATTTATGCCCTGGACAGTTCCACAGAAGACCTGAGCTTCCCTTGTGAAGGGTAGGAGAAACTTTAAAGGATCATGACTGTATTTAAAGATGCCAAGGCCTGCCCCTCTGAGCTTCCTGATAGCGATCTACACTTTCGACCACGGCCAGAGCTCTCACGGTGCCCCTTCTCTCCTCTGTAACACAGTCAGTCTTCCAGTCAGAAAAACTTCCCTTCCGTGCCCTCAACTAATCCTCCCCACTTGCTGCTTGCAGGAATGACAGCTCAGCTAATTTCCTGCTACGTTGGCTCCAGCCCAGCTCTTTACCCTCTCTCTGCCTGTACCCCCTCCGCCCCCTGCTCACCAGTGCGGCAGCTGCAGAGCTGTGCCACCCCTAATTATTCCCAGCAGTGCCAAGCTGAAGGCGCCACTGTCACAGAGGATGGCAGCAGAGTGCAGAGCATGACAAGAGCAGCAGCAGGTGGGCAGAGCAGAAAGGGCCAGATTACTGTCTCTGTGATTACTGTCATTTATCTCAGCTCAGGCAGAAGGCAGAGCCTGCTTTGCCTCTGCTTGCTCCTTCCCTCTGCCGCCGCAGAGCCATTCCTGAAAGCACGGCGCAGGGATGTCGTTCCCCGGTTAACCGTTGTTTGAGGCACTGAGCAGCACCACAGGCAGAGCACGCACCTGCCCCTTCCTGCACTCACAGGCTTCTCCAACACAAGTGCTACAGGAAAATAAACAAGGAGGCCTCCAGTGTCGGGACCTGCTTGGAAAACTGCTGGATGTTTCCAAGGGTGTATGTTCCGTCTCTCGAGGTACTGGGCAGAGCAGCTTCTGAAATGTAAACAAGAACTTTATCCTTATGGCTCTGCCTTCTCAAGGGAGCAGGACCGGGATGCCGTGAGGGCAGCTGCCTGCTGGGGAAGCTGCTTGACTCGGCGCAGGAGGGCCGGCGCGCAGGCAAGAAAGGAAGTGCTCCTCTCTAATGCTGGCATCAATCTGAAACGTGCTCTTACATCTGGCTCCCATCTTGGCTAATTCTTCTCTCTTTTCTCCCTGATATTTCTCAGTGTAATACTTTGTCACAGCTAAGTGTTTTCAATTCTGGCTGTCAAATGCCCAGATGAAGTCCATATATTTAAAAGCACAGGGATTTATGTAGCAATGCTCTACACAAAACCCTCATTTCTGAAGCTCAAACAGGACTTGTTAAATCCACCCAGCAAGCTTGACACCATCACAGATACAGTGCTCACTGCAACACCTATTTCCCTCCTCCAAAACTGGACCCAAACTTTGCTCCTTGGCCTCGCCATTAGGTCAAGAACAGATGAATGATAAAGCAAGACTCAGCCAAAGCCTGCGTCCACATGAAATGTAAATCTATTTCGAGGCCCACAAATAGCCCATACGCCCTGATTTCCTTTGGCTTGAACTAGAAACAAAACTGAGGAAAAGATTTGACTGGGGGGAGGGGGAAGTTTTTCCTTCCCACATTAAGGGATCAGAAAACTCTGTTGCCCAAATAAGGTTTAACAAAACCCTCCTGAATCAATCACTGGGCCTCCTCAGAGCTGTTTGTTTGTTTGTTGGGTTTTTTACATCACCCTCTCAGACAGAGGGGGAGGAAGAATAAATACATCTCAGAAGTGGTGTAGTTGGGTGCCACTGGATGAATGCCAGATGCCCACCCAAGCCATTGTATCTCTCCCCCTGCCAGCCGGACAAAATACCACGAAGAGCTCAGGGGTTGAGATAAGGACAGAGAGAGATCACTCACCAATTACTGTCATAGGTAAAACAGACTCAGCTTGGGGAAATTAGTTTAATTTATTACCAATCAAATCAGGCTAGAAAGATGAGAAATAAAACCAGATCTTTTAAACACCTTCCCCCACTCCTCCTTTCTTCCCAGGCTCAGCTTTACTCCCATTTTTCTCTGTCTCCTCCCCTCGAGTGGCACAGTGAGACAGGCAATGAAGGTTGTGGTCAGTTCATCGGACGTTGTCTCTGCTGATCCCTCCCCCTCACACCCTTTCCCTGCTCCAGTGGGGGTCCCTCCCACAGGACACAGTCCTCCACAAACTTTTCCAACAAGGGTACTTCCCACAGGCTGCAGCTCTTCCTGAGCTGCTCAGCATGAACGGACTGCTTCTGCACCGGTGCCCCCAAGCTCCAGCATGGCCTGCTTTCTCAATGGGTCCACAGGTCCTGCCAGGAGCCTCCTCCAGTGTGGGCTTTCCCACAGGGTCACAGCCTCCTTTAGGCACATCCGCCCACTCTGCCACAGCGTCCTCCATGGGCTGCAGCTAGGTATTTGCTCCATTGCTAACATCCATGGGCTGCCTCATCATGCTCTTCACCACAGGCTGCATGGGACTCTCTGCTCTGGCACCTGGAGCACCTCCTTCCTCTCCTTAACTGGCCTTGGTGTCTGAAGAGTTCTTTCAAACAGTCTCATTCCTCTCATCACCTCCTATTGCTCTTGCCCAACAACTCTCCCCTCACTTCTCAAACGCGTTTGCAGAGAGGTGCTACCACCATCTCTGGTGGGCTCAGCCGCTGGTGGTGGTGGCTGGCATTGGCTGTCAGGCATAGGGGAAGCCTCTAGCAGCTTCTCACAGAAGCTATCCCTGTAACCCCCTGCTACCCAAACCTTGCCATGCAAAAGCCAGCCAGGCAACTGCATGAATCTTAGACAATATGCACAAAAGATGTAGGGGCAGTGAAATATTGCAGTGCTCATTTGCCTTCAGCTTGTCAGGGCTGCCCGTTTCACATGAAGACAGTCTGCTCACTCGGAGGAGCACTTACTTGCTTCTGCTGTTTATACTCTGTTCTGCTTTTAAAACAGGCAGTTAGAAGTCTCCATGTTGGCCTGCTAAGCAGGAAGTTCTTGGTAGACAAAACATTCAGAAATCACTATTACCATGGGGTAAGCATCGGCTATTTTTAGCCAGTGCTGTAACTGGAGAGGCTTCACCTCGCACCACATACAGCCACTGCTAAACTGTTGCATGTGCCATTCTGCCCTGAGAGCACACAAAAGATCAACCTAAGGAGTTTCTGATCTGCTCTGGAGTTAGGAAATACTACCTTAACTCCTGGCTCCACTGCCAGTCTTGCTCCCCAGCCTGCTCTCTCAGCCCTGACAGCTTCACAGTGAACAGGTACCGAGCGTATGAGAGCCTCTTTGAAGAAGCTCTCAGCACCTGGTTGCCAGAGTTACACTTCTGTTTCAGCAGCTCCAGGTACTCTTCTGTGCCCACCAGCAAGAGGGCCTGAACACCACCAGCGTGGTTGTGCAAGACAAGGCCAATGAATGAACAGAGATGGTCTTCACAGGGGCCTCCTACATCACTCTGTACCAAACAGCCCCTGAAGACAGCAACCTAGCAGAGGTACACTGCAACGCCTGTGAAGCCTCTGTGTGATGGCAGGGAAAGCAGGGGAGGTCAGAATGGCTCAGGCTGCCTGTTTCTGCACCTCTGCTTTGCCAGGCAGAGCTTTGGCCAGGAGAGCAAGGAGGCCATTTCTCTCTCCAGCCCTACATTTCACAGCTACAGGGGGCCAACTGTAACAGCAATACCCGTGCCTGAAGGTGTATCCTGCTTAGCTCCAACAGGGATGGGCAAAACCAACCCTATACAAGCATGTATCACAGGCTACACAGCTGGGCTACAAAGCTAAAGGATTCCACCCGCATCACCTTCCCCTGTAAGTCACCCAGCACTTACACCAGTGAATGATTCATCAAGAAAGAAAAGTGTGTACCTGAAGTATAGCTTCCCAGCTGGTGCCCACTCCCTGTCCTGCCCTGCTTCACACATGAAAGCCACCCTTAACCCTCCCCACGCTGGGCTGAGCTGCTCCTCTTGCTGCCACCCAGGCAGAAATAAAACACTGCTGGTGCCATACAGCAGGCACAGCAAAAGCTGAAGTCACCACTGAGAGGAGGGACTCATGGCCTGGAGACAGCTGCACCCTGGGGAGCTAATGGCACAGAGCAGGGTGTGCACTGAGCGTGAGGAGAGCCACCACTTAGCCAGAGTGGCTGCTCTGAAGATGCTCTGTCCAGGGCACCGCAGGCACGGCCCTCTCATTGTGGGATTAGCAAATTGCTGCCTGGAGCAATCGACTGCAAAAGGGTCTCAAAAGTACCTGGACGTGTTGCTTTGCAACTCTGCCGGCTGCTCACCGGCACAGAAAGGCAGATTTCCTCAGCTCCAGGGCCCCAGGAGCACCCTCTGCCTTCACACAGACCACAGGACAGTGTCACTTGCACTGGCCCCTTCCTGCCAGCCCCTGCCACTAACCCAATCAGCAAGCAGTGAAGAGACCAGCCGAGTTTAAAGCGAGGTGTGTGGGGGGGTAACAAACCCCAACCCCACAAAGCCAACCCCTCTTTGGTAATGCATCTGCCTTCTTGACATATTAACTCCAGATACCACAAGCTGCTGGTTTCAGTCTGCATAAGATAAAAGGTGTGACAAGCCGACCTGGGGTTGCCATGGAGACCAGAAATCTTTCGCAGTGCCATGGTAACTGACTCTGGGATGTGCTATGAAAAGCTGACTGCACACCCCAGTTGAGCTGCTTCGTATTTTTAAACCAATTAACTGAGAGTTCAGTGAAATCAGCTTCTGTGTGAAGAAAAGGCACTGCCAAGACCTGAGAGAGAGTAGTCGGCATCTGATTCTTTTTCTTTCCTACCAAAGGAGAAGAAAATAAAACCTTAGGGATATCAACTGAGGTCCATTTAATCGTGTTTGTAAAAAAACAGAAGCCTGATCTTTTTTACACTAGAAATCCCATTTTATTACTTTAAAAAAAAACCCAAAAACTATTTATATTGAGTTAGAAGAAAGGAAATCATTGAGCAGCATTAGACCAGAGTCCCTCTGGCCATAGCGAGGGACTTGCACGCCCAAGTTTCTGACATCACTGGAAGTTCTGACTGGCCAAGAAAGCAAGCTTCTGGAGGAGAATAAAAGAGGTTTCAGGGAAACACTTCAGCTAAACATCACCAAGCTGTGAGGGCAGCTGGACACGACACAGCAAGCCCCAGCCACATGCACACCCCCAAGCCAGCGAGAAGGGACATTCGGTCAGCCCTCTGCGCTCTCTGTGCCTCTCTTTTGCCAATCCAGTGAGGAGTGCATCTTCCTTCTCTTTACAGTGTCCTGCACTATCAGTGCACTGAAAACTCCCAGATATTATCAGCAGGACTTTTTCCCCCTTGCCCCCTGTTTTGAGCATCTGCATCACAAACATCTGTTCCTCGCTGTGAAACGCGGTATCTGAAGCCTTCTGCGTACGAGGCTACTACTGACACCCCAGGAGGTCCCAAGAAGCTGCTCAGTCTGATGACAAATGTGCAGTGTGTAGGTGCTGCTGCTTAGGGTTAAGGAACAAGGAATTCAACTTGGCTTACTCACAGAATCACAGAACATAAGAGGTTGGAAGGGACGTCCAAAGATCACCCAGTCCAACGCCACTGCCAGCACCACCCAGGGCAGTCTGCACAGGAATGCATCCAGGGGGGTTTGGAAAGGCTCCAGAGAAGGAGACTCCACAACCTCTCTGGGCAGCCTGCTCCAGGGCTCCAGCACACTCCCTGTAGAGAAGTTTCTCCTCATGTTGAACTGAAACCTTCTCTCTTCAAGTTTGTATCCACTGGTCCTTGGCTTATTGCTGTGCAACCTCAAAACAGCTTGGCCCCCTTGACCCTCAACCCTCAGCTATTATCAGACCTTGATCAGATCCCTCTCAGCCTTCTCTTCTCCAGACTAAACAGCCCCACCAGGGCTCTCAGTCTCTCTTCATAGGGCACATGCTCAAGTCCTCCAATCTTTCTCACACAACTAGGAAACAGTGAAAGTGGACAGGCAGAGGAGAAGCAATGGATCTATACTCTCCAGGGTAATCATAGAATTGTTAGGGTTGGAAGGGACCTCAAGGATCAGCCAGTTCCAACCCCTCTGCCATGTGCAGGGACACCTCACACTACAGCAGGTTGCTCACAGCCACATCCAGCCTGGCTGCAAAAACCTTCAGGGATGAGGCTTCCACCACCTCCCTGGGCAGCCTGTGCCAGTCTCTCACCACCCTCATGGGGAAGAACTTCTTCCTATCATCCAACAATCTACCCATTTCTAGTTTTGTTCTATTTTTTGCTGAAAAGGCTGAGCAGCACCTGGGGAAGAACTGCCAGTGCCACATACACTGTGTGCAACACCATCTCCATGAGCTGCAGTGAGCACTCACACCAACAGCCACCTTTCACAGAATCACAGAATCACCAAGGTTGGAAGAGACCTCAAAGATCATCAAGTCCAACCTGTCAAACAGGCCTCATGACTAAACCATGGCACCAAGTGCCACATCCTGAACACCTCCAGGGATGGTGACTCCACCACCTCCCTGGGCAGCTCATTCCAGTGGCCAATCACTCTCTCTGTCCAGCCTGGCAAGGTCCCTCTGCAGAGCCCTTCTGCCCTCTAACAGACCAACGTCTGCTCCCAACTTGGTGTCATCTGCAAATTTGCTGATGACTGTCTCAATGCCCTCATCCAGATCATCAATGAAGATGTTAAAGAGCATGGGGCCCAGCACTGACCCCTGGGGCACACCACTGGTGCCTGGCTGCCAGCTGGCTGTGGCACCATTCACCACCACTCTCTGGGCTCAGCCTCCAGCCAGTTCCTAACCCAGCTCAGAGTGCTGCTGTCCCAGCCAGGGGCTGACAGCTTGGCCAGGAGTTTGCTGTGGGGGACGGTGTCAAAGGCCTTGATGAAGTGCAGGTAGACCACATCCACAGCCTGCCCCACACCCACCAGGCAGTCACCTGGGCATAGAAGGAGATCAGGTTCCATGCTTCCCGGAGTGCTTCCCAGTGGAGTCTGCTCATGCAGATATTTGGGTTGGGTCCAGTTCCTGTATTTTGTGGGTCGGAAATCTGGCCCTCAAAAGTGAGAAGAGTTCTGTAGACATAAAGAACATGTTGTGCATTTCAGGGATGTAGGTGGCAGAGCTCTCCCACTGAAGCTGTGGGAAAGATTGTCCTCATTTGACCCAGCTGGAAACGACTGCCTGGTCAGTCGCGCTGTGGACTGAAAACTGGGCAGGTGCAGCAGCAGCCACACATCACTCCAGGTAACGAGAGAGGTGAAGCCAATCTTGCCTCACTTTGAGGTTTGTCTTTTCCTTGTTTGCCTGTGATTCAAACTCATTTTTACCTTAGCAAGGGCTTCAGCAGGGCATGTCCCTGCAGTGCAGCACGAAACACTGCGCAGCCAGCCCAGGCTCCCAGCAAGTGTCATCCGAGAGCCCAGGCAGAGGGACACTGATTCTGGAAGCTGGGACATGCAAAGTGCCATTGCTAATAAACAGCCTGTGACAACTAGGAACGTTTTCTCTGAGTTTCAAGTGAGCAAGCCTGGGTTGCTATATAAGGCAGCTACTGCATCAGGAGAGGATGTGCTGGTGAGGTCTAAAAAAAAAACACACCCCTACAGTCTGCCTTTGTTCAGAAGACAATTCCCCCTTAGTTTTAGTTCTTTTGCAGTAAAAATACATCCCTTTGCATTAAATACACAGCATGTCATTAGAACTAATGTCAGGCACATGCCTGCAGTATCACCACACAGCCGTGCAAAGAGAGAGAAGGACCTCGAGCAAGAAAAAGGGAAGGCAGCTGCCACAGCAAACATGTTGCGATCACCATGGAAATACATCCCCAAAGGTTTTGGCAGGTATTTAACCAGCAAGTCAAAAGTCTGGGCAACAGACATTTCAGAGCACAAGTGAGAGTTCATAGGGTGCCCTTCCCCAAAATGAGGAAATGGTTGTTAGGAGATAAATATTACAGTGAACAGAAGAAAGCAGGTGATTCGGGAGTGCCAAGGAATCAGATAGAAGATATTCTGATGGCAGCTGCTGGAGAATGCAGCGCTGGCTGAGCAGCAGCAGGACTGCATCTCAGAGATTTTTCAGGAGATGCTAAAAATAACGAGTGTGAGATGCCAAAGCAGCTAGCTGGGCCAGGGGAAGCCAGAACAGAGGAGGAAAAATCCTAACTTATTACTGAAGGGACTGATACAGGAGAAACCAGCAGGGGAAAGATTAACTGAGGATGCACTCCCATCCCCAGCTGCCTTGTATCTGCAGCACAATTCAGAGTCACAGAATTGTCAGGGCTGGAAGGGACCTCAAGGATCAGCCAGTTCCAACCCCCTGCCATGGCCAGGGACACCTCACACTACAGCAGGTTGCTCACAGCCACATCCAGCCTGGCTGCAAAAACCTCCAGGGATGAGGCTTCCACCACCTCCCTGGGCAACCTGTGCCAGTCTCTCACCACCCTGGTGGCTTTCCTGTAGCCCCCTTCAGATACTGGAAGGCCACAAGAAGGTCTCCTGAGAGCCTTCTCCTCTCCAGAGGAGAAGAGAATCATGGAATCATATAATCACCCAGGTTAGAAAGGACCTCAGAGAAGGAAAGGTTTATTCAGGAAAGGTTTTCTAGAAGCTACACCAAAAGTAAAACCATGGAAGAGGCATTTGCTATTGGAACAATCTTCAAAGCGGTTCCACACTGCAGGGTCAAGTGGGCTAAACACCAAGTTTAACCACAAGGCCTCAATCCACTGAAATGTAGCTTTAGGGCAGCAATTTGTACACTAGGACTCCAGGGGCAGCTTTCAGTGGTTATCCTGTGCTCTAAATTCCATTAAAAAACAAAAAGGGGAAAATGAAAACAGAGTAAATTTTCCTTCTGGGTGGCTTTCTTTTTGTCTGAGTAGGATGCTACTCAAGTGTTTCTTACACCAAATGATTAATAAGAGCCTTAAGCACATGTTAGACTGAAGCACAGACTGAAATATTGGCTGGGAGGACAGAGTTGTGCTTCACTGATGAACATACAGCAACCAAGTCTTCCTTGGTGCCTTGAGATTCACAATTAAATAACAGATGGAGACAGATGAAGCATGCCTGTCCCTGAAAATAGCTACCCATTCTTCTTGATCATATTCTAAAGTCAAACATAATCTCCTGAAAATAACCTGAATTGCTGTTATGCTCTCTGGAGAAGTTCTTTGTGCACTAAGAATGTTCTAGAAGTGGGAGCTTTCCAGATGTGAAATACAGAATACAGAACACAGAATTAACCAGGTTGCAAAAAGACCCTCGAGATCATTGAGTCCAACCTATCACCCAACACCATCTGATCAACTGAACCATGGCCCCAAGTGCCTCATCCAGGCTCTTCCTGAACACCTCCAGTGATGGTGACTCCACCACCTCCCTGGGCAGCACATCCCAATGGCCAATCTCTCTTTCTGGGAAGAACTTTCTCTTCATCTCCAGCCTAAACCTCCCCTGGCACAGCTTGAGGCTGTGTCCTCTTGTTCTGGTGCTGTATGCCTGGGAGAAAAGACCAACCCCCACCTGGCTAAAACCTCCCTTCAGGGAGTTGTAGACAGCAATGAGGTCTTCCCTGAGCCTCCTCTTCTCCAGGCTAAGCAACCCCAGCTCCCTCAGCCTCTCCTCACAGGGCTGTGCTCCACACCCCTCCCCAGCTTTGTTGCCCTTCTCTGGACACATTCAAGTGTCTCAATGTCCTTCTTAAACTGAGGGGCCCAGAACTGGACACAGGACTCAAGGTGTGGCCTAACCAGTGCTGAGTACAGGGCAGAATGTCTTCCCTGCTCCTGCTGGCCACACTATTCCTAATGCAGGCCAGGATGCCATTGGCCTCCTTGGCCACCTGGGCACACTGCAGGCTCATGTTCAGCCTACTATCAACCAGCACCCCCAGGTCCCTTTCTGCCTGGCTGCCCTCCAGCCACTCTGTCCCCAGCCTGTAGCACTGCCTGGGGCCATTGTAGCCAAAGTGTAGTTCTTTGCACTTACTTGGATGACACATAAGGAGATTAATTAGCAATAAAAAATCCACAAAAAAACAACTTCCCCATCTCCATTCTCAAGGAAACTTTCTCAAAGGCTTGTTGGGGGGGGGGGGAAAAAGAATAGCTCAGGTACCTTACTATGGGAAAATTGCCAGCCTGAGCTGCTCTCTCCACAGCCAGCCAGAAATTAGTCATGGGCAAACCACAAATGCTGTGAAGGTTCAGGGAGGCATTAAGAAAGTCTGATACTTATCATATTCCCTTGAGTCTGCAGAATGCTCTTTACTGTGGTTTCTTGATGCTTCTGCACAAAACCCTTTTGCTCTCTACAACTCCCTGAAGGGAGGTTGTAGCCAGGTGGGGGTTGGTCTCTTCTCCCAGGCACCCAACACCAGAACAAGAGGACACAGTCTCAAGCTGTGCCAGGGGAGGTTTAGGCTGGAGGTGAGGAGAAAGTTCTTCCCAGAAAGAGGAATTGGCCATTGGGATGTGCTGCCCAGGGAGGTGGTGGAGTCACCATCCCTGGAGGTGTTCAAGAGGGGATGGGATGTGGCACTGGGAGCCATGGTTTAGTTGTCAGGAGGTGTTGGGTATTAGGTAATAGGTTGGACTTGGTGATCTCTGAGGTCTTTTCCAAACTTATTGATTCTATAGCTCAAGAGATGTGAAAAATAGAATAGATTAGAATAGAATAAAATAAAATAAAATAAGAAGTTGCCAAATGTTTTGAAATGACAAAAAGAGCTCCAGCTGAGTTTAGTGAGGAGTACAGGTAGCTTTTATTTGATCTCAACTGGCTTATAGATCCTAAATGGCTTTCATAGCAGGACTATTGGAAACTTTCAGCTATGTACACTACCTTTAACCAGATTCTAAACTGATCTCTCAAAACTCTGCAGTACCATTTCTAAAATAGAAAAACCCCAAACAACCACATAAAAAGTGCAGTTTTTTCCCTGTGTGCTGGCAGAGATTTCATTGGTTTGGGAAAAATAAATATGGGGAGGAAAAACAAATATGGGGATGTTAGGGGCTGGAAGGGACCTCTGGGATCTTCCAGTCCAACCCCCCTGCCAGAGCAGGAGCACAGAATCCAGCACAGGTCACACAGGAACACAACCAGACAGGGATGGAAAGGCTCCAGAGAAGGAGACTCCACAACCTCTCTGGGCAGCCTGCTCCAGGGCTCTGGGACCCTCACAGTGAAGAAGTTCTTCCTCATGTTGAGGTGGAACCTCCTGTGCTGCAGTTTCCATCCATTGCCCCTTGTCCTATCCAGGGCACAAGTGAGCAGAGGCTGTCCCTGTCCCTTCCTTCCTGATCCCCAGCCCTCAGCTATTGATAGACATTGATCAGATCCCCTCTCAGCCTTCTCCTCTCCAGACTAAACAGCCCCAGGGCTCTCAGCCTCTCCTCCCCAGGCAGTGCTGCAGTCCCTTCAGCATCCTTGTAGCCCTGTGTTGGACTCTCTCCAGCAGATCCCTGTCCCTCTTGAACTGGGGAGCTCAGAACTTGATGTAGTATTCCAGGTGTAGTCTCACCGGGGCAGAGTGGAGGGGGAGGAGAACCTCCCTGGGTCTGCTGGACACACTCCTCTGAATGCACCCCAGGACCCCATTGGCCTTCCTGGCCACCAGGGCACATTGCTGTCCCATGCAGGACTTGCTGACAACCAGGTCCATCTCCACAGGGCTGCTCTCTAGCAGATCACCTCCTAACCTGCCCTGGTGCAGTTTTCTCTTCCTTCCCAGATGCAGGACTGTGCAATGATTTGTTCTTTTAGTTTTGTTTTCTTTTCTTTTAATTAGTGAATAAAGGTATAGTGAAATAATCAGTGTTCCAGCAGTGAACTGGGACAAAGCATCACTGCTGTGTGCAAGGCACTGCAACACCTGATCATAAGAAAAGAACAGCCAGAAAGGCTTCTGCAGCCTACAGCTTGGTGCACAGAGGCACAAAAGTGAACATCACAGTAGCCATTTTGTTATGTCATTCACAGGCTGCATTTCACCCACTGGACTGTATTCCAAACCTCACTCAAGCACAGTAAGCTTCACAGAAACACCCAACACAGGCATACTTTTCCATGGCTTATCCAAACTGAAGAGTGCTCATGGACCTGAGAAATGAACTACCATATCATGTAAAAGATAAGAGGGCAGCCATCACTTCAGAGAAATGCTGAAGTGGTGAAAAAAACCCCAAAGTCTCCCATCCCTGTACAGCATTTAGCCTCCTAGACAGAATCACTGAATGGTCTGGGCTGGAAGGGACCTCCACAGCTCATCCAGTCCAACCCCTCTGCACTCAGCAGGGACATCCTCCACTAGGTCAGCTTGCCCAGAGCCCTGTCCAGCCTCACCTGGAATATCTCCAAGGACAGGGCTCCAAACACCTCCCTGGGCAACCTGTTCCCGTGTTCCACCTCCCTCATGGTGCAGAACTTGTTCCTAACATCCAATCTCAATCTGCTCTGCTCTAGTTCGAAGCCATTGCCCCTGGTCCTGTCCCTGCAGGCCTTTGCAAACAGTCTCTCTCCAGCCTTCTTGTATCCCCCTATAGGTACTGGATGGTTGCTATTAGTTCTCCCTGGAGCCTTCTCTTCTGCAGGCTGAACAACTCCAGCTCCCTCAGCCTGGGAATTCCACATTATGAAGAAGGATTTCAAAGCAGTGCCAGTGCAATGATGTTCATTAACAGGGTAATAAAAAGAACAGAGCAGAAGAGAGAAAAGAATTACCATAGGGGGGTGGGGGGTGTGTGTGGGGCAATCATCCTGCCCAGTGACAGGACAAGGGGCAGTGGGCACAAACTGGAACCCAGGCAGTTCCATCTGAGCAGAAGGAGAAAACGCTTTGCTGTGAGGGTGCTGGAGCCCTGGAGAGAGTTTGTGGAGTCTCCATCTCTGGGGAAATTCCAGACCAGCCTGGACATGGTGGTTCTGGGCAACCTGCTGCAGATGATGCTGCTTTGGAAGGGGCAGTTGGACCAGAAGATCTCCAGAGGTCCTTCCAACCCTCACTGCTCTGTGATTCTCCTAACAACATTTCTCATAAAAGCTTTCTGTGATTGTCTGGGTTTGCTCAGCACAATGGAAAGAAAAGCACAGTTGTGCTGAAAACAAGAAATGATTCCATTACTCTGCTTCTAAAGACAAGCCCTCTACGAACTCACAGTGAGAGGAACTAACTGCATGGAGAGCCACAGAAATGTTTAACTCCTTGCACTAGGCCAGCACGAAATGCCACCTGCTCATCTAGTCTGCTGTCTTCTCTGCACACTCCCTTTGATTTCTTGTGAAGGATCTGCTGAGCATATCTGAAAACAGTCCCTGGCTGAGAAGTAGCCTCTTGCTCTCCCAGAAAACAACTCCAAGCAAGCACAAAAGCCACAACCAACCACAACCACCAAAAGCCAAAAGTTTTAAAGTGATTCTCGATCTGGAAACTGCCCATTTGGAGAGGATTTTACAAGAAAAGTCTGAGCAGGGGAGAAAAAGAAAGAATAAATCTGAGACAGGCAATCAGGCAATCAGACAATGCAATCTGCTGAGGAGCTCTGCTGAAGAGCTGGGCTGCGTGGACTGAAGTGTGCCAGGTACATCCCAAATCCTGGCACCTTATCCCTGCTGTGATTAAAGAGAGTTTTATAGAGAGTCACAGAATCATAGAATCAATAAGGTTGGAAAAGACCTCAGAGATCATCAAGTCCAACCTGTCACCCAACACCTCCTGACAACTAAACCCTGGCTCCAAGTGCCTCATCCAGTCCCCTCTTGAACACCTCCAAGGATGGTGACTCCACCACCTCCCTGGGCAGCACATCCCAATGGCAAATGACTCTCTCAGTGAAGAACTTTCTCCTCACCTCCAGCCTAAACTTCCCCTGGCACAGCTTGAGACTGTGTCCTCTTGTTCTGGTGCTGGTTGCCTGGGAGAAGAGACCAACCCCCACCTGGCTACAACCTCCCTTCAGGGAGTTGGAGAGAGCAATGAGGTCTCCCTGACCCTCCTCTTCTCCAGGCTAAGCAACCCCAGCTCCCTCAGCCTCTCCTCACAGGGCTGTGCTCCAGACCCCTCCCCAGCCTTGTTGCCCTTCTCTGGACACCTTCAAGTGTCTCAATGTCCTTCTTAAATTGAGGGCCCCAGAACTGGACACAGGACTCAAGGTGTGGCTTAACCAGTGCAGTGTACAGGGCAGAATGTCTTCCCTGCTCCTGCTGGCCACACTGTTCCTGATGCAGGCCAGGATGCCATTGGCCTTCTTGGCCACCTGGGCACACTGCTGGCTCATGTTTAGGCAGCTGTCAATCAGCACCCCCAGGTCCCTCTCAGCCTGGCTGCTCTCAGCCACTCTGACCCCAGCCTGTACCTCTGCATGGGGTTGTTGTGGCCAAAGTGCAGCACCCAGCACCTGGACTTGCTGAATGCCATCCTGTTGGACTCTGCCCATCTGTCCAGCCTGGCAAGGTCCCTCTGCAGAGCCCTGCTACCCTCTAACAGATCAACTCCTGCCCCCAGCTTGGTGTTGTCTGCAAACTTACTAAAAACCACAGTAGTGATGAACAGTAGAGATGAACTCTAAAGAGAATTGGGTTTTTTTGTTTATTTTTAGAGTCCAGGTAATGGCACAAGAAAGCCAAGTGCATTTGAAGACATGATTTGCCTTTCCCATGATAAACAGCACCATTTCTGAGAATCAGAAACCAGAGCAAACCCAAATGTGGTAGCATCATGGTGCTGCTGGGTGTTTTTCTCAAGTGATCACAGAGTTGCTTCAATTTTATCTTTTTTGAATCACACAAAAAATAAAAGGAATACTGCATCCAGCTCTGGGCTCCCCAGTTCAGGAGGGACAGGGATCTGCTGGAGAGAGTCCAACACAGGGCTACAAGGATGCTGAAGGGACTGCAGCACTGCCTGGGGAGGAGAGGCTGAGAGCCCTGGGGCTGTTTAGTCTGGAGAGGAGAAGACTGAGAGGGGATCTGATCAATGTCTATCAATAGCTGAGGGCTGGGGGTCAGGAAGGAAGGGACAGGGACAGCCTCTGCTCACTTGTGCCCTGGGATAGGACAAGGGGCAATGGATGGAAACTGCAGCACAGGAGGTTCCACCTCAACATGAGGAAGAACTTCTTGACTGTGAGGGTCCCAGAGCCCTGGAGCAGGCTGCCCAGAGAGGTTGTGGAGTCTCCTTCTCTGGAGCCTTTCCATCCCTGTCTGGCTGTGTTCCTGTGTGACCTGTGCTGGATTCTGTGCTCCTGCTCTGGCAGGGGGTTTGACTCGATCTCTGGAGGTCCCTTCCAACCCCTGGCCTCCTGTGATCATGTTCACTGCAGCCTTTTACACAAGCAGAAAGGAAAAAGCAGGCTGCAGTACTACTGAAATGCTTTAAATCTCCTGGTGCATTTTTCCTCACATTGGTTTAACATGAGAAGCTCAAACAATGTTATTGTAAAAAGGACAATAAATCTAGCTCTATTTAACTGGCAAAACGAAGATAAACATCTTGATACTAAATGCTTTTACTGAGAAAAGAATGCCCAGCTTTTGTTTTCATGCACCAGGAGAAGTTTATGAGGAACAGCAGGGAAAATCCCCCTAGAGCCTGTGACACCAAGCCAGGACCAGTTTATGTGCAACAAATATTTTGGAGCTGTTAGCTCACTGAAGAGCCAATGGTCTAGTGCCCCAACCCTCTGGGTGTCTTTCACCTTACCAAAGCAACTTCCAGTACCTGAAGGGAACCTACAGGAAGGCTGTAGGTGTCTCCACTGTAAGAGGGACATAGATCTATTGGAACAAATCCAGAGGTGGGCCACAAAGATGATCCAGGGGCTGGAACACCTCTGCTGTGAGGATAGGCTGAGGGAACTGGGATTATTCAGCCTGGAGAAGAGAAGACTCTGGGGTGACCTTCTAATTGCCTTCCAATGCCTGGAGGCAACCTACAGGAAGGCTGCAGAAGGACTTTCTACAAGAGTGTCCACCTATGGATGGACAAGGGGAAATGGATTGAAATCGAAGGAGAATAGATTGGGTCTTAGGAAGAAATTCTTCACTATGAGGCTGGCCAGACTGGAAGGGATTGTCCAGAGAGGCTGTGGATGCCCCCAACATGCAGATGTTCAAGGCCAGGTTGGATGGGACCTTGAGTAACCTGGGCTGGTTGAGAGGTGCCCCTGCCCATGGCAGGAAGGTTGGGTTAGATGATCTCCAAGGTCCCTTCCAGCCTAAGCCCTTCTGTGATTGAAAAGTGAAAAAAATTCAAGATCCAGAGGAGGGGATGAAAACACCCATGGAAATCACAGAAACACAGAATCACCAAGGTTGGAAAAGGCCTCAAAGATCATCAAGTCCAACCTGTCACCACAGACCTCATGACTAAACCAAGTGCCACGTCCAGTCCCCTCTTGAACACCTCCAGGGATGGTGACTCCACCACCTCCTGGGCAGCACATCCCAATGGCAAATGACTCTCTCAGTGAAGAACTTTCTCCTCACCTCCAGCCTAAACTTACCCTGGCACAGCTTCAGACTGTGTCCTCTTGTTCTGGTGCTGGGTGCCTGGGAGAAGAGACCAACCCCCACCTGGCTACAACCTCCCTTCAGGCAGTTGTAGAGAGCAAGAAGGTCTCCCCTGAGCCTCCTCTTCTCCAGGCTAAGCAACCCCAGCTCCCTCAGCCTCTCCTCACAGGGCTGTGCTCAAGGCCTCTCCCCAGCCTCGTTGCCCTTCTCTGAAATCAAATGTTTCGACACCAGCTCTATGACAAACTGCAGAGGCAGGGCCTGACTGCAAGACAAACTGAAAGGAAATACTAAGCTCAGGTTGTTTTGCCTCAGGATTGCTAAATCAGTGTTTCCTTAGAAGACACAGCTGCTCTGCACCCAGCGATTTAGGGCAGTTTTGTCTCTCCTCTGCATTTGCAGAATTTAAGCTTCATGAGATTATCTAAGAATAACTGAGGGCAAAATTTAGTTCCTGCAGTTGTTTTATTGCAGCTGCCTGGACCCAAGAGGCGTAGCCAATTATGCATTCACATCCATTCCTGCTTCTGTTGTAGAGGAAGTCCAAAAAGACACACACAAAAAAGCCAACCTCCAAAGCAAACTCACACAACCAAAAGAATCTTGGTTGCACTTCAAGTATGTGAAAGCTGATGACCCAGATGCTGGAGAAATGGCCAATTCCTGCACTGTTCAGGAAAACTTAATTATAAACAACCCAAGACCCATTTAAGCCTCGTGGTTTGGTTTTTTTGAGAAGAGGGCTAGAGGACATTCTCCTTGCTACCTTCTTGCTGCAGGCCTCTTCGTCCATGCTAATACAATCACCATCTCAGGACTGGAATTGATCATAATTCCTGCAGTTACAGCCCACCCTCACAAATCAAGTGCCTCTTTTCTGGCTTTGCTTTGGTGTTTTTTCCATTTGAAATTTATAGAGTTATTGCCTCAATAGTCTCCACCCCACCAAAAAATAATGGGTTCGGGTGGGCTTTTCTTAAAGTACATCTAAATGGTTTCTTTTTCTGTCTCCAGGCCTCTGTACTGTGAGCCAACCAGCAAGAAAATCCTATATAAAGCAGAGCTGCTTCCGGATTACTCTCTCTATCTCTCCCTCTGCCTCCTTTCATAGAATCATAGAATTGCCAGGGCTGGAAGGGACCTCAAGGATCAGCCACTTACAACCACCTCACCTCACACTACAGCAGGTTGCCCAGAGCCACATCCAGCCTGGCTGCAAAAACCTCCAGGGATGAGGCTTCCACCACCTCCCTGGGCAGCCTGTGCCAGTCTCTCACCACCCTCACGGGGAACAACTTTTTCCTCACGTCCAATCTGAATCTACCCATTTCTAGTTTTGTTCCATCTCCCCCAGTCCTATCACTCCCTGACACCCTCAAAAGTCCCTCCCCAGCTTTCTTGGGGCCCCCTGCAGATACTGGAAGGCCACAATGAGGTCTCCTCAGAGCCTTCTCTTCTCCAGACTGAACAACCTCTCAGTCTGTCTCCATAGCAGAGCAGCTCCAGCCCTCTGCTCATCCTTCTGGCCCTTCTCTGGACACCTTCCAGAACCTCCAGATCCAGCTGATCCTTTGATCAGTTATGTTTTATTGATAAAGCTAAGAGTCAGCATTAGAGAAATGCAGCAGAATGAAACAGCAAGGGAGGCTTGAAGGCCTGTCTCATCACCAGCCCTTCTGCACTTACAATATTAAGTTTTGCTGACTTGCAAATGTATGGCAAGAAGAAAGAGTGATTCTGTTTCATCTTTCAGTTTTCATTTGGTATTTAGAAGCTTTTCTTCTTCAGTGGTTAAGCACTCAGTGTCATCCATGTCATTCCCCTTCATCAAGGGAGATCTCTGGCCACTTCTCCTGGGCCAGGAGCACACCGTGTCCAGCCTTACTAATAAATAGAAAAAGTGCAAATAAGCCCCAGGCTGTTCCCTTTACATAGAATCACAGAATGCTCTGGGCTGGAAGGGACCTCCACAGCTCATCCAGTCCAACCCCTCTGCACTCAGCAGGGACATCCTCTACTAGATCAGCTTGCCCAGAGCCCTGTCCAGCCTCACCTTGGATGTCTCCAGGGATGGGGCCACAACCACTTCTCTGGGCAACCTGTTCCAGTGTTCCACCACCCTCATAGTGAAGAGCTTCTTCCTGACATCCAATCTCAATCTGCTCTGCTCTAGTTTGAAGCCACTGCCCCTGGTCCTGTCCCTGCAGGCCTTTGCAAACAGTCTCTCTCCAGCCTTCCTGTACTCTCTCCAGCCTTCCTGTAGCCTCCTTCCAGTACTCAAAGGTCCCTATTAGGTCTCCCTGAAGCCTTCTCTTCTCCAGGCTGGACACCCCCAGCTCCCTCAGCCTGTCCTTGTAGCAGAGCTGCTCCAACCCCATGATCATATTCGTGGCCATCCTCTGGACCTGCTCCATCAGTTCCTTGTCCTTCCCGTATTACAGGGCTATAGTGAAAAACAGAAGTCCATGCTAAGAGTGGAAGACAGGATGGAATCTGTGATTCACAAAAATAGGGAAAAGAACTCATTTATTCATACCAGGTAGCAGTCTCAGAACTGGGGAAGCTAAATTGAGTTCACACTGTTGTCTTTGGCCCCTAGATTCAGTGGGAGCCAAGGCAAGAACAGTTTGGAAAAGTCTAAGCTTTTGACTCCCTGTGTATTGCTAAGGTGGAGAGCAAGTAAAAGCGTGTATGGATCACATTGCTAACCAAGTGCTCCTGAACCAGAAACACCTCCTTTTCTTACACCTGCAGATTGTTTCCTATGACAGCATCTGTGCCTCACAAAGCAGTTTACCACCTTGAGCAGACACTGTAAAAACACCGAAGCCAGAGCAGGCCCTGGCTGTCGCAACAGCCTGCGCTGTCTGGAACATGCCTATAAACTGAGAGGACAGATCACTAACCCTGCCCATTACAGCTTGAACTTCCCCAGCAGCCAGGCCAGACAGCACTTGCCAGGTCTCTAGAGCAGATAAAACTGAGTTTTGCCTCCCTCAGTCAAACTCTCAAAGCTGCTAAGACTGAAAGGGCTAATAGAGCCAAGTGAGATTTTCAGACACAACTAACCACGCAAGGCAGACATCTCCCAGACCCTAAACTGCTCAGGCACATTGCAAAATGTCACTTGGCACGTATCTGCATCTTCAGACACCTGTGTGCTTTGAAACTCTGCTCTCTTTTCTCTGACAGTTCAACCTTTTATTTGTATGTTGCCTCTTCTTGCTTACACCTAGGAATTCACAACAGGATACAGCAGGATTTTCACCTTGGAAAATCAATTACAGAACTGTCAGGGCTGGAAGAGGTCTTCAAGGATCATCCAGTTCCAACCCCTGCCACGGCCAGGGACACCTCACACTACAGCCGGTTGCTCACAGCCACATCCAGCCTGGCTGCAAAAACCTCCAGGGATGAGGCTTCCACCACCTCCCTGGGCAGCCTGTGCCAGGCTCTCACCACCCTCATGGGGAACAACTTCTTCCTCACATCCAATCTCAATCTCCCCTCCTCTAGCTTGGATCTATTCCCCCAGCCCTATCACTCCCTGACACCCTCAAAAGTCCCTCCCCAGCTTTCTTGGAGCCCCCTTCAGATACTGGAAGGCCACAAGAAGGACTGCTTAGAGCCTTCTCTTCTCTAAACTGACAAAACCCAGCTCCCTCAGTCTGTCCTCACAGGAGAGGAGCTCCAGCCCTCTGATCATTGTTTTGATCCTACTCTGGACCTGGAAAGCTGTTTTACACTGCTTTTTAAGCACAGGGTAATGTATCTAGAAAGAATAGACTGAATAGCATTTTTTCCCCTGTTTAACCAGCACAGATGTAGATTATAGGGAGTTTGGTTTCATTCTGTAACAACCTGTCATTGTTCCCTAATAACACATTATCTCATCAGGAGGCCCCACTTCAGAGAGGCTACAGAGACACATTGCTTAATAGCAGAGCTAAGTGGTGGCAGATCCCCTGGATTAATTACATAACCAGCCAGTCCTGGGTGTAATACAATTGGAAATTTACATCTTAAGACTGAATTTTTGGGTAAGTGGAAGGTGCTTGACTTCAGGGTATCTGTATCTGGCTCACGTGTTGATGAAGAAATGATAATGTGTGTCTTTAGGAGCATCTTTAAGCGTGTTGGTGGAACACTGGCACAGGTTGCTCAGGGAGGTGGTTGAGGCCTCTTTCCTGCAGATATCTGAGGTGAGGTTGATGAGGCCCTGGGCAGCCTGATCTAGTTGGGGATGTCCTTGCTGACTGCGAGGAGGTCAGACTGGATGAGCTTTGGAGGTCCCTTCCAGGCCAGACCATTCTATGCTTCTATGAAGTCTATGTTTACCCTCACTACAATCAGAAATCTCTGGGACACCACATCTCTTTCAAAAGTATACAATGAACACTTTCCAGGTTTTAGATATGAAAGAAAGGACAAAGACAAAAGAGATGAATTAAAAGCAGGCATTAGGTGTAGTTATTCTCATTAGGAAGAAAAAGAAGGAGAAAAACAGAATACAGAATACAGATTTAGCCAGGCTGGAAAAGACCTTTGAGATCATTGAGTCTAATCCATCACCCAACACCATCTGATCAGCTAAACCATGGCACCAAGTGCCTCATCCAGGCTCTTCAGAAACACCTCCAGGGATGGTGACTCCATCACCTCCCTGGGCAGCACATCCCAATGGCCAATCTCTCTTTCTGGGAAGAACTTCTTCCTACCATCCAGCCTAAACCTCCCCTGGCACAGCTTGAGACTGTGTCCTCTTGTTCTGTGCTGGCTGCCTGGGAGAAGAGACCAACCCCCACCTGGCTACAACCTTCCTTCAGGGAGTTGTAGAGAGCAATGAGGTCTCCCCTGAGCCTCCTCTTCTCCAGGCTAAGCAACCCCAGCTCCCTCAGCCTCTCCTCACAGGGCTGTGCTCCAAACTGAGTGGAATCTTAGAGTTCTTAAACTCCTGAATGCAAACCTGGTTGTGTGAAAACACCCAAGTAAGGAACTTCTATCAGAGTTGCACCCTGCTGCTGACAGGAATAGAAGCAAATTATAACAGAATCACAGAATCACCAAGGTTGGAAGAGACCTCAAAGATCATCAAGTCCAACCTGTCACAACAGGCCTCATGACTAAACCAAGTGCCACGTCCAATCCCCTCTGGATCACCTCCAGGGATGGTGACTCCACCGCCTCCCTGGGCAGCACATCCCAATGGCCAACATCCCTCTCAGTGAAGATCTTTCTCCTCACCTCCAGCCTAACTTTGGACAATGCTTTTCCCTCCCTACCTGGAAAAGCTTTACCTTTTTTGTGATGAAATCTCAAATGATATTATACCTTCAGCACACATTTGTGAATCTCCTCCATGTGGTACCAATCCATCTGCAAATAAAGCCCTGTGGCTCTCAGGGTGTATGAGCAGTGTGTGCAGTCTGTCAGATCACTGAGAGGGAGACTGAAATAAAGCATTCTGGGCTATTTGTTCTGGGTTAACACAGCCCCCTGCACGAGCTCCCCTCCCTCCCCTCACACAGATGGGAGGCAAAGTAACACCAAAACCCCCTCTGTGTGGAGACATGGAGTTTAAGATGATGCTAACAGCAGCAGGTGATAGGACCTAGGATCAGGTGAGAGAACAAGAGGAAATGATCAGAAATTGTGCCAGGGGAGATTTAGGTTGGATATTAGGAAACATTTCTTTCCTTATAGAGTGGTCAGGGATTGGAACAGGCTGCCCAGGGAAGTCACCATCCCTGGAGGCATTAAAGAAATGTGTAGCCATGATACTTGGGGACTTGGTTTAATGGCCATGGTAGTCTTAGGTTGACAGTTGGACTCAGTGATCTTAGAGGTCTTTTCCAACCTAAACCATTCTATGATGTGCTATACAATTACCCTGGCAGAAGCAAAAGCCAGCAATGAAATGGTTCCCCCTCAACTCAAACACACAGCAGTCAGCCCAACAGAAAAGACCAACTGGGACACTGGGAGAAGCAAGCAGAACTGGAAGCCTCTTGTGTTAAAATCTGGACGTCAAGCCCTGTGATACTTTAGAAAAGAATAGGATAAACCAGGTTGGAAGAGACCTTCAAGATCATGGCATCCAACCTATCACCCAACACCACCCAAACAACTAAACCATGGCACCAAGCACCCCATCCAGTCTCCTCCTGAACACCTCCAGTGATGGTGACTCCACCACCTGCCTGGGCAGCACATTCCAATGGCAAATTACTCCCTCTGGGAATAACTTTCTCCTCACCTCCAGGCACAGCTTGAGACTGTGTCCTCTTGTTCTGGTGCTGGGTGCCTGGGAGAAGAGACCAACCCCCTCCTGGCTACAACCTCCCTTCAGGGAGGTGGAGAGAGCAAGAAGGTCTCCCCTGAGCCTCCTCTTCTGCAGGCTAAGCAACCCCAGCTCCCTCAGCCTCTCCTCACAGGGCTGTGCTCCAGACCCCTCCCCAGCTTTCTTGCCCTTCTCTGGACACCTTCCAGCATCTCAACATCTTTCCCAACCTGAGGGGCCCAGTACCTTTTCTCCAGCCAGCACTTTCCTTTTGAAGCTGGCATGATGAATACACACCAGCAGAGGCAGTTCAACCCATGACAGGTAAATACAGAGACCCTGTGTGAATTCTTGCCCAGGATTCCTCTTCTACCTCCCCCTCCCCCCCCGAAATGGTTATTCAAACTCTGCTAAGAATCAATGGAGAGAGAAGGTTTCCTGCCCCGGAGTCAGAGCAGCTATTGAATTATCTGAAGGGGTTTAGCTATAACATTATTTACATGGTCTAGACATGGCCTCACACAGGGATTTATGAAGACTGATGACAACATTTCACTTCTCAAACAAGGCCATGATTTACCTTTGCACAATAGGAGTGGAAGAAAACAGAGGATGAAACAACACTTAGTTTTCACAGCGTCAGTGGCAAAGCCAGCCACAGGGCTCAATCCAGTTGTGAGAGCTGACAGCTTTCATCCTGCTCCTTTCATCAGACCTACTTCTTACACATTTGTTGATCCTGTTTACTCCCTCTCTTTGGGGGTTGAATATCAAAGTGTTGCCTTTACATCTCCTCTTATTGCCTACAGATTTCCATCTTATTCTCTCCAGATTATAAATCCTTCAGAAGATAAGTTGCCCTACTCAGGCACATTTACAAAACAAAATGACAGCTACCCATAGGAAAGGGAGCTGCTGCCCAACAGCAGCAAGTCCTCTCCTTTCTTTAACCCTTAACCAATACCTTTAAATTAGTGAGAAAGATCTTCTTCTCTCCAAGACCAGGCATAAATTAAACCTAAACCAGGTTTTGGATCTGATAGGAAAGGATCATTTCTGTTCCACCTCATTCTAACCCCATGCCCTGGGCACTCGTGGGGTCACACCTTGAGGGTTGTGTGAGGGTTGTGGCCAGTATCACTGGCTTCCCCAGGTGATCTCTTGAATCAGAAGAGAACATTTCATAATTGAATCTATTTAAATAGCTACATCAGGCAGCACTGGGGAGGCCACACCTCGAGGGTTGTGTCCAGTTTCGGGCACCTCAACCCAAGAGAGATGTGGAGGTGCTGGAGCCAGGGCAGAGGAGGGCAAGGAAGCTGGGAAGGGCCTGGAGAAGAAATCTGATGGAGAGTGACTGAAGGAGCTGGAGATGGTTAGTGTGAAAGAGAGGAGGCTGAGGGGAGACCTCCTGGCTCTCTACAGCTCCCTGAAAGGAGGTTGTGGAGAGGTTGGTGCTGGTCTCTTCTCCCAGGTAATTAGTGACAGAACCAGAGGGAACAGCCTCAAGCTGCAGCAGGGCAGGGTCAGACTGGCCAGTAGGAAGAACTTTTTCCCATCAAGAGTGGTCAGGCCTTGGAATGTGCTGCCCAGGGAGGTGGTGGAGTCCCCAAGCCTGAATGTGTTTAAAGGTGTTTTGGCTGTGGTGCTTGGGGCTGTGGTTTAGGGGTGAGTCTTGTAGAGCAGGGTTCTGGTTGGGCTTGGGGATCCTGAGGCTCTTTTCCAGCCTGGATGTTTCTGTGGCTCTGTGACACCATTCCCAGTGCCTTTGCAGCCAGTGTAACTCTGCTAGGTCTGCTACAGGTGTTGGTAATCTTCAATATTGTAGATAAAACCCCAGAAATTAGTATTTCAGGTTTAAAGTGGTTTTAAGCTGCTTTCCATGTTGGAACACATGCAATTCACTCTAGTTCTAGCTATATTAGTAAAAACTTGGAGTAACTCCAGCTGGAGGTTGTAACTCTGGCAAGCAGATAGGAAGAGAAATTTAGCAGCAGTATCTTCAGCTCATGTAGCAGACTGCAGCTCCAGTCAGGGGGAAAAATATTCATGGCCATGACTGTAACATTTGAAATCTTTCATCTCTTTCAGCATGGAAAAGAAATTACACATCACAATACAACTATGGAAAGTGGATGCTTGGGCAGTTAAAGACTAAACTGACATCCAGGAAGTGATGATGAATCTTCCAGAAGATGCTTTTGCCAGATCAGATTGGCTAACCATTTCTAAAGACAATCATCATGGAATCAACCAGGTTGGAAAAGAACTCTGAGATCACCAGGTCCAACCTACCACCCAACACCATCTAATCAACTAAACCCTGGCTCCAAGTGCCACACCCAAGCCTTTTATGAACACCTCCAGGGATGGTGACTCCACCACCTCCCTGGGCAGCACATCCCAATGGCCAATTACTCTTTCTGGGACTTTCTCCTCACCTCCAGCCTAAACTTCCAAGGGGCAATGGATGGAAACTCAAGCACAGGAGGTTCCACCTCAACATGAGGAAGAACTTCTTGACTGTGAGGGTCCCAGAGCCCTGGAGCAGGCTGCCCAGAGAGATTGTGGAGTCTCCTTCTCTGGAGCCTTTCCATCCCTGCCTGGATGTGTTCCTGTGTGACCTGTGCTGGATTCTCTGGTCCTGCTCTGGCAGGAGGGTTGGACTGAAGAGGTCCCTTCCAACCTCTAACATCTTTTGATCTTGTGTTTTACAGTGTATGAAAGTTCCATTTTTGAGAGCAGCACAGGCAGCACCAGGAACCACTGGCACAGCTTGAGACTGTGTCCTCTTGTTCTGGTGCTGGTTGCCTGGGAGAAGAGACCAACCCCGCCTGGCTACAACCTCCTTCAGGGAGTTGGAGAGAGCAATGAGGTCTCCCCTGACCCTCCTCTTCTCCAGGCTAAGCAACCCCAGCTCCCTCAGCCTCTCCTCACAGGGCTGTGCTCCAGACCCCTCCCCAGCCTTGTTGCCCTTCTCTGGACACCTTCAAGTGTCTCAATGTCCTTCTTAAACTGAGTGGCCCAGAACTGGACACAGGACTCAAGGTGTGGCCTAACCAGTGCTGAGTACAGGGCAGAATGTCTTCCCTGCTCCTGCTGGCCACACTATTCCTAATGCAGGCCAGGATGTCATTGGCCTTCTTGGCCACCTGGGCACACTGCAGGCTCATGTTTAGGCAGCTGTCAGCCAACACCCCCAGGTCCCTCTCTGCCTGGCTGCTCTCAGCCACTCTGCCCCCAGCCTGCAGCACTGCATGGGGTCATTGTGGCCAAAGTGTAGAACCTGGCACTTAGACTTGTGCAGTCTCCTGGCAGTAGCACAGTACATCCAAGAGGAACTCATTAGCAAGGATTTTGGTTATCTCAAATCACCCAGATGTCTGCTAGGACTTGATGCTAAATGTTATCAGTGGAGGGGAAAAAAAGGCTAAAAATGTTGTCTTAAATTGAAAACCATCCCTCCCACAGAACCATTTCAGAGAGCTAAGATTACACAGGGGATGAGTTACAGGGTTAGTAATGTGATTTGAATAAAACTTAGCTATTATCTCTGATACAGACTGTCACAGAGTAACACTTGATGGACAGAAGAGAGGAGACACAAGTGGCAATATTTAACAGCAAGAAATCCTCTGCTTGTCTAACACTGCAAAATAATCTATTAGGTCATCTCTCTTTCTCCTGGTGTTTTTTTAAGCAAGCACCTTGGTTCCTGTTCCTCCCACCGCTCACATCGCTTCCCTTTGGTTTAGGACAGCTTTGTCCAGGGAACTCGTGGGGATTGGAATCAATTCAGGCTGTACACATGCACTAGACACACAGAGCACAACTGAAGGGGAAGAGGACTGAGCCCTCATCAGGGGCTCGTCCTTCCATCTCTTGAGTCCCTACCCCTGTTTGCAGACCTGCCTGTACACAACCATCCCTTCCTTTTTCACCTCTCCTGTACGCTCTCCTTCCCTGCTTTTGGCTTCTTTGGGTTTATTTTTAGTCTGGGGGCATTTTTTCCATGAAAACAAAGGGGCTATGTGGTCCCCTTGACATGTCTGTAGAGCAGGATGCTAATGGCTACATGTCATAGAACCATGGAACAGTGCAGGCTGGAAGGGACCTTCAAAGTCATCCGTCCAGCCTCCCTGCAGCCAGCAGGCACATCCCCAGCTGCACCAGGTCCGGAAGCTGCTCTCTCTGGACAGCCTTATCACCACGTGCAGGATCTTCTGGCCTTTCCAGATGATCTTCTGCTGACATTTTTTGCTATGACATATCACTCTAGTATTAAAATACATCCAGGGACATGAAACCAGCACCACTGCACCTCCAGGCCCCTGCTCCCATACACTTCTTTGACAGCTGATGAGGGGTCTGGAGCATAGCCCTGTGAGGAGAGGCTGAGGGAGCTGGGGTTGCTTAGCCTGCAGAAGAGGAGGCTCAGGGGAGACCTTCTTGCTCTCTACAACTCCCTGAAGGAAGGTTGTAGCCAGGAGGGGGTTGGTCTCTTCTACAGGCAAGCAGCACCAGAACAAGAGGACACAGTCTCAAACTGCGCCAGGGGAGGTTTCGGCTGGAGGTGAGGAGAAAGTTCTTCCCAGCAAGAGAGATTGGCCCTTGGGATGTGCTGCCCAGGGAGGTGGTGGAGTCACCATCACTGGAGGTGTTTAGAGGGGACTGGATGAGGCACTTGGTGCCATGGTTTAGGTATTAGATGGTGCTGGGTGATAGGTTGGACTCAATGATCTTGAAGTGCTTTTCCAACCTGGTTAATTCTGTATTCTGCCTTGAAGCCACTGTTGCTGCTTCCCCAGCCTTAGTTCACTGCTGCTTTGCTGGCAGAAGCACACAGGTGCAAAACTCTCTCTACTTGACTACTAAAATCCCTGTTATCCTTGTATGTCAAAAACCATAGCTTGGACTCACCCATTCCTTGACAAACATGGGGATACTAATCTGGCTTCATTTGCAAATCTGCTGTGGTGCACAGAAGTATTAGAGACCATTTCTTTCACAAACTGAGCAGCCTGTTTTGAGTTAAGGCTCACACAGGTCACAATATTTACATTTCTTTAACTGTTTTGGAGATTTCAAATCTACAGATTGCTGGTTACCTGCTTTTGATGATCCACATGGTCACTCAATTCAGAAACCAGGGAATTAGCTCCTCCTTTTCCCTGTTTCCTCAGGCAGGCAGTTCCCATGTCGACACCACGGTGCCATTGGGAGATTAGAAAATCATAGAAGCACAGAAAGAATCACAGAATCAACCAGGTTGGAAAAGACCTCAGAGATCAAGTCCAACCTATCACCTAACACCCAACACCTCCTGGCAAGTAAACCCTGGCTCCAAGTGCCACATCCAAGCCTTTTGTGAACACCTCCAGGGATGGTGACTCCACCACCTCCCTGGGCAGCACATCCCAATGGCCAATTACTCTTTCTGGAAAGAACTTTCTCCTCACCTCCAGCCTAAACTTCCAAGGGGCAATGGATGGAAACTCCAGCACAGGAGGTTCCACCTCAACGTGAGGAGGAACTTCTTCAGTGTGAGGGTCCCAGAGCCCTGGAGCAGGCTGCCCAGAGAGGTTGTGGAGTCTCCTTCTCTGGAGCCTTTCCATCCCTGCCTGGATGTGTTCCTGTGTGACCTGTGCTGGATTCTATGCTCCTGCTCTGGCAGGGGGGTTGGACTGAAGTTCTCCAGAGGTCCCTTCCAACCTCTAGCATCTTTTGATCCTTTGTTTTACAGTGTATGAAAGTTCCACTTTGAGAGCAGCACAGGCAGCACCAGGAACCATTGCACAGACTTTCCTGTTCAACTTAGCACACTCAGCAACATCTGTGCAAACACATTAACTATGGTGAGTTTCCCTGGCAAAGGCAACACTTTCTAGAGCTGCTGCTGAGGGGAAAGAGACAATTGAAATGCAGTTGAGCCATGCCCAGTGAGGCCTGGATGCATGCTCCCTATTGTTATGTGGCAAACACTAAACTTGGCCAGATCTTGTCATACGTCTTGATGCCTCCGATGGTGGAAATCTGATTTCCTCATTACTGCTCACAAAACAATGTCCTTATTCAGGCAGCCTGCTGTACTTGGTTTAAATCAGAACAAAAAAGGGGCAGATTGAACCAGTGGGTTAACCTGGCTATTTCTGTCTTTTCCCTATAGAGAAGTGAGGGAAAAGTAACACACAATACCTTGGGCTGGAGGGAGAAAACCAGCAAAACACCACCACAAAACATGGCACAAGATGAGTGAGTTAATTGCACAACACCCTCAGCCTATTTGCAGAGAAAGCATAGCCCAAAGCAGCAGCAAGAAGCAGCAGCAAGCAAGCCCAAGCCAGAAAACTACTCCCCCATCCCTCCTTGTCCTGCCAGCATCCCAGCGGAAAACACAACACCCAAACCCCCTGGAGCAGCAACCGCAACAGGAAGCCTCCCATGCTGCACTCCCAGCTGCCAGCCCCGCCATCCTTTGCTCCAGCCTGCACTTTCATTTCGGAGCCTGCCATGAGTGCAGCACAGTGTGGACAACAGCAGCAGGTTCGGCTCAGCCCAGGCCAGGGCTGCCAGTTTGGACTTCTCTGCACTGTCAGCTGCAGAGCTAACTCTGCTGCTGAAAATCACACCCATGGGACTGTGAGGTGGGGAAAGAAATGGCCCTGGAAGACACATGCAGAACACACAGCTCCAGGAATGCAGGTAGTACAAAGAGGTTTTCTTGCCAGGAATGGAATGGAATGGAATGGAATGGAATGGAATGGAATGGAATGGAATGGAATGGAATGGAATGGAATGGAATGGAATGGAATGGAATAAACCAGGTTGAAAGAGACCTTCAAGATCATTGCATCCAAACCATCACCCCACACCACCTGATCAAATCAATAGGCTTTAACTTTTGGTCAGGCCTGAAGGGGTCAGGCTGTTGGACTAAGGATGATGGTTGCAGGTCCCTTCCAACTGACCTGTTCCAGTCTACTTTAATCTCCTAGTTGTCTCTCTCAGAAGAAACCCTGTGCCACCCCAAGTCCTAGGAGTGCTGAAGAGATTGGATGGATATTGCAGACATCAAATTAAAGGCTAAATAAAAGGCCAATTGCTTTCATCTTTGGAAAACAATTGGAACTCTTTTACTACATGCCTAATTCAGTTCTGTTTCATGTACAGGTCACTCTCTCTCTAAATAGCTCCATGACTCAGCTGCCCAAACAACTTCATGTCTTCAACCAAACCTGAAGGGGGCCCTGAGCATACTAAGCTCTCACTCAGAAGCCCATGAAGGGCTTCAGAACTGTGTCTAAATACAGAGATATGAGAAAATACATTTCTATTGCATTACTTAGTAACTCATTCTGGTAAAGAGAATTTCTGGATTCTTGGAGATTCATGTGCCAAGGAGTAGGTAACTTTAATCTTTATCCTGCAAAACCTGACCAAAAGGCAGCTAGCTGATGCTGGTTGTGTTCCCAGGGGGCCTACCCAGTGTCTGTTCCTCTGAACACTGACATACCTTGGAGCCTCTTGTGATTCAGGCAGCTTTTAAACCAATGACCTTTGAGTAACAGCATCCTTGTTTCATTCCTGAACTGCTGAGCTGGCAGAGAACTGTTATTCCTCTACTGAGCTTTCCAGTGTGGATTTGTATCTTGCATTTGCTTATGAAGCTTGATCCCCAGCTCAGAATCCACTCCATTTTAAAGCTGCTTGGGTGTTTCTGCCTTCCCCAGGGAAACTCTGCAGAGGCTGGGGACCGAACAGCAATTTGCAACACTCCTCCTTTCACAGGATTAAGAGTTTTCTACTGCCATGACCAGAGGCAGAAGGGTTCCTGTATCAGCAATGCAAAACCAAATCTGAAATCACATAATCCACCAGGCTGGAAAAGACCTCAGAGATCATCAAGTCCAACCTATCACCTAATACCTAACGCCTCCTGACAAGTGAACCATGGCTCCAAGTGCCTCATCCAGGCCTTTCGTGAACACCTCCAGGGATGGAGACTCCACCACCTCCCTGGGCAGCACATCCCAATGGCCAACTACTCCTTCTGAGAAGAACTTCCTCCTCACCTCCAGGCTAAACCTCCCCTTGGCACAACTTGAGACTGTGTCCTCTTGTTTTGGTGCTGCTTGCCTGGGAGAAGAGACCAACCCCCACCTGGCTACAGCCTCCCTTCAGGGAGTTGTAGAGAGCAATAAGGTCTCCCCTGAGCCTCCTCTTCTCCAGGCTAAGCAACCCCAGCTCCCTCAGCCTCTCCTCACAGGGCTGTGCTCCAGACCCCTCCCCAGCTTCGTTGCCCTTCTCTGGCCATGTTGCAGAAGGACTCTGCAGGAGCACACACCACCCCTGTGTCTCTTCTCCTTTACTGGAATTTGCCCCTCCCAGAGAGACAGTTTCAACATAAACATGTAAATGATTATTAAACTCACTTCCCTGACCCCCAGCCCTTCTCCAGGCTTCTCAGGTGTTGCCTGTTGCTGTGGGGATAGCTCTGTTACTGTGAGAGGATTGTGTGTCCTAGAAACACAATACAGTAACTATCCCTGCCGGCAAGGGATCTGAAGAGAGTCAGAGGGGTGACAAGTTATCCCTTTCCATCACACAGACAGATAGGGCAGCAAGTAACAATTCTGGGACCAGAGTTTGCTGGGCACAGAATCCAGCGTGAAGGGTAAGAGGATTTCTATTTATACAGAATGTTTCCATTTGTATTGTTCACTAAGTATGAAGACTCCTTTTAAAAAGCTATGTCTCCTGGAGTCTTGAAGAAGAACAGACTATTCCTGCCTGTCTGACTCATGTACCTCTGGGCAGTCAGATCTTCTGACTCACTGGATAGTCAAAAATCTCAGAGTAACAATAGTGCGTGGCTGCTAAAAATAGCCTCTGTGGACCCTGCCACTGAATGCAGGCAGAGATCAACACATTTCCTCTCAGCAAGTGCAATCAGGGAAACATGAGCAGAAGTGCTCACATCATGCCTCTTCACTTGCATTTCACGAGTACTGTTAGCAAAGCTGATCTCAAGCTGCCTCTGCAACGCTTTCAAAACATCAGTTGAAGCTACAGCTCAATAGAACCATGGAACTGTCAGGGTTGGAAGGAAAATCAAGGATCAGCCAGTTCCAACCCCCTGACCTGGCCAGGGACACCTCAATCAACAGCAGGTTGCTCACAGCCACATCCAGCCTGGCTGCAAAAACCTCCAGGCATGAGGCTTCCACCACCTCCCTGGGCAACCTGTGCCAGTCTCTCACCACCCTCATGGGGAAGAACTTCTTCCCAACATCCAATCTGAATCTACCCATTTCTAGTTTTGCTCCATTCCCCCAGTCCTATCACTCCCTGACACCCTCAAAAGTCCCTCCCCAGCTTGCTTGTATCCCTCTTAAGATACTGGAAAGCCATAAGAAGGTCTCCTGTAAGCATTTTCTTCTCCAGAATGCACAACCCCAACTCTCAGTCTGTTGTTATAGCAGAGCAGCTCCAGCCCTCTGCTCATCCTCGTGGCCCTTCTCTGGACACCTTCCAGCACCTCCACATCCTTCCCATAACAGAGGCTCCAGAGCTGGACACAGGGCTCCAGGTGTGGTCTCAGCAGAGTGGAGCAGAGGGGCAGAATCCCCTCCCTGGCCCTGCTGGCTCTGCTTCTCTTGCTGCAGCCCAGGCTCTGCTTGGCTCTCTGGGCTGCAAGTGCTCACTGCTGGCTCATGCAGAGCCTCTCATCCACAATGACACAATACACAATGACCACATCTCTTTCTGACTTCCAGACCTGAAAGTAACTTGGTTATATTTAAGAAAGAATTCCTGAACAGATATCAGGGCAGTGTCTTACGCTGCCACCTAAACCTTAGTGCTTCGTACAGCTCTCATCATAACCATTCCAGTGCTCAAACAGATTAGAAGTAACTTGACTGACACCTGCTCCTTGCCAGCCTGGCTTCGTGCTGGTGATTAGCCATTCTTGAATTAATCAGAAGGAGAGATTTCAGAAAAGTACACCCAAAAAAAGATGATTTGGCTGTAAAATTTGCCTGTGGTGACTTCGTGTGGCGTGGTGATTATGATGTGTAAATACAATACAATAAACCAGGTTGGAAGAGACCTTCAAGATCATCGCGTCCAACCCACCAACCAATCCAACCCACCTAAACAACTAACCCATGGCACCCAGCACCCCATCAAGTCTCCTCCTGAACACCTCCAATGAAGGTGACTCCACCACCTCCCTGGGCAGCACATTCCAATGGGCAATCACTCTCTCTGTGTAGAACTTCTTCCTCACCTCCAGAACTTCCTCCTAACCACCAGCCTAAACCTGCCCTGGTGCAGCCTGAGACTGTGTCCTCTTGTTCTGGTGCTGCTTGCCTGGGAGAAGAGACCAACCCCCACCTGGCTACAACCTCCCTTCAGGGAGTTGGAGAGAGCAAGAAGGTCTCCCTGAGCCTCCTCTTCTCCAGGCTAAGCAACCCCAGCTCCCTCAGCCTCTCCTCACAGGGCTGCGCTCCAGACCCCTCCCCAGCTTCGTTGCCCTTCTCTGGACACCTTCCAGCATCTCAACCTCCTTCCTAAACTGAGGGGCCCAGAACTGGACACAGGACTCAAGGTGTGGCCTAACCAGTGCAGTGTACAGGGGCACAATGACCTCCCTGCTCCTGCTGGCCACACTCTTCCTGATACAGGCCAGGATGCCCTTGGCCTTCTTGGCTGCCTGGGCACACTGCAGGCTCATGTTCAGCCTACCATCAACCATCACCCCCAGGTCCCTCTCTGCCTGGCTGCTCTCAGCCACTCTGACCCCAGCCTGTAGCACTGCCTGGGGTTGCTGTGGCCAGTGTGCAGCACCTGGCACTTGGATGTGTTCAGTCTCCTGCCCTTGGCCTCTGCCCATCTGTCCAGCCTGTCGAGGTCCCTCTGCAGAGCCTCTCTGCCCTCCAGCAGATCAACTCCTGCCCCCAGCTTGGTGTCATCTGCAAACTTACTGATGATGGACTCAATGCCCTCATCAGCAAAACCAACTTCATAACCCAGAATGGAGTCCTACAAAAATTCAAGGAGAATTCCCCAGCAAAGGAGCAACAACAACTCTGGTGGCCTTGCATCCTCAAGCTGCTGCTGCTGAGACCAGCAGCTGCCTTGTCCAGCAGCATGAGGAATTTGTATTAGTATTTCAATTGCATTCATTTTAATCACCAACCCAAGAAGGGGCCTGCTTCTGTATGACAACTGCACACAACTGACACTGCATCTGCCTTCTGAACTGATGTGCCAGCTATGTTCAGATACAGAATCACAGAGGGGTCTGGGTTGCAGGGGACCTCCAAAGCTCATCCAGTCCAACCCACTCTGCACTCAGCAGGGACAGCCTCATCTAGATCAGGTTGCCCAGAGCCCTGTCCAGCCTCAACCACCTCCCTGGGTGACCTGTTCCAGTGTTCCATCACCCTCATGGTGCAGAACTTGTGCCTAACATCCAGTCTCAATCTGCTCTGCCCTAGTTTGAAGCCATTGCCCCTGGTCCTGTCCCTGCAGGCCTTTGCAAACAGTCTCTCTCCAGCCTTCTTGTACCCCTCTTCAGGTACTGGCAGGTTGCTATTAGGTCTTCCTGGAGCCTTCTCTTCTGCAGGCTGAACACCCCCAGCTCCCTTAGCCTGTCCTTGTAGCAGAGGAGCTCCAGCCCCTGGATCATATTTGAGGCCTCCTCTGGACCTGCTCCATCAGGTCCATGTCCTTTCTATATTGGGGAATTCAGTCCTGTACACAGTACTCCAGGTGAGGTCTCACCACAGCAGAGGGCAGGATCCCCTCTCCATCTCTGGCCACACTGCTTTGGATGCCATTGGCCTCCTGGGCTGCAAGCTCACACTGCCTGCTCATGTTCTGCTTCTTCCCCACCAGCACCCCCAAGACCTTTTCCTCGGGGCTGCTTTCTATCACCTCATCCCCCAGTCTGTATTGATAGTGAGAACTGGGGCATGTGATCAGCAGGAACTCCTAAGCTTAAACTTTTGATCTCCTACATCACTAAGTTTTCTCTCACAGTCACCTCCATGCTCTGGACGTGAGCTGTGTGCTCCTCTCTTGCGAAATGGCCCACCTGGGTTACACAGAAGCTACTACTCTCCATGTGAAACAGCATGTGTGTGAGCACCCTGAATGCTGGCAAGCTTAAAGAATACAATACAATACAATACACCAGGTTGGAAGAGACCTTCAAGATCACGGTGTCCAACCCATCAACCAATCCAACCCACCTAAACAACTAACCCATGGCACCAAGCACCCATCAAGTCTCCTCCTGAACACCTCCAGTGATGGTGACTCCACCACCTCCCTGGGCAGCACATTCCAATGGCCAATCTCTCTCTCTGTGTAGAACTTCTTCCTCACCTCCAGCCTAAACCTCCCCTGGCACAGCTTGAGACTGTGTCCTCTTGTTCTGGTGCTGGCTGCCTGGGAGAAGAGACCAACCCCCACCTGGCTGTGACCTCCCTTCAGGTAGTTGCAGAGAGCAATACGGTCTCCCCTGAGCCTCCTCTTCTGCAGGCTAAGCAACCCCAGCTCCCTCAGCCTCTCCTCACAGGGCTGTGCTCCACACCCCTCCCCAATCACTGCCTTCAAAGAAATATCACCTGTAGGAATTCCAGTAACCTCCAAAGAATCTTTCCAAGCTGCCAGTCTCAGAAACCAGCACTTCAGCCTTGAACAAGAGATTTAGAGAAGTCTTCAAGGTTGAGGGCTGAGTGTCCTACCTTGGTGAGAAGCCCTCCAGAGTACCAGAGTACCAGGGGCCAAATGGTCAGTTCCCTGGGGAGGAACAGGACACTGTATAATTGTTGTTCATAGAATCAATAAGGTTGGAAAAGACCTCAGAGATCATCAAGTCCAACCTGTCACCCAACACTTCATGACTACTAAACTATGGCTCCAAGTGCCACATCCAGTCCCCTCTTGAACACCTCCAGGGATGGAGACTCCACCACCTCCCTGGGCAGCACATCCCAATGGCCACTCTCTCTTGCTGGGAAGAACTTTCTCCTCACCTCCAGCCTAAACCTCCCCTGGCACAGCTTGAGACTGTGTCCTCTTGTTCTGGTGCTGCTTTGCTTGGGAGAAGAGACCAACCCCCACCTGGCTACAACCTCCCTTCAGGGAGTTGTAGAGAGCAAGAAGGCCTCCCTGAGCCTCCTCTTCTGCAGGCTAAGCAACCCCAGCTCCCTCAGCCTCTCCTCACAGGGCTGTGCTCCAGACCCCTCCCCAGCTTTGTTGCCCTTCTCTGGACACCTTCCAGCAACTCAACATCTTTCCTAAAGTGAGGGGCCCAGAACTGGACACAGTACAATACCAGGACCCATCCCATAATTCCTGCATCTCCCATATAAGCAGACTGCACAGCCAGTTCTTCCCTCTTCCCTTTTCCCTTCTCTGGGGGGTAGGTCTCTCTCTGGTTTGCAGGGGAGTGAGGCTTTGTCAGCCTTGCAGTGCATCTGGGGCCCAGTGTGGGGGAGATGGATGGGGGGGTCTAGTGTTGAGCCGAGGGCTGGGTAGTAGGTCTTGGCCTGGCTGACCCAGATGGAGAGCAAGGCTGCAGCTGATCTGGAGTGTGTATGAATATATATCCTTTTGCCTTTGTACCTTCTGTATTTGATTTACTTCTGTGCATAGTATTTCCATTTAACCTCCAGTTCTGTGTAAGTGTGGTTACAGATTCACAGAATGTGAGGGGCTGGAAGGGACCTCAAAAGCTCATCCAGTCCAACCCCCTGCCACAGCAGGAGCACCTGGAGCAGATCACAGGGACACATCCAGGCAGGGCTTGAATATCTCCAGAGAGGGAGACTCCACAACCCCCCTGGGCAGCCTGTGCCAGGGTTCTGTCACCCTCACAGGGAAAAAAATTGCCCCTGTTTCCATGGAACTTCCTCTGCCTCAGCTTCCACCACTGCCCCTTGTGCTGGCATTGGGCATCCCCCAGCAGAGCCTGGCTCCAGCCTCTGGGCACTCACCCTGCACATCTTGATCAACAGGAATGAGGTCACCCTCAGGCTTCTCCTCTCCAAGCTACAGAGCCCTCAGCTCCCTCAGGCTCTCCTCGTAAGGAAGATGTTATTTACACCTTTGGGGTAAATCCATTCTGTCCTCAGTCCAGAGCTGTTTTCAGCTCAAACCATGACAAAAAGTGTCCAAATTCAATAGGCACTAAGTGCCTCCAGCAGGTTCTAGGGAGGTGGTGGGGTCATCATGCCTAGAGGTGTTTAAGAGGAGACTGGGTGAGGCACTTAGTGCCATAGTCTAGTTGATTACACAGGGTTGGGTGGCTGGTTGGACTTCATGATCTTGGATCTTGATTGATAAAAAGACATAATCTTGATAACCCAACCAAAGCAAAAAGCCAAACCCACCCCAACAAGACAAACAAAAAAACCTTCTCCTAAAGGTACTGAAAACTTTTTCTTCTGCTATCTAAGCACTCAGACATGTGCTCAGGACTGCCTCAGCTGGGCATCCTCTTCAACATCGTTAACCTACATTGTTTGAGGAGATGAAAAGAGAATATCTGATCAGGCACAGCTGGCAAGCTGGAAAGCAGATACCGGAAAAGAAAGGTGGAAAAACACATCTGTACAATTGTGGAGAATGAAATAAGATTGGGAGGGACTGAGGTGATTCGATGCCACTAGAGTGCTCAAGTGTGGCCTAACCAGCGCTGAGCACAGGGCACAATGACTTCCCTGCTCCTGCTGGCCACACTATTGCTGATGCAGGCCAGGATGCCACTGGCCTTCTTGGCCACCTGGGCACACTGTTAGCCAGTAACGATACTTTGCACTTGATGCTGAGGCAGTTTGTGCTGTTGTAAACTTGCCCTGGCCCCTTCACCTACCCCGAAGCTTACGCTCGGTGTGGCCGTCTCGTGTGAGCACCGGCACTGAGATACTTCACAAGAGACTTCCCAAATGTTTTAACTTCTAAGGAATCTCGGGGGGGGGGGGGGAAGACGTTAGAATGAAGTCTTTACTGTATTTATCCCTGTCTTAGAGCACCAATCCCAATGAGGACAGAATTAGACTGTTGTGCAGATAAGATTGTTTCCAGACAACTGCTTTACAAAGGAATCGAGTGACATAATGATGCCAATCACAGCCTCGGCAGTGACGACTCAGACGTGGCTCTATGGGATCTCGAAGCCCTTCCTGACAGGAAACACATGCAGCTGGAGGGGTTCCTGTTTTGCTAGCTAGAACTAGGTTCTAGAAAAAATGCAGTCAGTTTGGAGTTCCCATGCCAGAACTTTCCCATTCAGTAGTTTCCTGCATCCCAAGATATGTAAAACAGCTCCTGCTGTCCTCATTGGGACTCTAGTTTCATAGCACTGAAGTGATATGGGGTTTTATTTTTTGCTGTCTCATTTCATTAGCTTCTTCCAGCTTCAGAGGCAAAAAACCAGTAAGATGAAGCTTGCATTTAAGGCAGCACTGATCTGGCCATCAGCAATGTGTCACACTTCAACAAGTACTTCCACCTGGGACAAGCCCTGTGTAGCTCCTACACCTGCTCCAACTCCTTTTCAGCACATCTATTAGAAACTTTGACCCATAATTATCTTGGGCAAACTCCCAGCTGTAATTAATTGTTGGATTTGCCTGCATGCAGCTGCACGTGAGCACACGAGGCCATGCAGCACAGCCAGCCTTTGCTTGTTCAGTTTCTCTCTTACTGATGCAATAGGAGAGTGACAGAAACCTAATGGAAGTAGGGGAATCAAATACGTATACATACACACTTGAAAAACAGCAGCTATAGAGACTGGAAAAACAAAACACAAACCAAACAACTCTATCTATCTATCTATCTATCTATCTATCTATCTATCTATCTATCTATCTATGGAAAACAAGTCCTGCATGGGACAGCAATGTGTCCTGGGGGCAAGAAGGCCAATGGGGTCCTGGGGTGCATTCAGGGGAGTGTGTCCAGCAGATCCAGGGAGGTTCTCCTCCCCCTCCACTCTGCCCTGGTGGGACCTCACCTGGAATACTGCATCCAGCTCTGGGCTCCCCAGTTCAGGAGGGACAGGGAGCTGCTGGAGAGAGTCCAAGGGAGGGCTACAAGGATGCTGAAGGGACTGCAGCACTGCCTGGGGAGGAGAGGCTGAGAGCCCTGGGGCTTAGAGGAGAAGACTGAGAGGGGATCTGATCAGTGTCTATCAATATCTGAGGGCTAGGGGTCAGGAAGAAAGGGACAGGGACGGCCTCTGCTCACTTGTGCCCTGAGATAGGACAAGGGGCAATGGATGGAAACTCCAGCACAGGAGGTTCCACCTCAACATGAGGAAGAACTTCACTGAGAGGGTCCCAGAGCCCTGGAACAGGCTGCCCAGAGAGGTTGTGGAGTCTCCTTCTCTGGAGCCTTTCCAGCCCTGTCTGGCTGTGTTCCTGTGTGACCTGTGCTGGATTCTATGCTCCTGCTCTGGCAGGGGGTTGGACTGGAGGATCTCCAGAGGTCCCTTCCAACCCCTGACCTCCAGTGAGCCTGTGAGCAACAACAAAATGGTCCTGCCTTCTGCAGGGATATAAAGTACCCTGCAATGAAGCAGATTTTTGAGATGTGTATGTTTCAAATTTTGATTCAGGTGGAACTGTTTGTCTTTCTCTGCCTAGGATCAGTTGAAAACAGACATTACTCAGGGCTGCATTTATATAAATAACTTACACAGATGCTGAACAAAAATACCTTATGGAAGGTATGCAGAAAAAGGGGGAAAACAGCAAAAGAGGAAAAAAAAAACCCTCATTAATCAGCTTTATCCATGTCAGCTTTTTTAGGGAGTATTTTTCCTCTAAAGAGGAAAATGTCATCAGTAGCTCCATTCAAACTCGCTCCTGGCTTCTCAGTGATGTTTTGTGTATCAATACATCTCAAGCAAGCCATGATTCTTTGCAATGACTACAGCAATCTTTAACCCATGCATCTAAGATACCAGGTCACAGCAGTTCTTCTGTGTGGAAAGAAGGGATGAGCTTAGGAGAAGGAAAGAAATAAAATCAAGAGACCTCTTAAACAGAGAAAATAAATGATGAGGGAAAAGGCATCAGGTACAGGACTAAACAGTAATGGTGGAGCCATACAACTCAAGTGCTGAGAAAACATCAGCCTGGTGTTTGTGCTTAGATCTAGACAGGGTTTTCTCACCTTAGTAGCCAGAGGAGAGGTACTGAGCAGATCACACAGGAATGCATCCAGACAGGGCTTGACTGTCTCCAGAGAGGGAGACTCCACAACCCCCTGGGCAGCCTGTGCCAGGGCTCTGCCACCCTCACAGGGAACATTTTCCTCCTGTTTCCACGGAACTTCCTATGGCTCATCTTCCACCACTGCCCCTTGTGCATCCCCCAGCAGAGCCTGGCTCCAGCCTCTTGCAACTCCCCTTTTACTCCTTCTTGTTATGTTTTTTGGTTGGTTGGTTTTGGTTTTCTGTTTGCTTTTGCTTTTCTTTCTTTTGGTTTGTTGTTTTGATTGTTTTGCTGGGGGGGTTAACTCAGAAAGTCAAACTTCCTCTGCTGTGTGAATATATCAAAAGCCCATAAGAAGGATGAGCCGTTAGGGTAAAACTCTCTTCTAGCTGCTGTGAATGCATGCTCATTGCCCAGGCTCTGGGGCAGTGGTTCTCACCCAGGCATTGGTCTGCATGAACTGGCTGATGGCTGGCTCATGCACTCAACAGATGTTTTCACCTGCATCTGAGAACCAGCAGCCCTGCTCCATGGGGCTGCTGGGATCGAAGGGGAGCGCTGCCCATGGCAGACGTTGAGGCTTCCTGTGCTTCGCCACGCCCTGCCTCGCACAAATGCCTTTTTAAAGAAATGTTTGCAGGGTGGAATGTTTCATAATCATTCTTTGTCCCAGGAGCAAGCTAATCACAGAATCACAGACAACAGCTGGTTGGAAGAGATCTCAAGGATGATGCTTAAAGCAGCAGTAAATTATATCCCTGGTGGCAGGAGACCCAAATGGCTGTCCTGGCATCCAGAAATTGTTGAGGCAAGGTACATCCTTGACAGGAAAAGCAAAGAAGCTGACATTAGGAAATGAGCACAGAGCTATTGTAGGAAGATTAGATCAGAGAATCATAGAATTGTCAGGGTTGGAAGGGACCTCAAGGCTCAGCCAGTCCCAACCCCCTGCCATGGCCAGGGACACCTCACACTACAGCAGGTTGCCCAGAGCCACATCCAGCCTGGCTGCAAACACCTCCAGGGATGAGGCTTCCACCACCTCTCTGGGCAACCTGTGCCAGGCTCTCACCATCCTCATGGGGAAGAACTTCTTCCCAACATCCAATCTCAATCTACCCATTTCTAGTTCTGCTCCATCCCCCCCAGTCCTATCACTCCCTGACACCCTCATAAGTCCCTCCCCAGCTTTCTTGTAGCCCCCTTCAGATACTGGAAGGCCACAAGAAGGTCTCCTTGGAGCCTTCTCCTCTCCAGATTGAACACCCCCAACTCTCTCAGTCTGTCTCCATGCAACCTTGGGATGCATGAGAACAAGCTGCTGAAGAAACAACAGAACCCTTCAGTCCTACTGAGCATTTGCAGGGCTTCAGATGAAACACCCAGGCTAGTGTTAAGAAAGTGTGCAGCACCTGCAGACCCTGGAGAGGAAGAATGGGCAAGGCATGACTTGCAGCTTGGTAATGTTTAGTCTCGAGATAGGAACTGTAGACCAGATATTAGAACTGAAGTTTTTGACAACAATGGTGGAGCTTTGAAACACTTTGCCAAAGAAGGCTGTGGAGACTCTTTCATTGGAAGTGCTCCAAAAGACTAAGCAAACAGCTGTTAAAAATGATGTAAGCACTTTTGATTCCCCCTTGGAATATGGAGAAGGAGTAAATTATGCTTAAAAGGATGAAAGAAACTAGGAATTTTTAAACTCTAGGTCATGCTACTCTTGAGTTTAAAGGAGTCTTAAAGTGTTAGCAGTGGCTACATCTAATAGCATTTGACCTTGAAGTGTCTGGCCCCTATTCACACAATTGTTGCGAGAAGATAAATAACCTGAAAGGGAGTTTGGCTCTTCAGAAGTTGAAAATCATTGTAATAAATGGCTTCTGAAGGTTCCTGCTGGCCTTCTGCCTCTGCCATCCCACAGAACTGCTGCTGGAGCAATGTGCAGCAAAGTGGGCAGGGCAGACCTGAAATGCAGCTCTGGATTTCCATCCATCTCGCTTTTAATGGATAAAAATGCAGAATGGTCCTTGCTGTCATGTAGGCTGAGTGGCCCTTGCTGCTTACAGCTGTACTCATTTTATTTTGTTTTAGTGTGGAAATGGCCACTCAAAATGTTTCTGCAGAAAGACATGCAAGAAAGTGTGCTGGCTTTGCCCTTGCATCATTAATAAAATGGCTAAAACAGAGCATCAAGCTGCAGCAGGGGAGGGTCAGGCTGGATGCTAGCGAATATTTCTTCCCAGAGAGGGTTCTCAGCCACTGGAATGGTCTGCCCAGGGCAGTGCTGGAGTCCCCATCCCTGGAGGTGTGTGAAGCAGTGTGTGCAGCTGGGGCTTAGGGACGTGGTTTAGTGTTGACCCTGCCGCGCTGGGTTGAAGGTTGGACTGGGTGAGCCTGGAGGTCTCTTCCAGATGGATGTTTCCTATGACTCTGTGTGATTCTGAGGCAGGCAGCCCTGCTGTGACTTCTGTGGGAAGTGGCTGTTGCTTTGCTTACCACACCTTTACAGTAATGAAGCACTGCGAGGATGTGATTACAGGCTGCAGTCAGACCCTCCGGCGCTGTAAATACCTGCCGGAGCCTTTTGGCATTCTTAATACCTCTCACCATGAGGCTGAGCTGCAGCTCCCCTCAGAAATGGAAACATTTCAATAGCCCTGAGCAAAGGTGACTGCTGCCAGACACTAGAGTCATTTTCATGTTGCACACATGGAGTGAAACGACCACATCATTATCCTCTGCCTCTGAAAAGAAAGGAGTTGCACTGCAAGCAAACGTTCCCAAGGGAGGTTATTCTTTAGTGCACCAGGATTAAGAGTGTCTCTGTACTGCAAGTAAGGATGGGAATCCAAACTCTGGGATTCATAAGGAAAACTAACAATTCTGCAGGTTCTTGAGTCAGCCCAGTCCTGTTCTGTCAGTGAGTTGCACAGACTGAAAAACCTTCTTTGAAAGACAATGCGTGGCTGCCTGTGGAGATAAAAGAACTCCCAAGGCAGCCAATAAAGCGTAAGAAGAAAGACCTGTCTGTGATGTGTTGAGGCAGCGTGGCTGGAAAGCTGCTGGCGGCAAGGGACCGGGGGTGCTAATGGACAAGCAGCTGAACAGGAGCCAGCAGGGTGCCCAGGGGGCCAAGAAAGCCAAAGGCATCCTGCCTGGGATCAGCAATGCTGTGTCCAGCAGCAGCAGGGAGGGGATTGTCCTCTGGGACTCAGCTCTGGGAGGCTACAGCTCCCTGAAAGGAGGTTGTGGAGAGGTTGGTGCTGGTCTCTTCTCCCAGGTAATTAGTGACAGAACAAGAGGGAACAGCCTCAAGCTGCAGCAGGGCAGGGTCAGACTGGCCAGTAGGAAGAGCTTGTTCCCATCAAGAGTGGTCAGGCCTTGGAATGTGCTGCCCAGGGAGGTGGTGGAGTCCCCAAGCCTGGCTGTGTTTCAGGGTGATTTGGCTGTGGTGCTTGAGGACCTGGTTTAGGGGTGACCCTTGTGGAGTAGGGTTCTGGGTTGGACTTGGTGATCCTGAGGTTCTTTTCCAGCCTGCATGTTTCTGTGATTCTCTGATTCTGTGATCTAGAGTAAATCTGGCAGTCAGCCACTTTGTTCCTCTCTGCAGGCATTGATATTCTGTAATTCTCCTTCCAAATCTCTGTTATTTGTTGTTTCATTGCTGAAAATAATGCAAGCCTCCTTCTCCTATGCAATCCAAGGGACTATTTCTTCTTTACCATTAACTTCTAGCATGCAGGAAAGTGCTAGCATTGATTTCATCAACTGCGTTGGGTGAAACTTTTATCTCCTGGCAAAAGCTGTAGGCAATCTGCATGGATAATAAGCCCTCCATGGAGGACTCAAAAATTAGAACAATGACTGCTCTGGAGGAGAGGTTTGGGCGTTCAGCAGTAAAGGAGAGCCTGATGCCTTTAACCCGTCCAAGATTTTGGTAAAGAAATCAAAGCACTACACCTCCTGCTTACCCCATGACCTCTGCCAGAGAGCATGAACAACCACCAATAGCAATATTGTCTCGCATCACTCGAGCAGAAGAGGTTTGGGACAGCACTCTTTCACTTCCAGAGTCCCCACTGGAGGAGTCCTCAAGAGCCAGATCTTTCCTCCACGCTACCCACTGTCTGTACGAAGCTGCTGGGAGAGCTGGCAAGGTAACAAGCTCTGTCGTGCTGGCAGTCTGTGAGCCAACCCACAGCTCTAAGGCTCCTTTTTCTCACATGTAAGTAGCACCATCCCTCAGCTTTCTCAGTGCCTCTATGAAAACAGCACGGAGAGGCACGGTACCTACCTACAGCTCAACAACCTACACAGCACTGAGTAACGCTGGTAAGAAACAGCTTGTTTTCTCTCCTCTCAGAGACATTTGGCTTCAGCTTTTCTGGCTGGGGTTGATGTAATCTCCTCTGGATTCCTCAAGACATCACCCAGATAGCCACTGCAGCAAGAAAGCCCACGTGTGTGCACGCTGAGAAAGAAACAGGAGCAGGAGGACATCAGTGTCTGTAGACGCTGCCCTGAGTAGCTTGGAGCTTTCTGCAGCTCAAACACGAGTCAGAGGCCCTTCCCTGCAGTACTCTGCTGCCTGCTCCAATACTCTGCTGGACACAGAGGTGAAGGTCCTTCCTCAGAAAAACAAAGTTCCTGATGGTCACTCCTGGCCATCATAGAACCACCCCTCTCCCTTGTCCAAGCCTCCCTTGTCCTACAATGTCTGTTTTTAATGCTGCAGGTAAGCACCGAGAGATGATGTCACAACCTTCAGAGCAGCTAAGCCTCTCTTGTGAGATTCCCCTCGTGAGACAGAAAACTGATGACACTCTCTTGATTCTCAGAACCAAATTACTCCTTTTTTTTTTCTCTTCAGCCTTCCACCGACAAATTTCTACCACCCACAAGCAGAGGCAACGGAGCAAAGGAGCAGGAGCATTGATTTTTTGAGATCTATAGACATCTCAGCCCCATAGCTTACACAAACGTGCCAGTGGAGAGTCTCCACATTATGCAGTCACAGAATGGAGTACAAAACCCATTAGGTAATCTGTGTGAGCCCTGCTGCAGCAGTCCCATAGGAAAGGTTGGCTCTTTCATCCTAGAGGAATCAGTTTAGAGTAAATAGGTCAGATTAGTGGCCAGGAGGGGATTACTTCTGGAAACCTGAAGAAAAACAAAGCGGTAGGCAGAAGCAGTGCTTGGGATTGATGCCTCCCTCGTGGCAGGGATAAGCAGGGCCTCCACAGCGCCCTCGGTCAGAGAGTGTGCAAGCTACAAGAGAGTGGAGCCGCAGAGATTTGCTGTGATTCAAATCTTAGGATGTGTGCAAGTCCACAGGATCAGGCTGCAGCCACTTTCAGACTCAGCCATGCTGCAGATGCTACTGAAGCTTGCAAATAATGACTCAGCTCATTGAATGAGACTCAGTCAGTGTCAAAAGCCCTCAGTAAGAGCTGGAGACAGCACTCTCTTCCTTGTAGCTTTCCCAGTACCTGAAGGTGGCTCGTGGCAAATGAGGGTCTGCTGGCTTGGTGTTGATTTCAAAGGCAGCACTGCACAAACCAGGAGGCAGCGAGGACTACACAGGTACCAGCCAGGTGCCACTGTGGCTTCCCCTGATGAGATCCAGTCTGGTTTGGAGATAACTCTGGGAAAGTGATTTACTTGAGACCGATTCAAGGCTATTGTGTAAAGTCTTCTCCTTTTCCAAGTGGTCCTCGTGAGAGGATTTTAGTACCAGTGACCCCAGGAGGGACAGGCCCCGGTGCCATCACTACACCAGAGCATGCACATCTCCCACGCAGCAACGGGTGCCGCGGGCTGCTCCCTCTGGGGAAGGTGCCAGCTGGGTAACCATTTTAGGAGACCAGCAGCAAAGAAACACATCACTGTTTTGTAACACCAACTTCTGAAACATCCCCCCCCCCCCCCGACTAATTTTCTCAGCTGTTTTTGTCTTTGATAGAGAAAACTATTTGCAGATTAGAGTAATTTTACATAAATATTTGATGCTAGACTTCATTATGAATCTGGTTTTAGTAACAGAGACTAAGACAGAACGTTTCACAGGCAGCATTTTCCAATACAAAATCATTTAAGCATCTGCTGGCTGCAAGAATAAATGTCTCTCCCCACTTGTCAGAGCCTGTCAGGCCTATAATTACGTTGCACAGCATTAAAGAAGCTACTTTTGATTGTGTGGGTATGAATTGAAAAAGCAACAAAACCAGAGCATGAAGGCTACAAGGAGAACAGGCTCAGTGGGAATGTGTGCACTCTTTAGTGACCAGGAGCTCCTCATCTGCGGCCCCTCTCTGACGTGTGCCTGACCCCTGGCAACTGTTACCTTCTCTGCATCACCCCATTGCAAAGGACTTTCCTTGCAAAGCTGCGATGCACCTCCCCTGCTGCAGTGACTCCAGAATCTCGGCGTACCACTGGCAGCCCACAGCCATCCCGCCCAGGTCTCAGGAGCTGAAGAGCATCGCATGGGATCAGCTGCTTAACAGAAGTCCTCCACAGGGCACACCTAGCCCGGGCAGTGCAGGAGGAGGCAGCGTGTCAGTGTGTGGCAGCATGGCACGTTGCTCCTCCGCCTTCAGAGGATGCCTTTCGAAATCCTCGCTGCAGTTGCAGCTGGTCACGGCACTCAGCCCTACCTCTCCTGCTGAATTCTTTGCTGCCTTTGCTTTGTGCTGTTGTGAAGCTTTCAGTTTTGTCTTCCTCTGCGATCCCCCTTCTCTCCCCTCCCCCCAGCTGGCTACATTTAAACAGCTTGTAAGCAGAATCACAGAAAGCATCACAGAAGACATCCAGTTGGAAGAGCCCTCCAAGCTCCTCCAGTCCAACCTGCCACCCAGCACTGAGGGGCAACACTAAACCATGTCCCTAAGCACCAGCTCCACACACTGCTTAAACACCTCCAGGGATGGGGACTCCAGCACTGCCCTGGGCAGACCATTCCAGTGGCTGAGAACCCTCTCTGGGAAGAAACATTTCCTAGCACCCAGCCTGAACCTCCCCTGCTGCAGCTTGGAACCATTTCCTCTGCTCCTTCTGATTGCCACCAAGGAGCAGAGGCTGCCCCCTCCTCACTCCAGACTCCCTTCAGAAGGTAGTTACAAGTTTAAGTGTTCCCTGTCTTCAAAGAGTGAGGCCAAACACACCATTTAATGAGGATGTCAGTTTTGAAATGAAAGAAGGGACTTCCAGCTGCTAATCCAAACACTTCCAGTTCCCAACCTTTGCTACCATCTCTCGGCACACCCTGCGTTTCTGTCAGCTGCAGGAGGCAGAGAAGGTGCTGACAGCATCAGGAGTTTCCCTGCTCGTAAATAGCACAACAGTGACATTCTGGATGTTACCTGTATGCTCATTGTACTAGTAACAGCCACTTACAAACAAAACACTCGTTCAACTTTAAGTACTTAATCTTGTAACCACTTGGGAGGGGGGAAAAGGAAAAGAAAAGAAATTCATCTATTTCATAGAATCACAGAATCACAGAGCTGTCAGGGTTGGAAGGGACTCCAAGGTTCATCCAGTCCCAACCCCCTGCCATGGCCAGGGACACCTCACACTACAGCAGGTTGCTCACAGCCACATCCAGCCTGGCTGCAAAAACCTCCAGGCGTGAGGCTTCCACCACCTCCCTGGGCAGCCTGTGCCAGTCTCTCACCACCCTCATGGGGAAGAACTTCCTAACATCCAATCTGAATCTACCCATTTCTAGTTTTCCTCCACCCACTCCAGTCCTATCACTCCCTGATACCCTCAGAAGTCCCTCCCCAGCTTTCTTGGAGCCCCCTTCAGATACTGGAAGGCCACAAGAAGGTCTCCTCAGAGCCTTCTCTTCCCCAGACTGAACAACCCCAATTCTCTCAGTCTGTCCTCGTAGCAGAGCAGCTCCAGCCCTCTGCTCATCTTCGTGGCACTTCTCTGGACACCTTCCAGCACCTCCAGATCCTTCCTGTAAGAGAGGCTCCAGAACTGGACACAGTGCTCCAGGTGGGGCCTCTCACCGGAGTGGAGCAGAGGGGAGGAATCATTTCCCCCAGCCTGCTGGCTTTCCCACATTAAAACCTGAAGCTTTATCCAGTCTCCCAAGGAAGCCAGCCCTTACAGTACAAAGGGGGAAAGAAGTAAATAAAATCATTTCAGAGCTCTGCTGTTGGGATATCCATTATCTTGTCTATTAATTAAGCCCTTTAGAAGAACTAACCTGCAGCTCGCCAAAGCCTCTTCAGAGGGAGGGTTATCAGACCCTGGAATGACTGAAGGCTCAAGCTGTCACATTGACATTCAATGACATCAGACAATTTATTTCTACCATGCACTTTAAAAGCAAAAGTGTGACATGATGTTAGGCAGCAGAGAAAGTTTGGTTTTGCCAGAACTGACACAACACTGTGAGACAAGCAAAGAAAACCCTCGGGAGGTCACACCAAAGGAAAAACTCTCCCCTTTTTATCTCCATCTTCAGACTGTCATTCACCTGCAGCCTGCTTCCTCTCCCACAGAATTCAGTGGCAAAACCCATCAGCTCACTTCAGTCAAAGTGGAATTGGGCTGCTAACATTCAGGACCTCAGAACCACAATTTTCATTTCATTCATACAATTGTAATTCAAGCCCAGGTGCATGTGGTCTTGATTTGCTGTGGTCTTGCCTGTGCTTAAGGAAGTCCTCTGCTGAGTTGGAGCTATTCAGTCTGAAGAGGAGAAGGCTCCAAGGAGACCTAATTGTGGCCTTCCAGTATCTGAAGGGGGCTACAAGAAAGCTGGGGAGGGACTCTTTAGGTGTCAGGGAGTGACAGGACTGGGGGGGATGGAGCAAAACTAGAAATGGGTAGATTGAGATTGGATGTTGGGAAGAAGTTGTTCCCCATGAGGATGGTGAGAGCCTGGCACAGGTTGCCCAGGGAGGTGGTGGAAGCCTCATCCCTGGAGGTTTTTAGGGCCAGGCTGGATGTGGCCCTGGACAACCTGGTGTAGGTGTCCCTGCCCATGGCAGGGGGTTTGGAACTGGCTGATCCTTGAGGTCCCTTCCAACCCTAACAATTGTATGATTACATGATTAAAGAGATTAAAAATGGTGTTGCAGGTAAAATAATGTTTAGGTCAGAACTACAATCTCTGTTCTGCAACAAGAGAGAAAAGGCATCAAATCAGCTGCAGGAAGCACACAGCACAAGCAGAAGCTTGTGTTTCCCGGAGAGTTCAGTTCTTCTTTGCGGTCTTGGCTGGTTTTTTTCAGACTTGGCACATAAGCAAAATACTCTTCATGGCTACATCACAATTTTGTTTTTCTTGCTTCATCACCCACAAAAACCTTTTATGGCTTCATATCCTTCTGTAGCTGGATAATCAGAGAATCACAGAATTACTGAGGCTGGAATAGACTTCTGAGACCATCAAGTCCAACCTATGACCCAACCCCACCACACCAACCAGCCCATGGCACCGAGTGCCACATCCAGTCTGGCCTTAAACACCTCCAGGGACAGCGACTCCACCACCTCCCTGGGCAGTCCATTCCAGGCTCTAATGCCCCTTCCCATCAGGAAGTGCTTCCTAACAGCCAACCCAAACCTCCCCTGGCACAGCTTCAGGCCATGCCCTCTCCTCTGCCTGGGAGCAGAGCCTGACCCCCACCTGACTACAGCTTCCCTTCAGGTACTTGTAGAGTGTGAGAAGGTTCCCCTGAGCCTCCTCTCCTCCAGGCTGAACACCCCCAGCTCCCTCAGCCTCTCCTCAGCAGCCTTTCCCTCCAGTCCCTTCCCCAGGCTGGTTGCTCTCCTCTGGACCTGCTCCAGCACCTCAAGATCTTTCCTGCAGTGAGGGCCCAGAGCTGCACACAGTGCTGGAGGGGAGGCCTCAGCAGTGCTGAGCACAGGGGCAGAATTCCATCCCTAGTCCTGCTGACCACACTATTCCTGATCCAAGCCAAGCTGCCACTGGCCTTCCCTGCTCCCTGGGCACACTGCTGGCTCATGTTCAGCTGCTGTCACCCAGCACTGCCAGGTCCCACTCTGCCAGGCTGCTCTCCAGCCACTCATCCCCCAGTCTGTAGCCTGTGTGGGGTCACTGTGGCCAAAGTGCAGGAGCCTGCCCTTGGCCTTGTTCAGCCTCATAATCTCTCTTAACTACTTCTAAAAACTCCCAAGAACCAAAGAATGAGTAGTTGTGTTTGAAGTACAGCACAGAAAGCAATCCATGACCAGCCTAAAGCACACAACTCTTCCATGGGGAAGAAAGCTTTTGTGCATCCCCTTTAACAGCAGCTGCAGAGGACCAGTGGATCCAGGGCTCTGATCCTGTAGCAATCCACAGGGCTGTGCACCGAGCCCCTGGCCAAAGGCCATTTGAATGGAATGCTCTTCCAAACCCCAGCCTGCTGCAGCACAGAAATGGGCAGAGGCAGTCTGCAGGTACCTGTCACCAGTTGCTGCATTTCAGCTGACAGGAAAGCAAGCTCATACTGGAGCTATTTGCAGTCACCCAGCCACCTCTCTTCTCCAAGACTACTGTCTTTGAAATGGAAAAGGTGGCCATGCAGTGACCACCACCTGGCTGTCATTGGCAGTGTACAGACCTCCAGCCATGTGAGGACAGACCTAAAGACCCTTCCTTTCCCCCAACTCAACCCTGCTCCATCCACAATCCCTCCCCTTGGCATCTAATCCCTCCTTCCCAAGCCTATGCCCATCTGTGTCAAGCACAAGCAGCTGCCAGGCATATCCTTTCCCACAACACAGCAGAGTTTTGCCACTTCTGCCAGTGCTGGGGGCATGGGGAACACTTGCTGCTGCTATGAGGTTCCCCAGGAGCATCTGCCCTCTTGTTTTTACTCTCTTAGAGCTGCAGCAAAAATGGCAACAGCAGTAGCAGACAGTAAACTCAGATGGGCAGAGAGGTGTTGATGTGCTCAGATCACATATTCTGCTCCAATGGCTATTACCTGTCTCCAGTGAGTGCAGTTCAGCCTGTTGAATGGCAGTGTTTTCAAGCAGCAAGGAGCCTTGCCAGCCTATGTGACCATGGATAGGTTGTGGCAGGAGACAGCATCCTTCCCTTTTCTCATAAGGGATATGCAATGCACCAGCTTTCTGCTAGAGAAGACACAGGATTCATCCCTATCATAGGTCTGTACCTAAGCTTGTCAACCTCCCTGGGCAGCCTGTTCCAGGGCTCTGCGACCCTCACAGTGAAGACATTCCTCCTCATGTAGAGGTGGAACCTCCTGTCCTGTAGTTTATATTCATTACCCCTTGTCCTATCACAGGGTGCCACTGAGCAGAGCCTGTCCCTTCCTTCCTGACCCCCAGCCCTCAGCTATTGATAGACATTGATCAGATCCCCTCTCAGCCTTCTCCTCTCCAGACTGAACAGCCCCAGGGCTCCCAGCCTCTCCTCCCCAGGCAGTGCTGCAGTCCCTTCAGCATCCTTGCAGGCCTCCTGCAATCCCTGTCCCTCTTGAACTGGGGAGCCCAGAACTGGATGCAATATTCCAAGTGTGGCCTCACCAGAGCAGAGTAGAGGGGGAGGAGAACCTCCTGGATCTGCTGGACACACTCCTCTGAATCCACCCCAGGACCCCATTAGCCTTCTTGGCCCCCGGGCACATTGCTGTCCCATGCAGAACTTGGTGACCACCGGGACTCCCAGGTCCTTCTCCACAGGGCTGCTCCCTAGCAGATCACCTCCCAGCCTGTACTGCTGCAGCTTATTCTTCCTTCCCAGAACTGTAAACTAGCATCAAACAAAGCCTCATAAAACGACATGCAGTCTGCAGGAGAGGATCTTGGTTTCACAACCATGCTGCAGGCCCCCTGCCAGCATGAAAAGAGATGAGCTAGAAAGTGAGGATGCAATATGCAGTTCTCATATTTCACTGCATGTGCAGCTGCACCTTCTGGGTGTTTTGCATGGGATTCAGCAGCTGAATGCTATTTTGCTAAAACAAGTATAATTAGGAAGGCAGAAAATGTACTGGTCACACACAAAAATAAAAAGCACCATCTGGGCAGAACTTTTATTTCTCAACAAAGTAAAAAGAAAAGAGAGAGAAAAAGAAAAAACCGAAGTGGTGCCAAGGGAAGCAGAATCCTTGACCTTGGCTGAAAGGTTTAACAACATGCAAACATTCAGGAAAACAGAGTCAGGAGAATGTGTGCCTGCAGGATGGAACCTTGGGCTCAGAAAGACACAGAAAGTGACAGGGAGGTGAAGAGAAAATATGGTGTAATTCCTACCAAAAGGGTAGAGCAATAGTAGATTAGTTTAAGAGTTACAGGAGATCACAGGATCACAGAAACATTCAGGATGGAAAAGAGCCTCAGGATCCCCAAGCCCAACCCAGAGCCCTACTCCACAAGGGTCACCCCTAAACCACAGTCCCAAGCACCACATCCAAATCACCCTGAAACATGGCCAGGCTTGGGGACTCCACCACCTCCCTGAGCAGCACATTCCAATCCCTGACCACTCTTGATGGGAACAAACTCTTCCTACTGGCCAGTCTGACCCTGCCCTGCTGCAGCTTGAGGCTGTTCCCTCTGGTTCTGTCACTAATTACCTGGGAGAAGAGACCAGCACCAACCTCTCCACAACCTCCTTTCAGGGAGCTGTAGAGAGCCAGGAGGTCTCCCCTCAGCCTCCTCTCTTTCACACTAACCATCCCCAGCTCCTTCAGTCACTCTCCATCAGATTTCTTCTCCAGGCCCTTCCCAGCTTCCTTGCCCTCCTCTGCCCTGGCTCCAGCACCTCCACATCTCTCTTGGACTGAGGTGCCCAGAACTGGACACAGCCCTCGAGGTGTGGCCTCCCCAGTGCTGTTTGATGTAGCTATTTGAACAGATTCAATTATGAAATGTTCTCTTCTGATTCAGGCGATCACCTGGGGAAGCCAGTGACAGCCTACTGAGGATGCTGAGCACCATCAGCACTTGCTGTCTGCTACTGTCTGCTCACTACCAGTCGGGCAATGCATTTTCCCTCCCATTTCAGTAGGCTTGGCAGGAGTGTATATAAGCTATTGTTGACTTACCCAAGTCTTGATGTGTTGATTACTATAAAATACAGGTTTCTGCAGTGCTGCAGAGGAGGCTCAGTACACTAAGGCTGAAAGAGCGTAAACAAAGGCTTGAACTAGTGGGAACGGGAAGCTCGGTGCTGTCGTTCCGTGCCGCAGCGCTCCTTAGCAAAGCAGCACGCCGACTCGCAGCCAAAAAGCCAACTCATCACAGGCATTCTGTAGAACACTAAGTACCACAGCATTTCAGCTTGGAATGCCAATATTCTTCATGTAGACATTAATGTAAGATTGAAACTCACAGCTGTACTTTAACACAATGCTAGTGGTTAGAGGAGACCACTGGGGATCATCCAGTTCAACCTCCCTGCTAAAGCAGATTCACCTAGAGCAGCTTGTGGAGAATCACGTCCTGGTGGGTTTTGAGTATCTCCAGAGAAGGAGACTCCACAACTCTTCTGGGCAGCCTGCTCTGTCACCCTCCAGCAAAGAGAGCTTGTTCCACACATTCAGATGGAATTTCTTGTGTTGTAGTTGTGCTCTGTGCCCCCTGTCCTGTCAATGGGCACCACTGAGAAGCAGAATAGAACAAAGTAGAATAGGATAGGATAGGATAGGATAGGATAGGATAGGATAGGATAGGATAGGATAGGATAGGATAGGATAGGATAGGATAGGATAGGATAGGATAGGATAGGATAGGATAGGATAGGATAGGATAGGTAGGATACGATAGAATAGAATAGAATAGAATAGAATAGAATAGAATAGAATAGAATAGAATAGAATAGAATAGAATAGAATAGAATAGAATAGAATAGACCAGGTTGGAAGAGACCTTCAAGATCATCCAGTCCAACCTATCACCCAACACCACCTAATCAACTAAACCATGGTACCAAGCACCCTACCAAGTCTCCTCCTGAACACCTCCAGGGATGGTGACTCCACCACCTCCCTGGGCAGCACATTCCAATGGGCAATCACGCTCTCTCTGTAGAATTTCTTCCTAACCTCCAGCCTAAACCTCAGGTTTCATCCTCTTGACACCCACCCTTCAGACACATATAAACATTTATCAATCCCTTCCAAGTCTTCTCTTCTCCAGGCTATTCAGCCCCAGGGTTCTCAGCTTCTCCTCATAAGAGATGCTCCAGCACCCTCAGCATCTTCACAGCCTCTGCGGGACTCTGGCTGGTAGTTCTTTGTCTCTAGTGAACTGGGGAGCACAGAACTAGATACAATACTCCAGATGTGGCCTCACTAGGGCAGAGTAAAGGGGGAGGAGAACCCCCTTGCCCTGCTGGCCACTCTCTTTAACGCACCCCAGGCCACAAGGGAACGTTGCTGGCTCATGCTTTTCGTTTTGCACGGAATGTGTGAGTCCTGGAACATAGAGCCATGGTACAACACAACCAAGAGAGCCCCAAGGAAAGGCTAACCCAGAAAAGAACACAGCCACTCACCCCCTGACTGGAAGAACACTCACAAAGAATCACAGCAATTGAGGAGAGCAAGGATGAAGCTGGTGCTCTGTAGCACCAACCTGCAACGTGAAATGCTATTGGGGATTTGAAAACTAACACTCAAGGGGTATGGGCAGAACTGTGGTTCCCCCCATGAGAACACCTGGTAGTAAAGAATTGCTAGTGCCTGAGGACAAGGATTACGTGCATGTGTGTATACATACAGATGTACCTGCACTTACATAGAAAACAAGCTTTCTATAGTAGAATCTCTTATTGCACTCTACAGCTACCTGAAGGGAGGTTGTAGCCAGGTGGGGGCTGGTCTCTTCTCCTAGGCACCCAGCACCAGAACAAGAGGACACAGTCTCAGGCTGTGCCAGGGAGGTTTAGGCTGGAGGTGAGGAGAAAGTTCTTCCCAGAAAGAGTGATTGGCCATTGGGATGTGCTGCCCAGGGAGGTGGTGGAGTCACCATCCCTGGAGGTATTCAAAAAGGATTGGATGTGGCACTTGGAGCCATGGTTTAGTTGTCAGGAGGTGTTGGGTGATAGGTTGGACTTGATAATCTCTGAGGTCTTTTCCAACATCATTAATTCCATGGTGCTGTGATCTCCCTACCTATTCTATCGTTTTCTCCCAACTCTGTAAAGCAGAATAGTTTCCTGATTGCAGTTCAAGTAGGTGGCAGAGAATGGTTAAGTGGGCCAGCAGTGATCTTAAGGGGGCTGGTGCTTTCTCCTTCCCTACCACACTGCTGGGAAAGTGCCCAGCAGCTCACCTTACAGTGGTGAGTCAGCATCCCTGTGCAGCCTTAACCCAACACACAGCTGCTGCCAGCCACGGGCACGGCATCTTCACAGGCTCACAGGACGTCAGGGGTTGGAAGGGACCCAAAGAGATCATCAAGTCCACCCCCTGCCAGAGCAGGACCATACAATCTAGCTCAGGTCACAGAGGAACACATCCAGACGGGGCCTTGAAAGTCTCCAGAGACGGAGACTCCACAACCTCTCTGGGAAGCCTGTTCCAGGGCTCTGGGACCCGTAGAGTGAAGAAGTTCCCCCTTGTGCTGAGGCTTACATCCATTGCTCCTTGTCCTATCCCAGGGAGCAAGTGAGCAGAGCCTGATCTTCCCCAAAAGGTGGATGCTGTCTTTTATGCAGGGTGTGACTCCAAATTTGCTGTTACCAAAACTGGCACCTTTGGAGCAGTTTATCTCCAGCAAAACAGGTCTGGAATTTGCTTCATCTGATGCATATTGTGAGTCACACAGCAGCTTATGTTTCCTCATGCAGACTTTCAGAAGCAGGTTGATATTTGCTTCTCAGTGCTAAGCCCTGGGTTTTTTTTGTCATCATTTGTATCCCATTGTTTCCACTAGTTGCTGTTTTATCCTGCATCTCAGGCTTTGTCCTCTTTTGAGCCACGAGCTGCCCGGGGCAAAAGGACTCCCAAGGGAGTAAAATATAAACACTCAGACAGAGCTGGAGGTTAAACATGGATGCTGTTCACAAATACATAAAGCAATACAGCAGATATGCAGGGGAAAAGGAATATAGAATCACAGAATCAACCAGGTTGCAAAAGACCTCAGAGATCATCAAGTCCAACCTATTACCTATCACCTAACACCTCCTGACAACTAAACCATGGCTCCCAGTGCCACATCCAAGCCTTTTGTGAACACCTCCAGGGATGGTGACTCCACCACCTCCCTGGGCAGCACATCCCAATGGCCAATCACTCTTTCTGGGAAGAACTTTCTCCTCACCTCCAGCCTGAACCTCCCCTGGCACAGCTTGAGACTGTGTCCTCTTGTTCTGGTGCTGGTTGCCTGGGAGAAGAGACCAACCCCCACCTGCCTTTCCCTACTTGTTGGGATTGCATGGGTCCTTAGCTAGGTTAGCTCACCTCAGAATAGGTGGCTGCGAGTCCTCACTCTGATGTTAAAATACAATTACCTTCAGTGTTGGGGGTTTGTGGGTTTTTTCATCTTCCCAGTCATGACCTTCTTAGGTAATCTCAGATCGTATCAGCCCACAGACTGAGCATGTCTTGATTTCAAAGCAGAAATGAAACCTCTTGGCACTTCAGCTCTCCTCATGCAGCACTCCATCCTCAGCATGTAACAGTCAAAATTACTGTCATAACGAGGCAAGAGGGGTTTGGTAAGACTCAAAATAGCAAATTATCAGTGATTTCCCTCCCCCTTGCAGGTAAAGGAACAAAGCCACTCAGCTGTGGTTGTTCTTAGAACCGTTGATTTACCTTGCTTGGTAAGAATGTCAACAATTAATTGCAGGTTTACAGGCCTGGCTGTGGCACTGACTGAATCCTGGGTGTTCCTGGTACCTGTCACATTGCAAACCACCTTCAAGCCAGGCACGTGCAGCCTCAGGTACAGCTATGGCATGGGAATGTTATACAGTCCCAAGGAGATTTGCTGTCAGGTAAAGCAATTCCCTTCAGCAAAGAGGAATTCAGTTTTGGCTTCTTGTCTACTCTGCAACACCCTACGGAACCAGGTCAGGAAACACGCAGGGCAAGAAAGCTGGGGAGGGGTCTGGAGCACAGCCCTGTGAGGAGAGGCTGAGGGAGCTGGGGTTGCTTAGCCTGGAGAAGAGGAGGCTCAGGGGAGACCTTCTTGCTCTCTACAACTACCTGAAGGGAGGTTGTAGCCAGCTGGGGGTTGGTCTTTTCTCCCAGGCACCCAGCACCAGAACAAGAGGACACAGTCTCAAGCTGCACCAGGGGAGGTTTAGGCTGGATGTTAGGAAGAAATTCTACACAGAGATTGCTCATTGGAATGTGCTGCCTGGGGAGGTGGTGGAGTCAACATCACTGGAGGTGTTCAGGAGGAGCCTTGATGGGGTGCTTGGTGCCATGGGTTAGTTGATTAGGTGGTGCTGGATGATAGGTTGGACTCGATGATCTTGGAGGTCTCTTCCAACCTGGTCTGGTCTATTCTATTCTATTCTATTCTATTCTATTCTATTCTACTCTATTCTATTCTGTTCTGTTCTGTTCTGTTCTTACAGAAATACATCTGAAGTGCTCCTGTGGCTTGTTTTAGAATGTGAAAGACAAACAAAAAAGGTGAAAATAGGATTCTTTTTACACTGGGGAATATTTACTGAAGAGTTAACATGTTCTGATCAAATCTTGCATAAGAGAAACTGTTCAAAGCACTGAAAAAAAGGTCTGAAAAAGCCCAAATCCACCAACTTTGGAGAGCAAATTCACAGTACTTCTTGGAGGTTTATTCTTTAACCCAGTAAAGACCTTATATATTTCTATGTTTTGCCTGCTCCCTGCAGCTTTTACTTGATGCCTCCTAGCAGTCCAGGAAACACAAATATTGCTAAGGATCTAAGCAGAATCTTAGGTAGAGATCTACAGCCTGGTGCCTGAGCTGTCACACAACAATAACGAGATTATTACCTGTGGCTGTTTGAGGCTGGGGCACCTTTAAGAAAACACAAAGTTGAAGACCTCCAGGAGGTCCAGAGTGTCCAGGAGGTGGACTGGAGGGAGTATTTCATTCTCCTAAGTCCTGCATCCCTATACAACTAGCTGCCGTTTCAATTTTCTTCCCTTTTCCCTCCCTCTCTCCTCCTGGGAAGGACACACAGGCTGTTATCTCTTGTGGGGAGGCCTGGTGTCAGCCTTGGCAGTGCTGCCAATTAGGCTTGGAATGACTTAATTGGGGCCTGGAGCTGCCAAGCTGAATTTGATGCTGTGCCACAATGGTGTGGTATGGAGGGTACAGAGCCTTGGTGGGGCGGGGGGCATGAAGGCCTGGGATTTGTTGGCCTGGTTCAAAGGGAGGGTTGTGTGAAGCTCTGGCTTAAGGAGCTTCTGTGTTAAGCCCAGAGTAGGGATTTTTGTGCATTTTATACGCCTTGTACTGTTCTGTATAGTTGTGAAAGGCCTTTCCATTTAAACTTCCCACTCCTATCCAGTCCTTCATGTGAGCATTTGTTTGTTTCGCCCCTTCTGGAAGAGGTAAAAGAGCAAATCTGTCTTGGTCTTTGAACTAAGACATTTCCACTTAAAAAAACCCCAAACCAAACCCCAATTGAAATACCAAGCTAAAAACTCTACCAAAACATACCCCAGTGAAGGGAAATAAGCCCCTCAAGGAGGGTTTTGCACTCAGAGGATGAGGCATACATGATTGTATACTTCTCCTCACACTAATGTATTTCTGAAGCAAAGGAAGGGCTACACAGAGGCAGCAAGCCAGATTAGGAGGATGCCACAGAACATGAAAAGATGTTTCTTGCCCAAGAAAACAGGTGTCACATACTGACAGTCAAAAGAGAAGCGAGATCAGAAGTAAAAAAGCTGTCAACATCCAGAGAAACGACACAGAGAGCTTCACGTCAAACGTGGGGAGCAGTCTGCAGCCACCGCTTGTAGGCACAAAGTTACTGGCCAAGAAAAGTAATCACATTGCAAATACCCTCACAGCCATGAGTAGATCACATTTGGATGAAAAACCAAACAGTGACCAGGATCTGAAAGATCCCTTCCAAGTCCTCTCCTCTCCAGGCTACTCAGCCCCAGGGCTCTCAGCCTTTCCTCATAAGAGATGCTCCAGCGCCCTCAGCATCTTCACAGCCTCTGCTGGACTCTTGCCAGCAGTTCTTTGTCTCTAGTGAACTGGGGAGCACTGAACTTGATACAATACTCCAGATGTGGCACAAACCCTGTGAGGAGAGGCTGAGGGAGCTGGGGGTGCTTAGCCTGGATAAGAGGAGGCTCAGTGTTGACGATGGAGTACAGAATCAATACGGATGACCAATGATCTAGAATTATTCGTCTATTAAAGGAGCCTCTGCAGCTTACAAGGACTGGCAGAGCATCGCTGGCACAGCTGCAGTGGTTCCCCATGAGTGACCACACATCCTACTGTTATAGATTATTGGTTAAACTACTCATACCACTGTGGTGGGTTAAGGCCCATTCTGAAAAGAAACAAAACAGGGGGTGGGCTTGCGAGTGCTTTGCCCTCCCTGCAGGGCGTTCTTCCCCCGGGAAACTGAGTCTGTTCCACTCCCTCTCCCTGCCCAGCTCGGGTATAAAAAGCAGGGCATTGCAGCTACTAGTTCTCTTTTTGGCTCCTGCCTCTCCTGGATGAGAGCTGCTGCGGCTGCCTTCCTGCTCCTCCGCCACGTGGTTGGGCCTGATCCTTCTCCCTGCTGCCTCTTCAGAGAGAGACTGGTTTTGTATTCTTCTTTGTCCCCCTCCCATCCATCCTTGTTCCTTGCCCTTGTGAACCTTACCTGCTATAGTTATATATATATATATATATAATATGTATCTGTATTTTGTTTAAAGAGAACTCTTTACCTCTCTACTTCCAGGCCGACTCCAAATTATTACTTGGTGGATTTGCTTCTTCCTTTTTTTGCCCCTCTCTGTTGGGAGGGAGGGAGGGGGAGTGGGGGAGAGATTCTCAGCCTTGCCCCCATCTGAGCTCTTAACTCCCAGCTCAGGCTTAAACCACCAGCGCCTCGCGAGGCTGTTGATCGACGTATCGCCCTGTTATTCCCAGGTAACTCTCGGTGTTCACAGCTACCAGCACCTTGCTTTAGTCACATGCTGCAGGCACAGCACTGCTTTGCTAAACTGCCAGCTACTTCTGCACTTATGCTAAGCATAGCCTACCACCATGTCAAGCTCTAATCTTATATTGCCAGATTGCTCACACTGCTTATTACTACCATTGCCACAGCTCAGGGGAGAACTTATTGCTGTCTACAACTACCTGAAGGGAGGTTGTAGCCAGGTGGGGGACTCTGTCCTCTTGTTCTGGTGCTGGCAGCCCAGGAGAAGAGACCAACCCCCACCTGGCTACAACCTCCCTTCAGGTAGTTGTGCCCTTGATGGCACACATCAGGCATGGACTCCTCTCCTAGAAGGTACACTGTAGCTAAAGGCTGACTTGACACAGGAAATCACTTAGCAAAATTCTGCAGCCTTCGTAATTCCGGAGGTCAGAGTAAATGTTCTGAATAGATCTTAACCTTTCCTCCCTAAATATAAATAATGGACTAACTTCCCCTCAGACAACCCCCAGGGTTCTGAACATCTGTGACAGACCTGCATGTATTACCTCAACAGGGAAGGGAACAGTTTGTGTTTGCCTTTTTTTCTCCACTGTGAACAGAGAAGAATCACAGACTGTTAGGGGTTGGATGGGATCTGGAAAGCCCATCCAGTCCAAGCCCCCTGCCAGAGCAGGAGCACCTAGAGCAGGTCACACAGGAACACATCCAGGCAGCTCTTGAATATCTCCTCAGAGGGAGATTCCACAATCTCCCTGGGCAGCCTGCTCCAAGGTTCTGTCATCCTCACAGGGAAAACATTTGCCTCATATTCACATGGAACTTCCTCTGCCTCAGCTTCCACCACTGCCCCTTGTGCTGGCACTGGGCATCCCCCAGCAGAGCCTGGCTCCAGCCTCTGGGCACTCACCCTGCACAGCTTTAGGAATGAGGTCACCCTCAGGCTCCTCCTCTCCAAGCTACAGAGCCCTCAGCTCCTCAGGCTCTCCTCATGAGGAAGATGTTCCACTCCATGATCTTTGTGGGTCTGCACTAGATTCTTTCAAGCCGTTCCCTGAGGTCCTTCTTGAACTGAGGGGCCCAGAACTGGACGCAATATTCCAGATGCAGCCTCCCCAGGGCAGAGTAAAGGGACAGGAGAACCTCTCTTGACTTACTAACCACAGCCCTTCTCATCCCCCCCAGAATGGCATTGTCCTTCTTGGCTGCAAGAGCACATTGCTGAATATGGAATCTAAGAATGTCACCCAGCCAGATCCTATTACTGTAATCCCCAAACAGTTTTGAGATGTAGCCTCACTTAGAGTTCATCTAAGCAGACTACTCCACAAGTGGCAAAGTCATTAGTAGACCACACTCCTCATCTTCTCAGTTTCCATTACTAGCCCTACCAGCAATGCTGGGAAGAGGAGGATTTATGGAGGTTCTCAAAGGAGATTGCATACTTTTAGGTAAGTACTGCAAAGTGAACAGCAGCTTTTTCTCCAAAAGATTTTCAATTGCTTACAAAACACATCCCAGCGATCGCTGCCTCTTCCGCCGAAGGTATCGACTCTGGGGTCCAGAGTGACTCCAAATAACGCGGATTAACTGTATGGACCCAAGGAGTCAGTTCAAGAGCTGCACACTGGCTGGAAGGAGGTCAATAACCTCCTTAACATCATCTCCAAAACAGCCTGAGATGATTCAAAGGCTGTGGGCATGATTTAACCCTGTAAGGAGCAAACCCACTTACTATTCAGCTATCAACAGTCATGGGATGAGGCAGCAAAGTCTATGGTAAGGTTTGAATGCAAAGTGCTAGATCTTGGCACAGGGCAGTCCCCAGGACACATTCACAGAAAACAGGCAAATGCCCCAGGACATTTCAAGATGATTGTTGATAAAGATGCTCTTCCTAAGGGGAAAGAGGCTTAAGAAGCATAGGGAAGTTCAATGTGTAGGAATATCTTCATTTGTTAAAAACACCTTCCTTTGACATTAGGCTTCATTGGTTTTTTCATCCAAGTCTTCGTTCCCAAAACATTTTGTGAACACTGGGAAGAGAAGGGTGGCAAAATCAGGACATGGAGCAAGAAAAGCTGCATTGTGCTGAGTCTGGGCAGAGAGGAGCTGCAAGGTTCTCTGCCAAAAGAGGTCCAGGCATGGGGACCTTCCCAGAAGGGCAAGAACAATCACAGAATGCTCTGGGTTGGAAGGGACCTCCAAAGCTCATCCAGTCCAACCCCTCTGCGCTCAGCAGGGACATCCTCCACTAGTTCAAGCTGCCCAGAGCCCTCTCCAGCCTCACCTTGAATATCTCCAGGGATGGGGCCCCAACCACCTTCCTGGGCAACCTGTTCCAGTGTTCCAGCAGCCTCATGCTGCAGAACTTGTTCCCAACATCCAATCTAAATCTGCCCTTCTCCAGTTTGAAGCCATGGATGGTTGTGCTGAGGTTTGAAATTAGGCACAGCATAAACCAGACAAAGTGTGGGGACAGCTCAGTACAATGCAAGCCTTTTGCATGTCTGAAGTCAGAAGGCCAGGTCGATAATTTCATTCCAATACAAGATGCAGTTTGGGGGTTTATGATTAGTGCAAGAGATGTCCTGAAAGTGGAGGGTTATTCATTGTTTGGAGAAAGGAAAAACATACAAGTAGAAAGCAGAAAGCATGGTAAGGGCTCCTAGGGAGCTGCAGGGCCACATGTCTCTCATACACAGAAGGTGCATTAAAGCAGCCTATTACATCAGTGCTTCTCATCAGCCAAGCCCCAGCTCCTTGGGGTTTACTCTCCACACCACCTTCCTGCCCTGGCAAGGGACAGAGAGTAAAGCCTGTAATCTAAGTCTGCTGCCTGGGCAGTCTTTATACTCCTGAAGTAGGTGGTGCCATAGTAAGAGAACGCTGCTCCGAAGGTGTAGCCTGATCACAGTGCCTGCTGCTGTCTCTTTGTGTGAAGGGTCGCTGTATCTCTTCTATAACACAGCCAACAGGGCTGATAAAGCAAACAACCTTTAAACGTGTCTGGTAAATGCTCCTTGTCAATAGCACAGCTCTCTGTGCTGACAGCTAGGGTAATTACCCCTCCTTGCCTTCCTCATCACTGGGGTAATTGACATTAAGAATTTGGATGTGTCAGCCCAGAGGAAATGAGCTCTGAAAATTTGCAAATACAATCAAAACTCAACTTGCCTACATTACATTACCCACAGTTTTTTCTCTCCCAGCAAAGGGCATCTCTTTCCACTCCCCTTCCTCCTCTGGTTACAAGATCGCCATGCCATTCAACAGTAATTCCTGAGAAGTACTGGCATTGATTTTGGGCACCCAACTCGAAACATCCTCTGTCCCCTAAGTCCAGAGTGACCAAGTTGTATGAACCCATTCATCGAGACACTTGAACGTGTCCAGAGAAGGGCAACAAGGCTGGGGAGAGGCCTTGAGCACAGCCCTGTGAGGAGAGGCTGAGGGAGCTGGGGTTGCTTCGCCTGGAGAGGAGGAGGCTCAGGGGAGACCTCATTGCTCTACAACTACCTGAAAGGTGGTTGTAGCCAGGAAGGGGTTGGCCTCTTCTCCCTAGCAACCAGCAACAGAACAAGGGGACACAGTCTCAAGCTGTGCCAGGGGAGGTTTAGGCTGGAGGTGAGGAGAAAGTTCTTCACCGAGAGAGTCATTCGCCATTGGAATGTGCTGCCTGGGGACTTGGTTGAGTCGCTGTCCCTGGAGGCGTTCAAGAGGGGACTGGATGTGGCACTTGGTGCCATGGTCTAGTCGTGAGGTCTGTGGTTACAGGTTGGACTCGATGATCTTCGAGGTCTCTTCCAACCTTAGTAATACTGTGATACTGTCATACTGTGATCTCAGAACAAAATACCTGCTGAGAACACAAGAATCTGACCTTCCTCTGCACAGCTTTGCCACAGCAAACCCCTTGGGCTCTCCAGCTATTCAGAAGTGAGATTCGTGGGTGCTAGCTTGCTTCAATGCCTGTCCTCAGCTTGCTTTACTTGTCTTCTCTAAGATAGGTGGCAGAACAATGATTTCAAAAGCTTAAAAATTACTTCTTTCACAGTCCAGCTCTTTTCACCTTCTCTTCTTTAGTATACACACCACCATGCCAGTCAAAAAGGATAAAGATCACAGAATCATAGAATGGTCAAGGGATCTACAAAGGTCATCCAGTCCAACCCCTCTGCACTTAGCAGGGACAGAGGGTGCCCAAGGTCTCCTCAAGACTCACCTTGAAGGGGCCTCAACCACCTCCGTAGCCAACCTGTTCCAGTGTTCCACCACCCTCATAGTAAAGAATTTGTTCCTCACATCCAATCTCAATCTGCTCTGCTCCAGTTTGAAGCCATTGCCCCTGTCCCTGTCCCTGCAGGCCTTTGCAAACGGTCTCTCTCCAGCCTTCCTGTAGCTCCCTTTAGGTACTGGTAGGCTGCCATTAGATCTCCCTGGAGCTTCCTCTTCTCCCCTTGCATGTTTTGAAGGCCAGGCTGGATGTGGTTCTGAGCAACCTGATGTAGTGTGAGGTGTCCCTGCCCATGCCAGGGGTGTTGGAGCTGTATGATCTTTGGGGAGCCTTCCAACCCTGACAATCCTGTGGCACTGTGTGACTGCAGTATCACACATGCAGACTGAAGCATGTGTCTATTTGGGCATATGTTTCTGTCTTTGAAGCAAACCCCTATTTTACTGAGCCCTGTTTCACCAGGGAAGTGAGGATTACCTTGTGTGAAGTGCCCCCAGCGTTCACTGTCCAGGTTAATGGAATGATCTAATCAGAGCCTGGCACAGGGAGTGCTGACAATGACAGTGCAAATAAACACACAAAGGTTTCATCTGCCAAGACTGTACAGTAAAGTACAACATCTTCACTTCCACGTGGACAAGTACCAAACCTCTCAGCCATGTGAGGCTGACTGCTCACAGCCATTTAACACCGGAGCTGGAGCGTCTCCTGCATTTATTTGCCAAGAAACCACGGCTAGTTTTTTGAATGCTTTACATGCAGACAAGTGCTGCTGTTATCACCAGTGAATCAGGCAGGGGAGAGAAATGGAGGAGCTCAACATAGTCTAATCTTCTTGACAACAACAACAAGGGAGAAAAAAGCAGTTTGCCTATTCATTTGTACGTGAAATGCCTTGGCTGCTGCCAGGACAGGCATTTGTGTACGTGCCCACACAGAGGCACAGCCACACATGCAGGTTGTTAAGCTGCTTTTAGCACCTGAGAGACACGAGGTCCTGTTAGCAGGCTGCTCATGCCAAACTTTCTGTCCCCTAACACAGCCAGTACTCAGTTATCTCACCAGGATTAGCTCCACATTCAGATGTCCTCTGCAATATCTCCAGCTCACCACTGCATATTTTTGACATGTTGCATTTCACAGCATCACAGAATTATTGAGGCTGGAATAGAGCTCTGAGCTCATCAAGCCCAGCCTAGGACCCAACCCCACCACACCAACCAGCCCATGGCACCGAGTGCCACATCCAGTCTGGCCTTAAACACCTCCAGGGACAGCGACTCCACCACCTCCCTGGGCAGTCCATTCCAGGCTCTAATTCCCCTTCCCATCAGGTGCCACGGGCTGGTTGGTTTGGGGGGGTTGGGTCCTAGGCTGGGCTTGATGAGCTCAGAGCTCTATTCCAGCCTCAATAACTGTGATTCTGTAAGTTTATTCACAAACATGAGTTCAGATGAGGTGAAATCTATCATATTAACCAGGTGCTTCTGAACATATTAGCTATCAAAAGGAATGCTTTTTTAGCAGCTGTGGCCCGTTGGAGCCCAGGGTCACTCACTTTGGAGGCAGGGCTTGTTTCACACCTGGCTAAATGAAACAAAACAAACAAGAAAGGAGATACTCAGGAAAGATGGGAGGGGAATAAAACCCCACAAAACAAAGCCACAAAGAAGTGTTAAGCTGTCCAGCAATTCGGGTGGGATCTAGCAGACGAAATTCAAATCCCTTTCAGCAGCAAGACACTAAATGAGCTGCAGTCAGTGGCGTACCATAGACAGGGCACGGGATGTGTTACCAAGGAGATAGTGTTTATAGGGAAGGAACAAGAGAGTAGGAGTGGAAATAAATAATAATTCCCTCTGCCTTTGGTGTCAATTGTGTTCATGGATATGGAAGGATAAATAATCTATTTTTAAAAAGCAGTTGAAAGCAGAGCTCTATTTTAGTTCTGCTTACAGAAGAGCTAAAGCTTTAGCTCAGCTGTTTGTCGAAGACACCAGCTCAGGCAGCAGGGTTGGTTTTCCTTCTTCCCTTCACCCCCCTGAATACATTTTATTGTGTTGTTGTTAACAACACCCAAAGAAAGTATGTAAAGCAGGTCCAGAGGAGGGCCACGAAAATGATCAGGGGGGTGGAGTAGCTCTGCTTACAGGGACAGGCTGAGGGAGCTGGGGGTGTTCAGCCTGCAGAAGAGAAGGCTCCAGGAAGACCTAATAGCAACCTTCCAGTACCTGAAGGGGGCTGCAAGAAGGATGGAGAGAGACTGCTTGCAAAGGCCTGCAGGGACAGGACCAGGGGCAATGGCTTCAAACTAGGGCAGAGCAGATTGAGATTGGATGCGAGGAACAAGTTCTGCACCATGAGGGTGGTGGAACACTGGCACAGGTTGCTCAGGGAGGTGGTTGGGGTCCCATCCCTGGTGATACTCAAGGTGAGGCTGGACAGGGCTCTGGGCAGCCTGAACTAGTGGAGGATGTCCCTGCTGAGCGCAGAGGGGGTTGGGCTGGATGAGCTTTGGAGGTCCCTTCCAACCCAGAGCATTCTGTGATTGTTCTTGCCCTTCTGGGAAGGTCCCCATGCCTGGACCTCTTTTGGCAGAGAACCTTGCAGCTCCTCTCTGCCCAGACTCAGCACTTGGTGCCATGGTCTAGTTGTGAGGTTATGGTTACAGGTTGGACTCGATGATCTTCAAGGTCTCTTCCAACCTTGGTAATTCTATTCTATTCTAATTCTTGCTCCATGTCCTGATTTTGCCACCCTTCTCTTCCCAGTGTTCACAAAATGTTTTGGGAACGAAGACTTGGATGAAAAAACCAATGAAGCCTAATGTCAAAGGAAGGTGTTTTTAACAAATGAAGATATTCCTACACATTGAACTTCCCTATGCTTCTTAAGCCTCTTTCCCCTTAGGAAGAGCATCTTTATCAACAATCATCTTGAAATGTCCTGGGGCATTTGCCTGTTTTCTGTGAATGTGTCCTGGGGACTGCCCTGTGCCAAGATCTAGCACTTTGCATTCAAACCTTACCTTATCAACAATCATCTTGAAATAATGATTGGGTTATTACAAACAAAACCCAACCACAACCAAACAAAAATCCCCAACAAACACAAAAACACAGGAAAAAAACCAAACCAAGGCAAACAAAAACAAGAATAGAAAAACCCAAACCACAAGGCCTTGAAAGAATACAAGTTGAATGCATCAAGAATGAGCCAATAAAAAAGAGTCAAGTCTGCCATACAGAATTTAGACATTTCCAGTTTCTAGTCAAGTCCCCAAAACTGGATTTCTTCCTTTTCACCTAGCCATTGACAACTACACACAAAATTACCTTCTTAATATGTTTGTTCTCACGTTTTTTATTCATTAACATCAGTTTGACAGCTGGGTACAATGTCACAGAAGCCCAAGGAGGTTTTTCTCTGTGTGACTAAACTGTAGCCTTCTCTCTCTAAATGTCACCAAATTGTAAGGGCTGCTCTCATTCCTGTTGATAAAGCTGTGCAGGGTGAGTGCCCAGAGGCTGGAGCCAGGCTCTGCTGGGGGATGCCCAAGGACAGCACAAGGGGCAGGGGTGGGAGCTGAGGCAGAGGAAGTTCCATGGAAACAGGAGGCAAATGTTTTCCCTGTGAGGGTGACAGAGCCCTGGAGCAGGCTGCCCAGGGGGTTGTGGAGTCTCCCTCTGAGGAGATATTCAAGCCCTGCCTGGCTGTGTTGCTGTGTGATCTGCTCCAGGTGCTCCTGCTCTGGCAGGGGGGTAGGGCTGGATGAGCTTTCGAGGTCCCTTCCAGCCTCTAACTCTCTGTGCCTCTGTGATTGTCATTCCTCAGATCTTTCATTATGAACTGTGGAAAATTCCTCCATTTTCTCTAGGTACCAAGCAAATGAACCACAACAAAAGCAAGTGCAATGCCTCACACAAAGCACTTTGATCATTTATTTTCCAAATGTCATTTACAGTGTAAGTAACTTATGACAACATTTCATGATGGCTAAGTGGATGTCCCTTGGCATAGTTTTAAAAGCAAGTCTTAAGCAGTGTAAAAAGCCCTCACTGCAGCGTCCTCCTGCCGGACTTTTGCTAAAAGCGGGAGGGGAAGCTTTGTTGTCCCATGGGCAAATTAGCACAAGGTACACTAGGAAGGTTCCCTGCATCTTCTAAGAGCCCTCTGGCTTCCTACACCCCTTTAGACTCAACAGTTTCCGAGCACCCTTGAAGCATGGCATTAAACACCTCCCAAGGAGCACGGAAGGGATTCAGAAACAAAACTGTGAATTCATTCTTTCACGGGTTGCTGAAGCCCTTCCCACCGAAATCACAGCAATGACTGGCAACAACAAAGACAATGTGTGAAGAGGGTCCAGAGGAAAATGACCTTTACATGATCACCTCTGCTACAGGCCTGTAGGAGCTGGGGGTGTTCAACCTGGAGAGGAGAAAGCTCTGGGGAGACCTAATAGCAACCTTCCGGTACCTGAAGGGGGCTACAGGAAGGCTGGAGAGAGACTGTTCGCAAAGGCCTGCAGGGACAGGACCAGGGGCAATGGCTTCAGACTAGAGCAGAGCAGATTGAGATTGGATGTCAGGAAGAGGCTCTTTACCATGAGGGAGGTGGAACACTGGAACAGGTTGTCCAGGGAGGTGCTTGGGGACCCATCCCTGGAGATATTCAAGGTGAGGCTGGAGAGGGCTCTGGGCAGCCTGAACTAGTGGAGGATGTCCCTGCTGAGTGCAGAGGGGTTGGACTGGATGAGCTTTGGAGGTCCCTTCCAGCCTGGATCATTCTGTGGTTCTATCCAGCCAAAAGGGTGATTTGGAACAGAGGAATGCACTCCCTAAAGTTACAGCAGTTAACTTCCAGACCTCACCAAGTGCAATCCATGACCATAAACAGGTTGAATGCTGCAACTTCCAAACTACTGTTTAAGAAGTTTAATGCCAAAGTGTCAGCTCATGCTGGCCTCCAAAGGGGCAGCCATGCCTCCCTGGCCCCTCAGCCCCAGCCCCACATTCTCAAACCCTTCCCATTCACCTGAGCAGGGATCACCTCTGCTCAAAACTACTCGTGGCTCTCTAATCTTAGCTTTTGCCCTGCTGTGACTCACCCAAGAGCTTCAAGGCTGCCCAGAGAGATTGTGGAGTCTCCTCTGGAGCCTTTCCAGCCCTGTCTGGATGTGTTCCTGTGTGACCTGTGCTGGATTCTATGGTCCTGCTCTGGCAGGGGTTGGACTCGATGATCTTCGGAGCTCCCTTCCAACCCCTAACCTCCTGTGAGCCTGTGAACACTGTTGTGGAAGAACATAACATCTTGCTACAGTCCCCAGCTGCTGTGGACCGACACTCCTGATCCCCTCTGGGAGACTGTGTCCTCTTGCTCTGTCACAGGGCTTGTGGTGATAGGATGAGGGCCAATTAGGCTGGACATCGAGAGGAAGCTCTTCACAATGAAGGTGTCGAAATGCTGGAAGAGCCTACCCAGGGAAGTGGTGGAGTCAACACCCCTGGAGGTGTTCAGGAAAGAAGTGGACATGGTGCTTGGGGACATGGTTTAATGGCCACAGTGGTGTTGGGTTGATGGTTGGACTCAAGGATCGTAGAGGGCTTTGGGACATGGTTTAATCATAGAATCATAGAATCATAGAATCATAGAATCAGTCAGGGTTGGAAGGGACCACAAGGATCATCTAGTTCCAGCCCCCCTGCCATGGGCAGGGACACCCCACATTAGATCAGGCTGGCCAGAGCCTCATCCAGCCTGGTCTTAAACACCTCCAGGGACGGGGCCTCAACCACCTCCCTGCACAACCCATTCCAGGGCTTCACCACTCTCATGGGGAAGAACTTCTTCCTCACATCTAGCCTGAATCTCCCCATTTCCAGCTTCATTCCATTCCCCCTAGTCCTATCACTACCTGAGATCCTGAGAAGTCCCTCCCCAGCCTTCCTGTAGCCCCCTTCAGATACTGGAAGGCCACAATGAGGTCACCTGGGAGCCTTCTCCTCTCCAGACTGAACAGCCCCAACTCCTTCAGTCTGTCCTCATAGGAGAGGTGCTCCAGCCCTCTGCTCATCCTCGTGGCCCTTCTCTGGACACGCTCCAGCACGTCCACATCCCTCCTGTAACAGGGGCTCCAGAACTGGAGGCAGTACTCCAGGTGGGGTCTCACCAGAGCTGAGTAGAGGGGGAGAATCCCCTCCCTTGACCTGCTGGCCACACTTCTCCTGATGCAGCCCAGGCTCTGATTGGCTTTCCGGGCTGCAAGCGCACACTGAGAGCTCCTGTTGAGCTTCTCCTCCACCAGCACCCCCAAGTCTCTCTCCTCAGGGCTGCTCTCCAGCCAGTCCCTGCCCAGCCTGGATTTGTGCCTAGGATTGCCTTAACCCAGATGCAGGACCCTGCCCTTGGTCTTGTTGAAGCTCATGAGGTTGGCTTGTGCCCACCTCTCCAGCCTGTCCAGGTCCCTCTGGATGGCATCCCTTCCCTCCAGCGTGTCCACTGCACCACACAGCTTGGTGTCATCAGCAAACTTGCTGAGGGTGCACTCGATGCCACTGTCCATGGCACCCACAGAGATGTTGAACAAGCCTGGTCCCAGGGCTGATCCCTGAGGGACTCTGCTTGTCCCTGGCCTCCCCTGGGACATGGACCATTGACAGCCACTCTTTGGGTGCGGCCATCAAGCCAGTTCTGTATCCATCTAGTGGTCACCCATCAGACCCATGTGTCACCCATCAGACCCATGTGTCACCAGCCTGGAGACCAGGAGGTGGTGCGGGACAGTGCCGAAGGCTTTGCTCAAGTCCAGGTAAACGACATCAGCTGCTCGCCCCTCAGCTATTAATGCTGTCACCTGCTCATTAATAGATGAGGGGCGAGCAACTGATGATAATGGCCATGGTGGTGTTGGGTTGATGGTTGGACTCAAGGATCTTAGAGGGCTTTTCCAACCTTAACAATTCCATGATTTGATGACTTTAGATCAGCAGAGCTCCATGTAATGGTGGTCTTGCACCTCCAGACCATTTGTTCCATCCCTCATTTACTGTTTGTGCTCAGGCAATTGCCCTCAATAATGGACAAACAGTGCTTGTCTCCCAGGCTCTGTGTTACTCGGGAAGCTTCAGTCTGCCAGGCACAGCTCCATCCATCGTGCTGTCTCTTCAAAGGGCAGATGCATTTAGTGCATAATTACCCAGAGGTCAGAGGTGCATTTCAATCAAGGATACTTTTCAAAGGAGTCCACTTTGTTAGATGGAAGCCTTTTTACTTGGCAACTTGGCATCCCAACACTGTCAGGAGGTACACAGCTTTTGAATATGCCTTGCCCAAGCCTGTCCACACTCCATATGCTGCCCTGCACCTCAGAGTGCAATTCCTGGGCCAGATGTACCTACGAGCACTACCTTTGGACAGTCACAGCTCTTCCAACCAAATGGTACTCAACAAAGGCTCCAAGAGCCACCAGACAGCAGTAAGTCAAGCACAGTGTTCATTTGTGTGTGCAGTGGCCTCTCCTCCACACACAGTGCCCTGTGCTCAGCACTGCTGAGGCCTCCCCTCCAGCACTGTGTGCAGCTCTGGGCCCTCACTGCAGGAAAGATCTTGAGGTGCTGGAGCAGGTCCAGAGGAGAGCAACCAGCCTGGGGAAGGGACTGGAGGGAAAGGCTGCTGAGGAGAGGCTGAGGGAGCTGGGGGTGTTCAGCCTGGAGGAGAGGAGGCTCAGGGGGAACCTTCTCACTCTCTACAAGTACCTGAAGGGAAGATGTAGTCAGGTGGGGGTCAGGCTCTGCTCCCAGGCAGCTTGTGCCAAGAGGAGAGGGCATGGCCTGAAGCTGTGCCAGGGGAGGTTTGGGTTGGCTGTTAGGAAGCACTTCCTGATGGGAAGGGGCATTAGAGCCTGGAATGGACTGCCCAGGGAGGTGGTGGAGTCGCTGTCCCTGGAGGTGTTTAAGGCCAGACTGGATGTGGCACTCGGTGCCATGGGCTGGTTGGTGTGGTGGGGTTGGGTCCTAGGCTGGGGTTCACACCATAGAGGTCTGTTCCAGCCTCAGTGATTCTGTGAATGTGATTTGCTGCACACACAGCAGCAGTGCTGTCAGCATTCTCTGTGCAGCCTGTACAAAGGAGCTCTTGTCAAGGCAACGTAACGCAGGGAAAAGGCAGGCTTCCCATCAGCAGAAATACAGGGCTCAGATAACTACCAAAGGCTGATAATGCACACAGCATCAGCAGCATCAGCAGCCCCAGCAGGAGGAATGCAAGCTGCAGCAAACGTTACCAGGCAGCTGCTAGAACCACAGGGGTGCTCCCCCCAAGGGCCAGGGAGGGCTGGGAGCTGCCACTCAAGGTGGGGAAGGAGGTCATCTCTCGGCAGAGAGGGAAGGGATCCCACCCTCATGTTCCAGGCACAGCCTTGGCCCAAGGACAACTGTCTCTTTGGCATTCCAGTGGGAAGGGAGAACTCCTGGGCAGCTGCTGATTCTCACTGCAGCTGGGGGCGTGGGGGTGGAACTTGCAGCAGGAGCCCCTCTCGGAGGCAGTTTGCTCTACGGAGAGCAAGCAGTGCTGGGCAGATCAGCACAAGCTCCTGTGCTCATTTCAGCATAGATACCTGTTAGGCCTTCCACGGAACACTCCCCTCTAAAGGTCACCCCAGTGACCTTCTGTGATTCCTGGAAGCAGAGAAGCATAGACAGATGTTTCTTCATCCCAGTTTTCAGTCCTTTGGCTGCTTTTCCTACTGTGCCACAGAGGGCAGTGAGTTGACTTGCACTTTCCTATTTCACTGGGCATCAAAGCTAGTGAGGTGCTTGTAAAAACCTTCTGAACCACAGATGAGCATGAAGATCACAGGCTCACAGGGTGCTAGGGCTTGGAAGGGACCTTTGAAGATCATCGAGTCCAGCCCGCCTGCCAGAGCAGGACCGTAGAATCCAGCACAGGTTGCACAGGAACACATCCAGATGGGTCTTGAAAGGCTCCAGACTCCAAAACCCCTCTGGGGAGCCTGTTCCAGTGCTCTGTGACCTTCACAGTGAAGAATTTCCTCCTCATGTTGAGGTGGACCCTCCTGACTCTAGGAACAGCCATTTCTTAACACGTATGAAGAGAAGGACAAGCGTACCCGGGAGAGGGAATACAGAGCTGGGCAGCCCTGTTATCAAAGAGAATGAGGGAAAAGGGGGAGTCTCACTGGCTTCTGCAAGGGGCTGAGAAAAGATTAGATCAAAGAAACAGAGCTAATATGGTTGAGATCACAGCGCTCCTGGGACAGATGGGGTCAGGCCTGTCCCTGCAATCACTCAGTCAGCGTTTTGCTCCTCATTGTGACAAGCGCTAAGGAGAGAGGAAGCACTCAAGCCTTGACTGCCCGTGGCGGGCCGGCTCGGCACAGCTTCAAGAACACCACTGCTGGCTCTGAAGGGGCCAGCTGAGGCAGGCAGACCCGAAGCTGCACTTCTCCACTCCACTGGAGGGAGGAAGCAAGCTGCCAGAAAAGATCAATGGAAAACGAATTGTTTCCTGTTAGGGATGTTTACAGCATGAAACATTTAAGGCACCACGACCATAATGGAAGTGACTTACATTCAGACTGACACACACTTGGGAAAACAGCAATTCCTCACAACAGAGCTTCACCCTGCCCCACTTCAACACTCTGATCACAGGATGACAGGGGTTGGAAGGGACCTCTGAAGATCTTCTGGTCCAATTCCCCTACCAGAGCAGGACCATAGAATCCAGCACAGGTCTCACAGGAACACATCCAGGGCTGGAAAGTGTCTGGAGAAGGAGACTCCACAACCTCCATGCTCTCACAGGTTTCAGCTGAAAAGTAATCTCCCATAAATATTGATTGAGCAAACCACTTAATTCATGGGGTTCCAGACTGCAGAGCCCACCTAGAGCAAGAAACTGGTTTTACTTCCACCAGTGCTAAACATAACACTGCCAGCCAGTGAGCATCAGGCAGAAGTTTGCCTGGAGGTGTGTAGAATTGCTTCTTTTTTAAAGCTACACCCAAATTAGTAGCTGCAGCTGTTTCTAAGATGCACAGGATCACAGGAGGGTAGGGGGTGGAAGGGACCTCTGGAGAGCTTCCAGTCCAACCCCCTGCCAGAGCAGGAGCAGAGAATCCAGCACAGGTCACACAGGAACACATCCAGACAGGGATGGAAAGACTCCAGGGAAGGAGACTCCACAACCTCTCTGGGCAGCCTCTCCCAGTGCTCTGGGACCCTCACAGTCAAGAAGTTCTTCCTCATGTTGAGGTGGAACTTCCTTTCCTGTAGTTTCCATCCATTGCCCCTTGTCCTATCACAGTGAGCAGAGGCTGCCCCTTCCTTCTTGACAACCCAGCTGCAAAGCTGCAGTTCTGAAAGTGACCTTTTCCAGCTTCATGGTGTTCAGATCTGGGCTTTCAACCTGAAGCAGCTCTGAACAATACCACTTGGAAAACGATGGTCCATGACCACGTGGAATGGTTGACATGTAAAGAGAAGGAGGACTTCTGTGAGCTCATGCAGGTGTGTTTGCTGCATGCAGGTGGGTGTAAGAATGTCACTAGTGGTGTGCCCCAGGGATCAGTACTGGGCCCCATGCTCTTCAACATCTTTATTGATGATCTGGATGAGGGCATTGAGTCCATCATCAGTAAATTTGCAGATGACACCAAGCTGGGGGCAGGAGTTGATCTGCTGGAGGGCAGAGAGGCTTTGCAGAGGGACCTCGACAGGCTGGACAGATGGGCAGAGTCCAATGGCATGAGATTTAACACATCCAAGTGCCGGGTTCTGCACATTGGCCACAACAACCCCAGGCAGTGCTACAGGCTGGGGTCAGAGTGGCTGGAGAGTGGCCAGGCAGAGAGGGACCTGGGGGTACTGGTTGATGGTAGGCTGAACATGAGCCTGCAGTGTGCCCAGGCAGCCAAGAAGGCCAATGGCATCCTGGCCTGCATCAGGAACAGTGTGGCCAGCAGGAGCAGGGAGGTCATTGTGCCCCTGTACACTGCACTGGTTAGGCCACACCTTGAGTACTGTGTCCAGTTCTGGGCCCCTCAGTTTAGGAAGGATGTTGACTTGCTGGAAGGTGTCCAGAGAAGGGCAACAAAGCTGGTGAGGGAGGAGATATTCAATACCTGCCTGGATGTGTTCCTGTGTGATCTGCTCTAAGGTGCTCCTGCTCTGGCAGGGGGTTGGGCTGGATGAGCTCTTGAGGTCCCTTTCAGCCCCTGAAATTCTGTGATGCTGTGATTGTAAAAAACATGGAGGAAGGAGAAGAGCAATTAAACAGAAAGAGCCACTGAACTCACTTCCAGTGGCAGTGAGCCAGGAAGGTCGCTGCCACTGCAGAGACCTCAGAGTCTTCAGAACATGCAATACAATCAAGCTATATTTCAGGTTACATATCAACAGCAGTGGGGCCACATGCTACAAATATTTACTACTGAAACTTTACTGGCAGAAGCAAACCCTGAGGTTGCAAGATGTCCTACTCAGGGATCAGTCCTGGGACCAGTCTTGTTTAACATCTTGGTGCCATGGGCAGTGGCATTGAGTGCACCCTCAGCAGGTTTGCTGACACCAAGCTGTGTTGCAGCTGACAGCTGGAGGGAAGGGATCCATCCAGAGGGACCTTGGCAGGCTGCAGAGCTGGGCCCATGACAACCTCCAGAGGTGCAACAAGAGCAAATGCAAGGAACTGCAGCTGGGTTGGGGCAATGCCAGGCACTGATACAGGCTGGGCAGGGACTGGCTTGAGAGCAGCCCTGAAGAAAAGGCCTTGGGGGTGCTGGGGGATGAGAAGCTCAACAGGAGCCAGCAGTGAGCACTTGCAGCCCAGAAAGTCAACCAGAGCCTGGGCTGCCCCAAGAGAAGCAGAGCCAGCAGGGCCAGGGAGGGGATTGTCCCCCTCTACTCCACTCTGGGGAGACCCCACCTGGAGCTCTGTGTCCAGTTCTGGAGCCTCTATTACAGGAAGGGTCTGGAGGTGCTGGAAGGTGTCCAGAGAAGGGCCATGAGGATGAGCAGAAATGGGTAGATTGAGATTGGATGATAGGAAGAAGTTCTTCCCCATGAGGGTGTTGAGAGACTGGCACAGGCTGCCCAGGGAGGTGGTGGAAGCCTCATCCCTGGAGGATTTTAAGGCCAGGCTGGATGTGGCTCTGGGCAACCTGCTGTAGTGTGAGGTGTCCCTGGCCATGGCAGGGGGATTGGAACTGGCTGATCCTTGAGGTCCCTTCCAACCCTGACAATTCTATGATTCTTTGATTCACATCTTCATGAAGTCTACCCTCAATCTTCAGGAGACTGAAACAACAAGTTGAGATTAATCAGTAAGTTGAGTATACAAATAGCCTCCTGAACTCAAATCCTCCATTCCAAGTGACTGATGATGGAGAGACACACATGCTGGGTAAGGCTTTTTTGATGTTCTGACAGCAAAAGTCCATCTGAGTCAGTCAACTAAAAATATGTCTTAAAAATTAAAGAGGTGTGACTTAGTGACAAGTCTTTTCACCCACTCTTTTATAGACTCAGAACATGAGAGATTGAAAATGGGAAAACATTTTGGTAAATTGTAATTAGGACTCTGCACACAAATTAGTAATACAACAGTCAGGGAGCTCCTGCAATGCAACAGCTCAGGTCTCAGCTAGGAAACACAGTGAGGGGGAAGAGGATGAGCCAGAAGAGGCCCCAGAGGAAGGGAACAGGAGACTTGCTGGATGCTGCTTCGGCTGCAATGCCAACTGGACTGACTGCCAAATTAACATGAAGGCTGCTCACATCTGTACCTCAGCTGGCTGGGTGTTGGGATCAGCTGGAAGCTGGCAAGTGTTCTCCTTAAATCACAGAACTGTCAGGGTTGGAAGGGCCCCCAAGGACCATCCAGTTCCATCCCCCCTGCCATGGCCAGGGACACCTCACACTACATCAGGTTGCTCACAGCCACATCCAGCCTAGCCTTCAAAACCTCCAGGGATGAGGCTTCCACCACCTCCCTGGGCAACCTGTGCCAGTCTCTCACCACCCTCGTGGGGAAGAACATCCTCCTAACGTCCAATCTGAATCTCCCCTGCTCTAAAAGGTCCCTCCCCAGCTTTCTTGTAGCCCCCTTCAGATACCGGAAGGCCACAATTAGGTCTCCTCGGAGCCTTCTCTTCTCCAGACTGAACAGCCCCAACTCTCTCAGTCTGTCCTCATAGCAGAGCAGCTCCAGCCCTCTGCTCATCCTCTTGGTCCTTCTCTGAACACCTTCCATCTATCTACACGTCCTGATCAGGCTGCTTACTAATCCCAGCTGTCCCTGCAGCAGGTTAAGTTTGGCCTTTTAAAGAAGAGCAGAGGACATCTTCTATGACTAAGAGCAGCAGTGCTAGGGCATGACAAGGATAGACAGGAAACATGCAATTACTTGGAACCATCAACACTGAGCTCTTCACTGCTCTTAGTGCACGTGGCAGCAAATGCATGGCAAGCCATGCTCAGTGCTTCCACCCTTGCACACAAAGCAGGCTCGCCCCTAGGCACATCTGGAATGCATTTCTGCTGTTTGGTCTAATAAGCAACTCCTAAAATGCAGAAGAAAATGTATTCTTAGGGAGGTAGCATTCAACTGATCCTTTTGCTGCCCTGCAGACAAGCTTTAGATCTGTCTCAGCAGCAGGCCTGAGGAGCTGAATAAATTGGAGAACTTAATTAATACCCAATACAAATAATATTGGCAAACATCTGAGGAAAGGAAAGAAGTCCCAAGAGCAGCTGGTAATTGAACTAACCACAAAAATCAATACCCCAGCAGCAACTGACTGCTTCAGAAATTGCAGCCTACCTGCCAAAGCAGCACAGCACAGGTGATCAAAGGAAAATGAGTGATATTTATGGTCCTCCAACAAGTGCTCTAGTTTGTGTTGCAAGATCTCACACCAGCAAAGGTGGTTCCTCCTGCATTTATCTTTTCATACTTGTCCACTCAGAATGCTAACCAAGAACCACTTCTCAGGCACTCTCCTATGTTAGGTGACTCCACCACCTCCCCTGGAAGTGTGTAAGAAGAGCCAGGACGAGGCACTCAGTGCCATGGTTTAGTTGATTAGATGGTGTTGAGTGATAGGTTGGACTCAATGACCTCAGAGGTCTTTTCCAAGCTGGTTAATTCTGAGATGCTGTGAACAAGGCTTCAATAACTAAATCCTTCCAGCAATTGTTTCAAATTGCTTGCAAGAGCTGGGAACATATTTGGCATTGTTGAACTATTTCTTCTTGATACCCTCCATTGAAAAGCCAACTTGCTTCAGGTTTGAGTTTGAAGGAGTGTGAATTCTTGCAACCTGCCATGCTGCTGCTGAGATGAGTTTCTGCTGTGACTCATGAGAGGCCGTGCTCCAGGGACCACATCTGCCATGAAGTGTACAACCAGAGAACAGGTTGGGAGTGTGTTGTAGACCAAGGCTGGTCCCTGCAGGAAGAGGCAGGCAGCAGGTACCTGAGCTACCTCTCTTCCATGTCATAGAATCATAGGATCATAGAATCACAGAATCAAAGCATCATAGAATCATAGGATCATAGAATCATAGAATGCTCTGGGCTGGAAGGGACCTCCAAAGCTCATCCAGTCCAACCCCTCTGCACTTAGCAGGGACATCCCCAACTAGAGCAGGTTGCCCAGAGCCCTGTCCAGCCTCACCTTGAGTAGCTCCAGGGATGGAGCCTCATCCACCTCCCTGGGCAACCTGTTCCAGTGTTCCACCACCATCATGATGCAGAACTTGTTCCTAACATCCAATCTCAATCTGCTCTGCTCTAGTCTGAAGCCATTGCCCCTGGTCCTGTCCCTGCAGGCCTTTGCAAACAGTCTCTCTCCAGCCTTCTTGTACCTACAGGGGCTTAGGTACTGGCAGGCTGCTATCAGGTCTCCCTGGAGCCTTCCCTTCTCCAGGCTGAGCACCCCCAGCTCCCTCAGCCTCTCCTCATAGCAGAGCTGCTCAGGGTCCATATTCCTTAAAATATCCTTTTAACCCAAACCTGATCTGGTTACTATTATTTTCTTTCTCTTTGAAGAAACAAACAAACAAAATATGTAACAGTCTGGTAAATCTGAAGCAAAGGTCTTCATTGTGTTGACACGAATAGGAATCGAGTGTGTCTGCTGCTCACTGCCAGATCAGCTTTGGGTTATAAGGATATTTTAAGGAAAAGTTGTAATAAATAGTAACACAGGAAAGAAGTCCTCTGTCAGGCACAAACTGCTTCAAGCTGTGGTAAAATTTAATCACAGAATCACAGAATCCCCAAGGTTGGAAGAGACCTCAAAGATCATCGAGTCCAACCTGGCACCACAGACCTCATGACTAAACCATGGCACCAAGTCCAATCCTCTCAAGAGATAACCTGCTCCTAAACTAAAAAACCAAATCACCTCTGTGATGTTCAAACTGCTTTGGTTTCCAAGCTCAAAGCAGAATGACAAAGGATAACTCCTGAACTGGGAGCTGCAAGGGCAAGCATAATAAAAACTTTAGTTAAACAGTTACTCAATTTTCACTCTTTTCTAAGCTCAAACACATCTTTTATGATGTCAGAAAATGTCACATCTGTGTCTTGTAACATCTCAGAGACCTTCCTGTGTGTTCTCAAATGATTTTTAGCAGCAGGCTTGGACAGGATCACACTGCGTTGGGTTAGGAACTGGCTGGAGGCTGAGCCCAGGGAGTGGTGGTGAATGGTGCCACAGCCAGCTGGCAGCCAGGCACCAGTGGTGTGCCCCAGGGATCAGTGCTGGGCCCCATCCTGTTCAACATCTTCACTGATGATCTGGATGAGGGCATTGAGTCCATCATCAGTAAATTTGCAGATGACACCAAGCTGGGGGCAGGAGTTGATCTGCTGGAGGGCAGAGAGGCTCTGCAGAGGGACCTCGACAGGCTGGACAGATGGGCAGAGTCCAAGGGCAGGAGACTGAACACATCCAAGTGCCAGGTTCTGCACATTGGCCACAGCAACCCCAGGCAGTGCTACAGGCTGGGGGCAGAGTGGCTGAGAGCAGCCAGGCAGAGAGGGACCTGGGGGTGGGTGCTGGTTGATGGGAGGCTGAACAGGAGCCAGGAGTGTGCCCAGGTGGCCAAGAGGGCCAGTGGCATCCTGGCCTGTATCAGGAAGAGTGTGGCCAGCAGGAGCAGGGAGGTCATTCTGCCCCTGCACACTGCACTGGTTAGGCCACACCTTGAGTCCTGTGTCCAGTTCAGGGCTTCTCAGTTTAGGAAAGATGTTGAGTTGCTGGAAGGTGTCCAGAGAAGGGCAACGAAGCTGGGGAGGGGTCTGGAGCACAGCCCTGTGAGGAGAGGCTGAGGGAGCTGGGGTTGCTTAGCCTGGAGAAGAGGAGGCTCAGGGGAGACCTTCTTGCTCTCTCCAACTCCCTGAAGGGAGGTTGTGGACAGGAGGTTAGGAAGAAGTTCTACACAGAGAGAGTGATTGCCCATTGGAATGTGCTGCCCAGGGAGGTGGTGGAGTCACCTTCATTGGAGGTAATCAGGAGGAGACTTGATGGGTGCCATGGTTTAGTTGATTAGGTGATGTTGGGTGATAGGTTGGACTTGATGACCTTGGAGGTCTCTTCCAAACTGGTCTATTCTATTCTATTCTATTCTATTCTATTCTATTCTATTCTATTCTATTCTATTCTATTCTATTCTATTCCATTCCATTCCATTCCATTCCATTCCATTCTATTCTATTCTATTCTAAAATAGGGGGGAGGGGGGAGATGCCCTTTGCTGCACTAATACATGAACATTAAAACAAGTGTCTGTGGTGAAATGCTGCTGCTGAGACTACACAATGCAAAACAAAACACAAAGGTAAGAGAACCTGAATTTGGCAACAAAACCCAAGTGGAAAAACAAAAGAAAAAAAGCCAGGAGGTCTTTGGCAGATGTTGTGGTATTAATTGTAATAAACAGCAAAACTCTCCTTAAAGCCACAGAAGGACACAGCAGACCAGGAGCCCTTTCATTTGCCATTCTTCATGTATCCCATTGTGAAAACTTCCCCCACATCCTTGGCTTCATGCCTCTTAACCCAAGGCAAAAGTGAAGCAAGAAGGTATTTTGTGCGTCACTTCTGCCTTTGAGTTATGCACACACCGTTGCCAGCACCACGGGGAACTGCCTGCTGCTATTCCTTCAGGAACAGAGTCCACTGAAAATGGTCCTCAGAGGCATGAGAACATTCATGCTGCATTAAGGTATGCTTACAGAATTGTTTTTCCAGGTGTAAGTCCCACTTCGATTCCAGCTCAGTTCCCCTCCCGAAGGAAGGACGTTACAGACCGAGCCCTTGAAGTGAAGAAACCCCCAAACAAAGATTGTTCAGAGGAGCAACTCTCAGCTCACAGAGCTGCCAGGGTTGGAAGGGACCTCAAGGATCAGCCAGATCCAACCCCCTGCCATGGCCAGAGACACCTCACACCACAGCAGGTTGCTCACAGCCACATCCAGCCTGGCCTTAAAATCCTCCAGGGATGAGGCTTCCACCACCTCCCTGGGCAGCCTGTTCCACAGCCTCACAGTATGTTAGGGGTTGGAAGGGACCTCCAAAGATCCTTGAGCCCCCTGCCAGAGCAGGGCCATAGAATCCAGCATAGGTCACACAATGTCTCACCACCCTCATGGGGAAGAGCTTCTTCCTAACATCCAATCTAAACCTCCCCTCCTCTAGCTTGGATCCATGCCCCCCAGTCCTATCACGCCCTGACACCCTAAAGAGTCCCTCCCCAGCTTTCTTGTAGCCCCCTTCAGACACTGGAAGGCCACAATTAGGTCTCCTTGGAGCCTTCTCTTCTCCAGACTGAACAGCCCCAACTCTCTCAGTCTGTCCTCGTAGGTGAGCAGCTCCAGCCCTCTGCTCATCCTCGTGGCCCTTCTCTGAACACCTTCCAGCACGTTCAGACGCCTTGACTTTAGAGGACTCACATAAAAGAAGTTGTGCCAGACACTCTGGGTACAATCATTTCAAAATCAATCAAATTATAGTTTCTGATAGGGGTTATAATAATATTCAGGTAACAGCATTATGGCCAGATGAAAGGTTGCCTGTGCATCTGAGAGCAGGCGTCGCAGGTCCCTCAGCTACTCTCACTTTTAGTGCTGAGGTAATAGGATCCTTTTTTTCCCCTTTTTTGCTAATTAAATGTTAATATGCATCAAAGGAGAAGCACTGGAAAACAAAAATCCATTTGGGGGCTTCATCTAAACAGCTCTCTTCAAGTGCAATTAAAGTGTGAGAAATCTAAGGGCAGCCTTAATGTGCTAACAAGAGAGGCGATAAGCCACAGAGCAAACTCCAGACCTGAAGGCTGGATGGGCAAACCCAATTAGCTTAATATCCAGATGCAGCCCATCAGGCCGGCAGAGCATGGTTTTATGAACTGAGTGCTTGGCATTTAAGAAAGAAAATGCTAGTGGTACTGCTGCAGGCTGCCCAGGGAAATCAGCACAGGCCTGGAAACAGGAGCAGGACAGGAGAAGGCAGCTCTGGCACCAAGGCCCAGCCCCTCTCCAGGCACACGCTTTGATTTTCCTGCCACCATTGCTCTATTTGTGCTCTAGAACTAACAATGATAGAATCACAGAATCATAGAATCAACCAGGTTGGAAAATATTTCAGAGATCATCAAGTCCAACCTATCACCTAACACCTAACACCTCCTGACAACTAAACCCTGGCTCCAAGTGCCACATCCAGGCCTTTTGTGAACACCTCCAGGGATGGTGACTCCACCACCTCCCTGGGCAGCACATCCCAATGGCCAATCTCTTTCTGGGAAGAACTTTGTCCTCAGGGGTGACCTTATTGCTCTGTACAACTCCCTGAAGGGAGGTTGTAGATGGGCAGATGTTGGTCTCTTCTCCCTGGGCAGCCAGCACCAGAACAAGAGGACACAGTCTCAAGCTGTGCCAGGGGAGGTTTAGGCTGGTGGTTAGGAAGAAATTCTACACAGAGAGAGTGATTGCCCATTGGAATGTGCTGCCCAGGGAGGTGGTGGAGTCACCATCACTGGAGGTGTTCAGGAGGAGACTTGATGGGGTGCTTGGTGCCATGGGTTAGTTGTTTAGGTGGGTTGGATTGGTTGATGGGTTGGATGCAATGATCTTGAAGGTCTCTTCCAACCTGGTCTATTCTATTCTATTCTATTCTATTCTATTCTATTCTATTCTATTCTATTCTAAACTTCCCTTGGCACACCTTGAGACTGTGTCCTCTTGTTCTGGTGCTGCTTGCCTGGGAGAAGAGACCAACCCCCACCTGGCTACAACCTCCCTTCAGGGAGTTGTAGAGAGCAAGAAGGTCTCCCCTGAGCCTCCTCTTCTGCAGGCTAAGCAACCCCAGCTCCCTCAGCCTCTCCTCACAGGGCTGTGCTCCAGACCCCTCCCCAGCCTCGTTGTCCTTCTCTGGACACCTTCCAGCATCTCAACATCTTTCCTAAATTGAAGGGCCCAGATAGTCACAGGCCATGGAGGAGCTCTGCCTGGCTAGCTCTGACAGCAGCTTTGAGCCCAAGCCATTGCAAAAACACATTTACCCTAAAAATGTCAGAGAAGAAAACCTGAAAACGTTGCTAAGTCTCACAGTCAAATGATGACTGTTGAATAGTGACACAAATTCTACTTATAGAACATATGGCAATAACTAATTCATGGACAGATCCAAATAAATCAAAGCAAATGATCTATCCAAAACAAAGCTATTAGCAAGTACATTAAAATAAGGTATATAATATTCTCTCTCATTTCCCTCCTGTGAATTTATTTTCTCACAGCATCACAGAAACATTCAGGTTGGAAAAGCCCCTCAGGAACACCAAGTCCAACCCAGAGCCCTACTCCACAAGGGTCACCCCCAAAAATATATCCCCAAGCACCACATCCAAACCACCTTGAAACACATCCAAGCTTGGGGACTCCACCACATTCCAATGCCTTGCTGGGAAAAAATTCTTCCTACTGGCCAGTCTGACCCTGCCCTGCTGCAGCTTGAGGCTGTTCCCTCTGGTTCTGTCACTAATTACCTGGGAGAAGAGACCAGCACCAACCTCTCCACAACCTCCTTTCAGGGAGCTGTAGAGAGCCAGGAGGTCTCCCCTCAGCCTCCTCTCTTTCACACTAACCATCCCCAGCTCCTTCAGTCACTCTCCATCAGGTTTATTCTCCAGGCCCTTCCCAGCTTCCTTGCCCTCCTCTGCCCTGGCTCCAGCACCTCCACATCTCTCTTGGGTTGAGGTGCCCAGAACTGGACACAGCCCTGGAGGTGTGGCCTCCCCAGAGCTGAGTCCCAGAGGACAATCCCCTCCCTGCTGCTGCTGGACACAGCATTGCTGATCCCAGGCAGGATGCCTTTGGCTCTTTTGGCCACCTGGGCACACTGCTGGCTCCTCTTCAGTCATATTCTCCACCTAAATAGTCCCTGACACATACACACAGGGAAGCAATTGCATATCCCAGACAGAAACCTCAGAGGACTTCCTGAATATGATTTCAGTGGCCAGAGCAATACCACCTCCCCACTCAAGCTCCCACTTACACACCAAAACATTCCAGGTCCCAATTAACACAAAGGGTGGAGGGGAAGGGGGAACAAAAAGTATAGGTGCACAAGCAGCAGGTTTCAGGAGAATCAGAGTTGAAATGGTAAAAAATCTCTGGCCTGAGCTGTCATGAATTGGGCTCTGGAATCTCTGTGATAAGATCCTGGCTTCTGACAAAAAGAACAAACGCCTGTAGACACTCCCTGCACATGGAAGTGGAGAACTTCTGCCCTGGGCATTGATAATGCTTTAAAAATGCTTTGTGAGGAGAGCTGAGGCGTTTAAAGTACTTTACCCACGAATTCTCCTTCTCTTACAGAAGAAGCCCAAGCCAAAGATGGGCAAGATGGAAAAACAATCGGAAGGAGGAAGGGAAATCTGCAAGTCATCACTGCAGCTCTGACTCACAGATTATCCTGCCAGCTTCTGCCTTTTCTTTCCCCTATAAAATGTGGCAGAAGAAACATTGCAAAGCAAAAGGGCAGAGGGCTGAGCACGGAGCATGGCAGACAGGTGAAATGAACCGAAGGGTCAGCAGCATTGCCAGGCTGGCAGGCCACAGGCGAGGCCCCTGTGCCAAGCCGGAGGTAAAGAGGGCCAGAAGAAACTCCTCAGTGACAGGAGAGGATAGGATGGGATAGGATAGGATAGGATAGGATAGGATAGGATAGGATAGGATAGGATAGGATAGGATAGGATAGGATAGGATAGGATAGGATAGGATAGGATAGGATAGGAAAAACAGGAAGGGGAAGGGAAAGGGAGGGGAGGGGAGGTTTGGAGAGGGGAGGAGGGGAGGGGACAGGAGAGGAGGTTCGGAGAGGAGAGGTTTGGAGAGGTTTGGGGAGGAGGAGGTTCAGGAGGAGAGGAGAGGTTCAGGAGGAGAGGAGAGGAGAGGAGAGGAGAGGAGAGAGAGAGGAGAGGAGAGGAGAGGAGAGGGAGAGGAGAGGAGAGAGGAGAGGAGAGGAGAGGAGAGGAGAGGAGAGGAGAGGAGAGGAGAGGAGAGGGAGAGGAGAGGAGAGGAGAGGAGAGGAGAGGAGAGGAGAGGAGAGGAGAGGAGAGGAGAGGAGAGGGAGAGGAGAGGAGAGGAGAGGAGAGGAGAGGAGAGGAGAGGAGGGGAGAGGAGGGGAGGGGAGAGGAGGGGAGAGGAGGGGAGGGGAGGGGAGGGGGAGGGGAGGGGGAGGGGAGGGGAGGGGGGGAGGGGAGGGGAGGGGAGGGGGAGGGAGGGGAGGGGAGGAGAGGGGAGGAGAGGAGAGGAGAGGAGAGAGAGAGGGAGAGAGGAGAGGAGAGGAGAGGAGAGGAGAGGAGAGGAGAGGAGAGGAGAGGAGAGGAGAGGAGAGGAGAGGAGAGGAGAGGAGAGGAGAGGAGAGGAGAGGAGAGGAGAGGAGAGGAGAGGAGAGGAGAGGAGAGGAGAGGAGAGGAGAGGAGAGGAGAGGAGAGAGAGGAGAGGAGAGGAGAGGAGAGGAGAGGAGAGGAGAGGAGAGGAGGAGAGGAGAGGAGAGGAGAGGAGAGGAGAGAGAGGAGAGGAGAGGAGAGGAGAGGAGAGGAGAGGAGAGGAGAGGAGAGGAGAGGAGAGGAGAGGAGAGGAGAGGAGAGGAGAGGAGAGGAGAGGAGAGGAGAGGAGAGGAGAGGAGAGGAGAGGAGAGGAGAGGAGAGGAGAGAGAGGAGAGGAGAGAGAGAGAGGAGAGGAGAGGAGAGGAAAAAGAACAACAACAAAAGAAAACAGAAAGGAATGGAAAGAAAAAGAGATGAATATTTAAGAACGATAAACCCAAGCAAAAGAGTTCTGGATGGCAACAAGGACATATCTGCCTGCAAAGGAACTTTTCTAGACCTCAGTGAGTAGAGAAGAGAGAAGGAAGGTCAGGCTGCAGTGGGCTCTGTGTCTTACCAGACCAGAGGCAGCAGCACCTGGGGCAAGAGCTGCAAATTATGAAACCAGTAAGTTTTCAAGCAAAGCAAAGCAAAGCAAAGCAAAGCAAAGCAAAGCAAAGCAAAGCAAAGCAAAGCAAAGCAAAACAAAACAAAACAAGTTAGGAGGTGGGAATGTTCTGTGGCTCTGTGGAACAGCAGAGATACGTGAAATCACAGTGAAGCTGTTTAATTGGAGGCAAAATGAGTCCACCTGTAGTTGGAACAGAGGAGGAGAAGGTGGCATTAAGGCATGATGGACAGCTAATGTCTTCCTTCCTGGCGGGTGACTGCAGGCTTAACTGCACAGGCAGGCAGCAGCTCCTCTCAAGCCACAGTACAACTCAAGCAGTAATCCCTATTCCTAGCTCTCTGAATTAGCATTCCCTCAGGGCATCTAAATCTCTTCTGCATACTGAAGTAATTTTGCTCATTGTTTGCTCTCCAGCGAAGTTACAGACTGGAGCACTTTGCCAGTGGATGAGCATTTAACTCTCTGCTGTCCTTGCCCTAGAGACCAAACTCCTCACTGACCTGCAGTGCTCAGTGCTCAGTGCTCAGTGCTCCGGACTCATCCGGAGAGCGAGCTACAAATGGGTCCAAAATTCCAGAAGGGAACAATGTTCCAGTTCACTGTATTCCATGGACCAGCCTGGAAGGGTCACTTCCCACTTGTTAGAGCACTGCCTTTCACAGAGACACAAACCTGCAGCTTCTAGAAGAACTTCGCCTGGAGCTTGAGGTTGAGCTTCACCAAATTCTACTTAGCATTGAGCTTGGCAGTCACAGAAGTGCAGAGTCTTGCACCTGGGAGAGAACAACCTCGTGGAGCAGGAGAGGTTGGGGACTGACCTGCAGGAGAGCAGTGAAGGGAAAAGGGACCTGGGGGTCCTAGTTGATGGAAGGATGACCATGAGCCAGCAATGTGCTCTGGTGGCCAAGAAGGCCAATGGCATCCTGGGGTGGATTAGAAGGGCTGTGGTTAGTAGGCCGAGAGAGGTTCTCCTGCCCCTCTGCTCTGCGCTGCTGAGGCCACAGCTGGAATATTGTCTCCAGTTCTGGGTCCCTCAGGTCAGGAAGGACCTCAGGGAACTGCTCGAGAGAGCCCAGCACAGAGCCACAAAGATGATGAAGGCAGTGGAACATCTTCCTCATGAGGAGAGCCTGAGGGAGCTGAGGGCTCTGCAGCTTGGAGAGGAGGAGCCTGAGGGTGACCTCATTCCTGTTGATCAAGATGTGCAGGGTGAGTGCCCAGAGGCTGGAGCCAGGCTCTGCTGGGGGATGCCCAATGCCAGCACAAGGGGCAGAGGTGGAAGCTGAGGCAGAGGAAGTTCCATGGAAACAGGAGGGAAGATTCTTTCCCTGTGAGGGTGACAGAGCCCTGGAGCAGGCTGCCCAGGGGGCCTGTGGAGTCTCCCTCTCTGGAGATATTCCAAACCCATCTGGATGTGTTCCTGTGTGATCTGCTCTAGGTGCTCCTGCTCTGGCAGGGGGGTTGGGCTGGATGAGCTCTTGGGGTCCCTTCCAGCCCCTCACACTCTGTGATGCTAGCAAGAGCCAGGTGATGTTGCATATCAGGAATGTGCTTCTTAGCAATGTTATCTAGAGGTCATTTGTGCACGCTGTCCCTTACCCATATGGTAAACAGTCACTTAGGCAATTAGGTGTGCCCCCACTCTCCTGCTGATGAGAGCCCCAATAATTGTAGGTGACAGAACTGGATTAGAAGTGCTACCACAAGGGACAACAGTTTTAAACTGAAAGAGAACAGATTTGGACTTGATGTAAGGACTTTTTTCTAATAGGCATTTTGATAACAGGACTTTGAAACAGCTGATTCATCAGGGCTCCTTCAGCAGACAACACATAAACCCTTTGAAGTCTTCTCAATGGTGTGGACTTCCCCAGCTGAATTTGTCAATGAGAAAAATGTCCCATCTGTGTGCAGGGCTCAAATATTTCTTCTTTTCTTTCATGGGGAGGGACTTTTGAGGGTGTCAGGGAGGGATAGGACTGGGGGAATGGAGCAAAACTAGAAATGGGTAGATTCAGATTGGATGTTGGAAAGAAGATCTTCCCCATGAGGGTGGTGAGAGCCTGGCACAGGTTGCCCAGGGAGGTGGTGGAAGCCTCATGCCTGGAGGTGTTTGCAGCCAGGCTGGAGGTGGCTGTGAGCAACCTGCTGTAGTGTGAGGTGTCCCTGCCCATGGCAGAGGGTTGGGACTGGCTGATCCTTGAGGTCCCTTCCAGCCCTGACAGTTCTGTGCTGTAGTTAGCTAAGCTTCCATATTGCAATTACCTAATTTCAGGCACTTTTAACTGACAGTTCTGGAAAGCCTGGCTCACCTGAAGCAAGTCAGTCAGGAGCCCAGTTTCTGTGTGTCTCACACTTCCTGCCCTGGGATGCATTCCCCACTACAGGGCAGAGCACATTTCCCCTCCCTGTTTCTCTAACACTCTGAAATTCTCAACGGGAAGCCACACAGCAGTGATAAACAGCAAATCCAAACTGTCACAGGAAAAACCCCTCTGCCACTTTGCTTTGCAGGCACCAGTCACTGTACCAGTGTAGGCCACTTATCCTTTAATCTTTTCCTAGTGGCAGAACACTCAGAAACATATTACCCTGACTTTCCTTTAGCAGGTGTCCAGTAGCAGCAGGCTCCCATTGAACCAGGCTGCCTTTCCTCCCCGCTGCAAGAACAAGATGGGAGCATCTGTGTTTCAATCCTGAATGACCTTCCAGAGCAGGAGTACAACCAATTACATGTTACCACCAGGAGCACTCCCAGTAGGAAGGTAGGTTGGCATTTTAGATGCCACTGGGTTTTGTTTCATGGTGGCTGCTAATACCTGTTCTTTGCCTGCAGAGCTGGAAGCATGAAAGGCTCCTGGCCTGTGACAATGGTTCCCACACCTTATTTCCAACCATCAAGTACTGCTCAGGAGCACAGCACAATCTCCCAGCAGCTTGAGGGGGGAAACAGAATTGAAAGAGTTGGAAACAGTTTTACAACAAAACTGAAAACTCCCCAGTTCCAAAACTGCTTTCCTTGACTCTACCTACATGAGAAAGGATCCTGGGGTGCATGCAGGGCAGTGTGTCCAGCAGATCCAGGGAGGTTCTCCTCTCCCTCTACTCTGCCCTGATGAGACCTCATCTGGAGTATGGCATCCAGCTCAGGAGGGACAGAGTCCAAGGGAGGGCTACAAGGATGCTGAAGGGACTGCAGCACTGCCTGGGGAGGAGAGGCTGAGAGCCCTGGGGCTGTTTAGTCTGGAGAGGAGAAGGCTGAGAGGGATCTGATCACTGTCTATCAATAGCTGAGGGCTGGGGGTCAGGAAGGAAGGGACAGGGACAGGCTCTGCTCACTTGTGCCCTGGGATAGGACAAGGGGCAATGGATGGAAACTCCAGCACAGGAGGTTCCACCTCAACATGAGGAAGAACTTCTTGACTGTGAGGGTCCCAGAGCCCTGGAGCAGGCTGTCCAGAGAGGTTGTGGAGTCTCCTTCTCTGGAGCCTTTCCAGCCCTGTCTGGATGTGTTCCTGTGTGACCTGTGCTGGATTCTCTGCTCCTGCTCTGGCAGGGGTTGGACTGGAAGATCTCCAGAGGTTCCTTCCAACCCCTACCCTCCTGTGAGCCTGTGAGCCTGTTTTCTAATGTGAGTGAACAGGATCAGCAGGTCAGAGCAGTCACTACTCAGGCCTCTACATCTTCTACTTCAGATTGAATTTAATCTGTTTTCGTGGATCAGAACATCCCCATTACTGTACATGATGTAAAGCTCTCTAACAGACTGATCCCTGGTTCAGACCTCAATGTTCCCTTCATGATTTTATGTCCTGTGGACAAGTATCCAGATCAGAGGTTTTGGTTTCAGCTCCTCTGAGAGGAATCTATGTAATGTGAACCAAAACCACACAAGAGAAATGTACCAAGATGTGCTAAGTGGAGAGCATTGGAGGGCTCATTTCAAAAGTGCACTGCTCCCCTGGGTCAGGATGCTAAGGTGAGGCTGCTGTAGGGTAACAAAAATAGACAGCACTGAAAAAAATGAATAATGGGAGTAAGTCTGGAATGGATATCACAGAATCACAGAGACATTCAGGTTGGCTGCAAAGGCACAGGAAATGGTGTCACAGAGCCACAGAAACATCCAGGCTGGAAAAGAGTCTCAGGATCACCAAGTCCAACCCAGATCCCTACTCCACAAGGGTCACCCCTAAACCACAGCCCCAAGCACCACAGCCAAAACACCTTGAAACACAGCCAGGCTTGGGGACTCCACCACCTCCCTGGGCAGCACATTCCAATCCCTGACCACTCTTGATGGGAACAAATTCTTCCTACTGGACAGTCTGACCCTGCCCTGGAGCAGCTTGAGGCTGTTCCCTCTTGTTCTGTCACTAATTACCTGGGAGAAGAGACCAGCACCAACCTCTCCACAACCTCCTTTCAGGCAGCTGTAGAGAGCCAGGAGGTCTCCCCTCAGCCTTCTCTCTTTCACACTAACCATCCCCAGCTCCTTCAGTCACTCTCCATCAGATTTCTTCTCCAGGCCCTTCCCAGCTTCCTTGCCCTCCTCTGCCCTGGCTCCAGCACCTCCACATCTCTCTTGGGTTGAGGTGCCCAGAACTGGACACAGCCCTCGAGGTGTGGCCTCCCCAGAGCTGAGTCCCAGAGGACAATCCCCTCCCTGCTCCTGCTGGACACAGCATTGCTGATCCCAGCCAGGATGCCTTTGGCTTTCTTGGCCACCTGGGCACACTGCTGGCTCCTGTTCAGCCTACCATCAACCAGCACCCCCAGGTCCCTCTCTGCCTGGCTGCTCTCAGCCACTCTGACCCCAGCCTGTAGCACTGCATGGGGTTGCTGTGGCCAGTGTGTGGAACCTGGCACTTGGATGTGTTCAACCTCATGCAGGGGAAGTTCAGGCTGGAGGTGAGGAGAAAGTTCTTCCCAGAAAGAGTAATTGGCCATTGGAATGTGCTGCCCAGGGAGGTGGTGGAGTCACCATCCCTGGAGGTGTTCAAGAGGGGATTGGATGTGGCACTTGGAGCCATGGTTTAGCTGTCAGGAGGTGTTAGGGATGAGGTGACAGGTTGCACTTGATGAACTCTGAGGTCTTTTCTAACCTGGCTGATTCTATGGTTCTATGAAATGGTAATCTTACACTTTTATACTCTCCCAAGACTGGCTGTAAGTCTGCATGATAAGAAATACATGATTCAGGTGAGGCAGACACATCCTTCCACAGACACCACTGCTTCCAAATGAAAGACTTTCAATGGAACTCACATGCAGCAATGCCATTAAAGAGGCTACTGGAAGTGCTAATGCAGGTTTCCTGTTGAGGGGATGATGAAATCAATTCCTTGTGTCACAGTCTTGCATAAACCCCTGAGACTTTGCTTTCCTTTAGCTCTGACAGAATCACAGAGAAATTCCAGCTGGAAGAGTCCTCCAGGCTCCTCCAGTCCAACCTGCCACCCAGCACTGCAGGGTCAGCACTAAACCATGTCCCTAAGCACCAGCTCCACTTAAACACCTCCAGGGATGGGGACTCCAGCACTGCCCTGGGCAGACCATTCCAGTGGCTGAGAACCCTCTCTGGGAAGAAATATCTCCTAGCATCCAGCCTGAACCTCCCCTGGCAAAGCTTGGAACCATTCCCTCTGGTTCTGTCTCTTGCCCCCAAGGAGCAGAGGCTGCCCCCTCCTCACTCCAACCTCCCTTCAGGGAGCTGTAGAGAGCAATGAGGTCTCCCCTCAGCCTCCCCTTCTCCAGCCTGAACACCCCCAGCTCCCTCAGCCCCTCCTTGTAGCCCAAGTGCTCCAGGCCCTTTCCCAGCTTCATTTAGAATCATAGTATCAGTCAGGGTTGGAAGGGACCACAAGGATCATCTAGTTCCAACCCCCCTGCCATGGGCATGGACACCCCACACTAGAGCCAGCTGGCCAGAGCCTCATCCAGCCTGGGCTTAAACACCTCCAGGGACGGGGCCTCAACCACCTCCCTGGACAACCCATTCCAGGGCTTCACCACTCTCATGGGGAAGAACTTCCTCCCCACCTCCAGCTTCATTCCATTCCCCCTAGTCCTATCACTACCTGACCCCTAAAAAGTCCCTCCCCAGCCTTCTTGTAGCCCTCTGCAGATACTGGAAGGCCACAATGAGGTCTCCTCAGAGCCTTCTCTTCTCCAGACTGAACAGCCCCAACTCACAGGAGAGGTGCTCCAGCCCTCTGATTTGTCCTTCTCTGGACACTCTCCAGCCCCTCAATGTCCTTCCTGTAGTGAGGGGCCCTGAACTGAACACAGCACTCAAGGTGTGGCCTCAGCAGTGCTGAGCACTGGGGAATGGTCACCTCCTGTCCCTGCTGGCCACCCTGTTCCTCATAGGAGAGTTCGAAGTGGCATGAGTGTGATGAGGATGCCTTAGGTTGGCTGTGAGCACTGTCTGAGGAGACCCTGCCAGCCAGGTAGCCACTTTGGTTTGCTTCATCAAACAACATGCAGAAGCCTGGGGGAAAAAAACATTTTTCAACAAGGGCTGAACTTCTTCTGAGGTTGAGTTTTGTTCAGGTCTACACTTAACACAAAACATCTGAGTCATGTCTGTTTACAGGGCACAACACAATCACTAAGCAAAGGCAACGGGGAAAATGCAGCAACTTGCAAGCTACTATTACAGAATCACTACACTGAAATTGGCTCTTAAGGCTGTAAGACCTTCCAAAAAGCAGGAAAGAGAGGTGAAACAAGAGGGTACCAGGCTGCACAAGAGTATGCTAAGCTTCAGCTCCGGGTGAGCTTTTCTGATTCTAAGTTGTCTGGTCTACACCAAGTGCTAATAAACATCTCTACGTCTCTAGGCATCAAATAATCTGTTTGGTACCTAAATTAAACAACCTAAACTAAAACAACACCCCCAGGCAGTGCTACAGGCTGGGGACAGTGTGGCTGGAGAGCAGCCAGGCAGAAAGGGACCTGGGGGTACCGGCTGACAGCAGCTGAACATGAGCCAGCAGTGTGCCCAGGTGGCCAAGAAGGCCAATGGCATCCTGGCCTGCATCAGGAACAGTGTGGCCAGCAGGAGCAGGGAGGTCATTCTGCACTGGTTAGGCCACACCTTGAGTCCTGTGTCCAGTTCTGGGCTCCTCAATTTAAGAAGGACATTGAGACACTTGAAGGTGTCCAGAGAAGGGCAAGAAAGCTGGGGAGGGGTCTGGAGCACAGCCCTGTGAGGAGAGGCTGAGGGAGCTGGGGTTGCTCAGCCTGGAGAAGAGGAGGCTCAGGGGAGACCTCATTGCTCTCTACAACTCCCTGCAGGGAGGTTGTAGCCAGGTGGGGGTTGGTCTCTTCTCCCAGGCAACCAGCACCAGAACAAGAGGACACAGTCTCAAGCTGTGCCAGGGGAGGTTTAGGCTGGAGGTGAGGAAGAAGCTCTTCACAGACAGAGAGATTGGCCATTGGAATGTGCTGCCCAGGGAGGTGGTGGAGTCACCATCCCTGGAGGTGTTTAGGAAGAGCCTGGCTGAGGCACTTGGTGCCATGGTTTAGTTGATCAGATGGTGTTGGGTGATAGGTTGGACTCCATGATCTCCAAGATCTTTCCCAGCCTGGTTAATTCTGTATTCTATTCTGTATTAGAACTGTAGACTGAAGTACAGAGATGTAAGAATCATTTAAGCAGGAAAACCAGTTCAAAAGTGCAGGCAGGATGGGCACTGGAAACAGAAGAATGGAAAAAAGTGTGCAAGTCCACAGGGAAGAAACCCTACTCAGCCAAAGCTGTGCTTCTGGGCCGAACTGACCCAGAGCTGCAGCTCAACTTAGAGCATGTTCAAGGAGAAGCTGCAAAGAGAGGCATTACTTGCTGGAGGCCTGAGGAAGAGGAGAAGGAGTTATGCTACTCCTGACACCCTTCAAAACTTCAAATGCCATAAAATGGGGAGAAGTTTAAAGTATTTTCTCTTACTCTTTCTATGCTGAACTTGGGCAATTAGTTCATCAGAAGAGGAGGCCAAAAGAGCTGCAGTAGAGCTGGACAATTATCAATAGCACCTGGAAGAACACAAGCCATTGCCAGCCTCCAAAACCACAGAAGGGGATCCCAGAAAGATTCACTGAATGCCTTGAACGCTGAGGGCTCTTTACAAGCTCCTCTGGTGCCTCAAATGATGGTCCCTCCCAGCTCAAAGTATTAGACTTGAGGAACCACAGGTGGCAAATCCAACCATGGCCCTCTCTGCGCTTCAGACATTGCTCCTAACTCGTACAAAGCAACTGAAGATCCAAACAGAAGGAGAGATGACACTCAGATCCCTGGCACTGAAGCCAGTCATCAGCTGGTCATCTACACACAACTATCCCTCCTCTTCTTTAGCCTTCCCAGAGCTGCAGCAAGACTTCTTTTATCTTTGGAAGCACCTAGGGATAATCAGAGTCAAAGCAATGTGGCCAGCAGCCAGTGCAACACACCGACAGCAGCCAGGATCCTACAGATGTCTGAGGCAATTTGTGGTGTTTGGGATGTTTATTTGGGCATATTTCTGTTTCTGCTCCCCGCAATGGAGTGTCTGTCTGACAGAGAGGGGACCAGGGGCATACCAGCTATGGGGGAAAGGGCTTCCAAGCTAGTATGCCAAAGCAGCAGCTTGGTACAGATCTCATTTCACTGCTTCTATTGCTACTTGTGCTGACAGGGGGGAAAAGTCAGTAGTCAAATGGCACAAGCCAGGGGCAAAAAGACAGTAGTCAAATGGCACAAGCCAGGGGCAAAAAGGCAGTAGTCAAATGGCACAAGCCAGGGGCAAAAGGCAGTAGTCAAATGGCACAAGTTGCTGGTTAGGAGGTCTCTTTACAGCTTAAATCCCAGAGGGGCTAGGAGGACATCCATGGAAGGACAGAGGCTATTCACCAGCAACGGGAATCACAAACTCCCACTGAGATTCCAGCTCCAGGGTGGTTAACAGACAAATCCTGTTCTTCAGAAAGGAGCCTAAATTGCCAGGCCACACAGGAGCCAAAGCAGAAGCTGGGCAAAAAAATACCAGCCTGACACCAAAAAGTCCTCATTTGCTAACTCTCCCAGAGGAGTGTTTGTGAGGCTGTGTTAGCACACAGCCTTCTGAGCACAGTGAAGAGAAATGTTTATTACTGGGCTCTGGAAAGGGCTGGAATCAGAACCCTCCAGACTGTCCTGTTTCCTGACCAAACAGTTTTCCTTTCTCCTAAGACAAACAGTGGAACTTTCTTGATTTCACAGAATCACAGAATGTTAGAGGTTGGAAGGGAGCTCCAGAGATCATCCAGTCCAACCCTCTGCCAGAGCAGCATCACCCAGGGCAGTCTGCACAGGAATGCATCCAGGTGGGGTTGGAAAGGCTCCAGAGAAGGAGACTCCACAACCTCTCTGGGCAGCCTGCTCCAAGGCTCTGCCACCCTCACTGTAAAGAAGTTTCTCCTCATGTTGAGATGAAACCTTCTGTACTCAAGTTTGTATCCATTGGTCCTTGGCTTATTGCTGTGCACCACCCAGAAGAGATCTTGGCCCCCTCCACTTGACACCAACCCCTCAGATATTGATAGGCATTGATCAGATCCCCTCTCAGCCTTCTCTTCTCCAGACTAAACAGCCCCAGGGCTCTCAGTCTCTCTTCACAGGGCAGATGCTCAAGTCCCCTGAGCATCCTCCTGGCTCTCTGTTGGACTCTCTCCAGCAGCTCTCTGTCTCTCTTGAACTGGGGAGCCCCAAACTAGACACAGTATTCCAGTTGTGGTGTCAGCAGGGCAGAGCAGACGGGGAGGAGAACCTCCCCAGCCCTGCTGGCCACACTTTTCTTGCTGCACCCCAGGATCCCCTTGGGTCTGTTGGCCACAAGGGCACATTGGTGTCCCATGCAGAACTTGCTGCCCCCCAGCACCTCAAGGTCTTTCTCTGTGGAGCTGCTCTCCAGCAGGGCAGCCCCTAACCTGCACTGGTGCCTGCTGTTGTTCCTCCCCAGGTGCAGGACCCTGCACTTGTCCCTGTTGAATTGGACATAAGATGTTCTCCACCTCTTCTAACCAGGAGAGATGGAAATAAATAAATAAATTATAAAATCAATTTCTTTTGTGTTGTGTTTGTGTGTCCCAGATTAGAACAAAACCCAGCCCCTTCCTACAGTCACTCAGGTTTGGGTACACAGTCCTTAGCAGACAGAAATGGAATTGGAATTGGTGGCTTTCATCTTCTTCATCTGGAAGCTCCATGCAAGACTCCAGACAGTCTTATTTTGCATCTCATTAGATGCAAATTAAGATGAGGAGAATTTAAAAATGGCAAAAAATATATGGTTCCTACATCCCTGACCACCAAAACTCATCCAGTCCAACCCCTCTGCACTCAGCAGGGACATCCTCCACTAGATCAGGCTGCCCAGAGCCCTCCTGAGCCTCACCTTGAATATCTCCAGGGATGGGGCCCCAAGCACCTCCCTGGGCAACTTCCTCCAGTGTTCCACCACCCTCATGGTGCAGAACTTGTTCCTCACATCCAAACTCAATCTGCTCTGCTCTAGTTTGAAGCCATTGCCCCTGGTGCTGTCCCTGCAATTCCTGCTCAGATAGCTACTCAAATGCATGGCCAGGTACAAAGCTGTGCTCCATTACTTCAGTGGCATGAGGAAAGCACTGGGAGCTCATTTCAGCGAATTCTTATTGAAGGTTATTTTAACATGTGTGTAACTAGAGAGCCTGAAAGCTGGGGCAGTGCTTCCATACCCAGCCCAAGGAGCTATTCTATCACTTACTGAGAGGGCTGTTCTAATTCCCAAGCAGTCCACACGTGCAGAACTTGAAACACCGCGACAGAGGTGGCAGGCAGGCACTGGCTCTTGCCACACGAGAGCAAATGGACTCAATCCCAGAGCATTTGATCCCTTAGCAGCAGTCATCAGGTTTTCAACAGAGCATAAGAGGATAAGACACAGCCACAGAGCTGTTAGCTATTCATAGGAAGATTGCTTATAATGGCACTGTCTTTAACTGGCTCTCAATGTGTATGGTGAACCGTCGCTTGATGTGGAACAGAACCCAAACTGTCCATGAGTGTGCAATAGCCTTTGCCCTTCCAACCGCATGAGACACTCAGCTGGTGTGATCTGTGCTGTTGGAGCAGCAATGGCTTTTACTGCAAGATGCTCTCAGTCATTACCATGAAGGTCCCACTGGCCACAATAGGCAAAAAATGCAGATGGTGAGGATGAGACATGGTGAAACACTTGGTGTAATGCCTTCAGGTGCCCTGCCAGCAGCTGCCCTGCTGCTCAAAGGGTTATCTATGCACAGATACACAGGAAAGCAGGAAGGTGTCCAGAGAAGGGCCACGAGGAGGAGCAGAGGGCTGGAGCTGCTCTCCTGTGAGGACAGACTGAGGGAGTTGGGGTTGTGCAGTCTGGAGAGGAGAAGCCTCCGAGGAGACCTTCATGTGGCCTTCCAGTATCTGCAGGGGGCTACAAGAAAGCTGGGGAGGGACTTTTGAGGGTATCAGGGAGTGATAGGACTGGGGGAATGGATCCAAGCTAGAGGAGATTGGATGTTAGGAAGAAGTTCTTCCCCACCCCAGGTGGTGAGAGACTGGCACAGGCTGCCCAGGGAGGTGGTGGAAGCCTCATCCCTGGAGGTGTTTGCAGCCAGGCTGGCTGTGGCTGTGAGCAACCTGCTGTAGTGTGAGGTGTCCCTGCCCATGGCAGGGGGTTGGAACTGGAGGACCCTTGAGGGTCCAACCCTGACAGTTCTGTGGTTCTGTGACACACAGTGAGGGACACACCAGAAGGAAATCTCAGAAAGATTGGAGATCTCGCGTCCCAATTCAGATTTCTTGCTAATATGAGGAAAGCAGACTTCTCCTCAGGGCAACACACAGCTTTAATGGCATTTTTACTCTTGGCTGTTTTTTTTTTCAGGTTGATGAGAAACTACTTTTTTTGTTCCTTTTCTGTCTTTTTTTGCCCTTTTCTTTTTCTTTAATTCTTCAACGAAATTAATTGCTGAGAGCCTGTTACAAGTTGGGGAAAACATTTTGCTCTGTACAACTACCTTAAGGGAGGTTGTAGACAGGCAGAGGTTGGTCTCCTCTCCCAGGCAACCAGCACCAGAACAAGAGGACACAGTCTCAAGCTGCACCAGGGGAGGTTTAGGCTGGAGGTTAGGAAGAAGTTCTACACAGAGAGAGAGATTGGCCATTGGAATGTGCTGCCCAGGGAGGTGGTGGAGTCACCATCACTGGAGGTGTTCAGGAGGAGACTTGATGGGGTGCTTGGTGCCATGGGTTAGTTGATTAGGTGGTGTTGGGTGATAAGTTGGATGTGATGATCTTGAAGGTCTCTTCCAACTTGGTCTATTCTATTCTATTCTATTCTATTCTATTCTATTCTATTCTATTCTATTCTATTCTATTCTATTCTATTCCCTAGACTATTATACATGAAAATACATAGAAATATACTATATACTAAATATACTTTTATACTAAATACACTTTTGGAAAGTATATTTAGCTTTAACTTTTTGGGGGTGACTTTACAAATGTAAATTATTTACCACATAAGAGTTGGGTTTGTTCTGTTTTATAAAACAAATTCTCACTTGCAATATTCTAAAGGCCAGAGACAGCCAAAGACTTGGCTCAAAATCGATAGCCAGGATTTCTTCCTGTGTGAGGCATTGCCACAGACCTTCGCAGCAGCTTTGGCCAATCATTGAATCATTCTGTTCCTCATTCTTAAAGCAGATGTCATAATATGAGCTTCCCTAACAGGAATGTGATCCAGCTTCACAGATTAAACACAGTCAGGTACAGGAGGAATCACAGAGTCACAGAACGTGAGGGTCCAGAAGGGACCTCCAAAGCCCATCCAGCCCAACCCCCTGCCAGAGCAGGAGCACCTAGAGCAGGTCACACAGGAACACAGACAGGCAGGGCTTGAATATCTCCAGAGAGGGAGACTCCACAACCCCCCTGGGCAGCCTGCTCCAGGGCTCTGTCACCCTCACAGAGAATTTTTCTCCCCTCCTGTTTCCATGGAACGTCCTCTGCCTCAGCTTCCACCACTGCCCCTTGCACTGGCACTGGGCATCACGGGAGCGTGTTTCGAAGTCAAGCTGCAGGACATTAAAGGTAATTTGAGGCAAGCTAAGCAGCGCCACCCCTGTTAAAAGCAGGACTCAGAAGAACGTTTGCATCCCCGTGCAGTGTGCTTCAGCATCCACATTGCTGAACACAAGCTGCTGACTCCTATTGAAATATTTAAAAGGCAATGTGGTTGGGAACAGCGCTGAGCTCAGTGGCTGCCTGCCTGGGATGATGAAAGACATAGGAGCCTAATTTTCACCACACCTTAACCATTACTTGAGGTCCAGGCTTAGATTTTCTTCTAATTATACCTGCTGAATTTTCCATCATCTGAGTATCAGAAATGTTTCACTTTGCATAGAAGGGCAGATGAACATTCAAGAACCATTTGGCCTTCTCCCCCTCCATAAGCACAACAGGGCATCACTTTCCGACTTCACTGCAGCGGGTAAGCAGTCACATCTGCTGTTAGCCCTCACCTCACAGACCCCTCTCAGGACGGTTCAGAGGTCAAATTCACAGCCTGAGCATCACTGGTAGCTCACATATCACAGAGTAAAGCCTACAGGTGGATAACAGAGTTTGTGCCAGTAAAGAAAACAATCCTCACTCGTCAGGTAGTGCCACTAGCTGTCCATTACAGGATCACAGAGTCACAGAACGTGAGGGGCTGGAAGGGACCCCAAAAGCTCATCCAGTCCAACCCCCTGCCACAGCAGGAGCACCTAGAGCAGGTCACACAGGAACACAGCCAGGCAGGTCCCTCCAGAGAGGGAGACTCCACAACCCCCCTGGGCAGCCTGCTCCAGGGCTCTGCCACCCTCACAGGGAAAAAGTTTTCCTCCTGTTTCCATGGAACTTCCTCTGCCTCAGCTTCCACCCCTGCCCCTTGTGCTGTCCTTGGGCATCCCCCAGCAGAGCCTGGCTCCAGCCTCTGGGCACTCACCCTGCACATCTCTATCAACATGGATGAGGGCAGCCCTTTCCTCCTCTCCAAGCTGCAGAGTCCTCAGCTCCCTCAGGCTCTCCTCATAAGGAAGATGTTCCCTGAGGTTCTTCTTGACCTGCAGGGCCCAGAACTGGACACAATATTCCAGATGCAGGCTCAGCAGGGCAGAGCAGATGGGATCCAGTGCAGTGTGTAGGATGCCCACTAGCAACATCTATCACCTGTCAAGGTTATATTGCACCAAGGACCCAATTCTTCACTTGCAGCAAGCAACTAAATATATCAAGGAGTGTGAGTGGAGGAAGGGCTTTGGCTTTGTTGCAAAGCAAAGGAAAGTTTCCTTGCTCCTTGGCCATGCCATGGGGGAAATGCCCTTTGGAAACAGACCAGAGAGATTCCAGGCATTCCTGTACCATCACATGGCTGGGTCTGCTCACCCTTACACAGGCCTTGGACTAAGGGTGGGGGACAGAGAAGTGAACATCCCAAGCTTGATTTATGATTCCTTACAAAGAAGACGGCACCACAGCAAGCAAGGTGAAAAGAATGCTCAGCACCACCAACCTGAGGAAGAATGCAAAGCGTGTGCATGATTATCCTCAGATGGAGACTCTGCCTGAGCCATTTTAGGTGCTTTTATATTTCAAAATAGCTCAAGAGTGCTAAAGTGTAAATCTGAATCTCTCCTAAGAGAGGATGGCAGGAGCTGAGCTTGGGATGCCCCAGGAAAATTTGAGGAGGGGAGAAACTCAGGGCCTCATCCTGAGCTGAATTTGCAAGCAGGTTTCTATATTTTTCTGTTCCTTATTTTTGCACTGAATTTCAATAGCAGTTGCCTCTCTGAAGAATCAAAGGAAGATGAGGACAGATGGATCTAAAATAAACCCAGAGCTCTTACTTGTTTGTGCAAAGTACACAGATAGCTGAAGGCATAATCTGTACCTAAATTATTGAAACCCCTAAGTCTTCATTAATGCTGCCACAGGATCCATTTTCCAAGCAAAGCAACAACTCTGGGAGAGTTTGAGACCTGTGACCAATATCCACTCAGGTATTTGCCCAGAACACAGACAGCAAATGCAGCTCTGCAGAATGAAGCATCTCACTGTCCCAACATCATAGAATCATAGAATGGTCCAGGCTGGAAGAGGCCTCCAAAGCTCATCCAGTCCAAGCCCCTCTGCACTCAGCAGGGACATCCTCCACTAGAGCAGGTTGCCCAGAGCCCTGTCCAGCCTCACCTGGAATATCTCCAGGGAAGGAGCCTCAACCACCTCCCTGGGCAACCTGTTCCAGTGTTCCACCACCCACATGGTGCAGAACTTGTTCCTAACATCCAATCTCAATCTGCTCTGCCCTAGTTTGAAGCCATTGCCCCTGGTCCTGTCCCTGCAGGCCTTTGCAAACAGTCTCTCTCCAGCCTTCTTGCAGCCCCCTTCAGGTACTGGCAGGCTGCTCTAAGGTCTCCCTGAAGCCTTCTTTTCTCCAGGCTGAACACCCCCAGCTCCCTCAGCCTGTCCTTGTAGGAGAGCTGCTCCAATCCCCTGATCATTTTTGTGGCCCTCCTCTGGACTTTCTCCATCAGGTCCATGTCCTTCCTATATTGAGGGCTCCAGACCTGTACAGAGTACTCCAGATGAGGTCTCACCAGAGCAGAGCAGAGGGGCAGAATCACCTCTCTGGATCTCTGGCAGTGCTGCTTTGGATGCAGCCCAGGCTGCCCTTGGCCTGTGCTGCAAGCTCACACTGCCTGCTCCTGTCCAGCTTCTCATCCATCAGCACCCCAAGTCCATTTCCTCAGGGCTGCTTTCTATCACCTCCTCCCCCAGTCTGTATTGATAGTGAGGACTGTTCTGGCCCAGATGCAGAACCCTGTGCTTGCTCTGACTGAGCCTCATGAGGTTCCCCTGGGCCATCATGCACTCTCCTACCATCCCATAAAAAAGCAGAAGCTAATCAATTCACAGGGAGTGTTAGAAGGACTGACTTCTAAAGCTCACAGTCAATGCTCTGGGACAGACTCTCTACTACCAAACTGTTTTTTCTACTGAGAACAGGGTTTAAACAAGGAAGCCAACACCGGGAAGAGAATTGCTCTGTCCAGCTTCCAGACAGCCAGGGGTGTGAGCTGCAGTGAGCGGAGGGAAAGAATATCCTTGCAGGACACTGTAATGGCACACAGTGCATCAGCCCCTGCAAAGCACAGCTGACAGGGTCGAGTTACAGCAGCTACACTCTCCACTAAGATTGCCACCAAGATCCAGGGATGCAAAGAGCAAATCACAGTAGCAGCCAGCTTGGGAGAAGCGTAAATGAAGCAGGGGCAGCAAGGGAGCCTGCCAGATGAACACTCACAGGGGCTTAAGGCCAAAGGATGCTTGGGCAGACCTCAGTGGGCAGGGACTAGCAGCGATGAAAGCCAAAGCACTCAGCAGAGAGTTTGCAGACCAGCTGTGCTTTCAGCTGCTCTGACTAAACCAAACCTTACTGCTTCCTCTATCTCACATGATCTGCCACCAACCTGTTCTCCTTTGTCACCCTGTCCTAAGCTGCTCCAGGTGTTTCTGGAGAAGAGAGACTGCATTGTGGCAGAGGCACTACTGCCCCAAGGAAGATGTAGGTGATGCTCTGTCTCTCCCTTTGACTTCCACAGCCTGGGAAGGAAGTGGGGTGCAGAACAGAGAGCAACTGGACCACAGACAATTATATGTTGAATCAATCCTCTTCCACTGCTACAACACAGCTGTAACTCAGAAGGGACTGAGCTGCACAGATCACTCACAGGCTACAGGGCACAGAACGGGAACAGCTATGGGGAACAAATGAAGGGTCAGTGCTTTTATTATCCCTCCACAAGCAGGAAGCTGATCTGAATATTCCATTATCAAATCATCAGGCACACCTCAGTTAATTTATTTTCTATCTGCAGCCACTGACACCAGGCAGCCAGCAGGAGAAATTTGACAGGGAAGGACAACATGCAAGGGTCACGTGGAACAGCTGACCAGAAGCTGCCCACCCAAATAAAAAGGGTGAGTGAATTCAACAACTACTTTCAAACTACCTAGAAAGTAGGTGTTTATTTCAGGCAATACTTCATCTCTGGATGATCTGTTTGCAGTCTAAGAGATGCTGAGACTCCCAGCACTGAAAAATGTAATCCCCCTTCCTTCCTTGAGAAATCTTTCCTCAAGATTTGCTACAGGGAGCCAACTTCATTTGCTGGAAGAAGCCTTTAAAATCAAAGTACTTCAGAAGGCAAAGAAACATCCAGATTTATTTTTGTAGGAGAACTGTGGGACAGGATGAAAAAATCACAAAAGCAGGGTAAAAACTGAAGTAGAGAAGTATGTGGTCTTCTTCTGTTGTGAACATTGCCTAGCTGCCTAACTTCTCAGGTCACAGATCACAGGGTGTTAGGGGTTGGAGAGGACCTCCAGAGATCATCGAGTCTAATCCCCTGCCAGAGCAGGAGCATAGAATCCAGCACAGGTCACACAGGAACACATCCAGACAGGGATGGAAAGGCTCCAGAGAAGGAGACTCCACAACCTCTCTGGGCAGCCTGTTTGAGGGCTGTGGGACCCTCACAGTGAAGAAGTTCTTCCTCATATTGAAGTGGAACCTCCTGTGCTGGAGTTTATATCCATTGCCCCTTGTCCTATCCCAGGGTGCAACTGAGCAGAGCCTGTCCCTTCCTTCCTGACCCTCAGCTCTCAGGTATTTATAAATATTTATTAAATCCCCTCTCAGCCTTCTCCTCTCCAGACTAAACAGCCCCAGGACTCTCAGCCTCTCCTCCCCAGGCAGGGCTCCAGTCCCTCCATCATCCTCGTAGCCCTCCGCTAGCCATCATCCAGACACGTGTCAAACTCAATGCTATTAGCTGTACACCTCTGGAGGCAGGAGCCAGCAGATTATGTATCCTTTGAACAGGGCAGCAAAGAGAATGGAATAGTATTAAGATCAGAAAATTAGACTTCATTAGGAGGCAAGACTCATCTCTAGCAAGACTCTTTAGACTCTGTTTACCTGAGTGTGAGGATTGAATCCTCCTAGAGGCTCTCATCAATGATGCTAAGAGCAGCCTAAGTGCCACATCTGAAACATGAGTACTCAGTGATGTTCTGAAGGCACAGAAGTCCTCCAGAACAAGAATTAGTTACATTGTAAGCACATCTCACTCCTCTTAGTCTTTTCTTCCCTTTTTCATGTACAAACAGGGGAAAACATTTCTGAGCCCTGCTATGTGTCCAGGTCTGGGCCCTCAGTTTAGGAAAGATGTTGAGTTGCTGGAAGGTGTCCAGAGAAGGGCAACGAGGCTGGGGAGGGGTCTGGAGCCACAGCCCTGTGAGGAGAGGCTGAGGGAGCTGGGGTTGCTTAGCCTGGAGAGGAGGAGGCTCAGGGGAGACCTCATTGCTCTCTCCAACTCCCTGAAGGGAGGTTGTAGCCAGGTGGGGGTTGGTCTCTTCTCCCAGGCAAGCAGCACCAGAACAAGAGGACACAGTCTCAAGCTGTGCCAGGGGAAGTTTAGGCTGGATGTTAGGAAGAAGGTCTTCACAGAGAGATGGTGGTGGAGTCACTGACCCTGGAGATGTTCAAAAAGGGATTGGATGTGGCACTTGGAGCCATGGTTTAGTTAGTCCTGAGGTGTTGGGTGACGGGTTGGGCTTGATGATCTCTGAGGTCTTTTCCAACCTTATTGATTCTATGATTCGCTGTGCTGCTACGGGATGTGGACTAGCTTGATAATGGTTGGAATTGATGATCTTAAAGAGTCTTTTCCAACTGCAACAATTCTGTGCAAACTTGTCCCTACTAAAACCTGGGAATAGACCTTTAGAATGCCCAGCAACATTAGCCACACCCCTGTGAAATAAACATCAGAGGTGTGAAGGAACTGCTGGCAGGTCCTTATTGGAAACAGATGAGGCAGCAATAACTGTTAAAGCCCCCACTGCCTGCTAATGTTTCAGTCTGGTCATGTTGCTTTCCCTGTATTATAGCTAGCAGCACCTCTAGCTGAATGAGGTGGGAATAGGTCACTTAATGATGAGACAATCCAAGGGGAAAAATAAGCTTGCTCCAAGAATTTTTAAGTCTCATGAGAATCAGAACCTGGCTACATTTGAAGGGTTTTGTGGTTGTAGGTAGGAACCACTTCTGAACACAGCCCTGAACACAGGAAGGACATGGACCTGATGCAGCAGGTCCAGAGGATGGACACAAAAATGATCAGGAGGTTGGAGCAGCTCTGCTACAAGGACAGGCCGAGGGAGCTGGGGGTGTTCAGCCTGCAGAAGAGAAGGCTCCAGGGAGACCTAATAGCAACCTTCCAGTCACTAAAGCGGAGTACAAGAAGGATGGAGAGAGACTGTTTGCAAAGGCCTGCAGGGACAGGACCAGGGGCAGTGGCTTCAGACTAGAGCAGAGCAGATTGAGATTGGATGTGAGGAACAAGTTCTGCACCACGTGGGTGGTGGAACACTGGAACAGGTTGCCCAGGGAGGTGGTTGAGGCCCCATCCCTGGAGGTATTCCAAGTGAGGCTGGACAGGGCTCTGGGCAGCCTGATCTAGTTGGGGATGTCCCTGCTGAGTGCAGAGGGGGTTGGACTGGGTGAGCTTTGGAGGTCCTCTCCAGCCCAGCCCATTCTATGAAGAGCAGCTTTGTGTCAGATGTCTCTTTTTCCTCACAAGCTGTATACACTCGCAGTGTTTGTTGGTCTGCTACATTTCAGCCTAGGGATTTATTCCTTAACTGTTTGATATGCCCAGAAATGTCTCTTCTAAAGTCATTCTGTAGCTGTGGGTATTTTAAAACAATTTCTCTGTTTCACTGTGGAGTTGACTTTGTATGGATTTGTTTGTTGGCCAAACAGACAAGCAGAACTTTTGCAAACAGTGGTTGATAAGAGCTTTGTTGACTGAAATGTGAATTTATGCTTATCATGCTGCATTGGCTTGGATTAGTCAGCCCGGGGGGGGGGGGGGGAAAAAAGAAAAAAGGAAAAAGGAAAAAGAAAATAGGAAAAAAGGAAAAAAAAGGAAAAAGGAATAAAGAAAAAAAAAGGAAAAAAAGGGGGAAAGTCAAAAGAAAAAAGAAAAAAGGAAATAAAGGGAAAAAAAGGAAAAGGAAAAAAAGAAAAAGGAAAAAGGAAAAAAAGAAAAAGGAAAAAGGAAAAAAGAAAAAGGAAAAAGAAAAAATGGGGGGAAAGCAAAAGGATAAAGAAAAAAAGGAAAAATGAAAAAAAAAAAAAGGAAAAAGGAAAAAGAAAAAAAGAAAAAAGGAAAAAAAGTATAAAAAAAGGAAAAAGGAAAAAAAGGAAAAAAGGAAAAAGGAAAAAGGAAAAAGGAAAAAGGAAAAAGGAAAAAGGAAAAAGGAAACAGAAAGGAAAAAAAGGAAAAGAAAAAGAAAAAGGAAAAAAAGAAGAAAAAAAAAAGGAAAAAAGAAAACATGAAGAAAGATAAAAAAGTAAAAAGAAAACAACAACTAAACAATAAAGAAAGAGCTTTTCAGGTATCTATTGCCTTGAATGAAAATGATTGCCTGATGTTTTGCTCCCTCCCCCTGCACCTTGCACTGTGTACCAGCAGTCTGGGATGCTGAGCATCTGCAGTCTTGTGATTACAGAACTTGGTGACCACTCACTTGGGATTCTGATGAGGAGCAGAAATGTGGAAAGGGCAGAGAGAAAAACAAACAAGCAAACACCAATCCCCAACCCTTTATAACATTCCCAGCTGAAGCACTGGACTGGCAAGGCAAACTGCCTGGAAAGATTGAGGTGGAGCCACCAGCATGAATACAAATGAGAAGGTTTACTTTAAAAGAAAGAAGGAAAGACAAAAACCACAGAAAGGTAAAGTGGCTGTGAGCAGCCTGCTGTAGTGTGAGGCGTCCCTGCCCACAGCAGAGGGGTTGCAACTGGCTGATCCTTGAGGTCCCTTCCAACCCTGACAGTGCTATGATTCTATGCAAGTGCTGCAGCTGTGTTGTTCCAGCCATTACATCACATTCACACAGATTCAAAAGGTAAAGTCCAGGCTGGTACCAAGCTCTGCCATTCATTAACCTTCTTAAAGCAGCCAATGAACTCTAGCATTAAAGAATACATGGTGAGGTCTGTGATTCCTTGGCTCAGGGTCTTTTTTCCCCAGCTCCATAAATCTCTTCAGCTGATCATTCTGTATACACGCATCTCTACGCGTGAGGCATGCACGCTGCTTCAGGACTCAGAGGAGTGCAGAAGGTGTCAACTGGCAAGGGAAAAAAGGAAGGAAATGATGTTCCTGAAGGAGGAGAATGACAATCAACAGACTGGCAATCTTCTAGGTGTCTTTGGCACACAAGATGCAAGTTTCACTGTTGGGACAAGGTGGGGAAATAAAGGATCCCCCTTTAGAGCTGGAAAAAGGAAAAAGGAAAAAAAAAAAAAGAAAAAAAGGAAAAAAGAAAAAAAAAGAAGAAAAAAGGAAAGAAAAAAGAAAAAGAAAAAAGAAAAGAAAAAGGAAAAAAGGAAAAAAAAAAAAAGAAAAAAGGAAAAAGGAAAAAGGAAAAAAGGAAAATGAAAAAGTGAAAAAGGAAAAAGGAAAAAGGAAAAAGGAAAAAGGAAAAAGGAAAAAGGAAAAAGGAAAAAGGAAAAAGGAAAACAGGAAAAAATGAAAAAGTGAAAAAGGAAAAAGGAAAAAAGGAAAAAGGAAAAAGGAAAGGGAAAGAAAAAAAGGAAACAGAAAAAAAGAAAAAAGGAAAAGGGAAAAAGAAAAAAGGAACAAGGAAAAAGAAAAAAAGAAAAATGAAAAAGGGAAAAGAAAAAAAGGGGGGAAGAAAAAAGGAAAAAGAAAAAAGGAAAAAGAAAAAAAAAAAGGAAAAAGGAGAATTAAAAAAGGGGAAAAGGAAAAAAATAAAAAAGGAACAAGGAAGTGAAAAAGGGAAAAGGAAAAATGGAACAAGGAAAAAAGGGAAAAAAAGGAAAAATAAAAAGGCAAAAAAAGGAAAAAGAAAAATGGAAAAAGCAAAAAAGGAAAAGGAAAAAGAGAAGGAAAAAAGGAAAAGGGGAAAAGGGAAAAGAAGGGGGAAAAAGGAAAATGAAGAAAGAAAAAAAAAAAAGGGAAAAAAAGAAAAAAAGGAAATGAAAATAAAAAGCCAAACCAGGCCCAACAACTAAACAAGAAGGAGATTTCCAGCTATCTTCTGACTTGAATGAAAATGATTGCCTGATGTTTTGCTGCCTCCCCACTGCACCTTGCACTGTGTACCATCAAGCTCCTGCTCTGACTGCAGGCACCTATGTCAAACCCAGGGCTGGTGTTTTCACATGGAACAGAGGAGGGAGTAGGAAGACCAAGACAAACCCACCACCTCAAACCTACTGCAGCCTACACGTTCACACAGCTTGTCACACAGATCCTTGTTCCCATCTCCCACAGCCAGCCTCTGTCTACCCATCCAAACACTCTCCTCATCCCCACTACCAGCATACACACAGCAACACTCACTTTAGCAGCCACACACACATGTGGGATCCACGGGCTGCTGGTGGAACTGTCACTATGCTTCAGCCACGTGGGGGATAGCATGGGACAGGAAGGCAAGGTGGTTTAAGGTGCTGTGGGACCGAGGTCACGTACAGTCAGTCAGCAGCTGCTTGTGCTGTGTGGCCTGCCAAAGGATCACAGAATCACAGAGAACATTCAGCTGGAAGAGACCTCCAGGCTCATCCAGTCCAACCTGCCACCCAGCACTGCAGGGTCAGCACTAAACCATGTCCCTAAGCACTAGCTCCACTTAAATACCTCCAGGGATGGGGACTCCAGCACTGCCCTGGGCAGACCATTCCAGTGGCTGAGAACCTTCTCTGAGAAGAAAGATTTCCTAGCATCCAGCCTGAACCTCCCCTGGCAAAGCTTGGAACCATTTCTTCTGCTCCTGTCTCTTGCCACTAAGGATCAGAGGCTGCCCCCTCCTTGCTCCAACCTCCCTTCAGGGAGCTGTAGAGAGCAATGAGGTCTCCCCCTCAGCCTCCTCTCCTCCACACTGAACACCCCCAGCTCCCTCAGCCCCTCCTGGTAGCCCAAGTGCTCCAGGCCCTTCTCCAGCCTCCTTGTCCTTCTCTGGACACACACCAGAACCTCAGTGTCCTTCCTTTAGTGAGGGGCCCAGAACTGCACACAGCCCAGAGCTGAAGGACAGTGTCCTGTGAACCTAAGTCAGCCCTGTTTTGGCTCAAACTGATGAAGCAAGGCTATAATAACAGAAACACCCAACTTCAAAATAGATGCTGTGGGCCACGGTGCCCAAACGAAGAGCTTTGCCTAATTAACTGCAATTTGAACATGAAAGTCGACAGCCCCTGTGTGTTAATGAGCCATGAGTACATGCTAAACACATATGACTACAGTACTCAACTCTCCTCCCAAACCCTGCTAAATATCACCTAGCAGGCAGGGACAGCCAGGGCTAGGATATAAAACCCAGGAGAGGAACATCTCTTGGGGTGTAGAGGCACTGATACCAGCATTAGTAGGAGGGTGGAGCATGGGCCAGCACCACCACCAGCATCAGCTGATGTGAGGGAAAGACAGAGAAGAGGACTGTCAACAGGCAGTGCTCCTTCTCCTCCACACAACACAGGGAGACCCTTCTGGGTAACAACTGCACATTCACTACAGGGCTGAACTTGTGCTGCATTTCTATTACACAGTGAAACTATGGCAAAGGTTTGCATCTCTGACTGTACTGGATGCTTCCCAGGAATTATTAACCCAAGATCAACTTCCTGCCACTTTCCTCTGCTCTGGTGAGACCTCCCCTGGAGTACTGCGTACTGGTCTGGGGCCCTCAACACAGGAAGGACATGGACCTGATGAAGCAGGTCCAGAGGAGGGCCACGAGAATCATCAGGGGGTTGGAGCAGCTCTGCTATGAGGACAGGCTGAGGGAGCTGGGGGTGTTCAGCCTGCAGAAGAGAAGGCTCCAGGAAGACCTAATAGCAGCCTGCCAGTACCTGAAGGGAGCTACAAGAAGGATGGAGAGAGACTGTTTGCATAGGCCTGCAGGGACAGGACCAGGGGCAATGGCTTCAAACTAGAGCAGAGCAGACTGAGATTGGATGTGAGGAACAAGTTCTGCAGCATGAGGGTGGTGGAACACTGGAACAGGTTGCCCAGGGAGGTGGTTGAGGCCCCATCCCTGGAGGTATTCAGGGTGAGGCTGGGCAGGGCTCTGAGCAGCCTGATCTAGTGGAGGATGTCCCTGATGAGTGCAGAGGGGTTGGTCTGGATGAGCTTTGGAGGTCCCTTCCAACCCAGAGCATTCTGTAGCTTGCAGTTAGTGCATTTGTCACTGGCAATTCCCAATCTGTCTCCTGCTTTGACAAATTTGGTCGTTTTAACTTGCTGAGCATGTGTCAGTGCAAGTCCTCCTTGGGGCACTGGACAAAGAGGCTAATGGTTTTTTTCCCAATTGTTCCAGCAAGAGTCCAGGACTCTGGGACAGGCAGACACCAGGATCCCGCTTGTAACACCAACTCCCCTGCCGAAAGCAGGATCACCCAGGGTGGTTGTGGCAGTTTTAGGCTAGGCCTTTAAAGTTTTTCACAGATCTTGAACAGAAGGCAGTAAAAATGTAAATAAATCACTGTTGGGTGTAAAAAGGAAAACAATGCTAATGCTAACCCATCCCACTGGAGAGATAAGGGACTTAAACCAGCTTGCAAAACAACCTCTCTTCTCGCTTCTTGGCTCTGGGAGAGGAGATACTAACTTGCTTCTGCTTGACCTTGGCTGCATTGTTTTGGCTAAGTCTAACTTCTCTGCTCCCTTCTCTTCCTGACATCCATTCCTGGGGGGGAGAGGGGGTGGAATTTCCACCCACCACAGTAGTCAGAATATAGCACACCATCCTTTTTCATCCTATGTAATCAGAGCCAGACACATTCACGGTTACTGACAGAATCAACATCCTTCATCTATTGCATTGGATGGGACAGCAATGTGCCCTTGTGGCCAACAGACCCAAGGGGATCCTGGGTGCAGCAAGAAAAGTGTGGCCAGCAGGGCTGGGGAGGTTCTTCTCCCCCTCTGCTCTGCCCTGCTGACACTACACCTGGAGTACTGTGTCTAGTTTTGGGCTCCCCAGTTCAAGAGAGACAGAGAGCTGCTGGAGAGAGTCCAACAGAGAGCCAGGAGGGTGCTCAGGGGACTTGAGCATCTGCCCTGTGAAGAGAGACTGAGACCCCTGGGGCTGTTTAGTCTGGAGAAGAGAAGGCTGAGAGGGATCTGATCAATGCCTATCAATAGCTGAGGGGTGGGTGTCAAGTGGAGGGGGCCAAGCTCTTCTGGGTGGTGCACGGCAATAAGCCAAGGACCAATGGATACAAACTCGAAGAAAGAAGGTTTCAGCCCAACATGAGGAGAAACTTCTTTACAGTGAGGGTGGCAGAGCCCTGGAGCAGGCTGCCCAGAGAGGTTGTGGAGTCTCCTTCTCTGGAGCCTTTCCAAACCCCCCTGGATGCATTCCTGTGCAGACTGCCCTGGGTGATGCTGCTCTGGCAGGGGGTTGGACTGGATGATCTCTGGAGGTCCCTTCCAACCTCTCATGTTCTGAGATGCTGTGATTCTATGATTAATAGCAAACTTTTTTAGCTGCTAGTGAGGAGTGAACTGGAGTAAAGCACACACACAGAGGAGACTCAAAGCACAGACTACAGACTGCCTAAAGTTTCCATCAGATCCAACCTTGCTTCAACCAACACAGTAAAGGCAGCACTGACAAGACTCTTCGAAAGTGCAAAACCAGTCCAAGCAGAAAGTGCCCTCAGCTCTGAACTTCACTGCAATCAATGGAGGTCTGGGTGAAGAAAGTTTGACCTTTGAATTACAGATAAAATATGCATTTCATTGCTCACAGGATGCTAGGGGCTGGGAGGGACCTCTGGAGATGTTCCAGTCCAACCCTGCTGCCATAGGACCACTGAATCCAGCACAGGTCACACAGAATCACAGAATCACTAAGGTTGGAAGAGACCTCAAAGATCATCAACTCCAACCTGTCACCACAGACCTCATGACTAGACCATGGCACCAAGTGCCACATCCAGTCCCCTCTTGAACACCTCCAGGGATGGTGACTCCACCACCTCCCTGGGCAGCACATCCCAATGGCGAATCACTCTCTCAGTGAAGAACTTTCTCCTCACCTCCAGCCTGAACTTCCCCTGGCACAGATTGGGACTGTGTCCTCTTGTTCTGTTGCTGCTTGCTAGAGAGAAGAGACCAACTTGAGAGAAGAGACCAACTCCCTCCTGGAACACATCCAGACAGGTGTGGAAAGGCTCCACAGAAGGAGACTACACAACCTCTCTGGGCAGCCTGCTCCAGGGCTCTGTAATCCTCACAGTGAAGAAGTTCCTCCTCATGTTGTGGTGGAAACTCCTCTGCTGTAGTTATATCCATTGCCCATTGTACTATCCCAGTGTGCAACTGAGCAGAGGCTGTCCCCTCCCTCTTGACCCCCAGCCCTCAGCTATTGATAGACATTGATCAGATTCCCTCTCAGCCTTCTCCTCTCCAGACTGAACAGCCCCAGGGCTCTCAGCCTCTCCTCCCCAGGCAGTGCTGCAGTCCCTTCAGCATCCTTGTAGCCCTCCCTTGGGCTCTCTCCGGCAGGTCCCTGTCCCTCTTGAACTGGGGACCCCAGAACTTATTATTTTCAGTTCTCTTGTATTTTTGTTTTTACTTTTTTTAACCTCACTAGCAGGAGATTCACAAGCAAAATGATACTGAGAGGAGAAAACACTGCATTGGGAACCCCTGATTCTTAGGAGGAGAACGGTCAAGCATTACAGCTGTTGGTATTGTGGCTTCTTTGCAGGCTACAGCTCAAGTAGAGCAAAAGAGTGATCATCCTGAGCTATTTGTGTTCCATGTAATAATGCCTTAATGATTCAATTAGCATTGATTCTTCAGCTGCAACAATATTTTCTGACTGATCCAGTAATTTAGCTCTCACTGCTGATTGATATGATTCCTGTGAGTAATAAAAGCACTTGGAGAGAAATTTATTTAATAATTCACAAATCACTTTAAGGAAGATCTTTATTGTCTCTGCCACTGCCACTCCTTGAGATTTCAGAAACTGAGATGTGCCTCTGAACAGTTTGGCATTTGTAATGGTGCATCTGGCTCTTAAGAAGCTTGATGATAACTCCGTCTTAGAAGAGGAAGAGTTACCAACCTTTAGGTGGAGAAGATTAAGACAAGGATGGGGAATCTGAAGTTGAGTGTGCATTGCACAGAAGGTGCACAGATCACCTAGGAGCAACACAGGCAACTCAGAAACACAGAATTGTCAGGGTTGGAAGGGACCTCCAGGATCAGCCAGTTCCAACCCCCCTGCCATGGGCAGGGACACCTCACACTGCAGCAGGTTGCTCACAGCCACATCCAGCCTGGACTTAAAATCCTCCAGGGATGAGGCTTCCACCACCTCCCTGGGCAACCTGTGCCAGGCTCTCACCACCCTCATGTGGAACAACTTCTTCCTAACATCCAATCTCAATTTTCATCCTCTGGCTTGGATCCATTCCCCCAGTCCTATCACTCCCTGACACCCTCAAAAGTCCCTCCCCAGCTTTCTTGGAGCCCCCTTCAGATACTGGAAGGCCACAATTAGGTCTCCTCAGAGCCTTCTCTTCTCCAGACTGAACAACCTCAACTCCCTCAGTCTGTCTCCATAGCAGAGCAGCTCCAGCCCTCTGCTCATCCTTGTGGAGCTTCTCTGGACACTTTCCAGCACCTCCAGATCCTTCCTGTGACAGAGGTTCCAGAACTGGACACAGAGCTCCAGGTGGGGTCTCACCAGAGTGGAGCAGAGGGACAGAATCCCCTCCCTGGCCCTGCTGGCCACACTTCTCTTGCTGCAGCCCAGGCTCTGCTTGGCTCTCTGGGCTGCAAGTGCTCACTGCTGGCTCCTGTTGAGCTTCTCATCCACCAGCACCCCCAAGGCCTTTTCTTCAGGGCTGTTCTCAAGCCAGCCCCTGCCCAGCCCATATCAGTGCCTGGGATTGCCCCGACCCAGATGCAGGACCTTGCACTTGGTCCCGAGGTCGGCTTGGGTCCAGCTCTCCACTGACTTGTACAGAGTCAATACATATCATCTGGTTTTGAATCTCAGTCAGAAGTCTCCCCAGCTATAAGGAAATACCTAAATATTGAGCATAATTGGATATTAGAGCAGATCTCCACAGAGAATGTTAAGTCTGCTACTGAAGGTGGTCAGAGAGAGATACTCAAGCTGTATGGCACAGGGAAATTTCTTCTAGTGTGGAAATGGAAGTCTATAAATTCTATAAATCATAGGATCACAGAATCAGAGACTCACAGAATGCTCTGGGTTGGAAGGGACCTCCAAAGCTCATGCAGTCCAATCACCTCTGCAGGCAGCAGGGACATCCTCAACTAGATCAGGTTGCCCAGAGCCCTGTCCAGCCTCACCTTGAACATCTCCAGGGATGGGGCCCACACTGAGTTACCCTCCTAAGTGTTTTGGGGGAAAATAACTGCTTCAGAACTCCTGTGGCATAGACCTAACCAAACACAGCTTCAGGGTCTTTGTAACACTTCCTTCTGCAGTGGCAAAAAAAGACACAAGGACAACCTGATCAGCCTTTCAAACCAGCATCAGCCCCCATGGGTTGTGTTTGTCCACACAGAATCACAGTATCACAGTATCACTAAGGTGGGAAGAGACCTCAAAGATCATCGAGTCCAACCTGTCACCACAGACCCCATGACTAGACCATGGCACCAAGTGCCACATCCAGTCCCCTCTTGAACACCTCCAGGGATGGCGACTCCACCACCTCCCTGGGCAGCACATCCCAATGGCGAACGACTCTCTCGGTGAAGAACTTTCTCCTCACCTCCAGCCTAAACCTCCCCTGGCACAGCTTGAGACTGTGTCCCCTTGTTCTGTTGCTGTTTCCTAGAGAGAAGAGGCCATCCCCTTCCTGGCCACAACCTCCCTTTAGTAGTTGTAGACAGCAATGAGGTCTCCCTGAGCCTCCTCCTCTCCAGGCTAAGCAACCCCAGCTCCCTCAGCCTCTCCTCATGGGCCTTGTGTTTCAAACCCCTCACCAACTTTGTTGTCCTTCTCTGGACACCTTCCAGCATCTCAACATCCTTCCTAAACTGAGGGGCCCAGAACTGGACACAGGACTCAAGGTGTGGCCTAACCAGTGCTGAGCACAGGGCAGAATGACCTCCCTGCTCCTGCTGGCCACACCCTACAGTGCTTCACAGTTTCCACAGCGATAGGCAGATCCTGCCCAAATGGAATGCTCCCCGGGTGGGTCTGCATGTGTCTCTCTGTGCAATGTGTTTAGGCACACTTCCTATTGCACAATGGCTCCCCCAGCAAAATCCCCCATTCTGCTTTACTAATTGGCTAGTACTTCCTGGGGAAAGCAGGCAGCCCTGAACACACAATTTTACCTCAAGTCATACTGCCTGATATTTATTTTAAATTCAGAGGGGAACAATCCAGCTGAAAAGACAATGTCAGGAAAAAAAAACATTTAGCAAAGACACACACACAAAAAAACCAAAGCAGAGAAGCCTGCATGAAGTTCTGAGCAGGATTAGTCCTCCCTGGGACCCGGCAGCTTCCCCTGCTAATTTCAGACTTTCAAGGAGGATGAGTAACTGTGTTTCAAATACAGCACAGGGAGACTCCAGGCATCAATTCCACTCCTTGCTCTGATTAAACTTGTTACATGACCTTGAAGCAAAACAGGATTCAGTTAGAAACTGCACTCAACCTCCCTGCAAATCCACACATCAGCCTCTTGCAAATCCACACCTAAAGCAGCTGCCTGCTTTCCCAGTACACACTGCTTGCACAGCTGCGGGTGGGAGGGGGAAATTCAGAGCTTTAGTCTGCCTGGGCTTGAATGGCCTGTCTTGCTCCTTCATAAACCCGTGTCCAGTTTTGGGCTCCCCAGTTCAAGAGAGACAGAGACCTGCTGGAGGGAGTCCAACAGAGAGCCAGGAGGATGCTCAGGGGACTTGAGCATCTGCCCTGTGGAGAGAGACTGAGAGCCCTGGGGCTGTTTAGTCTGGAGAGGAGAAGGCTGAGAGGGGATCTGATCAATGCCTGTCAATGTGGGGGGGGGGGAGGGGGAAGTGGAGGGGGCCAAGCTCTTGTCAGTGGTGCACAGTAATAAGCCAAGGACCAACGGATACAAACTTGAAGAGAGAAGGTTTCAGCTCAACACGAGGAGAAACTTTGGTGTGAGGGTGCCAGAGCCCTGGAGCAGGCTGCCCAGAGAGGTTGTGGAGCCTCCTCTGGAGCCTTTCAAGCCCCACCTGGATGCTTTGGCAGGGGGGTTGGACTGGATGATCTCTGGAGGTCTGTGATTCTGTGCTAATGACTCTCACCTAGCTGCACTGCACAGGCATGTTGCACAGCTCCATTCATTCATACAATATTCATAAAGCTGTCTGAGATCCCTAATAAAAGATTCTACATAGCTACAAATCATTATTTAATGATGGGAAATGGAAGCATGGCTTGGAGAATGCAAATGAGAGCAAGGTATGGTGGCTTTGCCCAGACAGACTGTGGTTGTCTCCTTCAAGTGTCACCCTGCATGCAAACATGAATGCAGCAAAGCTGCATCTCACCACTGTGCTACAACGAGCCTCTTATCACAAGTTTCTCAAGAGGAAGAAAAGTTCTTTCCAACAAGACTGTACAAATGGCAATTATGCTACCAAAGAGGCAACCAAGACTGAGCATCCTTCGTAGGTTTTGTTTGTCCCTCTCCTTCTGCCCCATCCTTCACAGAATCACAGGTTGGAAAAGAGCCTCAGGATCACCAAGTCCAACCCAGATCCCTACTCCACAAGGGTCACCCCTAAACCATAGCCCCAAGCACCACAGCCAAAACACCTTGAAACACAGCCAGGCTCGGGGACTCCACCACCTCCCTGGGCAGCACATTCCAAGGCCTGACCACTCTTGATGGGAACTAATTCTTCCTACTGGCCAGTCTGACCCTGCCCTGCTGCAGCTTGAGGCTGTTCCCTCTGGTTCTATCACTAATTACCTGGGAGAAGAGACCAGCACCAACCTCTCCACAACCTCCTTTCAGGCAGCTGTAGAGAGCCAGGAGGTCTCCCCTCAGCCTCCTCTCTTTCACACTAACCATCCCCAGCTCCTTCAGTCACTCTCCATCAGGTTTATTCTCCAGGCCCTTCCCAGCTTCCTTGCCCTCCTCTGCCCTGGCTCCAGCACCTCCACATCTCTCTTGGACTGAGGTGCCCAGAACTGGACACAGCCCTCGAGGTGTGGCCTCCCCAGAGCTGAGTCCCAGAGGACAATCCCCTCCCTGCTGCTGCTGGACACAGCATTGCTGGTAGCACTTTTAATTGCTGTTATTACTATATCTAGGTCATTTGGATGAGCTTTGGAGGTCCCTTCCAACCCAGACCATTCTATGATTCTATGATCCTATGATTCCATGATCTGAATGCCCTTCCCTTCTCTGCTATTGTTTGTTCATCAATTTACTAATACTGAACAGGTCAGTAGGCTCCAAATATAAGTTATCGCTGACTTTGCACTCACTAGTGGAAGGCAGCAGAGTGCCCTACGCCCTCCAGGCCACCCAAGGGCATTGGTTACATTCAAAAGTGCCATATTTACTGGAAAAAAAGAAAGAAGAGAGTAAATTTTCCTTCACTAAGCAGGACTCAATTCTGCAATATTGCTATGAAATATAATTAAAGTGAATTGAAGTTGACAATAAAGTGGACTGGAGAAGCTGACAGTCCTTGTTCTGTGGCTCATGACTGCATCCTTTCCATCACCTTGAGAACAATGTCAAATTGTTCCCTATTGTACATTTATTAACATTCTGCCCAGTCTATATTTAAATGTGTCAACAATAGGGCTCCCACCTCTCTTCTACAATCTATTCCACTCAGGTCTAAAATCACCCTGTTAGAATTTCCTGACACTATCTCTATTTAACCCTCTAGTTCCATACTAAAAACTGCTTTCTTCAGTATTAAGAGTTAGAACATTCTGCTGTGTCCCCACTTAGTCTCTACTGTATGATGAGCAAGCTACCAGAGGTGCCAATACTCTTGTCAGCAACATCTGGAAGCATAGAATCACAGGATGCTCTGGGTTGGAAGGGACCTCCAAAGCTCATCCAGGCCAAGCCCCTCTGCACTCAGCAGGGACATCCTCAACTAGAGCAGGTTGTCCAGAGCCCTGTTCAGCCTCACCTGGAATATCTCCAGGGCAGGAGCTTCAACCACCTTCCTGGGCAACCTGTTCCAGCGTTCCACCACCCTCATGGTGCAGAACTTGTTCCTAACATCCAATCTCAATCTGCTCTGCCCTAGTTTGAAGCCATTGCCCCTGGTCCTGTCCCTGCAGGCCTCTGCAGTCTCTCTCCAGCCTTCTTGTAGCTCCCTTCAGGTACTGGAAAGTTGCCACCAGATCTCCCTGGAGCCTTCTCTTCTGCAGGCTGAACACCCCCAGCTCCCTCAGCCTGTCCCTGTAGCAGAGCTGCTCCACCTAGTTTAAGGCTGTTAAGTGCATCATATCAAAAATGACTCTTTTCCCCTGCTTGTTAATGACATGTAACTGTTTTGCTGGAATTTTTTCATCCTGCCTCCAGCTGAGCTTAGGGGGATATTTGATTTTTCCTATCAGCCAAAATAATTGTGCCAATGGGACCATATTCTTTCCCCTGCACCTAAGAACTGCAGTGCATATTCCTTTAAGCAGCCCTGGCATGGCAGCTTGAGAACAGAAACTCAGAATAGGAATAATTTCTTCTGCTTTTCTCTTCTCTCTTTCTTTTTTTCTTTCTTTTTAATACACCTTAATTCAATCAAAAATGTTCTCTGGCTCTCAAGACAAACTCAATATGAAAAACCATATTTCACAGACAGCCACCTATTGCTTTCATTAGCACTGTGATTACCCTCCTGTGCTCCCACTGCCTGGAGCATTCACTTCTGGCCTAGCCTGTAGGGTACTGATTATCCTCAGCTTCCACTGAAACCAGTGGGAGCTGAGCACGCTCCTCAAGATCTAGGAGGCCCTCAGCCACTGATAGGAAGAGGTACTTCAAGAGCAGCAACATATTGACAACATCACAGGAGCAGCCACTTACTAATATTAAAACAATCCTCTGGGGAGGGGAAAAAACGGGGGGGGGGGGGGGTTAAGGGATTAAAAAAGAGAGGGGAAAAAAGAGGTCTCGTTACTGAGGCAGGCAGGGCCTGCTGCATCTCAACTGCATTGTTAATTGTAGTGAAATCTGGTGGCCAAACTGTGACAGCAGCAAGGAACTTCAGGGGAGAAGTGGGAGAGAGGAAGTGTGGTACATAGCCATGTGCTGCATTGGCCCAGCCATCACAGAATCACACAACTGTCAGGGTTGGAAGGGACCTCCAGGATCAGCCAGTTCCAACCCTCCTGCCATGGGCAGGGACACCTCACACTACAGCAGGTTGCTCACAGCCACATCCAGCCTGGCTGCAAACACCTCCAGGCATGAGGCTTCCACCACCTCCCTGGGCAGCCTGTGCCAGTCTCTCACCACCCTCATGGGGAAGGAATTCTTCCTCACATCCAATCTGAATCTATCCATTTCTAGTTTTGCTCCATTGCCCCCAGTCCTATCACTCCCTGACACCCTCAAAAGTCCCTCCCCAGCTTTCTTGGAGCCAGACTGAACAGCCCCAACTCTCTCAGTTTATCTCCATCACAGAGCAGCTCCAGCCCTCTGCTCATCCTCGTGGCCCTTCTCTGGACACCATCCTGTAATAGAGGCTCCAGAACTGGACACAGAGCTCCAGGTGGGGTCTCAGCAGAGTGGAGTAGATGGACACATCATGGGACACAAAGCTTTCCCCATTCATGCCCTAATAACTACAAAAGAAATCAGCTGCCAGGCACAGGGGGAAGAGGAGGGAAAATGAGAGAAGAGGAAGTCTGACCAAAATGCACACTTCAGCATCATTCCAAGGCCACACCAGCAGTATGAAGTATCTTGAGGCAAAGATCTGTCTCTATGGCCCATCAAGTCCAATTTAAGGCTTATTTGAACTAATTTGTTCTTTCCTACAGCTGAGTATGGCCTTCAGAGCAAAGTGATATTATATGGCTGCACAAACATGAGCTAATCTACTACTTGAGTAACTCTTCTACAGCTCCAAAGCTGGGATGATCTATTGACTGGGAGGGATGGGATGGATTGATGGATTACCAGTCCCTCAAGACAGCAGAGATGAAGATGAATGAAAGTGAGTAAGACTTGTATCCAGGCCTTCCAGTTGACAGAGTTCATCTAAGGAGTATGTGTGAGATTGGATATAATGCAGTAGTTCCCACCACCAGCTGTGCAATGAGTCTCAGACAGAAGCAGGAGCTGCTGTAATTCCAAATTAAATACTCCATGCAAATCACTGTGGAGTTCTAATCACAGAATCACAGAAATTATGAGGTTGGAAAAGCCCTTCAGGATCACCAGGTACAACCCAGAACCCTACTCTGCAAGGCTCACCCCTAAACCACAACCCAAGCACCACAGCCAAAACACCTTGAAACACAGCCAGGCTCGGGGACTCCACCACCTCCCTGGGCAGCACATTCCAAGGCCTGACCACTCTTGATGGGAACTAATTCCTCCTACTGGACAGTCTGACCCTGCCCTGGAGCAGCTTGAGGCTGTTCCCTCTTGTTCTGTCACTAATTACCTGGGAGAAGAGACCAGCACCAACCTCTCCACAACCTCCTTTCAGGGAGCTGTAGAGAGCCAGGAGGTCTCCCCTCAGCCTCCTCTCTTTCACACTAACCATCCCCAGCTCCTTCAGTCACTCTCCATCAGGTTTATTCTCCAGGCCCTTCCCAGCTTCCTTGCCCTCCTCTGCCCTGGCTCCAGCACCTCCACATCTCTCTTGGATTGAGGTGCCCAGAACTGGACACAGCCCTCGAGGTGAGGCTGAATGTTGCATCCAAACAGGCCAATAGTGCTCAGTAAAGACACCTTGGGGTAGTTCTGCTTTTACCAGGTTTTGCTCCTCTGGGGTTTAAAGTAAGCGTTCTCCATGGCAGAATATTTCAGGTTAAGTGAAGCTTCCTGCAGACCACAGCAGCACAACCTTGCTAGTGGGATTTTTGTGAGGGAAGAAGAAAAGGCTCAAAGCAGGAGAAGTGAATTGTCATGCACCCACATGGTCAGGATGCATGTGTCCTACATGAACAAATGTGATACCCCTCTGGAGTGTCTTGGAATCACAGAATCACAGAATCACAGAGTCAACCAGGTTGGAAAAGACCTCAGAGTTCATCAAGTCCAACCTTGTACCTAACACCTAACACCTCCTGACAACTAAACCATGGCTCCAAGTGCCACATCCAATCCCTTTGTGAACACCTCCAGGGATGGTGACTCCACCACCTCCCTGGGCAGCACATCCCAATGGCCAATCTCTCTTTCTGGGAGCCTAAACTTCCCCCGGCACAGCTTGAGACTGTGTCCTCTTGTTCTGGTGCTGGGTGCCTGGGAGAAGAGACCAACCCCCACCTGGTTACAACCTCCCTTCAGGGAGTTGGGAGAGAGCAATGAGGTCTCCCCTGAGCCTCCTCTTCTCCAGGCTAAGCAACCCCAGCTCCCTCAGCCTCTCCTCACAGGGCTGTGCTCCAGACCCCTCCCCAGCCTTGTTGCCCTTCTCTGGACACCTTCAAGAGTCTCAGTGTACTTCTTAAAACTGAGGAGCCCAGAACTGGACACAGGACTCAAGGTGTGGCCTAACCAGTGCTGAGCACAGGGCAGAATGACTTCCCTGCTCCTGCTGGCCACACTGTTCCTGATGCAGGCCAGGATGCCACTGGCCTTCTTCTAACAAGTCCTTGAGGGTCATTAAAAGCTGTGAGAGCCACAGAATTCAGAGGTGTTAGGGGGTGCTACACGTGTTGGTATCTTACTTGTAAGAAACTACACAGGGCTGAACAAGAAATAGGAATTACAAAACTAAACTTCAATGCAAAAGGGAAAAGCAGGAGCCACTGAAGCAGCAACCTGACTGCTCAAAGTCTACACCACAGCTGTATGAGAAAACACTCTCTTATCATCTCATCTAATTGTTTGAACTGCCAATATCTAATTATGGAAGACAATTAAGAATTTGCAAAGGTCATAAACAGAAAATTGGCTACTGCTGCTATAAATTAAATGCAGACTCTATTTAATGCACTCCCACTTTGCAGGTGCCATAAAAGTCAGTTGGATGCGAAAGATCTATCATAAATTAAGGGCCTGGATCCACACCACCTATGAGCACAAATGCTCTTCTTGATCACGTACTGCCTGTGTCACACCAGGAATGCCACCAACACACTCCTTCGGAATAAGAGGCCAATGGGGTCCTGGGGTGCATTCAGAAGAGTGTGTCCAGCAGATCCAGGGAGGTTCTCCTCCCCCTCTGCTCTGCCCTGCTGAGACCTCACCTGGAATATTGCATCCAGCTCTGGGCTCCCCAGTTCCAGAGGGACAGGGATCTGCTGGAGAGGGATCTGCTTGGGCACCAAGGCTGGTGAGAGGCCTTGAGCACAGCCTTATGAGGAGAGGCTGAGGGAGCTGGGGTTGTTTAGCCTGGAGAAGAGGAGGCTCAGGGGAGACCTCATTGCTCTCTACAGCTCCCTGAAGGGAGGTTGTAGCCAGGTGGGGGTTGGTCTCTTCTCCCAGGCACCCAGCACCAGAACAAGAGGACACAGTCTCAAGCTGTGCCAGGGGAAGTTTAGGCTCAAGGTGAGGAGAAAATTCTTCACTGAGTCATTTGTCATTGGAATGTGCTGCCCAGGGAGGTGGTGGAGTCACCATCCCTGGAGGTGTTCATGAGGGGATTGGATGTGCCACTTGGTGCCATGGTCTAGTCATGGGGTCTGTGGTGACAGGTTGGACTCGATGATCTTCGAGGTCTCTTCCAACCTTGGTGATACTGTGATACTGTGAGAGCATCCAAGGGAGGGCTACAAGGATGCTGAAGGGACTGCAACACTGCCTGGGGAAGAGAGGCTGAGAGCCCTGGGGCTGTTGAGTCTGGAGAGGAGAAGGCTGAGAGGGATCTGATCAATGTCTATCAATAGCTGAGGGCTGGGGGTCAGGAAGGAGGGATAGAGACGGCCTCTGCTATCTTGGGATAGAACAAGGGGCAATGGATGGAAACTCCAGCACAGGAGGTTCCACCTCAACATGAGGAGGAACTTCTTCACTGTGAAGGTCCCAGAGCCCTGGAGCAGGCTACCCAGAGAGGTTGTGGAGTCTCCTTCTGTGGAGCCTTTCCATCCCTGTCTGGTTGTGTTCCTGTGTGACCTGTGCTGGATTCTATGCTCCTGGGAGGTTGGACTGGAAGCTCTCCAGAAGTCCCTTCCAGCCCCTAACATCCTGTGAGCCTGGGATCCTGTGAACTGAATTTCCACTACACACGAGTTCACAGTAACTGCAAAACACTCCAAATGATCTTTGACATGAGTAGAAATGAACAAGGTAATCTGTTTCAGTTTTGCTGTAGAAGACCAATGCATGTATGGAGTTCTCACTCCTAAGTGGTGCTGAAGCTGTGAACTACAATTTGGGAGGTGGATACAATACCTACCACCACAGGAGCTTCCATGTGTGCAGCTATGCCTGAAAGAAACCTAAGGATGCTTCCAGCAGAGCTGTGGAACCCCAGAACGCCCAACAAGCAGCAAAGCCTTCCTGTGAAGCTCAGAAACTCTTGGGCAGGTAGCTTGAGTTGAACTCTGAGCTGTTGCTAGCCAAGCTATTCAGTTTTAGAGCTAGCTCCACCACTCTTACACAAGCTGCTGTTTTAGACATCAGAGACCTGCCAGCTCTTCAGATTAAATAAGAAGCTGCTTCTGAGTCTTCTGACTCAATTCACATTGTGTGTATTTGGCACATACTTCCCCCTTCACAACCCTCAGTGCATGTAGGAAAAGGTTTCCTTTCGTTAAGCCACTGGTGATTAGGACACATCAGGCCTGCACTTCACACTAGACAATTTCCCACTTGTCTTCCTGCCTCCATCCTTTGTGGCTTTCCAGCGTTGCACAGAAGCTGAAAGCCAAGTGAGCCGAACCCTGACGTCAGTTTTGACTCTCTCTGGAAAGAGCTACGAACACATGACTGGAAGTGTTTTTCCTGTTGCACACTATGCATATGTTATACCCTTACTTATCCCATGGCAACCTCACAGCAGCACACATGCCTCGGTCCCCACGTGGCTGGAGATGCTGCGATTTCGTCTTTGCAGAGCAGCTCTGAAGCCTGCAGCTTGCTCAGGACGGATTAGCCTGGCTGCTCTCCCGTTCAGCACACGGCCGGCAGAGCCAGCCTGCCCTGAGCGCTTTCCGTGTGCGGCTCTGGGGGCTACCTTGGCTTGAAGGTGATCTCACTGAGTTTTCACCCTGCTGGAAAGACCCTGCAGAGAACATCATCCCTGACACGGGGACTGCGCTGCTGCCGGCGAAGCGGGGGCACTTTGTGCTGTCTCACGCCTGAGCTCTCGACAGCAGCACTCCCCGCTCTGCAGCACCCATTGCGTCCTCCATGCCTACCCATCTTTATTAAACAAAAGCCTTCAGCATTTTTTAAATATCAAGGGGAATTTTTTTAAATGATATTTATTTAAAGACTGCTGCTGGCCTTATGTTTATTAATGCTGCATCTTCCCCTGCCTCCCTTCGGAGGCTGTGAGTGGGTAGGAGACAGAGAGAGACGTAGATTCTGCCTTTGTTTTTAATCAGTTTGCATTTTAATACTACACTGTTTATTTAGCATTACTGAATTTTTATGTTTAAGTGAACAATTCCTTGTTTAAACAGAGTAAAACACGAGCTGCAGAGTGTGTTACAATTAAGAGCACTATGCTGACTCTGCTAGCATCAAAACAAGAGGCTAAGCAGCATGGGGCTGCTGTTCTTAGGCATCACCATATACAAGTAACTACAATTAAGGTGAGGGTGTGCTAACATACACAATACAGCTAACATCAACTATGTGCTCTGGTGGCCAAGAAGGCCAATGGCCCAGTGCCATTCTGGGGGGGATGAGAAGGGCTGTGGTTAGTAGGTTGAGAGAGGTTCTCCTTGCCCCTCTACTCTGCCCTGCTGAGGCCACATCTGGAATACCGTGTCCAGCTCTGGGCCCCTCAGTTCAGGAAGGACCTCAGGAAACTGCTTGAAAGAGTCCAGTGCAGACCCACAAAGATCATGGAGTGGAACATCTTCCTTATGAGGAGAGCCTGAGGGAGCTGAGGGCTCTGTAGCTTGGAGAGGAGGAGCCGGAGAGGTGACCTCATTCCTGTTGCTAAAGCTGTGCAGGGTGAGTGCCCAGAGGCTGGAGCCAGGCTCTGCTGGGGGATGCCCAAGGACGGCACAAGGGGCAGTGGTGGAAGCTGAGGCAGAGGAAGTTCCATGGGAACATGAGGCAAATGTTTTCCCTGTGAGGGTGGCAGAGCCCTGGAGCAGGCTGCCCAGGGGGGTTGTGGAGTCTCCCTCTCTGGAGATATTCAAGCCCTGCCTGGCTGTGTTGCTGTGTGATCTGCTCTAGGTGCTCCTGCTCTGGCAGGGGGGTTGGGCTGGATGAGCATTTGGGGTCCCTTCTGGCCCCTAACAGTCTGTGATTCTGTGCTTCTCTGAGTGGTGGCCTCCAGACTCTGAGGCAATGCTAATTTTTCCCCATCAAGAATTAAAAAGTACTGGCCCAGAGCAGCTCTTTTCAGAGCTTCTTCTTTCAGGAATGGAACAAGAAGCCAACACCTTGTGAAGTGCAAGGGAAAAGGAGGTAGATCAAATTTTAACACAAATTCAGTGACTTGGTGACAGGTCATGGAGAGAAATATGCCTGACAACAGACCAGTATCCCCAGGATCATTTGGATAAACAAACACCAACAGAACTGAAAAAGGAGCCAACTTTGTCTCCTGTAAGACCTCCAGTTCTGTATGAGAGCACCCACGCCTGTACAGGCCACAGGCAGTGCAGCTTCTGCCTTGGGGCTGATTCTGCAGCACTGCAGGGAATTGTGAGTGGGTTCCAGGGTTCAGGTATCTGGCACAAGGTTTATTTTGCCAGAGGGTTTCTTCTGTCTTACAAAAGCCAGAGCTACAAACATACAGTGTTTTTGACCAAAGGATTCTGATAATCTCATGGCTATGTCTCAGTTAAAAGAAGGTTTACAATACATTGGGATGTTTCTCTGATGGTTAAAAGCCCATCAGAACTTCAGGGCAAGCCAAAACTGAAGGCAGGTGAAGCGCTGTGCAAGTGAAATGATTGGCAGTAATGTAAGCCATGAGTTAACATGCACTGTCTCAACCACTCGGTGTTACTGAAGCATACAGACAGCACACCCATGCCTGTGTCCAGATATGTGGCTACAGATCACAGCATCAGAGGATCAGAGGATCTTAGGGCTTGGAAAGGACCAAGTCCAACCCCCCTGCCAGAGCAGGAGCAGAGAATCCAGCACAGGTCACACAGGAACACATCCAGACAGAGAAGAAGACTCCACAACCTCTCTGGGCAGCCTGCTCCAGGACTCTGGGACCCTCACAGTCAAGAAGTTCCTCCAGTACTCCTGTACTGGAGTTTCCATCCATTGCCCCTTGTCCTATGCCAGGGCACAAGTGAGCAGAGGCTGTCCCTGTCCCTTCCTTCCTGACCCCCAGCCCTCAGCTATCGATAGACATTGATCAGATCCCCTCTCAGTCTCCTCTCCAGACTGAACAGCCCCAGGGCTCTCAGCCTCTCCTCCCCAGGCAGTGCCGCAGTCCCTTCAGCATCCTTGTAGCCCTCCCTTGGACTCTCTCCAGCAGACCCCTGTCCCTCTTGAACTGGGGAGCCCAGAGCTGGATGCAGTACTCCAGGTGGGTCCTCACTAGGGCAGATGTTCTGTCACACAGTAAAACACTCATCAGAAAAAGGAAGTAAGAGGGAGGATGGACTTCCAGGGTAGCAGCAAGTCCCAGCAAAATGCCTGCCACAGCAAGACAAGAAGTAAATGAATTACTGCAACCACCCTGCTCCAGCACTCTGCAGGATGGGATGATGCACTCAGCAGACAGGAGTAGTCTGTATCAGGAATAGTGTGGAAAGATCACACTAGGGAGGTCACTCTGCTCTGAACTCAGCACTGGTTAGGCCACACCTTGAGTCCTGTGTCCAGTTCTGGGGCCCTCAGTTCAAGAAGGACATTGAGACACTTGAAGGTGTCCAGAGAAGGGCAAGAAAGCTGGGGAGGGGTCTGGAGCACAGCCCTGTGAGGAGAGGCTGAGGGAGCTGGGGTTGCTTAGCCTGGAGAAGAGGAGGCTCAGGGGAGACCTCATTGCTCTCTACAACTCCCTGAAGGGAGGTTGTAGCCAGGTGGGGGTTGGTCTCTTTTCCCAGGCAATCAGCACCAGAACAAGAGGACACAGTCTCAAGCTGTGCCAGGGGAGGTTTAGGCTGGAGGTGAGGAGAAAGTTCTTCCCAGAAAGAGGAATTGGCCATTATGATGTGCTGCCCAGGGAGGTGTTGGAGTCACCATCCCTGGAGGTGTTTAAGAAGAGCCTGAATGAGGCACTTGGTGCCATGGTTTAGTTGATTAGATGCTGTTGGGTGATAGGTTGGACTCGGTGATCTCAAAGTTGTTTTCCAACCTGGTTAATTCTATTCCATTCCATTCCATTCCATTCCATTCCATTCCATTCCATTCCATTCCATTCCATTCCATTCCATTCTAAGAGACACACGCAGCAGTGCACAGAACCAGCGCCCTGCGCCAGACATGCCCAAAGAGTGAGGCTGGCAGCGCCCTGAGGGGCTCCCAGCCCCACATCTGCTGGGCACGCAGTGACCAGCCGCAGCCCCGGCAGAGCGCGGCAGGATGCCGGCTGCCGGCGCTCATGCGCGCTGCGCTGCCTTTGTACATTGATCTGCTTTGCTCCTGTGGGCTGTAAATACCCAGCTAAGCCTGCAAAGCTGCTAGAAGATCACATCGATATATTTACCCCACGGGCTTCCCCATCTCCCTTCCCAGCATTCTGTTATGTGTCTCGCAAAAGGTCTGTTGTGAAACAACCTCCTGAGTCCTGCTGTGCTGCAGCTTTCCCTAACGCCGCTGAATTTCCCCGTGGCAGGAGCGGCGCAGGGGCTCAGCAGTGCTGCCACTCTCTTCTCTGAATAGCTTATCATTTGATAGCAGAGCCCTCAAAATGGCACCTAGGCTTTTCTTTGTGAGGGCCTCGCTGCCGCGTTATTGATGAATTAGAGAGTAATTGTAAAGGAGCTGCAATGGAGAGAAGCTGGCTAAGTGATAAATAGAAGGTTGGCACTTTTGCTCCGTGGTGAGTGTTGCTTTTAACAGTGCTAGGTGCTGTTTCAAGGTCAGGACTCTCATTCCCAGGTAGCGTTTTGCTTTAGCAAGAACACTTAAGAAGGCATGAGCAGAAATTCCTTCTCCCTCATAATCCCTCTGTGAGGCAGGCAGATGTTATCATCTCCATTACACGGGGAAGACATCTTCTGAGAGACAGAGTCCTGTCCAAAGCCTGGCTCCAGGCACCAGAGGGAATTGTTTCAACCACAGCATGGCTGCAAGCTGGCTATGAATTTTTGAATGAAGCACTTGTTGTGTTTTTCATTCCAGAAAGATGTTGAGAAGTTGAAGTCAAAATGAACAACTATGCCTTACCAACAGTGATGGAGTCTGCAACACTCCCCCATGCCCCAACCCTCCTCCCACACACAAAGAAAAGAGAGAAAGATAGAGGAAGAGAGAGGCAGGAAGAGAGAGGAAGGAAGAGAGAGGCAGCAGGTGAAAGAAGAGAAATGAGAGAAAAAAATGAGAGAAAGAGAGAAAGAGAGAAAGGAAGGAAAGGAAGGAAGGAAGGAAGGAAGGAAGGAAGGAAGGAAGGAAGGAAGGAAGGAAGGAAGGAAGGAAGGAAGGAAGGAAGGAAGGAAGGAAGGAAGGAAGGAAGGAAGGAAGGAAGGAAGGAAGGAAGGAAGGAAGGAAGGAAGGAAGGAAGGAAGGAAGGAAGGAAGGAAGGAAGGAAGGAAGGAAGGAAGGAAGGAAGGAAGGAAGGAAGGAAGGAAGATGGCTCAACCAAGCTTACTTTGGCAATAAGAGAAATCCAGTTAAGTAACACAGACTGGGTTGGGTTGGAAGCAACCTTTCAAGGTCATCCAGTCCAACCTCCCTGCAGCCAGCAGGGACATCTGCAACTGGAGCAGGTTGCCAGGACACCTGAACAACCTGACCTGCAATGGTTCCAGCAATGGGCCATCACACCTCTCTGGGCAACCTGCGACAGTGTCTCACCACCTTCAGTGTCAAACATTTCTCCCTTCTCTCTAGCCTAACCCCCACTCCTTTAGTTTCAAACCATCATCACTTGTCCTGTCACAACAGGTCCTGCTAAACTGCCTGTCCCCAGCTTTCTGATCAGCCCCTTGAAGTCCTGGCAGGGCATCAGCAGAGAAATAGCTTGTCATATTCTCAGGGAAGAGGGACATTTCAAACTTTGCTCCAAGTAAGCATAAACCTTACCATGGAAAATGAGTGCCTGTCTACTGCTCTAGAAGGAAGAGCTTGCTTTACTTTCCTAGGCTTCCCCATCTACACAATGAGTCAGTATTTTAAATGCTGCAGCTTTTCACACAACAAGAGACACTCTTTTCTGGCCATTTCTACAAATTGCTGCTCAAGTCCAGATCAAATAATCATAGAATCACAGAACAGCTTAGGACAGTAGGCAAGACAGAGCCTAAAATAGCAGCCAGCTCAGAAAAACTCTCAGAACATACTGCAGGGTTACTGCACTGGAGGAAAACACCAGCAAGTGGTAGAATCACAGAATCACAGAAGGGCTCAGGCTGGAAGAGACCTTGGAGATCATCTAATTCAACCTCCCTGCCACGGGCAGGGGCACCTCTCAACCAGCCCAGGTTACTCAAGGCCACATCCGGCCTGGCCTTGACCATCTCCAGGGAGGAGGCATCCACGGCCTCTCTGGACAATCCATTCCAGTCTGGCCAGCCTCATAGTGAAGAATTTCTTCCTAAGATCCAATCTAAACCTATTCTCCTTCAGTTGGAATCCATTTCCCCTTGTCCTACGGGTGGACACTCTTGTAGAAAGTCCCTCTGCAGCCTTCCCTTCAGCTAGTGGAAGGCAGTTAGAAGGTTCCCCCCAGAGTCTTCTCTTCTCCAGGCTGAACAATCCCAGCTCCCTCAGCCTATCCTCATAGCAGTAGTGTTCCAGCCCCTGGATCATCTACAAAGATGTGAAGAAAGACAAAGGAAGCTGTCATGTTTGGGAGCAATTCTATTGATACAAAACTTCTAGCTAGACCTTAATAAATGTATTGGGGTGGGGGGCTGGGGGGGTCGGGGGGGGTGGAGAAGGGAAAGCAAAAAGGCAAGCCTATTTCCTCCAGCAAGCATTCTGGCCACCTGGTCAGAACTAGAGCAAATTCCACCTCCCTGTGAGGCAGGGCAGGATTTGTACAACAGCAAGGAGAGCATGATGAAATGAGGATCATTTCTGACTAAGAGAATCTGGTTGCAGAGAATGCAGACAACACAGAGGCAGGAAAAATACTGATTCAATTTCATGCTAACCTGAGTATACAGGACTGGGAACTGCAGCTTTCAATTGATCAGCAGCTGGTTTTAAATTAGCAAGTAATAAAGACATTTCAAAGTTTATTCTTCTTGATCAGCTCTCCCATAGGATAGGATAAGATAGGATAGGATAGGATAGGATAGGATAGGATAGGATAGGATAGGATAGGATAGGATAGGATAGGATAGGATAGGATAGACCAGGAGGAAGTTTGACAGGAAATAAGAAGGTTAATAGAGTCATAGAGTCACAGAATGCCAGGTTGGAAGGGACCTCAAGGAGGTTCCTTTTCCTAGGAAAGGGAACAAACCAAGGAGATTCTAACACAGTTGGACCTTCTCTCAAGGTGCACCAGGGGAGGTTTAGGCTGGATATTAGGAAGAAATTCTTCACAGAAAGAGCAATTGGCCGTTGGAATGTGCTGCCCAGGGAGGTGGTGGAGTCACCGTCCCTGGAGGTGTTTAGGAAGAGCCTGGATGAGGCACTTGGTGCCATGGTTTAGTTGATTAGATGGTGTTGGGTGATATTCAACCTGGTTAATTCTGTATTCTGCATTCTTCCATGTCCTAAACAAGATCTTATCTCTTTATTCATTCATTAACTGAAATGGAAAGGTTTTGCAAAGCAATCTGTGAACTATGCTTAGCTGTTTTCCTAGGAAAGGGAACCCACCAAGGGGATTCTAATACAGTTGCTTTTAAATTTATTGTGTCAATGTAGGTTGGTGCAAACCAATCCTGTAAGCCCTGCCAGTTCCTGTATGACCAGGGCCAGGCAGCCTTTTACTGACACACTTGTGATGCGCAGATAGGATTCTTCTGAGTCCTCTTTTCCCTGCAAACCCTTCAAAGGACCCTGCTTGAATGACCCTGCCTGAATTGTTTTCTGGTAATATCATGCCACCACCTCACTGCAAACATACAGTGAGCATTTCTGCACCAGTCTAAACTGATCTTTCAGCTGGTTTTTGGTCTAGTTAATTAGAATAGAATAGAATAGAATAGAAATAAGAATAGAATAAGAATAGAATGGAATTTAATAAGAATATAATAGAATAAGAATAAGAATTAGAATAGAATAGAATAGAATAGAATAGAATAGAATAGAATAGAATAGAATAGAATAGAATAAATAGAAATAGAATAGAATAGAATTAACCAGGTTGGAAAAGACATTTGAGATCATCAAGTCCAACCTATCACCCATCACCATCTGATCAACTAAACCATGGCACCAAGTGCCTGATCCAGGCTCTAATTCTCACTTGAGAACAAAAACACACACCACACACACCCCCTAAATTTTCATTTCTTTTTCACTTGTTTGCCAATATCATTCCATTCTTTGACTCCAGGAAAAGGATCATGGCAATGGCAAAAGGCAATATTTAAAATAGAAGCATTTCTCCAGGCTTTAGAAGCTGAGTTACCATAGCAGCGAATGCAACACGCTACCTGTAGACTGGAGAGCAACAGATAAATAAAAGCTGGAAGAGACCTGTTAAAACCCAAAGGTCTGTTCATCAGATTCCCTGCTTGCAGCCATGAAAATGAGCAGATCCATGTGCTGTTTTCATCCCTGACTCCCCTAACTCGACAGAAGCCTGCAGAAGATCTCTTTAGGTCCTCATTTCCTGTGGCAGTATTCTGCAGGCGTCCTTTGTGAATTAATTTCTGGTAGGTTTATGTAATAATAGAGCTTCACAGAAGCTGTCCTCTCTCGCAGTGATGAATGTTTCTTTTCAGTTTTCCACAAATGGAAAAGAATGCCTAATCCCAGATGTTATCAACTCACTAAGAATAACCTAATCTTCAGTGCTAGCAGGTTACTCTCCGGGTTGAATGCAGACTGCTAATGCTTATCTGATGACAGCCAAGGGATTTGTGTTTGCAGGTTTGGGAGGACACCTCATACATATTTTATATTTCACAGAACTGAAAGCTTTGTGGTAACTGCACTTTCAGATGATGTTCAGATGTGTCATTTGCAGGTGACACCAAGCTGAGTGCTGTTCTTGATATGCTGGAGCGACAGGATGGCATCCAGAGGGACCTGGACAAGCGGGAGAGGTGGCTCAAGGGAACTTCATGAGGTTCAGTAAGAGGAAGTGCAGAGTTCTGCCCCTGGGCTAGAGCAATCCTCACTGTCAATACAGACTGGGAGAGGGAGTGATAGGAAGCAGCCCTATGGAAAAGAATTTGGGGGTTCTGATGGGTGAGAAGCTGGGCAGGAGCAGGCAGTGTGAGCTTGCAGCACAGAAGGCCAAGGGCAGCCTGGGCTGCATCCAAAGCAGCACTGCCAGACAGCCAGAGAGGGGATTCTGCCACTTTGCTCTGCTGAGACCTCACCTGGAGTAGTGTATCCAGCTCTGGAGCCCTCAGCACAGGAAGGACATGGACCTGATGGAGAGGGTCCAGAGGAGGGTCACAAGAATAATCAGGGAGTTGGAGCAGCTCTGCTGTAAGGACAGGCTGAGGGAGCTGGGGGTGTCCAGCCTGGAGAAGAGAAGGCTCCGGGGAGACCTAGTAAGGACCTTCCAGTACCTGAAAGGGCTACAAGAAGGATACAGGGAGACTGTTTGCAAAGGCCTGCAGGGACAGGACCAGGGCAATGGCTTCAAACTAGAGCAGAGCAGATTGAGATTGGATATCAGGAGGAAGTTTTTTACTATGAGGCTAGTGGAACACTGGAACAGGGTGCCCAGGGAGGTGGTTGGGGCAGGTTATCTCTCCTGAGCAAAGCAAAACTGCTGAGATCAAGAGAGAAGAGAGAAGGGAAGAATTGTTATGGCACAGCTCCTCTGATTCCTGATATTTACCCAATGAATTTGTTTAGAATAACCTTTTGTTTTCCTTTCCACACCCAAGAGTGAGTGACTTACATTTTTCTGCTTTTCTGCTCAAAATCTGTCACTCCATTTTAAAGGCCCAGCCTGAACCCAGCACAAGCCATCCCCTCCAAGCAATTTCATTGGCTGCCAATACTACCCTAACCCCCACCCGAGTGAACGACCCAGGGCATGGACAGACCTTCGCAAAGCCTAATAAAGAAAATGCTTAAACTGCATGGCTGGGATTCTTCTCTGCTACTCCTGTCCGTGACAGCTCTCTCTCTAGGCAAAATGGACATCAGGAAAGAGATCAGCCAGTTCAGTTCTACAGCAGTGTTAACGAGATTTTGTCCCAGTGGGGCTCTCTTGGTGTCTGTCAATTATGGCACTTCACCTGTCCTTTTGGCTTCCATTTCTCCACTGACTCCTATATGCAATTTGCCAAATGACAAAGGCAGGCAGTGATGAAAACTTCCATTTTAGTGCAGGTTTTCATTTGAAAAACAACCACACAGCAACAAAATGTAATTCCTGCTTGGGATACAGAAGAGTGCTTAAGAATATGATCAATTTTAGCTCTGCAAAGAGACTGAAGCAAATGGTTAGGTACTTTCCTGAGTAGGCTTTGTAGAAGTTATAGACTGCACAATATTTTCCCATATCATCTAAGACCCAGGAATGATTAGGCAACTAGGAGGACATATCCCAAGCTTGCAGCCCTGGATTTGAGGCATGCAGACTTTGATCACTTCAGGGATCTGGTGGGACAAAGCCCTGGAGGGAAGAGGGGTCCAGGACAGCTGGTCAGTGTTCAAGGATCACCTTCTCTGTGCCCAGGAGCAAAGTATACCCACAAAGAGGAAAGCAGGAAAGAATGCCAACAGACCTGCCTGGATGAGCAAGGAGCTCCTGGACAGGCTGGCACACTCTACCAGGAGTGGAAGAGAGGACAGCTGGAGGGGGAGCATATAAGGAAGCTGCCTGAGCAGCAAGAGCCCTGGTTAGAAAAGCTAAAGCTCAGTTAGAATTCAGAATTCAATCCAGCCAGGGAGAGCAAGGGGAGCAGTAAACATTTCTATAGGTATATTAATGGTGAGAAGAAGCCTGGGGAAGGTGTGGGCCCCCTCAGAAAGGAAGCAGGTGAGCTGGTGACAAGTGACATGGAGAAGGCTGAGGCTCTCAATGAATTCTTTACCTCAGTCTTCACTGGCAAGGGTTCCAGCCACACTCCCAGAATGATGGAGGATAATGTCAGGGACTGGAAGAAGGAACTGCCCCTGGTGAGTGAAGATCAGGTTGTGACCATCTGGAGAACCTGAAAGTGTTCAAGTCCCTGGGACCTGATGGGATACACCCAGGGGTGCTGAGGGAGCTGGGGAGGAGGTTGCTAAACCGCTCTCCATCATATTCCAAAAGTCCTGGCAGTGTGGGGAGGTCCCCAGGGACTGGAAAGGGGGAAACATAACTCCATTGTCAAGAAGGGAAAGAGGGATGACCCAGGGAACTATAGGCAACCTCATGAGGTTCAACAAGACCAAGGGCAGGGTCCTGCAGCTGGGTCGTGGCAATCCCAGGCACAAATCCAGGCTGGGCAGGGACTGGCTGGAGAGCAGCCCTGAGGAGAGAGACTTGGGGGTGCTGGTGGAGGAGAAGCTCAACAGGAGCTCTCAGTGTGCACTTGCAGCCTGGAAAGCCAATCAGAGCCTGGGCTGCATCAGGAGAAGTGTGGCCAGCAGGGCAAGGGAGGGGATTCTCCCCCTCTACTCAGCCCTGGTGAGACCCCACCTGGAGTACTGCCTCCAGTTCTGGAGCCCCTATTACAAGAGGGATCTTGAGGTGCTGGAAGGTGTCCAGAGAAGGGCCACGAGGGTGAGCAGAGGGCTGGAGCACCTCTCCTGTGAGGACAGACTGAAGGAGTTGGGGCTGTTCAGTCTGGAGAGGAGAAGGCTCCCAGGTGACCTCATTGTGGCCTTCCAGTATCTGAAGAGGGCTACAAGAAGGCTGGGGAGGGACTTTTTAGGGGTCAGGTAGTGATAGGACTAGGGGGAATGGAATGAAGCTGGAGGTGGGGAGATTCAGGCTGGAGGTGAGCAGTTAGTTCTTCCCCATGAGAGTGGTGAAGCCCTGGAATGGGTTATCCAGGGAGGTGGTTGAGGCCCCGTCCCTGGAGGTGTTTAAGCCCAGGCTGGATGAGGCTCTGGCCAGGCTGATCTAGTGTGGGGTGTCCCTGCCCATGGCAGGGGGGTTGGAACTAGATGATCCTTGTGGTCCCTTCCAACCCTGACTGATTCTATGATACTATGATACTACTATGATCAGGTTGCCCAGAGCCCTGTCCAGCCTCAGCTTGAATACCTCCAGGGATGGGGCCCCAACCACCTCCCTGGGCAACCTGTGCCAGTGTTCCACCAGCCTCATGGTGCAGAACTCGTTTCTAACATCCAATCTGAATCTGCTCTGCTCTAATGTGCCTTCCCACCGACTTCAAATAAAGTATACTGGGGAGCTCAAACTTAAAATTTTAGTCCAATTTTTGCTAGTTTGGGAAGTCTCTAATACTGAACCATGAACATCCATCTGAAAGTGTCCATTCAAATGCAGTGCTGGGCACTTACTTAGAAGGCCAGTGGAAGTGTGGAGCAAGAAGTTAGCTTCCTTTGACAGCTTCAGCTTCAGCCATTCTTAGGTAAAGTAAAATTTGTGCAAGAATTCTTGTGAGGAAATTAGTGACTGAATGGAACTGTACACTCATCCAAGAGGCACTGAGAAACTCATGAGTAAGCCTAAGAGCTATCAGGCCAAGAGAAAGAAACAAACAGTAGCTCACAGCTAGGGGTCGAGCAACCCCCAGCTGTAAATCTGTTCAGTCCTCTGAAAGCTACCACCCAGCCCAAGCGGCTGCCAGCTTAGCAAACCCTCACTGCAACCTGCTGAGGTCTGTGTGCTAACAAGCAGTGTCATAAGCATTGGCAGGATGGTCTCGCTGGCTTACAGAGGAAGCTGGTTTGTGATCCTGGCTCTGCCTGCTCCTTTGACACTTCAGACCTGCACTTCAAACACTTGTTCATTTCAGTTCTTATCTGCAACCTGTGGATGACAATATGTTGCCTTTTCATATAGCACTTCCCCATTCACGTCTGAAAGGACCCACAGAAGTGCAAACTCTTTATTCTTATGTAAACTGAGGTGGAGAATGACTTTGTGACAGCTAACTGCAAGTTCTTCCCTTCAAAAACACATTGTCTCTTTCAGTGGAATTCTCTCCTAATCCCAAAATACACTTTCACTGTATTGAAGTACCAGCAAGAAGCCTCAGGGGCAATGAATAGAATAGAATAGAATAGAATGAATAGAATAGAATAGAATAGAAGAATGGAATGGAATGGAATGGAATGGAATGGAATGGAATAGAATAGAATAGAATAGAATAGAATAGAATAGAATAGAATAGAATAGAATAGAATAGAATAGAAGAATAGAATTAAACAGGTTGGAAAAGACCTTTGAGATCACCAAGTCCAACCTATCACCCAGCACCATCTAATCAACTAAACCCTGGCACCAAGGGCCTCATCCAGGCTCTTAAACACCTCCAGGGATGGTGACTCCACCACCTCCCTGGGCAGCACATCCCAATGGCCAATTACTCTTGCTGGGAAGAACTTTCTCCTCACCTCCAGCCTAAACCTCCCCTGGCACAGCTTGAGACTGTGTCCTCTTGTTCTGGTGCTGCTTGCCTGGGAGAAGAGACCAACCCCCACCTGGATACAGCCTCCCTTCAGGGAGTTGTAGAGAGCAATGAGGTCTCCCCTGAGCCTCCTCTTCTCCAGGCTAAGCAACCCCAGCTCCCTCAGCCTCTCCTCATAGGGCTGTGCTCAAGCTAGAGCAGAGCAGCTTTAGATTGGATGTGAGGAACAAGTTCTTTACTACGAAGGTAGTGGAACACTGGAACAGGTTGCCCAGGGAGGTGGTTGAGGTCCCATCCCTGGAGATATTCCAGGTGAGGCTGGACAGGGCTCTGGACAACCTGCTCTAGTGGAGGATGTCCCTGCTGGGTGCAGAGGGGTTGGCCTGGATGAGCTTTGGAGGTCCCTTCCAGCCCAGCCCATTTGATGATTCTATGCTCCCAGATTTTCATTTGTTCCTTCTTCAGCCAGTGTGATGTTAGCAAAGTGGCTCTTTAAATAATGACCAAGTTAAAATTGCTTGAGGGAATTGGGATTGAGCCAGGAAGTAGCATTTTCTCGTGCACATGGAAGGGGAAGAGACTGACCTTCCTGAGAGATTATCTTTGTTATCATGCAATAAAATGGATTTGGTAGATTCTGATTACCCTCAGTTAGGAAATACCCCTCTCAGCAGCATACAATATGCATCCCAGCTGTTATTTCACATGACAAATCTATTTACATTGTTTTTAATACAGGGGGGAAGTCTCTCAAAGAAACAAAACACATGGTTTCATTCTTGACATCTCCAAAACTGTCTCTAGACTGATGGGAAAAGAAAAAGAAAGAAAGAAAATAAAAAGATGAGAGGGTTCAAAATGCATCTGCATGAAGCATATCCATGACAAAGTTTTGTTTTGTTCCAGTTCACAGCATCACAGAATTATTGAGGCTGGAACAGAGCTCTGAGCTCATCAAGCCCAGCCTAGGACCCAACCCCACCACACCAACCAGCCCGTGGCACCGAGTGCCACATCCAGTCTGGCCTTAAACACCTCCAGGGACAGCGACTCCACCACCTCCCTGGGCAGTCCATTCCAGGCTCTAATGCCCCTTCCCATCAGGAAGTGCTTCCTAACAGCCAACCCAAACCTCCCCTGGCACAGCTCCAGGCCATGCCCTCTCCTCTTGGCACAGGCTGCCTGGGAGCAGAGCCTGACCCCCACCTGACTACAGCTTCCCTTCAGGTACTCGTAGAGTGTGAGAAGGTTCCCCCTGAGCCTCCTCTCCTCCAGGCTGAACACCCCCAGCTCCCTCAGCCTCTCCTCAGCAGCCTTTCCCTCCAGTCCCTTCCCCAGGCTGGTTGCTCTCCTCTGGACCTGCTCCAGCACCTCAAGATCTTTCCTGCAGTGAGGGCCCAGAGCTGCACACAGTGCTGGAGGGGAGGCCTCAGCAGTGCTGAGCACAGGGGCAGAATTCCATCCCTAGTCCTGCTGACCACACTATTCCTGATCCAAGCCAAGCTGCCATTGGCCTTCCCTGCCCCTGGGCACACTGCAGGCTCATGTTCAGCTGCTGTCACCCAGCACTGCCAGGTCCCTCTCTGCCAGGCTGCTCTCCAGCCACTCATCCCCCAGTCTGTAGCCTGTGTGGGGTTACTGTGGCCAGAGTGTAGGAGCCTGCAGGTTTAGTTGATTAGATGGTGTTGGGTGATAGGTTGGACTCGACGATCTTGAAGGTCTTTTCCATCCTGGTTAATTCTATTCTATTCTATTCTATTCTATTCTATTCTATTCTATTCTATTCTATTCTATCCTATCCTATCCTATCCTATCCTATCCTATCCTATCCTATCCTATCCTATCCTATCCTATCCTATTCTACTCTATTCTAAGATCCATTGCCTCAGGCTGGGATGGCAACTGGAGTTCAAGGGCACACAGTCCATGTGAGCCTTGCTGGGGATCAGCAGAATATATTGTTCTTTTCTACCATGCTCTCCCAATTGCTTGCAGCTTTCTCCCAGATCCTCTCTTTCACCTTCCCACCTTCAGACACATGATGGCTCCAAATTTTTCAGGCATCTTTCCATCACAGGATGATAGAATGGGCAGGGGTTGGAAGGACCTCTGGAGATCATCTCTTCCAACCCCCCTGCTAATGCAGGTACACCTGGATCAGGCTGCACAGGACCAGATCCAGGCTGGTTTGGAAAGCCTCCAGAGAAGAAGACCTCACTCCTTCCAGAGAAGGAGACTCTCTGGGCAGCCTGCTCCAGTGCCCATCAATGGCCTTCAGCTCAACTCTCATTCTGGGATGCTAGTTACAATCTGAAACTATTTAGTATAGCTTTGCTTTGACATGTGATTAGCTGGAGATAAAAATGTGAGTACCAAGCACGTTTCAAGGTGCTTGACTCCTGTGACAACGTTCTCTTCCAATCTCCCTGTGAATGCTGCTACTCCTCACTGCATGAGCATTTCATAGGAGTCCTAATTCCTCCCTGTCAGGACCTGTTGATCAATTATTTGCATGAGGAGTGCCACAGACATCTGTGGCTCCACAGAAAACCTAAACTGCCATGGAAATACAGTGCTCTTAATTTTTTTCACCAGCTTCCCATCTATCTCTCACCTATACAAACTACTGGAGGCCACTGGGATGTGCTGCCCAGGGAGGTGGTGGAGTCCCCATCCCTGGAGGTGTTCAACAAAGGCTTGGATGTGGCACTTGGAGCCATGGTGTAGTTGTCAGGAGGTGTTGGGTAATAGGTTGGACTTGCTGATCTCTGAGGTCTTTTCCAACCTTGTTGATTCTATGATTCCACTTGGAGGTTTATCACAGGCAGACTGACCTTTGCCTCAGGTTTTGCTTCAAAACAGACATGCAGTGGTGTAGAACAAGTCAGAAGCATCACCCTGGTGGTTAGAAAGCAAACCTTCTGCTGGTTGGGCATGTGGCAGGGGCTTAGACGTCTCACTCTGCTATTTCAAGTGGGTAACTGCATTCTCTAAAGCAAGCCTCGACTGTCAAAGCCTGAGCCCGTATTCTTCCCTGGTTTATCTGAAGGTAATGCAATTTCAGATGAGCAATTATTTCATCTGATGAGAACCAAGAATGACAGAGCTCTGCCTAATGCAGGGCAAGGACCTGAGCACCAATCCCTTAATGTGCTGTAACAAACATTAAGAAAATATCTTTTCGTCTCGTGAAAAGGGAAATTTTTGATGGCAAAAGTGCCTCAGTGCAGCGCTGTGCACTCAGCCCAGCCTGGAGATGCTCCCAGAGCACACAGCCCAGATGAGAGAACACAGCCAAGCGCTTTTCCTCCACATGCTTTTGTTCCTGGATTTTCAGTAAGCCATTCAAGGGAAGTGTGAGGGCAATATTTTGAAGTTACATAACACAATGTCAACTCTTCACAGTTAAAAATAAAAGGATCCAAGCTCCCCTCCATAATTGTAATTTACAATGAAGAGTTGCACAGACACATTCTCCTAAAGGATTTCAGTGTTTATGCCTCTTTTTAGCACTGTGAATCATAAGGGCCCACGGGCTCTCTCTTCAGGCAAGTGACACACCACATAACTTTCAGGGATCAGGAAGGACCTGGGAGCCCTGGTGGGCAAGAAGTTCTGCATGGGACAGCAATGTGCCCTGGGGGCCAAGAAGGCCAGTGGGGTCTTGGGGTGCATTCAGGGGAGTGTGTCCAGCTGATCCAGGGAGGTTCTCCTCCCCTCTGCTCTGCCCTGCTGAGACCTCACCTGGAATATTGCATCCAATTCTGGGCTCTCTGGTTCAGCAGGGACAGGGATCTGCTGGAGAGAGTCCAAGGGAGGGCTACAAGGATGCTGAAGGGACTGCAGCACTGTCTGGGGAGGAGAGGCTGAGAGCCCTGGGGCTGTTCAGTCTGGAGAGAAGGCTGAGAGGGGATCTGATCAATGTCTATCAATAGCTGAGGGCTGGGGGTCAGGAAGGAAGGGACAGGGACAGCCTCTGCTCACTTGTGCCCTGGGACAGGACAAGGCACAGTGGATGGAAACTGCAGCACAGGAGGTTCCACCTCAACATGAGGAAGAACTTCTTGACTGTGAGGGTCCCAGAGCCCTGGAACAGATTTCTTTTCATGTGTCTCAGCAGCAGGAAATGAGGGACCTGCCTTATGTGATGAGCAGAGGGCTGGATTCCTCTCCTATGAGGAAAGGCTGAGAGAGTTGGGGCTCTTCAGTCTGGAGAAGAAAAGGCTCCAAGAAGACCTTCTTGTGGCCTTCTAATATCTGAAGGGGGCTACAAGAAAGCTGGGGAGGGACTTTTGAGGGTGGCAGGTAGGGATAGGACTGGGGGGGAATGAATCCAAGCTAGAGGATGGGAGACTTAGATTAGATGTGAGGAAGAAGTTGTTCCCCATGAGGGTGGTGAGAGCCTGGCACAGGTTGCCCAGGGAGGTGGTGGAAGCCTCATCCCTGGAGGTTTTGAAGGCCAGGCTGGATGTGGCTGTGAGCAACCTGCTGTGGTGTGAGGTGTCCCTGCCCATGGCAAGAGGGTTGGAACTGGCTGATCCTTAAGACCCTTTCCAACCCTGACAATTCTATGATGAGCAAAAGAGGCCAGAGGCAGCTCAAGATCGCTGATGGACACATTGCTAACGAGGCCAGGGTACCAGCAAACGCCTTCCTCATCCTCAAAGCTTCTTTAGTCTTCGTCGTGGTGCTCGCCTCCCTCGGGCAGCGCAGCAGCTGCTCACCCAGGCTGGCCAAGGGTGAATTACACTTGTGAAGATCTTTCTCAAAGCCTGCCTGGGCAGCAGTCCCTCCCAGCACCACCACAGCCCTGGCTGTAATTGCTGTGTTGTTTCTGTGCACTGCGAACGCTGCTATTCCCCCAGGAGCGCTGAGCTACCAGCAGCCACCTGCAACAATGCTACGACTGCAGGAAGGGAAAAAGAAAGAGTTGTAGCTGGGGTGGATGCTAAAGAATCTTCCATCCTGATGACAGCTTGTTGGACAGATTATGTTATGCAGAGAAGAAAGCGTTTACTATGTCAACAGGGTAATTATATCCAGGGACAAAAAAATCCCAGGGGAACATTCATAATGTCTCTCCCCCAAACTGTTCTGTGCTACACCAAAGCCTGATGGCTTCATGGAGAACCTGCACTTGGAAAGAAGCTTCTCTTGCAAAGGACACAACCACCTGTCTGTTCCTCTTCCTTATCAGAAGGTGTCAGTCCTCTATCTTATCACTATAAACTCAACACAGCTCAGTGCTGCCAGCTTCTCATCCTGGAAGAGCACTGGAGTGATCAGAAGTTTCTCTTTTGTTTCTGTATTCTTCTGATAGCTCCCTTCAGAACCACAGAATGTTAGGAGCTGGAAGGGACCTCAAAAGCTCATCCAGCCCAACCCCCTGCCAGAGCAGGAGCACCTAGAGCAGGTCACACAGGAACACAGCCAGGCAGGGCTTGAATATCTCCAGAGAGGGAGACTCCACAACCCCCCTGGGCAGCCTGCTCCAGGGCTCTGTCACCCTCACAGGGAAAACATTTCCCTCCTGTTTCCATGGAACTTCCTCTGCCTCAGCTTCCACCACTGCCCCTTGTGCTGTCCTTGGGCATCCCCCAGCAGAGCCTGGCTCCAGCCTCTGGGCACTCCCCCTGCACATCTTTATCAACAGGAATGAGGGCAGCCCTTAGTCTCCTCCTCTCCAAGCCAAAGAGCCCTCAGCTCCCTCAGGCTCTCCTCAGAAGGGAGACAATCCTCAATAATAAGAGAGACAATCTTTCCACTACAAAGTCTCAAGTCTTCAAGTGGCAGCTTCTACAAGATAGCAAAATGACTCCTGATGTTTGCAAGCCCTGTGTGTTAAGGGCTTAGGCTGACTTCTGGAACCCTGAAACTGAAGTATTGGCAACAAAAAATCATACTCTTCCGGGGGTTTTGAGGGTTCCAATGATAAGACTCCCAGAGGTATCTAATGAGCAAAATCCATTTTCAGCATGAGATAACCTCAGCCTTTCCAGTGGCTTGAAAAGAATCAAGCACAGAGGGTGGCAAAGGCCACTCCGCAGCAACAAAAGTGCACTGCCAATTTTGGGGTGAAAAGAAAGGGAACGGAGTCTCTTTACAAGTTTTTCATTGAACCTTTCTAATCCTTTCCTATTAATTACTCTAAAATTCCCAGTTATTGTGACTTCCACAAATTCTTACATGAGAATCTTGGCAACCTACCAGTGAAACCCAGGCTCAGGGTAAAGATCATTGAGTACTGCCTTCAGCTTTGGGCTCCCCAGTTCAAGAGGGACAGGGAGAGCCCAGCAGAGGGCTACCAGGGTGGTCTGGGGACAGGAGCACTGCCTGGTGAGGAGAGGCTGAGGGACCTGGGGCTGTGCAGTCTGGACAGAAGACGACTGAGAGGGGAATTAATAAATGTCTATCAGTATCTGAGGGCTGGGGGTGAGCAGGGAGGGGACAGGCTCTGCTCACTTGCTCCCTGGGATAGGACAAGGGGCAATGGATGTGAGCTGCAGCACAGGAGGTTCCACCTCAACACAAGGGGAAACTTCTTTACTGTAAGGGTCCCAGAGCACTGGAGCAGGCTGCCCAGAGAGGTTGTGGAGTCTCCTTCTCTGGAGACTTTCGAGGCCCATCTGGATGTATTGCTGTGTGACCTGAGCTAGATTGCATGGTCCTGCTCTGGCAGGGGGGTTGGACTCGATGATCTCTTTGGGTCCCCTCCAATCCCTGACATCCTGTGAGCCTGTGATCATTGCACTGCAGCTGGAGTGATTGCAGTGATTGCTGCATCACACATATAAGGAATATACAAACACTCAATTGTCTCACAGGTTTCAGCTGAAAAGTATTCTCCCACAAGTAGGTCACTATATTGATTGAGCAAACCACTTAATTCATGGGGTTCCAGACTGCAGAGCCCACCTAGAGCAAGAAACTGGTTTTACTTCCACCAGTGCTAAACATAACACTGCCAGCCAGTGAGCATCAGGCAGAAGTTTGCCTGGAGGTGTGTAGAATTGCTTCTTTTTAAAGCTACACCCAAATTAGTAGCTGCAGCTGTTTCTAAGATGCACAGGATCACAGGAGGGTAGGGGGTGGAAGGGACCTCTGGAGAGCTTCCAGTCCAACCCCCTGCCAGAGCAGGAGCAGAGAATCCAGCACAGGTCACACAGGAACACATCCAGACAGGGCTGGAAAGGCTCCAGAGAAGGAGACTCCACAACCTCTCTGGGCAGCCTGCTCCAGGGCTCTGGGACCCTCACAGTCAAGAAGTTCTTCCTCATGTTGAGGTGGAACCTCCTGTGCTGCAGCTTCCATCCATTGCCCCTTGTCCTGTCCCAGGGCACAAGTGAGCAGAGGCTGTCCCTGTCCCTTCCTTCCTGACCCCCAGCCCTCAGCTATTGATAGACATTGATCAGATTCCCTCTCAGCCTTCTCCTCTGCAGACCGAACAGCCCCAGGGCTCTCAGCCTCTCCTCCCCAGGCAGTGCTGCAGTCCCTTCAGCATCCTTGTAGCCCTCCCTTGGACTCTCTCCAGCAGATCCCTGTCCCTCTTGAACTAGAGAGCCCAGAACTGGATGCAGTACTCACCAGGGCAGAGTGGAGGGGGAGGAGAACCTCCCTGGATCTGCTGGACACACAACATATTTCACATGGAACAAAATATGGCATTTCACCCAGGAATGGTGTAGGAGGCAGAGCAAATTATACAAGTATCAGGCCTCATCACTTCCTGTAATACAGAAGTGCAATTCCCCCCAGAATTTCAAGGCTTCCTAAATCAAAACATATATCCTCCAAGGCTTCCTAAATCAAAACATATATCCTACAAACTCATCACTTCTCTAGTCTGCACCAAGCCAGGGAGTTCAGTCAAGTTCCTGTACAGCATTAGGCATTAGCACCTGGTATTGTCCTCCTGCTAACAGAGGCATGAGATGCCAGTTGCAGAAATATCCCATCCAGAGAGCATTCTACTGCACTGGCAGGTAGGGAAAATGAGCAGATCAATCAGTGCTTTTCTGAGCAGCTACAGGCCCTCAAAGTGATATGACAGGAAGCAGATCTGGTTTTTAATAGTGTGCATTTGGCTATTGTTGCTTAAAAAGGAAATACATTTCACTTCTCCATTATCCAGAGAAGGGTCATGAGGATGAGCAGAGGGCTGGAGCTGCTCTGCTGTGAGGACAGGCTGAGAGAGTTGGGGCTCCAAGGAAACCTTATTGTGGCCGTCCAGTATCTGAAGGAGGCTACAAGAAAGCTGGGGAGGGACTTTTGAGGGTGTCAGGGAGTGATAGGACTGGGGGGATGGAGGAAAACTAGAAGTGGGGAGATTCAAATTGGATGTGAGGAAGAAGTTCTTCCCCATGAGGGTGGTGAGAGACTGGCACAGGCTGCCCAGGGAGGTGGTGGAAGCCTCATCCCTGGAGGTGTTTGCAGCCAGGCTGGATGTGGCTGTGAGCAACCTGCTGTAGTGTGAGGTGTCCCTGCCCATGGCAGGGGGTTGGAACTGGCTGATCCTGGGAGTCCCTTCCAGCCCTGCCAGTTCTGTGATTCTATGATTCTGTGGAAGCCACAAAACTCTAACAACCAGCAACATTTAGAATATCCAGGATATGAAAAGGCTAATAATAAACACACAAACCACCCTGCCAGTCCAGGCAAGGCAAACATGGCTGATCTATCTGCCAAGGACAGTGTGTGTCACACAGCTTCTTTCCCAGGTCTGATGTTGGATGGTTTACTATGTTGGTGAAAACCCCACAGGACCCAAGAGACATTGCTATCCCTCACTTCAGGAGCACAAGGCAAAGGCTCCCACCGAGCTCTGAGAGCAGCCCCTGGCAGGCACCTGTCCTCACAAGCATTTCTGGAGGGTGCCTGGCAGATGCCTTTGTGCTGGATCTGGCCTGCAGCACCTTGTGCCTGCTGTGTTTGACCATGAGCACACCTGCAAGAGGCTGATCTCTTTGCTCCAAGGAATCTTGCTTCCTGGCTCCCCTGCACCTTTAGAAAGGCAGCGACAACATCAAAGAAGCCTCTGGCACTGTTTCCTGAGCAGCTGGCTTGCACTGACATCATGTTGCTGTCGTATTGAAATGAGGACCATCCAGAGCAGCCTTTCAGTTCCCACGAATTTCCATGAGGTTTCTCTGTAGGAAACATTGATCTAGAGTCATGGAATCGAGCAGGTGGGAAAAGACCTCAGAGATCATCAAGTCCAACCGACCACCCAACACCTCAGGACTAACTAAACTGTGGCTCCAAGTGCCACATCCAATCCCCTCTTGAACACCTCCAGGGATGGTGACTCCACCACCTCCCTGGGCAGCACATCCCAATGGCCAGTCTCTCTTTCTGGGAAGAACTTTCTCCTCACCTCCAGCCTAAACCTCCCCTGGCACAGCTTGAGACTGTGTCCTCTTGTTCTGGTGCTGGTTGCCTGGGAGAAGAGACCAACCTTCCTTCAGGGAGTTGTAGACAGCAAGAAGGTCTCCCCTGAGCCTCTACAGTTCCCTGCAGTGCATGCATCACCAGACAGGCTCTTCAGGTGGGTCCTTGGCTGTCCTGATTGCACAGGAAAGGTATGGAAGCTTGCCCTGTAATGTGGTCCCGCAGGCACCTTCCTACTGTGTGCAGAGCCTTGAGGTGGACCCTTTCAGTGTTGTGGATCCAAAGCTCCTTCCTCTCTGCAGAACTGTGCACCCTTTGCTTACAAACTCAGTGCACCCCTTCCCCAACTGACTGTGTATCACCATTCCTTCCCCCTACTGCTCCCAGTTTAAAGTTCTTGCTCAGTTAGCCAGTAGATGTTTGTGACCCAGCAGGTAAGGTGGACCCCATCTCTCTCTCGTACTCCTCAACACCTAAGGAGGATCCCATGGTTAATCCCTCTGCCACCTGCAGGATTCACTCACCTCCTCAAACTGCAGTGAGCAGAGTTTCCATCAAAACATTCTCCAATGCCAAGATGCCATCCCTTTCCAATTTGCATCCCCCTTGCAAAGCAGAGCAGACAGGCCTGAGTAATATTCCACTGAGTTAAAAGCAAGATATAGAAGCTGGAGCAATCCAAAGGTGGGAGAAAGCTATCACTGTGTCCTAACATCCGGGGGGAATGGTCTTTGTCTAACAACTTCTTTTAGCAAACCTTCATGCCAAGGTTCCAGAACCAGGAAACAAAAGATTCCATGTTTAAATCAGATGTGGAATTAATGCACACAAGAGTAAGAAATCTAACCTCTGAATCAGAGAGTCACAGAATTATTGAGGCTGGAATAGAGCTCTGAGCTCATCAAGCCCAGCCTAGGACCCAACCCCACCACACCAACCAGCCCATGGCACCGAGTGCCACATCCAGTCTGGCCTTAAACACCTCCAGGGACAGCGACTCCACCACCTCCCTGGGCAGTCCATTCCAGGCTCTAATGCCCCTTCCCATCAGGAAGTGCTTCCTAACAGCCAACCCAAACCTCCCCTGGCACAGCTCCAGGCCATGCCCTCTCCTCTTGGCACAGGCTGCCTGGGAGCAGAGCCTGACCCCCACCTGACTACAGCTTCCCTTCAGGTACTTGTAGGGTGTGAGAAGGTTCCCCCTGAGCCTCCTCTCCTCCAGGCTGAACACCCCCAGCTCCCTCAGCCTCTCCTCAGCAGCCTTTCCCTCCAGTCCCTTCCCCAGGCTGGTTGCTCTCCTCTGGACCTGCTCCAGCACCTCAAGATCTTTCCTGCAGTGAGGGCCCAGAGCTGCACACAGTGCTGGAGGGGAGGCCTCAGCAGTGCTGAGCACAGGGGCAGAATTCCTGCTGGCCATACTATGTTTAACCTCATTACATTAAATGCTCAACAGCTTGCTCTGGCTCACCACCTCAGCTCTAAAGTCTCAGGTAAAACTCTGGCATCAGTGTCAAAGCCCCCACTGGTGTTCTTGCAGAAGGTCCAATGCCAGGCATGAATGATCTGAATCTAACCAAGGCATGTTCTAGAATCGTGCTCTGGGTGCCTATGGCCACGAGAGAAAAACCCACAGGCACTGTAAAAGCAAAGCAGCATTTGCAGCAAGGAACACAGAGGAGCAGCAGTACCAGCACAGCTGTGAACTGAAGGCAGATAATGAGCACATGGAGAGCCTGGATAGTGACTCAAAACAGGTGATGAATCTGACAGGAACAGCTCTCCATTTCCTAAGAGAAACGTGGAAGCCCAGGCAACAAGTCCCTTCCTTCCTTCTCCCTCTCCCTCTCCCTCTTCCTCCACAGCACACAGGAGGCCCTCGGCGGCACTGCAGCCTCTGCAGCGAGCACCCTGTCGGTCTCTGCCCTTCGGTGGCCGTGAAGCTCTTGCAGCTCTCTATCTATCAGCACAACCCAGACAGCACAGCCAGGCTGAGGCTCGCTCATCAGTGGGGTGTTGCCATGGCAATCAGCTGTTGCCAGGTAGCCTGCAAGGGAGAGAAGACTGAGAAGCGGCAAGGCCTAAAAATAAAGATGTCGGGTTTGTGTTGGGGGTTTTTTGTTCCTCGATGCTCATGTGTAACAGGCAAAATCATCATAGCTCTCCCTCCAGAGCTCAGCACCTGGGGGCTGTTTGTATTCCACAGGCTTTGATCACCTTTTAAAATTAGCACACTTTTTTCTGAGCAACAGCAACAACCAAAACATGACAGTGGGGGAGATGTTTTTCCAAATCAATGGAAACACGAGACGAAAAAGCAAGGGAAGGAGATAAACTCTTCTGCGTATTCAAAGGAACTGACAGATAAAGGACTAAAATCCTAAATCTCTGTATCAGCAGAGCTGGAAAGCATGGTAGCTCTGCTGGCTGAAACTGTCATTGTAGGAACTGTTCTGTAGTAGATTCAGATTGGATGTTAGGAAGAAGTGTTCTGTGATTCTGTGAGCTGTATGTGACAGCAACAGCAAAATCTGATTAAAACATTCAGCCCTCTTCTACCTCAGGCACCCCCATCCAGACAACCTCAGGCACCCCCATCCAGACAACCTCAGGCACCCCCATCCAGACAACCTCAGGCACCCCCATCCAGACAACCTCAGGCACCCCCAACCAGACAATATTTCCTCCTCTGTACGCAACAGAGTTAAGGTTGGGAAGGAAGAGCACACCAGCTGTACCATGATGAAAATGACTCTCACGCTTCCTTTTTTCCCCATGTCACAGTCAAGAACATATCTTCTCCTCTGCATATTACAAATCAATAGCAAGTGGGAAATGTCACCATGAGCACTTCACAGGGGCACGGTGGATCTGGGAAGCTGGAGTAACGTCCTCGTGCGCAGGGACCTTTGATACGGTGACATAAGGTAGCAGTGGATTTACTGAGATCAGCCTAAAAATGTGTGGTTTAGGCACCCTGTAAAGTCACTGAGTGGAGAAGGCCATAGCTGAGTGGAAAAACACTTCCAAAACCGAAGAAGAATAGAGAGAAAGCTAAAACAAGGAGAGGTGGATTTTTGGCCAGTGTTTGTTTTCAGAAAGGACTCCAAATGCCTCTTCTGTAGCCATCACTGTGTAGCATTTGTCTTAGCAGGTAAGAGTGATTTATACAAGCATAACCACATACACGGAACACTTGGAATCACAGAACTGTCAGGGTTGGAAGGGACCTCAAGGATCCAATACCTCCAATACCAGATAGCCACAAAAGACCTTCTGCTCACTCCCTGTATTCACCTTATTTCTCCATAGTCTTATCACAGAATCATAGAATCACAAAATTGTGAGAGTTGGAAGGGACCTCAAGGATCAGCCAGTTCCAACCCCCTGTTACGGCCAGGGACACCTCACACCACAGCAGGTTGCTCACAGCCACATCCAGCTTGGCCCTCAAAACCTCCAGGGATGAGGCTTCCTCCACCTCCCTGGGCAACCTGTGCCAGTCTCTCACCATCCTCATGGGGAACAACTTCTTCCTAACATCCAATCTCCATCTACCCACTTCTAGTCTATTTCCATTCCCCCCAGTCCTGTCACTCCCTGACACCCTCAAAAGTCCCTCCCCAGCTTTCTCATCTCTCAACCCTGCTCTTTTCAGCCTAGAACTTAGTATTTTTTTTGTCCAGATGGGTTTTCAGGTCCCTTAAAACCACAAAGCAGCTGCAAATATGGAGAGAACCTGAAGGGAGCCAGAAACTTGAATACTTAGGGGGGGGGAGCGAAAAATACCTTCATTGACTTTTCCCTCTTGTTCCATCCCCTTGGGAAACTCAAGTAGCCACCCAGGGATGGTTTCCAGAGGTACAATGTTAGCTGGAGCTCAGAGGAGTTATTTTGAACTCTCTCCACTTTCTTTTCTAAACTCTATTTCAGGTTTCTTTAGCCTGAGCCAAGTTGCTGCTTATATGGAGGTGCCGGCCAGCAGCTCCCCTGAAGAGGAGCGCCCAGTGGTGTGACTTTATAAAGACATTCTGTTCCCTGTGCCACACACGAGACTCCATTTGTCTCTGTGAAGCTTAACTGGTCAGGAGAGTGAGCTTCCATAAAGAGTCTTCCATGGCAAATCTCTCAGCAACATCCAAACAAAGGGTCCTGAACACTGCCTTAGGTGCACAGAGCAAAGCCCAGCCGAGGCCACCAGCTCTGCAGGGGCACAGGTTCCTCGCTTGGGATCACAGAGGACTGGGGCCTGTGTATGAAGTCAGAAGGGAGAGGTGAGCTCTTAGTTCTAGTTTTAACACTAGATGAGGGAACAGCCTTCCAGTATCTGCAGGGGGCTACAAGAAAGCTGGGGAGGGACTTTTTAGGGTGTCAGAGAGTGACAGGACTGGGGGCAAGAAGCATAACTAGAAATGGGTAGATTCAGATTGGAAGTGAGGAAGAAGTTCTTCCCCATGAAGGTGGTGAGAGCCTGGCACAGGTTGCCCAGGGAGGTGGTGGAAGCCTCATCCCTGGAGGTTTTGAAGGCCAGGCTGGATGTGGCTGTGAGCAGCCTGATCTAATGGAAATTGTGCCTGCCCATGGCAGGGGGTTGGACCTGGCTGATCCTTGAGGTCCCTTCCAACCCTGACAATTCTGTGATTCTGTGATCAAATGGCCTCTTTATGTCTGTCTTCCTTAGTTTCGCTGCACTTCCATTACCTGTACTAAGTCTTTCTTTTGCTGTTGTGTTTTTAAAAAAACACCAAAACACCCCAAAACAAAACAAGGAATTAAACCACCCATCAAACCCCAAGGAAATAACAACAAAACACAGCAAAAGCCACCTCCCCAGCAGCAGAACGTTTCTCTCTGGCACAAAAATGTCGTTATGGGAATCCCCAGGTTTTGCAGACATGTTGGTATCACCAAACTTTTGACAGAAGATTGTCAAAGCTTTCCAATTCTGCTGCTGAACGCAGGAATCAGCATAGCATAGCATAGCATAGCATAGCATAGCATAGCATAGCATAGCATAGCATAGCATAGCATAGCATAGCATAGCTTCAAGATCATTGCATCCAACCCATCATCCAACACCACCTAATCAACTAACCCATGGCACCAAGCACCCCATCAAGTCTCCTCCTGAGCACCTCCAGTGATGGTGACTCCACCACCTCCCTGGGCAGCACATTCCAATGGCCAATCTCTCTTTCTGGGAAGAACTTTCTCCTCACCTCCAGCCTAAACCTCCCCTGGTGCAGCTTGAGACTGTGTCCTCTTGTTCTGGTGCTGATTGCCTGGGAAAAGAGACCAACCCTCACCTGGCTACAACCTCCCTTCAGGGAGTTGGAGAGAGCAAGAAGGTCTCCCTGAGCCTCCTCTTCTGCAGGCTAAGCAACCCCAGCTCCCTCAGCCTCTCCTCACAGGGCTGTGCTCCAGACCCCTCCCCAGCCTCGTTGCCCTTCTCTGGATACGTTCAAGTGTCTCAATGTCCTTCTTGAACTGAGGAGCCCAGAATTGGACACAGGACTCAAGGTGTGGCCTAACCAGTGCTGAGTACAGGGCAGAATGACTTCCCTGCTCCTGCTGGCCACACTGTTCCTGATGCAGGCCAGGATGCCATTGGCCTTCTTGGCCCCCTGGGCACCCTGCTGGCTCATGTTCAGCCTACCATCAACCAGCACCCCCAGGTCCCTCTCTGCCTGGCTGCTCTCAGCCACTCTGACCCCAGCCTGTAGCTCTGCATGGGGTTGCTGTGGCCAATGTGCAGAACCCAGCACTTGGATGTTTTTACTTACTCCTTCTCATCTGAAGCTATTAATTGCAACTGTATATGCAAAAATACTCTATATTGTACTCAGTGAGGGAGAATACCAAAGTGGAAATTAAAGTAATCCAACAGTTTGGACCAGTGAGGAAGACTGCCCAAGTTTTCCAAGTTCTTTATAAAAAATGCTGGCTGTCTATTCCAGCTTCAAATTCTTTTTACTTGTATGTTTTCATTTCCCATGCAAGAGAAGCCCTGATATTTTAGACACAAATAACTGCCACACATTCACTTCACCTTCTGGGGAAGCCAGTGGCAGCCCAGGAGCAGTAGCTAAATTGAATATATTCAAGAAATAGTGATTATGATTTTGCCTCCAGTATACTGCCAGTAATATGTAATTTAAATTCAAACAATTACAGTCACAGAATGTGAGGGGCTGGAAGGGACCTCAAGAGCTCATCCAGCCCAACCCCCTGCCACAGCAGGAGCAGCTAGAGCAGGTCACACAGGAACACAGCCAGGCAGGGCTTGAATATCTCCTCAGAGGGAGACTCCACAACCCCCCTGGGCAGCCTGCTCCAGGGGCTCTGTCACCCTCACAGGGAAAACATTTTCCTCCTGTTTCCATGGAACTTCCTCTGCCTCAACTTCCACCCCTGCCCCTTGTGCTGGCGCTGGGCATCCCCCAGCAGAGCCTGGCTCCAGCCTCTGGGCACTCACCCTGCACAGCTTTAGCAACAGCAATGAGGTCACCCTCAGGCTCCTCTCCAAGGTGCAGAGCCCTCAGCTCCCTCAGGCTCTCCTCGCAAGGGAAATGGTCCACTGCCTTCATCATCTTTGTGGCTCTGTGCTGGGCTCTCTCAAGCAGCTCCCCGAGTTCCTTCCTGAACTGAGGGGCCCAGAACTGGAGACAATATTCCAGCTGTGGCCTCAGCAGCGCAGAGTAGAGGGGGAGGAGAACCTCTCTTGACCTATTAACCACAGCCCTTCTAATCCACCCCAGGATGCCATTGGCCCTCTTTGCCACCAGAGCACATTGCTGGCTCCTGGTCAACCTCCCATCCACCAGGACCCCCAGGTCCCTTTTCCCTTCACTGCTCTCCTGCAGGTCAGTCCCCAACCTCTCCTGCTCCATGAGGTTGTTCTTTCCCATGTGCAAGACTCTACCTTTGCCCTCATTGACTTTTATTCAGTTTCTCCCTGCCCAGCTCTCGGCCTGTCCAGGTCTGGCTGAGTGGCAGCACAGCCCTCCTGTGTCAGCCACTCCACCCATATTTGTGCCATCAGCAAACTTGCTGACAGTGCTCTCTGTGCCCTCATCCAGGTCCTTGATGAATATATTGAACAGCTCTGGTCCCCCTGAGGGACTCCACTAGGCACAGGCTTCCAACTAGACTCCATCCCATTGACCACAACTCTCTGACTTCAACCTTCAACCAGTTCCCATCCACCTCACTCCCCAGTCATCCAGAGCACACTGCCTCAGCTCAGCTGCAAGGATGCTGTGGGAGACAGTGTCAAATGCTTTACTGAAATAAGATAAACCAGTTCCACTGCTCTACCATCACCTATCCACCTGGTTATGTCCTCATCAAAGGCTATCAGGTTGGTCAGACATGACTTCCCCTTGGTAAAACCATGTTGACTGCTCCTAACAACCATCTTGTCCTTGCTATGCCTAGGACAGCACCAAGGGTAAATTGTTCCCTTTCCAGGCAGGGAGGTGAGGCTCTGCATACATCCTTCTTGTAGCCTCAAGAATGGCATTTTGGTGGTTGGAGGGGGAATGGATGTTGCTTTTCAGGGTATTTTGGTTTAGAGTTGTTTGCACCTACATTACATTTTATGGTGAAAACAACAACTACCCCAGGAAAAGCATGGAAAAAACCAGCCCTGCCACAATACTGACCCGCTGGCCTGCCAACCAGAAACAAAGCTTTTTAGGCAGCTAACAAAGGGGAGGGGCTGGGAAAGGCCTCTGCTGGCAGTCCCACTCGGGAAGCATGCAAAACACAACAGACACCTCTCTGGTCATCCAAAAGTTAACAACTGCAGGCGGAAAGAGCAGCTGCTGGCACCTGTAGCCCAACCAGGACATAGATCTCATTCTCATGCAGCACTGGAACCAGGATGCTCTGATCTCCTCTCCTAGATCCACTGGACTATGGTTCAGTTTGAGAACCTTCACCTTAAATGCACTGTAAAAGTGTTCTGTCATCCGAGGAAGCATTTTGTGCTCTCAATGTGTTGGAGAGAACCAACAGCTCCATTTCAGAATCTGAAGGGGACTTGCAGGCTGGGGAGGGACTGTTCAGAAGGGCCTGTGGGGACAGGACAAGGGACAATGGTTTGAAACTGGAGCAGGGGAGATTCAGGTTGAACATCAGGAGGAAGCTCTGCACAATCAGGGTGGTGAAATACTGGAACAGGCTGCAGAGGGAGGTGTTTGAGGGCCCATCCCTGGAGACATTCAAGATGAGACCTGATGTGTCCCTGGGCAGCCTGCTCTAGTTAGAGGTGTCCCTGCTGACTGCAGAGGGGTTGGAGGAGATGACCTTTGAGAGTCCCTTCCAACCTGTGAATCTGTGAATTGCGTCCTGCACCACTTTCTCTGTTTTGCATAGTTAAGTAACAAGAACATCTCTCATGGCCTTAACTAGGAAGCAAGGAGCACTTAGTCAGTAGAGGGCCAGATCTCTCTCAAATGTCACCACTCATCTGTGTGCAGAGGTTATGGAGTGTAGAGCAAAGCCTCAATTTAAAACAAAATCAATATCAAAGAACACCTTCCCACGTGGACATGTTTAACCTTTCTCTTCAGGAAGCTCTTCTGCATTTTGATTCAGTTGTAACTAACTCAGCAAGTCACAGGCTACCCTACCCCTGTCCCTCACCTGGGTAAGGACTGCAGCATTTCTCACCCAATAATACAGATCCAAAATGGGGTTTAAGTGAAAGCACACTTTTCCATGTGAACAATTTTCTTGACAGCTAAACATCATCCAATCTAAAATTTAGAGTAGAAACCTCCCTAGAATCACTGAATCCCTGCCAGGAGGATGAGCAGAGGGCTGGAGCTCCTCTCCTGTGAGGACAGGCTGAGAGAGTTGGGGCTGTTCAGTCTGGAGAAGAGAAGGCTCCAAGCAGACCTAATTGTGACCTTCCAGTATCTGAAGGGGGCTCCAAGAAAGCTGGGGAGGGACTTTTGAGGGTGTCAGGGAGTGACAGGACTGGGGGGAATGGAACAAAACTAGAAGTGGGTAGACTGAGATTGGATGTGAGGAAGAAGTTCTTCCCCATGAGGGTGGTGAGAGCCTGGCACAGGCTGCCCAGGGAGGTGGTGGAAGCCTCATCCCTGGAGGTTCTTAAGGCCAGGCTGGATGTGGCTGTGAGCAACCTGCTGTGGTGTGAGGTGTCCCTGCCCAGGGTGGTTGGACCTGGCTGATCCTTGAGGTGCCTTCCAACCCTGACAATTCTGTGATTCTATGATTCTAATTGCAGCTAATTTCCTCTACAAACCTGCAACTGACACAAATATATTTGATAGGCTCATAAATCTCTTTACGATTTCTCCTTTATGAAGCAACCCATAAAAATCATTCTATGAACATGAACACCAGCTACAAACCACTGTCACAACTGACTGCCCCAGGTGGTGCTTTACATTGCTCTTCTGAAGCTGGGCAGGAGCAGGCAGTGTGAGCTTGCAGCACAGAAGGCCAAGGGCAGCCTGGGCTGCATCCAAAGCAGCACTGCCAGAGAGCCAGAGAGGGGATTCTGCCACTTTGCTCTGCTGAGACCTCACCTGGACTACTGCATCCAGCTCTGGAGCCCTCAACACAGGAAGGACATGGACCTGATGGAGCAGGTCCAGAGGAGGCCACAAAAATGATCAGGAGGTTGGAGCAGCTCTGCTACAAGCACAGGCTGAGGGAACCAGGGTGTCCAGCCTGGAGAAGAGAAGGCTCTGGGAAGACCTGATAGCAGCCTGCCAGGACCTGAAGGAGGGCTACAGGAAGGATGGAGAGAGACTGTTTGCAGAGGCCTGCAGGGACAGGACCAGGGGCAATGGCCTCAAACTAGAGCAGAGCAGATTGAGATTGGATGTTAGGAACAAATTCTTTACTATGAGGGGGTGGAACACTGGAACAGGTTTTCCAGGGAGTGGTTGCTGCCCTGTCCCTGGAGATATTCAAGGTGAGACTTGATGTGTCCCTGGGCAGCCTGATCTAGTTGAGGATGTCCCTGCTGCCTGAAGAGGGGTCCCTGCTGTATGGGCTTCAGAGGGCCCTTCCAAACCCAGACTGTTCTATGATTCTTCAGTCAGTGAGGAAGAAATGTGTCTCTTGGAGTCAGGCTTATAGATCAATTTACAAGTTTGCACTGAAGTGCTGCATCTGGAAGTTATGGCACCTGTAAAACTACCCTGAAACCATGGGAATCCTTCAGTTTGTTGGCTGCAGAACCTTCCTGGTGATGATGCACAAGTAGGAAAGAATCAGGCTTGTCTTTCTTTGCTAAGCCTGCAAGGCTGACAGCAAAAATACCTCTAATCTAAATGTATTTGATCTGAAGGTATAGAGAGAGAAACATTACAGCCTATCACAACTGTTCCTTTGGGGATTTTTCCTTCTTTTTAAACCAAGTCATCATGCCAAGGAGAACTGCAATTCAGGGAGGCTTTCAAGTTTTGAGGTCTGAGTCAGTTATGAAAACAGGAAGTGGGAATAATGGACATGCCAAGCTCCAGCAGGTATCTTTAGACTGAAGTCAGTTACTTGTTGTGCCCCTCCGAGGGTGTTTGCCCTCAGAGATATACAGCAGAAGGCGGCAGAACTTTCAGGGTGCCAGGGAGTGCTAGGACTGGGGGGAATGGAGCCAAACTGGAAATGGGCAGATTCAGATTGGATGTGAGGAAGAAGTTCTTCCCCATGAGGGTGGTGAGAGACTGGCACAGGCTGCCCAGGGAGGTGGTGGAAGCCTCATCCCTGGAGGTGTTTGCAGCCAGGCTGGATGTGGCTGTGAGCAACCTGCTGTAGTGTGAGGTGTCCCTGCCCATGGCAGGGGGTTGGAACTGGATGATCCTTGAGGTTCCCTCCAACCCTGACAGTTCTGTGATTTGTCCTTCAGGAGTGATCACCACCTCTCAACTCCTGGGAAGCTCCCAAAATCAGGCTGGGAATCAGGCTGGTGATCCAGTGCAGTATTTCTGCACCATTTTCCTTCTGAGAATTGCTTCCAAAGAGAGGTCAGAAGATTCACAGGCCTCCAGCCAGCCTCATTCCTGACTCTCTGCCCTACTGCTTCAACCTAATTTCTTTGCAAGAGCCACACTGCTCCAGTGCTTCTCCAAAGGATTCAGGCTGCTGCTGCACAGGGAGGAATGCATTTGGAAAACCTGAGCATTTGGAAGGGCTAAGAGCACACAGAGATAGTTCCTACTGCTTGTTTAATTATTCTAGACTACCTCACCGGAACAGCACCTTCAAACAACAAACTGTTGCTATCCACATGGAATGTTGGTAAAGCTGGCACAGAAACTACAAACTGACATGTAAGAAGTGCCTGAAGTTTTGTTTTCCTTTGTTTTTTGATCAGCATCTGAAGGGCTTGATCACACATCTCCCACACTTCCTTGTATGTACTAATGTAACTAATCCTTACCTGTTTGGCTGAGATTCTGCCCAAAATTTCATGTAACCAAAACTGAAACATCTTACTTCTTGGGGAGAAAAAGAAAGATTTTGGACTTGATGATCCTTGAGGTCTCTTCCAACCTTATTTATTCTGTGATTCTATGATTTAGTCAGCATCAGGGCCCTGCATCTGGGTCGGGGCAATCCCAAGCACTGATACAGGCTGGGCAGGGACTGGCTGGAGAGCAGCCCTGAAGAAAAGGCCTTGGGGGTGCTGGTGGGTGAGAAGCTCAACAGGAGCCAGCAGTGAGCACTTGCAGCCCAGAGAGCCAAGCAGAGCCTGGGCTGCAGCAAGAGAAGTGTGGCCAGCAGGGCCAGGGAGGGGATTGTCCCCCCTACACCACTCTGCTGAGACCCCACCTGGAGCACTGTGTCCAGTTCTGGAGCCTCTGTTACAGGAAGGATCTGGAGGTGCTGGAAGGTGTCCAGACAAGGACCACAAGGAGGAGCAGAGAGCTGGAGGTGCTCTGCTATGGAGTCAGACTGAGGGATTTGGGGTTGATCAGTCTGGAGAGGAGAAGGCTCCAAGCAGACCTTCTTGTGGCCTTCCAGTATCTGAAGGGGGCTCCAAGAAAGCTGGGGAGGGACTTTTGAGGGTGTCAGGGAGTGATAGGACTGGGGGGAACGGAACAAAACTAGAAGTGGGTAGATTGAGATTGGGTGTTAGGTGTGGGGGTCTGTGCTGTATCTGTGAACCCTCGGGAGAGCCCTGGTGAGAGAAGTTCAGCTCCCATGAGAAGCTGGAAACTCCCCGGACAGACTGAGGGGGAATGAGAAACCGCAAGATGAGATGGGAGGCTGCCTGGGCTAACTTAACAAGTAACTCTAGCTGACCCATGAGAGTCTTGAGACCAGTTCATTAACCACTTGCAGGCAGCCACACTGACACCACACACAAGATATGAGTTGTGTGCTGGAATAAACATTGGCTTGCTTTTTGGCCTTCTATGTGCTCTGCTGGTGTTTGATTCTTGTTGCACGGACCGTCACCTCATCCTTACCCCGACCCCTATACAGCGACAGTTAGGAAGACGTTCTTCCCCATGGGGGTGGTGAGAGCCTGGCACAGGCTGCCCAGGGAGGTGGTGGAAGCCTCATCCCTGGAGGTGTTTGCAGCCAGGCTGGAGGTGGCTGTGAGCAACCTGCTGTAGTGTGAGGTGTCCCTGCCCATGGCAAGGGGGTTGGAACTGGATGACCTTGGGGTCCCTTCCAACACTGACAACTCTTTGACTTCTGTGTAACTTTAAGTAAGGACTAAACCATCATGAAATGGTAACTGAAGTGGTGAGTCCCCAGCACAGCCTCAGAGATAAAAACAAAGAGAGAGCTATAAAGGCAGCATGACACATCCTCTTCCTTCAACTAATAAGAAGCACAAAGGCAAAAACAGAGATGTTGCTCAGCATCCAAAGAACATGAGGTTCTATATGGGTATTTCTGATTCTTTTGAAAGGTCTCTGACATGGCACAAAATCTCTAATTTACAATCTTCAAGGAAAATTGGAATGTGAGAAGCAAAACCAGAGTCAAATTAAACCTAACAATTATCTTCTGTCTCAATATCATAGTCTGAAGATATGCACAACTTTCAACATCAAACTTCAGCACTTCAGATGCAGCTTTGGGCTGAGGACCCTTCTGCAGAGATCCAGCACTCAGCCTCTGCCATACTGAGCTTCACCTGAAAGGAGGAGCAGTGCACAACGCACCCCTCCGACACAAGGGAACAAATGGCTTCTGGGGCAGGAGGACTACATGAAACCAGGGTTCCAACACGACTGGAAGTTCAACTCACCCCATATTTACCACTGTAGTCCCACTAGTGACATCTTCCACGTTCTCCCAGATACCTCCAACACCAGATAGCCACAAAAGACCTTCTGCTCACTCCCTATATTCACCTTGTGTCTCCATACTGTTACCATAGAATCACAGAATTGTCAGGGCTGGAAGGGACCTCAAGGATCAGCCAGTTCCAACCCCCTGCCATGGCCAGGGACACCTCACACTACAGCAGGTTGCTCACAGCCACATCCAGCCTGGCTGCAAACACCTCCAGGGATGAGGCTTCCACCACCTCCCTGGGCAACCTGTGCCAGTCTCTCACCACCCTCATGGGGAACAACTTCTTCCTCACATCCAATCTCAATCTACCCATATCTAGTTTTTTTCCCTTCCCCCAGTCCTATCACTCCCTGACACCCTCAAAAGTCCCTCCCCAGCTTTCTTGTAGCCCCCTTAACATACTGCTCCTTCAGCCCATCTCCCAGCAGCACTACTCCTTTGCTCCAAACCCCACTGACCTTTCTTGTTTGGCCAAGGTATAGCACCGAGTGTGTCTGGAGCCACACAGTGCTGTTTGTTGATGTGCTGCTTGCCTGGCACCTACATCTGTGCTGCCTGCCCAGCCAGCTGCTGGCAAACTCAATGCCCAATAGCTGAGTCTTCTCTGCCATCCTCTCAGTGGGGCCTTAACAGGGCTTCCCTCCTTCAGTCAGCCACCTTTGCTGAGAATTGCTTTTAGGAACTCAGTGCTTGGAGAGCTCTGTTGACATGATAACTTTGTTAAAAACTTGCCAACAAACTCAAAACTTATCAGCAGAAGAATCACAGAAGATATCCAGTTGGAAGATACCTCTAAGCTCATCCAGTCCAACCCTCAACCCAGTTAAAGATCAATACTAAACTATATCCCTAAGCCCCAGCTCCACACACTGCTTAAACACCTCCAGGGATGGGGACTCCAGCACTGCCCTGGGCAGACCATTCCAGTGGCTGAGAACCCTCTCTGGGAAGAAATATCTCCTAGCATCCAGCCTGAACCTCCCCTGCTGCAGCTTGGAACCATTCCCTCTGCTCCTGTCCCTTGCCACCAAGGAGCAGAGGCTGCCCCCTCCTCACTCCAACCTCCCTTCAGGGAGCTGTAGAGAGCAACGAGGTCTCCCCTCAGCCTCGTCTCCTCCACACTGAACACCCCCAGCTCCCTCAGCCCCTCCTGGGAGCCCAGGTGCCCCAGGCCCTTCTCCAGCCTCCTTGTCCTTCTGACATGAATGCTTTTTTCTGAAGAACCTACAGCAAACCCCATCCCAGCAGCTGCCCTTCGGGGTGCTATGCTTTCTGGCACCACAAAACTCACCTCAGAGTCAGCAGAGCTGCTCTTGTGATCTTACTTTCCTTTCTTTTTCAACCAAGTGAGCTAGAGCTTCCTGCAGTGCCAAGAAGCTGCAGGGCATTTTGCAGGAGGTCATACAGCAGCTCACTCACAGCAGTGGGGTTAGAGTTTCTGTTGCCCTGTTTAGTCTCTCTGCCTCTTTCTCCCTCTTCTACCAACAATCTTCTACGTGTTGTTTTTTTCCCCAACATTGGTTAACTTCAGCCCACAAGAGATTCTTAAACACTGAGAACTGTGTTTTTCTCTCTGTGCTATTACTTATTCATGCAAAACAGGACTATTTCAAAAAGGAGACACTACAATGGAACAGCTGTGGCTGAGTCCTCAGCTGAGTTCAGGCTACAGAACCACAGAATGGTCTGAGTTGGAAGGGACCTCCAAAGGTCACCCAGTCCAACCCCCTCTGCACTCAGCAGGGACATCCTGGAGAAGAGGAGGCTCAGGGGAGACCTTCTTGCTCTCTACAGCTCCCTGAAGGGAGGTTGTAGCCAGCTGGGGGTTGGTCTCTTCTCCCAGGCAACCAGCACCAGAACAAGAGGACACAGTCTCAAGCTGTGCCAGGGGAGGTTTAGGCTGGAGGTGAGGAGAAAGTTCTTCCCAGAAAGAGGAATTGGCCATTGGAATGTGCTGCCCAGGGAGGTGGTGGAGTCACCATCCCTGGAGGTGTTCAAGAGGGGATTGGATGTGGCACTTGGAGCCATGGTTTAGTTGTCAGGAGGTGTTAGGGATGAGATGATAGGTTGGACTTGATGATCTCTGAGGCCTTTTCCAACCTGGTTGATTCTGTGATAGATCAGGTTGCCTAGAACCCTCTCAAGCCTCACCTTAAATATCTGCAGGCATGAGGCTTCTACCACCTCCTGGGCAGCCTGTGCCAGTCTCTCACCACCCTCATGGGGAAGAACTTCTTCCTAACATCCAACCTGAATCTCCCCATTTCTAGTTTTGTTCCATTCCCCCAGTCCTATCACTCCCTGACACCCTGTTGACAGAAGGAACAGGTTGACCTCAACTAAGTCACACTGGAAATTGTAACTATCTGAAGAAAAAACCAAAACCAAAACCAAACTAACACCACCGCCACCACTAAAGCCCATGCAGATAACACAAATCTCTACTTGATTGTTCTTAAAGCATGACCTTATATTTGGTACTCTAAGACTACATCTGACTTTTACTAATTTAGTGCAATCACAGAATCACAGAACATTAGAGGTTGGAAGGGACCTCCAGAGATCATCCAGTCCAACCCCCTGCCAGAGCAGCATCACCCAGGGCAGTCTGCACAGGAATGCATCCAGGTGGGGTTGGAAAGGCTCCAGAGAAGGAGACTCCACAACCTCTCTGGGCAGCCTGCTCCAGGGCTCTGGCACCCTCACACCAAAGAAGTTTCTCCTCATGTTGAGCTGAAACCTTTTACATTCAAGTTTGTATCCATTGGTCCTTGTCTTATTGCTGTGCACCACCCAGAAGAGCTTGGCCCCCTCCACTTGACCCCCACCTCTCAGATATTGATAGGCATTGATCAGATCCCCTCTCAGCCTTCTCCTCTCCAGACTAAACAGCCCCAGGGCTCTCAGTCTCTCTTCACAGGGCAGATGCTCAAGTCCCCTGAGCATCCTCCTGGCTCTCTGTTGGACTCTCTCCAGCAGCTCTCTGTCTCTCTTGAACTGGGGAGCCCCACACTGGACACAGGACTGCAGGTGTGGTCAGAACTTCTCTGGCAGTGCTCATGCCTCCCAGCTGTAGTCTCCAGAAACTTTTCTCAGGACGTGCTTCCTTGTTCTCCTTATTCAGAGTCAGTAATGATGAAGAAAACATTTCACAAACCATGCTGCTTTTCAGATATTTCCATCATGGGAAGCAAACCAACCAACCAAAACCAACCCCAAATCCCTGCTCTGGTTGCATGCCAGTCTGGAGAACAAACTGATAATCTTTCATTTCATAGTTTAATCCAAATTTGTTGCAAAAACCTAGACTTGTGACTCACTCTGTGTACCTAGATCAAGAAATGTTTGCTTATCACAACCATCCTGAAAAGAACAGCTTGTTGCTTTACCCCTTAATTAGCAGCAGCATGCCTTGAGTTTGTATCTGCATGACACGAGCCTGCTGAACCTGCCACATACCTCCGAGGCACGGTCCTGCAGCCAGTTGCTAACTCCACATGGGGCTGATGAATATTGCCATACACAAGCCAGGGTCTGCAAAGTGCAAAGGAAATGGTAGCCCTGCTAATCTCTAAACTAAAGCATGTTGAGTGTAGAGTCGTAGCAGACCTGCAAATTCCACATGCAAACAAGAGGTATCCCCAGGAACCAACACCTGACTTGAAAACACACAGCTAACAAGAGAGCTGCAGGTAGGATGAGTTATTTCCAAGGTGAAGCAGACCTCTGAGGCCAGCAGAGCTCTACAAACCAATCAGCTCTGTCTGACAGGAAGGAAGGACTAATTGATATGTCCATCTTGGAGGCGCTTTCCTGTTTTGTGGATGTTTACCATGGAAACAGGACTGCTCCCCAGCTAAATGGCAGGACTCAAAGGAGATGAAATTTAGACTCCCTGCTCAGAGTTTTGAGGCCTCAGCACATTTTCTTCATTGCCTACTCCAAAAAAGAATTCACAACAGACAAAACCAGTAAGAGACTGTGAGCTCTCTTACACACAGCCAGAACTACCGGCTACAGACTCCTACCAGATCTTCAGTTCCTGATGTATTGGCAGCCACAAGCATATTCCACTGATCTGTTGAACAGTGCATCAGATCTGGATGAGGCAGGCATCCAGGGCACACCTAACAGCATGCAATGAAACCTAAGGAGCTGCCCGAGATGGTAAGGGGTTGGAAGGGACTGCCTGGATGTTAGGGGTGGAAGGGACCTCCGGAGATCATCAAGTCCAACCCCCCTGCCAGAGCAGGACCAGAGAATCCAGCACAGGTCACACAGGAACACATCCAGACAGGGCTGGAAAGGCTCCAGAGGAGGAGACTCCACAGCCTGGCAGCCTGCTCCAGTACTCTGGGACCCTCACAGTGAAGAAGTTCCTCCTCATGTTGAGGTGGAACCTCCTGTGCTGGAGTTTCCATCCACTGCCCCTTGTCCTATCCCAGGGCACAAGTGAGCAGAACCTGTCCCTGTCCCTTCCTCCCTGAGCCCCAGCCCTCAGATATTGACAGACATTGATCTGATCCCCTCTCAGCCTTCTCTCCAGACTAAACAGCCTCAGGGCTCTCAGCCTCTCCTCCCCAGGCAGTGCTGAACTCCCTTCATCATCCTTGTAGCCTTGCCTGGGACTCTCTCCTGTAGATCCCTGTCCAGCTTGAACTGGGGAGAGCAGAACTGGGGAATAATATTCCAGCCCTGAATGTATTTATGCTGAAGATTGTGAGAGAGTTTCTAACTAAGAAATCACTTTCCTCACATGACTAGAACACCATCAGCTCAGATATTCTATTGCACTCTGTTTCATCTGCTTTCCTAAAGAAACATCACTTGGCATCATAATATCCTCTCCTTCAGGATCACTCAAACAACAAGCAACTCACATGGGTTCCATCTGGGGAGGGGGAGTGGGGGGAAAGGAAGTCTATTGTTACTCAGAAAGTTTACATAAAGGAGGAGTCCTACATTTTGTGGTCGTGGCCACCACCCAAGAGCAATGATAACTATGAACAGAAATACAACTAACAAGAAATGAACACTTACTTCACTAAAGAAAGGGCAATGTGAGCACAGGATCAGAGGATGTCAGGGGTTGGAAGGGACCTCTGGAGATCTTCCAGTCCAACCCCTGCCAGAGCAGGACCAGAGAATCCAGCACAGGTCACACAGGAACACATCCAGACAGGGCTGGAAAGGCTCCAGAGAAGGAGACTCCACAACCTCTCTGGGGAGCAGGCTCATCTTTGCCAAATTAATTCAGATGAAGCAGTAGTGCAGGTGATCCAAGGTCACAGCAAGGAGCTGGTGCAAAAGATGCCTACATAGGGAGGAAAGCTGCTTGGCAGGAGTCTTGCTCAAGAACTCAAAACATGGAAGAAATATCTATATACATCTACCTACATTTACACCATAGGAAATGGCCAACACCAGGAAACACTGTTAGAAGGCACCCAAAAGACACAGACAACAAAGGTTCGTGTTTCTACCATTTCTTACTTACGTGTGAAAATAACACATCCCTCAAAAACTTTGGGCATAAAACCCATTCCAACCCATTAGCTTCAACAAACCTTGGGTATAAAACCCATTAGCATCAGCAAGGCCAAGTGCCAGGGCCTGCACTTGGGTCACACAACCCCAAGCAATGCTGCAGGCTTGGGGCAGTGTGGCTGGAAAGCTGCTGGCAGCAAGGGACCGGGGGTGCTAATGGACAAGCAGCTGAACAGGAGCCAGCAGTGTGCCCAGGGGGCCAAGAAAGCCAAAGGCATCCTGCCTGGGATCATCAATGCTGTGTCCAGCAGCAGCAGGGAGGGGATTGTCCTCTGGGACTCAGCTCTGGGGAGGCCACACCTCGAGGGCTGTGTCCAGTTCTGGGCACCTCAACCCAAGAGAGATGTGGAGGTGCTGGAGCCAGGGCAGAGGAGGGCAAGGAAGCTGGGAAGGGCCTGGAGAAGAAATCTGATGGAGAGTGACTGAAGGAGCTGGGGATGGTTAGTGTGAAAGAGAGGAGGCTGAGGGGAGACCTCCTGGCTCTCTACAGCTCCCTGAAAGGAGGTTGTGGAGAAGTTGGTGCTGGTCTCTTCTCCCAGGTAATTAGTGACAGAACCAGAGGGAACAGCCTCAAGCTGCAGCAGGGCAGGGTCAGACTGGCCAGTAGGAAGAGTTTGTTCCCATCAAGAGTGGTCAGGGATTGGAATGTGCTGCTCAGGGAGGTGGTGGAGTCCCCAAGCCTGGCTGTGTTTCAAGGTGGTTTGGATGTGGTGCTTGGGGCTATGGTTTAGGGGTGACCCTTGTGGAGTAGTGCTCTGGGTTGGACTTGGTGATCCTGAGACTCTTTTCCAGCCTGAATGTCTCTGTGATTCTGTAAAACAAATAAGCTACAATAACAATTGAAAATGTCATTTGTAGTCCTTCAGTGCCCACATCAGGGAGTTAACCATCCAGGTATTTAACTCCTGGCTTATTGAAAAGCTATTTAGATAATGATTTCCTCTCTATATAGGCTTTGCTGCTGCTGAGAACAGTGTGATTTTCACAGGTATATATTAGCATCAAAGTATTAAATCTGAGTGTTTGGGATTTTGTTCATCTCTTGAGTGCAGTTTTAGGATCATATGACCTTATCTGCTCATAAAAACCTCCTGACAATGAGGCTAATGAAAAGGAAACCAAAGTTTATTTAAGCAGTAATAGCTTCCATTATGGTGCCCCAAAGAAACTTTCAGATGTTCAAGACTAAGAGTGAAAGAAATAAAGCTATCCAGCTCCTAAGAGCTCAGACAACTCACTACAGCATCACAGGCTCACAGGATGTCAGGGGTTGGATGGGACCCAAAGAGATCATTGAGTCCAACCCCCTGCCAGAGCAGGACCATGCAATCTAGCTCAGGTCACACAGCAACACATCCAGATAGGCCTTGAAAGGCTCCAGAGAAGGAGACTCCACAACCTCTCTGGGCAGCCTGCTCCAGGGCTCTGGCACCCTCACAGTGAAGACATTCTTCCTCATGTTGAGGTGGAACCTCCTGTGCTGCAGCTCACATCCATTGCCCCTTGTCCTATCCCAGGGAGCAAGTGAGCAGAGCCTGTCCCCTCCCTGCTGACCCCCAGCCCTCAGATATTGATAAACATTTATTAAATCCCCTCTCAGTCTTCTCCTCTCCAGACTGAAGAGCCCCAGGTCCCTCAGCCTCTCCTCACCAGGCAGTGCTCCAGTCCCCTAATCATCCTTGCAGCCCTCCCTTGGATCCTCTTCAGCAGATCCCTGTCCCTCTTAAACTGGGGAGCCCAAGTCTGATCATGTAACCTCGAAGCTTGCTCTGCTTTGAGTGGAGGCTGAGATCAGATGACACTAAGCAGGCTCTACCAGCCTAATTTATTCTGAGTCTACTTTCAAGCTCAAGCTTTCCCAGTTTAAGGACAGAAATATCTTAAAAGTCTCAGGCATTTAGGCTGCAGTTTTCACCCTACTGTAATGATTAGAAGGATGAGGAGAGACTGCTTGCAAAGCCCTGCAGGGACAGGACCAGGGGCAATGGCTTCAGACTAGAGCAGAGCAGATTGAGATTGGATGTTAGGAACAAGTTCTGCACCATGAGGGTGATGGAATACTGGAACAGGTTGCCCAGGGAGGTGGTTGAGGCTCCTGCCCTGGAGATACTCAAGGTGAGGCTGGACAGGGCTCTGGGCAGCCTGATCTAGTTGAGAATGTCCCTGCTGAGTGCAGAGGGGGTTGGCCTGGATGAGCTTTGGAGGCCCCTTCCAACCCAGAGCATTCTGTGAATCCATGTGACTTATGCCAATGATTTGCTAGAAATGTTATTTTCTTATTAGAATCATAGGTGAAAATCACACAATTGTCAGGGCTGGAAGGGACCTCCAGGACCATCCAGCTCCAACCTCCCTACTATGGCCAGGGACACCTCACACTACAGCAGGTTGCTCACAGCCACATCCAGCCTGGCTGCAAAAACCTCCAGGGATGAGGCTTCCACCACCTCCCTGGGCAACCTGTGCCAGGCTCTCACCACCCTCATGGTGCCTGGGATGAAGGGGTTGGTCTATGTAACACAGAAGTTTATTCTAGACTTTGCAGAGAGAACAGGAAGTGACAGCTTCCTTCCTACAGATAATATATTGTAGCATCCAGGGTCTACAAACCCCATTAGTTTCCAAAGATCAGCCTCATTAGGAAGCAGCTTTAATTTGTAAAGATAATTATTTGCCAGTATGATAGATAAGGGTGGGAAGGCAGAAGAGACCTCAAGGTACACACTATCATCATCATCATCATAATGCAGATAATACTAACTATCCCTCCAAGGAATGTAAACAAATTTCATACTAATGGAAATAAATTGTACTTAGTTCCCCCCCCAACTGCTAAACTACCCCTAGTGTGAGAAGCACCACACATGATAACTTCTGCTCCACCTGGTGTGCAATTCATGTCCAGTTCTATGCACCTCTAGGCTTCATTCTTCCATATTGGAAGAGATTCCCATAGGGTTTTTTAATCCTAGCCAGATTATGAGCTGTAATATCACAGTATCACAGAATCACATAGAGGTTGGAAGGGACCTCCAGAGATCATCCAGTCCAACCCCCCTGCCAGAGCAGCATCACCCAGGGCAGTCTGCACAGCAATGCAACCAGTGGGGTTTGGAAAGGCTCCACAACCTCTCTGGGCAGCCTGCTCCAGGGCTCTGCCACCCTCACACCAAAGAAGTTTCTCCTCATGTTGAGCTGAAACCTTCTCTCTTCAAGTTTGTATCCATTGGTCCTTGGCTTATTGCTGTGCACCACCCAGAAGAGCTTGGCCCCCTCCACTTGACACCCATCCCTCAGATATTGATAGGCATTGATCAGATCCCCTCTCAGCCTTCTCCTCTCCAGACTAAACAGCCCCAGGGCTCTCAGTCTCTCTTCACAGGGCAGATGCTCAAGTCCCCTGAGCATCCTCCTGGCTCTCTGTTGGACTCTCTCCAGCAGCTCTCTGTCTCTCTTGAACTGGGGAGCCCAGAACTGGACACAGGATTGCAGGTGTGGTCTCAGCAGGGCAGAGCAGAGGGGGAGAAGAACCTCCCTAGCCCTGCTGGCCACACTTTTCTTGCTGCACCCCAGGACCCCATTGGCCATCTTGGCCACCAGGGCACATTGCTGTCCCATGCAGAACTTGCTGCCCACCAGCACCCCAAGGTCTTTCTCCATGGAGCTGCTCTCCAGCAGGGCAGCCCCTAACCTGCACTGGTGCCTGCTGTGCAGGACCCTGCACTTGTCCTTATTGAACTTCATGACTGAGGTAGATTGCTATGGTTTACTCCAACTAGGACTTCATGATCAGTAGTGCTAAGCAAGAAAACAGCTTTCCAAAATCCACCCTGTGGAGGGAGTACCTTTGGGCCATTCCTTTTTTCCCCCTGCTTGTTCTGATTTTCAACTGCCTGCCTCAAGCAGACTCAATCTGTTTGTAGAGCAAATCCTGCCATAAGCTAATCAAAGCAATGTTCCTAGCAGCTCCTGTCACACCACTCCAAAGTCTTACTCACTAATTACCTTGAACAGCACATGGAAATATAGTAGCATGAGGTAAAACAAAAAGTACCCTGACTTCATCCAACTCCTTCCTCATGGATTAATCTTCACCTATCTCCACTGATTTCACTCTTCTAATCTGCCAAATGACCACACAAATACTCCTGGCAGGGGCTTTGCTGCCATGGTTTCCCAGCCACAGCATGTGGACCACTGATGCTTATTAATTAGGGTTCAAAGCAAACAAGACAAACTTCTCATTTCAAGTGTCAGTAGTGTGTTTCTCTGTGTAACCTACTCTTCATGAAGTTATTATGGTGCCCTACAAGGATGCAGAGCCTGGCTGGCACCTCATAGGAAATGCATTCACGGCATTCTATTCTATTCTATTCTATTCTTTCCTCCTGCACAGAGGAGGAATTTTCCCTTTGTGCAGTGAAGTGTCCCAGTCTCAGCTGCATCCTCTGCCTATTTTCTTTATTACAAAGACTTTTCCTGAGAGATTCAGACTGGATATTAAACAGAAGTCCTTTAGAGTAAGGGTGGTGAGGCATTAGAACAGGTTTCCCAGGGAGGTTGTGCGTGCCCCCTCCCTGAAGGTGTTCAAGGCCAGGTTGGACAAGGCCATGAGCAACCTGGGCTGGTGTAAGTGGTCCCTGCCCATGAGAAGTGGGGTTGGAATTGGATGATCTTCAAGGTCCCTTCCAACCCAAACCATTCTGATTCCATGATTTCATGATTCCATGATTCTGTGATTCTATCACTCTTTGATTCTATGATTCTATGACTCTTATGACTCTTTGACTCTATGATACTATGATTCTGTGATTCCATGATTGCATGATTCCATGATACTATGATTCCATGATTCCATGATACTATGATTCTGTGATACTATGATTCTATCACTCTTTGATTCTATGATTCCATGACTCTATGACTCCATGATTCTATGACTCTATGATTCTGTGATTCCATGATTCTATGATTCCATGATACTATGATTCTGTGATTCCATGATTCCACGATTCTATGACTCCATGATTCCATGATTCCATGACTCCATGATTCCATGATTCCATGACTCCATGATTCCATGATACTATGACTCCATGATACTATGACTCCATGATACTATGACTCCGTGATACTATGATTCTGTGATTCCATGATTCCAAGATTCCATGACTGCATGATGCTGTGATTCCATGACTCTATGACTCCATGTTTCTCTGGTTCAGGTGCGTGCGCATGGACAGAAATAGCACACTGTGCTTGGCAGTGCCGAGAGCCAGCCCTGGATTGATTCTATTACCACTGAAGAACACGCAGCTTTGCCTCCCCCTGACCTTTAAGGGAACTGTCTGCTGATGCTAATAGCTTACTGCCGTGTCTGAAGCACACTGAAAAGGAGCCTGGCTGCTAGATATGGCTGGTGCACTCAAACAAGGAAAGCCTTTTTAACTCTGAACAGTGACAGGCAAACCACTGGAGGCTTCAGTTTCTGCGCAGTCCACCAAAGGCTGATAACCCAAACGCTTACCAAACCTCTTTGGTCTTCCACAACAGGAAGAATTCTTTCAAGAGTAGATATGGGAACTTATTTTTCTTGCTTCCTTGTAATTTTTTGGTCTGATTCCTCACCTCCAGCCTAAACCTCCCCTGGCACAGCTTGAGACTGTGTCCTCTTGTTCTGGTGCTGCTTGCCTGGGAGAAGAGACCAACCCCCACCTGGCTACAACCTCCCTGCAGGGAGTTGGAGAGAGCAAGAAGGTCTCCCCTGAGCCTCCTCTTCTCCAGGCTGAGCAACCCCAGCTCCCTCAGCCTCTCCTCACAGGGCTGTGCTCCAGACCCCTCCCCAGCCTTGTTGCCCTTCTCTGGACACCTTCCAGCAGCTCAACATCTTTCCTAACCTGAGGGGCCCAGAACTGGACACAGGACTCAAGGTGTGGCCTAACCAGAAGTTTCTGGTCCCTCCATGTCTGCTCTGGCTGGAATAGCTACCCTTCCACGATGCACATTTTGCACCCATGGCCATCACCAGAACAAGGAAGTGCATGAATATTGACAGAAGTAGATTAAAAGTTTATCAAAATTGAAAGACCAGAGGCCTTGGTGAGTGATTGCAGTTAGAAATCTGTGAGAGATTTCATAGTTACTTCAAAAGTAATCTAATCTAGGTTTAGTTCAAGGGCTTGGTAAAGAACAGAGTCAGCTCTAATTTTAGCTGGACTGATTCACCTATTTGTAATGGCTTGTCCCAGGTGCTCTAATAACACAGACCCATGGATCTTATACCCACACTGGTACACAGATGTCAGATTCTTAAGACCCTGAGGAGGGTTTTATTTTTGCTGATAAACTGGCAGCTTGACCAAGCACTTTTTACTGGCTCCCATTAAGGGCAACATATGGTGGAGATTCCCTAGGGCAAGCCATAGGTCAGCAGGCAAGACAGAGCCTAAAATAGCAGCCAGCTCAGAAAAACTCTCAGAACATACTGCAGGGTTACTGCACTGGAGGAAAACACCAGCAAGTGGTAGAATCACAGAATCACAGAAGGGCTCAGGCTGGAAGAGACCTTGGAGATCATCTAATTCAACCTCCCTGCCACGGGCAGGGGCACCTCTCAACCAGCCCAGGTTACTCAAGGCCACATCCGGCCTGGCCTTGACCATCTCCAGGGAGGAGGCATCCACGGCCTCTCTGGACAATCCATTCCAGTCTGGCCAGCCTCATAGTGAAGAATTTCTTCCTAAGATCCAATCTAAACCTATTCTCCTTCAGTTGGAATCCATTTCCCCTTGTCCTATGGTTGGACACTCTTGTAGAAAGTCCCTCTGCAGCCTTCCCTTCAGCTAGTGGAAGGCAGTTAGAAGGTTCCCCCAGAGTCTTCTCTTCTCCAGGCTGAACAATCCCAGCTCCCTCAGCCTATCCTCACAGCAGAGGTGCTCCAGCCCCTGGGTGGCCCTCCTCTGGGTTTGTTCCAACAGATCTACGTCCCTCTTACAGTGGGGTCACCAGAACTGGAGGCAGTATGGGAGGTGGGGGTCTCACAAGAGCAGAGTAAAGGGGAGAATCCCCTCTCTTGCCCTGCTGTCCACACTCCTCCTGATGCATCCCAGGATAGGGTTGGCCTTCTGGGCTGCATGAGCACACTGCCAGCTCATGCTGAGTTTCTCATCTATCAACACCTCCAAGTCCTTCTCTTTAAGGCTACTCTCAACCCACTCTCTAGGCAGTTTGTTTGTGCCTGGGAGGAAAGAATTGCAGAATGTGCTTTCTGTGAACACCAAGACATAGAATCACTGCTGATGCTAATTGTCCATGCTACTGAAAGGGCCACACCATTAGAACAGGGGAAAGTCAGGACTGGGTGGCTCACTGCCTTTCTTTACATTCCTCCACTTCATTTTCACTCCATTTTAATTTGGACAAACTGAACCTTTCACAGAATTAGGAACTGAGGGGTTTTACCCAAAGAACACCTTCAGCAGCACCCCTCCCCACCTCCCCCCAGTGCCTTGACAGAGAAGCTTTGAAAGGCACTGAGGACAGCCCTGCAGGAATATGTTCACTCAGCCAAATATGGTCAAATATTAGTGGGGACTTTTGTGATGTGGGCTCTGCTGATGATTTACAGGGAGACTATTACTGTGGCAGCAAAACATTTACTAGAAACTGGACTGGGGCCACCAATTCATTTCACACAGGCTATTGAAGCAGGAAAACCTTCTCTTGTCTCACTACTAATTTGAGGCAGTTATTCTGCTCCTTTAAATCAATGGTTCTCATTAACATGCTCTGGCTTTAAAAAGGCTGCTTGCAATCTTCCTGACTGTTTATAAGGCTTTTAAACACTTAGTTTAGTGCAGTTCATTAAAGAAGGCTTAAAGCAATTGAAGCATCCCCCTGAAACATACACGGGGCTTATGTGCACATTTTCCCTGCTGCTATCCACTTAGAGTCACAGATTGTCAGGGTTGGAAGAGACCTCAAGGGTCATCCAGTTCCAACCCCCTGCCATGGCCAGGGACACTTTCCACTAGATCAGGTTGCTCAGAGCCACATCCAGCCTGGCCTTAAACACCTCCAGGGATGGGGACTCCAGCACTGCCCTGGGCAGACCATTCCAGTGGCTGAGAACCCTCTCTGGGAAGAAATATCTCCTAGCATCCAGCCTGAACCTCCCCTGCTGCAGCTTGGAACTGGGGAGGCATGATGAGTCGGTTGAAAGTTTATGGGTTAGAATTAAAGGCAAGACAGGGGAAGGAGATATTACTGTGGGGGTCTCCTACAGGCCACCTGACCAGCAGAACCAAGCAGATGAGGCTCTGCACAGGCAAATAGAAGCGGCTTCCAGGTCACAAGCCCTGGTCCTCATGGGGGATTTCAACCACCGTGACATCTGTTGGAGGGACAACACAGCAAGGCACCAGCAATCCAGGATGTTCCTGGACTGCATAGAAGATAACTTCCTCCTCCAAATGGTAGAGGAACCAACAAGAAAAGGTGCTACGCTGGACCTTGTTCTCACCAACAGGGAAGGGCTGGCAACCAATGTGAGGCTCAGAGACGGCCTTGGCTGCAGTGACCATGAAGCAGTTGAATTTAATCTCCTCAGGGCAATCAGGAGGACCTATTCTAAGCTTAGGACCCCAGACTTTAGGCGTGCAGACTTCGATCGCTGCAGGGATCTGCTAGCCAAAGTGTCGTGGGATGAAGCCCTGGAGGGAAGAGGGACCCAGGACAGCTGGTCAGTATTCAAGGACCACCTCCTCTGTGTCCAGGAGCTATGTATACCTATAAGGAGAAAAGCAGGAAGGAATGCTAGGAGGCCTGCCTGGATGAACAAGGAGCTGCTGGACACAGTATTACTTAAAAAGAAACTCTACAGGAAGTGGAATGAAGGACAGCTAGAACAGGGAGATAAGGAAGCTGCCCGAGCAGCAAGAGGCCTGGTTAGGAAAGCCAAAGCAGAGTTTGAAGTGAATCTAGCCAGGGGGTTAAAGGGAACACTAAGAATTTCTATAGGTATATTAATGGCAAGATGAAGCCCAGGGAAGGTGTGGGCCCCCTCAGAAAGGAAAGTGGTGAATTAGTCACAAGTGATGTGGAAAAGGCCGAGGTACTCAATCACTTCTTTACCTCAGTCTTCACTGCAAGGGCCTCCAGCCACACTCCTGGTGTCATGGCAGACGATGCCAGGGACGGGGAGGAAGAACTGCCCATGGTAAGTGAAGCTCAGGTTGGTGATCACCTGAAGAACCTGAAAGTGTTCAAGTCCATGGGACCCGACGGGATACACCCACGGGTGCTGAGAGAGCTGGCAGATGAGGTTGCTAAACCCCTCTCTAGCCTATTCCAAAAGCCATGGCAGCCTGGGGCAGTCCCCACAGGCTGGACAAGGGGAAACATTGCTCCCATCTGCAAAAAGGGTGAGAAGGAGGAACCAGGGAACTCCAGGCCAGGCAGTGTCACCTCTGTGCCCGGAAAGATCATGGAGCAGATCCTCCTGGAGGCACTAATGACTCAGAAGAACAGTGAAGAGGTGATTGGGAATAGTCAGCATGGCTTTGCCAAGGGCAAATCCTGCCTGACAGACCTGGTGGCCTTCTATGACCAGGTGACAGCATTAATAGATGAGGGGCGAGCAACTGATGTCGTTTGCCTGGACTTGAGCAAAGCCTTCGGCACTGTCCCGCACCACCTCCTGGTCTCCAGGCTGGTGACACATGGGTTTGATGGATGGACCTCTAGATGGATAAAGAATTGGCTTAATGGCCGCACCCAAAGAGTGGCTGTCAACGGGTCCATGTCCTAGGGGAGGCCAGTGACAAGCAGAGTCCCTCAGGGATCAGTCCTGGGACCAGGCTTGTTCAACATCTTTGTGGGTGACATGGACAGTGGCATCGAGTGCACCCTCAGCAAGTTTGCTGATGACACCAAGCTGTGTGGTGCAGCAGACAGCTGGAGGGGAGGGATGCCATCCAGAGGGACCTGGACAGGCTGGAGAGGTGGGCACAAGCCAACCTCATGAGCTTCAACAAGACCAAGTGCAGGGTCCTGCATCTGGGTCGAGGCAATCCCAGGCACAAATCCAGGCTGGGCAGGGACTGGCTGGAGAGCAGCCCTGAGGAGAGAGACTTGGGGGTGCTGGTGGACGAGAAGCTCGACATGAGCTCTCAATGTGCGCTTACAGCCCGGAAAGCCAATCAGAGCCTGGGCTGCATCAGGAGAAGTGTGGCCAACAGGTCAAGGGAGGTGCTTCTTCCCCTCTACTCAGCTCTGGTGAGACCCCACCTGGAGTACTGCCTCCAGTTCTGGAGCCCATATTACAGGAGGGATGTGGACGTGCTGGAGCGTGTCCAGAGAAGGGCCACGAGGATGATCAGAGGGCTGGAGCACCTCTCCTGTGAGGACAGACTGAAGGAGTTGGGGCTGTTCAGTCTGGAGAAGAGAAGGCTCCCAGGTGACCTCATTGTGGCTTTCCAGTATCTGAAGGGGGCCTACAGGAAGGCTGGGGAGGGACTTCTCAGGATCTCAGGTAGTGATAGGACTAGGGGGAATGGAATGAAGCTGGAAATGGGGAGATTCAGGCTAGATGTGAGGAAGAAGTTCTTTACCATGAGAGTGGTGAAGCCCTGGAATGGGTTGTCCAGGGAGGTGGTTGAGGCCCCGTCCCTGGAGGTGTTTAAGACCAGGCTGGATGAGGCTCTGGCCAGCCTGATCTAGTGTAGGGTGTCCCTGCCCATGGCAGGGGGGTTGGAACTAGATGATCCTTGTGGTCCCTTCCAACCCTGACTGATTCTATGATTCTATGATTCTATTTCCTCTCTTCCTGTTGCTGGCCACCAAGGAGTCTGAGGTCACTCTCCTGAAATGTATTGTAACAGCACAAACAGATTTTGTTCCTTGCTATGACTGTTAAATGGTACTAAAAAAGGTGGTTGTGTAGGAGGGAAGACTGCAGGACAGTACAACTACAACTACCTGCAGGGAAACCCTAGTCAGGTGGGGGTCAGGCTCTGCTCCTCTCCTTGTGCCAAGAGGAGAGGGCATGGCCTGAAGCTGTGCCAGGGGAGGTTTGGGTTGGCTGTTAGGAAGCACTTCCTGATGGGAAGGGGAATTAGAGACTGGAATGGACTGCCCAGGGAGGTGGTGGAGTCGCTGCCCCTGGGGGTGTTTGAGGCCAGATTGGACGTGGCACTCAGTGCCATGGGCTGGTTGGTGTGGTGGGGTTGGGTCATGACCTCAGAGGTCTATTCCAGCCTCAATAATTCTGTGATTCTGTGAAAGCAGTAAAATAAGGAAAGGCAGAGGGAAGGGCCCCCACCCTTGCCATGGTTAAGTTTGTTCTTAACATGCCAGCCATGTTTTCAAACAGTTTTAACCCATCTCATTGAAATCTGTGTAGCTACACCAGTTTTTCACACTCTCAGGGTCTAGGTCCAGGCCTGGTGTGTTACTGGGGTTTTTAATTGCAACTAATGTCACCCTCACAAGCAGCTCATCACCAGAAGAGTCACAGATGGGCACAGATTATCTCATCTCTCTAGCTTTCCATGAACTGTAATTAAATCTCTTATAGCAGGAGTCCAGAGGCCGCTGCCTGTCTTTGTGTTTTCATCAAAGCAAGCATCACTACTGTCCAAGCGAACTGCAAGCTCTCAGCGTGGCCTGAACTGCTTCTGCAGAACCTGCATGAGCTCCAGCACAGCCTGGCTAAGCCCCTGTCCTGCAAAGCCATGAGATGCTCCAGCTAGCAATGGAGATGGTCAGCTTTGAAGCTGTTGATTCAAAAAAGCAACAAACATGGCTGTATTTCCTTCTTTTACTTCACTGCTAAGAGAAACAACCATGCTAAGCCACTGCTGTGGAAAGCAGCCTCATGCAACAGAGAAGTGGCACTGGAAAATACAAATCTCATGGTACTGCTCTAGTAATGCACAACACCTCACCAAGAGAGGGAGAGAAAGGACAGCACCTGAACAGTGCTTCAGCTGAAACCTGGCAAAGGATCACAGGATGTTAGAGGTCAGCGATCTTCCAGTCCAACCCCCTGCCAGAGCAGGACCAGAGAATCCAGCACAGGTCACACAGGAACACATCCAGACAGGGATGGAAAGGCTCCAGAGGAGGAGACTCCACAACCTCTCTGGTTGGCCTCTTCCAGTGCTCTGGGACCCTCACAGTAAAGAAGTTCTTCCTCATGTTGAGGTGGAACCTCCTGTGCTGCAGTTTCCATCCATTGCCCCTTGTCCTATCCCAGGGCACAAGTGAGCAGAGCCTGTCCCTGTCCCTTCCTTCCTGACCCCCAGCCCTCAGCTATGGATAGACATTGATCAGATTCCCTCTCAGCCTTCTCCTCTCCAGACTAAACAGCCCCTGGGCTCTCAGCCTCTCCTCCCCAGGCAGTGCTCCAGGCCCTTCAGCATCCTTGTAGCCCTCCCTTGGACTCTCAGCTCCCTGTCCCTCTTGAACTGGGGAGCTGTGGTGGAGTAGGAAGGTTCCCCCATACACACACAAAAGAATTCCACAGCTAACTCAGCCAGAGAAGCAGATGAAAGCTGTATTTTACAAGCAGATATGGAATGCAGTGAATATGTACAAAAATATACAATATTTACAATATATACAGAAGTATACAGCAATGTATGTAATACAGGAAACCTTTCCCCAACCCCCCCTGCGGCCAGGGGGGTTCGGCCTGCCCCTCCCTTCTCCCTCCCTACCTCCCCTTTTTCCCAAAAGGGTTAGAGAGAAAGAGAAAGGAAGGTAATTAAAAGGGTGAAAACTTGTTAAAGCTCAAAGCGGATGCAAAAGTTAGTTTTCTCTTATCTGGTTAGCAAGAATCGTAGAGAGAAACGAGCCAGCTCCCAGCACAGGGGGAAGAAGAAGACGACTGCTGACTGCCCTCCCCCGACTCAAAGACTAAACAAAAATTTACAGCCCGGTCCCACCAATGAAATTGGATTAGCATATCATTGTTTTCATTCTAATATCAAAACATTCGGCTAGAGTGTTCAGAAAGTGTCTCTTTCTTAAAGGCACAGCCTAAACCGGTCACAGGAGCCCAGAGCTGGATGCAATATTCTGGGTTTGGCTTCAGCAGGGCAGAGCAGAGGGGAGGAGAACCTCCCTGGATCTGCTGGACACACTCCCTGAATGCACCCCAGGATCCCATTGGCCTTCTTGGGCACAAGGGCACATAGCAAGCAGCTTGCAGGTAAGCTGTGCAGGCTTAGTTTAACTTCTGCTGCAAGAGCAGATTTCCCCCTGAAGCCCCCCCAGTTGTACGTGTTGAGGAAATAGGATTATTGCCTGAGCAACGTGGAGGTGACAAACCTGTACCTGCAAGCTGTCTGCTTATACTGGAAGCATTGGAGACTGCTGCTCCTGGTAACACATTTGAAGAACAGCTTTGTGAAAATGAACCTTTGGGACTGTTTTTCATTCCTCTTCCTTCCTGCAGCTGACCTGTGATATTTTCTAAGTGAGGCAGAGCACATAACCTCTTGCATCTTCCTTCCACACACGTCAGAAGAGTTTGCAAGCTATTGCCATTCCATACAGAGCTAACTGTCTCTCAGGCTGTTTTTATTTCATACTCCAGCTAGAAGAAACTGGAAAACACTTCAAAGGGAAAGTGGATGAAAATACTGGCCCTGATGGTGGTTGCTAGGCACCATGCAAGGCAAGAGAGGACTACAGGCAGCCAAGTTTTGAGCAGATTTAGATACTGGCCTAATGAACACAGTGTGTCATTAAAAACCAAGGGCTGGTTGAAATGATTGTGCCCAGAGTACTCAAAATGATTACATACTGGCTCACTCTTCAAAACCAGATCCAGTCCTCACACAGGTGAACACACTGACAGCTACAACCACACAGCTCATCATATGTAATTCCCAAATAACAGAAGATTAAACAGCATTCGAGATCCCTACTGAGCACAAGCTCAGTGGTTCACTTGCAAAGCATCTGCTGCAAGATGGGAGTCCAAGTCCTAACCCACTCATCCTCACTGCACTCCTGGAACCACTCAACTCTGTGCAGCTCTTGGCTGTACACCCAACCATCTCAGGATCCTACCCACATTTGCTGCCTTGCTGGGAGGGATCAGACCCACTGTCCGCTTCTATCCTCCCTGAGAGGGAGCCGTAAGGTCAGGCCATGTACAAGTGCCAGGGAAGACGCAGTGCCTTTGAGTTCATCTGGCACGAGCCCAAGGCAGGTCGTACCTCTCTGTGCCTACTGTAAGCTAGACCACAGCTAATACATATATGAGGGCTGGGGGTCAAGAGGGAGGGGACAGGCTCTGCTCACTTGTGCCCTGGGATAGGACAAGGGGCAATGGATGGAAACTCCAGCACAGGAGGTTCCACCTCAACATGAGGAGGAACTTCTTCACTGTGAGGGTCCCAGAGCACTGGAGCAGGCTGCCAGGCTGTGGAGTCTCCTCCTCTGGAGCCTTTCCAGCCCTGTCTGGTTGTGTTCCTGTGTGACCTGTGCTGGATTCTCTGGTCCTGCTCTGGCAGGGGGTTGGACTTGATGATCTCCGGAGGTCCCTTCCACCCCTAACATCCAGGCAGTCCCTTCCAACCCCTTACCATCTCGGGCAGCTCCTTAGGTTTCATTGCATGCTGTTAGGTGTGCCCTGGATGCCTGCCTCATCCAGATCTGATGCACTGTTCAACAGATCAGTGGAATATGCTTGTGGCTGCCAATACATCAGGAACTGAAGATCTGGTAGGAGTCTGTAGCCCTTAACACCCTGTGAGCCTGTAGTCAAACAACATAAAACACTCTCGGTTTGCAGGGCTCCAACCTCAGCGGCAGGCTCTGGGCCTCGAAGAAGACTTCAGGTCATTAAACAATTCAGCTTCAGGCTCTGAACAGTTTGAGGATTTGGGGATTTGGCAAGTTCCAGTCTTTGATCACAGTTGTTTTTGTGGATGCATGATGTTTCCTCACCCATATCTGCCACTTCTTTTCATGCTTCAGATCTAGAGACTGGATGGAACTAAAATAATGTCCTAAATCATCCCAGATTTTGAAACACAGATCCAAACTTCTCCCTTGTTTGCCATCTGTTCAGAAGGCTTCTGTAAACACCATTTTATTTTGGTGCTCTCATTTCCCACCTATACTCTGCTTATTACTAGGGGTACTTAAATAAAAGATAATTAAAAATCAGCAAAGTGCCATCAGCACAATCCAAACCCCAGAAATTCCAAGCAATCCTGAGCCAGTCCTGGAGGACATCAAACTGCCAATACATTAAAAGAAAAGACATTAACTCTAGGCCAAGTTTTATCTTCTGTTGAAGGCATACTGGGTTAGGAACTGGCTGGAGGGCCGAGCCCAGAGAGTGGTGGTGAATGGTGCCACATCCAGCTGGCAGCCAGGCACCAGTGGTGTGCCCCAGGGATCAGTGCTGGGCCCCATGCTCTTTAACATCTTTATTGATGATCTGGATGAGGGGACTGAGACAGTCATCAGCAAATTTGCAGATGACACCAAGTTGGGAGCAGATGTTGATCTGTTAGAGGGCAGAAGGGCTCTGCAGAGGGACCTTGCCAGGCTGGACAGATGGGCAGAGTCCAACGGGATGACATTCAACAAGTGCTGAGTGCTGCACTTTGGCCGCAACAACCCCATGCAGAGCGACAGGCTGGGGGCAGAGTGGCTGAGAGCAGCCAGGCAGAGAGGGACCTGGGGGTACTGGGTAACAGCAGCTGAACATGAGCCAGAAGTGTGCCCAGGTGGCCAAGAAGGCCAATGGCATCCTGGCCTGCATCAGGAAGAGTGTGGCCAGCAGGAGCAGGGAAGTCATTCTGCCCTGTGCTCAGCACTGGTTAGGCCACACCTTGAGTCCTGTGTCCAGTTCTGGGCCACTCAGTATAAGAAGGACATTGAGAGACTTGAACGTGTCCAGAGAAGGGCAACGAGGCTGGGGAGGGGTCTGGAGCACAGCCCTGTGAGGAGAGGCTGAGGGAGCTGGGGTTGCTTAGCCTGGAGAAGAGGAGGCTCAGGGGAGACCTTCTTGCTGTCTACAACTCCCTGAAGGGAGGTTGCAGCCAGGTGGGGGTTGGTCTCTTCTCCCAGGCAAGCAGCACCAGAACAACAGGACACAGTCTCAAGCTGTGCCAGGGGAGGTTTAGGCTGGAGGTGAGGAGAAAGTTCTTCACTGAGAGAGTCCTTCGCCATTGGGATGTGCTGCCCAGGGAGGTGGTGGAGTCACTGTCCCTGGAGGTGTTCAAAAAGGGATTGGATGTGGCACTTGGAGCCATGGTTTAGTTGTCAGGACGTGTTAGGTATTAGGTGCTAGGTTGGACTTGATGATCTCTGAGGTCTCTTCCTGGTTGACTCTGTGATTCTGTGAAATTTTTTCTCACTATTTTCTGCAATTCAGAGAATCCTTTAGGTAAGCTGCTGCCAGGGCACAACCATTCGGTTACCTTACATCATCTCCTCAGAGTACTTTATTGTTTGCACTCATCTTCCTACCTTTTCATAAATATTCTCAGGTTGTCTCATAACTTGTGCTCCAATCTGCTAATGGTGCTTGGACACAATATCCATTTGCAAAAAAATACTTCTTTTGGATTTTAGGCCCTAATGAATTAGTTCTGTGATTGATTGTGTACAGCTTGGTACCTTCCTTTTGTTACCCAATTTACTCCTGTAGCAAAATATAAATGGTTTTCTCCAGGATGATTTTTGTACTTTAAGGTTTCTCTTGGTTTTCCATCTGAATTTCGACCACATTGTAGCTATTTTCCTTCAAGCCTCACAACAGTCATAGAATCATAGAACTGTCAAGGCTGGAAGGGACCTCAAGGATCACCCAGTTCCACGCCCCCTGCCATGAGCAGGGAAACCTCACACTAGATGAAACCACGGAAATTGCCACCAAAACCCTTTTGCTAAACCCCACTTAATAGCTGAATTACTCCTAGCTGTCTGTAGAGAGGTTTGGTCTGTGAATTTCTGCCCTTAGAGAAGGGGTAAAATTACCACCAATGTAAGAAAGAGCATCCTGTTTTCTCCAGCCCTTCAACTAGTTGTGATCCTGACAGCGAAAGGGAAAAGCAGGATCATAGAAGCATAGAATCAGTCAGGGTTGGAAGGGACCACAAGGATCATCTAGTTCCAACCCCCTGCCATGGGCAGGGACACCCCACACTAGATCAGCCTGGCCAGAGCCTCATCCAGCCTGGGCTTAATCACCTCCAGGGACGGGGCCTCAACCACCTCCCTGGACAACCCATTCCAGGGCCTCACCACTCTCATGGGGAAGAACTTCCTCCTCACCTCCAGCCTGAATCTCCCCACCTCCAGCTTCATTCCATTCCCCCTAGTCCTATCACTACCTGATGTCCTGAGAAGTCCCTCTCCAGCCTTCCTGTAGCCCCCTTCAGATACTGGAAGGCCACAATGAGGTCACCTCAGAGCCTTCTCTTCTCCAGACTGAACAGCCCCAACTCCTTCAGTCTGTCCTCACAGGAGAGGTGCTCCAGCCCTCTGATCATCCTCATGGCCCTTCTCTGGACACCTTCCAGCACCTCCAGATCCCTCTTGTAATAGGGTCTCCCGTAGGATGCAATGGGGCAGTTGAAAGCAACAGAAGAGAGGTCCCTTGGGACCTGCATGGACTGGAACAACTGGAGGACAGTTCTTTACCACAAGGGTAGTAAAACACTGCAACAGGTTGCCCAGGGAGGTGGTTGAGGCTCCTTCCCTGGAGGTATTCAAGGTGAGGCTGGACAGGGCTCTGGGCAACCTGATCTGGTTGAGGATGTCCCTGCTGAGTGCAGAGGGCGTGGACTGGATGACCTTTGGAGGTCACTTCCAAGCCAGGCCATTCTGTGATCCTATGATTCCAGATGTTGCTGACAAGAGTATTGGCGCCTCTGGTAGCTTGCTTGTCCCACAGCAGAGACTAAGTGGGGACACAGCAGAATGCGATGTGATTCTGTGACAGGCGCATTGTGCTCACTTGCTGCCCCAGCAGGGGGAAGAAGACTTGTGAGCTCACAGGCGAACCTGGGGAGAGCTGAGCAGGGCAGTCATTTGGACTGTGGAGCGTGCCAGCCGCGGCTGGCCGCAGGGAGCGACCTGCTCTGCCATTTCGCATGTCCCCCGAGCCTGGACAGCAGCGCACGGCAGCAGCTGCCCGCGACTCAGCAGCCGCATTCCACCAGCTCATACACCGGCACAGCTCCCAGGGCAGCTGAGCTTAGCTTCCAAACTGGAAAGGACGGCCACGGGCAGGGCACATTATGGCCTTCGTTTCGTAGCTTCTGCGAGGCTCTGTTTGCCTCCATCGCTCCCAAGTACGGAAGTTCTACGTTTCCTCTCTCCCTCCAGGGGCTCCAAAGCCAAATATTGATCACGGTGTAAGCAGTAGTTAAAAACACGTCCTGGTGTGTCAGTTAGTCATTTAATACTGGGTTAATGATAATAATTCCTTCCATGATTTCATAACTGAATTTAATCTATAATCATAGAGGCCTTTTCAGCACCAGATCCCAGCGTTATGTGGCAAACCTCCACTCTATGGACTGAGATCTGTAACTAAAGCCAAGGACTGATGAAGTGCCTGCTGGAAGGGAGCATCCCACACCTATACTTAGGCAGTCTAAAGCAGTGTTTTACATCCCAGTTCTGAGCCTGCAGAACTTTAACTTTCAGCTTTAACTTTCAGGCTGAAGAATAAAGGGCCACTGAAATCCTGGCTTCCTTCTTTTTGAAGGTGTGGTTTTCAACAGTTATGTGACATGTTTTGCTTTCATTTTTCACAGTACAGCTGGAAGATTTGACAGGTGGAGTAGAAAAGCCTGACTAAACAAACAAAAGCTTCTATATCCATACTAGAATTCATTGCCATAAGAACTCAGGGAGTTCAGAACTTCAGTGAGGTTTTTAAAGGAATGCACATGAAGAAAATATCTTTTAGGGCCTAAGACAACTGGCATGAGGGAAAGTATTCTTTTCAGACAAGCTTGTAATGGATTCTGTTCTTCCACTCTTGTATGCAGACACCATTACAGTCCTTTACCAAACCACAGAATCACAGAATGTTACAAGCTGGAAGGGACCTCCAGAGATCATCCAGTCCAACCCCCTGCCAGAGCAGCATCACCCAGGGCAGTCTGCACAGGAATGCATCCGGGGGGGTTGGAGAGCATCCAGAGAAGGAGACTCCACAACCTCTCTGGGCAGCCTGCTCCAGGGCTCTGGCACCCTCACACCAAAGAAGTTTCTCCTCATGTTGAGATGAAACCTTCTGTACTCAAGTTTGTATCCATTGGTCCTTGGGCTTACTGCTGTGCACCACCCAGAAGAGCTTGGCCCCCTCCACTTGTCACCCACCCCTCAGCTATTGATAGGCATTGATCAGATCTCCTCTCAGCCTTCTCTTCTCCAGACTAAACAGCCCCAGGGCTCTCAGTCTCTCTTCACAGGGCAGATGCTCAAGTCCCCTGAGCATCCTCCTGGCTCTCTGTTGGACTCTCCCCAGCAGCTCTCTGCCTCTCTAGAACTGGGGAGCCCCAAACTGGACACAGGATTGCAGGTGTGGTCTCAGCAGGGCAGAGCAGAGGGGGAGAAGAACCTCCCTAGCCCTGCTGGCCACACTTTTCCTGATGCACCCCAGGACCCCATTGGCTCTCTTGGCCACCAGGGCACATTGCTGTCCCATGCAGAACTTGCTGCCCCCCAGCACCCCAAGGTCTTTCTCCATGGAGCTGCTCTCCAGCCGGGCAGTCCTTAACCTGCACTGGTGCCTGCTGTTGTTGCTCCCCAGATGGAGGACCCTGCACTTGTCCTTACTGAACTCCACCAGGTTTGCCTGCACCCAGCTCTCCTTGCATAACAATGAAGAATATCTTTCTGTAATGTGGTAGTGGCAGTGTTCTCCTGAAGACCCCAAAGCTCACTGCAGCACTACCCTGTGCTTCATTGTAAAATCCTGCATTCCCGTGCTGCAGTTCAAAGATCTCTGGCTGATGGCACCATGTGTGGACAGACAACCAGCTCTATTCTTCCCATTAGGTCTTCATATCAAGAGTTTTTCAAAAACACAAATTTTGACATTCCTGATCAGAGACAACCGACTTTGAGACAACTGAATTTCAAGCACAACCACGGGATGATAACTCCATTACTCCCATACATAGGAAGGTAGAGCAGAGAATAACAAACTCATTGTAAGAACCAACAGAGTCAAACCACTGATCTAGTCTGATAATCTGTATTGGGTAGGGACCAGTTTCTGAAATGTCACAGGGAAGCACAAAATCTCTGTCACACCACTGGGGGATCAGGAGTCTGTGAATATGTGGGAAGTAAAGAGCTGAAGTGAAAGTAAATGATTCCCAGAGGCAAACCTCTTATGTCAAAGTATGTGGCATAAGCAAACTGTGATAATCATCACGTTATTGCATTGAAGTCACACAGAGTCATAAAATGGTCTGGGTGGGAAGGGACCTCCAAAGGTCACCCAGCCCAACCCCCTCTGCACTCAGCAGGGACATCCTCAACTAGATCAGGCTGCCCAGAGCCCTGTCCAGCCTCACCTTGAATATGTCCAGGGAAGGAGCCTCAACCACCTCCCTGGGCACTGTTCCAGTGTTCCACTACCCTCATGGTGCAGAACTTGTCCCTCACATCCAATCTCAATCTGCTCTTCTCTAGTCTGAAGCCATTGCCCCTGGTCCTGTCCCTGCAGGCCTTTGCAAGTAGTCTCTCTCCAGCCTTCTTGTAGCCCCCTTCAGGAACTGGAAGGCTGCTATTAGGCCACCTCGGAGCCTTCTCTTCAAGCTGAACAACCCCAGCTCCCTCAGCCTGGAGTCCAGTTCCACATTGTTTTATCAGTAAATTGCACAGTTTACCATCTTTATAAGCATTTCACACATTTCTGCACACAATTAGATGCAAGGAAAACCACAACAAATACCTTCACCCTTGATACAGTTATGTGAAAAACAAGACGAAGGAAAGTCACGCTCAAGGTGTTCTTCCTTATCCTGGCACAGACTAGAAGTGTCCCCCAGTCAATCAGTTAATTTCACCTAATGCAGCTGGAAGACTGTCAGGCCCATCAAGGAGACAGACATGCTCACACCTCTTCTCTGACAGCTGCAGAGTTCTTCCAAGTGAGTTGTCGTGCATGAAGAAAAGATGGAAAAGTTTGCCTTGATCCACTGCTGTGTCACAACAGAAAGTCGTCAGGACAGTGACTCACTGCAGTGGCTGATGTTGAACTATTACATTTTCCACTTCATTTGAATTACTCTGTGTCTAGGAGAAAGCTCTTGCTCCCTGCCCTGGTCCTACATAAACATTTCACACCATGTAAAACCAATTCACCCTCCAAGTTTAAAGACTTCAGGAGCGGGATGCCGAATGTAAACTGTGCACATCCCACCTGCTGTAAGAAGTTGAGGGAGGGAGCAGAAAGTAGAACTGCAAGGGCCACAAGATAAGGGTGAAACTTATCTTGATGATGTGCTCTTGTGGCCAAGAAGGCAAAAGGCATCCTGGGGTGGATTAGAAGGGCTGTGGTTAGTAGAGAGGTTCTCCTCCCCCTCTACTCTGCCCTAGTGAAGCCACATCTGGAATATTGTGTCCAGTTCTGGGCACCTCGGGTCAAGAAGGACCTCGGGGAACTGCTTGAGAGAGCCCAGCACAGAGCCACAAAGATGGTGAAGGCAGTGGAACATCTTCCTCACAAGGAGAGCCTGAGGGAGCTGAGGGCTCTGTACCTTGGAGAGGAGGAGTCTGAGGGTGACCTCATTCATATTGATAAAGCTGTGCAGGGTGAGTGCCCAGAGGCTGGAGCCAGGCTCTGCTGGGGGATGCCCAGTGCCAGCACAAGGGGCAGTGGTGGAAGCTGAGGCAGAGGAAGTTCCATGGAAACAGGAGGAAAATCTTTTCCCTGTGAGGGTGACAGAGCCCTGGCACAGGCTGCCCAGGGGGGTTGTGGAGTCTCCCTCTCTGGAGACATTCAAAACCCTCCTGAATGTGTTCCTGTGTGATCTGCTCTAGCAGGGGGTTGGGCTGGATGAGCTTTGGAGGTCCCTTCCAGCCCCTCACACTCTGTGAGTCTGTGATTTATTTCCAGTTCCTAGCTGCAGAGCATTCTTTCCACAACAGGTACTCGCACTGACTTTTGCGGGAGTCCTGTCGTGCTCTCCTATCCATACACAACCTCAGCAAGGGCACAGAGTACTTCAAGCAAATTCCAAGATGCAAGCATGCCCACAAGCCAGGGGCCTGGGTATCACAGTAGCCTTTCGGAATGGTTTGATAATTGAGTATGAACCATTAGAGAAAGCACTCAGAAGAAGAGGGTCCCGAAAGCGTGCCTCAGCACTTTTCAAGCGCTGAGTAGCTTCATTCACAGCAGGGCAGGAAGGAACACCTGCACGTGCCGCTGGCTGGAGCCCCAGGAGGAACAGGCCTAGCAGTGCATGGCAAAAATGCCATCTGTCAAATCTCCGTCTGCTGCCTTCAGTTTCTGTGTGGCTTGCAGCAAAGGTGGGGTATCAGCTTTGCCTTCTGGCAGGGAAAAAGTAACAAAACCCAAATAAATAGCAAAATAACATTAAATGTGGCCTGAGGATAACACTGTAACACTAGCCTGGCTTTTTTCCCTCCTGTTTGTTTGGGTTTTTCTCATTGCAAACCCAAGGGAACCAGGGTAACACAGAAGTCATGGATTCACAGAATGGGTTGGGTTGGGAGGGACCTTAAAGATCATCCAGTTCCAAACATGCTGCCACAGGCAGGGACACCTTCCTCTAGCCCAGCTCAAGGCCTCAGCCAGCCTGGCCTTGAACACCTCCAAGGGGGAGCATCCACAGCCTCCCTGAGTAACCTGTTCCAGCATCAGATGATTACAACAACGTTGCCTGTTTCCCGTGGCAAATCTCCTCCACACGGGTTTTTTCTTCCCTTCACTGGGCACAGGTGAAATCTCTCATAATTTAGAACTCCTTTGACTAAGCACCCAAAAAGATAACCCAGTGACATTCTAGTATTCTCATTTCTTTAGTTTGGATGCAGTGATACTTGACTGCACTTTTAGACAGGCCAACAGGCACTTCTACCAACTGTATCCTATAAGAAACCATAGATTAAATTAAAATAATTAAAAAATAATCATTGATTATTATTTTTTAAATCAATATTGCAGTGAGAGATAAAGTGCTAAACCAGAGTAGTCCTAAACCCCTCCCTCCTGTTTTGGTAGCTTTGTAGAGCTCAAGAGAGAGAAAATGCTGCATGAACTCACACATTCTTAAATACAGGCGCAGGAAGCATCCATCCATCATGAGACATGCCACTTGCTACGATCACAGAGCGATGGGGCTTGGAAAGGACCTCTGAAGATCATCTAGTCCAACGCCCCTGCCAGAGCAGGGCCACCCAAAGTAAAATACACAACACTTCCAGGCAGGTTTGGAATGCTTTCAGAGATGGAGGCTCCATAACATCTCACAGAAAACATCTGGTTGGAAGAGACCTCCAAGCTCATCCAGTCCAACCTCCCACCCAGCACTGAGAGGCAGCACCAAACCATGTCCCTAAGCACCAGCTCCACACACTGCTTAAACACCTCCAGGGATGGGGACTCCAGCACGGCCCTGGGCAGACCATTCCAGTGGCTGAGAACCCCCTCTGGGAAGAAATATTTCCTAGCATCCAGCCTGAACCTCCCCTGGCAAAGCTTGCAACCATTGCCTCTGGTCCTGTCTCTTGCTACCAAGGAGAAGAGGCTGTCCCCTCCTGGGGGTCCTCTGGGCAGCCTGGTCCAGTGCTCTGCCACCCTCAAAGTGAAGAAGTTTTTCATCATGTGTACACTGAACCTCCTGTGTTCCAGCTTGTGTCCACTGTCCCTTCTCCTATCACTGGACACAACTGAGAAGAGCTGACCCCATCCTCCTGGCACTTGTCCTTCAGATATTGATCAGCACTGATGAGATCTCCTCCCCAGCCTGCTCTTCTCCAGGTTAAGCAGCCCCAGCTCCTCATAAGGTTAATGATCCTGTTCCCTCAGTACCTCAGTGGCTCTCCACTGGACCTAGGTCACTGCTACTCCTCAGCACCTTCCTTTACCATCATTTGGCAGACAACCACCACGAGAGACCACCAAGGTGTGCTGTGGTGCTTGTCTCTTGCTTCAAGGCAGCTCTTAGAACCACAATGGTGGTTCTAGAATGGTCTGGGTTGGAAGGGACCTCCGAAAGTCATCTAGTCCAAGCCCTTCTGCAGTAATCAGTCTCCACACCCAGATGAAGTCAGGCAGGCAGCAGCTTGTATTGATGCACACGTCCTTTGTTCACATTCAGGGAAAAGGACTTAATACTCTGAGAGCCCTGTTTGAATTCCAGAGGATTGTATGCTGAAAGATGTGGGGCAGGGATCATCTTTTATTCTCTGCAGTGCCTGGCACAATGGAGTCTGGCCTACCATGAAGGCTCCTAAGTGTTTTGAGTCTTCAAACAATTTTACTGCAGTCTAATGACATAGATGGCACAGATCAATCCATGCACTACTCTGTGCTGCTAATGCAACTGCTAGGTGCTACTCAAGCATTATTTCACTCTCTGGCTGCACTCCCTCAAGACGGCAAACTCAAGAAGTCAGTCCACTCTAAAGCTGTATTGCAAATAGTTCCTAAGAATGGACAAAATGCTTCCAGAATCAGCTCTATCTACTATCTACTGCTTCAAGCTATCTAGTTGGGAATGTCCCTGCTGAGTGACTGGTGTTGGACTCGATGACCTTTGGAGGCCCCTTCCAACCCAGACCATTCTGAGACTCTGTGATTCTGTGTGATTCTCAATCTCCTGTCAGAAGCATATTGGTATTGTAGTGCACTACTTTCACATGAGCAGGGATGGCACAGGATGGGAGAGTTGGGGCTATTCAGTTTGGAGAGAAGGCTTCAAGAAGACCTTCTTGTGGTCTCCCAGTATCTGAAGGGGGCTACAAGAAAGCTGGGGAGGGACTTTTGAGGATGTCAGGGAGTGAGAGGACTGGGGGGATGGATACAAGCTAGAAGTAGGTAGATTCAGGTTGGATGTTAGAAAGAAGTTGTTCCCTGTGAGGGTGGTGAGACACTGGCACAGGCTGCCCAGGGAGGTGGTGGAAGCCTCGTTCCTGGAGCTTTTTACGGCCAGGCTGGATGTGGCTCTGGGCAACTTTATCTAATGGAAATTGTCCCTGCCCATGGCAGGGGAGTTGGAACTGAATGATCCTTGAGGTCTCTTCCAACCCTGACAGGTCCATGCTTCTGTGGCTATTGACTATCCTCCACCCTCTCAAACACACATGTGGAATCCTGTCCTAAACAGCAGGCTCTGATGTGTGTTCAGAGCTAGCACCTTGCCAACAGCCCCTCAAACACTCATATCAGTACTGGGGCACAGCACCTTAAAGTACCAATAGGACTTCAAAACAACAAACCCACTCACAACTGCTCACAGCAACTCAAACCTCAGGATTTACACAATGTCCTGCTTGCATTATTTGACACAGTTCCACCTTGCTTAAAAGAAAACGAATCAGATGTTGGCAGCTTCCAATCAGGTTCTTTAAAGGAAGCCTGCACTGCTGGGGAATGCTGCCCCACTTTGCGTTTGGAGACAAACATTAAAATGTTTTCTTCTGCAGCTTTAAATTTGTCCTTTCAAAAGTGGTTATCAGGACCTGCTCAGAGCCTGCACTAAGTGTTATTCACATAATATTAGAATAGAATAGAATAGAATAGAATAGAATAGAATAGAATAGAATAGAATAGAGTAGAATAGAATAGACCAGACCAGGTTGGGAGAGACCCCCAAGATCATCGTGTCCAACCTATCACCCAGCACCACCTAATCAACCAAACCATGGCACCAAGCACCCCATCAAGTCTCCTCCTGAACACCTCCAGTGATGGTGACTCCACCACCTCCCTGGGCAGCACATCCCAATGGCCAATCACTCTCTCTGTGTAGAACTTCTTCCTAACCGCCAGCCCTAACCTCCCCCGGCACAGCCTGAGACTGTGTCCTCTTGTTCTGGTGCTGGCTGCCTGGGAGATATCTTTTTTTTTTACTGGATTCATCTGTGCTGCTTGAATTAGGACAACAGCTGCCTGAAGGGATGTTGGAGGAAGGAGGGGCAGCCTCTGCTCCATGGTGGCCAGTGGCAGGAGCAGAGGAAATGGCTGTGCCAGGGGAGGTTCAGGCTGGATGCTAGGAAATATTTCTTCCCAGAGAGGGTTCTCAGCCACTGGAATGGTCTGCCCAGGGCAGTGCTGGAGTCCCCATCCCTGGAGGTGTTTAAGCAGTGTGTGGAGCTGGTGCTTAGGGACATGGTTTAGTGTTGCCCCTTCAGTGCTTGGTGGAGGGTTGGCCTGGATGAGGCTGGAGGTCTCTTCTAAGCAGATGTGTTCTGTGATTCTGTGAATCACTTACCAGAAAGTTTCAGCTGAAGGATTTTTATACCCATTTCGTAACTGGTTTGTCCTATGTACCATCAGAATCTTTCCTAAAGTCTGTCATTAGTGTCCCTGACAGAACTGAACTGCTTTTCTTCAAGCCACTGTCTTAACTACTATTAAAATGCCAAAGGCATTATCATGAGACCTACACTTACAATCTCCAAGTGGAAATGACTTTAACAGCTCACAGATGATAATTCTATGAGCTCTGTGACCTTCTCTTGACATTGCTAAAATTGTTCTCCTGAAGAAGCATGAATCAAACAGAGCTGATGCCCGTCCTAAATGCAGACACCTCACTCAAATGCCAGGAGTGAAAGCAAATGTGATAAGCCAATCAGCATAGTGTTCAATTCTTCATTAGCTGTGACTGGAGGATTATTTCCTTCATGACAGTTCTGGGATTAGAAAAGTTGTGAAAATTGTAATGAACTGACAACAAAGGTTCTGGTCAGATTTCTAGGCCATAAATCAATACAGAAGGTGCTTCATGTCACCCATCCCCCACATCTGCTGATCAAGAGAACATCAGCCAACTAGAAGTCAAATAGATCCAACCACAGATTATGTAACACAGGAGTTTTGCTTTGCCTGCATTTGCAATCCCGAGTTTCACCAGAATACTTCAACGTCCTCAGGAGACCAGCAGCAACCACTAGTGCTCCATAAAAGAAACCTTATCCCAGTTCAAGAGGGACAGGGAGCTGCTGGAGAGAGTCCAAGGGAGGGCTACAAGGATGCTGAAGGGACTGCAGCACTGCCTGGGGAGGAGAGGCTGAGAGCCCTGGGGCTGTTCAGTCTGGAGAGGAGAAGGCTGAGAGGGGATCTGATCAATGTCTATCAGTAGCTGAGGGCTGGGGGTCAGGAAGGAAGGGACAGGGACAGCCTCTGCTCACTTGTGCCCTGGGACAGGACAAGGGGCAATAGATGGAAACTGCAGCACAGGAGGTTCCACCTCAACATGAGGAAGAACTTCTTGACTGTGAGGGTCCCAGAGCCCTGGAGCAGGCTGCCCAGAGAGGTTGTGGAGTCTCCTTCTCTGGAGCCTTTCCAGCCCTGTCTGGGTGTGTTCCTGTGTGACCTGTGCTGGATTCTCTGGTCCTGCTCTGGCAGGGGTTGGACTGGAGGATCTCCAGGGGTCCCTTCCAACCCCTACCCTCCCAAATGTTAAATGTAAATTTAACAATTTAACAGAATGCATGGAGAAAAGGATCTCGAGTTGGAGATGCATCAACATCTGGGTTCTAGTGACATCTTGGGGATATTTCTGATAAATTAGTGTGCTAAAAAGCCCCAATATTTTCAAGTTCTTTTTATTGGCCTTCAGAACACTTTTGCTGAACTGTCTTTCTAGAGAACCTAAGAAATGCCAAAAAAAACAAATGCAAAACCAGCAGGATGCCTTCCAATGTAGAGTCAGCATCCAGGCCTTTAATTCAGACAACCCTAGAGACTGACCTAGATGCCACAGAGTGCATCCCAGGCTAGTTCCTGAGCCCAGAGAAACTCCTAAGCATTACTAATACAGAATGAACACAGAATGGTAGGGGCTGGAAAGCTCATCCAGTCCAACCCCCTGCCAGAGCAGGAGCACCTAGAGCAGATCACACAGGAACACAGCCAGGCAGGTCTTGAATATCCAAGCCCTATGAGGAGAGGCTGAGGGAGCTGGGGTTGCTTAGCCTGGAGAAGAGGAGGCTCAGGGGAGACCTTCTTGCTCTCTACAACTCCCTGAAGGAAGGTTGTAGCCAGGTGGGGGTTGGTCTCTTCTCCCAGGCAACCAGCACCAGAACAAGAGGACACAGTCTCAAGCTGCGCCAGGGGAAGTTTAGGCTGGAGGTGAGGAGAAAGCTCTTCACTGAGAGAGTCGTTGGCCATTGGAATGTGCTGCCCAGGGAGGTGGTGGAGTCACCTTCATTGGAGGTGTTCAGGAGGAGACTTGATAGGGTGCTTGGTGCCATGGTTTAGTTGATTAGGTGGTGTTGGGTGATAGGTTGGATGTGATGATCTTGAAGGTCTCTTCTGTTCTGTTCTGTTCTATTCTATTCTATTCTATTCTATTCTATTCTATTCTATTCTATTCTAATATCTCCAGAGAGGGAGACTCCACAACCCCCCTGGGCAGCCTGTGCCAGGGCTCTGTCACCCTCACAGGGAAAACATTTGCCTCCTGTTCCCATGGAACTTCCTATGGCTCAGCTTCCACCACTGCCCCTTGTGCTGTCCTTGGGCATCCCCCAGCAGAGCCTGGCTCCAGCCTCTGGGCACTCACCCTGCACATCCTTATCAACATCAATGAGGTCACCCCTCAGTCTTCCCCAAGCCACAGAGCCCTCAGCTCCCTCAGGCCCTCCTCATAAGGCAGATGTTCCACCCCTTCATCATCCTCATAGTCTCCATGTTCTCACATGCCTGGTTTTGATTGGGTTACAGCTGCTGGACTGGCTAAGCCATCCTGCACAAATGTCAAACTAGTGCTGGTTTCCTCTACACTGAAAGGGAAAAGATGAAAAGGGAAGCAAATACCTTGTAGAAATTGGGTGGAATACCCCTGTGTGATTGCAGCTGTGTGGCAGTTTTAGGCTAGGCCTTTAAAAATTTGTCATAGATCTTGAACAGAAAGTAGTAAAAATGTAAATAAATGAGTATTGGGTGTAAAAAGGAAAAGAAAGATCGTTTGAACAATCCCATTGGAGAGACATCCACCATAGATTCAGTTCCCAAAACAATTCCTCTCTCTCCTCTCCTCTCCTCTCCTCTCCTCTCCTCTCCTCTCCTCTCCTCTCCTCTCCTCTCCTCTCCTCTCCTCTCCTCTCCTCTCCTCTCCTCTCCTCTCCTCTCCTCTCCTCCTCTCTCCTCTCCTCTCCTCTCCTCTCCTCTCCTCTCTCCTCTCCTCTCCTCTCCTCTCCTCTCCTCCCCTCCCCTCCCCCCTCCCCTCCCCTCCCCTCCCATGCTAACTTGCTTCTGCTTGGCCTTGGCTGCATTGTTTTGGCTAACTCCAACACGCCTCTGCTACTTTCTCCTCTCCCTTCTATACAGGGGGGCCAGGGGAGGCAAGAGGGAGAAGCCAGTAGCTTCCCATTGTCCTTGACCAGGGGGTCCTTGTGCTGTTTACCAACTGTAAACCCCTGTAACTCCTGGATATTTTGTACATGCTCATTGCATTCCATGGTAGCTTTGCTTGTAAATACAGCTTGCATCTGCTTCCAGCTGGGCTGGGCTGGCACAGTTAATGTTGGGGGGCAATTTTCAACCCACCACAAGCCGGCACTTGATTCTGCACACAGGTACCAAGTGTTGCCTGTTCCTGTAAGCTGTCTTCTAAGAAAGTTCCCTGGTCAGGAGCTCAGTTGCAAAGACAGAGGCTTCTGTTCAGGCAAGGTTTGCAAGGCCTCACAGAGCTCCATTTCCCTGGTATCTGGGACACTTATATCTGGACTCAAGCTTGCTAGGGAATTGATGAAAATAGGGACAGTATCTAGACCGTGCTGCTAGGTCTGTTTTCCTTGAGAGAGGCTGAAACATCTTGAGTCCTGCCATCTCCTTCACAGTCCTTGTATGATGTGACTCTCCACTGAAAGCTCCTTGAAATAAAGCAACTGAAGGACACCACAAATAGAAGAAGAAAAAGCCAAGAAAAGGTGTCAGAAGTCTGAAGCTGCAGCTTCTCTGTGACCCTGCCTCGCCAAGACTCAAAGGCAGGATTCGTTATGTCACCTCAGAGATCCAATTCTCTTCCTCTACTGCAGTGTGAAAACAAATTTAGATTTGATTTTTAATTTTTTATTTTTTTAAGAGAGGCCATACCATAAATGAACAAACCAGCACTGGGATATTATCTGCCTCCCTCCCCCTCAAGTTCTGGCCAAGATTGCCACCTCAGCTCAGTTCCACTCTTTCAAATCCGCGTGCCAGCCTCAGATGAAGAATCTTTGCTGAATACTCTTTCACAGTCACTAAACTACAAAAACTTAAGACCTATTCATATAATAGTTGTGGAGCCCCTGTTACAAGAGGGATCTGGAAGTGCTGGAAGGTGTCCAGAGAAGGGCCATGAGGATGAGCAGAGGGCTGGAGCTGCTCTGCTATGAGGACAGACTGAGGGAGTTGGGGCTGTTCAGTCTGGAGAAGAGAAGGCTCTGAGGTGACCTCATTGTGGCCTTCCAGTATCTGAAGGGGGCTACAAGAAGGCTGGGGAGGGACTTCTCAGGACATCAGGTAGTGATAGGACTAGGGGGAATGGAATGAAGCTGGAGGTGGGGAGATTCAGGCTGGAGGTGAGGAGGAAGTTCTTCCCCATGAGAGTGGTGAAGCCCTGGAATGGGTTGTCCAGGGAGGTGGTTGAGGCCCCGTCCCTGGAGGTGTTTAAGCCCAGGCTGGACGAGGCTCTGACCAGCCTGATCTAGTGTGGGGTGTCCCTGCCCATGGCAGAGGGGTTGGAACTAGATGATCCTTGTGGTCCCTTCCAACCCTGACTGACACTATGATACTATGATACTATAATAGGAGGAATAATTTCCCCTGTGCTTTGCACAATCCATGACAGCACCCTGGAAGCATCAGGAAAGCAGAGACTTCAGTTTTGCTGTTAGCAATGCTGCCTTAAGGTACGTATGGACAATATTGTCCCCTGGCAGGAATTCACTGGTGCTTCAGTTTTAAAAGTCACAGCTTTGAAAAATCAGTCTAAATAAGAAATCAGTAAGAAGGAATTCAAGTTCTTGGGAAGAATTCTCCCACATGAAGGGATGTGAAGGAAGGAAATTCCCTATGAATACTTTAAAACAGAATCACAGAACACATCCGGTGGGAAGAGACCTCCAGGCTCCTCCAGCCCAACCCTCAACCCAGCACTGCAGGGGCAACACTAAACCATGTCCCTAAGCACCAGCTCCACACACTGCTTAAACACCTCCAGGGATGGGGACTCCAGCACTGCCCTGGGCAGACCATTCCAGTGGCTGAGAACCCTCTCTGGGAAGAAACATTTCCTACCATTCAGCCTGAACCTCCCCTGCTGCAGCTTGGAACCATTTCCTCTGCTCCTGTCCCTTACCACCAAGGAGCAGGGGCTGCCCCCTCCTCGCTCCAACATCCCTTCAGGGAGCTGTAGAGAGCAATGAGGTCTCCCCTCAGCCTCCTCTTCTCCAGTCTGAACACCCCCAGCTCCCTCAGCCCCTCCTCATAGCCCAGGTGCTCCAGGCCCTTCTCCAGCATCACTGCCCTCCTCTGAACATGCTCCAGAACCTCAATGTCCCTCTTGTAGTGAGGGGCTCAGAACTGAACACAGCACTCAAGGTGTGGCCTCACTTTCAGATTTCATTCCCCAAGTTCATTGGGATCTAAGCCCATAATATATTTGAAGCCAAAGCTTATTAACAACAGAACTTGCAGTTTGAGGTAAAAATACATTTTCAGATGTCTACCTGAGTTTGGTGCCTCAGGATGAGCTGCTTAGACTACTTCCTTGAACATTCCTCATTCATCAGCCTTAATTGCAAAAGCAAACCAAAAATCCTCAGCTGCTCTTAGAGCTGTGTTCTTTTAAATCAAATGCACTAAAGGCAAAGCTTCCTGACCTTAAAAGACAGTTTCAGCATTGTGAGTCTCAGGTACTCGAAATACATTTATTCCTTTCCTTCCCTTCCCTTCCATGCCAGCAGAAGGCTAGCCACAAAATCATAAAACAGGAAGTTTTGAACTCTCTCTGGATTCTGAGTCCCACAGTTCTGGTTTTCAGGCTTCCCCACCCCCTGCCCCCACAAATACAGGGGTCCATCTAACTCAGTGCTGCACCTCCCAGAGTGACCATAATCAAAACCTACAGCAACATCAGGGCAGCCATGTACATCTCCTGCATGGTCTCCCAGCCTTCAGCAATTTTCAGCTCAGGGGATTTTTCTCAGCTTGTTGCAGTCTAGAGGTCCATTGCAACCCCCAATGGACCTCTCTGCCAAATTCTTGTTCCTTTCTCCCCTAGAGTTTAGGTAAACTTTCTGCACTCTTATACAACAGTCATACTCCAGGCGAAGCCACTTGATTGCTCATGAAGTAATGTCAGAGGTGAAGGCTACAAAGAATGAGTCATTTCTCTCTCCTGACTCAACTTTTGTCTGGGAATGCTATTTCCCTGTAAGGCTATAAGGAATAGGTGGAAGCTACTGCTCCTCGCACAAGCCAGTCAGCTCCCAAGTGCAAAACCTCATTTTAATAAGGCAGCAAACCAAAAAGCGTTATTGAAAGTCATAAAAGACTGCTGTGTGCTGTTTCTTCCCCGTCTTTAAAGTGTACACAGCTCTCCAGGATCCAGTGAAAGCAGAGTGGAAAATGAACTTCTGCTCACTGACACAAAACATCACCGAGCAGCAAGAAAAAAACGCTACCAAGAGCTCAGCTCTCTTTATCAGCAGTTTGGTCTAAGGTTACTTAACATCAGCCAGCGGCTGTGCTTGCAGGATTATGAGTAGTTCCGAATGGAAAAAAAAATAACCTAGGATGAGTTTCAAATGAAGCTAGGAGTCTACACACCCCCTCCCCTCCCAGCTCTACCCCTCTGAAAACGTTGAGGCACTGAGAAGATTTTCAATGGTAAGTCCATAGCATCCCTGTCAGCACACAGTGCTGCTGCTCTCCTCCTTCCTCCCTCCTCCCTGCTCCAGCGCTCCGCGGTGGAAGCAAAGACAACTATAAATCACCGGATGCCATAAAGGCAAAATTGTCCCTGAGAGTCTGGCACCATGCCCAGGATTTTACTCACTCACTGACAAGTGGTGTTCTCTTCATCTAGGATTTATTCAGCATCATCAATAAATACCTCGAGCATGGGCATTTGATGGACATGGTAAGATTAGATTCCAAAACATTTAGCTCTGGATGCAGTATTTCACCACTGCAAAGAAAATGGCAAACATCCTGAAGCAGGAACAATTTCTTTTCCTGACATTAAATGTCTGAACAAATTGTTGTACAGTCCTTGCTGGCCAGGCATAGCATGAGGGCCTTTCCCAATCCACTTGCTGCTTTTTTCTGCGCAGTATGCTGTGAGCCATCTTCCCCTCACTGTTTGCTTTACAGTCATCACCGCTTTTCTCACTCGTGTGTGATGAGGGAGAGTATGCTCTCATCTCGGTCTCAAGAAGCAAGACCTGGATTTGTTTACAAGCTTTCAGTTCACAGAATCACAGAATGGTCTGGGTTGGAAGGGACTTCCAAAGGTCATCCAGTCCAACCCTCTCTGCAGCCAGCAGGGGCATCCTCAGCTGGATCAGTTCTTGCGTCTCTGATTCAGACCAGGGGACCTAACACAACAGGGTCTAATAGGGCAAGCAAATACAACCGAGTGAAAGGCCACAGACTCCTGCTCTCTAGTCCAATTAAAATGTGCTTGCTGGCAACAGCATAGAGTAACTACATCATTACTTGTATCCAACGTTGGGCTCTGGCAGGCAAGCTGGAGAGAAGATGGAGGGACATGAGAGGAGCAGCCAAACAGCAGAAGAAATAGAAGGTGCTGTTTGCAAGCTGTTCCAGTGAGATTCACTTACCCACTGAGATCAGTCTGAATGCCTTTCATTGTGTTAAAGCAGCACGAGCTGATTTGCCAGAGAACTGGGAGCCACTAAACAATGGGTTTCAGCACAGCCAAAAGCAAAGGCATATGCATGGGCTAAAGGAATGCAGACCAAACTTATCCAACTGTCATTACCTCTTGGAGAGAAACAGTTCTTCAGAGTGGCTTCCAACTGCCATCCAAGGTCAACCAAACATGAGCCTCAGGGCAAAGTTCTTGGAGAAGGTGGTTAATAAAATCTTAGGATGCCCAAGGAGAAAAACTGAACTAGAGAAGAGTCAGGAACTTCCTATGCTGTGCTCGTGGGAGCACTACCAATAACTTTACCTCCCTCTGACATCCCTCCTTGTGTGCCCAGTTCTGGGCCCCTCAGTTTAAGAAGGACATTGAGACACTTGAATGTGTCCAGAGAAGGGCAATGAGGCTGGGGAGGGGTCTGGAGCACAGCCCTGTGAGGAGAGGCTGAGGGAGCTGGGGTTGCTTAGCCTGGAGAAGAGGAGGCTCAGGGGAGACCTTCTTGCTCTCTACAACTACCTGAAGGGAGGTTGTAGCCAGGTGGGGGTTGTCTCTTCTCCCAGGCAACCAGCACCAGAACAAGAGGACACAGTCTCAAGCTGCACCAGGGGAAGTTTAGGCTGGAGGTGAGGAGAAAGCTCTTCACTGAGAGAGTCGTTGGCCATTGGAATGTGCTGCCCAGAGAGGTGGTGGAGTCACCGTCCCTGGAGGTGTTCGGGAGGGGACTGGATGTGGCACTTGGACCATGGTTTAGTCATGAGGTCTGTGGTGACAGGTTGGAGTCAATGATCTTTGAGGTCTCTTCCAACCTTGGTGATTCTGTGTGAACTGTGTGTGAATTCCTTCAAAGCTGCTGCTGAGGATTTTCATGAGAAAAAACAAATAAACAAACCAAAATCTAGGAAGTACAATCAGAAAACACTGAAAAGAGAGGAAAAACTCTTGGTCCTTATAATAGGGACAAGTGACCTAGGACTCAAGCATAGTCTGCCAGAATTTAGATGGAGACAGAAGAGAGATATTTTTTTTATTCTCTGGATAAATTTGCATGGTAGTAGAAGAAGGCAGGGAGGAAGGACAACCTCCCCCCCCTTTTTTTTTTTTCAGGTTACATTATTCTTAAGCAGCTTTAATTTAGAAATGAGGTTGTCCTTGCAGTTATGCAATACACAAGGAACTACTGCATGAATTTGTATGACCAGTGGAAAGCAAGACCAGATGCTTGGAATCACCACCTACCACCCTGCAACAGAGGACCTAGGGAGTCTGCCTCCAAATTTGAGTTTGTGCTCATCTCTGGGTCCTGCTCTGGTCTAGTTTATTTGGTCTCTCCCTAATCCCACAGGGTCAGACATACTTTCAGGAGGTCATAGGCCACTTTATTTTAAGCAGTTCAACAAAAAAGGAATCATTTTCAGCTCCCTATGGATTTTCATGCTTCCAAAAGGTCAAAGGCTCTGCTGAGCACAGTTTGCCTTCTGGGCTGGAACAGCAAAGGCACATCAGTTTCTGTAGCCACAGGCACCGAGAGCACTGTGTCTGCCAGCGCGTTTGCTGCGCCGAGCCCGCTCTCCGTGCGGACGTGCAGATGCATCGATCAGAGGCCGTTGGCAACCCTGTCCTGCTCGGAGCTTAGAACAGTCACCCACGGGAGAGCACCAAGAGCCTTCACCTGCTCTGCTGCTGTTTTGAAAGTGGAACAGCTTCCCCTCCTGCACAGACAAACGGACCTGCTACCCATCCCAGTGAGACAGGAGGGAAGGTGCAAGGAAGAGGAAGAGGCGCTCCTCCTACACACGCAGCTGCTGCTGTGTCTGCATTCAGGGAGAAGCCTCCAGACTGGTGCCTGTTACCCTGAGTGTCTGTGTCAGCATGAGAATGTGCTTTTGTTAAACATGGGGAAGGACAGGGACAAGGCCTACCACAGCCTCTCAGTGCTGCGAGTGGCTATAAACAACACCCAGAAACATCCAGAACCCCAGCCCTCAAGACCTCATAAGCAGATCCTAGCAAAGGTGAAAACACATTCTTCCTAAGTTCTGCTTCAATGTATTAGTCCAACAGAGGCTTTAAAAGACAAAACCCAAGCAAACAAAAAACCCCCAAGCCATACTGAAGAAGCTGCGATTCAAAAATCCTTCTTTGGAAATTATTATTCTTTTAAGAGTAGGGGAAGTGTGTGACTGCCAGCGTTACCATCCCCTGAAACCGCTGTTGAATGGAAGAGCAGCAGCAGGTAGACAGGCTGGGAGCCATCTCAGTTCAGGTCTGGATGGTGGAGGTGGGGAACAAACCACAAAAGACACTGCCTGTTTGTCATGGGTTGAGCTGAGCCTGCTGCTGCTATCCAGACCGTGCTGCAGTCATGCCAGCTTCAGAAATGAAAGTGCTGGCTGGAGCAAAGTGGCTCTGAGCAACCTGCTGTAGTGTGAGGCGGCCCTGCCCATGGCAGGGGGGTTGGAACTGGACGACCCTTCCAACCCTGACAATTCTGTGATTCTATACAAGTTCTATGGGCCTTGAAGTTCAGACTGCAACATGGGAGGCTTCCTGTTCTGGTTGCTGCTTGTGGGTTCTAGGTGTTTTGGGTGTTGGCCCTTTCCACTGGGATGGTGCCTGCCACAAGGAGGGATGGGGGAATAGTTTTCTGGCTTGGGTTTTTGGCTCCCTTGCTTCTGCTTTGCACCCTGCTGCTTCTGCAAATAGCCTAAGGGAGTTGTGCATTTGTGACAATAGGCTAAGGGAGTTGTGCATTTGTGACAATAGGCTAAGGGAGTTGTGCATTTGTGACAATAGGCTAAGGGAGTTGTGCATTTTGTGCCATGTTTACCTGATTTGATCAATAAACTCTATTCTCCTCTGGCTTTTTTTTTTTGGTCTCAATCCCAGGGGTTCTTCGTGTGTTACATTTCCCTCACTTCTGTGCTGGGAAAGCAGCCAGGTTAACCCACTGGTTTGGTTTGACCCTTTTGGTTCCAGTTCAAGCCGTCACACTGTTTTAAACACACTGCTTGAGATTCACGCCTGAGCCTAACAGTGTTACCTATCTGCCATCAAAATTGACTTGAGTAACCAAGATGAATAGAGCAGGGAAGTACAGGAGAAGCATCTTGAATACCAGCTGCGCTATCTCTTCCTCTGAAAAGGGATCAATATCGCTGTGGCATCCTTTTGCAGCACGATATTGGACCGTGAGAGCAAAGGTAAACTCCCAACGTGGAGCTGTCAGTCAGGGCTGCATTTCTTTCAAGAGACATTTGTCAGAAAGATTTCCATAGCTGCATCAGCACTTCCTTCTCCCAAACACTGCACTGCATTTGCCCTAGATCAGCTCTTGCAGCCTTTGGAACGCTATGTGCCTCGGTTATGGGTTTGAGACTGGGATGCCTTGGAGCAGTCCTCCCAATTACAATACAATACACCAGGTTGGAAGGACCTTCAAGATCAGTCCAACCCATCAAACAATCCAACCCACCCAACAACTAGACCATAGACCAAGGGGCTAGACAGTCTGGAAGGTGGACACAGGAAAGTGTAATCTTTATTATTTCATTCCCATCATGTGGCATGTTCCCTGTATAAAGGGGGCTCACAGTTCGCTCTTCCCTTTTCCCCCTCTCCTTGCTCCCAGAGCAGATCCGTATCTCCTGCGGTGCGGGGGAGCTTTACAGCCTTGCCAAAGCTAATCTTTAGCTACACGGGTTTGGCCTAGCGTGGGGAAGGAGGGAGGCATGGGGGAGGTACATTGAGGCCTGGCATTTGCCCTAGTTGGGAGGAAGATTTTGGAAGGTTTTGACTTGGTGAAGATTTAGAAAGCCCAGGTGGAGGACTGGGCCAAGGCTGAATGTAGGAAGGACATGGATCTGAGGGAGAGGGTCTAGAGGAGGCCACAAAAATGATCAGGGGGTTGGAGCAGCTCTGCTACAAAGACAGGCTGAGGGAGCTGGGGGTGTGCAGCCTGGAGAAGGCTCTGGGGAGACTTAATAGCAACCTTCCAGTACCTGAAGGGGCTACAAGAAGGATGGAGAGAGACTGTTTGCAAAGGCCTGCAGGGACAGGTCCAGGGGCAATGGCTTCAATCTGCAGAAGGGCAGATTTAGATTGGATGCTAGGAACAAGTTCTTTACTGTGAGGGTAGTGGAACACTGGCACAGGTTGCCCAGGGAGGTGGTTGAGACTCCATCCCTGGAGATATTCAAGGTAAGACTCAGCCAGGCTCTGGGCAACCTGATCTGGCTGGGGATGTCCCTGCTACCTGCGGGGAGGTTGGCCTGGATGAGCTCTGGAGGTCCCTTCCAGCCTGGCCCATTCTGTGAATTTGTGTGGATTGTACTTTTGTACACATTTGTGAACAGTATTTCCATTTAAATTTCCAATTCTGAGGAGTGTTCTTATTTTACTCTTTTGGGGGGAAAAAACCAGCTCTCTGTCTGCTCAGCCCAAGACACCCTCATCTAGATCTATCTCCTGCAAGGTGACTGCTGTAGACACTGAAAACTTAACAGAATTCGACATGCTGGGAGTTCACAAATATATCACAGAAGGTATTTTTTTTTCCTTCCTCTTTTTATTTCACCCCATAAGATTTCAGGAGAGAGAAACTACCCAAAGAGTCTAAGACATTCTCCTATTTCCAGGCCTCTGAAAGGCTAAAACGTTCAACTTTGCTTCATCTGCTTGTTTTCCCCCTATGGGCTGCCAAATTCTTGAAGGCAACAGCCTAATGCTTCAAAAGGAAAAAGAAAGTAGCAGCAGTGCTGCTTTTAACACAGGGACAATGAAAATTTGAGACAAAACAGATTTGGCCATTAATATTTATATAATTCTCCTTTTTAACATCATTTTTCAAAGGGCTGGAACTGAAATGTCCTTTTGGAGCGTGCTGTAAATTGTGTTGAACATTTGACTAAGTAAGAGGCAGCGCTGGAGTCTGAACTGCTATAAACAAGAACTTGTTTATGTCAGGATGAAAGCATCACACCCCTGAGATGGATAACAAATTATGTAATTGTCAAATGAGAAGTAGGACACAGTGAAAATGTTAAATAAGATAAGAGCTATAAAAAAAAAGAAGTCAGTGGCTTGCTTCACAGCTAGAACTTGGTTCAGGTTGAATAAGGGAAGAGTAAATCGTGATTAATGACTTACAACAATCAGGATACAAGTTCCAAGGAGATTTACCCTGTTCCTCTTGGTAGAATCAATGCACCATCAGGTGTACACCACAGCCTGGATATCTACATGCAGGTGCCTTTCACCTCTTGCTCTCTTTGCTTTGATGTACAGCGCCGGGCTCCACAGAAAGCTCCAGGTGGAGATAGAGAAGCACTCTATTGCCAGAGCTGTGCCTGACTACTCAGGATTTGCACAAGCAGGGGCACAGTTAGCTTCTTGGACTCAGGAGGCACCTGAGGCATTTAACAGAAGGGGGAAGGTGAAATTATCCGTTTCCTTCCCTTTGTTGCAAGAACAGCAACGTCTGTAAAGAGCAGAGGTAGTATCACAGAGTCACACAACTGTCAGGGTTGGAAGGAACCTCAAGGATCAGCCAGTTCCAGCCTCCCTGCCATGGCCAGGGACACCTCAACTACATAAGGTTGTTCACAGTCACATCCAGCCTGGCCTTCAAAACCTCCAGGGATGAGGCTTCCACCACCTCCCTGGGCAACCTGTGCCAGGCTCTCACCACCCTCATGGGGAAGAACTTCTTCCTCACATCCAATCTCAATCTACCCATTTCTAGTTTTCCTCCACCCACTCCAGTCCTGTCACTTCCTTACACCCTAGAAAGTCCCTCCCCAGCTTTCTTGTAGCCCCCTTCAGATACTGAAAGGCCACAATTAGGTCTCCTCAGAGCCTTCTCTTTTCCAGACTGAACAACCCCAACTCCCTCAGCCTGTCCTCACAGCAGACGAGCTCCAGCCCTCTGCTCATCCTCATGGCCCTACAGAGAAACAGCTGTTAGCAGTTCAATGCCCCAATATCTGTTCCTGCACTGGTGCAAGTCATATGTGTTTGAGGTCTGAGTTTGTCACTGTTAAACAAACAGCTAAAGGAGGTGAGCAGGAGCTGCTCATTCTCTTCATGCTATTTCATCTTGCAGTCTTTCATGTCAGCCAACTAATCCTGAAGGGCACTGATGTGCCTTTCACAGTATCACAGTATCACCAAGGCTGGAAGAGACCTCAAAGATCATCTACTCCAACCTGTCACCACAGACCCCATGACTAGACCATGGCACCAAGTGCCACATCCAGTCTCCTCTTGAACACCTCCAGGGATGGTGACTCCACCACCTCCCTGGGCAGCACATTCCAATGGTGAATGACTCTCTCAGTGAAGAGCTTTCTCCTCACCTCCAGCCTAAACTTCCCCTGGCACAGCTTGAGACTGTGTCCTCTTGTTCTGGTTGCTAGAGAGAAGAGACCAACCCCCACCTGGCTACAACCTCCCTTCAGGGAGTTGTAGAGAGCAAGAAGGTCTCCCTGAGCCTCCTCTTCTCCAGGCTAAGCAACCCCCAGCTCCCTCAGCCTCTCCTCACAGGGCTGTGCTCCAGACCCCTCCCCAGCCTCGTTGCCCTTCTCTGGATATGTTCAAGTGTCTCAATGTCCTTCTTAAATGGAGGAGCCCAGAGCTGGACACAGGACTCAAGGTGTGGCCTAACCAGTGCTGAGCACAGGGCAGAATGACTTCCCTGCTCCTGCTGGCCACACTGTTCCTGATGCAGGCCAGGATGCCATTGGCCTTCTTGGCCACCTGGGTACACTGCTGGCTCATGTTTAAGCAGCTGTCAATCAGCACCCCCAGGTCCCTCTCCATTTGGCAGCTCTCGGCCACTGTGCCCCCAGCCTGTCGCTCTGCATGGGGTTGCTTTCTTCAGATTCAGACCGTATCTTGGTGACCATCATGAGGAGAAACCTTCTGTTTGTTTGTTTGTTTTTGAATACAAGTTTAGATTGTGAAACAATTCTGCAACCAGAACCAGGCCTTCAGAAATTAAAGGAAAAAAGAAGAAAATAAAATCTTTGTGGCCACATGTTTGGCTGCTTAATCTCATTTCAACAAGGATTCTTGCTTTAAAGTCACTCTGGCAAACAATAAGGCCACACAAGGACAAGAGCTCTGTAAGTGGTTTTTCATGGATAAAAATAATAATAATAGTCCTGAACTAGTAGGAAGTTCCATTTCTGTGTGAGGGTTTACGTTTGAGGGCAGTGGAACCAAAGCATTTTAAAACCTCCACATAAAAGGCGGTCGCCGTGCTGCAGATCAAAGAGTAACGTTCAGAGATTAAGCACATTTATTGCCAGCTAGAAAAACATTTCAACATACCAGATGAAGATAATCACATGCAAATGATTGCTTCAGTTTCTAATAGAAGCTGGAGAGACAATAGCAAGCAGCAGACAATAGCAGGCCAGCAGAAAAGGAAGAATTCCAAAACCCCAAACTCTCCGTCGGCGCAAGTTCATCAGGACAGTCTGAACAGGGCTGCACAGCTGCCAAGAGCTACTGAGCACCATACACACCACTTCTGGAAAGCTCATACTGTGGGAGCTGGGAATCCTGCTCCTGCCATTGCCACTGCAGTGCACAGGTGTTGATACCACTGCTAGATTGTACAGAAAGTGTACAGCACCAGAACAAGGGGACACGGTCTCAAGCTGTGCCAGGGGAAGTTTAGGCTGGAGGTGAGGAGAAAGTTCTTCACTGAGAGAGTGATTCGCCATTGGGATGTGCTGCCCAGGGAGGTGGTGGAGTCACCGTCCCTGGAGGCGTTCAAGAGGGGATTGGATGTGGCACTTGGTGCCATGGTCTAGTCATGAGGTCTGTGGTGACAGGTTGGAGTCAATGATCTTTGAGGTCTCTTCCAACCTTGGTGATACTGTGATACCAGCAGAGCCATAGAAGGGTAACAGTTATCAAAGAGCATGTACACTCCTTTGGCCAGGAGCCCTGCAGTGGAGTCCTGCATTAGAGTCTGCAAGGATAAGCTCACCATGGGCAACAGAGACACCAATTTACATCAGACATGTACAAAACTTTGCATGTATGCCTCTTTAAAGTGTCTCAGCTGAGCAAAAGACACATTCCTTGGTCTCCCACAGACCATCACAGGTTGATTAAGATGACAGTAGAAGGTTAGAAAAACACTGCAGTCCAAAGATGGACCAGCCAGCCCCCCTTGCCTAGGTAAAACAGAACTTGCTAAGCAAGTCTCTGAAGGGGGCCTACAAGAAAGCTGGGCAGGTACATTTTAGGCTGTCAGGTAGTGATGGGACTGGGTGGAGTGAAGAAAAAATAGAAATGGGTAGCTTCAGATTGGATGTTAGGAAGTTCTTCCCCATGAGTGTGGTGAGAGCCTGGCACAGGTTGCCCAGGGAGGTGGTGGCAGCCTCATCCCTGGAGGATTTTGCAGCCAGGTTGAATGTGGCTTTGGGCAACCTGACTATTGTGAGGTGTCCCTGCCCAGGGCAGAGGGTTAGAACTGGCTGATCCTTGAGGTCCTTTCCAACCCTAACAATTCTATGATTCTATGATTCTTAAGGGGATAATCTGCTGTGCCAACTTGCCAGCATCTGCCAGGAATGCAGCCCACTGAAGAGATGTTAATGAGTATTTCCTGCTGTGTACTGGAAGCCTTCCCCCAAGTGGTGAGCTTCGAACGTGGTATTCTTAAGAGATCAATGTAATTGGTAAGTGTAAGCTCTTCATGGTTACTGTCTAAGGAAAGAGATTTTGTTCCATAAGCCTGTAGACAAACTCATTTACAAACTGTCCAGTGTTCCTCAGCATTCCAATTCAAGGATGGTCTTAGCTGGCTTTAAAGTACAGGTTGTCACCCAGCCAGGACTGAAGAGATGCTCCGAAACAACGACTCTCGTGTTTGAGGAGTTAGAAAAAGTGGGGGGGGAACAGGGATTGTCCTCCAGAGGAACAGCTAGTCAAGATTTTGATGAAGATACAAAACATTCTTGCCTCTTGGCAACCCCAGCCCTTGGCAAGCACTACACCCATTCTTCTCTTTCTAAGGCAATTATGGAACGTTGTTGAGGTTTCTCAAACAGAAGGAGCACTGCCCTTAGAGTCAATGATTTCGCAGACGTCAGCACAACCCTGTGTTCCAGCAATTGTTTGTCAATACCATGCACTGAGTTAGGGGATGGATTTGGGTGACTCTCATGTAAAGTCCAGGGAGGTCAATGGGAAGTTTGCCTGATGAAAAACCCAAGAATGTGGCACAATATAAACTGTACATAAAGGAATCTAATGATCGTGGGTAAAAGCACCTAAGACGGAGAGCCTCAGCTCCTAACATCATTTAAAGGATTCTGCTGAACTCCAGAAGGCAGCTCTACCATCCCACAGATTTATAGGGCTAAGGATGCTTGTGCCAAATAGAAAACACAAAAGCTCTGGAGAGGAGAAGGCTGAGAGGGAATCTGATCAATTTCTATCAATAGCTGAGGGGTGGGGGTCAGGAAGGAAGGGACAGGGACAGGCTCTGCTCACTTGTGCCCTGGGATAGGACAAGGGGCAATGGATGGAAACTCCAGCACAGGAGGTTCCACCTCAACATGAGGAGAAACTTCTTCACTGTAGAGGGTCCCAGAGGCCTGGAACAGGCTGCCCAGAGAGGTTGTGGAGTCTCCTTCTCTGGAGCCTTTCCAGCCCTGTCTGGATGTGTTCCTGTGTGACCTGTGCTGGATTCCATGGTGCTACTCTGGCAGGGGGCTGGACTGGAAGATCCTTGGAGGTCCCTTCCAACCCCTAACCTCCTGTGAGCCTGTGAAAGGTAGAAGCCATTTTGGAAATTTCCTCTGCTTTTAAAAGAAATGGGCAAGAGTCAGACCACAGTGAAACAAAATGTACTTAAAGTCTCTTCCTTGGCCTGCTTCCACATTTTTCCTATCTTTCTGAGACAGGAGGAAAGACCAAAAGAAAAGGGCATTGGGGTTTGATAGGCAAGAATAAAAACCACCTAAACCCCCACAAAAAGAAATATAAATCTAACATATACTCGGCAAGTCAGAAATGTAGAAAGGGCAACGCTGACCAGAGCGCTCTAATGAAACTTGGCAAATGGCTCTAACGGGTGGACTAAACCAATAAACTTGACATCAGGCCCAAAACACATGGTTAAAATTTCAAACTCACTAACAGAAACATAGATCCTGCAAATTTCAGGTCTACTGTTTCACAGAATCACAGAAGTGTCAGGGTTGGAAAGGACCCCAAGGACCATCCAGTTCCAACTCCCCTGCCATGGGCAGGGACACCTCACACCACAGCAGGTTGCTCACAGCCACATCCAGCCTGGCTGCAAACACCTCCAGGGATGAGGCTTCCACCACCTCCCTGGGCAACCTGTGCCAGGCTCTCACCACCCTCATGGGGAACAACTTCCTCCTAAGGTCTAATTCAAATCTCCCCTCCTCTAGCTTGGATCCATTCCCTCAGTCCTGTCACTCCCTGACACCCTCAAAAGTCCCTCCCCAGCTTTCTTCAACCCCAACTCCCTCAGTCTGTCTCCATAGCAGAGCAGCTCCAGCCCTCTGCTCATCCTCGTGGCCCTTCTCTGGACACCTTCCAGCACCTCAGATCCTTCCTGTAATAGAGGCTCCAGAACTGGACACAGAGCTCCAGGTGAGGTATCACCAGAGCAGAGCAGAGGGGCAGAATCCCCTCCTGGCCCTGCTGGCCACACTTCTCTTGCTGCAGCCCAGGCTCTGCTTGGCTCTCTGGGCTGCAGCTGCACACTGACAGTTCATATTGAGCTTCTGGGGACTTGGACTAGCTTGTGTAACCATTTTTTTCACCACAACTTATAGTCCTGTGGTAAGCCAAGAGGAGTTCCCCATTTTTTGTGTCACTCTCGCATCTGTCTGTGCAGAGGTCCCCCTCTGCAGCTTCTCCAGCAGCCCAGCCCCTCTTTGATAGTTCATTTTGCCTCAAAGCCACGTTCTTCTCTTTCAAGAAATCTGAAACCTAATTCTCCCCTAGGTCTGTATCTCTTAATCCTCTTCCTTTTACTCCATTATACACTGCATAATATAAATGTACTGGATATTGTAACAGCATTATATATAATTGATTATTTAATTCTGAAAGCCTATTATGCTGCTCTTCAATATCTCCCTGATTCAGGGAGGCACTCTGTTGCATCTTAATATGGAAGGCATTAATGAAGCTGAATCTCAAGCACTACATCTGTTACAACTATCCAGCTCTTTCTGTTATGAAGATCCTGTTTCCAGCTGCTGTTAATTGTGACTTTACCAGTTTGGTGTTTCAGGCTGAGTATTTGTGCACTATTTCAGACAAAACTGTTTTAAAATGTCCACTGATTTATGCCACTTTAAAGAAATGAATTAGCTGAACAACTCCTTACTGTGGTGATCACATTCTTGGCCACAAGGTCAGATGAACTGCCAAATTAATGGGTTTTTTCAAAGAACCACAGAATGGTCTGGGTTGGAAGGGACCTCCAAAGCTCATCCAGTCCAACCCCCTCTGCACTCAGCAGGGACATCCTCAACTAGACCAGGTTGCCCAGAGCCCTGTCCAGCCTCAACTCGAGTATCCCCAGAGATGGGGAACAAACCACCTTCCTGGGCAAACTGCTCCAGTGTTCCACCCCCCTCGTGGTACAGAATTTGTTCCTAACATCCAATCTCAGTCTGCTCTGCTCTAGTTTGAGGCCACTGCCTCTCATCCTGTCCCTGCAGGCCTTTGCAAACAGTCTCTCTCCATCCTTCCTGTAGCCCTCGTCAGGTACTGGAAGGCTACTATTAGGTCTCCCCAGAGCCTTCTCTTCTCCAGGCTGGACACCCCCAGCTCCCTCAGCCTGTCCTTGTAGCAGATCTGCTCCAACCCCTGATCATTTTCATGTCCCTCCTCTGGACCTGCTCCATTAGGTCCATGTCCTTCCTGCACTGAGGGCTCCAAAGCCAGATGCAGTACTCCAGGTGAGGTCTCAGCGGAGCAAAGTGGCAGGATCCCCTCTCTCCATCTCTGGCAACACAGCTTTGGATGCAGCCCAGGCTGCTCTTGGCCTTCTGTGCTGCAAGCTCACACTGCCTGCTCCTGCCCAGCTTCTCACCCATCAGCACCACCAAGTCCTTTTCCTCAGGGCTGCTTTCAATCACCTCCTCCCCCAGTCTCTATCGATAGTGAGGACTGTTCTGGCCCAGGTACAGGACCCTGCCCTGGCTCTGATTGAACCTCATGAGGTTCAACAAGGGCTGCACCTTTTGCTTTGCCTGCTCACGGAACTTTGGCCAGATTGGCTTTAAAATCCTCCATCTGCAGGGACTCCAGAGAGACTTGGTAAGACTTAACCCCCAGACTGTCACTGCAAACACTGATCAGACATCTTACAGCTTCTGCAGACCTCCATGTACATGTCACATCCACTGAGCTGTCAAAGGGCTACAAGGATCCATGCAATAACTCTTCTTAACTGGTCTGAATCAAGCTGAAATAAAGAACCCCAGAGTTGGGGCAACTCTCTCTGTACTTCTGCTTTCTGGTGTCCAGTGATCGTTGCTAAGCACCCTGATTTCAAAAGCAAAAGGGCTAAGGCCAAACCAGGGACATGCTCAGGCTGCAAGGCCAATGTGTTGAGAATGGAGCTTGAAAACAAGAAAGAAGCTGAAAGGAGCTCTGGGATTGTTGGTTACAGAGCCCAGGTCTGGAAGCAGAAAGGAATTTTAGAATTTAGAAGAGAAGTAGTCAGGGAGCTGAAGCTAAGTGAGGATAGCACTGAGATCAATGAGAAAGCAGGTGAGTAACACATGAAACTACTGTCAATGGGGGACTACACTTAGGAGGAGAAAGAGAAAGCAAAGGAGACAGGTCTGGTGGAAGCTGGACTAGAAGGAGAAAAAATACTTGCTGAAGCAAAGATTTAACAGGCAACCAAAAAATGGGGACAGCCACAAGAGATCTCAGCACAGATCAAGAGAAGGTAAACAACAAGCAGCACAGACTGGAAGACAAAGGGACCACTGGTATAAAGAGAAGCAGAAGGCTGGGATTTGCTTGAGGCTCAAGAGCAAGCCTTGGGCAAGACAGAAAAGTGCTAATGGAATGGTAGAAAGGTAAGAAACTTCAAGTATGGACTGCAAGTCAACAACAAGAGCAGAAATGGCAGAGCTCAGGAAGAGCTGCAGCTCATATAACTGGAGTTGAGATGGAGCAAGGTTCAGAAAAGGCATTACTGAAAACTAACAAAAGAGCCAAGGGGAAAAATAAGCCACAACTTTTTCTGAAGGTACAGAGAAGCCCTGGGAGTCTATTCTTTTCCAGAGTGTGGAGCAGAGCCCAGCATTCCTCTGTTGTGGGGAAAAAATCCCCTCTGAATCCCTCTGCCCAGCTTACCCAAACCTATCTTCACAGAGGAGAACCTCTTACCACTGTTGACTGATTACCCAGACAACTCAAGTGGCAGAGGTCTGACCAGGGAACCCAACAGTTTGGTCCTGCTAGTATAGGTCCCAACTTCAGCTTTACCAGCTTGGTCTGGTAAAGGGGAGGGGGTAGAGGGGACTGGATGTGGCACTTGGTGCCATGGTCTAGTCGTGAGGTTTGTGGTTACAGGTTGGACTCGATGATCTTCCAGGTCTCTTCCAACCTTGGTAATACTGTATACTGTACTGTCTTCACAAAGCCTAGGTAATGACAGCACTATGTCAAAAGAAACATACAAAGACTGCAAATCTAAGCATCAAAAGTTCCTCTCCAATCAATTCCATGAACAGGGGCAAATTGGCTGGGACAGCAGCACTCTGAGCTGGGTGAGGAACTGGCTGGAGGGCTGAGCCCAGAGAGTGGTGGTGAATGGTGCCACAGCCAGCTGGCAGCCAGGCACCAGTGGTGTGCCCCAGGGGTCAGTGCTGGGCCCCATGCTCTTCAACATCTTTATTGATGATCTGGATGAGGGCATTGAGTCAGTCATCAGCAAATTTGCAGATGACACCAAGTTGGGAGCAGATGTTGTTCTGTTAGAGGGCAGAAGGGCTCTGCAGAGGGACCTTGCCAGGCTGGACAGATGGGCAGAGTCCAACAGGATGGCATTCAACAAGTCCAAGTGCCAGGTGCTGCACTTTGGCCACACCAACCCCATGCAGAGCTACAGGCTGGGGTCGGAGTGACTGAGAGCTGCCAAACAGAAAGGGACCTGGGGGTGCTGGTTGACAGCTGCCTAAACATGAGGCAGCAGTGTGCCCAGGTGGCCAAGAAGGCCAAGGGCATCCTGGCCTGGGTCAGGAACAATAATACAATAATACAATACACCAGGTTGGAAGAGACCTTCAAGATCATCGCATCCAACCCAATGTGGCCAACAGGAGCAGGGAGGTCATTCTGCCCCTGTACTCTGCACTGGTTAGGCCACACCTTGAGTCCTGTGTCCAGTTCTGGGCCACTCAGTATAAGAAGGACATTGAGAGACTTGAACGTGTCCAGAGAAGGGCAACAAGGCTGGGGAGGGGTCTGGAGCACAGCCCTGTGAGGAGAGGCTGAGGGAGCTGGGGGTTGTTTAGCCTGGAGAAGAGGAGGCTCAGAGGAGACCTTCTTGCTCTCTACAACTATCTGAAGGGAGGTTGTAGCCAGGTGGGGGTTGGTCTCTTTTCTCTAGCAACCATCACCAGAACAAGAGGACACAGTCTCAAGCTGTGCCAGGGGAAGTTTAGGCTGGAGGTGAGGAGAAAGTTCTTCACCGAGAGAGTCGTTCACCATTGGGATGTGCTGCCCAGGGAGGTGGTGGAGTCACCGTCCCTGGAGGTGTTCAAGAGGGGACTGGACGTGGCACTTGGTGCCATGGTTTAGTCATGAGGCCTGTGGTGACAGGTTGGACTTGATGATCTTTGAGGTCTCTTCCAACCTTGGTGATACTGTGATACTGTGGCTCTGTGAAATTGTGACAATGCTGTGTGGAAACTAAATTCTGTCCTGACCAATGCAAACAGCTGAGGCTCCCATCCTACTTCTTACCCTTCTTGCTCAGCTGGTGACTGCTAGCATGGAATTTATTGCTACAGATTTTATTCTTTTCTTGACAGTCTGCTCTACAGCAATCCTTGTAATGGTCTGTTTGATGCAAGGCACTGAGTAACTACCTACACTCTGAGAGCAGTAACCAACCCACTCTGCAGCTGGGAAAATTGAGACAGCAATTCACCCAAGGCCAAAGAGTTTGCCAGCATCAAAGCCAGCAGGCAAGTTTGAATGTCCTCCTCTCAGACTCAATGCATTTCTTCCACCCTGCATCTCACTACTGCCAGAGGCAGGGCTTCTGAGGACTCTGGGAGATGCTAAGTCTAAATGCCATCATACTCCACTTCCTTGGCGTGGCTCAACTCAGTGATTCACAATCTTTCTGAAGGAAGTCCTCAAGGATTTTTGGGGACAATCTCCTTTCTTTTTCTCTCCTTATCCTGGTTTTGATTCCTTTGCAACCTCTTCAGACCCTTTTTTCCAGCTTCTGTCACTCCTCACTTTTCAAATTCTGTAAGTTCCCCCAGCTGGAGCAGTGCTGACATGAGGCCCAAGCTAACAAACCTATGAGAGCTTCCCCTACCCTGCACCTCACCCCTGATGTTAGCACATCTCATTACTGTATTCAGCTGCTAGCTGGGAACTGTCACACAGGAGGCTGATAGCAACAGCACAAGAGAAGCAAGAGCTTTTCAAGCAGCATTTTTCCTTAGCCCTATCCAGAAAAGACACCTTTCCTTTTCCTGACCCCCTCACCTGCACTTTGCTAACACTTCCTGACCATGCACAAGAGAAATGAAAGACAGTTCAAGGTGCTGACTCCAGAATTCTCTGATACAAAAAATGCTGAAGTTTATTATGACATTGACTGGCAAAGCACTCAGAAGCAAGCTGAGACTCCAGTTTTCCTTTCAGAGGTTCCCATTTCAATTATTACAGAATCACACAAAACATCCAGTTGGAAGAGACCTCCGGGCTCATCCAGTCCAACCCCCAACCCAGCACTGAAGGGGCAACACCAAACCATGTCCCTAAGCACCAGCTCCACACACTGCTTAAACACCTCCAGGGATGGGGACTCCAGCACTGCCCTGGGCAGACCATTCCAGTGGCTGAGAACCCTCTCTGGGAAGAAATATTCCCTAGCATTCAGCCTGAACCTCCCCTGCTGCAGCTTGGAACCATTCCCTCTGCTCCTGTCTCTTGCCACCAAGGAGCAGAGGCTGCCCCCTCCTCAACTGCAAATTAGACTGACGGTGACATCCCTCTCTAAGCTTGCATATGAACAAAAGAGATCTTGTTTCAAATGTAACTGGTGTACAACAGGATTTCCTTCCTGTAAAGAGGACAAAGGAGGGAAAGCAAAGCTACCAAAACACCACAGGGAATCTTCTCCTGCTATTTATCCAAAGCATAAACAACTGAGTGAGTCCCTTCCACAGAACATGTTGCACTTTGGTCTGAACCTCGTCATGATATCACCACGCTGTGCCATTTGGAATTGCCAGGAAAGTGACAGAAACATTTTCCTCTCTTAGCTCCCTACCTCAGGCAGTCTGTAGTCTTAGCCCTGAGTGTACTTCAGCCCTGATCTAATGCACATTTAAAGGGTAACAAGCAGAAAGCCCCTGTCTCTCAAGCAGGCTAACTTTAATTTCCCCTCAAACTAGCTCACATTTTTCCAGCTGTATGAAGGGAATGCATAACTCTTCTTTGCACAGCACCATGCATGAGCTTGCCTTACTGAGAATACAGGAAGGATCTGGAGGCGCTGGAAGGTGTCCAGAGAAGGGCCACGAGGATGAGCGGAGGGCTGGAGCTGCTCTGCTATGGAGACAGACTGAGGGAGTTGGGGTTGTGCAGTCTGGAAAAGAGAAGGCTCTGAGGAGACCTCATTGTGGCCTTCCAGTATCTGAAGGGGGCTCCAAGAAAGCTGGGGAGGGACTTTTGAAGGTGTCAGGGAGTGATAGGACTGGGGGAATGGATCCAAGCCAGAGGATGAAAATTGATGTTAGGAAGAAGTTCTTCCCCATGAGGGTGGTGAGACACTGGCACAGGTTGCCCAGGGAGGTGGTGGAAGCCTCATCCCTGGAGGTTTTGAAGGCCAGGCTGGATGTGGCTCTGGGCAAGCTGCTGTAGTGTGAGGTGTCCCTGGCCAAGGCAGGGGGGATGGAACTGGCTGATCCTTGAGGTCCCTTCCAACCCTGACAGTTCTATGAAATTTAAGCAAAGCCTCAGCAGAGTTCATTTATGCCAGAAAATTCTGCACCCAAACCAACTCCCTTTCACTTGTGTGAGCTCAAGAGCTCTCCAGTGAACACGCTTGGAGCTTCAAAAGATTGACACTCCTGAAGAGAGATGCAGGCATTTCTTATTGCTGCATTATGATGCCCTGGGAAGCTTCCTAACGCCAGTGACAAAGGCACTGCAGTGAGCATAAAATGAAAGGAAAAAAACATTCAGGTTTTAGTATAAATTGAAAGTGCTTCACAGTCCAAGTTACCACTCCTAGACTCAATAAACATGGCTTGAGGATTTAAAGGAATAATAATGCCAATAATAATATTGCTAATAATACCACACCACGAATAATACCAACACTTCTCCTACTAACAATACCAGTAATAAAATATTATTATTGTTATTCTTACTGCTATTATTCTTATCATTAGAAGTCAGAATGCAGAACACCAGTCAGAACATCTGTGTGGTGTTTGGACTAAATTAATAACATATAGCAGCTAATCACAATCCCTCACTAACACAGGCAGGAAGGGGCAGTCTTCTGAATTCAGTTCCAATGCTTATACTAATTACTGTGGCATCATAGAATAGTTTGGATTAGAAGGAACCTCCAATGGCCATCTAGTCAGCACTCAGCAGGGACATCCTCAACCAGATCAGGTTGCCCAGAGCCCTGCTGACCATGATCTTCAATATCTCCAAGGATGAGGCCTCAACCACCTCCCTGGGCAACCCGTTCCAGTGTTCCACCACTCTCATGGTGCAAAACCTGTTCCTTACCTCCAATCTAAATCTGCTCTTCTCTAATTTCAAACCACTGCCCTTCATCCTGTTACTACAGCCCTTTCTAAACAGTCCCTCTCCAGCCTTCTTGTAGCCCCCTTCAGGTACCACAAGGCTGCTATTAGGACTCCCCAGAGCCTTCACACCAAAGAAACCTTGCACCTAAAGACAAGGCTTATTAAAATGAAGATTTGTCTGTAGCTTGGTGGCTTTGTACAGGCAAATGAGGCATGTGTCTCCTCAAGACCTGTGCAGAAGGCATACAGCAGTAGGTACGCCCTGCCTGACCAATGACTGATCATACCTCTGACATTCATACCCAACAATTCTTTATGGAAACGTTCTTAAGCTATCACTTTTCTGCTTGAACAAAGAGGAGAAGCTGCTCTGTCATGGATTGAGTTGAACATGCTGCTGTTATCCACACCATGCTGCAGTGATGCCAGCTTCAAAAATGAAAGTGCTGGCTGGAGCAAAGTATGATGGGGCTTGAAGATCAGATTCCTGTTCTGGTTGCTGCTTCTGGGCTTGTCCTAGGGTGTTGGCTTTCTGCAGGCATGGTGGTGGAATGGGTGGCAGTCAGGGAGCTTCTGGATATGGTTTTCTAATTTATGCTGGTTTTCCCCCTCTGTATTTCACTGTGCTGCTTCTGCAAATAGGCTAAGCTAAGGTCATCATCCATTGGATTAGTAGATTAATTAGATTATTAGCTAAGGTAATTATGTTGTGATTATGATATCTTATGTTACATTAAGCTTTTCTCTTATCTCTTTATCTCAGCCCTGAGTTGTGTGTGTTACTTTCCCCTCACTTTTGTGTTAGGGGAGCAAGCAGGTTAGCCCTTGAGCTAAGCCATTACACACAGAGGTCAGAAGTCCTTTGTCTTCTCTCACCACTCTCTACTCCCTGAGTTTGTTAAAAATAACTGATTGAATTTTTACTTCACCCCCAAAGAAAGTATTGTTTGAAAAGTTATGGTGATAGCTTGGGGAAGGCATCCTCTGAGCCTAAGGGGAAAGTGCCAGCTTGTTGGAAAGTTTGTGTCACTTCCAGACTTTGCAAAGCAGCTACTATCCATCAGATGCTTTCTGAGGTTAGCTTCTCCATAGATGAGGAAGTTAGGGATGGCTCAGGAAAGCTTCTGCGGGAGCTTTACCTCTCACTAAACTAAACCGCAATTTGGAACTGAAGCAAGAGCTCTTGCACAGGTGAAAATGTCTTCTGGGCAGTTAGGAGGAGTCTGTACCCCTTTGGTCAGACACACCCCGCCCGTGCAGGCTGTTAGCCCGTGTGCAGGCATACGCTCCTTTCCTCTGTCAGCTTGTAGACTTTGGAGCTCTACGTTCCATGGCTCCAAAATACATCTGATTGCAAAATGCATGCTTACAGGGAGGGGAAAAAACACCTTAAGAGTAAAATCAAATCAATCAAGTGAGTACATGAGCTTTTACAGGAACTTACCACTAACCTCAGCTTCCTCCTAGTCATTTTCATGCATGGTTTGGTGCTTCGAGAGCAAGCTCCAACTCTTCTGTGGTTCCTACAATCTGGAATAGCTTTCCTTTAACTCTGAGTTTTGTCTATTCTTTCATCCTGTTCCAAGACACAACTACCACCTTTTTTCTTTTTCCTTCCACCCTTATCTCATCCATTTGCCTCCATTTCCCCTCCCTGTTATTCACTGATCACAACACACAACTCTTCAACATTCTGTGTCAAGTGTCTGAATGCAGCATATGACATCTGCTCCAGGAGTGTGCTTCCCAACAGGAGCGTCCACGTGCTGAGATAGAGGTACATGACCCTGAGAAAACAAGATAAACCACACCAAGCCCAACAAACACAAACAGGGACTGACAGGACATCACAGGACCAAAGGCTACTGAGTTCCAGTGTAGAATGAAATCCCGACTTCACAAACCCCATTTGCCATTTTCAATCACCTTTTCCATTAAGACCCAAAGCGTAGCCATGCAGACTCCCCAATTTCCTCTCCCCTTGTTTCTGTCAAACAGCTCCTTAGATAAATTAACAATGCCTCCTCAGTCTCAAGGGTATAACATTTCTAAATCTTCCTGAGATAATTCTTGCTTGTTTTCTTTTAAATCTTCCCCAAAAGTCAGGGGCAGGCTGTGACTGAGTGACCAAATGATGCGAAATACATCTTGGGAAAGAGACGCACTCCAGCACACAAGGTACACATGCCTTTTGCAAGCAGAACAGCTTCAATATGCCTCATTACATTATGAAGATACTCCCAACCTAGCATTAGCCAGCAATGAGTCCACATCCAATTAAACTCAAGACAAATGAAGAGTCCCCCAGCCATCAACGCTGCTTCATTTTCCTGCTTCAACCTTGCAGCTCAACATGTGCAAGGAGCCTGCTGGCTGTTCCAGCCAGCAGATGAACTGCATCTGCTTGGGGGGGTTTGTTTTGGTTTTTTCTCCTTTTTTAATAAAATACATTCCTTTTTGAAAGGTACCACACAAAAGTGTTATAAACATACACACCACAACTCGCTGTTAAACACTAAGTTAAGCTGGCAGTGAGACAGCAGCAAAAGAGAAACAAGACTCACTCCCAGATGCTGGCAGTACAGGGAATGGTTAAAGGTTAACAATCACTTCTCTCCTGCTGCTCCCATTTTTAAGCTTCTTTAAGAAGCCACAGTGTAAAAACACACTACAACTTTTTTGTTTGGTTGGGTTCTTGGCTGTTTCAAACACAGAAGTGCTGTTCCAGCTCGGAGACTTATTGAATCCAATGACTGACTTCCAAAATCAGCATGGATTGTTTTCAATGTCACTGTCTATCAGCCCTCCCAATTATCCCTACTTTGGAAGCATGGCTTTTGCTTTCCTCCTCTAAAATTGCTTAGACCTTAGTAAACCTTAGTAAACCTTAGGAAGCGGCCTCCCAGCTCTTAGAGCACCGAGTCGTCATCGTGACCCGACCAGACAAGCAGGAGATTCGTTCACGCATTTGAGAGGAGAAAAATGTTTTCTGCTAAGCGAGTGCACCGCGCGCCAGAGCTGGTTTGTGTCCTGCCCTTACTGAACACAGTGCCTTGCTGGGACGTCATGCTAGGCCGCAAGTAAGTACTCTCACTTTTCCTATGGACAGCTCTATCCCAAAGCATCAACATCAGCATCAGTAACGACAGAGGTAAAGCTCTACTCCCCCACCAAGAGGGTGGAAAACTAAAAAAGGACAGAAACAGCCGAAACCACCTCAAGCAAACACTGTTCAAACCCATTGCCTGTGACAGGGGAGCTCGTGGATCACTTGAGGACAGCCTTCATTTCACGGGGGCATTTTGTAAGACAAAACCCCAACCATGCAATCCACGACTCAAAGATGTCTTCGGCCGAACACCTGCAGTTTCCAACTTACCAACCACTTCTGCAGCATGCAGAGGTTTGATATCCAAAACATCACACACAGCAGCAGCAGCGCACGTCCTGAAACACTGGTTTGTAAAGCAGATCGACTGAAAGAGGAGCTAACCTCAAGAGAGGACACACCTCACTCAAAACCACTTTCCACCTCAGCGTATGCACCAAAGAAGGGAACGGAATCACGTTGCCTCCCTTACAACTGCCTGTCCGGTCACTTCCAAAGGACTTTCACAGCAGTAAGAGTAAAGAACCATCGAGGACTTACCAGATTGGAATTGGTGGCATTGGAATCATCTTCTGGAAAGGGGATATAGATAGCTAAGGCCACACAATTGGCAAAAATAGTCAGTAAAATAATTATTTCAAATGGTCTGAGGAATGGAGTTAAGGAAATTGTCCCAAAACCTGCACAAATTAAAACAGAAAAAAACAGAAATAATTTAAAGAAATGAAAAAAAAAAAAAAAATCAGAAGCATTCTGTTTGAAGAAACATTCCAAGCCTCTTCTATTCTGAAAAGAAACACATGCCTTGTTTTAAGTGC